>JAVTVJ010000170.1:0-1260833 GCA_034509425.1 Eopsaltria australis | reverse complement strand
TGGCCAGCCATGTGAAGCTTCTAAACCAGCCTGCCTTCTGCCTTCCCAGTCTAAATGTAAATAATTAATCCTCCAAAAAGCAAATAAAAAAATTATAAGAAAAACCTTACTTTAAATGTCAGTATAAAGGCATGGTATGAATCAAGAGCAGAGTTTAAATTGTCTGTCAACATTTCCAACACAGACTTTATTTTTGGGGTGGCAATGGAGAGACATCTGTTTGGTAAAGAGAAGGGTTTCTATTTTGCCATGTTAGATGGGTCCTACTTTTTTATCCAATTCATCTTTATAGCTGATACTGGACTGAAGTAACAATATAATTTCATCTCCTTTTTCTAACCTATGTCAGTGTTTAGTTTTTTGCCATAAGGACCAGCAATCACAGTCTGCAGAGCCAGGTACTAAACCTAATTCAAGGCCAAAACAGGAAATCCTGGTCTAGTAGTAGTTTTTCAGGCTTGCCTTTTTTCCTCCTGCAAAAGGCAATGAATGTCCTGTGATACTGCACACATATTTGCCCATCACCTCACCTGTCCCCACAGGTACTTCATGTCTGGCACTGCCCCAAGCTGTGAAATATAAGCAGAATTCCAGCTGAGATGAATGAGGAGATCAGCCAAGGCAGGCAAACCTTCATTTGTGGAAATTATCCTTGGATTTTCACAGAGCAACAACAACTTACACTAGCTGAAAAGCCATCTGAGGAGGGCCTTCTTGCTCCCCTCTCAACTTCAGGCCTCTTCACAGCAAAAAGTCCACATCCTGACAGTATGAGAGCCAAGATTCTCATTCACAACATGAGATGGGATTCCTTCATTTTTTGTCCACAGCAATGTTGCTTCAGTTTTTAAATCCACACCTGAATGTTTCTATAAAGTGATGGACTACCATAGAAAGAGTTATGATGTCCATACTCATACCAAATGAGTTAATGATTATTTATGTTTATTGGAGAAAAGAATATCAGGAGGATTATTAATGGTGCTACCACAGAGCTTTAGAAAGAGTTGGTAGCACAGGCTCAGAGACTTAGAAAGTGGATTTGGAGTATGCAGAACAGACTGTGAGGTTTTTCTTTTGGTAAATAGCAGTCTGTGTGAATATTAAATCAAGTGGCCACTTCATTCATCTTTTAGTGGTTATTTTATAAAGGTTTTCTGAAGTATCTCTAATCAAAGTCATACAAGCTAACTTTGAAATACTGGCCTTAAAATCCATCAGCTTATCTGTGTGTGGTTCTTACAGAGACTGAGATGACTTCTTACCATTTTTCTAACGTTCTTAGCTATTTTTTGCCTGCAAAGCTGAACTTGTCTTATTTGATCCTGGAGTTTAAATAAGCCAGAGTTAACAAAATAAGAAGAATCAGAGCTAGACTAAAATTTATCACATTATCTGAGGGAATATTTTCCTTCGGACAATATCTTTTTATTTTAAACAAACAAAACCACAGAGAAATGTGAAAATATCAAACCATTGAAGCACAAGCAAGTTGAACTTCTCCTGGGAATTTTGAACTGCTTGGCAAACGTATGTAAACAGTAAAGACGAGGAGAGGAGAGGAGAGGAGAGGAGAGGAGAGGAGGGGAGAGGAGAGGAGAGGAGAGGAGAGGAGAGGAGGAGGAAACATATGTAAGACAGTAAAGACGAGGAGAGGAGAGGAGAGGAGAGGAGAGGAGGAGGAGAGAGGAGAGGAGAGGAGAGGAGAGGAGAGGAGAGGAGAGGAGAGGAGAGGAGAGGAGAGGAGAGGAGAGGAGAGGAGCAAAAACAGGCACAGAAGGATCACTGTGATCAGTAACAGCAGGAACTTTTTAGAACAAGAGTCAAAGGATTCATATTAAAACCCAGCATAAACATACCTGTATGGCATTTAACCCCTGAGAGTCAGCTACACGGACATCACCTTTAGAGCAGGACAGAGTAAATCTGTTTAGGCTACAGCCTTCTGAGGCATCTCATGATATCACTCTCCCAAGATGATTTTCTTGCCTTCAGCCTGCTGTGTTTTGGTCAATGGAGTAACAGGATAGCAAGGCCTCTTCAGACTACAGAGTACCTCTGTCAGGTAGATGGCTCCTCTGTAAGATCAGCTCTTTTCTTCACACTTTCATTTTACATCTCAACAAACCACGACCATCAAGCTTCCTGTCCAACAAAAGAGGATTGTGAAGCTGCCAGAGCAGCATTTACTTTTGTAAAATACAGCACCTGGAGTAAATCAAGGAGTGGTCTTGCAGCCATCCATCATGATAGATTTATCTTTCTGAAATTCATCTCTGGTACTTTGATATTGGGTGTAGTTTCTGACACTCACCTATTTTTTATGCTTTGTTTACAGAAAAGTTGCTTTCCTGTTATTGTGGTGTGCCTGGGAGAGGAAGGGATGCATTTGTGCACCTGCATTTACATTTTGCAAAAGGCTTTGAGATGGAGCAGATTGGGAAGGCACTGTATAAATTGATACACTGTGGCTAAGCCAGAGCAAAAGGAAAACAGGCTGCCTAGATACTGAACTTTCAATTCAAACCACAAAGGTAGATGGCAAGCACTAATTCAAGAACAGGTGGCTTTTTGCTCATAATATTTTACGGCTTTCATTGCTTTACAGTGGAATGAGCTAACCCACAGCTCCCCTCTTGACCTACCCAACATCCTCAAGTCTAGTGAAAAACAGGTGTTTGGTATCTTGGCTTTCCCTGAGCATTCCCACAACCCAGGGACTTTTTCAGCAGTCTAAAAAGCCTCTTGCTTTCACTTCAGATGTGAAGGCAAATCACAGAGTGTGTATAGAGTAATGGATACATACTCAGTAAATAAAAACTTTATCCACAAAAGGAGTATTTTTCTTTTATATTCTGCACAAGTAAAATGCAATAAAAGGACAACAGTTCAAAAACTCAGAAAAATCTCATGGCAAAGTCTTTAAAATTGGTCAATTGATGATGAGCCTGGGGCTGCTGGGAATCAAATATTCACTAAAAATGCTGAGTGTACCCACTCCTGGTACAAGGCCTCAGTTAAAAAACGTCATTCTAAAGTTGAAAAATTCTGATGCCAATTTGAACTAAAATGTTGCAGCTGGCAACATTTTGTATCCCTCAGATGTAGCCATCTATTGATATAGTTAGTATTTATAATGTCTCTTGTAGGAACTTTGAGTCTTGCTGCAAGACAAAGCCAAACAATAAGAAAGACCCAGTTATCATGGAAAAAAGTAGTTCTGCTAATGCTAAGGAGATTGGGGGGGGGAAGGAAAAAGAAAACAAAAAAGCAGCAGTAGCTTGATACAAAATCCTAACAAACTGGTCATATCACAGAGCAAGAGTCCCATGGAGTGACACTCTCCTCTCAGTACCCAGGGTTTCCATGTTCACCTGTGGTGAAAATGTGTGAAGGGAGTACTCTTTATAGAATTACCTGTTAAATCAATATGGAAAAAAACATTTTCTGAGAAGTACAGCTCCTTTTCAAAAGTTAGTTGTTTGTTATTTGGATAGATAGATAGATAAATAAATAAATACAAAGAAACGTTAACAGACCAGTAGGTAGAGAACTCGTGGAAACTATACACTGTTCAGCAAGGCAATTTTGACACTTATGATGCATATTCCGTATGGATAAAGCTGTATCAATTCCACTTAGTACTTGATAGGAATTAAATGGGCTGTTCTTCTGAAGTGCCTATGACTTCCACATACAATAAACATGGCTGCAGAATGAGATGCCTACCACTATATGAAATTGGTAGTTTTTGTAAAGTACTTTATTGGACTCATTACATTCCATTTACAAACAATGTGTGACCTGGGAAGAGTGAAAAACATCTGCCTTCTTGTGCTGCATCAGTCCATGGGGGTCTGTAATTTACTTTTTTTTTCCAGCCTTAAATAATGGAAGAATAATGGAAGGGCAAGCCAAGTAATATTAAAAAAAACCTCAAACAAAATAAAAGCTGAAAAATGTATATACATAAAACAGATCTGTGAAGCTGACGTGAAATATTTCAGATTAACTGGCCAGTTGATTAATGAAGCCAGAAGGAAAAAGTCCAGATCAAGTTTAACATTATGTATGTGTGCACATGCAGACACGTGAGTGTGTGTGTGTTTCATGGGGTTCAAGTAACTCATATTTATACATTCTGATTTCTCCTGCCCTCATCAGTAGCCTACATCTTGCTAATTTATAATTGATGTATTTTACTCAGAGGAAAGTTTGGAGTTTCTGTTTCAGTATTTAATTGGGGTGGCACAGTAGTTCAAACTGTTTTGCCAAGGCGTTTAAGTGATGGCTCCATGTCATATGGGCATGGGAAAGTGTCATAAATACCTGCAGAAAAAAACATCACTTTAACTGAAATCCTTGAAATATTAAACATCATCAAAAAAAGCCACAATAACAGCCTCACTAAAAATCAAATATGAGGAATAAGCAGAAAGTTGTTTGCTTCAGAAGTTACAAGGCTACAATATATTAGCAGACTGAGGGAACCCACATAGTAAGATCAAATCAAGCAATAAAACTTTACACTTCCATCACCATTCCACAGAAAAACACGGGCACACTGGTGCACGTGGGGCTGGAAGCTGGGGAACAATGTGAATGATAGCATTACAGTGTTTGTGTTTGACAGGCTGGCTTTGGCAGTGTACGGGCACATGTGGCAAGAAATAAGTGAATGGAGCTGTTCGTGAGAGCCAGAGGAGGCAACCACACAGCCGGGGTGTTGGTGTCTCAGACTGAGACTCAGAAGACCTCGTGAAATGAGGAGTGTGGATGTCTCAAAACTTCCCTAAAAGTCTCCTGCAATGATGAATAAAGGCTCAAAATCTTTTCACATAATTTTCTCCCATTTTTGGTATAGACATGACAAAAGACCTTTGGTTCAGACAATGCAGAAATGCTTGTGACAACAGACAGGGAAAAGGGAAAAACTGTCTGGAAGGAAAAAAAGGGAGAGTACAGGAAAATAGGGAATATTTTAAATTTACTAATAAAAAGTAGGTGCTAGAAAGTCTTACCTTCTCCTTTAAACTAAATATTCATTTTGGGGTCCCTAAAACAAAATATGATGAGGGATTGGGCACAGTCTACAGATGAACTCTTGGGGAACCTTCTGAATATACACCACAAGGCAGGAATAGAGATCTCTGTGTGAGATGTCAGCAACTGCTTGAACAGGGACTCATGGAAGCTATATGGGGCTCAACAAGGTGTATCTCATTTTTATAATACGTATTCCACATAAGTGAGTTATGGAAAGGCAAATGAAAAGTGAGAGTTAAGAAGGGCTTGAAATTATCATGCTAAAATAAAGAGAGAGGGAAGCAGAAATGTGAGGAAACCTGCAATTCCTAAAAGGAGCTGAGAATAAGGATTGCCATCTTGTCTTATCAGATTCAAATTTAAAGGTTTTCTAGATGTTTCCACAATACAAAATAACCCCTCTCCTCTACTTAGAAGAGCTTTATGAGGCAGAGGAGTAGAATGTTAACAGCTTCATTTTCTGGTACCAATCTCATAAAAATGCCTTTCTTTAAAATATGTCCACCTTAAAGTCACAAATCAAGCAGTATAGTAAATTTCTTACAAATATTTGTAATTACCATGAAGTAGTACAGGAGCCTTAAGAATGCAAAACAAAAAGGGGTCCTGAAGTGAAGCCTATTGACACTACCTCATTCTTCACTTCTGCAGACACAAGGGTACAACACGCAGTAAAACTTCTTGCACGTGTCCAAGCTCAAGTCCTGATGCGCCTGAGAGAATAAACAAGGCCAGAAAAGTGATGTCTCAGAAATCAAACCTCTGGGTTAAACAGCTTTCACAGTGCTTTCAAATCGATCTACCAGGAGAGAGTTTTCTTCCATTAAGGGCACATTCAAAAAAAAAGCTTTTCTAGATCTGCTGTAGCTGAGTCAAGCACAGCCTACTCACTATTCTTTTTTTTTAATGACCTCCTGATCGTTATACAATCTTGACTAATTTCTGCAATTAGAGAGTCTCATTTTCAGAGACCAAGATGCTAATGTTCTTGAATTAGTTTTTATGGTTCGGGGCTTTTAATTTGAGATTTAAAAACCATCATAGCTCACAAAAAATCAAATAAACTGCAGCTAATGAAATTCACAGAAGTGGAGTGTTCACAGAACATTTCTCACCAGCTTTCCTGGATGATTTATTGACAGCTGGTTGTAAAAACAATTTTATTAAAGGTCATAATGTTTGGTTAGGGAAAAAAAAGTTTAATTTATGGTGTAATTAGCCTTCCTGCAATCGGCATGATGCCAGACCCATCACTTACGAACTTTGGCTGAAATAAGCTTGGTGGTTTTAATTATATCTTTGAGAATGTGTTCAAAGGCAAGACCAAAGTGCTGTGGTGTTACTTTCTTTCTGTAGCCACTTTTTGGACATTACAATGGCCACAGGAACAGATTTACTCCTACCCACCAACAGGTACCCATGGCACAGGAGCACAGCAGAGCCCCCTTCTCCCTGGAGGAAGCAATTTGGGATCTGCTCTCTATCCAAGGCCACTATGAGTGGCTGGGGTAGTTTGAGATGTGTAAGAATTACCAGGCTTTCTCAGCAATTACAGCTTTTTAAAGTATCCTTGAAATGTCCCCTTTTCCCTGGCTGTTGTATGGCAGAAATGCAGAAAGGAGCTCCAGGTTCCCTACCTGGAGGAAGACACTGTTGCTCCTCTGGAAGGCAAGGACCTCCATCAAGATATGACCCACGTTTTCTCAAGTTTCTCAGTTTTATCCCTCAACTTCCAGACATATTTTGCTGTTATTTATTTCTGATTCACAACATTAAATTTGTGGGGGGGAAAAAAGAAAAAGTTATATGAGATTTAGGGAGAGTGTCTGTTATAGGTCTCCAGTAAATCCAGAGCCTTTCCCAGATGGGGTCAAACTGTTCAGCAGGAATAGGGCCATGGATAAGCACTAAGCACTCATACACAAAATGCCACTCAGCAATTATCAACCTGGCCAAGGCTTTTTATTTCCCCTCCTTTTCACCTTGTTGCAGCATTATTTTCATGAGGTTTCTAAGTCCATGAAGCTCACATGGGGAGGTTTAGGTTGGTATTAGGGAAAGATGTCTTCACCAAAAGGGCTGTCAAGCACTGAAACAAGTTGCCCACTGAAGTGGTGGAGTATCATCCCCCGAAGAATTTAAAAGGCATGTAGATATGGCACTCAGTGATGTGGTTCAGTGGTGGACTTGGCAGTGCTGGGTTGGTCTTAGAGGTCTTTTCCAACCTAAGCAATTCTATAATCCTACATTGTTTCAGTAGAGAGCTGCAAAACCCTTGGGAGATTGCCAAATCTCTCTCAATTTAGGGAGAACTGATTTGAACTTTGGACAAAGATTTACACCTGTATGTAGAGGCAAAGTCAGGACACTCAGCACTGGCTTTTCTTTCACTAAAACCTGGAAGCAACAGTACAAATTTCCCTACTGAAAAGAGATCCTGGGAGAAGCATGCCTGTGAGGATAAATCCTGTGACAGTAGGTAGGAGAGCATTAAGAGGCCCACAACCCGAAGTGCTAAGTTAATCTTTCCATCCTCCAAGCTGCTCCACACACAGCCCACCCTTCACAGGGTATGTTGTCAAGAAATGTTTTCATGAAAATTAAGACATGAAAATCTGCCTAACACAGTAGAAAAATTATAAATCGAATACCTAAAAAATCCAAGAGCCTTAGCTGTGTTTTATTAGAAAACACTGCACATCAGCCATCCTGCCTGCCTTTGTCACCCATAGCCTTGTTAAAAATTGATCAATGCATCCAGCCATATTTCCATCAATTTTAAGTGAAGCAAAACAGAAAAAGAGCCTGAAAAAAACCCCCACCATTTTTCTGCAGAAACTCTCCCAGGAGGAACTTCAATTATCTCCCAGTGGGAGTCTCAAAATGGGCAAGAAAGGAGCCATGTTAAGCCAAAAAAAAATTCAGAAATATTAAGACAAACCAAACACTAATTCCACTTCTTGACTAAAACACTGTTGAAAAGAAAAAAGGCTCACAGCTGTGGGGCACCTGAGATCTAACACAGAGCTGTCTGATCTAATTAGTATTTTTCTCATTTGTGACTACATTTGAGTTCCGTACGCTAAACATCTCAGAAAGCCTTATCCATCAAACCAACACAAACATTGAAGCAATGCCTGAAGTTAGTTAGCAGTGAATGTGCACCCATATTCAAGTTTCAAGGGAGAGTTGCACTGCTTGGGAACAGCCTGCCCCAGAGCTGGATGCCTTTGGAAACACACATCAACAGCACTCAAATTTTTTGTTTTTAAGAAGCCAAAAGCACACTGCCAGGACCTGCTAGACCTGATACTGGAAGTTTTAGTGGCACTGCCTAATGCCTCCTTGAAGCCAATGTCTCAAGGAGGCACTAATGAGTGAGATGACTCTCTCCTAGTCCCTGTGGGTACCATTAAGCACATAAAGCTGTGTCTAGACATGGCTGAAGCCAAAGCAAAAGGTAAACACATCACTTTCTCTCTTTGTTAAGCTTTCCTTGTGTTTTTTCCCAACTCACTCAAGAACCATCACTCTCTCTCTGTTGCTCTATTTTCTAAGACACGTCATCACTTTCAAGACATGAGCAGGGCCAGGAAATGTGAAATTGTTCAAGAAAAGTAGTTTCTCCCAGTGCCATAGAAAACGAGAGGCTCAGGCTGGGGGAAAGCAGTAAAACAGACAGCTGAGTAACTGCTCGTTAAAATTCTGCTCTGCCCTTCCTTAGAAAGTCTATGATCACCAATTAATTCTTTTTACTTTGCTTTTACTAAAATAATGTAATATAGGTTTACAGAATCTCATGAGAACATGAGACAGCCCCTGTAATTTAATCTGAGAAAGACACATACTTCATCAAAAGAACAGTTGGTTTCAATGATCTACTAAGGGTCCCAAAGGGTTCTTTTTCTAATTTTTGAATACAATTATTAAATATTATTTGGCAGCATTGTGCTTTTTCTGGCTCAGCTTCTTCAAAACAAATGCTTTATAATTAATTTTGTTTCAGTCCAGTTGAATGGTTTACAGTTAATTCCAATATAATTAAATCCTTTCTTTGGAATCCTTCTTGCCCCAAGTCTCCCCCTTTTCCTTCTCAGACTTCAACTTTGCCCAGCACTACCCTACACACATAGGTCAGATATGATTTTCATGGGGTCTCAGATTGTTCTTCTCCTACTGATATAAAAGAGATTCCTCAGCCTCTTACAGGTTGAAGCTTCTAGTGAGCTTAACTCTTTCTTGTATATTGCATCAGTTTTGATTTTGTAAAGCCAATACACATGTGATAAGTGACCTAAAAGATTTATTGCAAAATTAAACCAAAGGAAATAAAAACATACAGCAAATTAAATAAATATATACAGCATGGTAAATTTAATTAGGAGTCAGCTAATCAAGGAAATTGTGTCAATTAAGGTGTCTTCTAAGGAGCCTAGGGATATCTAAATTATACAGACTGCTCCCTAAATCAAATAACACCTCATGTTTGAGATTTCCAAATAAATAACCACTGGTTCTGGTAAATGCTATGGAAAGGAAATGTTATGTTACACAGTCTAAATGCCATCCTCAGTACTGTGGGCAGCAGCCTCAGGAGCTTCACCGTGGGGTTCAGTGCACAGGCATCTGCCAGCCTGGCACCTCAGGGGCTGTGCTGGAGCACAGTGTGCAATGTGAAGAAATTCTTCTGTGTGTCATTTAATTCCCAAGTGCTGAAGCTGCATGCTGGGCTCTGGGTGCTGTTTGAGTTTGCACGATGTGTTAACCTTGCACATTTGTTGAGTGCATTAACGTTAATGCCCCCAGACTGCACATTTCAGATAAGGCCCATTGCAATCAGAACAGGCAGTGTTAAACAATCATTAAAGCCCAAAAGACAATGCTGAAAGAGGTGGCAATGCAATGAGCCCACCATTGGCAGATTTCCCTTCAGCAAATGAACTTCATTTCTGTTCAAAGAATACCATTCTCTGTCACATACTCATGTTGATTCTGTTACCTTCCCTGTATCAACAGAGCTGGAGAAAGCAAGCCTGAAAGTGCCCTGGCCATGTGAAACAGGATAGCTATTTTTAAATGCAAGCTCTAACACACTGATAAATGTCATACTTGTTCCCAGCTTTAAAGAGTGACTTACAGTGACAAATTTATTGCTAATTGCACAAACAGTTTATTATGCAGGACCATAAGAAATCTTGGGGTCTAAAGGATGTGTACTAAGAAATTATTTAATCTGGCAAATACTGATGAATCAAGGCCTTATTTACCCAGAATTTAAGCTCAGAGCTTTATACTCTGCAATAATTCTGTAGGTGACTACAAAAACAAATGGGGTTTAGGTCAAAATGCTGAAGCCTGGCTAGCTAATATTAGGCAAGTTAATGTATACTCAGATTGCCAAGTAGGTCTGCAACTTTTTATACTCAGTGAGCACTTCCAGCACAGAAACCAAAGACTTTTGACTTCAGCATCCAACCTGAAATAAAAAAGCAATACTCTGCATTGACTTGTAGCTGCATTTTCTGACCTACTTGCCCAACCTGGCTTCTCCATCTCAGCCAACCTCACCCTGTCTGTCACAAAGAAAATAAGCCCTGTTTGTTCCTCCTCTCCTTCACTTTAGGGCTCATTTCTCAGCCAGAGACAGTTTTCTAGTTTGGCTATTACCAGTTAACTCCTTTTTTCCATTCATCCCAGTGTCTGAGGAACTGTTTGAATCCAAATCCCAGTTTGTGGTTGACTGAGAAAATAACTAACAGGTGCCCCATCTCCAAGCCTCATGCTCTACAAGTCTGTTTCTCTTACAAGAAATGGGGGTTTCTACCTAAAATCCCATAATGGCAATATTCTACCACTGATTTAAGAAAAAGAAAGAAACAATTATTAAAACAATATTTCAAAATATGAACTGCAGACAGCTGTCTCCCACACTTACCAGGTTGAGTTACAATATAGCTCACTTTTAAAACAAGCCTTCATTTCAGGGAACCACAGAGAGCCAACTGGCACATAAATCAGCTTTCTGTAAAATGGGGAACAACTCTACAGTGGCCACTGGAAAAGTGATATGCAATGTAAATATGAAAATATCCAAAAGGCACTCTCTTTCTTAGGCAGATTTGGGTAATTCCTATCAGTGGCAAAGACTACAGCCCATATTGTTTTAAACTATTTATCTCAAGAGATCTCATGAGCATGCTTGATGGGTATAGTACAATTGGCCTTCAAAGACAAAGTCCACTGCTGCTTATGGATCAGTAGCTGCATCTTTCCTTGTGACTAAGCATGTGTCAGTCAAATTTATTCCTTAAAAACTATGGAGCTGAAGTGTAATTTTAAAAAAATCAATGACAATCAAAGATTAATAATGTCAAAATATTTTGCATTAATACTTGATCTCATCACCATTTAAAATTTCAATGTAGTTGAACATATTTTAATATCATTGTCAATATTTTTCTCTCTAAATAAATTTCTGACTGGCTGACACTTCCTTTCAGCTCAGGGTGAAGTTTTGAAATTCCAGCTGCCGTTCCAGTTTAAAATTCTATCTTTCAACCATCTCTATTCATTTCTTCTGTTGGATTTAATATTTACTTTGTTTACCAGTAGCAGTTCGATACCAGTAGCTTCAATTCCATGAGCAAAGATAACTTCCTATTATAGTATGCTTACTAAAAGTAACATATGCTTTTTGTCTGATTCATTTTTCTTCCCTTGCAAGATATGCAGTGTCTGTTTTGCAAGTAGTCCTTGGACACCTCAGGTCAAGTGGTACTACAGAAACAGAGTATAATTCTTTGTGTTTATCAATGGCATGTACCTCAGGGAAACAAACTCAGTGTGTTCTCTAGTGAACACCTGTGTATTATTCCATTATCTTACCTTGTGTGATGCTGGTTTACTGCTGGGGAGAAAGACAGAAGAGAACCTGGCTCTCATCTGTATCCTGTGGCAGTCAGCAGCCCTGACCTTGCTCAGATGAGAGAAGACCTTCTGCAAAGACCACTGAAGTCAGCAGGGATATCATTCCAATATGCTCAGGCTCCCTTCCTGCCTTCTAATTTGTGAATGAGGTTTTTATTGTTTGTCTTTCCTCACAGAGGTTAAATTAGCTGTTGTTTGTTCAGCACATTGAACTTTTCATTGAAGTATTAATATTTACAGAGCATTTTTATTCTCAGTTTGTAGTTGTCATTTTTTTAAAATTCTATTTGTTTTTCTGTTTGGCTCTTTGTTTTTAGGAGGACCATCTGGGTAGTCCGAAACTGCCAATGGAACAAGAGAAGAAAAACAGCTTTTTCCTTATCTTTTCCTTATTTGTGCTCAATTTCTTTAAGAAAAGTCTAAGAAAGTTTAAGAAAGAGTATATTAACATTTGCCAAGTGTGAGAAGAAGAAATGAATCTTCAAGTCGGGTTTTATCCCTGACTAACTTTGTGTGAAGCCACATTAACACAATTCCTTCCTGAATGTCTGCTTGCCAGATGGAAATTTATCTTTGAAATCTGTACAGTAGTGTGACATTTCTGACATGTTATTTCTATGCAGTTTGTTTGTGCATTGCTGTTCTCTCAGGAAGAAATAATCAATCCATTTTAAACTCAAAATATAATTGCCCATTAATATCCCATGATGCTACAAGAACCTTTAATTGTGCCTAAACATAAAATAACTCATGCAGAAGTTTGGCTTTTTCTTCATTAATAAAGCAAATAAAAATATAGCAAGTCATCAGGCTGATGTAGTTCACTTATAGAGACTATTATATTTATACATTTGATTGAAGACACTGTTTTAAATTATACATTTAAAACAACTTATTGACCTATTTAATCTTAATTCAATTTTACTACATTCATATTTGAATATGGCCATCACAAAAAATACTTCAAAATATGCAGTATTTTAAAATAGGTAAAAGTTTCAGGAAGAACATATTTTATTTTTCACTTTCACTCAAAACACCTGCTAGAATCAAACATAGATTCTTTGTCAGATTCATCTTTTTCTTAATTTCCTTTTCTGGTACTCAGAACATAATGAACTCACAAGAACTTTATCCTTTTGGGTATCAATGCACTAGCATGAAAGCATCTGCCAGAGTTATTTCTCCCCTGGAATTCTCACATTATAAAAGCCAGCTGAGTCTACTTGTTCTGGTGAATAAGACCAGGTAAGTACAAATTTCCTTCTGCTCTGGCTTTGCCACAAGAAAACCACCATGAGAAACCTGTCCCATCAAGTGGTGTACAAACAAAGGAGACGAGAAGATTAAAGATTTCCATTGACCTCCCTGCATGAACACTGGACACAACTACAAAATTCACCTCCTGGAAAAAGGAGAAAAGGGTCACTGGGCCAGGAATTAAGCCCAGCTATTTCTTCATTTGGCCTAGCTGGATATTTACTGCTCATGTGAGTTGGTGCTACTTGATACAAAAGCAGAGGCTTCAAAGAAACCATCTATTGCTCATCAAAAGCAGCAGAGACTCAAATATCATCAACCCTGTTGCTAAACTCTGGAAAATCCTGAAATAGTTTCACTAAGATAGTAAACAAAATGGGGTAGCAACAGGGTTTTTAAAAGAGAGAAAAATGTGGTTTCCTCTTAGCTGGCTCTCACTGCTGACATACGTCTTTTCTGACATTCAACTCTGTGATCAAAAAGTACCAAAGCTTCTCCCAGCCTAAAACCTTTGTAATAATCTTCTGTGGTGGTTCAGATTTCTAGTTGAACTAACAAAGAGTGTTTTATTTCATAGGCTTGTCTCGGAACCTTGATGTCTTTGCACGTCTTCAGGTAGGATGAGAAAGGTAGGATGAAAAGGGGCAGTATAAACAACTACAAATATTTCCCCAAGAAAGAAAATGAAAGAAAAAAGGGGAAACAGAATTGATTAGAGTAGTTAAAATTCCAATTTCTTACTGTTTATTCTCCCAGTTTTGTCAGGAGTAAGTTTTGCCATGTTCATGCGCAGGGACCTTCCCAAACTAAGTGCTGGATACAAAACCTTGTGCTGACTCTTCTCCTCTTGCTTTTATACTTCCGGATATATCAGAACAGAGTCTCTGCCACTCATCTCCTGTGCAGATGAGCAGAGAACAGGACCTCAGCACAGAAGAAAAAAAAAAAAAGAGAGAATATGCAAATACTGGTAAAATCAAGCTGAGAGCATGACAAAATAAACAACAAACCCTACTGCCTTTGAGGAAGGACTTATGCCCATTCCATGACTTCAACATACAAACTATCTGCTCTTAGATATCTCAGGAGATCTGCTGTCTCTCTTTCCAGCATAGCTCTTCCCTAATAAAGCCACCCTGTTTTGCTGCCCTCTGTCAGGATGTTTTGCTGAATTTTTTTTCATCCTTTCCCTCTTCTCTCCAACCTAAGCTGTTCCACAGGGCAAATTTTAGGGACACACATGGACTGAGTCACATTTGAGATGTACCACGGTAGCAAAAGGAAATGTAAAAGGGGAAATAACATTTTGCATTTCAGGAGTATGAGATTAATCCCAAACTTTCTTAGAACACTTTTCCTCTGGCATTGTTCTGCACTAGGAAAAATACCACAACCAGGCAGAAAGACAACTTCCTTGTGAAAGTTAAAATGGAGAGACTTATAATAGAATGTAGGTTAAAAATTAAACTACAGGATCATTATTGTGCTTGTTTAATGCATTGAATCAATGCATTCAAGTTTTATACAAACTAAAAACATCTACATGAGTTTCCCATCATATCCATTAAGAGGTAAACCTCAGGAAAAACACTTTCCCATTTACCCATCACTCTTCTTATTACGCCAATCACAGGCACTTTGTTTAAAGGGCACAGTAGGCATCTTCCCGAGGTTTTATGTTTACTCTTCTGGTGCCCTCCAGATTAATGAGAACTGAGCCCCTGCTCCTGCCACTGTCAGACCTCTCCTTCATTTTTTGCTGACAACCAAACCTGCCCTTCCTCCTTTCCATTTGATGTAGAATTTATAACAGCCACATGGGAAAAGGAGGAGCAGCTTCAACCACTGGCTTTAATCTCCGTGTGAAAGGCAAGGCAATGGATGGGGCAACAAGGAGCATTGAAGTCCTCAGTGTAAATGTTGTTGCTCATTACAAACTCCCTCTCTGGGGATTAAAAAAAAATCTTCAAAGGGGAATTGCTCCAGTCTCACACACGCCAGAGTTCCTTCTTGCACACACGCGCCTTTCACATCTCATACATGTGGTTTCCACGCAGGAAACAATTACTGTAATTAATAGACCCAAATAACCCCACTGTTCATTTAAAAATGCACTTTAAATTGACAGTGGCACAAAAAAAAGTGGCTGGGTGCTTAGGTCTCATTATCCGTGTGGACTAAAAACCCGGTTGTGTATATAGACTGTCAGCTCTACATTTTTCCAGACCTATCACATCAAGTTCAACTCCAGCACAAACCAAAATATGCTCAAGGTTTGAATGTTCTCCAGGAGGCACTCAGACATTATTGTTCCTTCCTACAGCACCTAGGAGCTATTTCGTCTAGACTGAAATAAATGTGACTGACACTGGCAAAGGGGATCTTTTTGGCATCAAGAGGCAGAGGTTAATATTTGCTGGGAATTATAATGTCTCTCAAATAGTAGAGCAAATTAAAGAGTCTCATTTGTCCAGTTGAGAACATTTTCCTTTGCTTGAAGTTATTGTAACTTTAAAAAAAAAGTGGCAGCAGCATATAATATAATTTTTACCATGTTTACATTCTGTTATATCAGACATAAGAACAAGATTTCTTCTTTAAGTACCTTCAGTAAGAAATATAACATGCTGTGATTTTGCCAGTGGATCTATAACTATTACTTTTATTAGTCTAAATGGCTTTTTTGTCCTGCTGCTTGACTGCAGAAGCTGCTGTATCCCTCACACTTTGCAAGATCCACGGCAAAATCCAGTAGGTCCCTTTGGGTGTGACTGTGAGATCAGGAGTCCCTAAAGCAGTTGAGAATTGGGATGGGATGGGATGGGATGGGATGGGATGGGATGGGATGGGATGGGATGGGATGGGATGGGATGGGATGGGATGGGAGCCTCCTGCTGCACTCCACATGCAGAAAGGTGCCAGCAGGAGGGAATAGGTTCCTGGAGGAATAACACAGGGCCACAGAGCTGTGGCTGTAGAAGAAGGAGGGCTGCCATCATGAGGCTCCGAAGGGCCCCCACAACTGAGCAGCACCCTCTGCCTCTGGAGTGTCCAACACTCAGCTCCTCCATGCCCAGAGAACACAAAGGCAGCAGAATTTGGTCCTGTACCCATGGAGCTGAAAGCCCTCACCCTGCACAGAGAGCTCCTGGCAGAGGGTCTGCTTTGTTGCCACCCTGAGACACGGCAGCGCTTGAGAGGATGGAGTAGCACAGCAATCTATTTTTTTCACCTCTAATTTCTTTTCTTTAGCAGTGCTGAGAAAACCCAGGCCATATCAGCTGCTACAACAGCTCGATGTGTTGCTCAGTTCACATCTCTCACATGAATCATCCATTTAATTTTGAACCCTTACTTTAGCTTTTCAAAATAAAGAGTTTGGGGTGGGTTTTTTTTAAGGCCCATGGGAAGAATATGTTAGATTTGACTTCTGGTATTTGTCTTTCATATGTTTCAGTGAAATTAGTTAGATCTGGAAAATGTTGCCCTTTACCTGGTAATTCAGGAAACCAAAGAAACTAATACATTTATCAAGTGAACAGAAATGGCCCTCTGGATTTCAACAAAGTTTCCTTTTGTTGTATATACTAAATTCCAGTATAATCAATTTTCTACACATCATAATGTTTTAGAACAAAGGTTGAAATGACAATGAAACTTGATTTTTATAGCTCTTTGCCTGCAGAAGAGAGAAAAGAAAGTAACATTTTATAGTGTCAATGTACACAGAAATAAATCCAGGAGCTCTTTTTGACAAGAAAGGCCACAGTAGATCAATTCAGAGAGTTAAAGGCTTTTATGTTGTTCTAGAGGGCCATGATTGAGCAACACATTAAAAAAAATACATAATGGAAAAAAAAGAACATAGGAAGGTGAAAAATTATGGTTTAATTTGCATTGAAGTGAAATGACCTCATAATAGAGGTTGACAAAAGAATTAAAAATGTGCCTAATAATGCACATAAACTCCAGCAGACATTCCTAAATCTGCCTGTCGCTTATGAGTAGAGAAATGCTTTTTCTCTCTCATTCTCACTTGCAATTTGGACACACATAGTGATATCTGCTGGCAAAACAGCTCACACGCATTTGTCAAAACAGCAGATGGGGAGCTAAAAGCCCTGGATGTATTTACTCATTAGGGGATCCTTTCAATCTGCCTCTTTGCTGTGGTTTCTGGGTTTCCTCGAGAAGTCTGGGTGTGCTCCCTGGGAGCTGAACACTGTTGCTTTCTGCGGGAGCATGTATTATATATCCTGGTGTAAGAGAACAGCAGCAGCACTGCCAACTCAGTGTTTTACTGCAGGCTTAAGTGCTTGGTGTTTTTTTACATCTTCAGCTTCTGGAAGCAAGAACAGGTTTTTTGGTTTTGTCTTTATTGCTTTACAGGAATGTAAATTTTATCCCATGTGGTAATGAGGAAAAATTACCCAAACACACTTGAAGCAAAACAAATAAAAGGGAGTAATTATACAATATCTAGCTCTCCAAGAAAACAGTGCTAAATGATTAGTCTTGCTGAATGCCTTCTTAACAGCTTTATAGCCTCCCAACAAATTCCACCTGTATTTGAAATAAAAGAAGGGTCACCCACAGCTTCATATATTTATAACAGAGAGAGACATAGGGTTGCTAAGCCCTGTTGCTCAGGGGAGTACGTGCTTTCACAACTCATGATTCTGTGTGTGTGAAATCTCACAATGGCACATGATTTTGACATTTTTTCTGGAGCATCAAGTCCCTCAATTACAGAGGCACTACCATGGGGGATGAGAAAGGTGGGGGAATGCACATAGTGGCTGGGAGTGATGGTCCTGCACCCAGAGGAACACTTGTGTGGTGGATTCCACTGCACTCAACACATCAGGGGTTGGCAAAGGAGGCAAACAGGTTCCTCCACATCACCCCGAGTTTCCCCTGGGAAACACAGCCCTCCTCCCCAACACCATGTGACACAGACAGTGGGAGCCCCAAAGTGAAGGTCATGGACTGCCACAGCACGTTTGTCCAGTGGTCTGCAAGCACAGAGGAGCTTCACAGTCATTTAGCAGCAGCATAAAACTGATGTAAAGTACAGGCCCATTCAAACCCAGGCTCCCTGTAGCTCTGTGAGCTCAGCAGGGAGGAATTCAAGCACCTCCACTTATGGACAAGCCATTGTCACAAGCTACTGCTGAAGGAATGTGTAGGAACTGAACTTCAGACCATGAAGTTTCTTCTCCTTTTACAGAATATTCCCACATTGCAGTTGAAGCAACAGCTGTTAACAATTCACTGAAGTAAAATGAAGGAGAAAGTATTTACTTTGATATTTGTTTTTGAGCTGCTGATATTTCAGTGATAAAGCTGCCATGTATAAATATGTGTGGATGTGAACAACCACAATTTCTCTGTAGACTCATCTATTGGAAAAGAGCAGTATTATTTCGCCCACAGAAATTTGGATGCAAATTTCATTTTATTGCTCATTCCTGGCAGAGAGCTACAACTTCTTATTTTACTGTCTTTCCTATGTGATGTATCACTACCCACACAACTCTTTTGGTTGTGGTCTGCACTGTCAAACTCACAGGGCAAACCCAGCAACCCTGCAGACTAAAAACTTTTATGTTTTTACTTTAGGGTTCCCAAGTGTTTCAAGAGACACTGATAAGCAATTTTTTAGGAATTTTCAGGAGGAGATTTTCATATACCACAACATACTTATAAATATCTTCTAAAGAAACTTCTGTCTTGCTGGGTCACATATACCTTCTTACCTCTCCCTTCCCTTTGCAGAAAAGAGGGGGAGGGGGACTCCCCAGACTCCTAATTCAGAATACAAAAAGAATAATATTTAAGCAGATCCTTGTAAAAACTTTTAGACTGAAAGAAAGATCTGCAATGAGAAAACTCAGTATAAAACTATGGAAAGCTCATGCAGTAACAGATGATTCATCTCACCTTCAGAGATTATTGTCACCATGCTACCAGGTTTCTTTTCTCTGATCTGAAACCACACTTTGGCCTGAGGATGCATTTGCTGTGCAATTATGAATAACCTAGGCCACTGATCTCCAAAAGTTGATTCAGGACTTGCCAAAAAAGAGACTTATTAGGAAAAAAATAAAAAAGGAGGTGAACTCAGGAAACCTCAGACTGGAAGAGAAAATGGTTACAGGGGAAGGTCGCCTGCTCTGAATTTAGTATCTGGATAAAAAGGCTGTTAAACAACAAGACTCAAGGAAATGAGTCAAGTTCAGAAAAAGGAGGCACAAAAGATTTAAGGCAAAAAAGCTGAACAGCACAGATAATGCACACTCCACAAAGATAAACAGTCCCAGTGTCTGTATATGGCTGGCTCTTTCCAATGAGTGTCAGGTATGAAAGGAAACAGGAGGCAGAGAATGGGAGGAGAACAGACACTGACTCCAAGCATTAAGGAAATACATCAGGGCAGAAGAGAGTCAAGCATGAGAGATGAACCTTACTCCATTTACTCAGGCAACACTGTTATTAACATCCCAAACACTTGTCTGAGGAGCAAACATACGACCACTTTCATGTCCTCAGAAAGGGTGCCCTGACTCAGCTTGAACAGTTCCTGTGTGCAGTGGGGTAGGGATTTAGAAGAAGGAAGACTCTGGGGGAAATGGCTGCCACATGCAGAGGCTCAAAGACACCATCCCAACATCTGCCTGTGTGGAGGACTGTATCAGACAGTGGGATACATTCCCTGTCCATTTACTTCCCAAATAAACACTTCCAGTGGCATTTTTCACAGCTCTGTTCCCAGAGAGCTGGCACAGTTTTCATGCAGTAATAAATGAGCACTGCAGTTGCAGTTCTGTGTTCAATGTACAATGGCACCAATGAATCCAGGCCTATGACAAGTCTCACCAGCACTGCATCTCTGACATAAAGCTGCAAAAAACAGTTTCAGCAGGAGATTGAATGCTGGGCAATCAAAAGCTATGGAATGGACTTCATTCTCAATATCGGCAATGCATTTTCCCAAAAATATGGGACTAATAAAAATGTTTCTTAGAGGGTGTATATGTCTCCAAAGTCAAAGAGAGGAAGGAAGAGATCTCAGCACTTCAATACAAGCCAGATCTTCAGCCAAAGTCTCTCCAGCAGTATGATGGCATCATAAAAAAGCTTCTTTTAGGTTTTTCCCTCCACAGGGCAATGTGTGTTTATGGAAACACAAGTGGAGTCCTAGACCATGCACACAGTTAGCCCCTGTGTGAAAACAGATGCATGCTGGTAAATACCTGAGACTACTTCTAGCATCCTACATCATTTCATGGACGTGACCTAATTGTTCCACAAAACTGTGAAAACGTTTCCAACCTAAATTTCGTTATTTTCAGTCTCGTGCCTGGAATTGTTGTTAAGGCGACCTCTTCACAGATTTTCCATCATGGAAAACCTTATCATAGATAAGGACAAATACCTCTGACACTCCATTTTTTGCCAGGTTGAAACAAAGCTGCATATATTATCTGATTAAGCCTCATAAAAATGTGCAAAATCTGCACAATGGAGTTTTTGTGCATAGATGAAGTCAAGGAAATGGATGTTCTTTGGGACCTCTTGAACTTTATGTTCTCTGCATGAATGGCAGAAAACATGAGTTCTGATGATTAGCCATTTTCTTCAGGGAGTTCATGATATCCAGTACTCAGCAGAATTGAATTGCTGCCACAGTTTTTATTTATGAATAGGTTATCAGCTCATTTAGCATTCTCTAGTTCCACTAAAGAGAGCAGAATTAACCAAGTTTGTCAGCTTCTGCACCTACAACTTTCCTCTTTTACATGGACCTGAAGGTCCGGCACTTTAGTGTTTGGGTACCCCTTGTACAATAATGCCACAGCCCACATTTCCCACACTCAGATGTGATTCCTCAGCTCTCTGGAGCAGGCTAAGATTTCACACAGTCTTGTCAACAGAGTTGGGATGCCAGAGAGGCTAGTGGTCAACGTGGCCAAAAAGTCTGTAAATCATGGCATTCCTGTGAAAATTCCACCAGCAAAAAAAACCAAAAAGCTGCAGAGGCAGTTTGCTGGGTAACTGCAGTAAAAATGAAATCATACTGGTTCTCCCATCCAGCTTCAAAGAGACAGATCATGCTAATTCTGACACATCAGAGCTCAGTTTTAATCATATTATTTGCCTTGGCAAAACAGCTGGAAAACAAACCAGAGAAATATCACTGGGGGAGAATGGGGACTTAGATCATATTCCCATGCCATTTTTTTCATTATTTCCATTAAAAGTATAATTCCTGCTAATAAATTGTTAAAACTTATAAAAACTGTGCTAAGAAAAATCTTCAAGATAGAGAAGGAGAACATAAAACCCTTCCAGCAAAGATGTAACTTATAGGTCTAAAAATTGCAATGTTGCCTTTTTTTGTACTTTTGACCTTTTGATGTTGAAATAGTCATTACACCTCCCTATTCTGAAAGATACATAGATATAAATGCACATATATAAAAGTGTACACATAAAGATATTTATGTGTGTGTAAAGAATACTCCTAGGTTGGATATTGGGAAAGATTCTTTCACTGAAAGGGTTGCCAAGGACAGGAAGGGGCTGTCCAGGGAAGTGGTGGAGTCACCATCCCCAGAGAGGTTTAAAAGATGTGTAGATGTGGCACTTGTAGATGTTTAGTGATGGACTTGGCAGTGCTGGGTTAATGGGGGTCTTTTCCAACATAAACGTTTCTATGATTCCAGTGGAAGAATATTTTGGTACTGGGTGTGAGAGGTCTGGGGAACATATTGTAAGTCTGAAATTGGACAAATAGCAATATGATAACATATCCAAATGTTGCTTTTATATAGCAGAGATCCAAGGACTCACATTTCATTCCAAAGGCAAAGGAAATATAAGTTCACTCTCAGCAAAAATCCTGGGCAGCACCTACTCCCTCCTGGGGGTTGTGAATCATAGGTGATGTGAAACACAATGCTACAAGAGGAAATTTCAGTAATATTTATTTTTATCATACTTATCTCAATCCTAATGTGTTATTCTTTGTACTTGACATAGGAACGCATGTGAAAGGAGACTGGCCAAGAAAAAAATCCTGAAATTTTTACTGACAAGTCACACAAATCAAAAAAAGCCCCCCAAAAATTAAAGCAACTGCCTGGATGCAGAGCACAACTGCAAGTTCCTTCATGAGGAGTCCAGTGTTCTCTGCACTGAATCATTCAGCTGCCTACAGAAGCCAACCTCTCTGTAAGTAAATCTTGTTAGTATTTCCATCCATCACTGCAGTGTTCTTTGATCCAGACAACAATAAAAGTCTTGGGGGATAGGAGAAAATGTTAGTTTTCTAGTAACAGTCCTACTAGGATTAACTTCTATATTACAGCATGAATGAGACCTGCATGGTTTGGTCCAGAGCTCTCTCAAGTCATACATGTCCTTCTCCACGCTCCTTAAACTCTTGTTTAAAATGCAATCCCTACTGTTTACCTAAGGATTTTATGAACAGTATTCTCAGTATGAAAAGGTTAACAATCACTGAAAATTAGCATAACTTCAAGAATCAGCTTGTTTGGAGGGCCAACTACATCTACATTCTGCTAACAGTAAACACTAATTAACAATGTCTGCTAGCACTAACATAAATCACAACTGTCCCTTTTCCTCTCCTGGCACTGCACTGGAAAATATCAAACCAGCAAAAATACTTGGAATGCTTCTTACTTCTTTTTTTTTAAATTTTATTTTATTAATGATAAAATATTGGATGTCAACGTGCAATGCTTTGTGCATTGCATCAGACAGCTCAAACAGTAATTGTGATGAATGGGAGTGGAAGGGCCAAGGTTACAGGCATTTAAGAAGGCTCTGTGGATTGCAAATATTAGGATTGATTAAAGGTCAAATACTTTATGGATTTATCAGTGTTGTATACATTTTCTCATGACACAGAATCACTTACACTACCTACAAAATGAAATAGGAAAGAGCTGCAAATCAGATAATTTTAAAGTCTTTAACCCACATACAGGCTTAGTCATTGAGAATAATTAATGGCACAGAAATGTTTTGATTAGTCAAGCAATAAACCAGACAACCCCCCATAACCCACCCTTCAATAATTCTTCTAGCTTCCCCTAGACTAGGTAACAGTCTTTCTCAATTAATGTTTAATATTTACAAACACACAATCTGGGAAAAGATATATCTTATAGTGTTGCTTAAATCTCTATTTATTTAAACCAACCACCCTTGGTCCAGAGAGGATCTTTAACTTAATAGTTTACCCATGCCCTGTCCTTCTTGTTTTCTGGGAAAACAGAGTTTGAGATGGGTATCTCTATATTGTCTTTGATGCAAAGAATTTTCTAGGATCCAGACAAGCAAATAAATGACTGTCTCCACTTGTATCACACAGGATTTGAACTGACCTTCCTGAAGTCTGTATTTCAATTAGGACAGAGCAGGAGAAGCTGGAAGGGCATGAATTTGTGGAGGAAAAGCCTTGGATTTGAAGATTTTGTTTAAGAAGCTGCGAGGTGACTCTGCTGGTCTCACCAACACCAGGACTAAACCTTTAGCTCCAACTCTGCAACATACTTATGTACAGTACTTCCTTTAGGCAAGTGAAATCAGTTTGAGAACAGTGGCTTCATTCTTCTGCTTCAGAGGCTGATGGAGTTGCCCTGCAGAGCCCTTTCTGTTGCCTTTGGAGCTCTGCCCCAAATGAGCCCACATGAGGGCCACATCCAAGGGCATCTCCGTGTCCTTCCTCCACAGCCGCTGCTATCCCCGTGTGCAACCCCTGGCCTGGGATTTGCAATTCACTCCATCCTTTGAACTTTGCTGAAAACAATGAAAGTAGCAACTTGGTAGGGATCCCACCATAGTCTTGCACCTGCATTTTAGGAGAGTGTTTGCTCTGTGCATGTCTTTCACATTTGCACAGTGGACAAACAGCTGGGGAGGCTGAGCAAAGAGAGAGGAAGGAGAGGGTTTTCTAAGCCCTAGCTTTTCTTTTGTTGATTAGTGTTTACTCCTGTTCTGAAAGGTGCTCATAAAGATCATCTCCTCCCACACTGCTGACAGTCACATTCACCAAAGAAACCCTCCAGGTATCTGAGTTTCCCAAGAGATGGCAGAAATGGCACTGTAAACTGTCACCTGAGACTCAGAATGGAGAAACAATCATGAGCTTCATTGAGGGATGCCACAAGAAAGGCCCCTGTGGGACAGGCTGCTGGTGGCTACATTGTGCTGTCCAACAACTGAGAAAATCTTGCTCTCAGTTATCCTGAGGGGTGTGAAATCCAACCCCAAAGGCTTTGCCTCCCGCAGCACTGAAAAGGCTGTTTGAAGAGGGTGCCTGTCTCTTCTCTAGATCAACAGCAGTGAGAACAGGCAGAATGTTCTGGGGGTATCCACGGACACCTCTCAGAGGGAAAAAATTTTTACATCTGAACAGCTCCAGAATTTATCCTTTTTTTTTCATGCCAAGAAGCCACTGGCCTTACTGAGAGTATGGACATGCATCTTCCAGCCCATAGCTTTTGGACACTTGCTATAAAAACAAAGATTTAGTTAGCAGAAAAAAAAGTCAACCAAGCCTAAATTTTGAGCTGTACTAAATGCCAATTTGTTGCTAAATAAGTTCTATTAAATTTGATAGCAACCTCTAATGGGTGGGCATAACAAAACTCAGGCCTGTTTCCTCAGCAAGGAAGCTCTAAGAATAACACCCATTTGGCAGTGTAACATTTGATTAAAGCAGGCTCAGATATCCCAACTGTAAAGGTTAAGCACAGACATGTGTGTCACACATGATGCAGTCAGTAAATGATGTAATGTTGATAGACCCGTAACAACGAAAAACATTCCAACACCAGATTTTGGCAGAAAGTTTGATACCATATAAAATACAATTAAATGGCTATAACTTGCATGGCGTGAGAATCAGTGTCCTGTAAAAATAACACAAGACTTATTAGAAACTTTCCAAAATATTTATTTGCATTTCAAAACAACTGTTCTGCTTTTAAAATGGCAATTCCTTAAGCAGGTTTGTAGTGTGCAAGTTGGCTTTCATAGTTTCATTTTGGCAGGGTAATGCTATAAGCTGCAGGCTGTTTCTAGAACAACATTTCATCTTATCACTGGCATTAAAAAAACATGCTTTTGCAGCAAAGGAGGTCTAGCATGACTTTGGTTTTTTCTAAAAATGAAATTTAATTTATATCACAGGACTCCTGCACCACAGTTTTCAGGGGAACTGAGTCATACAGTGGTCCTGATCTTTACTAGTCCATGGGTACCAAGTAAGCCACAGATTTTTAAGAAAAAAAAATAGACTTACACTTATATAGGAAATGTGCAACATGAGTTTACCAAAGGCAGATCATCCACACAGACTTTGTGACTTCATTTAGGAAGTAAACCAGTAACCCAGTGAAAAATCTCACTGTCTGTGCTTCTGTAAACATTTAATACCACGGTAGTAAGTAAATTACTAGAAAAACTGGGGGAAAACAAAAACTAACAGACTAAAACCCCACAACGAACACCAGAGGGAAAGGGACCAGGCTAACAGTAGTGAGTAACTGGGAAATATTATCAGCTCCATCAGAGGCCACTCATGGCTACTCGGGGAGGTGTTTACAGTCGGGACTGAGCATGTTTGATATTTATAGCCATGGCTTCAGCACAAAAACGTGAAAGTGTGCTGACAAAATTTCCTGATGATCATGGTACTGGTAGTACAGAAGTGTCAGAATGACATGTCAAAAGCCTTGACATCCCCAACTGTGGTGAACCAAAAGAAAGTAAATTGTCTTGTATCAGATGTAATATAATGTATTAAAGGAGAATTAACAAGAACTTCTGATGTTAGCAGTGCATTCAACTGCCAGGAATTTGTCCTCTCTGGTTGTTTCTATGGACCCATGTTTCAAACCAATCAATTGCTTTTGAGCTGCCACTGTAATGTAACCACTCCAAAAGCTAAATGGGATGGACCCAAGGCTCATGCACAAGGTATTTTCTACAGTGAAATGAAAATGCATGAGCACTTCACAAGCTATTGCTGTGGTCTGTTATGTCAAAACATATTGTTCTTGTCAACAGTGCTTAAAGAGTGTCAAAGGAGCAGTGGAGAAATAGCTGGTGGGCATGGTCTGGGAGAAAGGCCGTGTGGCATCCTATAGAATCGCCTCTCAGAATGTGAAAATTAAACTGCTCAGCATCAAGGTGAGGTAGGGACTGGTCTGCCTGGTCAGTGCAGTGCAGGACAGAGCTGAAACTCCTTGCACTGAATTGGGTGACCTGGTCAGGAAGCACAACAGGTCTATCACAACATCAAGATCCTCAGCTGAAAAATGAAGTTTGTCCAAACCCTTCTCAGCTGAAAGATTGCTTCTGTTTATTAGCAAACCAAGCTGATTTAAGACTCAGCTGAGGTAAAAAGCTTTGTAGTAATTATCCATGATCAATATCTTATTAGATTTCAGAAACCCAAAGAAAAGGTGGATTTTGGCTATCAGTGCACTAGAGAGACAGCTTTCAAATTTTGACCTAGAACTCCAAGTTCATTGAGGCAGCCCCATAGCAGATATATCCCTTGACAGTGTGGGTTTATGCCTGGAAATGACAATATTCTTTCTCATGCTCTTCTCTAAGCAACCAGCAGACCCAAACTCCAGTTGGCTGTGTGTGAAGCCAAGTTTTAATATGGCTTCTAATTGCTTTATGTGCATAGCCCAGTCAAATGACAAGGAAGGCATCCTGCTTCACAGTTCCCATGCCAGTTTACATATGCTCATAGGCATACCTGATACACAGATACACATACACTGCATACACATGTAACACTCTGTGATCATGTGAGGAAAAAACACTGACAAAGCCATCTGTGGAAGAAAAAAATTGAGTTCTGTTGGCTCCTTGCTTTCAGATGAAGCCTACAAAACATTCTCATTCCCAGGAAACTATGAATGATGATACCAAAATCCATAAAATGGGAATTGTGAGAAATCCACAGCATATGGCCAACAGTAGAAAGGAGATATTAGTTTGCATGGAAAAAACAAGGGGTTTTATTGTCCTGCTGATATCATATGAAGCATGCTTAATTCATTTATTTATTTTTTTCTAACAGTCTTATCCCTTTATGTTATTACAGTGCTTCAGAAAATCTCAAGGTCTAGGGGGAAGTTTAATGTTTGCTGTTCTGGGATCATTTGAAGCCATGCATTCAAAGAGGACAAAATCACTTTTAAGTCTGCCTGTAGGAAATCTATCTTGGCAACCAGACAACTAGAATTAGTTATTAAAGGCATGTCAAATGAATAAAGACACCTCTGTAAGGAAAACCGCAAAAGCATTTGTTTTTTCTAATATGAATAGTGGGCTAATACCAAATCAGCTTTCATTTTCCACTCTCCCTTCACCTCCTAGACCAGAGGTCACATTCAATAAAGACTAACCCAACTGAAAATCATTTCAGTTTGTTGCATCTATTACACAGCAGATGTATATTAAATAGCACTGCCTGGAAATGAAGCAAACTCACATAATCTGATGTGGCAATCTCCTTGTGGAACTGGTTCACTGCAAGGCAAAGAAGTCTGTGGTATTATTAAAAATCAGGAGGCGCACCAAAAAGCAGGGGGCTTTCCCCTTCCAGGAAAAAAAAAAAAAAAAAAAGGAAAAAAGGAAAAAAACAGTAGAGCTTTCTAGTTCTGTAATGGAAATTATGATACTACAAAAAACGTGTTCAGGATCAACTTCTTCCTTACACTGGGAAAGTCCCCTGGAATAACTTAGTCAACCAGTAAAGACGAAAATAAGCATTTTCATGGTAGTCAGAGTTTGAAGGAGTGGGAGCAAATTCTGCTTTTACTGAAGATTTCCTCTGTGATACCTTCTAAATTCGATAGCTTAAAAGAGACTTTGGGATTTTAATCTTTACTGTGACTGCATCAGAAAGCAGGACCTCTGTGCTGTGTGACTGTTATATCTCTCCCCACAGCTTTACTTGAAAATGTAAAATTTATGTACATACCTGCTACTTCAAATCTTCCTTATCAGAATATGGTTAGATTTGTCCAAGGTCCAAAACCAAGCATAAGTTTCTTCTAGACTTTTTTGTTAATTGCTGGTTAACATCTAATAAGAAAGAAGCCAGAAAATCCGTGAGTGGGCAAATGACTGTCCCAGTCTGGTATTTGTTAAAGAAGAAACTACAGATTATGGTTTTATCTTGATCCACTGAGTCAGGAATATTTATTTGGACTAAAAGTAGCCATAAAAATCAGCTTTAGCTGTAGCTATTAAAAAAGAGGTAAATTGTTTTGACATCAGGTAGCATGTACAGTTACTAAATTTGTCAGAACTGTAATATTATCAAAGACCTTCATTTTAGGAAAAATATACTACTTATACACAAAATAATTTACCTGCTTGATCAGACACTGGGAAAATTAAACAAAAACATAGAAAAAGGAAGTCTTGTAGAAGGAAAAATACTGGTACCACTTACAGAAGTTGTGGATTAGCTATCAAACACTTGTTTTGAAGACTTTAGTGAAAGAAAAGTTCCAAATCTTATAAAAAATAAGCTCCTTTCAGTTCATGCAATTCAGTAGAACACAGCCCAAAGGAGCTCCTGTCCTGTGGCCTATAAATCAGGCAGAATTTCTCCAAACTGGGTAGGAACGAGTCACTTCTTCATCTCTTCCCAGAGGAGAATTTCTCAACCTTCTTCACTCACTCCTTGCCAAGCTCTAAAGCCAGCTGTATCACATGCTATCATACCCCTTGCACTGTCTCAGGAAGAAAGCTCTTCATTCATACAGCATACCAAGTTAAACACTGGGGAAAGACATCCCTGATTTCTCATAGCACGTGTTGACTTTTCTTCACGTTACACTCACAGCTTAGCTCTAAGGAATTTCTCTATCACTCAGACTAGATACAGCTAACAGAGTGAATCCAGCTGAAATTCCTCCTCAAATTAACTCTTTGGAGCCAGATGCAGGCACTAGGGAGGGCATTCTCCTAGGCCTGTCTCATACCTACCCATAAACAACAAGAAAATGTCCTAAAATCCTCCAGTTTGAATTCCATGCTCTCTAAAGCAGGTAGACCACAGCATATAAAATTAACCCAGCTGCTCTGATGCTGGAATCATCACCTTCTGATTTGCCAATAGGTGTCTAGTGTCGACTTGAGGAGGCCAAGAAATTAAGAAGCCACCACTTATTTGGTACTTCATTAATTTTGAATTTTGCAGCAATAATCATTGGTCCTGAGAAGACTGATAAGTGCCCAGCATGTACCTTCATCTCTGCATTTTCTGGTATTGATTACATTACCTTGATGTGAGAGCTGAGCTCTAGAGGCCCAGCCTCAGCTCTTGTCCACATCCTGGAAAGGCACAAAGCCCAGTTTCTGAATCTCAGTGCTTTGATAATATAATATTCACTGTAAAAAAGACTCAGTACTTCCTGCAGCTCCCAGGCTTTCAGCAAGGACAGGATATATTTGTGTATGTCCTCTTGGATGTATATGGAGTTATAAGTCTGTGGTAATCACCACAGCATATCAAAATAGCTTACTGCTCTTTCACAGTCCTTCTTTGACTTGGATTTGGGGGAAAAGACCCTAGTGTCTCAGCAGGAAACTGTATATTTAGACTCAAGATGAGTTCCTTCCTAAAATTCCATAGAGGCTATTTTGTGTCCTGAAACAAGAAGATTTAAGCCCTCTCTACCATCGATTCGAATATGCTTTTATTTATATGAACCTTCCAAATTTTGAAAATCTACCTCATAAAGCTTTTTATCTGTTTTGATGCCTTTGTAACACTCAAATTTCAGATGAACCATGGGCATGCAAATAAATGTTATGTCCTTGGTGACTCTCTCACAGGCTTCATTGCATGTTTACTTGCAAAACACAAAGTTGGCCCTGTAAATTTCTGAAACACTTTGTTAAAACAGTGAAGGCTTTTTTTGCTTTGAAAGCACGCACAAACAAAACCTGCTGCATGCTGGTGGCCCACGGCGCTATTTTGCTCTTTGGACTTCAAAGCAGTCACCTTTCAAAAGATGAGTTAGTTAAGCTCACAAGAAGAAAAATACTTTTCCTAAGGAAAGAGGCAGCCCATTTAAGGGAGCCTGAATGACATATGTCTACTGAGAGGAAAAAAAAAATCTAGCTTCACTTATGAAAATTAGTGAAAGTGGTGTCCTGCTCCACAGCATTGCTCTGTTTACAGTGATATTTTCATGCAATGGCCACAGTACAAAACTTAAAAAGTGTAGATGCAAAATTATTTTGATTTCAGCATGCTACCTATCACACACTTACTTTTTTCTGTCAAATTTGATTCACAACCAACCAGGAGTATCACATGAGATCAGGCAAGGAAAGAAGGCTGCTAGCATTCCCCCCTTTTCCTTTCCATAGGGCACAAGGAATGGCACTCTTTCTTTTCAAGACATTACATCAAACTTGCATGTTATTAGAGCTCCAGCACTGAGCATATGCTTCATTTCCTGTGCATCCACAACATACCAAGCTCTAGCAGGGCTGAGCAGTGCAGCCTGCAGGATTTTCTCACATACCAAGACAAAAAGGAACCCCTAAGTTGTCCAACAGATGTCTGCTGTTATGTTTTTAATCACAGAAGGACACATGTAATAAACTGAGAATTTTTGTTGTGCATTTCAAGTTGCTGTCTCTGATGCCTACAATGGCATTGCCTATCTCTTGGGTTTTTACCTCACAAGAGTGATGTAGAAAAGAGACAAAATGAGTGTACTCAGAAGTCACTGCTATTCCCCTCAGTAGTATTTAGTTGTTTTAGAAGCAGGATAAACTAAAATTCATGTGAAAGAGTATACATATGCCATATTGGATTAATAAAAGTAATTTCCTAGACTTCTGAATCCCCTTAGATTTCATTGATGTACCTCTCTCTAACAAGTTTAAACAGTTTTTTTATTACAAGCTGACCTGCAGAGAATGAATCCATGCTTGAGTTTTAGAGTACTCTGCCTAGTTTGTTTGCTAAAATAAAAGTAAATAGTACCAAAAAAAGAATATGTGCTTGAAGCAACTTGTTCATAGCATTGTTGATTGAACATGACACCTCAGAGAAGGTAGTATGTGAAAAACTAAAACTTGGCTTTTAGTCATAAATATAAAACTGTATTCTACATCGTAATCTGCCAGACACATCAGTCAGTAAGTACAGAAGTGTGTCAATGGGGAAAGAAATTGCAGCATCATGCATCATCAGAGCAATCAAAGACTATGCAGGGACAAAAGTATCATTAGGAAAAGAAATTGTCATGTTATGCATCATCACATATACTCAGGTTTTACTTTGTAACTCAAAAGGAGTGTTTTTAATAAGGTGGTCTTCATCCTTTTAAAACAAGAGAATTATTTCTCTTCTTAACTCAGCTGGCTTCTCATTTTTACTTAAAAAATGAACATTTTCTACGCAAAAAATACCTGAGTTTTTCCAAACACAAACATGGCCATACTTCATACCCACCAGCTCTTGTCATTACCACTGCAAAGGACAAACTACATCTGCAAATCTGTAAACTGGAAAAGAAGGTAAAGGTAGCATTGTAAAGGTAGCATGAAGACAACATTGGCACCAATGTGATACCAAAGGATTTTATATGTAGAGTGGTTTTCTCACATTTTTAATCATAAATTAGAACTGTGAGAGGGTGGCACTGTTAGCAAATAGATTCTTTCTGTTAAAATTCATTTTTATATATTTTAGGCTCTACACAATCCCTAAGCAGAAGACCAAAAACAAACAGTAGAGGTAAGTGCTGCTGACCACAGAAGCCCCACAGAAGCAAACTATCTACAGGTTTCATAAACTTGTTATAAACAGCCTTGCATTTGGGTCACACAGAGCATATTTCAGGGGCTGAGATTCTAGTGCACCTTAGCACACATTTAATAAAAAACTAAGTTAGAAAACAGAAATCATTATATGTTCATCATTTGGAAGTCAGTTCTATATGCTAAATGATGGATTTCTGTTGCCATTGCCCTCTTATGGCCAAAAGGAATTCTATCCTTCTGCTGATTCATTTTCCAAGTGATAGCTCATTGATGAAATACTAAAGGGCTCATTGATGAAATACTAAAGTATGATGAAATACTAATAGTAGTAGAGCATCATAAGAATTAAATTTTCCAATGCATGGGTACTCCTAGTCTGGTAATTTACTACAAATACTCTACAAAACAACAGGAATTCCCATTAAACAGACTTGACGATGCTACTGGAATTTTCACGGACTTTAAACTTTTCACAGACTACCATGGCACTGTGGAAACCCAAAGAAAGGCTAAACTGTCCACTGCATGCTATAGTCTCCCTTATATTTTTGTATTTGTGAGGCTTATTCTTAACTGAATATTTTACTTCAGCCCTGGACCAACTGAACAGTTCTACACTTCCACTCAAAAGAAAAAAAAAAAAAGCACGTTTATTTTGCATGTCAGTTCCCTGGTCATGCAGCAGCACTGACACTTGCTGATGCTGCAGGGGGAGTGGAAGAAATATGAATGCTTCAATTCAAACCATGTGACAGTCTCTAGCTGCACTGGTGCCTCTTGTTCTGTTTAGCAGCCTGATTTCAGAAGAATGTTTGAAGAAGTAATGCAATCCATTTGCTGAGTTTCTAAATAACGAGAGCTGACAGCCCTTTTCTGCAATAGCTGTACATAACACTGGTGATGAAGCTTCACTCACAGCACTGTTATCATAGGAGAGGGGGCAGTGAACCTTGTTTTTCAGTAGCTCCATGCTCTTGAATTCATTGTTTTTCTTCCCTTGTGTACGTTCCTTCCTCAGGAAAGTGTGAGCAGCCTGCCAAAAGAACAACAGAACATGAATAGTACGAGGGCAGACCAACACTGCTGGCACAGCCACAACAGCCAGCACACTGTGTGGTAGCTGAGAACCACCAGAGCTGTTTGAGCAGGTGAACTGGAGGGATGACAGCCATGCTTCAGCACCCAGATCAGAGCCCTGCCTGTTTACCTGCTTGTATTTTTCTTTCCCATGTCCAGGTTCTTACACTAAAACTAAGGGAGCAGATTTAAATTTGAGCAGCAACATGAAACAGAGTTAAAAGAAGGTAAGGACCTGCACCTCAAGAACACATGCAGGAACACTGCCCATCAGTTGGGCAGACCCTGAGTTTTTTTCAAGACCAGCCAGGCACCTGGCCAACTGATATCAAAGACAAGTGAGGAATTAGTGTGCATGTACAGGCTATCAGGTAAGAGCAGACCTTGCACCAGTGCACAGCAGTGTGAGGGCAGACCAAAGGGTCCAGGGGAAGCTTTTGTGTGCAGCTCCTCTTGTTAGCCAGGAAAAACCAAAAAAAGACAGAGATTGCTCTCCCTCTCCAGTGGTGACAGTGTTTGGGGACCCTCTCTGGCTCCTTAATATTGTGTGTTTATTTTCTCCTGTTATAGGACTTTATCTTGAAAAAGAACTCTTTCCTAACTTGACAATGTGCTGCTTTACAGCCTACAGTCATCAAAAGGAGCTTTTGTTGAAGCAATAGTATCATATGAGAAATCACAAGTGTTGCTATGAAATAAGAGTCTGATAAAGAATGGTGAGCTAATTCTAATGAGAAACTAAAGGTGTTTTAGAGGATTCTATTGTAGTGTGTTCCACCTTTGACGTTTACAATCTATTCTTTTGTTAGACCCTGCAAAATACAGAAATGGACTGTCCTGTCATTTACAATTTATTTTTACTGTTCCATTGAACTTCATTATTTCTACTGTCTCTATGAAGTGCTTTAAGATTATGCAAAGTCACGTTTATCTGGAAATACTTTTTGTTATCCAAATAATTTAGATAAACAGCAATAACACCAGAAATCTCTAAGTGTTTCCAGAGAACGTGTTGAATACTTCTCACTGTTCCAGAAACAAAGTCTCATGTCTGGTTCAATAAGGCCCCAGGTTTATGGGCTGCCATCTGCCCACCACAACAGCTTGTCTGGCACATCACCACTTTCTAGTCACACAAACTAACTCAGTGCTTGTTGGCTGCTCCGACCTTCTTTCCCCTCACCCTCTATGTGATACCGTGCCTCAGATTTGTGGCTCAAACTGTGCACCTGCCAGCCAGCCCTGCTGTCCATGCAGCAAAGAACTCCTTTGGCAGGTCTGCAGGTGGCTCCAGATGACAGAGTGGAGATTAGGCACCAATGACACTTCCTACAGCTACAGGTACTCCCAAGATTCATGCAAAACCAGCTTTGTTCAAACCTATAGGGAAAATTATTTTCCCTCAAAAACCTCCTTCCTTTGAAATTGTTTTGATAGGAACAGGGACTTCAACAATGTGTATAAACACCTGTAGGAAGGACACAAAGGAGTTGGAGCCAGGGTGTTTCCAGTGGTGCCCAGGCACAAACTGAGGCACAAGAGGTTCCCTCTGAACATCAGGAAACACTTCTGTTAATCTGCAATGAGAATTTGAAGGAAATTTTAAGTTCATTCTTAAATCCACCCAAGACACGTACAAACTTTACAAAGAATTTGTGTACAATCTTCTTATCCGCTGATTGCCTACCTAAACAAGGAGTGGGACAAAGTGACTCACTACATCCCCAAATAAGTTCTTCTTTTACAAGAGCACATAAGAAAAGGTACAAACATCTCCCTATTAAAGGTAGAATTTAATCCCTCTTGAGGCTTAGTTCAAGTACTCAGTTCACGAATGATGTTGCAGACAGACATAAATTATCTCTCTGCTCTCAAGTGAGTGGAGAGACACAGAGATTATACACACTGCGGCTTTGCTTTTGTCATGGAGCAAAGGTTTGTGTTTTACCATGGACTGTACACTTCAGCTCAGTGACATTTGCTGCTAGAAAAATCACAAGGAGAAAGCACCATAAGGGACTTACCTGGCATAAAAACTATGATTATGTTGTCTCCATCAAGATTCAGTGCAGAAAGCCAAGATGTAGTGGCCAAAATCTGTGGGATGTTTAAGTAGTGCAGAGCAAATTTAAATCCTGTTGTAGGATGGCTAGATAACAGGACAGTGAAGGCTGCTGTGGAAATAAGCTGAGAATTGGCCTTTTACCAAGCCCCATCTATGACATCTTTATAAATTATTATCATCACCTTTGAGACTTTGCTGGCCTTCTGTGACTTTCTGATCAAGAGAGATCATACAGCCACCTCTTCTCCTGTGTCATGTACTATGTGAGAAACAGGTCTGGGATTACTGATGCTCTCTGGATCCCCATCAGTGATTCTCATGCAGAAAGACCCAGGTATGTTCTGGTTACTTCCACTTTCTGCAAGAATTCTCACCTTAGCTAGATATACTAATGAAACTATTGTTTTCAAAAGTACTACTTTGAGCAACTTAGAATTTCCAGAGTTTTAAAAATAGATCAAATACTATGACTCGAATTCCTACTGTAACTCAGACTAAGGAAACCTCATTACCTCTAGAGTTACTACTAATTGGCAATAGTGTAAGAGGAAAGACTAGTTTCTCACTGTAATTTGAAAATACCTCTCTTGTTGGGAAACATCAGAAAGCTGATATCAAAGATAGAAATTTTTTTTAATACAGATTAGTCCCATGGAAAGATTTGCACACATTTGTCCCACTAACACTTTGATGGAGCAATTCAGACATTGCAACTGTAATGTTTTTTGACCTTTTAATCAATTCCATTTTGCAACTACTCCATCTGAGAACCACAAATTTTATTTACAGGACTCGTTCTCTGGAGTCGATGGAAACTTTCTGTCAAATAACCATCTGCAGAGAGAGACAAAACACATAATGACAGGATAAGTTTGTGGAGAATCTGAATGGATTGCAAAAATAAATCTGGACCTGAAAGCAGATGAATTAGAACAAAGGGATCCAAGAAAAATGTAAGGGAGCAATTAGGGCTAGAAAATTAAAAATACTCAGGAATTTAATCAAACAGGACAGTCTAATCAATGAAAAGTATGCCGCTTGCGCTCTGGGTAATTGCATCCCTCTGCTTTTTTGGTTGGTTGTTTTGGGGGTTTTTGTGGTGGTAACAGCCCATATTTAAGATAATTGCATTGCTATAAAACTCAGAAGTCTAGGACTACCAAAATATTCGTATTTGTCACATGGGATTTCATTCTCATTCCCCTGAAGTCAACAGCAGCTGACAGTCATTTCAGTAGCAAGCAGGGAGAAGTGGACTTCTAGCACAAAGAGCTCCATGCCCCTTTGTTTTACTGTCTTTCCCTAGAAGAAAGAATTGCCTGATGGCACAGACACCTGAGCAGCTCTCCCCAGAAGTGTATACTCAGACACTGCACACACAGCTCCTGTGCACCACGCCCCTTCTCAGTCTGCTGGGACTGCCACCTACCCAAAAGTGGTGAGGAGGCAAAAGCTAAGTATAAATCTTAGAGACAAGCTGGACAGAAACATTTAACTCCACTCATTAAACAACCACATCAGTGGCTGCTATTTGCCAGTTCTTTATCTCTAGTGCTTTTACCCAGAGAGATGGATTAAATCCCTTAGAAATGCTCCTAATCTCAGCATTTGAAGGTGTGATTTTTAATCAAGTTATTTAGTATAATCTAATCAAAACTTAAATGCAGAAATGATGATTTTATTTTTTTTTATATCTATAGTTCCCAGCGCTATAACCATTAGGGGAAGATACATTTATGTTTGGTAAACACATCTTACATAGCTATTTGTTTTGCTAATAAATCATGCTAGCTCAAGCACTTCTGCAGTGACACAACCACTCAAGGAGGAGCTGGACCTGTACAGGAGCAGTATTTTGTGCAGCCTTTAGGAATTCAGGTGGAGTAGTTAGAAAGAGCTGTAATTGTTATAAATCCCAGCACACACACACTCCTGGGCACACTGGGCCAGCCTCCTTGTACAACATCCAAATCTCCATGCCTATGATCAAATACTCCAACAGACAATCAAGTACTAATAACAGGGATGCTGTTTGGACTTACCTATATTTTCCTGGCTAGCAGACTAATGCCATTTTCCTGATGGAAGATTATAGAGATTTAATTAAAGCTACCATGTTTTAATAATGGACTTATTTAATAAGAAAAGCTGCTTTGGAAAAGGACAGTGAGTCTAAATGCCAGGCTGTGTCTGGGACCTTCATAAAGTTCTTTTGTACTTAATACTTGTAGCTAAAATAACAATCAAGCCTTTGTTAATAATGTCCCTGCAACAGAAGAATAGCAGTGAAACTGTAGATGTTAACTCTTTCGTTCTATATCCTATTACTGATTCCAAATTCAAAACTTCTTTTTTCAGCTATAGTAAAATAATAACCTTCAGTGGACTGTATATCTCCACAGAAAGCAAGATCAGGTCAGGATCTGACCATCTTAGCCAAGATTTGAGTAATCAGTCTCAAACTGTTTGCAGGACTAATCAAAATAAGCTAGAGAGAGAAAATTACTGCTGGCTATCTTAAGAAACACCTGTGCTAACAATAGTATTATATATCCTATAATCAGGATGCTGATAGGCAACTAGAAATCAGTTTGTGTGAGACTCTAATTCTTGAATAATAAGACAATATCTTTAGGATACAAATGTACTGAAAGTTAGGATGATACAAAAATGTACATCTAGAAGTACCTGAAGCCTGACATACACACAAAAGACTCTAACATCTAGAAACTCCTCATATCTCCTACGGACTTTCTAATGCCAGTTTGCCCTAGAACAAAGAACATTTTGCAATACCACTAAGTGAAATCTGAAAGCAATTTCAGTCTTCCTGTCAATAATCAATTTTTTTTACTTCAGTTTATCTTAATTTATTTCTCTTTATCTTCTCTTTTCTTTGGTCTCCCTTTGTCTTTAAGTTTCCCACCAAAAGTGAAGAAGACTAATTTTGTCTTAAATTTACTTTTTAATAAGAAATTGCTTCTCTCTGCTGTTCATTCTGTTCCATGAAACCATTCACATCCTGATAGTCTGACAATATAGTTATTCCCATACACTTCCCTCATCTGGGACTGTGTTTCCAATAAGTCTCCCAAAAGCACTGTAATATTTACTAGCCCACATTTTGGCACACATCAAATGTGTGACTGTATTTATATTCATGCTTTTTGCACACACACGTCTGTGCAGACCTTGACAAATATTGCAAGTGTTTTTCCTAAGCTTTTTAACAATTTGACCCTTTTGGTGTTGCCTGCTTTAAATCCCAGTATGACTCTGTTTTCACCCATACCATTATAAAAACAGTGCAGAAACCTTAAAATAACCAGATGCAAAACCCACCAACCAAAACATTCCTCCAGATAGTTGGAAGAAAAGCCTTGAGATACAGGTAGATAGGTAGGTAGATAGGTAGGTAGGTAGATAGATAGACAGATAGATAGATAGATAGATAGACAGACAGATTATCAATTATATCTTAACTAACTTTTATTGCCATCCCTATTAGCAGTATTATAATTTACCTTGAAAAGAAGCAAAGTGATTTCATCTCTGGCATATTTTTAGATACCAATAATATTAATAATTCTTTTAGATAAACTTTTTTTTTAATTACTCTTAAATACGGTCATACTGTATGTAGAATTTATGCGAGGAATGCACTAAGACCAAAATATGACAATAAATTTATGTCAACTGTATAAAACAAAAGAGCAGTTTTAAGATAAACTGAAGTTCCAGTCTGATGACTGTTCAGTCATTCTCCCTTAGATTTCAGAACATCAGCCCTTCACAGATAGGCATATAGAGGCTTTCATATCTAGAAACACATAGAAGAATTGCATTCAAAAGAAATAAAAGTCAATCTCAGTGGATGCTACAATCTAAATTTTAAAAGGTATATATTTCACAGTATCTTTTAAAGCTTCCCCAGTCCAAAGAGAATGTACAGACTTGATTCCAAGACATGATAAAAGAAAGACAGCTTTCATGAATAGGCTTAAAATCAAGTTCTTAACTCATCTGACAGGTTACTGCATCCTTTGTAGGACTCTGGATGAACAGACATCCAGAGTGGGTCATTTGGTTAGGTAAGTCTTTTAAAAATGTGGTCAAAACATGAAATAAAAATACTAACACATCCTTTTAAAAAACAGGGCTGCCTGTATATAGGCAGTGCTGCCACGTTATATAACAGATACACACAGAGCAACAGGACAAACTCATTTGGAAAGCACAGCAAAATGGTCCCAAATTGTGCAAAGCAATTAGAACTGAACCTTTGCATTCTTCTCAGATTACTGAACCATGCATGGCTATTCAATTTTTTTCAATTACAACATTGTGCAGAGCTATATATTTCGAAGCGCTTCTCTTGGAACTAATATATAGTTCAACCAGGGTGGTATCCACAGTGTCACCACCAAGGGCAAATGGATAAAGTTACCAGAGGGAATTATTCTTTTGTGGCAGGTTGATTTAGTCTTTTTAAATGACAGCAGCTGAACAATCAACTTTTATTTGTTTCTGTTACTAATAGGGAGGTGTTAAGCAGGTCAGCCTTGCAATAAAGATTTTCTGTGAGAAGAAACTGCCAGCCTTGATAACAAAATTACAACATTGATAATAGTAAATAGAGAGACCAAGCAGTTCCTGAAGGTGTTTGAATCCATCATTGAAAGTAATCTATCTCTTGCGTTTAGGGGTATGGCTTCAGTCAGGAAAACCAATATTTGCTTTCCGTACAGTTAATCAACTCTAATAATACTTTTAAATAGAGACTGAGGTTTGAGAACAGAAACATGGACTTCAAAAACCAAGGGATTTGTAGTAAGTGCATGTAGCACTAAAAATGAGCTCTAATAGCTATAGAGATTTGAGATAAATAACTTACCTCTATTTACATATTTGAAAAACAACCATAATGTTGCATACAGAGCACACAATGCAGTGCCCTTCCCCTGAGACAGCAAATATCAACTGGCAAAAATAAAACTAAATTAAACTCTCCATTGGATAATCACAAACAGATCATCAAGGCAGTGCTTGCCAGTTCATCAGCAGCTTGGGGTGAACCTTAACTCTGACTGAACTTACTGTAACCTGGAAATTCCCAATCCTGAAGGCTGGGGTGGCTCCTCAGGGGCGCCGAGGCCAGCTGTTCTGCAAGCCCTGCATGGAGGGAAGGAGGCAGGGAGGAAATCCAGCTGCTCCACTGTGGTCCAGCATGCCTCATTGCTTCCTGCATGAATTGGGCTGTGACTCCCACCCAACGAGCCCTGGAGCAGGTGTCAGACAATGTTTCTGTGTGGTAGAACTGTGGGGCCAGCAGAGTTTCTTCAGATGAAACCAAGCTGATGGAAAAGCCTAAAAGCCCCGCTCAGCTCTCAGGAGCAGTCCTCTGAGCAAGGCTGGACCTCAGAAAACCTCACATCATGCTAGCAGGTTAAGTCAAATGATTCCATTTCCTTGGCCAGTGGAACTCAAATTTGTCACCTTGACACCACAGTTCGGCTACTTGGTCTGTGAGGAATACACCTACCATCAAAGGCAGTCCTCAGACCACTTCTTATCCTGCAGGGAATATTCCTGTCACCTGAAAGATGAGTCCCAAAGTCTGCAGTAGGGTAAGTCCCCTGTGTTTTCAGTGAGGATACCCTCTTGATGTGGCTGACATAGTTTTGGTCAAGTAAAAAATACCTTTTGCCCCAAATGCAATTACAAATTTTGTCATCATCAACTTTTTACCCCTATATGCCAAGAAACACTTGTGTTTACATTTCAACTATTGTTCTCTCCAGCCTTCCAGAAAGCCCAGTCTGTTGATCCCATCTCCACACTGCCTACACCTAAACTGAAACTGTTCCTCTAAACCAGCCCCACAAATAAACACAGTGACATTAAACACAGAGGGGTGTTTCTCAACCTGTGTTCTGCTTTGTTTACAAGTTTTGTACCTACTTCAGACTCAGAGGAGGCTCCTGCATCATGTTTTATGCAGCTGCACAGTTTGGCTGAATAGCAGCTCCTGGCTCTGTATTCAGTTCTTGCCCTGGTTATGCCCCCAGCCAACTGTCAGCAAACTGTTCCCAGGTTAATTTATCTCTTTGCCTCATGTTCAGTGCTCCCCTGAGGAGCTCCCCTTGTTCAGTGCCATTTTTATCACTCTCCTTCCTGCCTGCTGTGCACTCTCCATGAACACCTCCAAACTCTCTCCAGGTGATGGGAGTTTCTTCAGTTCCTGCCCCTCCTTCCAAATGTCAGGCATCACTGTGACCCGAGATTGGAAAAAACAAACAAACAAACAAACAAACCAAAACAAAACAAAACAACAAAAAAAAAAACAAATTACAAGCTTTGGCTTCATCTGCCTTGGGATTTTCTGTCTTTTCTTTGTAAGAATTTAGATTCACCAAAATATCCACACAGACACCCTGGTTTTTCTCCAGAAATTTCCTTCTGAATAGGCATGGCCCAACAGGGTGATCCACCATTCCCTGTCGGCTGAGCTGCGAAGCCAGTGTGGCATCATTTCTACTTAGTGTTGTAAATAAACTGGCCAAAGTGAAAGCAAAGCAAAGGCAAAGGTGAAAGGGTGGGATCAAAATAAGATATAAATAGTAAGAAATATAGAATACTGGAGATTTTATTGCTTGTTAATGGATATAACAAACCCAAATATGTGACAGACCAGAGCACACCTGATGGTTAATTGTAAATCCATGTACTTTCCAAAGCCTAGAGAAATCCACTGTAGATGTGTAGCACTATTGCAGGTTTTCCTTTTAAAGGAATTAAATTGCACCATGAAGAAATGTTAACCCTGGAAAACTAAATTTATACAGACAAAAGGGTGTCAATCTGGGGGCTGAATTTACTGCAGTATCCTAAAGGGGACATATCTGTAACCAACTCCAAATTTTATTTAAGTATTTCTGTCATGCTAAAGTACTTTACAAGGTGTTACCATATCCAACTGAAGTTCACATACAAATGATATAATCTGCAACAACACTTAAAGGAAAAAAACCCCAAGAAATTCTTTAAGAGGCATTTTATGAGAGCCTATGTATCAGAAATGCAGATGATAATACACTGCAATTACTGCATGCTTTTCTGAAATTCTCAAGTGTCAGTAAAACACTGAACAAGGTGTGGCAGCATAGAGAAGGTATCACAAGGCAAGCTCAGGAGTAACTTTACAGTGCATTGAGCATCATCTTTCCTTAAGGAACACAGCTTTCCTCCTCAGAACTGTACACAGAACAACATTGTAGCCTATAAATGTGACTTTTTGCAACAGCTACAGGTAGGAGAGGTTAATGTGCAGACACCAAAATGCTGTTCTTACCTTCCCTGATCATGAGATCATCTGACAATACTAGATTATAAATTCTTCTTTTAATTTTTCAAATGAGTCTAGCACAACATTTCTTTTTTAAAGTTGACAACACATTTATCCAATGTAGCATGGTCTTTTTAAGGTCTGCAATATGAACATTTATTCATCTCAGTGAGAGTTGTCACTGCAAGGTCTCTTTCAGCATCACCCCAACAAAGGAGTGGTCAAATATCACTCAAAGAAAGGTGCAGGCCAGGCCAGGCCAAGCCAAGCCTTCAAAGCACAGCTGTCTGGCCTTCCAAAAAATTCCCTGTCTGCAAAGGAAAAGGATCACTGCTGCTTCCCAAGAAGGCAGCCTTCCTCCCACTGCAGTTCTATAAATGTGAGAGGGAAGGAATGAGATGGGGGCAGGAGAAGCACTCAGGATCCATAGGATATTATGTAATCCAGACTCCAAAAAGCCATAATCTGTCCCTTGATTCCAGTCTCTCAATTCTTATCTGTAACTTCCATCAGCAAAAAGTTTGAAATACTTGCAATCAGCTCCTTTCCACATTTGGCTATTAAATTAATTGACAAAAAAAAATCCAAATTGCACCAGATACTTCCTCAACATGCAGTGGGTATTTCTGAAAGGGGACATCAACTTGCTGTACCTTGATTTATAGAATTCTTTTCACTAACACCATGCTTCAGCAATGATGAATACATTTTATGGCTGGTCTACATTAAATAGACTTCAGAAATTATATTACTACATGAACTGTGCAAAAGAAAATATGTATTTCTACCTTCTCTGCTGCACCAAAAAAACAAAACCAAGTTGGTTAAATGCCTTAATAAATGCAAGAAAGCATTTAATTCTAAGAAATTCAAAACCTATTCAGCCTCACATAAGGTACTTCAGATCAGCATTTACCTAACTGTTAGCAAACTGCATCTGTTTATAGAAATAATCCTTTGCCATAGACAACCAGCTCACAGCTAAAAGCCAGCTGAAGGGGGTTATCTTAATTTGTCTGGGTTGCTTTTTCTTTCAATATTGCCTTTCTTTTTATTAATAAAACAGAGCTTTCCTGGCAATTCCTACTTCTGTAATTTATAAGACCTGTAGTCTGATAGTCCTAAATAGTTATCCAGGGGTTTGTATAAAAGGAAAATTATCTCTGTGCCACTGAAACAACACGAATTTGTGGTCTGTGATACAGCTTTCTTGATTGGAAACTCTCCCAAAGGTAGAACATGGACTACATTTCATTTTGCTAACTAGAGTTAATAGCCAAGATTAAAATAATCAAAATTAATAATCCAAATAATCAGCTAGATTTGAAATCATTTAGGAGTACAAATTCCAAGTTGTTTGATCCTAGGTTAAACATTAGTCTGTGATGTCACACAGGCCAAACAAACCACAACTGTGAAACATTTCACTGCTCTGATTGTTTCCTCCTAGCACGACGCATTGGCTTCCCTGGAAACTGCAGCACCGAGCATGATGTTGTGTTCCTCAGAGTGAGGAAGTGCTCTGATTGACTGATGATCATTTTAATGTGGCATTTTAATCTAGTTAAACCACAGGGCTCAGGCAGAGCAGATGTTTAGTGTGTGCCTGAACTGACAGCCCTATCTCCTTTCAGCAAGAACATAGACACTTTCATTCCACTCCCACAATCTCCAGATACAGGGTTTTAGGACACATCGACCTAGGTTGCAGCAAGGACATGACTGCACTCCTAGAAGCAATTAGATACAGTTTTCCTCATCTGGGCTTTGAAAAATCCCAATGCAGGCATTTTGTTATAAACAAACATCTGGTCATGTCTCAGTAACAAAGAAAGATAAAGTGTTTTTGACAGAACTTTGCCCTCTGGTCAAACTTTGCTTTTCACCGGTGTCTTTCATTTATTCCTTTTTGAAGACTATTTGCACAGGCCTCTAACAGGATGTCAATAAGCAGATTCACTGATATGAAGAAAAGTGATTCAATATTCTGAGTATAGCTTTTAGAGCAAAGAAGGAAAATTGAGAGCCTGTAATAAACAAAAAAACCATAATCAAGTACACCAGATCAAAGCTAGAACGACGTAGTGACAAGGGTTTTCTGGCTGCTTTCAGTGAGATCTAAACACAGATATTTTCTCTTATACAGGACAAAGAAAAGCTACAAACATTACCACAGTGCAGCTAAAGTGCTATTCCTCTACTCTCTCAGCCACCAGCATCAGGAGTTTCTTTCCTTGTTAATCCAGCAAAACAAGTTGGCACTTCAAAATTCAGAAATAAATCCCCTCTTTGCACACTGAACTTTATCTTCACCTTTTTGCCAGCTGGATAAGTATCTCAGAGGTCTCTTGGTGAAGCTGAGGGAGGACACACAAGACAGCTACAGCCAGGGGTGCTGCCCTGCCCAGAGAAGTGTTCTTCCACATATTGGTTCTCCAAGAAATGTTAGACAGCAATAAGCCTCTGATTTGCTAAAGACTATTCACTGATATGACAATGCAGTAAGTGCTGACATTTTACTGACACTTCTTTATTATGTGGGCCAGATAGGAACCACATCAGTAGGGTACCCTTGGCAAGAAAGGTGCCACTAAGAATATACCAGCTTATTTAATGGTAAGAAACAGCAGATGCCAAGAGCTGAATCCTCTGGATATTAATTAAAGTAGACTGTCCTTAAATAGTCCCCAAAATTCATTTTACACTCCCAGTTCTCTCAGACATTAAGAGGAACTGAAGGAATTCATCAATTTGCACCTTCCAGAGAACACCACCAATTATTTCACAGATGAAACACCAACATAGGGGTTTTATTTTAAGTGAAGTCATTGGAGCTTGCAAAGGAATAGGAGGGGTTCTTGGGACAGAGAATGTGTTGGGAGGCAGTACTGATAGTGCACTGTGGTCTCCTTAAGGCTTCCTGTATGCAGAGGGGGAGGAAGAGAAGCCCATTTGGTGTTAATTTATTCTTTTCATTTCAGAGCCTTCATCACATACCAGCAACTATCCTCTTTGCTCTTGGAAGTGTTTGGATGGAGAAAAAGAAAAGAGAGAGAGAGAGACATGAGGTAGAAGGCACAGAAATTCTGAGGCAATCTGTAGACAGAGGCTGGAAAAAAAACTGGTATTGTGTTTTATTCAGTCTACAAACTTTAAAAAAAAAGAAAATAAGGAAAAAAAGTGAGACTATAAAGCACACAAATTTCTCTGAGGAACATGCTCCTTGGCTGCTTTCTTAATGTCTTTATATCAATGCAGCCCAAAAAAGCAGTCTTTTTAATGCAAGTCCATACTCTTCATGTCCCATGTGTTTGAGATATACCTACACATTTTATTTTCCCTTTAAGAAACAAAGCAAACACTCTGCAGCAGCAGACAGGCTAATGATAGTAATCAATTTGTGATAAATAATTCTTGGAAGGTAAATAGATTCCTCTCAAAACAGCAAATTATTTTCTTTACTTACCTGTCTCCCAAGAGAAGGGATAACAAAGTTCTTGCATTGGCATGTTGGATAGATTTCTCTCCTGAGTTCTCTAAACAGTGCTTTATAAGAGGTTATCCACATGTACTGGAAATACAATTGTTTTTATGACTAAGTTGCTACCAGAACATAAATGGTAAACAAGTTCCTTACGTATAGTCCTGACAATTTTCTTTAGAAAAAATCAAATTTCACTTTCGATGAAAGCTGATATTTTAACAAGAGGTGATTCAGCCTTTTGGAGCTCAGTGAACATCCAACTGTCTATAATATTACACTGCTCTGCAGGTTGACAGCTCATATTTGAGCTCCAAGTGGCTGAAAATAAACCAGCCTCCACAAGCTCCCCTGCATAAACAGGGAGAAAGAAAAAAATCCACCTATCTACATAGACTGAGGTCCAGTATTTCCCCATAGAGTAATGTCCAGTTGAGATTTGGGGTTCAGCTAATTCTGCACAGATGTCCTCACACAGCTAATAAACATTAAAGCTCATACAGCAGCAAAGCAATTTAATTCCATGACTTGAAGTTATCTGAGCTAGACTTGAAGACCATGAATTCCACTGCAGGGATGGTTGCCCTCTGCCCAGTTGTGATATTTATCTTTGGTTTCTAGCACAGCACAGAATACAGAGAGCTGACCAGACTCAAACAAACAAACACGTGGGTAAGAAAAGCAGCTCAGCTCCAGCAGCCTGGATCCCTGCATTTGCCACATCCATTTGTGCTCTGGCAGATCCCTGGCTGAAGACTGTGGTGGAGGAGCTCTGACTGAGGCACATCAGGTAGTGCATTTCCAGCCAGTGGAGGCAGATCCAGATTACTGCAGTGTGCAACATCCTGTATCACCTTACAGCCTCTGACATTGCACTGATGGGCACCAGCTGAGAGCCCCAAACTTTCCTCTGTGAGCCCTTTCATGTATGCAGGTATGAAGGCAGGAACACGCCTTCCATCACCACATCCAGCACAGCTGACAGCGAGTGTTATTTCCTGTCTGGAAACACAGAGGCTGTCACATGAGTTACCTAAAGCTGTAAAGCTCAGAAAATGCAGCCAGACATCAATGTGCCCTCCAGAGGGTCTCAGGTGTGCAGTAACTCACCTCCACCATTCCTGAAGCACGTAACTGCATTAATCCATGGAGCTGATCCACTCCTGAAATAGCAACACTGAAACGCATCTGCTCTCATAAAATGTTGCAAATGGAATTAAAATGCAGCTACTTCAGAATGCTGTCTTAAAGAGAGGAATGTATTTTCAAAAGGAAAACATACTCTTTCCAAGAGTATTTTACCCACATGAGCAGACTTGCAGCCTTGAAATTCTCCCTTAGCTCTGTTTGCTTTTCAGCATCCAATCACAGAGCAAGTACCAATAAACTTCAGAACATTCCCTTGAATTATTTGCTCATGTTTTCTTGGTTTATGATCACCTTTCCTAGCAGGCACCATAAATTAACCTGCTTTTCTACCAAATAGCCCATCAAACTGCAATATGCCCAATAGGGATTACCAGACCTACAGCCACCTCAGTTTGTCTGAGTATCTTGTCTGAATGGGTTTCATTTCCCCTAAAAAGAAAGCCCTGTTGAAACCCTAATGGGGCAAAAAGTCTTCACACTCCCTACTTTTGTCTGAGTTCTGTTTGGACAGAAAAAAATGCCATCAAGTGAATGGGAGTGAATTGTCACTCTATCTTGTTCTTCCAAGGACTCCTTTTCCTGCCAGGAGAGGCCTCTTAATGTATTCTAGCTGTATCAAACTTGCCATCTGCATCAACAAACTAGCCTTTAAACTAATTTGTCAATCCTTCTACATCAGCAACATTTATTTCGTTAATTGGAAGAATTAGCCCTTTGTAGCAAGCTGAAGGCTGTGAAGCCAAAATATACTGTATATTCTCCCAAGTGACCCAGAGACCCTTGGATGAACTCTTGGGGTGACATTAAAATGAATAGTTATATAGAAAAAATAGCATTTTAATGTTTATTTAACGTAGCTACCTTTCCAAAAAAAAAGAACTTTCAACATTTTTTAACATCTGGTTGCCTTATTTTTCAGTTTGTTTCTCCAGTGGTATGAGCAGAACGTCTTCAATTTAGAGAAGACAAGTCTGTGTTCTTTGCCACATGGATGCTCTCAGGTTACAGGCAGTGTGGAGGAGGAGAAGACACATAAATTCCTTTCAAAATTATTTTAGGACTGACATATTAAATTTTAGAGGGCCAAGTCCTACTGTCCATTATGTAACTGAGATCAGTAAAGCTTGTCTGGAGCTATAGTTGTGTTCACAATACCAGTGCCACCAGGTGCTGCTGCATTTCAAGCACAGAAGTATTATATGAGGTAGAGCAAGCTGAATTACAGCAGCTTGATAGAAGAATTAATTTGTTAAGTGTCTGAGATTTTTAAATGGCTGCTATCATAATTAAGGAGAAGGTGTGTTACCACGAACCTCCCAAGCACACAGGCTCATATACATACATACTCCTTTATAGAAATGTTCATATATTTATAGATAAAATTGTAACACCAAATATACTGGCATATATTGTGTTATACATGCAAGTTATACTCTGTATATTTGAGACTCTTAAACATCTCTGTTTTCACTAGATTTTTAGGGCATCCCTAGGATTTTCCCCCCATATTTCCTTGGTTTATGATCCTCTTTGCTAACAGATGCCAGAAATTAACCTGCTTTTCTAATAAAAATCTCATCAGGCCTATCTATAAGAATAATCAGCTCTCCAATCTTACAACAATGTTCTCCCACCTGCTCACACAAAACTGCAGTAATGCTCCTAAAAGAGGCCTAAAAGCTCATGTTAATTTAGGTGACCACCAGGAACCCTAAAACTTTCAGGATCACCCATTTCCAGCATGCAGAGATCTTCCATGGAGGGCCCTCTTCCTCTTAAATACAGGCCCTTGTGCTCACATCTGTCTGTGATAAAATTTCTGTTCTTCCAAACATACCCTTATCAAACAGCCCCCCATGGTTTGCAAGAAGGTCCTATTAGAACAAAACATCAAAATAACTGTTTACAAACAACTTTATAATTATTTACAAACAACTGAAAAAAAAAGTCAGTTGTATAGAAGTGGACTAGCAATCAGCCAGACTGATTTTCTGATTAAAAAACCCTTTTCTATGCTTGTGATGATGATAACCTTTTTATAGATACTTCTTACAAAATATATTTAATCCTTGCAATATGGAGCTCTTTTATCTCCTACTAATTATCTCAATCTAGTTTATTAAGTGAGCAGCTTGTCATCACATTTAATTTTGGCCACTATATATGAAATTAGATTTAAATAAAATCTTCTTTGACAGCAATTACTTTCCAATCTCTAGCTAATTGTGTGTCCTAAGAAGATTTTAATTTTTTTTTTTTCAAAATCAGTACCAGATTAGCCTTCCTACAGTTACACAGATAATTATGCTTATCCTACTAAAACACAGCCTCCCACAGGATTTTATTTTTCATTCCTTAGAAGTTTTCTGATGTTTCAGAACTAACATTTACACTAAATTCCAGTAAAGCAATTAAAATGGAAGAGCAGCTCCATCCCTCTGAGAATCCCAAGGCTTAGATTTGTTGCTGTCCTGTGTAAAAGAATTTCTCCAGGAGCCCATTCTTGCCAGGTAGTATGATATTTTATAGTCACCAATAAAAGAGGTGTAGAACCCCCTACTTCCTTGCTCAGTTCTAATAGTTCAGCTATCATTTTTAGAAAATAATTAAAATTCACAAAATAATTCTATATAAGGCCTGTGCATCTCATATTACTATTGAGAGTTAAAAATCAGATAACTAATTTTTAGTCTCTTTTGTGAAAATTAATAATCTCTGGTGTGATTACTTAGAGTACTGTGATAAGTAAGTGATATCCTTCATTGCAACTCAGCATACAATGCAATAAATTAATTTATGGCTGGTTAAATTGCAAGGCAAGTCTGGGGTATTTAATAAACACAAAAAGCTGTTTATTGCACATACATTGCCACTGAAGTTCCACAGTGGAAGGCATTCAACAACTTTCTTTAAAAGAAGGGAAAAAAACCAATATAATTCAGGTTTGAAAGTATTTTGCACTATCTGCCCTAGCTCTCCTACACTCAGTTTTCAAAATGCAGCACAATTTCCTGAAATAATAATATGCACACATAAAAATGGAATCCACTCCCCTATGCATGGAACAACTTGTGGGGCCCTGAAATTCATGCAGGCAGTCAATGTGAGCCTATTCCACACTATGTTCCTGCATCAGAGAATTATAGAGTCATTTAGGCTGGAAAAGAACTCTAAGATCAGCAAGATCCAACCTTAACCCAGCACTGCCAAGCTCACCACCAAGTGCCCACTTTGGATACCTTCAAAGCTACCAAGAGCCAGTGAGAATTGCTGCTTAACTGAAATAAATAATCAGAACTAAACAGAATAATCATTCCTAAGTAGCATTTTCCAAGTGTCTGCTCTTCATAGTGAGGCGAGGAAGGTTCTCAAGGAGGGAGACTCACTGAGCCAGGAGGGCAACTCCTCATGTCTCTGGCTCGAGTGGGCTGGGACAAAGACCCTTTGCTATATCAGAGGTCTCTGGTAGATGAAGCAACAATTTGCAGGTTGGAACGGCTGAAGTTGTATAATGACTTCATCTATGCAAAGAAAATGGCATTTTACTGCTAACTACACCACAGAGCAATACAGCCTTGGGATGCACTAACTTCCTTCGGGATAATGGTTTAGGGGAGATGTTTAGGAGTTCTGACACCATTGCCTTTGACAAGCTGTGACCCCAGCTGTGTCATTAAGTGGGAAGAGAAAAGTGAGCTGATGTTTTACTAACAAAACAAGACAACCCAAAGTATTGTGGGATATATGACCATACATAACTGTAAGTATAATATATAAAGTGGGTAAAGCAAGCTATAAAAGGACATGTTTAAAAAATTATTCTTTGAAATTTTTCCTCAACGTGACTAACATCTGTTGGTCATTTTGTCTGCCAGCACAAGGAAGTTCAGAATATGAAAGAGGTAATGAACTGTGAGAAAAGCTTTGCTTTGCAAGAGTGTTTCTTTGATTTTCTTTGTCAGAATTGTAGTGGCCTCTGACCAGTCACAAAATAACAATCATTAATTGGGCTCTCTTTGTTCTTAGCCTAATCTTGCAACCAGCAGAATCCTGTTCTCCAGCCCATCCTCATCCATGAGCAGCACAATAAATGCTGCCTCAAGTAGAATCCACTTATAGCAGATAACTATTTAAGGTCAGTTATAGTCTCTCATCTGGAGTAACAAAACCCAGGTGCTCCACATAGCAGCTGCTTGTCACCCTTCCTGATATCTTGGCAGGTCTGCAAGTGAGGAGAGATCTGAACCTTGTGCAGACATAATACATTTCATTCCCAAGAAAATGAAACCATGCTTGGAGTTTCCCTAAGTGATGGTTGTAACAGGAGACACGACACTGTCAGCACCTGTGTGGGAGAACCATTTGATGGAAACTGGGAACCTTTGTGTAAAGCAAACCCAAGCCCCAAAACCCAAAAGTGATCAGCCTCCTAGGAATAAAATGTTTCTTCCTCAAATTGCTGCTTTTTGTGGGTGCTCTGTCACCTCTAATCTGTACTAAGAGACAGAGAAAATAATGCTTACCTGTGCTAACTAATCCTACCATTTGCACAGATGCCTTGGTAGAGTGGATGAAGCACCTGAAGAAAAACTGGTCTTTTGTAGAAATATTCCTCTGTTAAAGGCCTAAGATATTCCGTTTTCATTGAACATTTTAAGTCACCACAGTGTCAGGGCTACTCCTTAATGTCCACAGGGAACCTCCATGCTTTAGAAACTCAAAGCAAGTTATCAAGGTCCTTCCTACCCCTCCTACCTCTGCCTCTCCTGCACATTTCTAAGCTGTCGACACAGCTCCTTGTGTGGTCTTGAAACTGATGCTGTTCAACAGCAGCCAAAAGAGAGGGGGAAATCTGCTTTTTTATTTATATAAATCTGGCTAAGAGTTTTTATTTATTTAGAATGGACTTTAAACTGTGCTTGACTCTAAATAAATAAAACACGTTATTTTCCCTCCCTACTGGTTGCCACCAAGCCGTGTGAATTCCAGAGACCACACAGACAGCAGCGGCTGTGTGGTAACGTAGGGACTGATGCAAAGGGATCAGCCCACCAGAGGCTGGGCTTTGCAAGGCTTGCAGGTGAAGGAAGCACTGTGAAAGGCTTGCTTTGAGAGTAGGGATAAGTACAGCTCTGAAAAGGGCATCAGTTCCTTGGATATTGTGCTGATGCTGGTCCTTCTCCTTCCCTGTCTTCTAGTGCATTTCTCCTCCAACAAACTGGGCCTTACCAAGACACTCCTGTTTGTGTCCTGTCCATCACAGTGGCAATTCTCTGTGAGTAACAGCAGCAGGGCAGGGAAACACAGGTCAGGAGTCAGTTAAGTGGAGAGAAGAGGAAAGGAAGAAAATACCTTTAAGATTTATTCCAGGCTGTCCATTTGCTTCAGTCAGATCCTTGAGAAAATCGGTTTGGATGCAGTTTTGTGCACTGTGCATTACGATGACCCTAATGCAGGGAGGTTGGACCAGATGACCCACTGAGGTACCCTCCAATCTTACCCATTCTGTGATTCTCTGGGGGAGACCGAATTCTTTTTATTCTTCAGCCAGTCACAAGCAACACTTCTATAAAATGTATGTCTTCTTTTAGCCTTTAGGTCACAAATTAAATGGATCAAATACAGCTAATCTTTGGAGTTGCCCCTGGGATGAATTTAGAACTGGCTTTATCAGAAGCAGTATCAGAAGAGAAGATGAAAATTGTACAATAAAACTCCTTTGTACCCTGCTTCCCAGGTGAGTCTCATTCCCCCCAGGGAACAGCAAAGACACACGTTCCCAGTGTCCCTCACCTGAACATGGTTGATTTCATCACACGCTCAGTAAATGGTAACTTCACACAAGTTGACAAGTTCAGACAAGCTCCATTCAGATCTTTGGGAAGCACCAGGTTCCTGAGATACCTACCTGCCAAAGGAAGCACGTGGTAAAACTCCCAGTGTTTGGAGGAAGGCAGAAATGCAAAAGGCACAGTGCTAACTCCTCCTCTTGGCACCCAGTAAAACCAAATCTCTTAGCTGCTCCCATAGTACCTGTGTACAAGAAGTGCCATAAAAAGCCATTCCTCTACGGAAAACTCCCATTTTACACCAAAAATACAGACAAATGAAGAATGAATCCACCTGTCATTCTGCTTGTTTTTGAACTGCTGCACCTTTGATTTGCATTATTTCACCTCTCCTTCCGTTTCTCCTTTTGAAAGAAAATACAGGGGAAATCACAAAACACACCTTCTTCGCAGGTATCTTATTGTCATTGGCCAAGGACTTCACCATGCCACTGCTGCTCACTTTGTTCTTGTGATTTACCGGCTGCTAACCGGAGGAAGAGCTGGTTGCAAAGTCATTTTTCTGGTAGATTGTGGTCTGCAGCTGATCTAAAAGGCTTAACCTTGATCTCATTGATCCAACTGAGGCACCAGCATTTACCTCTAAAATTGTAGTTCTATTCAGCAATACTGACCCAAACAGCCAACTCTTGGAACTTGAAGGCAGAACAGACTATTTCTCAGGGACTGACTACAGAGCCTGCTTGCAAAGGGCTGGATTTGCCAGTCTGTGCTGGCAGTGGACAACAGTTTTCTGAGGCAGACCTGTCCATATCCATGATACAAGTTAAGCTATTTTACAAGTTACAGGATAATCCTCAGCAGCAGCATCTGCTGCCCTGGTGTGAATATGAACTTGCAAATTCCTTATCCCTGGGGTGAACATCAAACGCCAGCAGAAGGACTGGGCAATGGTTAGCAGCAGCTACTAAAATTTTTTCTTCTGTTTTGGGGAAAAGGAAGAAGGATGAGTGAACTTTTACAATGAAAGAGAGGGAAAAAGCTTAATACAAAGTCTGGCAAGGCAGAAGCAGGTCAAAGGAGAGTAGGGAACTTACATAGGGTCAAGCCAACTGAAAAGCCTATGTTCTTCTCCAAATAAGGCAGGCATTCAGAGTCCACAGCTTGTGAGCCACTTGGCCAAAGTCAAAGTGAGACATAGAAAACCCTACCACAAGGCAGAAAAAAAGACAGACAAAAAAAATCCATATCTCAGCAGAGCAGCACAGTTGGCCCAGAGTGTACTGCTGAAGAAAAGGTCAGCCCTTTTTCGGTGCTGACTGCTGAATATGAAGGGACACAAGCTAAAGAAGCAGAGATAATTAGAGCGACAGCAAACCCTTCCATCTGGGAAGGGACAAAGCACATATCTTCCTGTGTTCCCAAGGATACTAAAAGCTAGAAGCAATTCTGAGAGGGGAAGAGACCAGTAAGTCCATCTGGATTCTCAACCTCCAAATCCAGCTGGTTCAGGTAATGATGCAGCACAAACAGATTTCTGTGAAGTACAACTTGGCTGTTCCAGATCTGTCTTCTACTGACATGCATGGAGAATACATTGCTGTGTGCTTGCTGCAGGTGAACTATCAGAATCCCACATGAATTCAGGATCCCTGACCCTCAGTTAACACAACTGGCACAACTCCACCAAGTCTATTCAATATGAAAGCTCCCAAGCTTTTTATCCCCTTGTTTTCATCCTCCCCCATGCCAACATTCCAGGTGGAACAGACACTGTAAATTTTTCCCTCAAGCCAGCAGGAATCCCTTGCTCACGTCTTGCACATCAGGGGAAATTCAGTTCAATGCAGCCAAATGCAAGGACAGACCACAAGCCCCAGGTGCTCTGAATAACTGCAGAGGACAAACACAGCCCTGAGTTCCTTGATAACCCCAGTCTGCAGGGCCTTTGCCTGCCACACCACTGGTCTTTGCAGAATAAAGGCCATGAATTCTTACTGCCAAAGACAAGGATGTGGATACTTAATACACAAATCAGCAACTTCCATCTGTGCTCTTTTCTATCTGCTCATTAGATATCGCAGTAGGACTTTTCCAAACTACTCCAAGAAGTTTCAAAAAAAATTTCAATATACTGTATTCTAACACCTGGGTTGAGAGTGTGTGTTTAGACCTTCCTCTTTAAAAAAAAAAACAACTTTATTCTGATTTCTGGGTGGCAAAAGAGAAAATACTTAAATTTAAAATGCTTTGGAGATCCTATGGGAAAACTCTTTATATTTGTGTGTGGTCCTGCATTTTTGTCAGTTGTCTGACATTTTAATTTCCTGTTCCTCTCTTATGGTGAGATTCTGATTTCCGTTCTCTATTTCTCCTTTCTCCATTACAGAAACCTAACAGGCATCTCCAGTTCTGCCATCTGTTTCCTATTCACTTTTATAAATATTGAAACAAATAATTAATTTGCTGAACAGGCATGATGTAGCCTGGCTCATCTTCAATCAATATATAACTTCTACCAGGCCTTTCCAGTCTTTCAATCTCTTATAGATATTAGCTCCTTTACACTGGACAGTTCGTGGTCTAACTTCTCAGTGAAACTGGTCCAGCTTTAAATGCTCAAATGTTTTTTACATTAGGAACAGCCACTCTGGGTACTGTGTGTCCCCACAAAATACTGTGTCAACATAGTCCACTTGCAAACTAGCCTTTAATAAGCTTTCTGTATTTAGACAACATCAAATATGAAAGAACTATCCACTGAGTCTGATAAAACAGCCATGCAGAGCAATGTACACTCTGTCCTCAGTGACTAAGTACACACAATCCTCTGCTAGCAGTGGGATGTTACTGGGAGGAGAAAGATTGGGGCTACCTTTAAAGAAACCCCAAGCTGATCAAACAGGTATCACCCAATGCCTGTCTATTCCTGTTCCATATGCCAATGCAATTCCCTGGGTGCTGGGAATCTCAGCCCAGGAGGTTCCTCCTGAATGTCTAGTTGCCATTTCCACAGGGCAGAGATTATCCTTTTCTTCTGTGGCTGGCTATGGCTTGTGTCAGTGTGATGCTAAACTGTGACAGAGCTGCTCAGTGCCCGTGCATCAAATACAAGCCCTAACACAGTACCCAGGAGTACTCCTATTCCTGCAGATGTCCTCAATGCCAAGGACTATTTCAACAGATTTTAATTTTTCTTTACCCTTCTGAAATGCTAAATCCTGCCTCTCAATCTACCAGAAAAGATTTTCTGTGGAAGATCATGCTAACCCTTGCTAGTCAGAGATATTACTCAATGTTAAAAATCTCCTCTGTGTTGCAAAATACCAAAATCCCTTGAGGATGATTCACTTAATCCTTCATGTCCAAACTTGAGGATAAATTACAGCTGCCCCAGGAGTGCTCAGCATGGTTGTGGACTCCCCTCAGGACGGTGGCAGGGAGCAGGTTGTGCTGAAAGAGGATTAAGAGGCAGCTCAGGGCCCAGCTGTCCTTTTGACATTCTGTCCATCCAGACTGACACCAAACCTCACTCCCCTGCACCAGGGTTGTGTCACCCAGTCCCCAGGTGCCAGCAGGCATTGTGTCCCTTCTCTCCTTCTGTAAACAGCCATGTGGACAAGCCAGACTGAGTCAGGGACTCACCTTTATCTCAGTGGCCACCAAGAGGCTCAGCAAACCTTGCCCAGACCAACTTTTCTCTCCTCAGACTTTTCACCATGACTCTGAAGGCATCTTCTGGATGTTTTCTCTGATGAACATGCCTATAACTTTTCCTTGGGGCTTAAAACACTTTCCAACCCATTTTTCCATATCGCCACACTCTGCCCCAGACGTCTCTCAGGAATATATATGGTGAGGTTACACATTCCTAATCCTCATTGGGAATGGCATTGCATAAGAACATTCCAATTATTTTAGGTTATGGAAAAAGTAATCAAGTATTTCACTCACCACTAAAATGTCATCATTTTATGCATTTCACAAAGAATTCTCTCATTATGTTAGATAGGCCTGGAGAGACTCCAGTCTCTGTGGGTTGCATGCATTCCTCCATTCTGTTCAGAAATTAAAAGCCTTGCTCTGTTTTTTAAGAAAGCCAAGTCACTTGGTGCCCTGCTACTGACCCAAAACTTGATGGCAACACACCTGATTTCTCTTACAAACTGATTTGGCCTTTTCTGAATTCATTCCTCACACAGCTGTGTGCACAGCATTTTCCCCACATGCTTTGTTAAAAATAATAATTGCACATGAAGAGAAAGAAAGCCCATAATAATGGCATCAGCAACCACTTGAGAAATATTAATGAGTGCTGCCAACAGCACAGCCATTCACTGGCACTGAATAAAGACAGCAAGCCTATAAGGCCATTAATATCCCAACTTTTAATTTAACTAAGTTTTTTATTATTATTTTGGCACAACAACGCAACAATACAGCAGCATTATACAAACATTTTAACATCAGCAAGAAAGCTCAGCCTTTGAGCAAAAGAGTGTGTTAGCAACACAGACTTCAGGAATGCAAGCAATTCTCACTGTAGGAGAGAGGCAAAGTGTTCCCTTACCTCTTACTCTCTTCCACATCACCGCAGAGCCTGCGAGTTCAGAGAGCGACTGAACTTGTGGCTGGGCACTGCACAAGCACATGAAAGGACATTTATGTTCTAAAACATATGTCTTAGAAATACAGCTCCAGGACTTCAATAGCTGCTTGAAATCCAGTGGCATGGCAGAGATAATGGCTGAGTAAGAAGGGTCTGCATTGAGAAATATAATTGTTGTGCAGTCTATTTTGCTTTAATGTGAACTCCTACTGTACTGGATTTTATGTAGCAATATGCATCTGCTAATTTGCTGCAAAGCTTCTCCTATTCGGCAGGATCTTTATAAAATATCTTTCTGTAGAATCAGGGAAGTTGAAGAGAAAATCTATTTCAGGAACAAGTATAACACATGTTCTACATTACCTGAAGGGCCAGGGTAAGGAGTGACCCTGATTGCACCTTAAAAAATGTCATCGTTTTCTTTTGAAATGTCATAGGTTTCTTTTGAAAAGGCATGCATATTGTTGGGACAACCTGCAGTAAGTTCTCCTTCTGCATGGGTAACTGTGAGGAGTACTTTTTAGTGCAGGTATTGGTGCTTTTGTTGTAGTGAACCTACAATAACAAGAGAAAATATCAGACATTACATCCAGTCCTACAGACTCCACTCATATGAGCAAATCTCATTGCACTGGCAGGTCACACTCCTGTGCATAACTCCCAGAAGAAAAGGTGCATAACTGAGAGCAGTTATTGAGCCCCTCTAGCATTGCTTTTGGTGGGGAGGAGAGGAGGGAAGAAATTGTGAATTATTCACAATTTTCAGTTTATCCCTAATCCCTTAATTCTGTCATTCTGAGGGCAGAGACTTTTGCTTAATGGCAGTGCCAGAAATAACAAGCTAGAATTGCATGTTTATGAAATGGGGTCTTAGTTACTTATTAGGATCAACTGAGCTTGAATTAATGTTGGCTCACATTCAAGAGCACTGAGTGGACTGAAGAAGCACCACAGTTTTAAACTCGTTAATGGTTGTTTGTTGTATATATTTAACAGACTGGAAACAACAAGCACATTAGGCTATAGTTTTCTTAGAAACATACAGATGCAGAAAAATATGGTTAATATAGAACTGCATCCTTTGGAATTGTAGCTCTACACCAGTGGTTAATAGATGGAGGTAATCCTGAATTTAATAGGACACGTAATGGTCCCAAATCTAAGTTGGGCTGGGGAGGAGAGACACATCACCCTATTGTCAGCTGTGCTTTTATCTCAGAAGATAAGTGTGTGTTTTACAGGGAAAAGTAGAGTGTATATAGAAATGCAGGTGTAATGCAAGTGGAAAAGAACCCAGGCCAGGTAAAGAGAGGAGCTGACACTGTAGATAGCATGGAGCTTTGAAAAACTTCTGCTGAAGGCTACTGAATATGGAAAAATAAGTCCACATTTTGAACTGATGAAAATGCAAGATACTTGCTCCAGGTGACCTGTACATAATCTGAAACATGGGGTGGATAACCGTTCACACAGTTTTAATGTACTTTGCACATGAATTCTTAAAGTACTTAGGTTTTGTTTTTGTGGGTGGTTTTTTTGTTTGGTTGGTTTTCTTAGCTGTATAAAGGTCCAAAATGTTTAAGTTTGCATGAGACCACAGCTGCATTTCTGAAGATTTAACCATGCAAGGGATATTCACGTAGAGGCCAATGTGTCAGATACCACTGAGCACAAGAAATTGAGTTTGACTCCACTGATTTTCTGTTTCAAATCAGAAGCAACCTTTGGAAGCAAATGCCACCATCATCCCACTTACCATCCTTTGGCCTGCACTTCAAACACCTCAGGGCTCACAAACTGGGCTATGAAACTAAACTGGAAGATCCACTCCAGCAGTGCATCAGCTGCACCATGACAAGTTATGGGGATGAGCCTACAGGCCCAGATTAGAAAGAGTCCAAGACAGGGCACCTGAAAGGAGCTCCATGCAGATATCAGCTCCTCAGCACCAATTGCTCTGCTCACACAAGCAGAATGCGGGAGCAGAGAGGGGGGGCAAAAAGTGCAACCTGTCAAGTTAAATCTCTAATCTGACGCCAGTCCCAAAATCTGTATCCTTGACACACAAACCAAGCACCTCCTGAGCTCATTTCATCCCTATTGAAGGACAGTATATTACCAAATCAGACCTAAAAAAAAATCTATTTCAAATTATGGTCCCAAGGCAAAACATGCTTCTGAAAATAAAACCTAAACACACTCACAGCTTTGACTGAAAACAATGGCACTAGCAACAACACATGGCAATAATAATAAAATAAACATTACAGGATATGATTTTTCACCAAAATATTGGAAACAATGATTTAAAAGGCTAATCTTGTCTAAGCACAAAGTTTTTTCTAATTTTATTTGTTTGTGGGGTTTTTGTTGTTTCGTCGAGGTTTTTGTTTGTTTTTTTATTTTTTTGACAAAAAGAAGTCCCGTTCTTTCATCCCCAAAGTAAAGGTAAGTGAGGCCAGGCTTACCTCAAGATGAGACACACACAGAATTAATGTAGTCCACACAGGACACAACCCTGTCAAGCATCCTCTTGACTGTTTTCTACCAGAGGAAGCAGAGGAAATTCCTCCCGTTCTAGGCTGCGTGGCCAGAAGCTTCAGAGAAAGCAGTGTCATCTTCCTCCTCTTCTGCAAAGAAGGAAAACCTGCTACCAAAGAGGGTTTCATTAGCAAAGGCTTTCAGTCAGCATCAGAAATCAGAAAAGGAGAATAAAAACCTGGTTTAAAACATCAAAGAGATTTACTCCTATACTGTAGGAAACACTGATAGGCAATGAAAATCAGGAGTCTGTGGTGCCTTCCCAAACACAAGTAGTTGTATTATGATTTGAAGGCTGTGCTGCCCCATTTTTCAGCCTCAAAGAATTTCCTTTTCTTCAAAGAATATCTTCTGAAGAAAACAAATTTTTTTGTTCTCCATGCTATTTTTCTGCACGCTTTAGAACCATCCCCTGAAGAGAGCAGCTGTAGATAAAGACATGGAGAAGGATGGGAAAATGGGAAAAGCATACATCAAATTATAAGTATGAAAGAATATAGTAGCTTTTAAACTAAAGCAGGTTTAGCAGAGCAAGGAAAATAAAGGTTGCTGAAACATCTGAAAAAGGTAATTTGAGTTGTTTTATGCAGAAAAAAAAAAAAAAAAAGCCAGCATCATTCAGGTTTCTCATCAATTAAAAGACATGATGACAACAAAACATAGGTGCATGCAGAAGATTGCACAGAACGACAAAAAAGAGGCAAACATCACCATCCTGAAAATCATTTAGAGACCTAAGGCTTTTTGGAATCAGAGTGGATGACTTATCCACTCTGCAACATCTGAGTAAAGAAGCAGATTTCTTGTGGTTAAAGGGTTTCAGAAAGGATTCGTCAGACCCAGCATCATTTTGCAATCCCCCATAACACTGATTTCTTCATAAACTCATTTTGATTCCCTCGTGGTTCTGGCAGTAATAAATCACAGCAGTTTAAAAGAAGGTCGTGTACACATTTTCATATTTCATACACGATCCTGTTGCACAAAACAAATGATCTGGGGTAATTTGCTTGAGGGTTGTAAAGTCATCAGTTCACTTTGGATTGACTTTAATATGTCTCCATGGAATTCTCTCATCCTTTTCTCCTTCAGAAGGACTCTGTACACTCATTTGTTCCCTAACTACTTTCAGTAAGGCCCAAAACTCATCCAAAATTTAACAGACCACAAAACTTTCTCTTACAGGCAAGCACTGTACATGAGATCACAGGGTCCACCTCACTACTGACTCTTAAGTGGGATCTCTAACCCTCTTTTAGGTACCTTGGCTACCCATGTAGTTTGTGAGGAGGTACAAGCACCTGGAGTAAGACACAAAAGCCTAGTACATGCATCCCACTGGAATCCTCTGATCTCCAGCGTTACCCCCTGGGAGATTTCATCCTGCTGCTTCAGCATGCTACAGCCCAGCAAATCCAGCCCTCAGGTGCTCAAAATGGCTGCTCAGGTTCTCATTATTTTATTAGACCAGCAATAAGATCAGATAATTCAGAGCACAGGGAAACATGGTATGCAGGGAACCCCATAATCACAAAGTGACCAGGTTCTGCTCAGCAGGGCTCGTGTTGGAAAAGAGTTAAGAGTTTCAGCTGTATCAAGCCTGCTCCCATGCTAAGTCAGTCCAATACTTTTGCTCCCCTTGTGCCCTGGGGAGTCCCTGTTACTCTGGTTTTCCCATCCACCATGGCACATCAGTGCTTTGTTAGAGAGAGCTGTGTGTGGTACTGCACACACAGAAATGATGTCTGCTGTTGTGAGGCTGCTGCACAAGATCACTCCAGCACAGAGCCTGAACGTGAGCATTCTGTCCCTGAAGTATTTTCATTCCTTTTTGAGTGTAGTTTCAGCTTTTCACCTCCAGGTTCTGTAATTGCTAATCAGAGGATATTGCTCTGCATCTTGCCATTTACTAATAATTTTGTACGATCTCTTACAATTATTACTAGTTTTTTTTGGAAATATGGTTGCATTTACTGATGTTATTTGTAAAGTATCAACTTCTGCCTAATATAAAATACAAACCAAATTGCTGCATTTCAGGAGCTGGTTTTTTTTTTGTTTGGTTGGTTGGTTTTTGTTTGGTTTTTTTGTTTTGTTTTGTTTTTTTGCGTTATCTTAGAAACACATCTGCTTACATTTTTATTACATTTTTAGACCCACAGGAAAATCAAACTCAAAACAATACCATAAATGAACACCAGCACACAGGCTAGGTATTATTTTAAAACAGAGGTTTGAATTTCATACTTGAAGTGCCCTTTTTTTGCCAGACCAAAATACTTTACATGCTACTAACTTGAGCTACAACTTTTATTGTGGTTGAAATCCTGACCCTTCCTTGCAGCAAAACTGTCACGGTCCGTGCTATAAACCCCAGAGCTAGCAAGAGATTAGGGGCCAAGGGGATTGCTCCAGACCCCATTTTCATGCTCCAGAGAAGAGTTATTGTACTATTTCTGCTACTGCTGTCTCCTCGCTTCACACATGGTCGAGAACCCTCCCTGCTCCCACTCTCTCACGCCTCCAGCCAGTCAACAACTTGTAATAAAAAGCTGATGCCAAAAATTAGAATCATAACCATATATTGAAACACTGCTCTGAAGTGCTTACATGCCCAAGCCCATATGGACCCAGCAAAGGATCTCAGAGAGAGAGGAGAGGGGAGGGGAGAGAGACGAGAGCGTCTAGCTGAGAAGCACGTGGATTCATGCTAGCAGCAACCCAGCAAGCTGCTGGAACTGATTTACCACTAAAGCTGTTAAGCAATGACTGACTTCTTCCAATTATTGGTTTCACAAACAATAATCAGGTTAAAATTAGTAATCTGGATATAAAACTTTGCTTGAAGGATAGGGAGTGCTGTCCTGTGGGAGTAGGGGAAGATGGAATGCTCAGAAAGAGGAGACGTGAGAAAGCATCATAGAGGTGGGAAATGTGTTTTGCATCAGGGCAGAGCTGCAGGACACCGTACAGCACACTTTCAGCTCCCTCTCTCACCTCAGGGACTGCCAAATGCCACTGTGGTGACAGCAGGGATGAGCTGGATGCTAGAGTATGAGGCCTGGGGACATGTGTGCATAAGAGAGGGAGAGAAAGAGCCACACAGAGATGGAAATTTAAAGGCAGACATTAAAGTCTCAAACATATACTCCTGTTTTGCATGACTTTTCCTACTCTATTCTCAGTTCGCAATTACAGAACAAAATTAACAACCTAGTTTACCATCTGCACATTTATTTCTTTAGATTTAACCACTGCACTGCAAGCAGCCCAGTCTGTTTTAAGAAATATAGCATCATTGAAAGCTGATGGATCAAGAAACAGAAGTACAAAGGTATGGGATAACATTTTCAAAAGCAAGGGGGCCAGGTCCTGACTCTGGGCTGACCATTTAGTTTATCACAAACCAGACACTTTTTTTCAAAGCTTTGGTTTTGGTGACTGTAGCCAAATAACAAGAGAGAAAACTGGAGCCTGAGCACAAATTTCTGGCTCCTATCCTTTTCTTAGACCACCATGCTGGATTACCACCACTGCTAACAGCACTTCCACTGAGAATTGGCAGCTGGGCCCCTTGACAAAATATGGAGATATGCTGATGGGCTTTGAGCTGAAAACACTGAAGTATTCGCTCCATTTAATAAAGAAAAGCATCTAAATCTTTTAAGTTGAAAGTTCTACTGGGAAATAAGAAAGAGGCATTGTTGTGTTCCAAATGTCAAGACTTCCATCCTTCTCCCATAAATCGTAGTCAGGGCTCAAGCACGAGGGGGGAAATTCCCAGCAGAATCCTGCACGCTGCACACACCACAGCTCTGAAAAAGGACAGCACTGAGCAACTGCATTATCCATGCTCCAGCCTTTTCACATGCCCAAAGAGGAAAAAACCCACCCAGGAAAGGAAGTGATTTTACTCAGCATAGTGAAAAATAAGGTGCAAATTATGGGGAATACTTGTACAAGAAGAATTCAGCTTCCTACACACTTGGCAATAGCACTGACTAGGAAGCAATAATAGTAGCTGTTCAAAGATTGCACCACCCCTCCTAATAACTCTGTGTTTCTTTCAGTCTGCATAATTTTGCATCATTTTGAAGCATATTAGAGGTGAAGGAAGTGAGGACCATTGACTATAAAACACAAAGGTCAAGACACAACCCCTGCCCTGGGAAGTCCCTCCACTGCAGATTAACAGCTGTTTTGACAGTTTAACAATTAAAGCATTACTCTAACAGTGCTCTGATTTTACACATCTCAGTACATCCACTATGAAGCACTGCATCCTGGACCAGAATGGAGGGTGTTGGCATTTTTCTCAGCCATTCTTGAATTTTTGCCCCATATATATTTCTGCTTTTAGTCGTATTTTCTTCCTTTTCCAGCAAGTAAAAAATCTTAAGCCAACAAGCAACAAGAATTTCACAGCCATTATTTTAAAAAGCATATAGGAAATGAGGCTCTAAAATCCACATTTATGTAATGAATGACTCATAATCAGAGGAAGTCCTAGTAAGGTTCCCTGATGTCCTGAGAGACAAAGATAGGCAGCACCAGGAATGCCAGGCTGAGCTATACTGATCTTAGACAAGAGACTTTCTCATCAGACTTCTTGCCCACAATGTCACCACTTCCTGCCCTTCTTGTTCCACAACATAGGATACTTCATTAGATTTGCAACCTCAAGCTCATTTCCATGGCAGCTCATGGCAGAACAAAACACAAGACATTAAGCACCATGCTTAGATTTCATCAGGAGAGAAGGAACAGGGCTGTGAGCTGACAGAATAGTACAACTCACAAATAAATAAGTGCAACAAGGGAAATCAAGTGTCACAGCATGCTACAATGCCCTGGGGATAAAGAGGATCCAAGCCCTGCTGCACAGATCCCTGTTCAGATCAGGTTCTTAGCTGCCCCACTGGTTGGAATTATTCAGAGTCAGTGTTTCGACCTGTGGCATTGGGACTCAGGGAAGAATCTGTTCTGCACAGAGAGTATCAGACCTGAGTCACAATGAGGCTCAGGGTCAACTCACCCACAGTTCAACCAACCCAATTATTTCTCCTAATTGCACCTCTACTGGAAGTGTTTCCTTATCTGAAGCCCCAGCTGAAAGATGTCTTTTGAGGGCGTGTGAAAGAGATTGCTTATTCTTATGCTTCACGTCTCTGAATGTTTTCATTTCCACTAATAATACCATTTTATTCCCTGACTTTTCTCTCTCCCTCTGAGATGAATCTGCATCAACTAGAATTTCACTGATGATGGCAGCCAGCTTTCTGTTGGACTTCTCTTTAAAACATTTTCAGAGTAAAAGACATTGCAAGACTCACATCTAAGTATTTTCTGCAAGGATTCAAGTTTGTAAACTTGCATCCAATATTCTGGTTTCAAAATAAAGTCATAATCATTTTTTGGATGACTAAATAAATATCAAGACAGAAGCAGAGGAGCAATGCATATTTAGATAAACCAGAAAGGTTTCAGGCAGTGAACGTTTGAATCAATTTTATACCTACAACTCGAGCTAAGGCTAAGAGTTCAATCTGTGGGAAGAGCCCCAAAGCGGTCTTTGATCATAAAAAATTAACTGTGCTATATTCTTCAAGTAAGTAGAATTCCCCTGGTTCAGATCTCCTTGGACCTTGTGTACAGAAGCTTATTTTCTTTGATCTGCCATATGAACACAGTTGCACAAGTGGGGTTAAATACCTCTGGGAGGTATTCCTGCCTCCTGCTGGCATGGACATTGCTAAGCCATTCCCTACAGAGGATTTGTTCATTAAGATATTTTTTCTACTTAGTGTTCCACTGCATTGGCTTCAATAGGAGAAAAAACTCCAGATTTTTCTGATAGGATGTTCCTAGAAGCTGGATGAGTTTTAGATGGTGTTTTTTACAAACATACTCTCCAGGAGGTGATATTTTAGGAAGACTGAGTGCAGTGTGAAGCAAGGTGTGCAGTACAAGTATGCCAGGCTGGAAGACCCCATCCACAAGGACTGATGAAAATCAGTCCTTAAGTACAGCTTTCAGAACTTTGTATCTATTAACTTCATGCCTGCATGGGTCCATACTCAGAGAAAAACAGAAAGCTAGCCAAATTTCAAAAATCTGGAAATCCCATAGAATTACTGAATCCCACATAGTTTCTGCTCAAAAGTATAAAGTAACTGCAATTTGTTTGAGAGTCCTGTCAAAAATCGGTGAACAAGTCTCATCTGAGCTTAACAAAAGACACTTCCTGTGCCTGAAGGACCTAACAGAAGTCCTTAAAGTTTGAAAATGTCTCAACATGCAGCTGCTCCATGGAGAGAAGCTGATGAGAGCAGCATAGCCCCACTGAACGCGAAGTCCTGTGGAAAACCCAGAAGCTCAAACACAGCACTGATGGTTTCCAAATTCCCTTGAAAAATAAAATGAGCTCCTCTGAATTTCCCCTGCAGTGACAGACAGTTCCAGAGCCATAAATGATTGCTGATGTGGTAAGAAAGTCACAGTGATTTCACAAACATTAGAAGCACGGCCTGGGAAGGCATTTGGGAAGCAAGCTTTAGCATAAAGCACACTGCCTCTCCAGACTTCCTACCAGAGCACTTGTCTGCCAGTTCCTCAAATGAAATTTAGTTGTGCACTTTTCAGCAATTCATTTTCTTGCAACTGAAAGGACACTGTAATACATACACACTGTTTTCACCACACCTGTGTGTCAGTGTGTGCAAGAACAGTTATTCCTGATACAGTCTCACAAGGACAGAAGACACAAGAGCCAGACCAGTGCAGCACTTTTGTGTCTTTTCAGTCTGCACATGTAATACAAGAGTATAAATTTGACCCAGTGATACTTGTTGAAGATCATGGGATATGTGTGGATAGTTTGACAAAGTAGAGGGAAATCCTGACTCCATTCCTCACTCTGCTGTGGGTTTCCTACATTAACTTCTACTAGGAAAACCCTGCAGCAAGAAAAATCAGCTAGTGCCTTGCCTTTGGCATCAGGAAAGGTATGATGTTATCTTTAGTATTATAGAAAATTCTTTTCTGTAGAATAGAGATTATAAACTGCTCCTCTGTGTCCCAGAGGTCTCCATAGATAAACAACAAGAACTCAGATGCTGTGATTATACAGTCAGATAAGGAAAACCTTACTATAGTCACTTCTTAAAACCTGACAGAATGAACACTACACATTTACCTATGTGCTTTTTTAGCGAGCTTTTATTTTCTTTTTATTGCTCTGCCTATTGTAGTTCAGTAATTTTGTTTCTAGTGCTTTTTCCCTAAGTTATCTTCATGTGACATGAAAGATCTCACTAAAGACAATGCCAGGCTGAAAACAGTCATCTGTTTTCTAGCTAAATCCTTCTAAAAAGACAGCAACCAGCAACTGTAACCGTAATGGTGCATACAATGTTTAATTGTGCATATGTGATACACACTGTTTAGCTTTCTCTTTGTTCCATGCAGCACAAAGAAATTCTCAGGAGGCTGAGAAGGGTCATATCCATGGCTGAATGAGAAAATAACATTAAAATTATCATTATAGGCCTTCCTCCCTCTGACTTAGCTGGGTGAACCCTAGAAGATTTAGAGTTCAGGTTCAGTTCAGATAAACATCCAAAAGTTCACAGGTTTACCCAAACTATCTGAATCTCTAGAGCCCCGAAATAAGCTGGAAATCTCCAGAACTGCCTTTCTTGGGGGATTTCCTGCACTTCCAGTTTTGGACAAAAATCAGAAATGGAAAAAAAAACCCCAAAGCATGAACTAAATATTGCAGAACCTCAGCACTACTCATTTAAGTCACACTCTGAAAGTCATCTACTCACATAGATCTATCAAGTGTTTTGATTATTTTTTTTTAAATATCAGCTATTATGGCTGAATCAGAGCATATTTACTTTTCCACCTCATGTCTCCCAGTCTATTCTACTCATTTTTACCATCAGATTTTTGTGAGTAGAACCCAGAGCAGGTGGTAAAGGGAGGCTCTGTTCTTCTACACATTTACCATATATCTAAACAGCACATTTATGTCTTGCAGAGAATATCTCTCCATCTAAAATATTTATTAAAGCAGAAGCTAAGAGGTAAAGAGAAAAGACAGGGAGTATAGTGAAGTAGTTTACAAAGTACTGACATTGGTAACAGATATCCCTCCCATTGGCACATGAGCTGCTGGTTTCCCTCTTTGACACTGATATGGAAAAAACATCAGCAGCCACACTATCAGCAAGAACATGACCCTCTGATCAGCCGTTGCTCACTTTCCCAGAGCAGACTTCCATCTCCCAAATTAACTGTGGCCAGTCATTTTCTCTAGTGTAAAAATGTGGTTTCAATCACTTCAGACAGATGATCTGTATCAAACAAAGAGCACATTGCTTTGTAGCTCTCTCCATCACCCCCTCCACTTGTACAGCCAGAGAGGAAGGTGGGCACCCTTGCCATGACGTGGTTCCCCTGGCAGGCTGTGCAGAGCCCTCCTCATCACAGAACACCCTCCCCATTCACTCAGTGATGTGTTGGATCACTTGTACCAAACCAATAAGAAGCAATTTCTTATCCTACCAAGTGGGGAAAATATACATTTCATAATCTGACACTACCATCTGAGGCAATCAAAGCCCTGCAGAGTTCCGTCTGAAAACAGCTATAAGAAAAGGGGTACATAAAGAGTAGTTCTTCCCCTGCTGTAACCATCCAGCTCCCAGGAAGGTACCAGCCTAAAGACTTCCTGAACTGAGAGTTTGTACCTGCCACCATCAAGTTTGGTAGCTATTCACAAACCCATCCTCCTATAATTTGCCTGATCCCTTTCTGAATCTGCTGATGCTTTCGTCCAGGACAAGATGTGCCAATGTGGTCCACAACTTCATTGCATTTCCTTTTGCTTGTTTGTAGTCCTTGTTTACTGAGAAACAATGAATACAGAACTAGTTCCTTATTTACTTTCTCTATCCTTCATTCATTCTTTTGTCTTTTAAAAATAACAATCATCTTTTCCCCACAGTCACTCTTTTCCAACCTAGGAAACCCATCAAGCTCTTTGCCACATAGAAGTCATTCCATATCATCCTTATTTTCCTCAAAATTTTCCTTTTTTTCCTCAAAATCCTTTGGATTTTTAAATTAAATATTTTCAGAGTTTCACATAGAAGATCAGATGTAATGGTCTGTGGCAGAATGGTCTTGTTCTGTACTTTGATTTCCATTCCCCTTCTACCAAATCCTAGTGTTGTAGATGACTCTGTCACCACTTTGAGTTGACAGAGATAGCCACAATGACACCTGAGGTGTCTCCCCCTAGGTGGGAACAGCTATTTCCTGCTATTCATTGCATATATATATAGTCTGTGCTAGATCCACCACTCTTCATTTATTAAGATTAGAAAATAACCTGAGAAAAGATATTCAGTCATTCAGCATCCTAATTGTATCTACTGTTCTCCAGGGTTGATTCAAGTTTAGGTTTTCCTGAATATTTTTATGTCATTAGCAAATCTTTTTTTGCTTATCCCCATTTTTAGATCAGGAATAATTTGAATAACATGGAACAGATTTTTGTCAGCAACCTTCTCTCCTGTGGTTGCCATTCCTTCTGTTACATCATTGTGATGTAATAATTGGAGACATGTTTTCTACATTGTTTTCACCCATTTCATGCAGTCTTTCCAAATCCAATCCATGACAGCATGAAATACCTCTTAACATACATGAGTTATGAGTTAGAAAAGCAACACCTTTCTCCTTATCTCTTCTACTGGGTGTCCATCAATGCTCTGATAGATTAGCTCTTCAAAAATGTACCTGATATAGGAAGCTCAGTTTCCTGTATACATTTTGTTTTTCTTGGTTGTTTATTTTTATAAAATTTTATATTTTGGTTTTGGAGGGGTTTTTTTTCAAACCAATTCAGTGTTGATCTCAGGCTTGCCTCCTACCAGCATTGGCTTAAATACCTGAAATTATCCAACATCCCAGAAATGTTCTCAGTTTTTTGGTCCAGTCTTTCCTCCAGCACAACAAACCTTAAGGCTGCTAAAATTTCACTCTCCTGAAGAAACCACCCAGTCAATCAGGCAGCTGAAGCTCCTGTTTGCTGCAGCACTCCAGAGAAACATGTCTCACGGGGTGTGCAGGCACTGATGAAAGGCAGCAGTTTCAGCATGAAATCCTCTGTGGCTCTGGCAGCAGGTGGGAGTCTGTCCCGGTGTGCTGATGTTGAGGAAGAGGAGGGGCACACCACACATGAGCAGCCAGGCACACACGGGACATCTTCTCACCAGATGGTGCATCAGACCTGCCGGAGCTCAGCTCTTAATTAAACTAAGAACTAAGGGCCCCACTCAGTCACAGCATCGGTTTCCTCCCAACCAGATGTCAGCAAGACACCACAAAAATTGCATTCAGTGCAAGCCCAAACCCAGGCTGAGGGTGGCCACTGCCCAAGCCTCATGTACCATCTCTGTCAGGATAAGGAGTTTTCTCCAGCAGTGAACTGACAGCCCCTTTGTTCTGGGTCATCATGCCCACAAAGCCCCCTCTATTCTCCATGGCAAACCTGAAAGCAACACTCCTGCAGCACAGCACTGTTGCTAGCCATGTACAGAAAACAGCCTGAAACAGAGCAGGAAATTGTCTGTAGGGTTTACTCAAAGCTTCCCAAAGCACCCAGCCACATTAATTTTTCCTAGCTGATCATCACTCTGACCAAGACACCCCATATGCTGAAATCCCAGAGGTGCACCTGGCTAAGAGCAAACTGGCAGCAGGTGTCTCAATGGATAACCCTGCCAGGCATTTGGAAAATGCAGATAAATCTGTGAAGCCTTCAAAAGCCTCTGGATAGCATTTTCAGTAGGTGAATAGAGAGAAATGAAAACAGACCCAGACCAAGCTGCATGGCAGCCCTACATCTTTGCCTCTGGATCACCTTCAGTGCAATACAATGATTTTAGAGAAGTGATGTCCATAAGGCCCCAAAGAAGCAATAATGATTTAATTTATTTGGGTAAAACCTGAAGCCAGCAGCCTATCCGTAATTTTATTTGCCAAGCAATGGTAACAGAGTAGTACAGATTTTTATATCCTGGACACTGACTCAGTGTCAAATATTTAATGAAGAAGAACAAGAAAAATAAAAAGTAGCTGATCCAAGGACTGGCAGTGACTGCACTCGAGGATCCAATCCCTCTCTTACCTCCAGTCCCCTCCTCTCACTTCGCCCCAACTTTCCCCTCCCTCTCTGCCTTTCTCACTTGGAAGATGTTATTGTTTAACATGGCACATTCCCAAGCTGCTAGACCAGGACAGTAAAATTATTCACTGACTTTACTGTACTCTTCTACCAGTCACTCATTTTTTAAGCTTTCAGCTCTCCTTTCCTCCACCCCCACCTCCTCCATTCCCCAATGAAATTTGCTTTTTCCCTCCTCTCCCTCCCTTTTTGCTAGGCAGAATCTGGAAAAAAGAAACCAAGGCCAAACTCAACAAAACTACTGCTGCGTAAGAGCAGTCCTTTTTCACACACAGATGGTCAGTCAGAAGAATGAGCGCTTTATAAGACAGACATCGTGCTGGTCTTTGCAATCCTGTTCCCCTGGACCTCAGCAGGAGTTTTTCATCACCAAAGTGGATAATAACTCTGTCAGACACCTCATACACACAGGTATTAATAAAAAAAGAAAATACTGCAGTGACTGATTTTACAAGAAACTGGGAATCTTAATGTGACGGTTAAAAAATGCACGCCGTGATTACGCACGACCAATAGCTGTGTCAACAGGGGTTTATGGCAGGTTGCTAATCAGCAGGGAATGCACTTATGTGTACAGCCATGGTTTTGCATTTTATGGACAACATTTCCATGGCCAAAGTCCATGTACCGTTGCACGGCCATAACCATGCACCCATTGTGTGCTTGTGAACGTCCAAGTGTCCATAGGTTCCTCCATGCTTGCAAGTGGAAACCCCATTTTCGTGGGTAACAGCAACATACAACCTCACTGCTGGATGCACCACAAGGTGCCAGCAGGTACTCATGCCTTTTTTCTCTAATCTGGCCTAATCTACAAATGGGCTTAAACATAGCATTTTAAAGGAAAATTTAATTTTCCCCAGACTGAGTTTCGATGACAAACAAGGTAGAGTCCCATCATTGCTAATCAGATGCCAGATCCTCAGCTTTTCTTGTGGTAGATCCAGAGTGTCAAGACCACATCTGAAAGGCACAGAGAGCACCAGCATTGGCTAACCCAGAAACACAGCTCCCTTTTTCTAAAACGGAAAAATATTTTCAGAATCTCTACATTTCCCTACAATAAAAGAAGCAACACTAAGGAAAGTCCCCGCAGGAAGCTTGAAGTAGGAGCTCTGTTCTAATAGTTATCTTCCTTCCACAAATGGAAATTCATACACTTTTGTAACCCAGCATTTTCAAATTCAAATAGAATGAAATTATGCGTGAACTCTTGCACTCTTGCTTCATTAGTCATTCCCTTAATTAGTCAAATGAGAAGGGGCAGCAGTTAATGCTTCTGTTCATGACAGAAGTTCTTACAGCAACATATTTGACAGGTATTGTGACATTAAAGTTTTTTAAAAGTGCTCTGTATTTAATCTGATTCAATAAAGGCAAAGAAGAGAAAAGCTGTCACCTCAGAAGCTTTAAGATGGTTGCGTTCCCAAGCAGAATTTAATGTGTGACATCATTTTGTCACCAGCAGACCACAACCAGAACAGTTATGGTGTGTGTGGAAGTACAAATCCCTGCTAAGGCCTGTGCTTTCCACAGGCTAAGCAGTACCCAGTCTTCAAACCTCCATCTTCATTTTTCCATGAACACAGTGGTAGCAAATACCCTCTTTTCCTACTCTGGCTATGCTATTTCTCCTGCTCCTCCCTTCACCACTCTCTGTTTCAAACAATTGCTTTGCGCTACTGAAGTTTCTGAGAAATAAACACCATGAAAAACATCACGCTGATGATTGGTACTCTCCCCTGGGTGCAAAATTAATTCAGGATTTTGTTCAGGAGCTGCCAAAGATCAGCACATTACTTACCATTAAAGAGATGCACGGACAAAGCTACGAGTGAAGATTGCCAAGAAATGGGCTTTGCTGTGCCCACCTCGGTTTGGTGCTGTCAAGCCTTCAGCTCCATTTTCCCAACATAATGAAACAAATTAAGTCAGCCTTTTCAGCATCAATCTCATCCATCATAAATTAATTTTTAGGGGCATTTTCCCATGGATTCAATCCAAGTGACCTGGATTCCATGCTTCTCTTTTACACCAATCATAAAAATTAACAGTAAGTGTTCGAAATGAGATCTCATACATATGGAGCATGGAATAAGATTTAGAAAAATAAGGTTAAAAGTGTTTAGAGACTTGGGGGAAAAAGCCTAAACAGCAAGTCTCTGAAAGTAACAAAGTTATTTGAAACAAATTTATATTAGCACAGCACAAATAGATTAGGTATTAAATCTGAATGCACAAAAATCACATATAGCCCTGTTTTCAATCAGTCTTTTCAAACTTGTAGACACTATTTTTTAATTATTATCAATGACAACTGCTCAGACTGCACCACAACAGCAAAACTTTTATTAAAGAGGGTGAGAGGAAAGGATAAAACTTACCATAGAGACAGGCTTTTCAGCAACTCATATCTCAGTTACTCCCAAAACCTTCTCTAGCATGGATGGTGCTGACCTCTGTGAAACAGAAGGTAGGATTGGTCTGGGGAGGAGGTTAGCAGGCCAGCCCCTACAGTAAGCAAATAAACTTTTTAATTGAGGATCTTAAACAGGGTAAGAAAAAAAGATAAAAACCAACCAAACAAAAACCCAAGAACACATTTTCCTCTACAGGAAAAAAAGTGGCAAAAAGGAAAAGTGTGTATTTCAAGATACATTCTCACTTTCTTCCTCTGCATGCCTCAGTCTGACAATCTGAGTTTCTCCTCCCAAGAGCATCAGCTGCAATGATTACCACAGCAGCAATTTTTTGATGGCTAAAGGGAAGGGAAGTCTAAAAACAGATAGGGTGATGCACCCTCAATCTTGCACGTTTATCAAGCCAACTTTGGAGAATTTTATAACGCTAGATGAGCTCCAGAGTATTTAACAGGGACTTCTGTGTTTTCTTTGAGAATTTTACTTTTCCCGGGTTGGGTTTCAAAATATTTCCATCTTAGCATGAAAATAAGGGAGGGTATAAACCAACCCTGCAGTGCTCTGGCAACTTTGTGCAAGTCAGAAACGTACGCCTGTGAATGATCTGACAGGGGCTGAAACCCCAGGCTTGTAAAACCAACCAACAGACTTCAGTGCTCTCAGTGGAGGCAGGATTGATCCCTGGCAATCCAGGATTATTAGGGCTGTATTTTTTTAAGCAGAACAGGGAATGTATTTCAGCTGGATTTTAACTCAAGAAAACTCTTCTGATTGTAATGGCATTACTGTCTTTCTAGCTCCCCCCTCGCTCCCTCCCTGCTTAGGTCCCCCTGCCAGCAGCTCCCCAACTTGTCCTCCAGCACACAAAGCTCTTTCTCCATCTCAGCCTCAGTCACATAAATTGCTCTGAAAGGCAGAATCCCCAGGCTCTCACGAAGCTCCTGCTGAAATTAATGAGTCTTGGCACCAGATCATCTTATAGAGAATGATTTGCAAGAGCAACACCTTACTTACTATTGGAGACAACACAAAAATCACTTCTCCACTGACAGTTTTTGTTCTCAGCTCTAACTTTTACCCAAGTCAGGAATATTTTTTGCTTTAAATCTGACTTGACAGTTACTAATACTACAGTGAGAACATACCACCTGACTTCATATGATTTAGAAAGAGGAGAGAGAGCAAAGATAAATAGTTTCATTATAAGTTTTAAGTCTCTGTAAATCTCTCTACGTCGAACCATTCCTGATCTCCCAAGAGGGACTCTCCAAACACTGAAGCCAGGCCTATTTGGCAAGAACTACAGACAGGGATTTCTTTTTTAGTCTCCTTCGTCTCTACAGAGGGCAAAAATCTTGGATAGAAAACTTTGGCCCAGAAGCCTTTTTCTTTACTTGCAGCAGTTAGAGGCACAGTGATGGTTTTAATAGAGTTCTGTAATGACTCTATTGCTACTTTTTATGACTATTTCTTGGAGCAATAAAGTGGCAGAGGCAGTGATATTGAACCACTAGCTTTTCTGCAGTGAAGAAGAGAGCATAATTATTCCATGAAGTTATTTTCATTCAAAGACCTTATGCATTTTTAGCTCCCACAGAACACAGTAAAAATTCTTTCTCACCTCTGTGCTCCCCTAGTCAACATCAGGAGGTGAACTCATGTTGCCCAGATACTTGGGGAGTAACTTCAAATGTCCCCTTGACTTCTATTTAGTGAAATTCCTGCAACTGTTCCTCAAAGTGCCTGCGACAGAGCCCATCAATTCTCCCTGGACCACCCAAGGATTTCATGCTCTACAGGGAAGCACAGCAGCAATGGGTAGCTCCACAGCCTGGCTTCTCCCACCTGAGCAAGCACAAGGCAGCTCCCTCCCAAGTCATATCCAGAAGATGAATTGGGTCCCAGGTGGGATAAATTGCCCCCTCTGTCTTCACTGACCTTGGAAAGGGTAAAGACTCCTAAGTCAGGTACTTTGATTTGATGACAAAAGCAGGAGAGGATGTTCTGCTCATGCAGTAGTTTTTCTAATGGCATGGACCTTGCAATATAAAGTGAATATTTTTTCACCATAAATCTTTATAAAGGTGCAGACCGAGACTGAGACCCATACAAGGGCTGCAGGGTAAAACTCAGTTTCCACTGAAGGAAATTGATAGGGCCCCCTATCTATTCAGAAGAGCAACTATTAACTTCACTTTTAATGTTTCTAAAATCACTATCTAAGCCAATCACAGCTGAATACATGATTCTCATTAACCAAAACCAAATGGGTTTTCTCTACAGTTCAGCTCTTGCTACAGCTGTAGCTGTGACGTGGTTCTGTGTTATGCTGTTCTCTTGTAAGGCATGTCCAAAACACAAACCAAAGGGGAAAATTATTTCATTTCCAAAATAAATAAATGCCTTTGATCAGTACTAATACATGAAAGGCAGGTATTAAAAGTTAAGGGACATGCGGGAAATTGGTTCCTCACAAAGCTTCAATTAGCTTTCAAATTATCTCTCACACACTGTGTACAAATATTCCTAACCAAACTTCACTGAAAAATGGATTCTCAATACGTTTATTTACCTAATAGTTAACACAAGGATAACAACACACATGCAAATTTAAAATAAAAACATATGTGAGGATCTTTAGCCCCAAATAAGAATTTGAAACAGATGTGCTCTTTTAACTATATTTCTTCACCCAGTGCTTTTCTCTTCACTGTTTGTATCTTTAATGTATTTTTTTTTTCAAAGGTACATAATAATTTATTCCCCCTTTTATCTGACAAGCATGGCTTTCAAATAACATATTCTATCTTTATTTCTTGCTGGCATAACTCATCCATATCAATTGGTGTTTTGCACAAAGGGAGCTGACTGCAGCTCATCTGTAAGCCGGGATACTATTTTCATTAGAACTGCATTTAAAAATCAACATAACAATGTTGTAGGATGAAAACATGATAATATTCAACATTGTTCCCATGATTTTTGTATTCTTAAATCATCCATTAGACTCATGTTTTTGTTGGACACTTCCATTCTACTTCTCTCTGCATGTTTTCAATAGCAGAGCCTAATGTTTAGAGGGATAAATTAGCTGCAGCAGCTTTTCAGTCCCAGAACCAGAAAATACAGGAAAATATACCTGATGTCTCTTTTTCTCCTCAAAATTTTAATTGCAGCTTTTGCAGAAAAGCATTAAAAAGTTCAGTAAAGCAAAATTCCCTGGAGTAGTGAAACACAAGAGTCAACTCTCTACCCAATGGACCAGATCTGAATGAGTTCTGCAAGGCTCAGGTTTCAGGGTATGCTCACCTACACTGTCAGATAGGAAATGCTGCTAAATTTCTTACTTAAAATCTTTCAGGTATAAGAATTGGGTGTTGACTTCTTAATATTTTCAATGGTACTGGTAGCTTCAAAATATGATATCCCAAAGCATTTTACCACGTAGTATCAAAAAAGACATTACCTTGGTAACAGCTGAGCAAAACTGACGTTTTCAGCACCAGAAAAGTGTTGATTTTTCATATAATTGAGACTTTAGAAGTTAAAGCAATTTAAAAATTATCAATTCAGGTTTCTTGAAAAGGTGATAATTTCATCAAATATGGTAAGATATCACTTATTTCTGTCCCAAATGCTCAAGCCTCTGGCTTTGTTAGGTATCTGATTCAAAGTGTGTGGCTATAAATACTTTTTTAATCTTTTTAATACAGGAGTTAAAATATAAATGAAACAGGGTACTATTTTGCCTTTTCATTACTCTGAAAAATGCTAGAATATGGTGCTGTATTTTTTGACCAAGCAAACACATTCTGCTTGATGCAGACACCTGACAAAATTTAAAGCTAACATTTAAAGTTGGATAAAGCCAAAGTGACTAAAAAGAGGGTCTTATTTAACTGTGTCTCATAAAAATAGTTTTATGAAAATGGAGAGCAGAGACAGGCAAATTCAATAACTGGGGAACTTATAAGGACCATGATTAATTGGGATACCAAAGAGTAAATTGGAATATTTTGGGAGCTTTGGCATACTTTAATAAATGCTTGAATGAATGTTGTTGCACAACAATCAGACAGAAGGGGGGAAAAGTGCTACCATCCTGTAGACCTGGCACATCTCACTGAAAGTTCACAAGAGAAAACCAAGCTGCAATGCTCCTACACCAATCAAAAAAAAAAAAACCTATAAAGACTGAGACAGGGAGATGGCACTATAAAAATCCTAATCAGAATCAGGAACCAGACTGAGTGAATTACATGTTGGCCTTTGAGAAGCAAATCAAAACAATCAGCAGAGAAATCCAAGCAGCATTTGAACATTGACCATTGGAAACTAAGAGCAGCAGCAAGTCTCTGAGATTTTTCTTTTTTTTTAAAGTGAACTCAAGCAAAGCTAGTAAAACTTGGCAATTGTTAACATACCACCATAACTACAGGTTTAATAATGTCCCATAAACTTTAAGAATTTCAAATTCATTGCTGCAGAGCAGCTTATACATTCGTTTTGCAACACACCCATTTTCACACTCAAAGACATCAGAAAAGCAGATTAAAGTCTATTTTTCTTTTGATAAAGAAGTTAAGCAGATTTTGGCAGTTTGCCATCAATTTGACCCCATCTCCCAACTTCCCCCCTGCCCAAATACTATAAATTAATCTTACACTGGTTGAGGGGGGGAAAATAGACTGAAAAACTTCCAACATTCAAGTCCTTTGGCTGAACCTCTCAGGGGCATATCCCACGGTGACAATCGTTAGTCTTGACTATCTCAGCTGGCCTCTTCCCCAAAACTATGCCTATAGCAAAAATTTCCATTCTCTCTTGGTCTAGATGTTACCATGATCCACAATTTCTTATTCATATTCTCCAGAAATACCCACCATGACACTCTTCTTCTGGACTAGCTGCTGGTCTCTCACAAGGACATTTGCAGAGCAACCTCACTCAGCTAAAGTTGGTCCAGGTTTCCACTGTGGAACCTAAGAGCAGAGTGTGGGCCTACAAAGTTAGCCCCACAAATCAGCTATTAAATCCAGGAATGATGCAGGGAGGGAAAAGTTTTAGCTGATTCTGACTGCAAGGCAGATTGGATGAAGGTTTTTATAACTTGTCTGCCCAGCAGTGAATATACAAAAGACCGAACAAGGGGACTCCCACTTTACAGACACTTAAGTGAAGTGTACACAGGTTATCCTAGGCCAGTTTTTAACATAATCCTAAGAACACTGATATCCCAATCTTTCTTCAGAAAATTTAACCACTTTTTTTCTGATAGTGACTCTGCAATAGTTTCCTACAATGCTAAATCTCCAGCTCCTTCACTTAGATGAGCAACCAGCAAAAATGATTTTTCAGGACAGGCTAAAAATGGAGGAAAGTTTCAGAGTTCCTAACAAGTCTGAATTTCATGAAACAGAAAGCTAGTTGTTACATCACTCTATGAAAAAATATTTATATTGGCTCTGGCTTTAAGGTTACATTTCTCAGTTCATGCAAGTGGCAGGAAACATGCAGAATCTAATCAAGAGATAGTCCACAAGGCTTGTTAAATGAAATGTTAAATAAAGAGTTCTTATGAAAACAAAAAGATGCAGTTCAGGAAATGAGCTTGGTCATCTCACAGCTCTCTGTTGTTCCCCAGGCGAGCATTGGCTAAACATTAGATTATCATTGTAAACAATACACAGAGAAAAAATTGCTGTCAGGATTTACCCTTAAAGAAGTCTGAAGAGCACCTAAGCAACTTATGAGGCTCAGCTTCATTTTTGAATCTGACTTAAGAGACTAATTCAGATCTTAATGAAAACCAGGGAATGTAGGTTTTCAAGTCATGTACTTTTAGAGAATTTACTTAAAATGTAAGACACAGTTTTTAGCACAAGCCAGAAAAACCAGCAAGACATTATATTTGCAAAATGTGAACTCAAGAAAAATCCTTTCACATAGAAGAGTCCTTCTTTAAGAAGGATTCTCTTTTTATTTTTCAGTGCAGAAGGTCGGTGTTACTAGAAAATAAATAACATGAAAGAGGCGGAAAAGGACAGGGGAAATTGCACTGCCAGAAGAAAAACAAAGAACAGCAGTCACAAACTTCTCATGAACTCCTGAACTACCAAGTTAACCAAGGTAATCTATTGCTCTCCTCCATACTTCTAGTCCAGCCCTTCTTTCATCTCTTTGGCCCCATGCTGTAACTTGTGTGCATTTGTAAGGGTGAACTATGAATTAGCACAGTGATCTCTGAGTTTCCAGTGGGGTTCTCAAACTGGTGCGCATCAGCCTCAGAAGAAGCATTTTTTCCAGATTTCACAAGTGTGACAGCAGTGCCTAGTATTAGTACCGTTGCCTCTGTTTTTATTTGACAGCATGACTGCATTTACATTTCAGGGAAAGCCCGTACAAAGGGATAGCTTTGGAGCTTGGCTCCCGTACGCGCTCCCAGCTCGTAATACGGTGAAATTAATAGCTGCTTTTATTTCATCTGGCAGGGAGTTTTGCAGTCAATGTAGGATTGCATCTCCTGTGACCACAGGGTTTCTCAGATTTCCCAGCAGTTTAATTGCTCCATGCTACGTGAGGTTGCATTTTCTAGGAGAGAAGGAGCTATCTCATGCAGCCAGCGCTCTGCAAAGCAGACAGCATTCCTGAAACACAGTCTTTGTTCAGTGACTACTAGGAAAAGAAAATTAGTAAAATTTTGGTGGATAAAGAACCACAATCCAATAAAGGGCTTATGCTTTAAAATTACTATCAGATAAACTAATGAAGGAAAATAAGCTTAAAGCAAAAACTTGAGTATGGAATGATTTAACTATCTTCATTTCTGATACTAAAATTCTATAACCCCTTTATTTCTAGAAGGGAAAAAGGGGGAAGAGGAAAAAGAAAGAGACAACCAAGTGAGTTGGATGTCTGGACAATCAATGAAACGTGGACAATCAATGAAAATACCTGGTTTGTTTTTACTTTCCTCTTTTCCTGAAGGAATTAATGAAACTTTTGAACTTTGGCCTCTTTTTTAGGCTAGAGCAGCAAAGAGACTGCCTGACTTAATATCCCCCACAACCCACAGCAATGCTGATGGAAGATTTTAGTGTGAGAACACTGTGCTCATTTGGCATTGCATTCCCTGGAGGGAATATGGTAGACAGTGTATAGATTAAATTTAGCTAGATTTGAACATTAAGACACAAAGACACAATACTTGGTGCCTTGATAGAAAGGTTCAGAAGAGGTCATTCTATATATGGTTTTCTTTGTAGGTTTATAATGCTTTTGCCTTTCTCATTCCTTTTTCTTTTTATGGCATTATTGCTGCACAGCAGACAATCACTCCATCGTTCTTAGTGGTGCTGGTTAGACAATATAGGAAACTTGTGTCAGGAAAATAATCAGGATTCTCTGAAGCACTCAAAGTCCTTTCAGCATGCCTCAAAATTGAGTTCAAGTGTCTGATGAAAACTCGGGCCCTGTGACACAGGTTTCCTTTGACTTCAAAATCAAATGGAGAAAAATTCCTGCCATAGGAAAACCAAAACTTCAAGTCTGAAATGAGAGTTTTCTGGGGTTTTCTAGTTTTACATGAAATGCTACTATTCAGTAGGAAGCCTCAGCACTGCACCAGCTAATAACAACACAGCCATAGTTGTCTGTAGCCACTGCCTTGCAGACAATAAAAAGACTCAACTTTTAAAGAGCGGTGCCAACAACAGTTTCAGGTCATTTCCCCACTGGCTTTTCCTGTCTGGAATGACTTTCAGAGTTTTGGCTCCATTGACACTGCAGGTTAAATGAAATAAAAAATCCAAACAGAAGCCACAAAACTCAGCAACTCAGTCTTTTTGATCTACCTAAGTGTTTTTAAGCCTGCTCATCACCATGGGATCCAAGTGCCCCTTTTCACATTTCAGTGTTTCCAAAAGGATCAATTTATGTAAGACCATAATACTTGAGTGCTTGTTGCAAGAAATGATTGCTTTAGAGAAGAAACAAGTCCCCTTCCCTAGAAATAACCCTGAACAAGACAATTTAGAGGAGGAATAGGAGAGAAAGAAACAGGGCTGTTTTTCCTTGGCAAAAAGATTAGTAGAGTTGGCGACATATGGAAGCAGAGTTGAAAAGAGTTGGAAGAAAATGCTTTCCTCTAACCTTCAAATGCAAAGAGGTCAAAGTTCTTTCAAAGAGCTTCCCTTGGGATAATGTGAATATGGATCGTCCCATACTTCACAGATTGAATAACCATCTGAAAGGGGAATAATTTGAGATAAACTGAGATTAGTTTCTTGCATTGACATCTGCTTGGAAAATCTTGTGCAAGGGTCATTTGGCTTGCTATGTTAATGATAATACTGCCAACAACCAGTATCAAAAAACTGAGAAATTTGTAAAGATCTGGCACATTACATCCTGCTTAATAAATTCAAAGATTTGAACATGACAGCATATTGTAATATAGTAATATAATATAGTAAATTTGCAGTGCCAGAATCAACCCATAAGGAGACCCAACACTGATTTCAATCCACATACTTACTGCAATCTGAATGAATTATTCAAATATATACTCAACAGAATACATACTAAGAGCACTACATATTGAATGAAGTAAAATTGTGCTCCTTTTTTCTCTGTATTATATGCACTTGGGGGGAAGAATGTATTTTTTCAGACATATTTGCAGCTATATTTTGGCAATAAGAAAAGTGTACATTTAAATGCAAGGCAAGATTAACTATGATGATGACTTGGCTGGCACGCTTTAGTTAATGTGAGTTAACAAAAGCACAGTCATTTCAAAAGAGATGCAGTGAGCTTTCTGATGAGGGGAAAGCAGTCAAATCAAAGAGAAGATCTGCTTGAGTCACCCAACACAGACAAACCAGACAGGGGACAATGAAGAAAGGGACAGGATAACCACCAAGCATCACCTTAGGAGAGGCAAGTTACTGCTGGTTTCTTGATTTCCCCCCAGAAAATGGTGAGACTGATCACCCACTGCAGTGCCTGAAAATCAGCTCCCTGGCTGTCTCACAGTCAAAATGAACACCCAAGATAAAAATCCTCATTCTGGAAGTTTCATCAGCAAAGTTTTATCATACATCTTCCCAGAAAGAGAAAAGTTTTCAATTATCAGAGATTAGTCATGGTATTTCTGCTGGGATGGGCTAACCACCATGGTCATCTTTCCACTCCTACAGAACCTGATGAGAAGACTCTGGACAGAGCAGGAATGCATCTGGAAGGGCCACAGGCTGGGCATAACATTGGCCAAGATAGAAATGGAGAGACATAAAAGAAATGGGCATAGACTAACAGTTCCTGTTCTTGTTCCAAAAACGGAGCTGTGTGAAGAGTGAAAGTTTTCTCTAAGTTCCTCTGTCAGTAGTGAACGTGGGAGAAGTGACCCAATGCTATTTTGTTACCCAAGACAGGCATACCTCCTCAGCCACATAGAGAGAGCTGGTGGAGGCAGAGGGGGAGCTGGGCAGTGTGGAGAGATGTCTCGCTAATCCTGTCAGGAGAAAAAGTGTTTGGCATCACTCAACAGCATCTCCACGGGGCAGCTACGGGGGAAGCGCTGACAGCCCCTGAAAGGAATCGCAGGCACTCGTCCTCCAGCAGGAAGAGGTCGGCTCTGACACAGATCTTATAGGGTGGGGGAGATGAAAGTGTGGGAGAGGGACATCTGGGCTCCATGGAGGATTTCACCTTCCTCTGCCCCACGAGCTGTCCCGCCTGCTTCCAGCCAGCCTGTCCTCTCTGATCCCTTCACAAAGCGGTTCTGTCGCTCTCTCATTCTCCAACTTTCAAAATTTAAACTTGCCAACCTTGCTTCCAGAAGTAAAGACAGAAATAGCATTGGAGCTGAAAGCAATTTCAGCATAAGGAAGAGCTGCAGGGACAGAGTAGGGATTCTTGCCACATGTGACACAGAGTACCCACCATGCCACAGCACACGCTGGTAAGTACATTTCACAACCAATTTTACAGACTTATCCTGCTTTTCTTTAGAAAATGTTTATTCAGGCACCTTCAGTCAACGGTGCACTTGAATGATTCTCAGCAGGAGAAGCAGTAAATAAGTGCAAAGAGGTGAAACATCTACAGAAGGGATGAAGTCATTGAAGATATCAACAAGGTTAAATAAGAAGGCACTTTAATCACATTATAAATGTCTACATTGGCACATTTACCACATCCAGTGTACAAATCAGAAATAATACAAAATAAATGTAATCTACATTCTACCTGCAGGCCACAAATCTTCCCTGAGTTCATGGGCTTCATCACCCCCATGCCATGACAGGGCACTCCAAGGGACAGGGTGTTCCGCCATGGCCAAGGACCTAAATCTTCCTCCCTTCTTGTTTTTAAAACACAAAGGTATCTGGTATCTGGGCATCTGTGTTTTTACACAAGATATTCCTAACCATCTAGGAGGCTTATAAAGCATTTTTACTGCAGCCTACTTTGTGCCCCTCCCTCAGTGGCAGCAGCCACACATCCCTCTCAGAGACCCTTTTCCTTCTCTCCAAGGCCCTCAGAAGTCCTTGAAAGATACAATAATTCTTGCCTCAAAAAGTAAGCAAAATCTGCTTTTTTCTGATACATGACATCATATAGGGCAGCCCCTCATCCATCAGTGAGGAATAAAATTCAGAGGTCTGGCTGCTCCTTTGCTTCAGTTGCACTTCGACATCACGTTTTCCCTGCTTTGGTGGATTAAAGCTGAAAGGCTTTACAGGAGGTATGTCTGTTACAGGGATGTAAACAATAAATAATTATAGAAAGAGGAAGAAAGACTGATTTATTGAAGACTACTCACTTCTAGAAAGTAAATAACTGAACTTTCAATTTAAGTGGACATTTTTACTGCCAAATAAATCTCCTTCCACAGATACGAGAAAAGACTTCATGTAGTATACAGAAAAGGAAAAGTTAGAGAAATTCAGATAGTGCCAGTGAGCAGACAGGGCCAGACTCTTGATAGATGCTGTTGGTTTAGACCAACCTAGGATTGTTTATATACTCATCTGCCATTGAATGACAATACTGTATAGTAAGATAGAGCAGACAGAAACAAATTGCAGTTGGGCAAGGGAAAAAGAGCCACATGCCAATCCAGCCACATGCCAATCCAGCAGCCTTCACATCACCAAAACTGCAAAGACCTTGATGCTTGCTTTCCCCAAATATGGACCCCCAGGACTTTAGAGATAAGCTCCTAAAGTTAGGTGCTGCATCTATTTTTATGCTTTTTAATGTCATACTTTGAAAAACATTTGAATACCCAGCAGTTCCCCTGGGCCACAAAGAGAAACGGCAACTTTCAGCACTAAATCACAGATGTACCTTTGTGGATTCTGATGGAGATGCGTCTGCGGACTGATATGCATGTCCAGAACCAGAGTTCAGGAATGTTCAGTATTGGCCACTACCTGCCTTGTTGGGAAAGTTCTCCCAAAGCACCAGAGGTCAAATTACGGTTACTAGACAGAGAACCCCACTGTCAATGAGAATGGACTGATAGATCTGGTGGACCACCACAAGAACAATAACTGCACCTGGCTTATTACCTGAATCAGGTGCTATATTTGGACACATGCAGTTTCTAGTGAAGATGAATGTGACCTGAGTTTCTTGTCACTTCTGAGAAACGTTCAGGCCAAAACCTGAGGTCTTAATATCCTTTGCCGATTTCTGCTCTGCAGTTCCCTTACAGTGCAGTGGTAGAAATAATACCATTTTCTTGGTCTACATGGACTATTTCAACAGCCTAGAGAATTTAAAACCCACCCTGCTTAATTTTCACCAGCTACTCCCTCTAACTCTCCTTTTCCAATGAACCAAATATTATTTCTTTTTGATCTCATTTCCCACAAAGTCAAAGTACAGTTGACACTCCCTGAAGTAACATAACAGATATGGGTATATCTAAAACATGTGAACTCAGGAGAGATTTGGAAGGTTTTATGTATGTGAAATAATTGAATTCACACACCACTGACTTTTATCTCAAAGGATGGCCACACAAAATGCTGAGCGTGATTCCTAAGTGGTGAGATATTAGATTTCCATCTGATCTGATGGACAGTCTTAACAATTTTATGGAATGTGATCCATCCCTCAGGCTTAGAGTGAACTCTGACAGGTCATAATTTTAAAGCTCCAAAACATGAATTTGTGGGAGAGACTTGCAAATCTAGAAAGTTTTTGTATGAATAAAACCACAGAAAAAGACAACTATGGGAGAAAGGCAGGGAGAAGAAAGAAATACATCCTGGATATATTTTATATTTGTTTTACTGTGGCACTTCACTTTATTTTCAATTAGTCTACCTCTGAGGCTTCTTCTATTTGTTTCCTTGAAAATTAGTAATCCTTACTTCAGCAGTAAAGAGTTGGCTAAGATTATTCTTCATCCAGGTGCAAATACAATGGATCTTCCAAAATATATAGTAGACCTTTTTAGTCGTGGCTGGTGGATTTCAAGAGCTCCCCCTGTTTTGTGACCACATACAAGAAATCCACATTTCTGTGGCCAAATCAAGCAGATTGCAAACTTTTCTCTAGACTTGGAGCAGGCTTTGAAGTCAGAGACTCAGAGTGATGAAATTAAAATGCAATAGGACATTAGTTCACCGAGTTCATGTACCAGCAAAAATCTGTTTTAAGATTTGAAACTGAAGTTAAAAGCACAATAAAGATACAAATTCCTGCTAATCTGAAACTTTCTCTTTCTCACCTTGTCATAAAAGTCCTTTGTGCCTGTAGCCACAGGCCCTTATCTATCCTGCTGACTCTGCCAAAAGGAAGCTGACACCTCATCAGAAGATATCTGGGGAGAATGGTACTGCTTGAATCCTGCCTCTATCTTCAGAATGATATTTTAGTCTATAAGGGATGGCAAGGATTTCCACAGGCAGATGAATCATCAGAAAATGTAAGCGAACAGCTCATAAAGAACATGTCCTCCTCATAACCAGACAGTTGGTTTTCAGTTTCATGTTCTAACTTTTAAAAACTAAAAATTCAACTGTGACTGCGTCTTTGCCTAATGCCTCTGAATTCCATTTCCCTAACTGCTACCCTGGAATTAGAACCAATCTAACAACCATTATAAATGCAAAAAGGTGTTTTTCCGTTCACTGCCAATACTACTCTGGTAGTTGCTTGGTAGTTGCATAACTTTACAGTATTAAATGTTAGCTCTCCCCCTTAGCAGAAGCTGAGCAGTACAGTTTTCAAAGGGATCAGAGTAGGCAAAGGCAGCCAGTGCTGTGTGTGAGAGAGTCGAGCCTGCTCAGCTGCCCTGTGGTGTCTGCAGTGCCTGTAGGACCTTGCAGGGCAGGACTCAGCAGGCACCAGTTAAGCTGCAGTAAAAAAGATACACTTTAGCAGTAAAAATATACACAGAGCCACTTCATTCCTCCTTTCTTATTCATTAGCAATATTTCCATTTTTTTCCCCCCATGTGTTTACATAGCATTTCCACAAAAGAAATCTTGGATACCTAAGATCTTTTGCTCAGTCACTGGTTTTGCCCACTTGTGTATCAAAGTGCAACTTTTCACAGATGCCCCTTTACAATATTTGATTACAGATAAACAGTTCAGCAGAAACACAGACAATGATAAATAAAAAATAATGGAAAATGAATGACAGGTAACACCGATCTTTATTCAAGAGCATCTTTTATTGTGCATGGTACAGTCATTAAAAATATTGCTCTCCTACGTACTCAGGAAAAATAAAGCTTTCAGTTAGCAAACCCTTTAAGTGTGTGCATACCTTTAAGCCTGTAGAAAGTCTTCCAAATGTTAACTGGAATAGTCATGTGCCTGGAGTTAGGCATGCTTAGAAGTACTTCACTGGACTCAGAGCCAAAATCTGTTTGCATTATGGTTTGGGAATAGCAAAGGACGGAGAACAAAAGGAACAGTTATTCAGAATTTGGACAAATAGCTGTAAATACATTTTTTGCTGTTATTAAGTCAATATTGGCTCTGCTCAGCACACCCTGACTGAACACACAATCCTAACAATCACAGCTGAAAAACACAGACCATGGACGTTTATTGATTTAGACAAGATCACTCCTCACAGGAGAGCAAGCCTCTAGTTTTACAGACCTTTTAATTCCCTGTACACCATTCCTTTCCCTTTTACAAATCTCCTGCTGTGAAACTCTAATGCACTCTTGAGACACTAGAAAACATGGAACTAGCTCTGCAAATTGTCCATCAGCCAAAAGAGGAAGCAACTCCCAAGACCAAGGAGTTTAGTTGTTGTTATCCATGATGTTTTTGTCCAAAAATAAAGCAACAGAGTCACGACACACCAAAAACTGAAATGTTGTTGCAAAAGATGTAATAGCTGCATACCTGCATGTAATAGCTGCATTGTTTTTTCTGTTGGTATTACTCTTCAGCCATCTCTCAATCCCCCAGAAAAGGTACCCAATATCTGGGGTGTCTACTGGCAAAAACCATAATTTCTTACTTTAGGCAAATCCAACATTCCATGCAAATGGAAGTAATTTCTGCAATACAAAAAGTCCTTTCAGAAAACGCTGAACTGATTAGTATTGTGGAAAAGTGGAACTAATTAGTCTAGTGATATAACAACAAAAAAAAATGAAGTTAAAAATTAAAGCCATCCAATTCTTGCAAAAAATAATGGCTTATTTCCCACATATGCAGCCTTTGTGCAACCGAGTAAAAGGTATGAGCAAAATAACCATGAACCTCCTTAATCCATCCACGTTTCTTTGCAAATCCTGAAGGACCAGGAGGGTATCAAAAGCCTGTACAAAATGTTCATGCCTAGCCTCAGTTACTCGTCAGGAACTCCCCAAAAGGGCCAATTTGCTCCCTAAAAATGAGGTCCACCAGCAAAAACCTTATCTGTTCTTCAAATCCCATGTGAGCTCAAGGCAGAGACCTTTCACTGGCCCTTTGCTCCATGGTAAATTTCACCTTTGGAAAACAGAGGCCATGGGCTCGTCTGAACAACACGTGCCCCTTTTTTTTGAAAGGAGACTGTCAAGGCTACAGAGCCCACTCATTAACCTATCCCCCAACAGTTCCATCTGGATGGTCTTATCTGTAGGAATCTGGCCTTTCATTTATTTTTTCAACCACCATTTGTGACAGAATTTCTTAAAAAACAGACTCATGACTTATTATTAGCACATGGGCAGGTCAGCACACAGGTTTATTTGCTGTTAACCAACATCCTAACGTGCTGTGTTTAAAATTTCCACAGGGACTATGAATAGGCTGTAAAAGTAGGAGGTTGAATTCCTGAAGATAAGAGCTTGTGATGGGACCACTGTCAAAGCAACTCATATTTTCCTCTGATAACCCTTGAAAACCACTATGCAAAGACATATAATTCAAACATAAGTGAGTCCCTGACCATTCCCTTTTTAAAGGCACTTTGATGACTGGCCTGTAACACTTCAGCCATGCCACTTAGGGAATAACAGGAAAAAAAATAAAGTCTTAAACTTTGAAAATGTACAGCCCATCCAGAAAAGGTAAAAGACAGGGGGAATCCAGGATCAAGAGAGAAAGGAAGGGAAAGAGGTAAGAGAAAAAGAAAATATTTCCACTAAAGCATATGCAGCACAATGCCTGCAGGCTATTACGGAGAATAAATATTCCCATCACTCTTGTCAGGGGCAAGCTCTAAGAAGAGGAGTATGATCAGATGGACACTGGGGACAGTGCTTGGAAGGCAGGCTCCCATTTTCTAACTGGGATGTCTGTCAGATCTCAGGCCATTCAGAACTTCACCGCTGGAAAGACTCTCCGAAGTAGCTGTGTCCCTTATTTTCAGTATATCACACATGCACACAGCTGGACACCACATCCCAGGAAATTATTCCTAGTGGAAGAAAAAAATACAGCAACACCTCCAGAAAAAATTATCCACTCACTGACTTTCATCTTGTGCAGAGCACTGAAAAGTCTGGAGAGAGATAAATGTCTGTTATACAGGGATTTACACATTTCATCCAGAAAATTGACTTAAATTTGGAGCATGAGGCCAGAATTGATCATTTATCAAGTTAATCTTTGTGATATATTTAGTGTCTAACCATAATATCTTCAATTGCTTTCACAGTCAGCAGAGACTGGGCAGGAGGAGAGCACCTGTTAAGAATCAAGAACTGAAAAAGAGCTATGCAGTAGATTGGAGTTAAAAATACTGGCCTCGATCCTGCAAACTCTTGGCATCCACAGAGAACCAGTGTGAATGAAGCCACAACTGGAGGCCTTAGTGGTCTGATAATTGTCTATCTATTTTAAGCAGGGACCACCTTCCTAATTCATTGTGGGGCAGGGAAAAGGATTAAAAGCTCAGCTATGCTCCACTGTTTCTAGCCTCATGAAATGAAGCAGCAAAAGAAGGTAACTTGATTACAGCAGTGACTTAAATCATTAGGGTATCCAGCAGCTTCCTTTCACCACTGGTGTCTGGATGCTTAATCATCACTAAGAAACTCTGGGTTTGATTCTCACTTTTTTGGCTCCTGCCAAAAGCAAGTATTAAAATATATTCATATAATCATTGATTATTCATTAATCATTGATTAATCCCTCCACTCTCATTTACAAGATAGCTTTTTTAAATCATGAGCTCTTTCAGCCTATTAAGGGTGAGAAATTTTCTTTCTTGAAGGAATAAAAGCATAGTTTTACGAGTAACATCTGAAGACCACAGCACCAGCTAAAACTGTGAAACCTCTGATCAAAACTGAAGATTTAGTAAGTAAACATCTCTCAAACTAAATCAGTCATTTCCCAAAGTTCTGCATCTTAAAATTCAAAACTAAACATTTTAAATTATTTTTATCTTTGTTAAACTGAAGTACAAATACCAGAGAAAATATTCCAAAGGCTACATGGGGCTTAGAATTTAAATTCTACTGACTTTCAATAAAATCTGTTTTCCTGAATATCTTGGATTTATTTTCAACAAAGCTTTGTCTTTTTTGTAAATGACCAGTAGCAATATTTAACATTTGCTTTGCTTTTCAGGCTATCCTTCCTATATGTGTCATCTAATTCTATTTTCATTGAACTGTTCCTCTAGAAGAGTTTAACTGTAAACAAAGAGGGTAAACTGTTCATTCTTAAAATCAAAGGGTCCTGTGTCTGCTGTCCTGAGTCTGGAAGAGTGTGTGTAGGCCACTTCCTTGGCTCTCTGTAATCATCACACGTCAATAAGTGCTGACTTACAACAATACTACATGCTGGGGGGGAAAAAATGACCCCTTAGATCTCTAATTAAATCACCCTCTTCCCTCTCTCTAGCTCTACCCTTTCATTTGATGACCACTTCCAGAGCCAGTGGGAGGGGGGAGGCAGCTCCTGGGGATCGAGCAGAGGAATGGAGGAGGCTTCGTGGGTTGTTTTCCAATCCCCATGCCATAAAAGGTGGCTTTTCATTCTGATTTTGTACAACACCTTGACACCACAGAAACCCGGATAAAGACAGGGTTTTCAGCACTCCTGTAATTCAATTAATGGACTTGGAGGCCACTGAAGTTTTTCTTTGGCATCTCCAAGTGAAGAGTTGGGGGGCTGTAGCTCTACAGTCACAGATCCATAGTAATACAGTTACTCCCAGTCCAGACTTAAATATTGCTATTGATATAGTGGCCAATCATAAGGGAGTGTTTTAACTACCCAGATGAATGGGAAGCTCACATTCAAACTCATTGTTGCATGGATTGTCTAAACTGTACTTTTATATGACATTTTGCCTTCAGTTCAGTAAGCCCAAGCACAGATCACTAACATGTGAAAGTCAGACACTGAAGAGGGACTAAACCTGTGAATTTGCATTTGTACATTTTTCAACTCTCTGGGGTTAGTTCTGGATTACCTCTGATAAGAAAAAAAAAAATTAAAAAAAGAATGATGTCAGGGTGAAAATTCACACATGTGGGTAGCAACGAAACAATGCTGTTTTGTCCATTTATACTCAAGAATGGATTTCATTTCAAAATGGGGGGAAAGATACAGGATCTGCATTAATTACAAGCAATTTGAAAACCAGCAAGACGTACAAGCGAGGGCTATGCAAGGTAGATGAAAGCTACTTTGGTCTGACTTTTGCTTTCTTTTCTGAACTGCTGCCTCCCTAAGTGGCGAGCAGTGGAGGTCAGAGGCCAAACGAGAAGGATAAGCGTCAATGGGAGGCCCTGTGGTGTGACACAAGTGCATAGTGGTATATTGTCCACAGCCCATGAAGAACTTGTCAACAGCTCAGTGAGAATCCCTCAAAGGAGCGGCTACGGTTTCATTGCATCCTGCTCCCTGGAGGCAGTGGCAGATTCCCAGGGAAGCAGCAGCTATATAAGCAGGATGGCCCTCTAGGAGCTCTGCTGTCTTCTGCAATTTGTTTTTATGTATTGGCAAAAAAAAAGATTGTAAGTAGAAAAGGCCTCCAAATAACTGGGAAGTTCTACACAAGCAAGAATGGCAAAATCAAAAATTAATTATGCCTTAGAAAGCTGGGTGTCAAAAATACAAATAATATTTGCTATATTGGTTGATGTTTAAGCCCCTGCAAAATCTTCTTGTGACACTCCGATGCCCAGACTTTCATTCTCCTGTGAACCATGAACTTACCCAAGCAGCACATCAGGCTTTGACGAACCCAGCTTTCCTACAAGGGAAAAAACTAAGACATAGTGTCCTTTTCATGAACAATTAAATGTCAAATTATCCTCTGAAATGCAACCTCTTGCAACAGGCAAGCTCTAATTCATTCTCCACACTATCAAAGACAGCATGAAGAGCATCTACCATTAATAATGGTAATAATGGTCAGATACTTTCAGTCCTAGTACACAGCTAATGGAGTTGAGCAGAAGAAAATTTGTCTCATAGTTAAGGAGAAATTCTGCCTTTCTAGAAGAATCAGTTTAAAAGTATGCAATAGCACACACATTGCCTTTGTTCTGATTTTATACAGCCCCTGGAACAACTGAGTAAAAGCCCAGGAAAGGGGTTTTAGGCCTAACATCATACAAGTAATAAATCATCATCCTGATTGTATTTTGAAAAGAAACCAGGAAATAAGCTTGAACCGAATTCTGTCTGTAACAATATAGAAAATAAAGAGGTCCACCAGGAAAAGAAATCAGAAGAAATTAAACAGCATCTGTTTGGTGGATGAGGCCCAAAACTTTTGAGGATGGACATGTAGTCATGTTTAGTCATAAAGAAACAACAGGACTAATCAGAGAGTGGGAATAAAAAATGAAAGAAAGCAACATTTTGTCCTCTTGGCAGTGGATTTTAAAGAAACTGCAGTTTGTGTTTCTGCAGAATGGGTAAGGAATGGGTTTGGGGCTGCAAAGCACATTTTAATGAATCTCTTCTGTCTCTTAATAGTTCAAGTATTCTGTATTTTCTACCTTACTCTCCAACTCTCTCTTAATCATCATTTTGAACCAATAAAATATGCAAGAAATGAAGACGGATCCCAGTATCCCAGTCACGTAACTTTAATGCAGTGAAGGAATTTTTGCCATCTGAGAGGCTGAGTCAGATTTCTGTATTGCTTTTAACCATTTGTAGTGGCCTACAGGCATTTTGGCCAACTTTCCTGACTTTCAGCTGCATTACTGCACATCAGCTGTGTTGAAATAAATGGGGTTATGGCAGCACAAACTGAAAGACAGAGATGAACCAGACCCTGGTACTGTAAACATAATGCCATTTGTGACATGAAATGTCACATGTTTACATCCACTGCTCCCAAAGCCAGAAGAGCTCAGACTGTCTCACTGAGCAAAGCAAAATTGAGAGCAACAAGTTTTTGGAAAATTGACTGGCAAGGAACCAAACCATAACTCATAAATATTAGAAGATGAGTTGAGCTTCTCTGAATGAAATACTGCCCAAGTCATAATAAAATAAATACCTTATGATTGTTAATAACAACAGTAATGTACAGTTGTTTAAACTTCTGAGGGGTCTTGAAAATGCTGGCAAATATCAGCCAGCCAAGCTGACGGCATCCCACACCTTCAAGAGATGTTCAGAGACACTAGAAGCAGCATTTCCAACTGTGAGTTGAAACCAAGAGTATCCAATTTGAATTAAGACCGGCTATTCACAATACTGCCACCTGCATCTCCTGTTGATCCTAGCAGGAACTGTGACAGCTTCAAATCTATGAAAAGTTGGGTTTCAGACCCAGGCCAAAAGCTGCCATTGGAGCACAGCCCCTCTTGCTCCAAGCAAGATATTTTCATGTTTATGTCAGAGCTGAGCAGACAATGTCCAACAGGAGTGCCACTCCCCAGACTGATGGGTCAGGACTTCTGTCTTTGGAGCCTGCTACAACCTAACTTACAACTCAGCATTACAAGCACTCAAAAAACCTTGGCACTTCATCCCACATAGCTATAAAGCAATGCCACTGTTAATACCAAGTTTCCCTGAAAGCAGCCTGCCCAGAGAGCAGCTGCCTGCTGGGAGTTGCTTGTTGAGGGAAGAGGAGCGATGTGGCGAGCGGGCTCAGCGGAAGCACCAGCCTGCACTCAGCCATGCTGCTGCTGCTGCCACGGGGGAGCAACTGCATGTGGGCACAAGTGAAGTGCATTGTGCTCTCTGCACAAAGCCACACTTTGATCAGCTGCCTTTAGAAACCTGGAGGAAGCCGCTTTTCAATACAGTATTTGAGTCTTTGGAAATAGAAAGCTTTTTAGTCTTTTTGTCTGAAAGTTTCCCGGTAGAATACAAATGCTGACGAAACCACAACCATACTCACCTTCAGAGGCCACATTTACTGGTTTTGTCTTGTGAGCTCATTCCCCAGTTACATCAACAGGACATGGATGTGGAAGCTGAAGACCTTAAGGAATCACTCTGCTTCTCATTTCTTATGGCTAAAAGCCCTAAAACAGAAGGGCATCCAAATTAACTAGACACAGCTTTCAAATCCACTTCCAAAACTGACTGGTCCTGTTCCCTCCAGCCCCTTTAAAGTCAAAATTGGCTTCAGCTTGCGTAAGCAGAATCAGGCTGTTTGTCAATCCCCAAAAGGATAGGATCAGCCCTAAATATGAGTAGTCTTCCCTGGTTGCCACAACCCACCAGCACATGATCATTCCTTACAGGTTGTGGTTCTGAACAGAACTTGACTCACTCCCTGGGATATTCAGTGTTAAAGGAAGGAAGGAGGGAGAAGGAAATCAGAAACTTTCTTCTGCAAATCCCACAAAGTATTCCATAGGATTTTCAGAAATTATAGAAAAAGTCACTCACAAACCTCATGAACTGTTAAGGGATCACAACACAGAAACAATAAACTCTTCAGAGCTCTTTGTGGAAAAGGAGGAGAACAGTCTTTTGAACAACAGCATAATAATCTGGCCTCTGAACATGGCACATTGGCTTGAGAGAAAAGCAAGCAACTTAAAGGTGCTGCTAAACTTCTTCTCCTTTGTCCAGCCAAGACTATCCCGCAAAAAGCAAATCCTGCATTACAACAGGCAGCTTGGCTTTGTTGGATGATGGGCACTGTACAGAGATGCAGAACGGAGAGAAACTAAGCAGAAAGAAAACAAAATTTATGTGAGTTTTATTCACAAACCCACCAATCCCTGGAAAATCATAGTGTAGAATATGCACTGACCTCTAAAAATGAAAACCATGTTGAGAGGAGAAAATGTCACTGTAGAGTTAAAAGATAAACAGAATCTTTCCCTTCAACAGCACCAGTACTATGTGACTTTTAATAAATTATGTGAAAACAGATTTACAGGCTCATGCCCTAAACTTATGCCTCCTTTGATAAGAAAACATGCAAACATAATGATCTGGAGAAGCAAATTAAATTCCCAGGACTGGATCATATTCAGAATAAAAACAAAGAGGTTCTTCAAAAGCTAATCTCTCAGAAGTCTCAGCACAACATGATACTCTCTCAAGGTGCAGATTTCTCTACCTTGCTGCTTAAGTATGCTTTACTATGCAGAGCATAACAATAAAGAGCTTTTTTTAAATTCAGTTAAAAGGTAACAAACTATCTTAAATGACAAAAGAGAAACAAGACCCTAAACTCTAAAATTAGAAGTTGTAGGAATCAGATTCTCAGACAAAGACAGAGATGTCACTCTGCTTATTGGCTATTAGATTCATTTATTTCACTAAAATCTAGCATAGTGTTTTCTTTATCAGCTATGTCAGGCATTTCAGAATAAACATATTCAGATATCCAAAGCAACACCTGCAATGAAAGGAAGTGAACTTTATCATTACACTGACCTGTAAACAAAGCCCACTGCCAAGGGTGTTCCAGGGAGCATCACCCTAATGAAACTGGAGCTGGCAGTTGCCTTCCTACTAATTTTTCAAAACCCAAAATATGAACCCACAGGATTTACAGACCCCCCCTCCACAAAGCCTTCCCACTCACACCCTTTCCCATAGAATTTGTCTGCAGAAAGGACCAGCACCACAAAATGGGAAGCACATTCCATTGCAAGAGGCCGCCTGTGGAGTCCAGGTCAGGTCCAGTTAAAGTTGCCACTATGGAAATGCTGTACAGGAACCCCAGTGGCAACAAACTTCTGACTGGTGTTGAGTCAGATTGGGAATTTAGGGCTGGTAGTGAAGGCAGAGCTGTATTATGTTCAAATGAACTAAAGGAGCTTTATTGTCATGTCCCTCTGTGGAGGATTACCTTCCATGGCACAGGGAGAGCGTGACAGCTGCTATGGAGCAGAGGAGATCTCTAGGATTATGTGGTGCTGATCTCCTTCCCCAGTGTTGTCAGAAATCCAGACCCAACACTTTAGGGCAGCAAGAAATCCCCATTTCTTCTGTAATTTGGTTCATAATCTGTACTCCTGTACTGGCAGGATCAAGGACAGAGCCAAGAACCCTGACTCCAAACCTCCAGCTTCGCCAAGGTGCCATTTCTTTCTACTCTTATCTTCCTGAGAATGAATCTGACAATGCAACACCACGCCAACAGCTGTTCCCTAACCACGACTGGAAAAAGATGCAGCACAGCATCTTTCAAATGCTCTCTTCCATGGGGTCTAGCTTGATAAATGGTGGAGACACAGACAGATAGTGCCACCTTTGCATGGACCAGTCAGTCCCACCCTGCTCATTTGTGCTGATGGGAGATCCTGCACCCTGCTGATGTCAGAGCAGGCAGCTGCTTCAGCCAGAGCCTGGACACACGAGGCAGACAAGCGTGAGGTGCAGACTCCTTCCATTGATAGCTCTTTCCCTCTCCAAAATCCCTGCAGAACCACAACTCCAGACAACTCTTCGAAGAGGGATGGGAGGACTAATATATTTCGTATTTACTATACCACTTCTGCCATCTTTGGTGTGGAAATTTTGCCCACCCCACTACCTTTTGCCTCTCAGCTATCACCTGTCACAGTTACAGGCCAACCCTCTGAAGTGCTGAGATTAATACCTTTCAGCTTGGTTCATCAGGTATTCATTGAGTAAAGGGACTGTCCTGGAAGCCTCTTGAATCAAGATATAAACACATGGTTTATTGCCTTTCCCACAGTGTTTCTTTGAATCATCCAGCATTGTGTCCAAAAGGCCACAATGGAAGATGTAAAAAAGGAAATACCAAATACCTGGTTCCCAGACTAGCTTCTTCCAGCCAACTTCTCTGCTGAGCAATCCCAAATTTTGAATCAGCAAGGAAGGCTTACATAGGCATATCTTGCATTCTAGAGGCATCAGGTCAAGCACAGGACTGATCCTACTCCAGATGGTCACTTCAGACCAGTTACAAAAGCACTGACAAAATTTACTTTAACAGAATTTCTACAGATTAGAAACACACATCTTCAACACACTCACATTCTTTTCCATTGAACTTGTGGAAAACTAAAGGACATGTAAAAAGCCTGCAGGCTGATATCCTAATAGCCCATGCAGCTCCTGGTTTTTCCACATTCAGATTGATCTTCAGGCTGTAATCACTAATAATTGAGTGTTCATATTACCAAAACCTGAGTAGTTGGTTAAAAGCATGAATCTAGAAATTGTTAAAGTCTTTACTGTGTTCTGTTATTTGTATAGATATGGGGCTACAGAGTGGGGCACTTAGGTTTATTTTATTTTTTAATGGAAGATCATTTTCTCACATCAAGTCCCCTATATGTACGTGTACCAAAACCTTCTCTGTCCTGGGACACACTGAGGACTGTTCTTCAACTCACCTGCAAAAGTTAAAACTGGGTTCTGGCATTTTTGCATTTAACTAGGGCATTCATTGGTAATAGTCCTGCATTGTTCTGAGGAACATCTCAAATAATCAAACATGACTGAAAAAAAGACTAATATTGCTTTATTGCTTTAAAACTAAACGGGCATACACATGATGCAAAAACTCCATTAAGTAATCCAGTGTAATCTGGATAATTATTTTAAATGCATACTCCAAACCCCTGAATGTGTCAGCCTACAAGTCCACTTCCTATGTTTTTCTATCTGCAAGATCTGCAAGTAATTTAGTCTTGTTTTCACAGAGTGCAAAGACATTCCATTTGTTTACACTAGAGACAAATTTTACTCAATTGACGCAATTCCATTGATTAAATAATGGCTTTCTTCCTCATTTTAGACAATTTCAGCCTTATATCATGACATAAAAGAGGTAAGTGATTGTCATCTGTGCTCATATTATGTGACGGGCAGATTATCAGGTATGAGGCTCACTGCCCAGTGACAGGGCCCTTTCAAGGACTGATTTCAGTCTGAATGTTCATAACCTGTTCTGAAAACTAGGCAGATGATTAAATAAGTCAACAAAGGGTCAACTGTAGGCCAACTGCAGGTGATTTAACTGGAGGAACCTCTGGTAGGTCAAGTGAAATAAAGCAGATACAATTTGTCCAACTTCTGCATTAAAAATACTGTTGAAGACCAGCTTCTGTGTATCTGCCATCTTTGTGATAACCCTTCTTCAACAAGATTATTAGACCTTCACGTCCTCTTTACAGACAAAAAGCTGCATATTCCATATCAGCATGGAGTTTTGCCTCAGAATCAAAAGCAGAACTAGCTGTTGCCTTTGAAAGATAAGGAAAATAAAATCCCTAGCAGCCCTAGTGAATAGAGCAGTGTTGAAATACTCTCACAAGGAGAGAGGCATTTGTCCAAACGTGCGTGCACAGTGCTAATCCCAAAAGCATTCCTGTACCCGTCCACAGGCTCTTCAAAACCTCAGCACATAAGAGTCCAATTTTCAAGCCTTAAGGTTGTGGGAGGAATTAGCCAGCACACACAAGCCCAGGATGGCTCTATTCCTTGGGTTAACACAGGATGCCCCTGGAGTGAGAGGCATCACAAGCCCTGGCACAGGAGTGGCACTGAGGAGGGTACGAGCACAGGGGTGATGCCCACTCGTGCTTCATCACTTTTTAGCTACCTACCAGAAAAGGCTTTTCAAATCCCATTTCAGTGAAGTACCAGTGACATCTAGTGGGCAGCTCTTCTACAGCCACACTTCTAATGGGGCAAATCTGGTTAATTTTCCAATTTCTTTGAGGAAGGCCACAGAGCAAGGCTCAGACAGAGAATGGTAGATTTAAAAGGAAACATCAAAGTTTTTCTAGTCCATTTCACTGCTCTAATGCAGAACCAACTACAGCATGAGATAGTTGAAAGTAAAGGAGTAATGGCTTTAAACTGAAAGAGGATAGGTTTAGATTAGATATTAGGAAGAAACTCATCACTAAGAGGGTAGCAAGAGACTGGAACAGACTGTTCATCCCTGGACATGTTCAAGGCCAGGCTGGATGGTGCTCTGAGCAACCTGGTCTGGTGGAAGATGTCCCTGCCCATGGCATGGAGTTGAAACTGGATTAGCTTTAAGGTCCCTTTCAATGCAGGCCATTCTATGACTTTCTAATACTTGCTTTGATCCTAACGAAAACTCACCCAAACAAATCTTAAAACCTTTCTGTGATGCAGCCACAGCCACACTGACCACACTTCCTCCTGAGCACTCCAGCAACAAGCTGAGCAGTGAATCACTTGCTGCACTGTAACACTCTTTCCCCTCTTGCCCTACTCATGACAGACAGGAAAAATAGAGAGGGCTTATAACCTACCTATTTACCTGGATGAGCAATTGCAGTAGCAGGGTATATAAATGGTCCAGGCAGGTTAGTTACATGACTAGCCAGTCACCCCTGCAACACATACTTCCTCATTTTCTCACAAACGCATCATGGCTTGTCCAAAACTGGGTGAAATCTCACACAGGCAACAAACAGATAAACAAACAAGGGCATACCTAATGACCCAAGCAAATTGCAATACTTCATTCCAAAAGGAAAAGCACAACCCCTCATTTCTTATTTTCAGCCATAGTTTCAAAAACAGCCTGCTCAAAGTGCTCTGCCCACACTGAACATTTTAAGTCCCCAAGCTAGGGTTTAGCACACATGCAAGAGTAGCAGGGATTTTAGAAGGGACAAAACCAGACAGCTGCAGCTCTAAGTAGGACTTACCTGCATTTGCCTGTATATAATGTATCAGCAGCTAAACCTTTCCTAAATAATACTGCCCAAATGATATTTCATTTCTTAAAACATGGTACAGACTTGTGAGGTTTCAGCAGTAATTCCAAACACTAAAACCAGCTAAAAGCTATAAAAACAACAGTAATTTATTTTCTGAATAAGATTCTACATAAGCACTTTATAGACGCTCCTGAAACTTGCTTGAATAACACAAGGATTTTTTCTTCCTGAGCCCGTATCCAGACCTTGGCGGTTTCAGCTGCTGTGTGTGCTTCACACCACACAGCAACATCTGCTAGCAGTTAATTTGGAAAATGGGAGACTGTCACCACAAAATGTAGACCTTTTAAAATAAACACAAGAAAAATATTACCAAGCAAAAATAAAACTGCATAATAAATATAAGTGGGTGGTAGCTACACATTGGTAGAGGGGATTTTATAATAGATCAAACAAATCACCAGACTGAAACTGCCCTCTAAAGTGCTGGTTTCAAGAGGCTGATGTTGTCAGGCTGAGATCTGCACCTGTGTCTCATCTTTCCTTGCTATTTCTTACCCTGGAAAAAAAAAGTTCTAATCAGCTATTTACTTTCAAGGTATGGTAATATTATAAATAAAAACTTCCAAATTTCTGAAGTACTCTGTCAGCAAGAAAAGTTTGGTCTTTCTTCTTTATGAGCTCTGACTTACAGAGGAGCAAAGGACTACACTCCCTCCCAACATCAGATGAAATATGGCTTAAAAACAAAGTCAGAACTTGGTTACTAGACCTTGGTGGAACTGTTGTTCTCAGATGGACAAAACTGTTTGTATTAAATAATGAGGGTTGGAAAAAAAAGCAATGTTTTTCTTTATGTTTTTATATTCTTCAGTATGAACAAAATTAAAATAATTCTGCCATGTTCAAAAAGACAAAAAAATACAGTGAATATTTAATTTTAAAATGTAGGGGGAAAAAATTCAGCGGCCAGGTGATATCAACTGGCAAAGGTCATTTTGGGAGCCTTGCCAAGTGGGGCTTAGTAGATGTTATTGTTAGTACCATATTGAAAGAAATATCCTCCTCTCCTATGCCACCAAACCTCAGTCAGGTGTCACAAGCCCTTCTCTGCTCCCATTTAACTGGGAAACCCATTGGCAAAAGGGAAGTTTTCAGCTCCAGCTATCCATGGAATCTCCTGTACCAGCTTTTCTCCCAGTTTGGTGCTCTTAGGGAGTCTCCCCCAGGTTTTCAGAAGGACTGTAGCATCTTTAGTCATACAGCACTTTGTCTCACATGAATCAGGCTTGTGCTTGGCTCCAGCAGCTCAGAACTGTTGACTGATCACAGGGGAGTCTTACACACAAATGCTTAAGGAGAAGGGCTTTGTGCAAAGCTTCCCACTCAAAAAAGAATAATTGTTAAAAATAAAGTCAGAGCACTAAGGTTCTCAACTGGAGCACTCAGAGTGTTTTGGTGCACAAAACGATTTGGATTTAGAAGGCAGGTTTGATAAAGTTGCAGCTGAAGATACTGGGGGAAAAAATACTTGTAATATCAGCAGTGGGGCAGAACAGAATCCCTGCTGAACATCAACACTGCTCGGGGGGGATTTAAACAACCAAGCAAACAAAACACACAGAGATCAACCACCTATTTACCATTCATAGATATTTACATTCCTGTTGCTTTTTTCCTCATACTGCCTTTTTTTCTGGGAAGACAATAAGGTGAACAGTGAGTGCAGGGAGAGCCACTTTCATTGCTCCCACTCATGAATACTGTTCTCAGCAATTCAAGCTACTCTGGCAAAGTGCAGTGCTTTCAGGTGGCTTCAGGCAGCTCAGCCAGTGCCAGCTCCCCACAGATGTCACCAATTCTGAAGGTGATACCTGGAGGTGAGAGTCTAAACCAGATTTGTCTACAGCAAATGTCTCACAAAACCAGCTGGAATTACTGGAGACTCTCAACATCCCTGCTGCAGTCTAAAATCCCCTCTACCACTGGTTTGGGCCATTTCCACCCCTTACAGTGGCAGAGTAAAAGTTAATGCATTGATATGAAAGTCTCAGGTGACTTCATGATCAGCACCATAGAAAGTCCACAAAAAGAGAGAGCTTTATAAGTAAAGGATGTTTTGGAAACATAGATGACCCAAAAGAGCTGGCAAAAACCATGGAATAATGAAGTGGGATTCTGAATAACTGTTCATTCATGGAGTGCTGTCCATCCTGTCATGTGTCCCTAAGGTGCAAGATATGTACAGGCAGAGCGGGACACTTCTGCAGTTGAAAAAGGCATTTTGGACAATCTTGAGGGGAGAGTGCTGCACAGTGATTTGTCTGGCCCCTCGGGTCTGCCAGGAGCTACAGGAAATGGTTTTCCCAAGAGCAAAAAGCTGGCTTTTGTAGGCAACTGAATGTGCTGCAACTGATAGTAGTCAGGTCAGATGTCAGAGGAGCTCTGGTGCCAGAAGGGTGATATATGGCTGGCATGAAGGGGATGGGGCGTCACCATCACCTTCCATCTGAAGATATCAAAGACACAGTCGGACACGAACAGATAACATCCACTCACACTTGGGGAAACAGGAATTCCAGTGCTTCCAAATATTTCTATCCCCAAGGTAGTCCCAATGAGTTAACCCCTGTAAAACGTATAGGCATGCAAGGATATATGGCTATCAAGACAGAAAGAGAGAAACGGGAAGAAAAGATTTCAACAAGCAATTTCAGGTGTGCCAAGTGACTGATTTTGCTGTTTGATCTGAAGAGGTGTACTAGCCTAGGGCTCCTCTTCCTTCAGGATGGGTACACCCAGCAGACAAAGCAGCATTTCCTATGGGGAGTGAAAGCTGTTATTGCCATCCTTCCTGCCCTGAGGCTGTCTCCATACCCCAGACAGCCCTTGGCTACCCAAGCCTGGTTAACCACATTAGGCTTACGCTCTTTCTCCCCCTCTTCTTTTGCCATGAGTGCAGCTACTTGTTTGTCTCCATCCTCTTGCTCTCAGTGGGGTGAGGTCCTCAGACCCCCGGAAACGTTTCCATGCAGGAATCACTCTCTGCTGTCAGACCAAACTGGACTAGAGCTCGCCTGTTGGAGAGTCTTGTGTCTGTTTCACGGTGGTGATTTTGAAACCAGATCTGCTCACGTGGGAAATATGCTGTGTGTTGGCTGTGACTTCACCCATAATCCATAGGAATCACAGGCTGGGAATAGCACATCATCTGACACTTTTACTGGAGGTTCTCACTGTCCTTTTATTACTGCAATATAAAGATACAGTCTGGCATTTAACTTTAATGATCTAATTATGATTGTCTGAGGGGTTCAGCTCTTTCTCACTGAGTGTGGATGTCTCACATCCATACTGAGGACTAGGAATCTTCCCAATATGGTCCCAGAGAATCCCTGGTGGCTTATCTGCCTTACAGGCTTTTACAGCTCAGATCTCCACATCCCTGTGTTGAAATCACTGTTTCTCCAGAAACTCCACTACGCGTTTCAGAGTTGTAAGTTATGTTCCCCATTCCGGTCCTTCAGAGCAGCCAGTTCTCCCAAGAAGCATTTAAAGTGCTCCACTGACACAGCCTGGTTTGAAACCGGCAGGAGACAATGAAGACACACACAAGTCAGAGCAGCTTTTGCTCACATGCTCAATTTGCTGTTCGGATTCCAGAGCTGGTTTTTACGTCTGTCACAGGGTGTCTGTCATCACTTCTCTTCAGAAGCCCAGCAGGGTATCCCAAACAATACCATCTTTGCAATGGGGAAGAAGGTTCCTTTCTTCCCAAGGTTTTAGTGGCAAAATCTCAAACAACAGAGTGAAACAGTGTGTGTCAGAGCCCAAACTGGAGAAGTAATAAAAAAAAAAAAAAAAAGCTTTTCCGCCCACCCATCTTTCCTGTGAGCACAAACTCTCCCTGACTTATGGCAAGCACCCTGGAAAATGTAAGATTTTTCCAAATTAGAAGACCATATGTCCCAACCACAGTTCCTTTCCAGGGAAAATCATAGAAAGTCCTCCTGTATTCATAGTCTACTCCAGTGGGAACCAGAAATTCTTGCTTCCCCTTTCTGCTGGGATCCTATGGGAAGAATGAACAAGGAGTGGTTTCAAGGAGGACTGTGTGGTACTAAGCTCCAGACATCACCAGCACCACTAATCTATAAGCAGATGCCTTGGAATCCGTTACACTCTGCTACATTCACTCTGCAAAAAGAAAAGAAACCACAAGCTTTTCTTGGTTTCAGACTTCCCTTTCAGCTCAGGGCATGCACCACCATGCTTTTGGTGACCTGTCCATCTGACACTCTTTTCCAGATGCTGGCCCCTCTGTTGCAGCCATCCCAGCATCCCAAGAACCAGAGGGTCACAGGCACCCATATCCTCAACACAGACCTGTGGACACAGGATGGATCAAACATCAGCTGAGCCTACACATCAACCACTTCCTTCAGTCCCCTTTCATCCATCAGATCCTACTGCTGGGACCTGTCCCAACACAAAAATAAAAACAACAGTGCAGTCATCAAGAGGCCACCACTGCAGAGGCCACCACACGGGTCAGAGGACACCGGAGCCACAAGCAGGTGGCTCCTCAGGCCACGGTGCACACTCCAGCCAAGGACCATGCTGGGATCCCTTCTCTGAGAGCCACAGCACACCTTCACCACCTCTGCTGCAACTCTGGGAGCAAGACAGGTCACTCCTAAAAGCTGCTCTCCTTCTCCCAGAAACCTGACCCAGATGCATGACTCTTCCCAAAGATTTTTTAATCAGCTGCCCACATAGGGTCCATTTAAAGCCCCCTTTTACCATCCCTTAATCACTCCAAGTATGTGCTGCTCTGTGCCTGGGAATCAAATTCTGAATTCTAATGATTTCTTTGCAGTGATTTGAGGCTGTCCCAGCAAAGCCTTTTTTTTTCTAGGGAGATTGAGGAACATCATATTCATCTGTGGGCTCCTAATCCCTTCAGACTAAAGACTACTTTAAAGAGTTCTTTTCAAATTACTTTCAACTTCTTTGGTTAGATCTTACAGGAAAGAATCCACAGAAGATCTTATCTGAACCCTGACATGCAATGACCTCTTTGCTCCATTTCATCACTGGTTCTGCGGTCATGTTATTAGGGATAATACTGGGAATTATAGGATTATCTCAGGCTTTCAGATACATTTTACATTGACTAATTTATTCTGTCTGTCCTTTCATGAATGCCTGATGTAATATCTGAGACAGAGGGTTCATAAGACTAAAGGTATTAAGCTTTCACCTTATCACTACTGTTTGTGGTCTTATGGAACCTCAGCCTGATCTGCAGCTGGGTGTTACCAGTGCCTGACCCCAGACATGTGATGGTACATTAAAAGTGCAATTAAAGTATCTGGTTAGCATATCCATGGATGGAAGTTAATGAGCTGGTGCTCTGCGCGCCGTTGTGCGTGTCAGCCATATCTGGCTGCCATGTGTGCCCAGAAGCAGCTCTTTCTCAGGGGATGCTGAAAAGCTCTGTCACCACAAGTCAGGCGCACCCTTGATGCTTTTCATAAGGCTCCAGAGGAAATGAAAGCTGGTTCTTCCAGATTATAGTTTTTATATGATAAAAAACCCTATCCCAACTGTATCATATGGGAAACAGAAACGGATCAGAACACAGACAGGTAACATAATCCACATGCAACTGATAATTCAAGTACAGGTCTGATATATCTGACAGAACAGAGGCCAGAGCTGTTTCCCTCCTTAAAACATTCAATATCAGTGGGAGAAACAGAAGCAACACAAAAATGTGTAGCCCTATTGTGACGGAAGGTGAGCTGTAAAAAAGAGTATAATCATTATTGAAGGTGACCTTTCAGTCTGTAGTAAGTCCCCAGTTATTTCAGCATGCTTTGTGCTAGGACATATGTGACCAATCTGCAGGTATCAGGAGATTTTCTGTATTCCACCAAGCCCTGAATGATCTGGTCCTGAAGATGGAGTGGATATGCAGTAGCAGCACATGCTCTGCCCTGTTAGTGTTGCCAGCTTCGTGCACAGGACTGAAAAGCACTCGGTTTATAAAGTGACAGGATGCTCAATAACTGCCTTGATGAGACACAGAGATAAAAAGCTCAGAGGTCACTCCCATGGTGATACATCAATATAAAACTGGAATAATGCAGCAGTGAGTCAAACCAAGGACACACCAACCAACCACTATGAGGGCTCATTTCCTGACATGCTGCACGTGAGATATGGGAGAGCTTCAAAGGAAACCCTCCAGACAGCATTTTGAGTGAACTGCCCCTTCCCTCATTTAGTTACTCACTTGCAGAACCTTTCTGAGGAATAAGGCAAGACCATTTACACATACAGAGACAGGCTGTGTTTTATGGGAACAGCGGAGGTGTGCTCATAATGAAATAGATCTTGTGCTCAAAACTCAGCACCAGATTTTTCAGTAATTATCTGTACTAGCAGCTTGTGAATGCACCCTTTAGATCCTAACTCAAATGTTAAAAATATGTGAATACAGCTGCAGAGAACTTGACATTGTCCACACAAAAATTCCTCTTCAGAATCTATAATTACTCCTGTATCCTAATTTGCTGTTTTCACTATCTCTGGATTTGCCTCATCAAAAGAATTCTTCTTTTCAGCTGGTTTCATATCAAAGCAAGGTCTGTCTTCATTAACACACAATTTATCACAGAGAGAACGAAGACTTACATCTTTTCTGCCTGAAACATGAAATAATCTACCAACACAGCTCAGCATGTCTGCAACTGCAAAGTCCCTGGAGCTCACTGTCCACTGGCACGAGAAAGATCTTGGTTACAGAAAGAGTCCCACACTTCACCAAATTTATAAACCTTAGAAGTTTAATTTTTGCATGGCTGAATTGTTTCACCCATACAAAAATAAACCTTGAACCAGGGCTCCATTTCTACAAACAATAAATTAATTGTAGTTCTTAGATACCACAGCAACAAGCACGGTAGACACATCTGGTTTGGTGTGTAGAAGGCACGTAACAAAATTTAAAACCCCATTCTTTTGATTTTGGGCTGTTTGCTGTCACCCAGTGCATTCCAGCTTGAACCTTCTTCCACAGGCACGACCCAAATAATCCAGTTTGGCCAAAAGAAGACCCAGACAAACAACATTTGCCTTTCCCAAGCCACCTGACTGCTGTGCAGACAGGCCCTCAGTGCCAAAGCAGAAACCAGTTCCTTTTTCTTTCCATTCCTATTCCTTTCTTTGCTGAGCAAAGGAAAGGTTAGAACTAAAAATAATGTATCAGATTTATGCCTGGCCTGATGCACGTTCCCCTAGCTTGTAAATGCATTACATGTAGCATCTAGGAATAAAGTGTTCAGCCTCAAAAAGGAAGGGGAAATGCACAGGAATGAAACCTCGGGTGGAAATAGTCCCTGCTGTTCTGCCCTGCTTGGCAGGCTGAAAATGCTGCTTCAGCAGGGGCTGTTTTCTCAACATTCCCTGCACTATGACCTCAGACGACCCAGCCTGCTATGAATTTGGCCACTGTACATTTGATCCAGAACACTGAACCACCGGTGTCATTTTCAGTCAGTGCTAAATCCAATCTGACCTAGATGGAAAAGCCCTTACATCCCATCTCTAATCCCTTTGGTTCCATCCAAGAAGTGAGGCTTATAAGCAAACACAGCACACAAATTATAAGAAAAGCACGCAAACAAATCAACTTTCACAGAAATCTGAAAGATCAGACTTCAGAAAATCAACCTCAGTACAACTCTCCGTATTCTCCAGAACAATATTTCTCTGTATTGTTTACTTTCAGACCATTCTGTGACAGTAAACAGATTTTATTTTTCTTCAGTTTCTCTCTCTCTAAGACCAGACTGAAGCAACAAAATATTCATTACCTCTTTCTGGCCTTCTAGAAGGTGCGTCTTGCATGAATCTTGCAGGAAGTTAAAAAAAACATAGCTACAATTTTAAGACATTTTGCTTCAACATGCCAAACATTCCATTTCACATTTTTTCCCATAAAATCACAATTCTCAGCCACAGCCACTTCATCAATATAGAAATAGCTGATTTTCCCACAGTCTCTCCAACAAGTCAGGCAGCAAACCTGCACTAAGATGGTTCAATTTCATTGGAGTCAGCACCTACTGAGCAATGTGGTTTTGGTTTCTTTTAAGCATTCGAGAACTTTTCTCATAACAATGCCAGATGGCCTTGCAATCAAAACCTTTGCCTTCAGCCTGTCACCTCCAAATTCACTGCTGATAGTCTATGGACTTGAATTTGAATACGAATACACAGAAGCTGTTTCAGATTTATTTTTTTATATAAAAACAAATTACCTCTGGAACGGCAAATCTTCCAACTGCATTATCTGTTCTCTGGCTTTCACGTGCCTTTCCAAACATCATGTGAAAAAATGAGAAAGAGGCAAGAGAAAGAAAAATTCCTTCACTACCATCACAAAAGAAATTGTTCCTTAATTACTAACAGGACACCCTTAAGCTGAGCAGTGAAGAGAAGGGCAATCTATACGACCTTTCCCCATCATTTTGCTTTGAAATATGGGGTAGGCAGAACCAATTGATGTGAGCAGATTTAGTAAGATAAACACCAGTGGCAACTTTTTATATTTAACAACATCAGGCCTTCTCCAGGACAAAGAGTAAGAATGAAAATACTCATTGTGTACTCTTGCAAAGTGTACTGTGTATTTAAAAAGAAAATATTTGCTTATCAGTTGTTGCTGTATAATGTCAAACACACGGTAGCTACATGATATTTTAACCTTACCCCCAAGCTACAAGGAAATTTAGTAGACTGTTGGTTTTCTAGTGTCCTTAAAGTAACTAAACATGAAAGGTCAGACTTAAGGAGAACAGAAGATAAGCTGCCCAACAAGGCCAGCAGAGCTGAGGAAACATGCCCATGTGCAATGGATATCCCAATGTTTGCTTAGAAACATGTCATAAATGTAACATTTAGTGATGGTTTAAAGCACCCCACATGAGTAAGAAGTGGAATTTACACAGGAAAAGTAAGAATATCAAAGACCTGATTCAGAGAGCAGAGAGATGGCTGGGTTAACACTTGGACCAATTTTAATTAATTTTATGATACACTACCATAGTTACTGGTCTTGTGATCATGCACCATAGTCAATCATATTTCCCTCAGATGGCCTGTCCTGAGACACTCAGCCTCAGAACAGTGTCTTGTGCATATTTTTTGCCACAGTTTATCAGCCCTTTGTGATGACAAAATCATAAAACGGAAAAATGTGCCTGGACCTGCCTGGGAATGACCCTGTCCCCAGTCATGCTCCAAAGTTCTCCTGAGACTTGTCCATGTGCCATCTCAGTCAGACAGCAGCCACAGGGACACAGGAATGGAATTCAGGGTACAGAAACATCATGTGCCTCCCCTGGACATCATCTTGAGCTAAAGCTTGGGTTACACTTCAAACAAACTGGTGAATGGATGTTGGGAAATTGCTTTAAGGGAGGTGCAAGTGCCAGTTTGAATGAACTCTTTCATCTGATATTCCCCCACTGCAGACTTGCGATATACTCTGCCCTAATATTTGTGAAGTTTTATTTAACTGAAGTTTTGAGTGTTCCCCCTGACTTCCATAAGTTTGGGGTTTATTGTACACCAGTCAGTTCTCTCACATGCAGCATACAGTGCCCAAAAATTTCAGGTTAATTAGCTCACATCTGGTTTTCCACAAACAGAAACACTATGTTCTGCTGCCAGCTATTATTGCTAGCTAAAGTGCTTTGTGCTCTCTCTTGTTTGGGGATGAAACCAGTGCATCTTTGACTTTCAAACCTATATTCTGCACGTCTGATACCTTGTTAGAAAGCCAAGGGTTATTAATTTCAAAAACAGAAGGTAGAGTTTAATGAATAATGAATAGCAGCTGTTGGAAGCAAACCTTTGCAGCCCTGGGACTGTCTTTCCCTATGTTACAATTACACTTTGATTGACCTCAACAATAACTAACAAGCATGCCCAGCTGGATCATAAACCAAGTATATACTATATCCAGATATGGTGTAAAATTTCGCATCAATGAAACACTCACTGTCAGTCTAACTTCATCCCATCATATGTCAATCAGACTTATAAATAAACTTACTAGAGCTGGGACATGGCATTTTCCTAGGGGGAAAAAAAAAAAGGGTTCTTTACTGGCTATGAATGAACAGTTTCAAAAAAAAATCACAATTACATCAGGATGGCTCAACCTCTGAAGAAAAGCCTTTTGCCATGACAGACGTGTGGGGCTTGTTCACTGTGCAAATATTTAGGGGCTTTAAGAAGGAGAGGCAGGTTTCCAGGCTGCCTGAGAGAGCTGTATCCCCATAGCTGGGAGGCTGAAAGCGGGAAAAGATGAAGTTTGGGCTGATAAAGCAGCTGACATATTTTTTCTATGAAGCTGCACTGGGACCTGGAGCTTTCAGGGGTCTGTGGGTGGGAGGCCCACAGGGTTCACTGGGGATACAGTGCCCCTCACCTGTGGATAACCACATAGTGTTACACCTAAATTTGGGATCTGTCTAAACAAATGGGAATAAAAATGCAGAGACCAACTGTTTACACACACAAAACCAGAAAAATCTGGCCTGTGCTATTTGGTGGATGGATTACTCACAGTTTTACATCCTGTCTTGTCAGATAGGAACTTTGGTCTGTAGCCAAACAATATTAGGGATGAGCCACTGGTGAATAAAACACTCCAGCCTCTGGATTTATATATACTCTCAGTTTTCTAACACTTTATCCTCCCTCTCCTGACAGTTCCTGGTGAAATAGAGAAGCAACAGATCTTTCTCTTATTAAGTCATTGGATTCTTCACTTGAAACAGTTATGTATTATTAGTATATGTTATTATTTGTATTATTGTTAATACTGCTAAATAAAACAAATTGTTATAATTTCTTCCTGACCATGAACTACATTATTATAGACCCAAAAAATGTTGTTACAGTCACTTTCTCAAAGGGTACAGCACAGCCATGCAGAATTACTGATACCCAAATACCCCAGGTTTGGTTTCCCATTTTAATTTCCCCAATGTGCTCTGTGAGGCCCTGTCATGGCACCTCATACAATCCGCAGTGAGGAAGAGTCAGCTAAGCTTGCACGTTGTGCTTTCTGCACTGCAGAGCTGGAACTGCACATCCTGCCTCTCTTCATCAGAAATCAAGGTCAAGCACATCCCATCCCCTTGCAGCTTCCCCTCTTCTGCACCTCGTTTAACAAGCTGAGAATAAAACAGATCACACAACCAACACCAACAGGGATTTTGCGTCTCCTTATACTGTTACTTGTCTTTGCTTTGCATTCTCCAGCTGTCATTGCTGCTCTATAATGGCTCATCACTGTTCTCAGTCTCAAAGAGAAGCCCTGTAATCGGGGTTTCCTCATCTCATCCATCTTGACATAGAATTCCTTTATAGATTCCTATCTGACCTCAGATGTTTTACTCAGGGGAATAAATCCTACCATACCAGGTATGGGTTGCCTATGCCCACTGATTTCGATGGAACCAGAAATGTGATTAATTAAAAGGCAGTTGGCAATGCCTTGGTTCCAGCCACATGGTTGCAGGTATAAACTGTGGCTAGGATTTCAAAGAGCAATATGCTGCTCTTTCTAGCACAAAGAGAAAGGAAAAAAAACCAAACAAACCAAAAACTACTCACCAATAGGTCAAATTCCCCACCACCACCAGGATAAAGCAAATTCCCAGTACCTCACACCATCCCCCACCAGGTCATCAGGCATGACAGGCTGAGCTTGCAGCACACAGTAACTTTTGACAGACCCCAGCCCAGGAGGGTGGATGTGGGAAGTGAATTCCAAAGCCAAGGTCGGGCGTCTCTGGCTGATTCCAGGTACGACTGCTGTGCTGCAGGAAGGGAAGCAGCCTCCTGGGTAACCATTTGGGGCTTTATAGGTTCCAAGTAACACCTTGAATTCTTCCCAGGAACTTGTTAACAACAAGCAAGGCTGATCTCAAGTGTTGCTGGCATGGAGCTCCACACTGTGCACCAGCTCCAGTTTCCAGGGGTCTCAGCACACAGCCCCATATGGAGTGCAGGGCAATAACATAATCCAGTGTCAAGGTGACAAAGGCATGGAGAGCTGTGACCAGGTTTCTCCACTGGACATAAAAGACCCATTTTTCTTAATAGTAGCATAAGGGGGGAAAGACATGAATATTTTGTCAAAGACTTTTCTCAGGGTGTTTTTATGCCCTGGACACCACTAATCTTGGAGCCCTTACAAAAGATTGATTATCAGCTTGGTCTGTGCTTTGAGAATTTCCTGACCTCACCCTGATGAAATTAATGAAGTTAGCTATGTGGGAAAGCAGCATGGGGGGTCACAGCAGCCCCAAAACTCCTCAGGTGTGAAGATTAACTAGGACATACTTTGGAAATTTTAGTGGATAAAATGTCTGTCTGTTCTCCAATAATTTGTTTCTGCCCTGCCCAACTGAAGGTTTAGCCAGTTAACTTCTCTACATTCTCAATTCTCAGTACTGATCAGTTTTTTGGGGTTTCTTTAAATCTATTTAAAGTCATACATAGCTGAGCTGATTTTCTCCACATTCCTTATTTTGTTACTTGCTTTCTGACTGTAATTACACAAACAATTCAAAGTACTATAGGACTGGAGGAGAATCTAAATACTTCCTGTGGCTCTAACAGACTTGCTGGACCAAAGGCAGAAATAAACAAATACTGCTGAGTAGACTCCTACACACGTAATGGCAATTTGAATCTCAGACAGTCCAGCTACAAATGTCCAGCACAAGGCTGGGGACAAAAGCTCTGGCACACAGAGACTGTCACTGATGTATGAGCAATAAAATGCAGTAGGGGTGCAAATTACTCTGGAGCAAACAGGTCAATTAAACAAAATTATTAGATAGGCAAAGAATTATTTTAGTTTCTTGCCCAGTGTGGAGATCTATAACAATTTTCTCTATGACTGAACTGGTACAGCACCTCACAGGTACAGACTCTGTGCTAAACTACCAAGAATGCATCAGGGTGTTTGCAGTTAAGTATCTTCCTCATAAGTGATGAGTCAACAACACAAGGCTCCTGGGCCAAGTAACAAAGCTGGCTAAAAACCAGACATCAAAAGACCACTTCTGTTAAAAAGCTTTCCAAGAGAAAGGGGTCACAGAAGCTATCTAGGGAGACAGACTGACAGAAAGAGTGAGTGAAAGATTAAGGAGTGGGAAAGATTCCTTCTCCACGATATTATGAACTGCAACTATTAAGGAAAATTAAAGCACTCTGGTACCTTTAAAAAAACAACAAACAATCTTGTTTCTGAAGCAAAATAATTTTAAGGTAATCATATCTTCAAAAATATATCTTTAAAAGCCATTTACTCTTCACACTCACTTCCCCTTGGCTAGAGGGGAAATTCAGGTCATTCTGTTAATCTTGGAAAGAAGAAAAATGAACCAAAGTTCTGAATTGTTCCCACAGAAATGGTTGTATTTAGAGCTAGATACACAAAAGGAGATAATCTGAATGTCAGAAAAATGTGTGATTAGGGGGTTCTCCCATGTTTTTTTCCCTTGCCTGGAAAGTAATATGAGTTGGAGCCCATTTTCAAGCCCTTGTTTTCTCTGAAATTTCAATTGAAAGAGAAATTCTAGACACAGAGAACTGTGAAATAAGAGTGTGCAAGGCAAATCCTTAAGGATAACTTATTACTTCGCAATGGCTAAGAGAAAGCCAAAATGTTCTTTCAGAACTGATAATTTCAAACAGTATCAATCATATTCGCAAGTTCCTCAAGTTTCAACTCAGAGGCTTTGGAGGAATGAGAATGGCAACAGAGAAACTCCCACAAAACAACATCATTCAAAGACATTTTAGCAAAGGTATCATGCTTCATGAGGTATAAACATAATTCCAGGCAGCAAATCTGCAGACAGATCATCCTTTAAAAGGTGAATGCTCAGATTCTACTCAAGTGAGCTCCAGCTCTATGAAAATTATAGCTAAAGGACTGAAGAACTTTAAAAGCCTGCCAGTATTCACTCTCAAAATCTCTGCACAGAAGTAACCATTTCTTTAGGGCTTCACTTCGAGACAAATAATTTTAATACAGAATCTATAAGCCCTAAGAATATAGAAAAGCAAAGCCTTTCTTATATGGCTGTTCATCACTGATGCAGAACAGACACAGATATTAGGAAACAAGAGGTGCCTGCATGCATCACAACCAAACCTTACAAAACACACACAGAACTTACATTAAATACATCCATGAATCTGAATGTCTTTTTCTTAAGATTTATCCCACTTCTATTGTGACAGGAAAGAACTTGTTCCTGAGTTTATTTTTGCTTTGGGGTTTTTTAAAGAGGTAACATCCCCCACCTTTGTCAACAAATGTTGAGAAAATCTAAATATAAAACTTCTATCCTATAAATCCTAATGTGTGTTGTTATGCTCTACCAATTCTACCAGAACATACTCTACCTCCATTATAGGAAGGAAACATACAACTATTTGGATTGGATTTGGCAGGAATGAAAATAAACTATAAAAGTACTACAGAGATTAACCAGTCACACAGCACTGGAATCCAGAAACACTGACCCAACCACAAAAGCTTCCATTTGACAAAGAAGAACTCCCTGTATCAAACCCTGTTGAGATGCACCTTAAAGATACAGTCACAGTAAAAATGCGCATGGATGTTCATTTTGTAATTACAGCTCCACTTCAGAAGCACCCTGATTTTAACTGGGACTGACAGAAGCCCAGGAACAGGGAGGTGTAAGAAATACTTGCTAGAAAGTTGAAATCTTTCCTCCACTGCTAACAGCAAACATTTTTACATTAGGTCATCATTTCAGACTTAGCTGACTGTTTGAGCACCAAATCAAAACAGGTTCTTCTTTTGCAAAGGTGTCAGATAACCTATCTTATAACAACATACAGAATTTGAGAAGGGGTTTTTCAGTATTCATGGGCTTATCAAAAATAGTGGTATTTACTCCAGTCACTAGAAAAAAAACTTCAAAAACCGCAGGAAATGCAACATCATACTACTGAAATATCTTGAAAGTATTCTTTAAATAAAAAAATTCAAAACTCCTACCAACTACCTCCATGTTAAAAGAAATCAGAGGTCAGATGTGAATCTAAAGAATAGCAAGTTAATAAAGTGTCCTCCTCTGAGCTTCCAGGAGAAGAAAAACAGAAGGGGGTGTTAAATCTTTGAATAAATCTCCAGTAAAGACAGCCAGAAATTATGCTGCCTTTGGCCACATGAAAGAGAAAAGAAGGATTTCTCTTTTCAAATTATTCTTTATTGTCTGCTTCGTAAATCGTGATCACATGTGGTATTTATTACAATGAAATTTTCTTGTCGCTGTAGCCCTCTTGCTTGCATTTGGTGCTTTCTGTTTATTTTTAAAATGTCCAGAAATCCTAAAGTTCTGTGACTGAAATTTTCTGGTGGTGCACAAGCCAGAGGGTCAAGGAGCCTGTGTAAAGTGTAACACGCTCGTTTTTAAGTTGAGATTTAAAGCAGTAGAAAAGAGTCTAGACCCCATTATCCCATCTCTCCATTTCATCCTCACACAGACAGCTTTTTATAGGTGGGATGGGAATTGAAGTCTAACAAGATTTTCTGTGCCTGTGTAACTTCAGGACTTGCTCTCCTTACTCTAAAGCCCACCAGAACCATCCCATTAGGAACAATTATTTAAGACCTTCTACAACTGACTTTACAAACTTGCCAAACAGGCAAAGCCAATTCACAGATTGACACAAATTCACCTCCCCATTGAGGCCATGAATCACCACATATATTAAACTAAAGAGAGACACTGATATGACCACGGATAAACACATTCCTGGCATTTTTTTTTTCCAGTTGGAAATTGACCCACGTTTGGTTTGAATTAAAGATTCATTGCACTGAAACAAATAACTAAATGGAAAGATATGAGTCCCTTTGAAGAGCGTGCAAATCAAATTTAGGTGATAATTAGCAGCAGACAATTGAAACCTACTGTTTATTTGCACAGAACCTGATGTTACTGAAACACGGCTTGAATTGAGGCACACTGTGAACCGAGCTGAGTTTTCAGGAATTAATTTAACAGTTTAATATCTGAGGTAGAAATAACCACGCTTTGAACAAAATGAGACAAATTTACGTGTGCTCAGACCCTTCACTCTAGCTACTGTCCCTTCCTGCACAGTTACTGCGCTTCCAAGGTTTTATACGCTGTAATTTGCTTTTCTCCTGAATACTCCTCTCTCAGGAAAGCACTGCATAGGGATGCCATAATTGAGAAGGAGAATAAGCAGCTCATAGTCGAGTTATAATGAAGTATTACCTCCTATAATGTCTGCCCAACTCAGTCCCTGTTTGTTTGACTTAGTTTGCCAGGGAGCATAAATACACGTGTCAGCAGCTGCATGTTTGGCAAACCAAGCAGTTTTTTCTCAGGATGTGCTTGGCCTCAGCATAAGAGGAAGCAGAGTCTTGCAGCACAAGTGAAGATGAGAAAAATATCTCTCCAGCCCAGAGCAGGCTAGAGTAGCAACTCCCATAAGATAGATTTGGCCAGAGCACTGAAGTGAAATTTTGGTGTATTTTTCACTTCACCACATGTTTTATTGATTGTTTTTTTCCAGTCAGCCTGAGCTACCACCAAATAAAAGGAGGATTATAAATATTTTTAAAATATTAGAAATTATAGAATCTTTGTGATAAAGGGAAATACCAATCAGATTCATTAATTCCACAGGAAAAACAATTGCAATCCTTAAGACACAGATCTGCCTGTATCAGGACACTGGTCCCAGTTTGAGTGAGCCTTCACTCCAAAAGGAAGAGACAGTGTTCATTCCACACTCCGTTGTATCTGCTGGAGTTAGGATCTATGACAGTAAAATCTGATTCCTGTAAATTGTTATTAACTCATTTTATAGCAATTTTCCATGACAACAGGGATGGAGGGATGGCCCTGAGTGGGCAGAGAAGGGAACCCCTCTCCCATGCAGGTCTCCCAGCCAGGGTAAAAGAGCAGCATCCCAGGCTGTGCCTGCTGGAGGCTGCTGGGTCATTTCAAGAAGCACAAAGGCACCTACTGAGAGCCTCTACTGCTTCACTGAGCATGGATCAGCAAGGGGCCATCCCTCACCAAAGAGAGCCCCTTGGTCCAGTCCTTGCTCCAGCCCAACCCTGTTGGGAAGCCATAGAGCTTTCTCTGCAGCTCCTCACTGGGTTTTGCTCTGAATCTGCTCTTGCTAGAGAATTTAAGGCAGTCCCTATCCTCATCACTCAGACAGAAAACTCTTCACCTAAAGAGTGAAGCCTTAAGGAGACTGCTGTCCTACCCTGCTAAGTGTGACCTGCTTCCCATATAGGTATTGCCCAACTTCAGCCCTATATCAAAAATAAAATAGCACAGTTAACAAGCTTTTGGGACTCTGGAGATAAGTTTGGCCTCTTTGGGGATGGATAACTCACATAACTTAGCACAGCTCCAGAGATCAGCTATCTCTGGCCAAGTTTACATACTTCAGAATAAATGCGGTTTTTCTTCAAGTAATTTGGAGGGTGTTCCCATACACTTACCTCTCCACCCCGAGAAAGCATATTACCATTAAATTTCCATATTACCAATGCAGAATTATTTCTATTAAAGCTAAGATTCTATTAATCATAAGTATGGCTACCTGAATTTTAAGCCTCTCAAGAGGAATTGGGGCCTGGTCATCTGACTGATTTACCACACTAATATATTGCCGCTAAATCGAGTCTTCAGTAACAAAACACATTCTCTTAGCTGCCACAGAAGCTGGCAAAGCTTGATCCTGTAAACCTTTTTTCAGAAAAGTTTATAGTAACATTATTTAGCTTGTCACAAGGTAACTTATGTAAAGGAGGAGAGACCAAATCTCACCTGAAGTACAGATCATATATCCAAATTGTTAGGAATTTCAAAGTCCTGGCTGTGAGGTAGATGAGTTACTATCATAGGTGCATCAGTTAGAAGCAAGAAGAAATTATAGCTTTAACTGGCAAAGCTATGCTGGAAGAAGCCCTCATGTATTTTGGCCCAAAAAAATTGTATATTTCCTTTAAGGAAGAGGCACAAATAATACCAGTAAAGGGGAAAAAAAAACATAATTTTAAATTTTTTTTTACATTTTTAAAAAGTATCAACTAAACCAACCAACAATTTGCCCTTTCCCCTGGAAAATAAAAGCTTTGGGACATAATAGAATACACTCCTTCCTACATTTAAGAACACCTTCATGGATATTTTCTCTGATATAATACTATTTATCAAGTCCACACCTTCCTCACATCCAACTTCTTTCTAACCTCACACTGCAGCTCTCAGATGCTTCAATTATGGCAACACGATGCTTGTGGGAACAGAGAGACAAGCATCTCACAGAAAATGTTTGGGCTAAAAGGAAGCAAAATGATCTTTTGTGCAAGCTCACAACAGCAACCTTCAACATACTTCTGCCAAGAACAGGATAGGCACCAGGGGATCAGGTATTGAGGATGAAAAAGCTCCTCAACACCCCTTTCCAGCCTTTTTTCCAATCAATTCACTGTCTCAGTCTGCAGTTCTGCTCACTTCCTGCAAATCACCTTGATAACACCCCATGCCAGTGACTTTTTATCTGGATACAATTGAGTCAGCCCTGTGAAACACTGAAACAACTTTAGCATGGCTGCAAACAACTTTAATGCCTTGAAAAGCAAGTCAAGTGATCTGCTGTAAGATGACCAGATAAAACAGAAGCAGTTGTGTCATTCACAGAAGTATTAACAGAGATTTTTTATTTCAACAGAAATCCACCGAACCGTATTTTAAAACTAATACTTTTTTATTTTTGGGCTGAACTGTTTCATCCCAGACAAAAAGAAAAATCAATTGGGTGAGGATTTCAGACAACGAAAGGAAACTACGGATTGAATAGAGTTTGATTTTTAGGAGCTACAAAGACTGAAAACACAGGATTCTGCAACAGACAAGTTTGGGGATAACTGTGCAAGGTAAATCCTTCCAAATCCCAGACAACAGAAAACCTGAAACACTGTTCACATATCAGAGCCCTTAGTAGAAATCCAGTATAAGTCACATTTTTAATTACAGACACCAGCTGCTGTTTTCCCTACTTGTACTTTATCCATAAAGAACAGCAATTTTACAGTGAAACAGCCCTGTAGGACTGAATACACTGCAGAAACCCAGGTTTATCTGCCAGCCCCTGGCTGTAGGACCACGGACAGGCATCACACAGCTGTGGCACCAAGCTTCTCCCATCACAAATTCATCGGCATCCTTCATGCTTGGACAACGCCCTCAGGCACAGGGTGTGATTGCTGGGGATGGATGCCCTGTGGAGGGCCACGAGCTGGATTTCAAAGATCCGTGTGGGTCCCTTCCAACTCAGCATATTCTGTGATTCTGTGCAGCCCTTAAAGACCTCCTGATGAATGGTAATACTGAAATCCCCGTTATCGTTCTTAAAAGGAGCAAACCAGCAAGAAACGCTCCAGAGCACTTCTTTCCATCCTCCCTCCATGGAGTGGGAGGGTGACAGTGGAAGGGAGGGCAGCGGGATTCCCGCATAGCCGCCCGCAGCCCCTGCCCGCACCGCAGCACGAAGCACAAGCTGCTTCCTCCACCTCGTGGAGAATCATGAGAATGATCTGCAAACCACAGCCACCAAGAAGTGATAAAATACACAATATTTAAATTTTTTTTAAATCCTTTCCCCAGCCAAGAGTGTTCCAGAATTTTTGGAAATAGTTTCCTGTTCCTTCTGATCCAGCATAAGTGCTTAAAAATTTCCTTTTCTTCTTTTTAGTGAAGAACATCATTAAATAAACAAGAGATTCAGAGAACAACTTATAGATTACTACCAGGGAGTAGTTAGATCTTAAAACTACTTGGGAAGTTATAACATTTATTAATGGCTTCATCATTAGAAAGTGGGGAGAACCTCCTCAGTCAGAGTGGGTTTTTACATGTGTGCTCAAAAGTTTGCACCTGTAAATATTATTGTTACTACATGAGACAGTGACTCTGTTACTACTATTCTGGAACTGTTATATTCTTAATAAAAGTGGTTTTACCTCATTGGTACTTATCTTTGTTTCATCAGCTGTCTTGTTCTCCTTTATTTCAAGTTTACACAACAGTATCAGATTGATCTTCTCTTGATCAGCCCATTCATCAGGTTCTACTTTACCTGATCCCTTTAAAAAACACTTTTGTGGGTTTAAATTTCCTGTACCTCAACTCTTATTTTTGCTAGGTTTTTGTTTGGGGTTTTTATGGGTAGGGGGTTCTTGTTTGTTTGGGTTGTTTTGGGGGAAGAGGGTGTTGGGGGGATTGATGGGGTGGGTTGTTTATTTTGGGGCTTTTTTTTGTATAAGAGAAATTAACACTTCATTCAAGTAAATTTTGATAGAATTACAATATTACTAGCTTCTCCTGGCGTATTCTTGCTTCCATTGCCTCAGATTTTGTTTGCTCTTTGACTGCTCACTTACCTTGCAAAGATGTTTTGATTGAAGTGTCCATACTGACACCCACCCCAAAGCAAGGTAAGGTACCACACAGCTGAACTAACCAAATGTATTCACTGTGTGGTAATTGCATAGCAAGCAGCAGTGAAATTAGGTTTTAAAATCAACACTCCGTTAAGACAGCTGGAAGAAATTCACACTTTGCAGTGCTTTTGTGTCTGTCTGCCTATAGAATCTATACATGCTATTCTTTCTGAAAGGTAGTCAAAATGTAGGATAAAAATGCTCCGCAGGGCCAATTTCAGCATTTATCCATTTATCCTTCTTCCTTCTCCAGGGGAAAAAAAATTTGAAAAAATCTCAACAAAACAAAACAACCCCCACACTCCTAAGAGCTCTTTATCCAGAGGTGTACATGATTTCAACCTAAACCCACTCACCTGGCTGAGGGCAAAGGAGGCCAGAGCTCTGTGTTAGGCTCAGTGCAGTCAGGCATCCCACAGCCAGGGCAGGCTCTAACATCCACACCCAGCCAGTGCTGTATGTCCCTGGTTTGTGAGGGCCCTGACCCTGGAGGGTCTAGACATTCCCACGTGCAGGAAAGGAATCAGGAGTGCACAGTCTGGAACACAATTTTTAGCAAGAACTACCCACCCCTGTAAATAAATGGCTGTTACCAAATACCAGGGCTAACAACACTCACTGCCACCTTTCCAGGCAGCAGTTCCCAGATGGATTCACCCCTTTCCCTGCTGTGGCTGTTCCATGCCTAGCCAGCTGCATGGCAGATTGCCCCCTGGCTGGATCCATTACAGCACAGAGGCACTGAATAAGGAATAATGTTTTTATCACAAAGACTGATTCCAAGGGACAGAAAAAGCAGAGGTTCAAGTGTCTGAACAAGGACTAAGTTTGCCATCTGTGCTCAGAGAGCAGCTGCCAGCACTGCTTTCACCATGAGCTGAAGGAAGAGATCAGGACTGGAGGGGGGAGCTGGCAGCTACTGCAGCAGTGGGTAACAGAACAGGTAAATGAAATTGTAGATGAGGTCGGACATAGAATACTTCTAATGGTGAAAAGAGATGTGTTAAAATGAACAGTATTCACTGCATCCAGTGAACATTTTATGAATGATGATATGAGCTACAGCATGGAGGAGACTCCCCAGCAAAGGATCATAGCTGCTGGCATTTGGTGAATATTCACGAGACAGCTCCGATGAAGACGACACTTTACTGACAGTTGTTATTTTGCCTTCACAAAGACCCTGCTACCCAGGAATCTGGGAGATGGGCACTCTCTTCCCAGCAGTCAGAGGAGGAGATCAGGCTTTTGGAGGAGGCTAGGGAGGTGGGAACGGATGCTAAGCATTTTACCAGGGAACAGACTCAACTAGGAAATGGAGATGCTGTTCAGATGGGGCTCTGGCCTCATCAGGCTTGATTTAACTTTACATTGCACACAGACAAGCCTTCAGATAAACCTGACTAAAGTACAGGACATCTGTGCTGCCCCTGGGCACTGAGACAGGCTTCCGTGGAAGAAGAGCTGGCAGCTATGTAATTAAAAATCTGTCTGATAGCCAAGGATAATTGCAAGCCCAAAAGGTCAGTGGTGAAGCACATGAATGCACTGCATGACCATGTGCACAGGGCAGTGTTAACATGGTCTCAGCACTTAATCTGTGAGAGCATAACAATTAAAAATATGCTCCCTTAAGCAGGATAATAGTCATATAGGCTATCACACCAGCAATTCTGTTTTTTCTCTAAAATACTATTGGACTGGTAATGATCTTTTATATGTTTCTGACAGTATATTCTCTTTCTAGGTCATAAAAAGCAGAAGTTGATGTATTTTTCAATACATACCATCACCTGTGTGTCCCCACAAAGTTCAATTGGAAACTGCAGCCAGTACTGCACACTTAAATGCCCTTTCTACTCAAGAGCATGTTTCCCAGGACAATGCCCACATGACACAGTATTGCAGGATTTCCAGGGCACTGCTTGATGTCTTAGTCAATCCATCAGACATGTCTTAAATTGCCTCATTTCTTCCCTAGGCCTGTAGTTTTTAGTAAGTGCTTTTGGTGAAGGAAAGGCATGAGACCATTGTTTCAGTGCCCTCAGACACTGTTGGCTGCATCACTACAGATAGAGGAATACATCCAGTCTGCCTATAAAGATTAAAAGAATAATTACTGCAGTACAAAGTCTTTGTGAAAGATCAACTGGCCTGTTGTAGTATAAGGGAAATAATATCTGGGGGGAAAAGTCTTCACAATGAGATTTGATTACATCTGTATAACGTTAAAACTTCCTCTCATTACTCAAAGCCCACCAGAACCATGCCATTTGGCACAATTATTTAAGACCTTCTACAACTGACCAAGCCCTTTACAAACTTGCCAAACAGGCAAAGCCAATTCACAGATTGACACAAATTCACCTCCCCACTGAGGCCATGAATTACCACATACATTAAACTAAAATTAAACTGATATGACTGTGGATAAATACATTCCTTGTATTTTTTTTTTCCAGTAGGAAATTGACCCACGTTTGGTTTGAATTAAAGATTCATTGCACTGAAATAAATAACTAAATGGAAAGATATGAGCCCCTTTGAAGAGCATGCAAATCAAATTTAGGTGATAATTAGCAGCAGATAATTGAAACCTACTGTTTATTTGCACAGAACCTGATGTTACTGAGCTACCTCTGGAATGGACAAATAGAGCTGTGTATTCTGCTTCCTACCCTGCTTCTCATTTTTAAATCTTTTACAGAACATTGTCAACTCACCAATGTCAAAGCTTCTGCAACCTTATTAAGTAAATGAGGGGAAGGAAGCAGCAAGTGAAAACCCTCTTTTTTCTGTCCTACAAAACAATGGACCTTTAACAAATTACATCTGCTCCTTGTCTTCCTCTCCATACACACAACGGAACTGGACTTCAAGATAAATCTTGCTTTTGGATTGCAGTACAAACAAACAGGTCTTTATTTGAGGATAAGGTTTTGAGGCTCCTGGTCACACCATTTGTGGCATGGTTTACCCCAATCTTCAGTCTCAAATTCTTTCAATGCCTGGACCCTGGTATCAGAGCCATAAAACTGCTACTAACACCTTCAAATCTGAAAGGGCATGGCAGATTAAAAAAAAAGTAAATAGATCCAGTTTTCCCTGCCATCAATAATCTCACCCTAGTATTTATTTCTACCAAACCAGCTAGGTAAGGAAGAAAATAACTTCACTCTGATTGGGGTAGATGCTAAACACGACTGCATGCAAACAGCAGAGGGGGTCTCTTAGCTAGAAAGTTGACAAATTGAAGACATAAACACAGATTCCTCCAAAAGTTATGGGAAAGTTATGGAAAATGGGAGCACAGGTAAAATACGACAATTTTTTGTAGGCTCCTACTTGGTTAACAATGGCTCTGAAACAAATCTAGCAGCTTCTGACAGAACACTGCTGCATAAACAGGTCAAAGTGACACAGGACTAAAAGTACCCAAGAATGCTTTATTGCTTAGTTAGGAGATTAAAATTTGATTGCCAAAGCATAAAACAAAATAAAATCAGAGTGGGGTGGTATCTCCCTTTTAGCTGTAACAAAATCATATCTGCTAATATTCCACTTTAAAAAAAGCAGTCTTCAACTTCCTGGGAAGTAATGGTTGACACAGGATTAAAACTGCCTTTCTTAATAGATGAGAGTAACATAATACATTTTCATAAAGGGAATTCTAATTACTAAAGATATCTTAAGATTGCAAATTGTTTTCACTAAAAACTCAAAATTAATCAAATCACTAGGGAAAATTTAACCTCAGAAAAAACCAGTATAGCAGCAAATAGATTCCACACCTTCCTTACCTCTTAGTAAAGACTTACATTGTCAATGACACTCATTCAGTAGCCTGGAAATACCTCCCCCATTCCACAATACTTTGGAACTGACTCACAGTTTTTAGCAATGTTCTTGCTCAAATTAACATCAAATCTTGCATATTAGATATGTTCCTTCACAAACAGCTTTCAAACTGCATGAGCCCATCCTTGCAACTGTTAAGACACACAAATCCTCATCTGAGGAAAAATATTCACTGAATTCATTCTTCACCCAGGTGCAAAAGGAAAAAGAGCAGTCTGTTTAATATTATGTTAATTATGTCATCTAATACATAAACAGGTATGACACTCTACAACTTCTTGTGTCTACAATATATCCTGTATTTTTTAAATCAAGTTTAAGTCATTTAAATCCCAAAAAATCCATCCCACACACACCTACTCACCTTTCTGCTCATCTCTTCCAAAGCATGGAGCCTCGTCTCCTTCAGCCTCATGTGAATTTCCTTCTCTGGACACAAAGGCTTCCCAGTCCCTGTTCCTGAGCACTCGGTATCCAGCCTTCCACAAACACAGCAGACACTCTGCTATTTGGCCTTGCTAACAGAGGCCCTGATGAATTTTGCCATGAAAGCAAGGTGGAATTGTTCAATCTCAATAATATTAATTCCATGCATATTTATCCTGCTGGCCATTTGTCAGCCCCAGATACAGCCATCAATGCCACGCTGCGAGATGAGCTACAGCAGCTTTCCAGTGATGGTGACTCCACTCCCTGGGCACTCCGTTCCAGTGATGAACAACCCTTTCAGTGAAGAAATTCCTCCTATATCTATATCTATCTCTGTGTGTGTGTGTACATATATATAGAAAAACAAATAAAATACAGAAGAGCCTTAAATTCCTATGCAGCTAGTTCCTCAATTTATAAAATACTTTTACCCCACAAAAGAGATAAACTCTAGAAAAAAATTAAATGGGGTTTATCCTCAGCACTCAGCAGGGCAACTTTAAAGGTTTTTACACCAAAAAAATATTGGTTCAGCTGGACACTCTGTATCCTTTGATGGTTTTCTTCCCCAGTGCAGGAAGCTCCCTTAAGCTTGCTTGGTGTTTACCTATTTTAACTCATTAAGATGTACACTTTTTTTTCCCCATGTCCAATACAATGACGAGTTGCAAGACGAGCAGCACACACAAATGCCAATTCATAAATCCCAGACAAGGAACTCAGTACAGCCACCACTACTGCCATCTGAAATCCATACATGCGCTGCATCTGTGCACCAGAGCTGCTATGAGCAGATCTTCAGCAGACCTTGCTTCTTTCCTGCAGTGACTTTAACCACAGTGAGAGCTGTCCCCCAGTCACAAAGACAATTTCTTCCATTTCTTCAAGCTGTCTGACAAATGCATTGTTGTGAAAACTCCAAGGAAATGTGTGTATGATTTTGTAAGGAAAAATTCAAAAGCTTATAAAAAAAACACTTCCTGAAGAAGAGAGGAATGCCTTTAAGTTTTAAAATTATTTACTTACCTTTCTCTGTGCCCGTCTTATTCTGGTTTTTTTATTTTTCATCATTCAGATCCTCAAAACAAATGGTATTTTGACTTTCTTAGATCAGTTATGCATTAACAAACATACCCAAATCTTCAGAAATTCTGTCCCGTAAGTTGGAATAAACATAATAAGCCCCAGTATAAAAATCCTATGGAAAGGCAATTAAAAAAATACACCATGTTCCTATAACAAAGATATTCTCAGGTGAAGATAGCTTCACAGTAAACTTCACATAAAATGTTTAGCAAAGCAAAAGGTTTGCCTGGTGATTCTACAGGAATATTGACAAAGAGAAAAAAAAACAACCCCATACTAACCCAAACAGAGATTAAAATAATATATAACTGATTTTATTCGTTTTGTTACTGTCTGAATCCATGTGGGAAGCATTCAAAAAGCTTTTTTATTTTGTCTCATTGACAAAATAACAAATACTAACCATGAAGATTTCTACCTTTCAACAGTGCAGGCCCTACTCCAAGTTGAGAGGCAGTGCCCTTCACCAATGCTCCACTTCCATAGCCTCCAAAAATAAAGTGAGGAAGTTCCAGGCATAGGAGCTTTACTAGAACAGTCTCAGCGTACTTTCTGGAAAATTCAATCACAGTAAGAAAAGGTTCATCACCCCTCTAATAAAGCAGGAAGGTTTGTTGTTAGCACCTGCAATTGTAGTATCTTCTCACAGCCAGAAAGAAGGAACAGGAAATACCCAAACACAGGGATCTACAACCAAATGCAGCTGACATGAGTCAAACCTGCAGCATGGATGCAGTGGCCACTTGACTGACAAATGCCCTCTATCATCTATCTCCCTGAGGCATCAACAAGATGATTCCTCTACCTTGTGAAAATACACCAGAGAAGGAGAGCACGTCTCAAGCACCTCACTGTGGCAAGACTTCTAATAACAAGGCAGGGTCGCTGGTTCTCTTGCAATTTGGAGATTAACATTATTGAATGAAGTTATAAAGCTGCATGAACCAAATCCTAATAGCGTATGTTCAGAAAGATGCGTAAGGACTATGGAAAGTTGGCCTACTAAGGATATTACAACAGAGCTGCGTCATGAAAAGCAGAGGAGTAAGAATATTTTGTACTCATATTACTTAAAACTGAAACCAATCTTTTGGAAACGTAAATATTCCACTTGGTTAAATCAAGACAATCACAGGTAGACATTTTTTCCCAAATCTTTGGCTGTATTGCAATGGTTGTTTCAATTTGTAATCTCCAACTAAACATTTCCTATCCATGGATTAACAATATATTTACTGACTTGTGTCTTTTAACAGTATTTATCCAACATAACAAAATAAACTGCAATTTGTTATACTTTTTTTTTTACAAAACATTTTATAAATATTTTTACAAAATGTATACAAAGCAATTTCAAGTGAGACATACTTTACAAATGAAGGTATTTAAGCAAATAAAGTCCATACCACACTGACAATAAGTGACACATCCTCTTTAAGTGAAGTCAGTCTGTAAGGCCTCCCTACTCTAACAGATAAATTATACTAAAATCTTCAAAATGAACATAGTTTTCTTAATTGCCAGTTTAAAATTTGTTTTAATATTAGGCAGTATTAAATAACATTGAAATCACAATGCTGATCCAGCAAAATAATGAAAACATGTTTAAAGTCATGCACATTCACAATACTTTGCTGGACTTGAGCCCATATGATTAATAAACTTTTTTTAAGCACCACAAAAATACAATTCTTTCATTTACTGCTTCACCACGTACCAGAATTCTTTTAGAATTGAATTCAAAGGAGTGAACAACAGAACATTAACAATCTAAGATCCATCTTACTAGGATTGTTCAGGGGTTTCTCTCATCAGCAGTTCAGAGGAATGTGTCTGACCAAATCAACCACAATTACTTTTTGTAATTTGTCATTTTTTATATGCCATTGTCCCCCCTTCCCAATGAGACTCAATAGAAGACACATAACCCGATACTTCAGTTATGTATTTGTTGTAGAGAGGCTGGAAACCCCATACCCATTTTGAGGTGGTACAATAAGTAAGGGGGTTGATGAATGTGCAACTTCACTTTTTTTCCTCAATAAAAGAAAAATTTAACTAGTTAACATACAGCTGTGTAACTTACTGCTCTCCTTCCTAAATAGTTCAGAATGGTTAAATTTCCAAAATGATAAAAAATAAAATATGCATCAGGATACACAGCCATGAGAATATTATTAAATCTAAAAAGGCAATAGGTGAAGACTATCTTGTCAGTTTTGTCAATAAGAAAACAACTAACTGCCTGAGAGTCTATTCTGGGTACACCCAACTAAAAATTTAAAACTGGCAATACTTATTAATATTTCATACAACACTTGGGAATGTTGGGTTTTTACAAACATGTACTTTAAAATTGGCACAATTTTTTTAAATGGCAATTAGTAACATACAAAACCAGTACTTCCATTCACGTTGAAGGGGAAATGAATTTTAAGGAAGTTCATCTTTCTCTCATTGCTTTCTAGATTTGGTTTCCTTTACTGGTCAGACAGTGGACTGTAGCTCAATACTGAGTTGCGCTGTAATGTTCTACTATCCCAAGGATCTATTTCTGCTTCCTGCTGTGCCATTCAGATGGACTGAATCACACACCAACCAAACCTTCTGATTTCTCTCCTGGCAATCTGACTGACAACCACAGCTTGTCACAATGAGCCTCTACATCATGAAAATCATAATCACCAAGTCTGGAAAACGGCTGGTAATGTTTCTGAGAAATGGTGGAGAAGTTCTGGGGGAGAACATGAGCATACCTTAGAAACCACAAAAGCTGAATCCTCCTGAGCAGACATATGTACTACACACACGTGACAAACGTCAGTGCGCTTATGTGCATGAAAGCACTCATGACCAAAGTAAACTAGGACAAAGCAGCATGGGCAGCAAAAAAAAAAAAAAAAATAGTCATAGATTAAAATAAATAAATAAAATAATAAGATTCTATCTTAACAACATGACAGCAAGCCAAAGACAAACCATGCAATGGTTTCACTTGGCTTTACAATATGAATTAATAATTACACATTTTTTGATATGTTTAAACAATGGGATTGCTGATCAACTTTGGTCTGTACATATCTCGATAATTATGACTGCTACGGTGGATGATTTAACATTCTCTGACAGCATAAAGCAAAAAAATCAAAAATAAACACTGGCCTTCAAATTTAATCAGAGTAAGGCTAACATCCTCTTAAAATATAAGCTACAAATACAGTTTTCAAATAAAAGTGCTTTTGACACTTGGTCTAAAAAAAAAAAAACCAAACAACAAATTAAAAAAAACATTTATACCACTTCAGAAAGACTCAAGGCTGACTACATCCAATTATAAAATGCAAAATCTTTTCCTCAAGAGATAACATATATATGTATTATATATATAAATTCATGGCTCTATCATGGCCTCATCCTGTACACTTTGCTATTTACTGGCTTCCATTCTACCTTCCTTAGTCAAGCATTTATTACTTCATATCATGCCACTGTGACTAAGATCATATAATATCATCCCACAGACTAAACTTACCCACTACAAATATATCGTCAAGTACTAGTTTCTGCTCAGAAAGCAATAGAAAAGCACTTAAAGTTTAAATTATGAAGCCTTGTAAACACACGGATGATTTCCTTCCAACTTAAGAATCCTAGAATACAGATTCATTATCAAAGCAAATAATCACTTCTGAATAGAGGTACAGTGGGTTTTCCAGAAAAACTAAAAATTTGATGATTTGTGGAAGAGAAGGGTAGGGGAGAATTGTTGCTTCCATCACTCTTTAAAAACATTTTCTTAATAAATATATCCTTTCAAATGACTGTGATTGTCAGTATATTACCGTATTATATAGGGCCTAACAACCTGCAACCCTGTTACGTTGCAGTACTGCTCAATTATCAAAAGCACTATCATAATAATACTTGAAACAGTAAGGCCCTAACAGACTGCATTCTAACAAGGATTAACTTTACTTGGATATCTCACTGTAACCACAATGAGTATTGCTCTCAAACACAGAACAGAATCTAGTTTAGAAAGGTTAACCTTAAATGCATGTCAGGCTGTACTTGTGGTGTCATTCACATTTGCTTCTGCTAAGAGAAACATAACTTGTCCATGGTACTGTAACTATTAACACTCTAAGATACTATTTACAGCTGCTTCTAAAATAGAGTCAGTTTCTACAACACTTTCACTGTGGTCTGGAATAAATTTTTCCAGGCAGTTCTCTTGTGAAGCGATAGGTGAAAAATTAGGGAACTCTAATTCAACCGAGCCACTACTTGCCGCCTCATTTTGTGGCTGCCTCCCAGCTTTTTTAAGTTCCAAGATGTTCTTAAATGTAGTTTCTAAACTCTTACTGAGCAGTAAGTCTTGCTGGGGTTCACCAGAGCCTTTCCTGTTATCAGGATGCAAAACCTCATTCTTTGGAGAGCTCCTCAGAGTTTTGTCTTGAAGTGAATTATTACACGTTACCTTTGAGAAAGATTGAACTGTGTTCCTTGGTATTTTATTGTGTGTTCCATGACTGCCTCTTGACACAATTTTTGACAAGTCTTCAGAGCCAGAAGAATTCTCAGTGGACTTGGCAAGATCTTTCCCGCTCAACCTTTCTTCAGAAAGGGCCACATATTGGCTCTCAGAAGAACAATTAGCTTTTTCAAACTTTAAAGCTTTAGTGAGGCTCTCGGATTTTTTAGTAGAAGCTTTTCCTTCTTGTGGTGTCAGAATGTTGTTAGGCACTAGAGGAAGTTTACTGTGATTTGTGGACTCTGCTGAGCTGGATTTTGGTCGGTCTCTGGCTTGGGTTTTGGTAGTCTGACTTCGAGAAGGTAATGTTTTGCTTGACTGATGGTCACTTTTGCTGGACTGTGCTTCTTCAGCTGTTTTCTCAAATTGTTTGGCAGAACAACAAAAATCGGCCTGATAACCATCTGAAAATTAAGTAGCAACATTTTACTCAAATCACCTACGCATCCAAATAACTGACACTCCAACACAGTTTCTGAGTACTGAAATTCAAATAACATCCACAGCTTACAGATCGGGATCTTTAAGAGAAGTTCATGTGCTTAAGTGTTGTGCTGCGTACAGTACAGGAGATTAGCACTAAATTAATCAGCACACTACGCACGTATGTGCACTGTAAAACCAGATTAAGGGCACTTCCCAGCATTCTAAATATGCAAATATGGTCTCTGAAGACTAATACTTTCTACAACACAACCTGTGAATTTCTTTTAAAATATGCAGATCATGCAGAAGCTTTAAACAAATCGTAGCTGTAATCTTACATAAATAATGTGTATCCAGGTGCTATGTTCAACAACATTCCAGTTAAAAATTCTGCCATTTAAATGGCCATGACACTCCAAGAGTAACATCTCATTAAGATGAACAAGAGTACTCATGCTTCAAACAGTGGTGTTCTTTCTGGCTGCAAGCAAACTTACAGATTCTTCCCTGCTAGAATGGAGGCACTGCAGGAGTCACAACTGTTGTCAAAAGAAACTCAAACATTACTCTGCCAAACAGGTAAAATATTTTTTTTTCCCACAAGTAACTGCTTCAACCCTACAGTGTCTCCGGATTGTTGAATACTGGAGTAATAAAAAGTAATTTTGCAAATGCTTATTCGGTATTTCAATAACTGGAATCCACAGCAATCAGTGCCTCACTGTGGCCACAACTATTTTTAAACACTCCACACTTAATTTAGAAATTAAGCATTACTTACCAGGATCCACAAGTGCAAGACGCTTATCTCGGGTCAGAGATGCTCTTTCTTCCTGGTTAAACATCCTATCAATCATAACCATTTCTGCAGAGGGATTTATCCGCTGGAGGAAAAGGAAAAATACAAACCAACCTCTGTAGTGACTCATATGTTGGTAGCAAATCAAAACATTTCTAGCTTTGTTACTCTTCAGAGAAAAAGAAGTATCTTTTATAACATATTTGCAAAGAACATTTAAAATTGCACAGTCTTGACTCTGACCCAAACACTACTGAAACTCAATTACGAAATATTACTCCCATTGTACTGCAAATTTTATTTGGGAAAGACTTTAAAACAGGGAATTGCTATTCCAGTTGTATGAATTGTAGTTTTCCCTGACTGAGTATGCTTACTACTGTACAATTTTTTTTACATCATACAGTAGCTTTCTCTTTCAGGGGATCCACCAGCAAAAATCTTGAACTGGGATCACCCTGTCATCTTCCCTGCACTTCTCTCTCCCATCCTTGTAACCAGCTGGTGCAGAGCTGCATTTTGCGGACAGTGCCTTCAAGCCAGTTGGATTCATCCACCACAGAAAAAGTTCACTGCACTAAGCCATTACACAGGCAACCAGTTTCAAACCTGAGTGCTATGTGAAATAAACCCTTCAAAATTACTAAATGGGATTTGACATACAACATACCAGGTGCTAATAGGTGCTAAAATCTCAACCTCCATCCTCTCTCTGCACCTCCAAATACTTGCAAATATTTAATGGCTAGGATCTTTTACAATGAAACTGCTAGTTTTTAAAACCATAGCAATTCTAATGCTTATATTATGTATTCCTGCCTCTGAATGTCTAAATGTCTCTTATACTCAAATTCAAAACTTTTCCAGGCTTGAAAACTGGCATGTCGGAAGTCACTTTCCTGATCCTTCTAAAATACGTTCTTAAAGTAACTTTGTCAGTTTTATTTTACCTCACACCTGGGACTGTGAAAGCACTTAAATCAGAAACATTTCTGATGAAAACATGAGGTTTCACCCAGCTTTTAAGGACAATGATTTCCTGAACTGTAGTATGATTTGACTCCAATTATAATATGGCTGGGAGTCTCTGAATGGACAACATCAACACTATTTCAGGTTCCATCAACCACAGAAATACATAAAAATCACCTTCCTGACTATCACAGCCTGTTCAGTGTAAGAGCACAGCAGAAGCAGAGAACAGAAGTTATGTGACTGCTCTGTAGGTATCTTTTTAACAAACTGAATCCCATCCCATAAACAAAGTGTACCTGGGCTCTACACCTTACCATTGCATCTTCTATAAGCAAACATCTGTATTTGTTCAGCATAGCCTGCGTCCTCTTCAGAAGCTGTGTAGCTACAGATTCAAATTCACTGTCCACTAGAAAGACAAAGTACATTTTCAAACACTGTTTTTCAGTAACCTGCACAAATTTTACAATGTTCCTTTTCTTATTGCTCTAATTTGCATTAAGAATTCTTTCAATACACCGATTACAAACTTACTGCTGATTTTTAAAGAGAAAATTACCTTTTCTTAAATCTTCTTCTGTTGGCAGTGATCCCTGGCACACATGGTATGAAAGGAGTCTCTGAACTGCATCATTTAATGATCTGAACCGACTTTTATCCGGTGTCACAGCGTGTACCTGATCCTTCTGTAATTGCTGTAGAATACTACAACAAAAATTAATGATATATAATTAACACATACTGTACAGAGTTTTTACATTGACAAAAGTAAAAATTAAGGTTTCCACAACAAAATCACAACAAAAGAATGACTTACAAAGCTCCTTTAGTTAACTGTTTAGCAGCAGGCCTTTTCTGTCCCACTAAATGACCATCCACCTAAGTTGAAAATAAAAGACACATTAAAATATATCACCTCATTTGCAAAGCCTAAGTTTCAGTGTTTCTGTCAATCAGGTATATCACCAACACTAACTGTAACCACCATCTAAGTACAAACACTTTCACCTATCTCCTATTTTCACAGGGCACTGTAACCACAAAACAGGGAAGTGACATAAACCAAAGGTCTGAAATGCTGTTTCACTGTTGTGCATTATACATATTTCACTAAGAGATGATCGAATTTAACAGGAGCAAAGAAGAAAAGGTGCAACTAAAAACTTTTCCAAATAAATCTGCTCATACAAACTATCTCTGCATTTCTCAGAAGATGTCATCTTGCCTGATATTGATGGATTAAGAGTATTTATGAGGAAAGCAAGCTAAAGTTGTGCACTTGAATTCTCAAAAGCCACGGTGGCTCGGGAGGTGGTAAAAGTCGTTCTAGGAATTATTCTATTCCAGTATCAGTGCTACAGATACGCCCATCAGGTTGAGATCTAACTCATTTTCTCCTTTGCTTAGACATTTAATGAAGCCAAGATTTTTCCTGGGAACACTGTCCTAAGACCTGAAGCTCTCTGAGGGGGTAAAGACTCATGGCAGGCACACTGTAATAATATTTGCCTCAAAAAACTCCAACTTCACAGCATATAAAGTAGGCACCACGAAGCAGAATAAACATCTGACCAACTGTTACACAACCAGGCTGAACTGCTAACTGAGCTACCTTCTGCTCTACTTGTACATCAAAAAGACATGGAAAAACATTCCTGACCTACTACACTGATAAATACATTTACAAACAAAAATTCTAAGTCTGATCTTCTCCAAAAAAACTCATCCTGGACAGTGTTTTTGTACGTACTTGTGATACGTGGGAGAACTTTTGATGGTAAAAAAAGAAGACTGTAGTAAAGAATAAAACAAAGATCAGGTGGAATTTTTCTGCTACTTCTCACAAACCACTCTCTCCCAATAACGTGGATAACAGCTGAGTTTGGAAGAAATAATGAGTAGGTCTAACTTATGGTCAACTCAATGAAGAATTGCTGTATCAGACAAAATAATCTTCAGGGAACAATACAGTCAGACTCCACTTCCTGAACTGAATCTCGAAGCAGGATTCAGTGTATCAATTTGCAAAATAATCAACATTTATTATGTCAAGATAGAATTTGTCAAGTTTGAGGGAGTTCATATACTCTACAAAAAACCTACAATGATTCCTTACTTGTTTGCACACTCCCTGCCCCCACCCCAGTGAAAAAAAGTAAACCTTGTGGGTTGAAAAGAACAGTTTAAAAATGAAAACAAAATAAAATAATATAGCAATGATAGTAATTATAAAGTTGCAATGAAAAAGGGGGAACAAGTGATGCACAATGCAATTGCTCAGCACCCTCTGACCAATGCCCTCCCTAATCCGGAGCACTGATCAGCAGCTCACAGCCAATTCCCCCCATTACATACAGAACATGATGTACCATAGTATGGAATATTCCTTTGGCCATTTTGGGACAGCTGCCCTGGCTCTGCACCCCCTCACTGGCACAGCATGGGGCACTGGAAAGGCCTTGACTTGCAGAGTAAGCACTGCTCAGTAACTAAAACACTGGTGGGTTATCTATGTTATTCTCATCCCAAATCCAAACACAGCACTGTACCATCCATTAAGAAGAAAATTAATGCTATCCCAGACAAAACAAGGACAGACAGGGAAACATACAAATAAGAGTATTCTCTTGTATACCTGTATACTCTGCTGAACTGATGATGATCCTATCACTTTTTCTTGTGGCTGTGCTGTTCCTAGAGATTGTTGTATGATTTTCCCTCCAGAGTCCTGTCCTATAATAAAAAATGTTAAAAAGACTCTTGTCATCTGAAGCAAGAAGAGGATAATTTTGTGCACCTATCCTGATAATTTTACTTGAGTTTTTAGGAAAGATACATCTTATGCTTTAAAGCATTGGTGCAACTATCCTGTGGAGAAACCAGCTCATAAAAATGAAACAGGACTGACATTTTGTCCTGCAAACCACAAAAATCCTCAGAAATAAATCACATCCTAGCATAGTACTGCAACATAAGAAGTACTGTACTGTAAGTTTAGTGTACCAACAATCTACCTAACATCATACAGTAAATTTTATCAAGCTTTTCAACACTAACCCTCCCTCAAGTGTACCACCCAAATGTTTCTAGAGCTCCTGAAAGTACTTAGCAAGCATATTTTTTCCCTGGATTTTTTTAGGTAGACAGACTTTCTCCAATTGCCTTGCTTCATAATTCAAACAGCATCTTATCAGTCGTGTTATGTTAGAACCAAAACAAGTAGGAATTTATTAGGTTTTTTCCCCCAAAGACACCCAGCACACTGTGCTGATTGTACAGAATTGCCTGAACAGCTTACACATAACAGTACACAGGGGGAAAAAAGCAAGGAAGGGTATAGGACCTTATTCAAAAGGTTACGTATGTACAAAGAGAAGAGGAAGGTTATTGCATTTTTCTGTTTGCCTTGAATGTACTGGATTTGTTCTTTTAGTAGCATGGTGATGCTTGAAAAGCTGCTTTTTTGCCATGAACAATGCATGAACTATTCTAACTGAAAGTGACACATTCAAGAACAAAGTGAGCGATGACAGCCTGCACATAACCTTGTAATAGCTATTTCTCCTCTCTCTATATCTGAAGCAGCCACCACATTCCACAATCTAGAAGTTTCATGGAATTGTAGCAGATGTCTGTATTTTGAAAATTACTTATTTCTATTTTCCTAAGCTGAAAAAAAAAAAAAGAAAGAAGGAACAATTTTGGATTTTATAGAGGGGAGAAATAATTTCTAATTGTGCAGATTCAACTTTTCACTCTAGAAAATGAAGTGCCATGGCAGGGAAAAATCAAAACACATGTTCAATACTGAAAATATACAGCTTGAATTCTTCTAAAAATATAATTCAGACAACCTTTAGAACCCTATGAGCATACCATCAATGTAAGTCTAACACACTGAAGAAGAACGAATCTCTGTTGCTGGAGAAAATTAAGAAAGTTATGTTAAAAAGACCTTAGTTGACCTGATAGTGTGTTGCTCAGGAGACTTGTTAGCTGAGGCTGTCTCAAATTATCCTGTGTCTTCGATGAAGAAACTGGTGATGTCTGGTTCACAGCCTTTTTCTGTGCCACACACATAAAATAAAAAACAAGTATTAAAAAAAAAAAACCCACAGTGAAATATTTACTGAAAGCTTTAAGAAACGCAAGGAAAAGGCACCTAAAATTCACCTCGATGATTCACCTCACCTTTTTCAACTTCAAACTCATCGGTGGTGAAACTTCACACATCTCAATCCCTCCAAGTTCAAGAATTTTATACAGTAAATCAGAGACAAATAAAAATTACACTAATAGCACAAATATATACCCATTGCATTCTTTAAGACCCCTGATTTACCACTACAATTGGCCCTCAGAAAGCTCAACTTCTCAGAGTTCCAAAACTGCAAGATGACGAAGTTGCTTTCACCAGAAAAAATACCCAGAGTGGAACAAACCATCCACTGCTTAGCAACTAAATGATACATGGTTTAGTATAAAGTACAATGTTTAAAATGCAAGCACAAACACACTAAAAAGATTCTGGCAAATAGTGGTATTTGTTCTCTGTAAGTTGCCATTTACAGCTCTGAAATTTCAGCACAAAAACAAAATGATCTTTCACAGCAACAGGAAATACTCTGCTTTAATAATTGCTGAAACTCACTGACCCAGCACCTAACCTGCAAATAGGAAGATGTGGGCACATAAAGTCAGACAGGCCTCAAATTACTCATCTGCAAACAAAATGGTACAACCTGCACCAGAAGTCTTGGCAAAGACTACAAATGTGTTTCTACAACATGTTTGTACTAATTTTTTAAATACACGTTATTTTCTAAGATGTTATTTCACTGCAGATTTTGGGTTTGGTTAAAGCAATCCATCAGGCCTTTGGAAAAAGAGAAAGATCTAAGTAAAAGAAGTAGAAAAAAACAGAGAAGGATCTAATTAGTGCAAATGCATTCTGAGAGAGTCACTAGTATTTTTAAATGACCAAAAAATATTTTAAAAAGGACAGAAATTGGATAGCTCCTTGCTAATTGTGTGAAAAGTCACCAAGTTAAAATTGGCTTTTACAAACTGCTTTAAAAGATATTTGTTTTTAAGGATTCTAAGAAACACTTCTTGTTTTGCTTCAAATTTGAAACCTTCTAACTGCTCCAGACACACATAACAAAAGCACCAATAGGGTAAATAATACAAAGAAGTCCAAGAAACCTTTTCATCTCTCATTTCAGTAAGTCAAACCTTGAAAATGCACAGGTTTTAGTGAAGTTATAAGACTTTGGTAAGCGCTAAGAATGTATAGATCAATGCTAAGCATTTCTAAAAATAATACTATAAATCACCGACAAAATCTTTGGAATTAATCAAAGTGACAAAGTTGTTCACTCAGTGACAGATTTAGAAAATACCAAGTGAAACAATGACTCTGGGTTACAGTAACTTTCAGCAGGTCCATAGTATTTCTAACAATACAAACCAGCAAAATTAATATTCTGCATATTAACCAGATTTTAGCACAGCTTAGAAGCCTTTCTTTGGCTACACTCTCAAGCAGCTTTCATACCTGACCAAAGGCAAACTGTTGTTGTGTTACTCCCACAGACGTGTGACTAAAGGTGCTGACAGACTTGGAGGAGGATGCTGGAAGACGATGCGATGCGCTGACGGCAACTTGAGCTCTGTTCTGAACCAGCTGATCTCCTGTAAAGCTTCCTCCCGATGCGACAGACTGAACTGATGCTCCTAAACTGGGATGCACTGAACCAGAAGAGCTCGCAGCAGCAAATCGATTAGAAGCTGACATATTTGAGACTGTGGACTGCCCAGGTGACATGGTGGTAAAACTCGATCTGCCTTGAGAAACATTAGCTTGGCTGGGTGACAAATGCAACACGGTTGGCGACGCCTGCTGCAGTGGCACCTGTCCACCAACTATTTGGGAAGTTCCATGATTTACTATAACTTGGTTTCCAGGAGCTGCAAATGTCTGGCCAGAAACGAGCTGAACAGCTGTGTTCTGATTATTCAGCATCTGTCCTGAATACGACTGGTTGGCTCTTAGCATGTTTGTAGAGTTCCTGTTGAGCATTACATGCTCAGCAGACACTTGGCCAGGAACCAGCTGGGAAGGCTGAGTCTGAAGAAGTTGTCCATTTATGGCCTGGACATGAGGAACTGAATTAGAATTAACAGACAAACTTGTAGGTATGAGAAACTGGTTTTGAGGTGCATGAGGCTGTCCCATAGGAGAATGGATAACAATACTACCTCCAGCATTGCTAACTGTCTGAGGTGTAACTGATTTTCTTGTATTTTGCTGCTGATTAACAATATTAACAGACATATGAGGACCAACTACTGAACTTTGAGGTGAGTTTGCAGAAGCAAATGGAATCCCTTGCTGTACATGATGTTGCTGTATTCCCAAGTTATTCACATTGTAAGCAGTCTGCTGACCCATCTGAATAGGCTTTGGTTGGATATTAATAGGAACTTTGTTAGAGTTTGGTGCCAAACCCCTTTGAATGATGATATTATGGACAGGCAACGAAGTCTGAAAATTTGTGCTGTTAAATGGAACAGTTACAGGTTGTGCTACTGGACTTGAATTTGAATTGCTGAACAGCGAGTTCCCGTTCGGAGTTTGTCTATGAACCAAGAGGCCACTGCTCATGTTTGCAGGTGTTTGCTGACCATTTCCTTTCAGTATTATCTGAGATCCATCGAGGTTATTGATGGTCATCATGGAAGGTTGATTACTAAATGAACCAATCAGCTGTATCTGCCCAGAACCACTAATCTGGCTGCTATTAGACAAATGCTGGCCGGGAACACTAATTCCGACATGTTGCATAAAGCCATGTTGCACACCGACTGTATTGCTTGCAAAAGATGCTCCAACAGGTTGCTGTACCACTTGAGTAACTCCTATAGGTTGCAACGTCTGACCTGAGTAATTAGAAACATTAGAAGCCTGAGTAAAGGATGCTGATGAAGAAGGATGAAGCTGAGCTTGTGCAAACTGTTGGCTAGAACCTACACTGGCATCCAAATATGCCTCTTCCGCCAAAGTCTGTTCAGTAATATTGGCCTCCTGCAAGGACTTCTGAAGAATATCAAAAGGCTGATCCTCAGTAAGATCAGGTAAAGGAGAAGACACAAGTTCATCTTCAAGAAACTGAAGGCTACTGGACAGCTGCAGTCCATCACTAGGCCCCTCTCCAAGCTGACCGCTTACACCTTTTACAGACGACTTAGGATCAGTGTTCTGAAATGCAAAAGAAGAAACAAATCACCTTCAGAAATTCCAGTATCTGCTTTGTTTCCTTATTAGTTATTTTTTCATGCAAGCAAGCTTTCTACTCAGAATTATAATCTTCCCATAGCATTTGCAGGGTGATGTTCACCCCGTACAGTGAGCTAGCACAAACAGGTCATGGATCTCCCACTCTCACCCTCAGAGGGCTGGAGACACTACTCTCCTTTCCTTTCTCCAATTACTCAATAGACAGCACTTTGCGCTGCAGCTACACTGTTTCAAGAGGACAGGAAATGCTCTCTAAGTAACATTTTCCCTGCCTCAAGCTGAGCACTCAACCGACAAAAGGATGAAAGAAACAAGGAAAACACCTCCACCATAATTCAGTTTGGGCTTCAGTAGCAACAGCTGAAGCAGAGAAAGGGCAGGAGAAAGCTTTCCTTTCACTGACTTCTATCAGATGAGATTCGCCTCCAAAATTCTATCAGTATTTCTATAATCTTTTAGTGTAAACTAGTGGCCATTTCATAAAGTTAAGGCATTATGCTAACTCCTTGTTTAAAAAAAATTTTAGAAACCAGGCAGTAAGAAAAAAAAGTGTTACAGACTTTGTGGTTTATGCTCGTAAAAAGATTACTGAGAGCTACAAACACTGGAACTGCCACAAATATTAAGTGACACCTTTGATAAAAAAATCCTTCAAAACTACACCCATAAACACTGTGGTAAGGAAAATCAAAATCTATTTACTCTGGCCTAGTGTCAAGATTTTCCTAAAACAAAGTTCTGTCCAGAAACTCTAGACTACACAAGCATTAGGTTTCTACAGATAGAATAACAAATTTAAATGCATAATTATTAACTCACGATAGTTTCAAGTTAGGCAAAGTACACCTTTCTAAATAGCATAATCATATCACAGCTATTCAGAAGGAACAACCAGTTTCTTTTTAGGTCAGGATAAATGGAAACTGTGGGTGTGCAATTATCAGTCACATTCATACTCTGAGCCTTCACTCCTTGAAGGTCACAGACGCTTGTTTTCACCTCATGTAAACAGTGTGAAGATGCTGCAAGCCATAATTACCACATGCAATGATGTCCCCACCCTAACTTCAGTTCCCCAAGCATATTTATTCAGAATTTTCCCCCAATCTGTTTCTGAAACAACCTGTGTATTTTCTGAAATTTCAGTCATGTTTTAAAATATTAAAATACTTTTTTTAAGAGTAGATAAAATATCTTCAAGTTACAACTGTATAACTACAGCAAGCTTTTAACATGTTAACAGAGGAATTAAACCACTGCTTAAACGTCTCTGTGTCTGAACCTCATGAGCACCTAAAGCTACAAATCAGGTTCTCAACTGTACCTAGCTACCATTAGGCAGAGCAAAAAGGAATCACTAACTAGGCCATAATTAGGACTCTTAACTGTCACGTTTCTGAGGAGAATTCCCTATTGCATCTGTAACTTGTCTCCAAGGACAATGACCAAACTGAAATCTGTTACTATGTAACTCAAACAGGTCCACTAATGCTATCCAGTTAGTACTAACAATACAACTATTACTACTACCAATAATAACACTAATAAATATACTACATGCAATCAAGATTAATAGATTAAAACTCTCCCAACTGCAACAGAGAATCCCAAGTTTCATTCCCTGCTTCCAGGACTATTTAACATCAGAAAACAATTTTATATGCAAAAACTGAAACCTTCCATGTTAACATCTGCATCAGTACTGTCCAGATTCAGAAGAGCCGTGCAGAACACCATGCTAATTTCAAGAAGAAATCAAAGCCTCTGCAGCTTCATGAATCTGCTGACCAACAAGAAGAGTCCTATTCTCACTGGCTCCATGACTATTCTGCTCTCTTATGCTGCCCTATTACACTGTAACAGGAGAATGGAAGCAGCCACCCAGTACAAGCCAGGTAACAGGGAAATGGCTCATGACAGCTGCCACAGGAAACCAACCTGGAATTAGCACAGGTGGTACAGACTCAATCAGCTCAGGGAAGGTGGGGATGGGGGCAGTATAAGGGAGTGGGAAGAGTGGACAGTCCTTTCTTTTCCTTCAGTCAGCAGGAACCTCATCTTGCTTGTGTTAGGTGTTGGCTGAGCATGCTTACCAGCTGAGGCACTGAACCCTCGACACTGGATTTGTAAACTCTGCCACTGAAAGGCATGAGACGGGCAGCAAGACAGGCAATCCTACTTCATGGTAGCAATTCTGAATATATACAAAGACAGAACTTTCAGTGTCTGCAAAAACTTTAATGACAAAAACCTCAGAAGCATGTAACTTTTCAGGTATCCCATTTTATAAGCAGGGACTGTGAAACCATCTGTTTATGGTAACACATGTTCCTTCCCAATGCACTGTAAGAACCTGCATTTGTAATCAAGCCATTCTTCACTTATGTCAGCACAGGGCTCTCACGGGAGGGAGAAGGGAAGAGAAGATGGCATTGATGCTCCTTATGAAGATATAAAAGGATGAGGACAGAGAATGCTGACAATTAAACTGTAGTATGTCATCCTAGGAACACACACTAGGAATCCCTGCTCCTCTCACACACCTGCCTTCTAGATTACCTACCTCCAATCTCATATAACAGAAAGTTCTTAGCCTTCACCAAGTATTTTTATTTCTTCCAACTGCTACTCCCTATGCAACAAACTCACCTTGTCCAGAATCTCCCACTGCCCCTCAAAATTACTCAAAGAAACTCACTTTCTGAAAATACAGCAGAAACACCTGACTCCTGCCTACCTAGTCATGCTTATCAGAAAGATGTCTACAAAGAACAAGTAGGAAGCCTAGGCTACTAAAAATGAATGTCATATGTCACCCGTTTTCCCCCAAACTTGTTTTTTCTTACGATGAGTCCTCAAACCCACCTCTGCCAGCGCACTGCTGTCTGCTAATGGCCAGCCTGGTACCAAATGGAAATCACTGCTCCCCATCAGCTGAAATTTGGGCATGCCCTGTTACTCTTGGTACCCTACTCCCTCACCATTATCTCAACCAGTTTGTCTGTTTCTTCTACAATATTTAATAACTATCCTGAAAGGGGAAGGACAGGACAAGGACTTCTCATTACACTACTGTTTCTACAGGAAAGTCACTAGTTCTTTGAACAGAGATTAACAGTTTTCAGAATTTCTTCATGCTAATTATTTAAGGTCCCTAGACACCTACAAGTATATCCACGTATCTGTTATGAAAATGGGACAAACAGACGAGTCAAGATAACAGTACAACAGAAAGAGGAATTACCAAGAAAATCCTATTCTATGTATTCAAATAACTTAATTGTGGGATTAACAATTCAGTTGTTTTAAAAAACACATCTGTGAAACCAAAGAAACATGGGTGTGAAAGGATCTCTAAGTCATCCAGTCCAACATTTTACTCAAAGCATGACCACCACCCACATTAGAGCAGATCAGCCTTGAATTTATCACCAAGGAATGGGATTCCACAATTTCATCGTGTGAAACCTGATCCAGGGCTGCAGTAAATTCCTGGCAATAAGGAACATTGAAAACTTCTTGCAACACCTAATGAATTTAAAGCAACTTCCCTAACACTTAAGTTACATGAAGGACACATCCCAAATTACCTCCTGAGTCTAAAGAAAAAATACAAAAAGGGAAAAAAACAACCCACTCGTTAATTTTAAAAAGTTGCCAGCTCAGAATCTACATAAAGTAAGAAACAAAAAGCCATCCTAACATACACAGGAAGCATATGAATGACTAACCTTCAAGGTCTATCTCTGAGCACTACTACTTCTATGATCCCTAAAGCTGCAAGTGCAGTTTACTGGAGAGAGTTTTTACACCAGAGAGCATTTGCACTGCTCAGCAAGCTGCTTTACATATTTACAAAACACGCCCCAACAGCGCACTATTTTTCAATTAATTCCCCACTGACACACTTAAAATACGAACAGCATAAGATAGGTTTTATGCTAGTATTCAGAATTTTCACATGAAAGAAGTTGAAACCCACATCTACTTCATTCAGTTTTACAAAAGCCAAGTAAAGACATACAGAAACATGCAATCTCAATACTAATGTAATTTATCTCCTGACCACTTACATTGGAGTTGGCGAAAATTGAATTTGAGTTGGCTACAGAATATTCTGCATTAGTCAAGTCTTCATTGCTCTGGTAAAAGACAAAAACACGGTTAGAAATAATACACTCAATGAAGCTTATCTATGTCTAATACACAGCAATGCTACTTACAGATTTACTACTAGGTCCATGTAGAAAATAATTCAGCGCTTGTGGGTCCCTGAAGAGGGGAAAAAAAAAAACCAAAGAAGTTAACACTTTTTAGAAGTCCTTTCTACTAATGAGGCTAATTAACTAAGCCACATACTGTACTCATATAGATGAGGTTTCTAGTAAAAACACATCTTTCACGGAACTCAGTGCAAAGCTGAAAGTTGTTATCATCTGGGGATCTGTGTTTCTGTATCAGCACAACTTCCAGATGCTGATCATATCTGCTGCCATTGCAACAAGGCATTTCAAGCAATAAATCATGTTGATTACAAAATTTTAGTTGCATTCTCCTGTATTTCCCTTTATAAGGGTGATACTCATATTCTCTTAAAACATGTGGTATTTTATGACAGCACACAGTACAAAACCTAAGGAATACACTACCACCAAATAATGTGAGAACTAAAACAGGTACCACCTCTTCTACAGCTAAACTATAATGCCTTGTTCAGCTAGTATCTAATGATAGGATATTTACAAACCTGATTCTTTGACAGGTTTTCTGTCACTTTTAACACAAGTTAATAAAAATTTATGATTCCCAGAATAACAGTCCCCTCATGAAGAAAAAGTGGCACCTTTTCCCAGTGAAATCAACCATAGAAATAATTGACTAAATATTATTAATTTCAGTGTATTTAATTAACTTAGCACTAGAACTAAAGAAAACTCATATTAAAAATGTAGTCTGACAGAATGAGTGTCAGAAATTCAAACAAATACAAACAAATTAACTGCACATATAGACCAAGTAAAAAGAATAAAAGGCTATGTTACATAGGATTATTCTAACGCAACAATTATACAGCATTTCTCTTAGCATAAAGAGTAAACTGACATGGATTTCTTTGATTTTTTTAAAACAGGTTTATTGATTAACAAGCAATAATAAAACATTTTTTAGAAATAGGAGATTATAATGTAAAAAAGCAGTAATTAAAAATGTCTCCTTCTTGCTTGATGGTCCTAGAAAATAAAGAGGCATAAAGTCAAAGATCTTTCAGGTGCACAACTACTCTTCTAAAAGGTCAAACACACCTCTACTCTTTTTTTCTTTTAAAAAACAAACTGTGTTCATGAGTTTACAAAAGACATGTTAGACAGTACTTGGCAGACAGTACCAGAACTTTATGGTACTATTATGCTCACAATATTAAAGTGGTTACATATATTTTAAAATAAAAATGTCATTTTCATAGTAGATTTCACTGAATTTCAAAAATTAAGGAGCACAGAAATCATGATCTCATATAAGGTTCTATTATTCTCATGAATTTTATCAGTAAAATAACCAGGCCATTAAATACTAATTACCCTCACTGCCTTTCAATTGTGCAAAATGCAATTAAAAGTTAAGAACACTTCATCACCTTAAATATTGTCTTTAGTAAGGAAGGAATTTTAAATGGCACTTACCAAATCACAGATCAGATGAAAAAAAAATCGTTTCCCATTCTTCTAGATGCTTAAGACAATAATTGCTGCCAGCAGCAGGCAGAACACCATAGTTTTTCATAAAAACACTCATCTGTATAGAGAGCACTTCATTTTCTGGACCACCTGTGATCTTGAACCAGGATCCTCATGATTCATGCTCATGACAGAGCACTTAATTGTCCCATGGTCATCTTCATGTTCCAAGCAGGAAGTGTTTTCATATGGCCACAATCAGTAACCTCATACAACAGTTACTTCCAGAACATAACTGAGCATTTATTGACACTGCTTTTGTCACAGCATCCAGAGCAACCCTCAAACTACAGCAGCCACTGTAGGGGTGTCTTGGTTTCTCTGAAGTTAAGGCTCTCACTGGTTTCACTGGAAGTTTTCAGGTGTGTAAGAAAGGTAAAAAGCCTACTTATTTCCTACACTTAAGACAGTAAAAAATTCTTGCATGAACTGGGAATGATCTTTCAGCAGCTGCTATCTGACTGATATCAATCTAATTTCTAATAAAGTATGGGGCATGAAAAGCTCATTTCTCTTCTTGTGTTTTGTATGCCTTTATAGCATATTATCTGTTCCTGAATACTGACACAAATGGTAGTCCAAGAAAGGCAACTTGTCACATATACAATCCACAAAAAACTTTCTCATGCCTCAGCTAGCCTAATTACTTTTGGAGATTGTCATATAGTATTACAAAACACAAAGAATATGTTATGAAAATAAGGAGGAGGGAGGGCAAAAAAAAACCCCAACAAACCACATGACTATTCAAAATCCCCAATTTGATTAAAATCAAGTATCTTTGACCAAAATGCAGGTAAATTGTTTGTTGTGAATACACAACAGTACAGAGCACTATTCTTGTTTTCCAGCATTTAGATGTAAATGCGTACTACTAGTAGAAATGAAATATTTAAGTATTTATAATTATGAATAATTTTATTTTTCCCTTGAAATACAAGCATAGTATCAATAAATTATCTAGTTCCACTACTCACAAAAACTGAGATCTTTGGAGTTTTAATTAAAAAGAAGTTATTTGCAGTGAAGTTTGTAGCAACATCCCTAGTAACATGCATCAACATTGATCTGGTATTACCACTACCTGAGAAGAGAATCTGTTCTCCATGAACACTCATTCCTTAGCCTCTCCTGAGGAGAATGTCAGCAAGTGGACTGTCAGCTAGCATCCAACTGGGATTGAAGGCTTTACAATCCACACAAATCTCCACATGGAAGAAGTGAAGCATTTCTCCTCATTTCATTGCAAGTCACCTCGTCTTTAGATGATACTGAGACAGAATCACCTTCTAGAAGATGATTTTGCAAAATTATTATTCTCAAGTTTTCTGCAGTAATTCTTATAGAAAACTTACCCAATAAGATCAAGGAGACAGGATTCATCATCGTCATCATCCATGACAACTAGAATAAAGGAGAGGATGGATATTTGATATGTATCACACAAAAGTTTATTTTCAACAACAAAACCAATTTAGACTACCTCAGTAATTTTTCTTAAACAACTGATGAAGTTGACAGTTGTCTACTATTAACAAAGTTCTTAAGTAGACCTGCACCTTCTAGAGTTGTCTTCTGATTTATCTCAAAATCAAAGTCAGTCACGTGCAAAGACTGACAAAATTCCATGCAATGCTTTACTATCCAGGGGAGTTTTAGCATTTTAAATCCAAGAGAGACAAATGATTAACCAAACTGATTAAAAAGAACCTCTAGGACTTAAAGTAGTAAAAATATCAACACTGAATGCAATCTAAGACTCAAATTAAAATGCTTCTATAGGAATTTATTCCCAGCTAATCCCAGTGAGGGAATAACCAAACACTACAGAACCTACAAATGCTGTTACAAATTAGTGGCTGTAACACTGCGTAGCTGAAAAGGTAAATAAATGTAGGTCAATGCCATGAGGATGCTGCTACAGTCTAGAACCCAAACTACAGCCAAGACATGACTAAAAGAAACACTATTTTCTAACAGACCTTTCTTAGGAATACCTAAGTGACAATGTGGCCATTTCCAGTTTCTCTTCAGCAATACTCACATTTAAGTACGCAGAAGTGTACTTAAACTTGTGTTTCATAGTACAGAGTTGTGACAGTCCTGTTAACATTGGGCAGGGAGGGAATTTATGCGTACTGCCCAACCTGAGGGCAAGTATCCAATGCAGAGCATTTTTTGCCTCACAGTGTCACCACTGTGAGGGACCAGCAACTCCCTCACACACTGCCTGCTCCATCAGGTACTGCTGCACCAGAAGCATTCTCACTCTCTCCCCTCCAACTGCTGTTCCTCCCAAGCTTCTGTTTGCGTATTCTGGGCTCTCCTGTTCATTGTAACTCTCAGAATATCATCCCCCTCACTTGTCAGTCACTCTCAGACCATCACATCTAATCCACCAGTTCAATTACTGACTGATGTTAGCAATTGCAAAACCTGTTGGTACCCTGGCTTCCTTTAAGTTATTCAACCTCATCTTTACAGTATTTTCTAATCACATCAAGTTTGTCATTGTATTCCATGCTTGTTTTTTTCTCAACTTCCTTTAAAAATTGTGCTGTCATACTTATCACTCAAATGTTTCAACACAGTTTTGGCTTTACCTTGATCTGCTCTCTCTCTTACTTCTTGCCAAAGAGAAACTTACTCTCCCTGACCAGAGATCCACATGAATTGTTCCTCATCCTGATCTCCATAACGATTAAAACAGTGAATGGACTGAAGCACCTGCTATACAAGAGGCTGAGAGCACCAGGGCTGTTCTGCCTGACGAACAGAAAACTATGGGGAATTCTTTATCTTGTGTATAAATACTTGGTGGGAGAGGGTTACGAATACTGAGCCAAAGGTTTCTCAGTGGTATCCAGTGAACGAACAAGAGGCAAGGGGCACAAATCAAAATAAGCCAAAAAGTTTATGTACACAAAAGAAAAAATTTCGTTTTTAAAACTCTGAGGGTAGCCAAATACTGGCACTAGCTTTTCAGCAAGGTTATGGAATCTCCATCCTTGGAGATACCCAGAACACAGCTGGACCACAGCCTTGACCTGCCTGCTCTGGCCCTGAGCAGCATGCTCTGGTTGAGTCTGCTCTGAGCAGGACAGGGGATAACGTGATCTCCAGATATTCATTCCCACCTTGGCTGTCCTGTGATTCTGTAACCTCTTTCCTGAAATTTTTCTACACTACACTGGTTCTGAAAATAGCTTATACTGTAGACTAGCAGAGGGTACCGTGTCCTCTATACTGCATAGCCTTATTCATTTTTTTTCTTTCTCTATGCTGTAGCTTATAGTGAGGGTGAAGCAGAAATGGAGCATATGTCAGCATAAGGATCATTCGGTAGCACCTCTCTGTGAGAACAGAAAAAAAAAGCACAGCTACAGAGAACTACCTCAATGTTGACAAAAATCAGCATTCATGTGGTGATTATGCACCTTAAGAAATTTCTCCCACAATTCAGTATTCCATCTGCTTACTCCTGCATAGAGCCACCAGCTTGAGCACTGATATTGCAATTTAATGCTAAGCAAATGGCATGACACAGTATGATGTCATGAAATTTAAATGTAAATGTGTATTACTAAGAACAAATTAATAAGCAATTAGCAATGTGCTTTAACTGTACTGATAGTACTACTTACAGAAAGCTGTTATTCCTCTAACTGCTGAAAGCATACCCATGTCTAAAGAACAAGGTACCAAAGTCTCCTAGCTAACCAAAAGCAAAAATTCATCAAAAGTCAAAATTATCTTTGTTTCCACACTGCAAACCTACTTTTGAATATGCCAACCCATGTGTCTGTGGCAATACTGACAGCATTACTTAAATAAAATAAAGTATCTTTGCTTTACATAACCAAATATTCTCTGTGATTTTATTTTAATAAGGGTTCACCATTAGAAGTGACACCACAGAACTTTGTACAATTAATACTCCTGGAGGTATTAAAACAACTGACACAAACTAAGACGAATTTGTTAAGTTCACTGATTCTTCAAAACTTGCACAGAATGATTAGAAGAAAAATAAAATGCATGAAAACACTGATGTGAGAAAATCCTAATGGTGATACATAATCTTCACTACTACACTCATTACTGAATACACACTTGGCTTTACTAGCTAAGCGTGATACAAGAAAAATCTATCCAACATACTGTAAACTCCTATGAGTTTACAACAGATAACAAACCCCATAGGAAACAGCTGCATTTTTTATAAACACCAAAAATCACAACCAGTTTCCTCCAGAAGTGCACCTTCTTAATAAGCTTTAACAACATTTTTGTCAGCACTGGCAGAATTCTGCCACACATGAAAAAGAAGTATGTCACCATTTCACTAAGGCTCATTTACCAAAGAGCTCACCTGTATAAAACCTGCACCAAGCTTTTATAGAGTTGATCAGTGCTCCATAACAGAGCCACTTAACCACACACAGCTCTTACTACATTCAAAAGTTGTTTCAATTACCATTCACTGCCTAAGGGGCTCCATGCTCCCACACTTCAAAAACTGCAAAACCACACAGACAGATCATTACCATCTCCATATCCCCACAAACATGTGTAAGCAACACTGCACTAAGACGCTGCATGGCAGCGCTTTTGTGAAGTACCACTGGAGCAACAAGCCATTTAAACAGACTCACAGGGGTATGTGGTCTGTGAAAGAACCATCAAGATCCCAGCCAAGCCATAAACCTACCTATTTAGACTAAATTCTGTTCCTATTTCCCCACACATACCTAAGATGGACACAACCACATAAGTGCATGTTGTGGTTTAACCTGGGAGGCAGCTGAGCACCACATAGCCACTTGCTCGTTCCCCCAAGTGGAATGGGGGAGAGAATCAGGAAAAGCAGGGTAAAACTTGACATGAAGACAGCTTCATGCGACAGAAAAAGAAAGGGAAAATAATAGCCACGATAAAAGAATATTCAAAAGAAGTGATGCGCAATGCAATTGCTCACCACCTGCTGACTGATGCCCAGCTCAATCTAAGCCATGGGTCACCAGCCCCCAGCCAATTCCCTCCAGTTTCATTGCTCCACACGATGCCACATGGTATGGGATATCCCTTTGGTCAGCTGGGGTCAGCTCTGCTGGCTGTTTCCCCTCCCAGCTTCATTCACACCTCCAGTCTCCTCACTGGTGGGGTGCTGTGAGAAGCTGAGAAGTCCTTGACTTGGCACAAATACCGCTCAGCAACAACTAAAACATCAGTGTGTTATCAACATTATTCTCATCCTAAATCCAAAACACAGCTACTAGAAAGAAAATTAACTCTGCCCCAGTCAAAACCAGGACAATCCCCACCCCTTATTCTATACCAACCTCATCATGCACTTTCCAATGCATCCCAAATAATCACAACAGGAACCTTTCCTGTTGTTTGATATATACACAGACATACAGGCCCATAGTCTATGGGCCATCCCTCTAAGATGCCCACTGATTTCATTTAGTCCAGGACTTTGGGCTCCATCTGTCATATCACCCCTGCAAAGTGAAAGAGATGACATGTGGTGTTGGGATTATTACATGCTGAAGTCTGGTTCCACCATTGCTGCACATGTCTGGTTTTATCATCACTGCACTTTGCTCGGTTTCATCAGCACTCATTCTCCATTAATCTGAGCAATTCTCACAGCAATACCATGGATATGGCATAAAGCAACCAGAGCAGTGATGAAACACAGAATTATACAGCAAATGATGTCATCATTCGTTGTTCTCTCACAAAATCAAGTCCCCTTGAGTACGTATCAGACTTCCCCATCTTTCTGCATTACCCACTAAGTGCACCCAGGTCCCTGAGAAAACGCAATCCCATGGATGGGTCTGCCTTTGCTGGAGACAGGAACAGTTTGCCTTCCACAACATAATCTTCTATGTGCACTACAGGAACTTGATCCCTCCTACAGTATATTAAAGTTTTGATTGGGCAGGGCCAGCCCACTTAACTGATCCCCTAGCATTAACTAATCAGACAGCTTTTGCTAAATGGATATCCCAATGTCTGAATGTGCCAGTACCCCTTGCTCTCAGAGTGGCCCTTAACAGGCCATTGCATTGTTTGATTTTCCCAGAGGCTGATGCATGATAGGGAAGATGATCTATCCAACTCATTGGCACAGGTGTCTGTGAGGTTGCTCTGGAAATGGGTCCTGTATCTCCTGTGGCTTTGATGTGCCAAATCCACAGTCCAATAAACCTGGTAGTCCACCTCCTTCACCCAGCAAGGCCCTCTAGTGAAGGTCACAGTATTTATTACTACTTGCAAATACAAATCAGCCCTCAGATTGGCAGGGCAGTACGAGAAACTGAAACGGCCTTGGCTTAGTGCAAGCACTGCTTTGCAACAACTACAACATCAGTGTGTTATTCTCATCCTAAATCCGTAACACAGCACTGTACCAGCCACAAGGAAAAAAAATCAACACCAACCCAGCCGAAACCAGGACACTGCAGGTTTAAATCTTTTTAACTGATGCCTATTTTCAACAAGGATTACCAAACGATTAGTGCCCTGGTAATTTCAGGAGAGCAACAGAGGCAGTGACGAACAATCAGACAAGAGTACTTGCACACCCAAAAGCAAGTCCACCCAAAAGTAGTCATTCAGTTTACTTCAAAAAAAGGAATTTGAGCAACACATGACCTTGACACAGATGTTCATTTAAAAGTGTGTTAAACAAGGCAAGCCTGTCCTGAGGAATTTTCCTAAAGCCTTTTCTACAGCACAAATGATAGAAACGTTTGTCACTTTTCTTGCCAGTTATCTTTACTAGTTTTCTGTCCTCCTGTTTGTTAACATATAGTAGGCCAAAGCAATGAGTGATGGATGAAATGGGTATAAATCATATTAAGCCAAGAGAGTTTGAAAATAAAACTTGCCACAATGAGTGGAGTTAAGAGTCATGAAGCCTAGAATAGTGGTCTTCAAAGTGGGATGTGTGCAAGACAATCCACTGGGGTGCAAGAAGAAGATATTAAAACTTCAGTAGTACATGAAGTTTTAATATACACACATATACTCGAGTACGTAAATAAATATACTGGAAGTGCATGCTCAAAAATCTTACCAACAAGGGTGTGCAAACAAAAACATTTGGAGACCACTGGCCTAGACCCTTAAACATTGACTCACTTCTCTATTTGAATCAGTCTTTGGAGACTTCAGCCAGTGGAGGCTCCAGGTGAGGCTTGGCTGGGCCATTGGGACCCATCAATGCATCCAGGGCCCTGCCAAGAGCCCACACTAGAGAAAGCTGGGGAAAACACACTTTGGGAAGAGTCACACAACCCTCTGGAGCACTGTTACAATGTACCCTAGCAAACATCTAATTATCAACACTGGTCTACAGCCTTAAAAAAAAAAAAGCCACAAAAAATCTGCTTATAAGAAGTAGGCCAAATTCAGTCGTGCTGGTGCATCCAACTAATTTACAAAGGGCAATCCTCACTAATTAGTCACAACCCAGCACAGATATTCCCTGTAGCTTATCAGCAAAGCCCCTACTGCTTTATTTTGTATCTCTGCTACCACAGTGGTGAATATAGCATATATTTCAACTTGGATCACAGGTACTTGTGCAAGAAGCCCTGCCTATCCCTTCTGGGAAATAACTAGAGTGCCCTCTACCACATGCTCCCAAACAGAATATAAGAGAAGCTGAAAGTAATAAAACTGACAAGGAAATCCCAGCTATGCAAGCCAATCCTCTGGGAGACTCTTATTACTTGGCCTTAAAGCCTCTGCCTTCATTTCAACACTGACCTACAACAGAGCAAAGAGCAACAGAAGATGAATAAAGCAGTCCTGCCCTCCTCTCATCCACTTTCCCTGGGTCAGCTCAAGCCTTTGAAGAATCATCTGGAACAAAAAACTGATCTGATAAAATACATTGGTCTGTTTCAACTTAGGATGAGCTTCTTGATTGGTTCTGGCTTGCCACAGGGCTACAGCAGTGCTAGTGCCAGCACAAGAGAGGGAATAAGAATGAGGTAGATGGGTAGTTAAACACAGGGAAAGGCAGCAGTGTTTCAGTCAGCTTAAAGCACGTGTGGGGCTGTAGCACACATGTGAATACAACCACCACCCTCACATTAGCACAGTGCAGGCAGTGGTCCAGTGGAGTGATTACTCCCTTCCTATCAGCACTCGTGAGCTCCCAGCTGAAATCTCTGTTTGGTTTTTACACATACACACAGCTCTTAAAACAAATACAAAACAACACAAAGGCTGCAAGCAAAATCCCGTAATCATGTGAAGGAACTGCCTTTCTTCAGCTTGGACAACAGAAGGCAAACCCAGGTGCTACCTGCAGCCTGCTAAAAGGGGCTCTAAGATGAGCCAAAGAGGTCTCTTCTCATCAACACACAGCAAGACACAAAGCAACAGCCAAAACACGTAATGCAGAAAATCCCAACTGGACGCAAGGAAAAATGTTCACCAACAAGAATGTTAAAGCAAGAGGATGGAATCACCCTCTCTGGAAATTTTCAAAACTCAAATGGCACTGACCAACCTGTTCTAACTGTGAAGCTTGTTCTGCTTACAGCAGGAGGCAGGGCCAGGTAACCCCCAGTGTTCCTTACCAGCCTAAATTTTTAACTAACATGCTACACAATCCACAGTATCATGTAACACATGCAGGGCCTACAGCCTGCAGTGTCATCAAAACCAGATTTGCCCGGAAGCAGTCCAACTATTCACACATGCTTCATGTATTCTAAGAGCTGTAAACACTGGATTTTAAATTTATTCAAGTTATATTCAAGCTTGCCACAAAGGAATTCTTTTCTCAATATCACTTATTTCATACAGCCTTAATAGATCATTGCAGATACAAAGCAATTTCTGTAAAAAGCACAAGCTAATGGATAGCTTAGAAGAGCAACATTTAGAGCAATAATTTGCAAAAAGTGTGATATAATCAACATCAAAACTTGGTAAGTTACACGTAAATAAATGTATTTGCAAAACTGTTGGGAAAATCTAGAATCAAAAGTTTTGTGCAAATACATGGGATCAATCCCTGGCTGGCAGCATGACTCCTGAGAGTGAACACTGACCTTTGGAAATCGATGCTTTAGAGCAAGGTAATGACTGCTGTAGGTAAACCTTTATAATGGGAGATAATCAAACTTGCACACAGTAACATACACAGCACCTGAAGCAATTACTGTTGGAGTTATGACATACACCCACTAACCCTCAACTTCAGCATGACTTTGTACACATCCTGTCAGCAGGAATTCTGACAAGATCTCTCTCGTGCTTTATAACTAACCTGTCCTATGAAATCTTCTAAATGGTTCTGCTGCTCTATCATTCTCCAGTCAGAATTTTAACCTACAATCCCAATGGTAATTGTAACTTCACTATGGAATATCTGAAGAAATGCATTGCCACTGGAACAACAATCACCAGAACAACAAAACCAGAATGAGTTAGTTACTGTAACAGTCACTGTAGAGAATAGTACTGCTGTGAACTGAGTTTGCTACACCAAATTGGTGGCATTTTCAACCCTCACAACCTTTCTGAGCACGGATGCAAGATAACTCTATTAACCCAATCCATCCCTTGCTAAATTACATAAAAGGATTGCAGCAGCATTAAGTGACTCCAGGCTGACTGCAGAGGTCGAACACCCAGAACTTAAGTCCTTCCCTCACACAAATTTCCACCACAACTCTCATTGATTTCCACAGTGCTAATATTTTCCTCAGTGTGCTTCCTGAACTAAGGGGAAAGAACCCGAGCCATTTTATCACCCATTGGGTAATGTATCGTCTTAGCAATGTGCACTTCAGGTTGCTACGGTGCTGTAAGCACCGCCTGCCTTACCCTGTCAGTTCTCTCTCAGGTTCCTATCCAACAGGCAGCCTCTGCTTCACTGAAGGAAACTCCTACACAGGAACAATCAGACCTCATTTGCATTCTCTGCAACACAGAAGTGTAAAAAAGGAGTATAAACTCAAATCCTTATTCCCATATACTCTATTCTTAAACTTCAAGTCAATACTACTTTTGAGCAATCTTATCTTGCAAAGTGAATTTCAGATTCTTGTAAGTAACTAAGACTGTACCTTATCATCAACTTAAGAGCTGCTCACCATGTCAAGCCCTCTGTTTTCAAGAAATTGATTTTTATGTGGATGGAATACAAAAATTTATATTATGAGGTATTTCCACTTCCCCCTCTCATTACTGTAAAATAATTATGTGCTGCAGAATAATGGCATAGTACCCAGTGGAAAAGAGGTGAATATTGAAAAATTCATTGCAAACTAAAAACTCACTCAAAAGACATAATTATCCAAAAACTGTCATTTCAGGACAACAGGAGTAAAGATCCAAAATAATTTTAAAATGCAGTTTGTAAAACACAAGGACTTAACTACTCACTTCTAAACTAACTATGTTGTACTTTTATTCTACAATATGGAATTACCCCCTATGATAATTTTCTTCTCCAGTGTAATCAGAAAAAGCAACTACTGCACTGTTACAAAATCTACCAGGAACTGTGCTCTAAAAAAGAGTTAAAGTAAGAAATTTGGGATTCTAATCTAGTAACACAGTGCATTATGCAAGCATTAACTTTCTAAATACATGAAAGTAAGTTTTTATTCCAAGAATCTAAATCTGAGTAGTACTTTTAATATGAATTTACAACACTTGAAATTAGCTGTGGAACTGAACTGAATCATTAATATTTCAAAGACATCTGTATGCAAGAGAGTATGAGAAGAAATTGGTAATTTTAAATATTCAAAAGAAAGATGAAGAACCTTTCTAAGAAAAACTACTCTAAAAACAGAAACTATTCAGGAATCAGAAAAATAGCAACAAGAAAAGAAACACAAAAGTGCTTCCTCTCAGGAATTGCTAGGCACAACATTATGCCTCTCCACGGTTTTTAAGATCTGGCAGATGAACACCTAAGAGGACATGCAGGATCCTTCCACAGTTGTGAAACAGCAGCTCCACACACAGAAGGGCGAATAAAAACCACACACTAAAACACAGGCAACCTACAATAGGCTGTTTATCCAACTCCTACATTTCCCTTTAGTACACTATTAAAAAAAATACTGATTTGAGTCTGCCAAATGTGGTAACTTATCAAACTTCCAAAAACTACAGTGATATTTTAGTATGCTATGAGAAAAAAAAGGAAGTGTGCAGTTCGACTAACACTATGTGTGATAGTAAAGGCTAATCCAGCTACAGTCAGCAAACCAAGTACTCGTGTGAATGCCCAGTGTGGCTGTCTACAGTCTGATTTCCCTCAGATACATATGTTCCACACAGAATTTCTAATTTATTCAATACAATCTTTTTCCTACTGCATCCAGAACTCCTCTTGGCAGTAGCAAAATCTTGACAAGATTTTTATCAGGAAACAGATTCTATTAAATCACACAGAAAGAATCCAGAGTAACCTCAGCCAGAAGGTCAGGATGCTTCCCTATCCCATGGGACTCCCCAGGCTAAAGGCTGAGCTCAGACCTTTCCCCCAGCAGTGACTATCCTCATCACTATGCTATGGCCTATTCTGAGCTCTGTCTTCCAAGCTGCTCCAGCACATACACAATTCCTCAGGAATTTCAGTATTCAAAAAACATTTTGAAAGGCCCTGGTTTCAACCCAAAAGAGGCACAGGAAGCATAATCTCAACAGTTCCTTAGGAAGGAAACATTTGGCCGCCCAAAAGATATTAGATGCTCTTAAGCATTCGTACAAACTACTGTGTGCTATAGTACAGACTGTGAGCATATGTTATTTGTGCAAAACAATACTTCAAGGAATGTTGAGTCAGTCCCTCAGATGTTTATACCTTGTTTCTACTCAAGAATACTCGAGTGTAATACTTCTGATTCTGTGCACATAGTTTCCAAATATTATGAAAAAATATTCTGCAGTTCCATAACTTCATGAACTGATTGTTTCTGAGCTGATTTATAAACCAATGCCCAATTAATACCTTTTCATTGTCACTCTAATCCATACTAGTTTCAAAACCAAACTTTGCCACAAACATGGTTCACGTGAGCTAGTATCTGCTACCAATTGCCAATAATTAACTGAACAGCCATTTTTACTCCTTTCAGTTATGTTTGGGAAATCTACTGAAAACAGAAATGGATGAATTGACAGATGTGTAACTACTTCAGCAGTGCAGTTCATATCAACACCCAAAACCCAGGCGGAAAATTCTCCATCCTGTACTTCTTGGAGTAAATGCCTTGCTGAATGCCAACAGAGATTTCAGTGGGGCCAAGATGATTTCTGTAGTTGACTTATCTCAATAAATTCAAGCTCCAATACCACATCTTGAAAATTCCATGCCTGGATCAAGTTCACAGTAAAACTACTGCAAGTTCAACCCAAGAAAAGGCATAAGATCAGATTTTACAAAAATAATCAATCTCTTGCAATGAAGTGAAATCCTTCTCTCCAGACCTCCTCTCTCTTCACTTCACCACCCTGTCTCAATATCTTCAAAGAGAGAAAGGTTACTGTGTTACATTTTTGCAGTGATTTTGCCTTTCTATTTCTTCTGGTAAGGATTCCCTTAACTCTAGAACATTTTTAAACCAGTGCAAGTAAAGAAAGGAATAAAAAATACTTGATAATCTCTCTGTGCTAGTTAATGATGGTAATTTTTATTTTGTCCGAAACCTCAACAATTCTCAAATAAAGCAAATATAATACTAACAGAGTAGTTGGGGTTTTTTTCAACAATGAAAGCAGGAACAAATTAACATTTGAAAATAAAGACACATATTCATTTAACTATGTGATGACCTGGAAAAAACCTCAGTTCAGTTTGGTGCTTATGCATTTACATTAGTGTAACAAGGGCCCTCCCAAAACTGCTCACTCTGACTTTCAAACTAAAACAGTGGCAGGTCACAATGAAAGTTAGAACAGTTTATTATTGTCACTGCTTTCCCTCTGCTAGAAGAAAGAAAAACACGCTTGTTTTTGTAGACAATCCCCATGTCTGTGCTGGACTGGGTATATGACAATAAAAAACCTTTCAAGTACAGATGCAGCTTATTTCAGCAGAACCACTGTAAGGAATTCTGCCAACTCTCTGAACAGAGTGACTACATTATCCAAGAGGCTCTAATGCCTGCTCTGTAGCTACTACTTAGATAGGAATGACACACTTTCACGCTCTCGCTGCTACATCCACTCTAAAAAGCACCAGCCATTAGATTTACCAAGCCTAATGCAGCATGAAGAGGCACGATCATTGACCATTAGAGCCCCATTGTGAAATCTAACTGCAGTTAGGCAGATACAACTTCCCTGGAGCCCATGTGGAACTACACCAGCAAAACTCTGGAAAGACAGCAGGCAGCACACCCAGGAATCCATGACTGCAAAGCTTTTCAGCTCCAGGCCATGGACTTACCTCTGCCACAAAACTTCACGAATACAAAAAGTGACCTTGGAGGAAACTGGAAATGCAGCTTATAGTAGCACAACTTTGAGACTTTCCTCTCAGTACAATTAAACAAAAGACATAAACTGCACTGGGAAGGGACACGTGAAGTAGCTCAGGAAAGCTGCACATCCATGAGGTGATGTAAATACTCAGTTACAGTACAACCATCTCTGTAGCACTGACCTCAAGAGAGTCCACACGTTTACTGAGTGAATTTTCAACTTGAGAATACAGGTATTGTACACACAAAGCAAGCAAAGTGTGAACAAAACAGGCACACACCGAAACACACGAGTATCACACCAGTGAGCAAGCCAAGGTGTATCAATGGAAGCACCACCAGGCTACTGTATCAATATGGTGAGCCTCGCACTCCTCCAGCAACGTAAACAAGCGAGATCCAATGCAAAGTGCAACTTGCAACAACAGCGACAAACTTTAAAGCTCAGACAGACAAAAACACATCTAAAAAGAACAGGTCTGGAATGTTTAAGTACTGCCCAACAAAGATCTCAACACAAGATGAGAATACACTGTGCTTTAATGCAAGCAGGCCAGTGTGCAGATTATATATAGTCATTTGGCAAGTACTAGGCACTGAGAGAATATAAACCGGTCATTTTTATCCCATTTCTGCCATTTCTTCACTACTTTCACAAATTAATGAAAAAAACCACACACGATCTTCCAGACATTAGGGCACAATAGAGAAGTTTTATTACATAAAAGTACACTACCATTAAAAAAAAGAATTCACTTCCTTGATCCCAAGATTCCTGTTAACAAAAAAAAAATCACTTCAAGAAGCAATGACTTTAACGAGGTAAGATTTCTGAACTGTGTGAACAAATGCTGTACTACACACTCAAAATGTTTGTAAGCAATTAAAGTTTTATAGCTGGTGTTTTTTTCACCATATAGCTGAAATGTTAAGAAGTCCCCAGGAAAGTCTTTTAAAAAGACAGTTTATATGCAGACAATTTTTTAGTATATTCCAAGCAATGAGTGTATTTCACAGAATGTTGTTTAAAACCCTTCTACTTCAACAGGCAAAAAAAAATTAAACAGCCTTAAGATTATTCCTGAATTTTAAAAAAAATCTCCCACTTCCATCAGAAATGAGCAAGGGAAATGGGGAAGCCCTGCTATGATGTGTCAACAAACAAACTCAAGAATTACACAAGTATTCCACACTCCTCGGCAGGCACAGCATAAGCTGGTCTGGCAGCACACTTTGCCCTTCCCAGGTATAGGTGATGATGGTATTAATGGTATTAAACTCAAGCCTCGTGAGCTTGTAGCAGATCATACAATGTTAAAACAAAAGGTGGTTTTGAGAAGAAAGTATTTTCAGTGCTTTTCCTTAAAACAGCACCAAAACAAAACTTCAAAAATATATTAAGGTGGAGCTACTAAATTAAGTAATTTGGAAAACATAGCTTCCTCTAAGACATAAAGGAACGATAAAAACTTGAAAATATGCTAGTCCCTCCCCCCACCAAAAAATTACGAAGACAGAAACAGCAACAAAATATGCAACCTACCCACCAAAAAATTACCTATGCTTTTATTTTTGCGAGCACTTTTACAGGTACTGAAGCCTCTTCAGTGGAGAATATCTTGCACTATGCGCTACTCCAGATCATATTTTAAAGGTGGATTTCTTATTGAATGTCATGTTTTATTTTTTGGTCATCGTCAGAAAAAGATGCTCTTACAAACCTTTTTTTTTAAATTCCTATACGCTGAATGACAAGAAACACGTTATTTCAGAGGTAGAAAACATGCTTATAAGGGATGTTGGTGGGCTTGAAGCTGCGCGCACGGGCCCCTGCGAGCCAAGCCTGTTTAACCGCTCCTCAAGACGGTGACCACGGACTAGGAAAGGAGTGTGGGGTATGGGAGGGACGCAAGGCTTTTAGGATTTCGGGGAGAGGCTCTCAAAGTCCAAGACAGGAACGCTTCCCAGCCAAGACACAGAAATACGGCCCGAGCTGGGCGCGACGGCACCGCCCCACACGGCGCGGCGGCGGCAGAAAGGACCCTAAAATGGCGCCCGTGGGGGAGGAGAGCGGGTGAAACTGCGCAACAAACGCTGGCAGGGAGCCAGGCAGCGCCATCTTCCCGCTCCCCCGCGCAGCCCGGGCTGCCTGCCCGCCGAGCCCGGGCACGGCCGGGGCCGCCGCCACAGCCGCTCTTCCCTCTGCCCTGCAGCCCCTCGGCCACCCCGCGCTGCCGAGCCCGGACAAAGAGAGGAGAGGAGCGGCGAGCAGGGAATGGCGAAAGGCAGAGGCCTCCACAGCTCATTCCTCCCCACAGTGATTAGGAACAGCTCTCAGTAAAGATAAACGTGCTCTCTATGCGTCGTTCGATTTTGCCCGGCTTTTAACAACTCCATACCTGTTTTCTGCCATCATCTCTAACTGAATTTTGCAATTAATACCAAAAAGCAAAACATAATTTACATACTGAATACCGCCCATGACTCAAATAAATGTGAACAGTGACCATTTCAGGAAAACCCCTTCACAACCGACTACTGTTTTAAGCCACAAATAAAAAAAATCTATTTATAAAATACTGTTTCTTTAACGCAAAATAATTCCAGCACGACAAAGGATCGGATTCACATCCACTCTACAGCGAAGCCAAAGGGGTCACTCCAGAAAGAGACGCTTTATTATGTTTTAAAGAGCCGTTACAATTAAATATTTTCTCTCTCCAAAAGAAAAATTAAAAATTAAATATCTAAAATAAAAAGCACAATGAAAAATTTGATCCCGAAAAGGCGAAAAAAAAAAAAAAAAGCGCATTAGCCCAAACCTACCGCCCGAGCATTTCGCGCACCCACAAAAAGCGGCACCGTTTCCATTCCTCGGTTAAAAGCAGGAGGCACGGAGCGATTCGGAGGAAATTGCAAATAAAAAACCAAATCAAATCAAATCTAGTGGCGACACCGAAAACGAGAAAACGAGTGAAAAATAAATCCCCAGAAGGTACAAATCTGAGACACAAGCTCAAAGAAAAGACAAGATTAGGGTGGTGGCGAGTGGACGGGCGAAAGGAAAAAATCAAGCCACGAGTGAAAAAGGAAAAAAGGAAAGAAAAATCCTTCCCAGCTGCACAGCCAGGAGAGAGACGAAGTGTCTCCATTTTCCCGACGAGGAGGAAGAAAAGACTGTTTCACAGACCACAGAGCTTTAGAGAAAAGCAAAGAAACGAGGGGGGAAAAAAAAGAGGGAGGAGATTTGAAAAGATTATTTTTCTTTCTCCCTCACACACTCTCTCTATCCCCCTCTCTCCCTCTCACTCTCTCTCTCACACTCACACATACACACACACACTCTCTCTCTCCCTCCTCTCCTCTTTCCATCCCTCTCTTGATGGCCATCAAGGGGGCGGAAAATAAAAAAAAAAAAAAAAAAAAAAAAAAGACAACAACAACAACTAATTTTAAACCGGCTCAATCAATGAGTCATTAAAAGAGATTTTTCTTCCCTCCTCTCCTGAATTTGCATGGCATCAGCAAGAAAAAAAAAAAAAAAACCCACCCCAAACCTCTCCCCTCTCTGCAGCTATCAGCCTGGACCTGAAACCTTATCTCTCCCTTCAATCCCCCCCCCCGCGCCTTTATTTTAAGAAACAACTTTTTTTTTAAGTGCCCTCAGCAGCCACCGCCACCAGCCTCGCGGAAAAAAAAAATTAATATATATAGTTCATTTCCATGTGAATCCACATCTGCCCAAACAACAGCCACCCACAAAATATCCCTCTTCTTCCTCCTCGTCTCCCCTCTCGCTCGCTCTCTCTCTAGATATATATTTATATACATAGCCCCAGAGCCAATAGCTCTCTGGGCTGAAACCTAATATCCTGGTTTTGGCAACTCCTGGTTGTTAATTTGCTCCTCTTTCTTTTCTGTCTGTCTGGAGATAGATTTCCCCCCTCTCTTTTCCCTCCCCGAAGGAAGGGAGGAAGGAGGTTGTGTGTTTTTTTTTTCCTTGAAATTTTTATCACAAAATTATAATACACTCAAAGGGAAACTCACCGTCATGAAAAAGCAGTGCCTTGTCAACGGGGTTTCTTCGCCATCACATCAGGGGCTGGCAGTGTAGGAGAGAGAGAGGGAGAGCGAGAGAGCGAGGGAGGGAGGGGGGAGAGCGAGCGGGAGAGGGAGCGAGCGAGAGAGGGGGAAAGAGAAAGCGAGCGGGAGGAGAGCGCGGCTCCGCTCGGCTCCGCTCCGCACCGACACCGGCCCCGCACCGCACCGCCGGGCCCGGCACGGCACGGCACGGCACGGCACGGCCGCGCAGCTCCGCCGGGACACAACGCCGCAGACCGGCGCCCGGGCACACGCACCGCCGCCCTGGCATGATGAGTCCCCAGCCCCAGCGCGGTCCTCGCTCCGCGTTTAAAGCCAGGCCCTTTAAAAACTTTAGCTTTTTTTTTTTTTTTCTTCGGGTTTGTTTTTGAGAAAACCGTATGTCTGGAGACCTAGGCTGAGCTGCTGGCTTTAGGCTAAAAGTTGGGGATTGTTTGGGGTTACAGGAAAGTAAAACAAAGTTTTTATCCCATTAAAATTAACATTAATGTCAGCAATTTGGTTGATTTCCTTCATATTAAAGCTATAAACCACTATAAGCTTTGTGGGCGGGAGGGGGTCCCCAGAAAAATAAATGCAAGGGCAGGGGGCTCCCCAGAAAAATAAATGCAAGGTCACCTTGAAAAAGATAGGATTTGATCCCCTGACATGCTACAATATTTTAAGTATTTTTAGATATGTTCTTATCAGCCTTGCTGAAAACAAATTACATGAATTTCAACTACTTTAAAAAGTTCTGAGTAACCTAAAAATGTTAATTTGAAGTCAAAGGTTATAGCACTGAGAGCTCATTGATGCTATTCTACAGTTTACTTCAGCTAAAAGCATTAATAACTTTATTCAAAGCTTTTTCGTTATAGAAAACTAATCCAACTTACACTATTCACTTCATTCATTCATTCATTGAAAACAATTTAATTCTAAAAAATTAATTATTTTTGTAGATAATTCAGAGAAGCCTGGTTTATGGGAAAAAAAACAACACATTTTGATTGAAAACAGATTTTTAACATGCAGAGATGTATATAGTAATACTTTTAAACAAAAAAAATCTCTTTAAGACCCTTTTTCTGCTAGTAATGGTAATTCCCAAGGACTTTACTATTTTATTCCTAAGTAACTTTGTTAAAACTCCTTAGAGACAAGGATTTGAAGACTTTATTTAGTAGCACATCCTTCTTTATTAGCTTTTCCCACCTCAAAAAACTTTTAAAAGGTTTTAAATACAACTGTATCAAAATGGTATGGGCAGCATACTAAGTGGACCTTTTCAAAGAAGCTAGCCAGATGGCTTATCTTAAAAAAAAAATCTCAGCACCTCAGCATTGTTTTTCAATTAGAATCTGGTTATATTATTTTTTTTAGTAATCAACCAATTCCAAGCTTTTGCCAAACCAAGACTCACCGACAAACCTTGTTCACATGCATGCCCTCGGTAGAAAACTGAGGTGAAGGTTCAAATCATCCCTAAGTGGAAGGGTTGGGCCCAAGCAGACAAGCCTTAGCATGAGTCCAGCAGATCCTTTGTGCAGCCCAGACTGAACCTGCACATGGCCATGCCTCAGCCATTGGCCAGAATATTAACTGCACTTTCCATGAGTACAGCAAGGACCCCAACAGCCACAGTATGGACAGAAACACCACATGCCAAACAGCTCTGCAAGAGCTGGAAGCCTATACTCGTGACGCCAGCATTAGAAAATCCAATGTTCCTAACTCGTGTAGATCCTTCGAGCCCAAACTCTGCCCTAAATTCAAGCCTACTCAGCATCACTGGCTTTACAGAATATTGCTCAAGTGAGAACTTGTATGGAGGGACACCACAAGCATTCTTCTGATCTGGTTAACAGGAAGGAACTCTGCTTTAGAGGTTACAAGGCCGAACATCTGATCAGTTATTATTATTATTACTCTCCCAGTCCTACAGAAACCACAAGTAGGAAGTAGGCAATACAATACAAAGAAGGAACTGGAGAAAGGAAGACAAATGATTTTGAATGGATTCTGTTATCATGCAAGGACTCCTACATAAATTTTCCATGATGGTACCATAACTTACTTTCCCTGAAGGATGTTTCAAAGCAGCGTTGACAATAGTGTTACTAAGGAGGTACAAAAAGGGAAGCAGGCTAACATCATCTATGCAACGAAGCACCCTGCAGCAACTAGATTTCTCCATATCTACACGCTTCTTCTATATTTGTTCACAGGTAGAAATGGTTACCAAAAACAAGGCTTGGATGTAACTTCATAGGTCATATTGAAGTATGCACTTAATGTTACCTTCAATACTTAGAGGTCTGAATGCAGTCATCAGCTGTAATGTTATCACTTTCAGGTGTACTACAGAATTTCCCAGAGCACATTTGTAAAGAACTACTGCTTTTTGCTGGCAGGTACTCATACCGTTTTAAGAGCATCACGTGGTGTTTCAGAACCAGATGTCATTGCCCCAAGAGATTGCCCCTCTTCTCACTGCATTAATACAAAAGACCTTTGTATGTCAACATTCTTCTACCTCAAGGTCACCTGCTCAGAGCTGTCATCTAACCAGAGTCCTATTCTCCAAATTACGTGCAATGCACAATCAGTTGCTGTCTTTCTTGAGCTTTCACAATCACATTTTCCTGTAGCAGCTTTATAAGGAGCAAGGGGAGATAAGCACAAGAAGAAAGGCAAGACCAGTGTCAAAAGTAATGTGAGAAATCTTCAGAAGACAGACCTTGGTGTAAAAACAGCTACTGGGAACATCATGTGCAGCCATCACACAACAAACTACTTGGCTGTATTTTGACACCAGCTGTCAAACTGTGACCATGCTGTTTAACAAATACCACTCTCATAGGTGTGCAAAGACACCAAGTGACATTTGGAGTGATCTGATACATCGCCCTGAAATGACAGAATGTGAAGAACTAAAAACTATTCTTAGATATTGAGCGGGAGAAAATAAGGGGGTACAAAACACCCTCATTCATTCTGCCTCCAGGCTTCTCCTACATCAAATCACTTTGTTGATATTCAGCCCATTTTTCCAGGTCTGCATCACATACATTCCAATTTCTGTGCAATAATAAATTAGTACCCCAAAAGAAGATAAAGCAGCAGTAGATTCATAATGAAGAATTCAAGGATTAAGCTAGTGCATTAAAGGAATTAATTCCACAGTCATCCCAAGATTCTTGTGTGAATAGATGGTTTGTAACCTCAACTCACTGCATCCTTTGAGAGATAAAATGCATGGAAAAGAATGCCATTTACTCCACTGCAGCCTTGTTTCCTGACTCAATCCTTCAGCCCTATTGATGGCACTTCTTCCTCCCATGCTCTATTCTCTCTCCATACTTTAACATGTTTCTTATGTCAGGTCTACACCAGTCACACCTTTTATCCATCTACATACTGCTTAATTAATTATTTAAATAAGAATAAATAATTAATCTTGAAGGCACAGAAACAAATAGGTCATCATTGAGGGGCACAAGCAATAGAGAGGTAGAGGTCACTTGAAAAGTAGGGCACCCGAATACAGTGGCATGAAGGCAGACAAGGACTTCAAGCTGGAATATAAATGTAACATACCACATGAAAAATTCAGTTCAATATCCATACTAACCACCAAATTTTGAATAATTACCACCACTATTTTGATGACTCACCAGTAAAAATTACCTAAACATTACAATATTCAGCTTGATACCATGCCTTCCTTACACAAAACAGTACTTACCAAAACCTGGGACATAATTGCATGATGTAATTTGTAAAGCTGCATGACTGGAGTATCAATCATCATACCAAAAACACGACTACCTAACCAAAGGTATCTTAAGGGGTGATTGGTAAGGATGTAGGTAGTAAGAGCAGGTAATGGAGAATGAACCTCAGAACAAGAGATTTACACAAATACCAGAAGGCAGACAGGTTCCTGTGACTGGAGATTGTGTGAAGGCCAAAGGACTGGTCTGTGATGAATCTAAAGAGCAGATTTTGGAGAATTCTGCTTCTCTGAGATAGAGATCTGACATACAGTTAAGTAAAGCCAAAGAAAACATGGTGATTGGAGGTCCCGTTGAAACAAATGACAATTCAAAATTATTACTGGAACAGATCAAGAATAACTATATCATTCTCCAGGTTATTTAAATATAGTCTCATATTCTTCAGCGTAGAATACCTTAAAAAGGAGAATTAAGTTTGAAAGATTAATAGCTCTTACTTCCAAGTTAGAATAATCTTAAGATATTCAGCCTCTGAAATGTATCAGAAAAAGAAAAACCTCACCTCTGGAGACAACTTTACTAGAGAAATAATGGAGAAGTAATCTTGCATAACTAACACTGCCAAAATTTAAACTAAAAATTATGGCCGAAATTGGGACAATGTTCTATCATATTTGTAGTTAATTTAGCTAGGACAGATGAATGAGAAAAAATCAGGTAAGGATACAGAAATACAGATGAGTATATTAATGAATAGATGGACACAAGAGTTCGGGTTTGTTTTTTTTAATGTAGTAGTAATTAAAACCAGCAGCCAGGCAGTGAAACTAACAGAAGGCAATGAAACAAAAGAAACATTCCTAATACAACCGAGGTGTTGTGAATGATGTTAAAAAAAACCCAAACAAATAATAGGAGGAATTTAAGGAAAAAAAAAAAAAAAAAAAAAAAAAAAAAAAAAAAAAAAAGAGGCTTAAAGCATGAAATTAGGTGGTTTAGGGATACAGAAACACAGTGGAATAGTAAATTATACCAAAAGCATTTGTGCTCTTGAAAGAAAGACAGACATGCTAAGCTATACTTGTATAAGGACACAAAATGGAGGAACAGAAGGGACATTATGAATAAAGCACCACCTAAGTCAGAACTTTTGAGACAGAGTAGTTTTACTTGGACATTTCTGAGTCCTTACCGCAAAACCAACTAGGTAAGATTTGGATCTTTTTGCTGTAAAAGAAGTCTTCATAGTATCACTAGAAAGTCTATCAATATGAATGGAATTTGTTCTCAGATTTAGACTGAAGAACAAATGCTAATAATAGGAGGAGGAAACCCTCATTCAAAATGATAGCTGACAGACTTTTTCATAAGATGAATAAATGGTAAAAAGAATACAAGTATAGTTTTATCCACTAGGGAATATACTACAGGAGAGCTAATGGGAAAACTTGGATATGGCTTGGAGTTAATTCTATTTAAATTACTCAGAAAGATAAATGGAACATGTTTGCAAGTAAGAGTCACAATTCCAAAATAGAAAACTTTGATATCCTATTGAACCTAGGTGGTCCATTGAACTGGCTAGTCCAATAATCATAGTCTTCTGAAATGCATTTTAAAAATAATTGTAAAAGTATCTGAAGTGTAAAGCAAGGCAATGAAAAAAATCTTTCAGAAACTCTATAACTAATAGAATAATTGCCTCAAAGGGAGAGTCCATAAAGCAGCATCCGTAGAGGTCTTCAGAATTTAACTACAGTCAACTAGCAAGTTAGGATTCTGTATCAGCAGCCAGGCCTGGACCATACCTAAGTGATTTGCTGCTCTTGAGCTCGTGTTCAGCATATTTGGGCCTTGCTTGGTTAATCTGGAAGTAGCTCTTGTCATAAAATGCTATGCTTTGAAGTCTGTCCCTGTTTTTGAAGGTAACTTATTTTCGTAGAAATTAATCTGTTTCTCCACCTTTGGCATTGGAGATACCAGGTTCTCAGAAGGGACCAGCTCAGACTAGTTTCAAAACAAGTGCACCTTGACTGGTTGGAATATAATTAGTATCTTAAGCATTCCCAAGGATTACATTCAAAGCTTTTGCATTACTCACAGCAATTAAGTTGTACCAAGTAAGTTTCATAGTTTTAGCTTTAGCTCTCTAATTAGTGATTTAAAACCACATGTATTTTACATTGTCCTGGCTTTCCATATGGCCAGATATATAAAGCACAACATTTTAGCGCGAACAAAAGCTTTCAAAAAAAAAAAAAAAAAAAAAAGTATGCTAAACATAATGTTCAAAGAATTTCTTTCTTCCAAATGAACCGAGATACAGTGACTCGACATCCACTTTTAATGAAGCCCCACTGCACCGTGAAAAATGTGCAGTCTACAGTATCTTAAATGAATCATAATATGGCTTACATCTTTAATGCCTGATCACAGTGCCAGAGGAGTTCAAAGAGCCCTTACTAAAACCATCAGTAGAATACGCTGGTTGCACAAGCCGCTGAAGTACCTACTTTGTAGCCAGAAGTAATTACGTTGCTCTGCTAATCTCTTCTGCAGAAACTCAATCTAACAGACGGAGATCACATCTATGAGATAAGAGCTCCAGGCAAGGCACAGAGGCTGCTGCTTTTCTTGAAAACACAACACAGCATTTTGTGTGTGTGACGGTGCAACACACATGCATTACACCCTTTGGAATAAAAACGGTCAGTGTTGGGAATACATACTGATGATGAGGAATAACTCTACTTACTTCCTTCCTTCCTTCCTCTGCTTGAGATACTGCAAATCTACATCTCAAGATCATGCCACAACTATAAAGTTCCTGACTTTTACAAGCACAGGAACCTCAGGTGTAAAAATTCATTATTATGAGGCTGAACACCCAGTTGCCTCTGTGGATCTCCCTTTTACTCCCCACTCTTCTGAAAATAATGATGGAACCACACAGAATCTTGAACCTTCAGCTGAACTGTGCAATACATCTCACTTAAAAGGCTCTGAGGTAATGCTATTGAGCTATAGCAGATCAGTACAAAATATTTCAGGTAGATAGCATTCATGACTGATAACCACGGGACACAGATTTAAACCTGGAAGCAAGCACAGAGCTCATGTTTCAGAGTTTCACAGCACTAGATCAAAGTAAACAAGCACAACCTGCAACTTCACCTAAAACAAATGACACTGTGCAGTCCAAACAATGGCAGAAGGTCTTACTGAAATGACTACTATCTACTTTCAAACCAGAGAGGAACAAAAGGGACATCCAAGAGGGAAAAAAATGGATAAAAAATATAACACAGAGAATTATGTACCTTACTTTTTTCTCATGTTCTCAAACGGCCAAACTACTCATTGCAGCTTACCCAAATGAGTCCAAGCCTGAGCTAGAAGGCTTACATTTTATTCAGGTGGTTACTGTTTGGCACAGTAAGCAGCCTCAAAACATAGAAGCTGCTGCCAGCAAAGTCTGGAAGAAAATTGTCAGTCTTTGTATGACCACAAAAAAAAAAAAAAAAAAAAAGGCATATACACATGCCAATATCAATTATACAAAAACCTCAGATTGTAAGTGTGGCAAGTAATTTTGGAACAGCAAGATGAAACGGTTGGAAGAATTTTACAGCTCCCTTTTTAATTTTTCATTATGGTCATACATTTCACCTTCTTGTGTCTGGGTTTTTTTTTTGCTTTTAACCAGAAAACAATTGTGCACATCAGCAAAGTGAAGAGATTCCAGTCTCTCCCAGAAGTTCCTATTCAAAAGGGTATTTGGTCCTCATTAATTTAAACCTCCAGTCACCTATAGAAAAAACAATTCAGAATGCCTAGCATTCTAAGTGCCCAGATATAATAAGCAATAATTATACTACAGCATAAAATACTTAATGTTTGTTCTGTGCTGTGTACACAAGTGTTTGCTTGCAATCTTTCCATATATAAAGTCCTTTCACCCAGTGCAGTTCATCTGCTGGTTCACATTTGCATGACAATACCAAAGCCATACTCCAGGAACATTTGTGCACACTGGAAAACAGTAAAAACCTTTTTCTGCCAATATTCTCACGTATGGGATAAGCACTTCCATCACTGTTGCCACCTGTATTAGCTAGACTCATGGGAGCATAAGGCAAAGAGAGCCTGCTAGATAAATGAAACTTCCTCATCTTTCAACAACGTGGAAATAAGGATTATTTTTTTCTTCCGGAGAATTAATTGCACCATATTCCTGCCTAATGGAACACTGCTGTAATAACTGCAGGAGTGGATTTGACTATTTACTAGAAAAAATGCCTAAGACTCACTACTAAATGTATCATTTAAACATATTGGTAGGAAAAAATATCAAGCAAGAATATTTCAGTACCCTTCCTTTTTCATGAATGAGCACACTCCCCTTCTACAGAGTAAGAAGTTTTAATATTTAAGACTCAATCTAATTCTTCAGGAACAAAATTCTGAAGAAAACCAGTGTTGAAACAGACGTAATGCTGCGTTAAGAGCTATAACGCATCAAACACTTCACCTACCCCACTTCCCAGTCAACCTGCTCCAAAGTGCTTCTGTTGCACAACAATCCCTTGCAATCCCCTTCGTAGAATATTCTTTCTCCATTTTAGTGCAAGTCCTCTACACATTGCAAGGATTAAAGGCATTTCACTGCTCTGTCATCCAAACCGGACTGACATTTTCACATATAAGGTTCAGGTATTCCATATATTCCAACAACATTGTATAACGTCTAACACAGAAATTGAACCACATTTCTCAGGAAACAGAAAACAACAGCTACTTTCAAGCTAAAGGTACTTTCAAACGCCAACATTAAGGGGCATTACAAACTATATTTCCAAACAGGAACACTGGGCAAAAAACTCATGCTATTACCAAACAGAGGACAAAAAAACTCAGATTATCTACTTTGGGTTAACCACCTTTTTGTTTGAATATATAGTCTTACACCCTGTGTTCATTTGTTACAAGTAACTTTGAAATTACAAGGGAAAAAAGATGGCGTTTGTAGAAACGGACAGGAGTTAAATTTGTTTTCATATTTCTAAAAGAGTGCTTAGTGTTAACTTTCTTTGCACAAATTAAAATCCAATGACTAGAAAAACAGTTCTCAAATGATTACAGCAGTCGGTCACTGAATACAGACGGTCACTTTTTTACTTTGCAGCCAGCGTACTTAATTTCTGGTTCCTGCTGCCCATTTACTTAAAACACATCTCCTAATTATAAAAGCCTTCCTTCCCATGTTTCCATATAGGCCTCTGTGGATTGCTCATACAGTCTCCCTCTGGGGTACAGTAATCCATTGGCACTGCTCCCACTTTTCCCTTAAGAACCAAACTATCTCCTGGAACAAAACACTCCAGAAACCAAATAAGCAGCGAGGAAGAAATCGATCCACCTGGCAGCACCTTTGCAGTTACCTGCAAGGCTCAGCAGCCTTTTTCCACAGCCGCTTCACTGCGGGAGAGGGAGCCAGCAGGGAAGGTTTATTGAAGCACGGAGCCTCCCGCAGGCTCCGGCCGTGTGGGGCTGCCAGGGGACCCCTCCCGGGAGGGGCCGGGACCGCCCGAAGCCTCCGGAGCACGGGGGGGGCTCGGGGCGGCCCCGGCCCCGCTCGGTAGGGCAGGTAGAGCTGTGGGCTGCGGCCTCGCCGCCTCCCGCACGGGCTCCGCACCGAGCCGCCCCTTCCCTCCCTTCCTCGCCCGGCCCGGCCCCGCCGCCCGCGGGAGCCCCTGCGCCCCGGGCCAGCGGCGACGGGCGCGGCCCGAGAGCGGCGCGGGCGGGAGGTGGGGGTGTGGGTGTAAGCACAGCAGCGGGCAGGAGCGGGCGGCTCCGCGCGGCACGGCGGGGGAGCAGGGCGGGGGCTAGTTCATATCCCGGGCGCTAATTTGGGAAGCGGGATCACCCGCCCCGCGCGGCACCTGCCGCCAGCACTCACCCCATCCCGCGGAGAGGCGGCGGCCCCTTTAAGACCGCGGGAGACCCCTCCCTCCGGCCCTCCCGCCCTCCCCCGCCGCGCGCCTCCCGGGCCGCCAATCGGCGGCGGCGACGCAGCCGTGGCTGCGAGCAGCCAATGGGCGCGCCGCTTAGTGACCGCAGGGGAGACGGGCGGTAAGATGGCGGCGCCGGGAGAGGCAGCGGCCGTGGCGGCTCCCTCACAGCCCGAGGTGGCCGCGGGCCCGGCCGCCTCCGCCGTGGTGCTGCCGGAGCGGCTGCAGCGGCGGGAAGCGGAGCGGCAGCAGGGCGTGGAGCGGCAGCGGCAGAAGAAGGAGGCGCAGGTAGTGAAGGAGGAGCAGAGCGAGTTCTTCCTGGCCGCCTTCGCCCGGGAACGGGAGGCCGTGGAGGCGCTGCTGGCGGCGGGGACGCTGGAGGAGGCGGCCGCCCGCCTGCAGGCGCTGCAGAAGCTGCTGACGGGCAGCGTGCGGTTCCTGGCGCCCTACGAGGTGCGGCAGGGGCAGGAGACCGTGGCGCGGCTGCAGGCGGACCTGGCGGCGCGGAGGCAGCAGCTGCAGCCCAAGAAGAAATTCGCCTTCCGCACCCTCAAGAAAGAAGCGGCCCCGGGCAGCGCCCCGCGCCCCGCCGAGCCCGCCCCGCCGGCTCCCGCCGCGCCCGGCCCCGGCCTCGCTGAGGGCGAATCGGGAGGGCCGCCGCTGTGCGGGTTTAGCGGCGCCCAGGACGAGGAGCTGGAGCTCGGCCCCGCGGAGCTGCTGCAGCGGGACGTGCTGCTGTCGGAGCTGCGCGGCTGCCGGGTGCGGCTCCGCGGCAACCCCAACACGCTGCGGGTGCGCGACTGCCGCGGCTGCACCGTGCTCTGCGGGCCCGTGTCCACCTCCGTGCTGGTGGACGGCTGCAGCGACTGCCTGCTGGCGCTGGCCTGCCAGCAGCTTCGCACACACCGCACCCGCGACTGCCGCGTCTACGTGCAGGTCACCAGCCGGGCCGTAATCGAGGCCTGCTCCGAGGTCTCCTTCGCCCCCTACTCCTGGAGCTACCCTGGCATCGAGAGAGATTTCGAGTCGTCTGGGCTGGACAGAAACAGTAACAACTGGAACTTGGTGGATGACTTTGACTGGCTGGCGACTGACAAGCCTTCACCCAACTGGAGCCTGATCCCCGAGCACGAAAGAATCACTTGCTGGGACTGACTGCAGAGGCAGCTCTGCTGTGCGAGAGATCCTCGTGTAAATGCATTGATCCACAAACTGTGGGTCTTAATCCCCCATATGCCATTAAATGATTCCATTCAGTATTTAAATTTTGAATTATAATATATGGCTAGATTTCTTGGTTGAAGAGTACCAGTCAAATAGTTTACTGTTCTTACACAAGTTGCTGCTATAATCTGTATGTATCACTGTGGGATTTGCCAACTTCTGAAGTACCTCATTGAGAGTTTTACCTAATTAAGGTGGGGTAAAGGCCACTGATACATAAACAACAGTGAGCCTCTGTTAGGGCTGTTGAGCTTTCCCTCACCCAGGCAGAATCTGGATTAGCTGCAAGTAGTGCAAACTGTACTGGAATGAAAAGATGAAATACCAAATTTTTCATATTTTTGTGGTTCTCATGTTGCTGACAGTACAGGATATCTTATGGGGAGTACAGGACAGTACTGCTTTGGGGTAATTGGGACAAAAAGGTGAATTTAAAGGGAAGAGTTTGTAACTGCACAGTGCGGCACACTGAGATATATCCTAGGCTATGTTACAATGATGAGCCAGTCCCTGTTGATTTGGGTTAAGTCTGTAAGTTGGCTTTAGCCTTTTATTTCAAGTGAGATAAGTCTAAAGGAAAAAAAGCGTTCTAATAAACATCTAATGCTCTCCTAATACACTGATTGCTCAAAATGAAGAAACGTATGGAGTCTATATAAGTACTAAAGCTTCGCAATCTGTAAATGTTATGTGAAAGGATGCTGCTTCTGTAAGCAGCTCAAAGGCATTCAGCAAGTGCTGATGAACATCACAAAAGCTGGGTTAACTGTTCCTCTTCGAGCTGAACCTTCGGGGAGGAGGTGTTTGGGGATGTCCCACTAGTTTTCCAGACAAGAGGCTTTGTGTGCTGTGATCCTGATGTGCAGCACCGTGCTGACTGCGCAAGTGCAGTGCTGACAGAGGGAGTCAGTAAAACAGAAAGATGAGGTGCTATGTTCCAGCTCCAAAATTGCTTGTTATCATGCATAAAGTGCAGAGTAGTTTAAGTCCCTTCACTTCTGCTAAATAATAATTAAAAAGTAGCAGCACTGTGGAATGCAGTGTCTTTCCAGTGCTGTGACCACTGTCCATACATAAAGTGTACACAGCAGTTCTAGGTTTCTAAAACCCCTCCTTAACTTCCAACATTCTGCAAAATATAATTGTTTATCTTGCCTTAGCATAAAGTTTTATTTTAAAACTGCAACTTGTTTATGCTGTGCAGCTATCATCTATGTGCCTCTAACAGACACTAAATCCTAGCTGAACCATCAAAAACTGCACCACTGCCAGGTGAAGTACCTGAAGCTTCACTTGAGTGCTTGACTGGTTTTGAGCAGGAAATTTTTTATATAAGTTGTTTTCAGCATATTTAATTTAAAGTGGGAGGGAAAAAGGGATTTTTTTAATATATTCCTGATAACTTTCCATTTTGTTTACTTCTGTTAATGTACATTTTTGACTGAATTGGATTTTGCATTTCAAATATACTTGTTTTGAATTATTTCAGTTATTCCTTTACTAATGAGTCTTCTTTGCACTGACAGCATCATAAAATGATTTAAAGAATGCACCCTTAGTCTTACTTTAATGTGCATAATTTATATCCTTTGTTAGAGGGATGTGAGTTGAGGCTCTCAAGTGTCTTAATTTTAACACATCCATCTTAGTACAGAACCTGATTTTGTATTTAATTCTTCTCCACAGATCCCGGTAGTGACAGATCAGTCCTGTTAGCATCCTCTAGCCTTGAGATTGCAAAATGCGCAGCCTGTAAGAACTACAGTAATGCCTTTGTTCTGCTTGCCCAAAGCTCTAAACATTTACACCTCCTTCCTGAGGCAATGGATTCCAGCAGATGCAGATAGGGAGAGAGCCCCCAGGCTGTGGCAGGTACCCGGTGCCCTGAGGCTTCCCAGTGCACTTCCCACAGAGGTGCTATGTCCTGCTCCAGCTCTTGGCCCGTGGCATGCAGCACTGCCTGCATAAACAGAGCAGGAGTCAAAACATGGAAGTTTAAACTTCAGTTTCTCTCTGAAATTGCTTCCTTGGGGATGTTTTTTGCCTGCCAGTTATTGACATCACAGCTCCTAATGTTTCCTTTCCTCCAAATGCTTAACTTTGGTCAAACCACGGTTAGCAGGTAATGGTCTGGTGCCAGACAATTACCTTAAAGATTTAGCATTACCTTTGTAACACAAAACACGTCACTGGCTCTTGGTCTTGGGCATGGCATGAAACAAGGAAGCTCGATTTGAGAACAGCAAGTCCAGAAAAGTTTGGTCAGGCAAATAATGTGATTTGTAGTTCTAAATCTATACCTTCATATGTATATGCACCCACAGTGGCACGTTTCCATGCATCTATTTTAAATGATGCTTTCCTAATGTAGAATCATAACAGAAATTCAAGACTATTTTGAAACAGAAGTCTGTTAGTGTCATATGAGAACTTAAGCACTAGTAAAGGGTTGCTAGCATGTTCATGGGCTATTCAATATTGAAATTGCAACTTTTTTGGGTCTCTAAGGAAGGGAAGCCAAACCCCTAAGTATTTCTAATCAGCTAGCAATCACCCTGTGTAATGTACAACTGAAGTGAACAAAGTCTCTTCAAGAACTTGAGATATGGTTTGTATTGCAGTGCCACCAGTTCCACCAGGAGCTTCTTTAAAAATCACATACTTTAAAGAAATTAATGATGCTAAACATCACTAGGGGCTGAAAAACAAATGCCTGCCAGAGACATAACAGAAACATCAGTACCATAAACCTGGTGCAAGTTTGCCCTGAATAGAGGTTAGCAGTGAGAAAGTTCATAAAAATAGCAGAGGGCATTGAGCTGCAGAACCATTTTCCACAAGGAATCAGGAAAGCAAAGTCCTGTTTCAAACATTTTTGAAAGACAGCCTGGTTGGACAGCCCTCCTCCAGACAGTGGCCTCACCAAAGTCTTTAAAGCCAGTGAAACTTCCTCAGTTCAGCACAGGGCTGTTACAGGGCTGTGTTTTACGGGTCATAGGTGTCTGTGGAGGAAATAAAAGAGTTTTATGCAAAGATACACAACACTGAGCCCATGGGAGAAAACTGAGGCCATTTTCCAGGCCAGGCAGAGCTTTGAGCATTGCCATTTGTTGAGGCACTGAGGGGTGGCACAGACTAAATCTTGCCTCCAGAGCAGCAGCCAGGAGCTTTGCTGCTGCTTCCCATGGGGCCATCACCTCACCCAGAGGTCTGTCCTGAGACAGATCATCCCCCCTTGGTTCCTTTTGGAGTCCGGGCATTTCCCTCTGTCTGTCCCTGCCTCTCTGAATAACAGGAACAGAAATGGAGTTACTCGCATTCTCTCTTTATCCAGCTCTCTTTCATTTAAATAGATTCTGATGTGAGCTGTAGGAGAATTGTCATGTGAAAAAACAGGTAGGAAATACATGCATAAGGCAATTTCCTACACGCTTTTATGCATTATATTTTTGAAGGCCTGGATTTTTTTTTTTCAAAGTTTCTTATTTAAGCAACAGCTGCGTGTAGACAAGGTTCAAATCTCACTGGCTTTACCTGGAATTCATTCAGGTTTTACTAAACAGCCAATTTCACCACATAAAAGGAAAGACCAGAATAGCAAGAAAAAGAATCTCTGCAACCTGGGGAAACTTCAGCATTTCCATTCACATCATGATCTGATTTATCTGACTGACTGGAGGATCCACCTGTTGTGCTGAGATGTTTTCCAGCAGTAATGACTATCGTGAGCTTTTTGTAAGCTTCTTTTAATTCCCAACATATTTCTTTCCAGTTTCTGCAGGTATAAACTTTGATTTCTAACTCTTTTTTTTTCAGCATTGAATGCTACACCACAGGCATCACAATAATACAAACACTCATAATGACCATCTTGGGGGTCAAAAAAAACCTGTGTTTTTTGAAGATGTTACACACCACATGAATGATGGCTGAAATTCTGGGAATTACCCAGAGCAAAACCACACCAAAGCCCCAGCAAAGTTCAGGAGCCAAGGAATCCAGCAGGTCAAATCACCCTTCCCAGGATTTACAGCAATCCCAGCAGTGAATTTAGAACTTGCCTCTGTTTCCAGCCTCAGAACCTGCAGTCACCTCACACACCACAAAAATAGTAGCCTACCAAGTTACCTGTGTAAGGAGGGGGGGAAAAAAAAGTCATAAATCAGACTTTTCTCCACCCGATAATCATACAGTGAGGTACAGCATTTTATCACATTGTTCCTCAGGAGCGTCCCTGTTCACACCACAGAGTTACAGTTGAAAGCAAAACCATAAGTGAGGGTACATGAGCCAACCTCTCTATGCAATAGCTTCAAAGGTAAAACCAGACATCATTATTCTTGCAGTGAAATACAACCACTCCTAGGGAAAGGAAAAAAAGCCTCAGAAAGGCACACATTTCATATCACAGAGCAGTGGGAAAGAAAGACAGGGCTAGGAAATTATTCTTTTTACCAACTGAGGACACTTCCATAGTTTAGGCATGTGTGTATTTTCTATCTTACGCCCTTGAAGACAGAAAGATTAAGATTGGTCCAGGGCTGAGCACCAGACTGTTTAACAAATACCAGATGAAATTGTTTACATCCTTCTCTCTTAACTGATAAATTCATAGCTTATATGTAGGTCAGCAGGCATCACTTTTTGGAAAGGTATCAATATTGTATTGTTATACGTACACTACACATTATAATTTTTAACTAGATTTTGAATTTGAACAGATTCATGGTGAGATCAATAATAATTTGAATATTTTATTCTACCATTTTTTTCTCCAGTATTGGCATATGAATTATACATTTGAATTTAATAGACAACCTCTGAGGAGTCCATTAAGTCAAACATTCTTGCAGCAATTAGCTTTTATCTGCTATGGATCAATTTCGGCATTTTCTATTTGAAGCAGAAAGCAGTAGTAAGTGCCAAACTAAAGATGAATCGCAGCCAAGAAAAAAAGCTTTTTAAGAAAAGCAGATGCCAGGCAAAAAGAGTTTTCTTTTTTAAACTGTCCCCACCCCAAAACGCTTCTCAAAGATCCCCCATCACCTTCCTGTCCCTTAGGCTGCTCTGCCAGACACAGCCCTTGGCTGGCCGCTTTGTGCCGATGCTTGCACAGGGTTTGTCAGCTCCGTGTCTGGGATAATGGGGAAGAATTCATTCCCACTTTAAAAAGTGTTAACCAATCCCCTTTAAAACTCCCAAGCATGGCGAGTTAAGTTGATGGGTGGGGTAGTTTTTGCCACTCTAAGTCCGCAGCTGGTGTTGAAGTACTGAAACTACTTAAATAAAACAGCATATTTCCTAATCTGGGTTGTTTTGGTAGTGATGATTGCTCTCTGTGATGACTTTAAAGGTACCACCCAAAGTCTCAAAGGTCTAATTAGTAGGTTAGTGTCCCTTACTGAACATCAGGTGAATTACTGAACACGTCCCAGCTAACTTTAGCAATTTAGCAGTGATTTATGAGGACCCCTCCCATTTCCTTTGTTTATAGGCAGAAGAGTAAAACTGGAGGGATCAGTGAGCCCTGAAGCATGTCCTGCATGTTCTACTTCAATACTTTGATTCCTGGATTAGAAGAAACACCGTAGCGTATACACTTTCATGATTTTGCTGCATCAGATTTATCATGGGTATCCAAATGTTAAATTATTAAGATGACAGGTATTCAGAGTCATCTGTGCTTCTGAATACGAAATTACCCATATCCAGAGCAACACCAGGCTTACATCTGCTGCAGGCAGGTTTACTGCCTTTTGTCCTGCAGGACATATTTCACTGTATAACCTCATGACCCGCAGACCTGATAGAGAATTCTTTTCCACTTTAATTACACTGTCATCACTGACAAGAAAGGAAATGGTTTCAAGTTCCTTTATCTAGAATTAATTCCAGGCTGTCAGATAAATGCACTTTCCAAACTCAAGTCTTTCAGCTGAGCCCTGAAACAGTCAGTGAAATGTAACATGTGCTGCACTGGTTGCGGGATATTTTGCCAGGAGAGATGCTATTTCAGCACCATGACTTACTGCACAAAAACATGGATAGGCTCTCTCAGGAAACAGCACTTCTCATCCACTTCACGGTGAGAGGAGAGAATAGCCCCTGATGGATAATCACCTTCCCTCTCTCATCTTACACACTCACTCTTCACTGGCAGCGGCAGCAGCAGTGCAAACAACCAGGCTTGCTTTAGATAAATCCCAGTTACCACCTGCCCTCCAGCTCACTGCAAAAGCACCAGGATGGGCTGGGAAAGGTCCACCACAGAAACCTTCTATTAGGACAGGAAGAAGTAGTCTTGTCTTTCCTGAAGGAACCTTCAGCATTCCAGGCTCTCAAATGGTAACTGAGCAGCATCCTTGGTACCACGGAGCTGCAGACCACTAAATTGCTAATTTTCAGTGCTTGGGCTTTTTAATTATTGTCATTATTTTTCACACTTGCCTTCCTCCTAGCAGATCCCTTCCCCTCTGTGTCCCTGAGGGCTGGTGGCCATGCTGCTGGCAGCCACTAGAGGATGCTCCCAGGGACTTGGGTGGCAGCAGCAGCAGGTCTGGTTGACAGGCAGGAGAGAATCCTCCTAGTCCCTCTTCAGGGACTGCTCCTTTTTCCCCTTCAGCATTAGCACCGTGCCCTCACACACCTGCAGGATAATTTTCCACTGCTGGAGGTTGCCTGAGGTTAATTTTGTGTTATGCTGGCAGGGACGAGGCAGTGCAGGAATTTCCCAGTAGCTCCAAAGCTCTGTGGGGCGAATGGGAGATGATATTTCAAAATAAGCAAAACTCCTCAAGCAGTGGAGCGAGTCAAAGCCCAGAACCTCTGCTTGCCTGAAGCAGCTGTGTGCTGCAAGGAGGAGACCACAGCCACAGGAGGGGCTTGTGCCCTCCTCTCTGCCCACTCCAGCAGGAAAGCAGAGCCAGCTGCAGGTCCTTCAGCAGAGCCTGAAGCTCCTGGGATCCCTCCCTTGCACTCAGATACAACATCCCCAGGGTCCCTCTCCAGCTGCTGAGTTGAATTCCTCCCTGGTGTAAGCTCCCAGGTTGGTCTCCTTGGGCAGCCCTGCTCCCCTCCCTGGCCTGGTGATTATCCAGTAAGCTGCTCATGCCAGCTCACTTTTTATAAAAGCATCTCTAGATTTCAGCCCAGGGTTTATTTCTTGAGTTTCTCTGCACTTTTCCTTTCTCCTGCTCTCCTGCCAAGACACAGAGATGGCACAAGCCCTGGAAGTAAATAGAAAATGCCAAGCTTAGTTTTTTTAGGTCACCGTAAACTACACGCTTATCTGCTTTCAGAACACATAAGCCACAGGATGTCATCTCAAGTCAACACAGAAGGATAAGGACTAGAACGTGGGTTTGGCTGTAGATATGAATATATCAGGATCACAGTGGGGAAGTGTGTGTTTGTATACAAGCAGCCTTTTTCTAATCCAGAGCCCTCTTCCTTTTCCCTCAAAGGTTCCATATTCTTCTGGCAACAAAGATCTTTTTATATCTCTGGGGTTTCATATTCCACCCAGCAGCCTATCATAGGAGAGCACAAATCTACTAAATAGTAAAATGAGGGATTACCTCCACTCATCTGTTGACAGACATTTCTCCAAATTGGATCAAATGATTAAAGGTATTAGAATGACGTCTTGCTGATCCAGATCAAATCATTTGAAACCTTGAGAGTGTTTCTCCTTTGCTTGGAAGAAACCACCAGAAATAGTTGTAGGTGCTAATTGCCCATTATTCTCACTAATGTGAAATTGTTGATTGGGACCTTCAAATATTTTACTTGCTTGAATCCTAACCAGGGGACTTCAAGATGGAAGGACTGTGCAGTGGCTCGCTTCCCGATGTGCCGTTCGGGATCTCTTCTGACGCCTGAATGGTTCTTCCTCGAGTTGCTTACGCTGAGAAGAGGGGTCCAGGCTGTGAAATCTTCCAACATCTCCCACTACAAAGATGGCACTGCTGAAAGTCAAATTCAATCAGAAGAAACGGGTAAAACTAGCGCAGGGACTATGGCTCATGAACTGGTTTTCGGTGTTTGCTGGAATCCTTGTTTTTAGCATGGGATTGTTCCTCAAAATTGAGCTCCGGAAGCGAAGCGAAGTGATGGACAATTCTGAAAGCCACCTTGTGCCCAATTCTTTGATATTGATGGGTATATTATCCTGCGCCTTCAATGGTTTTGCTGGAAAGATTTGTTATGATTCTCTGGATCCCGCTAAATTTGTCAAGTGGAAGCCTTTGCTGAAACCTTACCTGGCACTATGCTGCGTCTTCAACATGCTCATTTTCTTCGTTGCTCTGATTTGCTTTCTCATGCGGGGCTCCCTGGACAGCACCCTGGCCCATGGGCTCAAGAACGGCATGAAGTTCTACCGGGACACGGACACCCCTGGAAGATGCTTCATGAAGAAGACCATCGACATGCTCCAGATTGAGTTCAAGTGCTGTGGCAACAACGGCTACAAAGATTGGTTCGAAATCCAGTGGATCAGCAACAGATATCTGGACTTCAGCTCCAAGGAAGTGAAAGAGTAAGTGGCTCGGTGGGGTTTGTATCATGTAGTGTCAATGTTTGATCAATATTGTCCTCAAGTGCCATCAGGCACTGTCTGGAAGGGGGTTTGGGTAAAATGGGATCTTGTGTAATAAAGCATCCCAAATGACCAGCTAGATTGCTTCCTCCCCTGACAAAGTTCTCTAAAGTCATCCATAAGGTAAAATGTAAAGCATCAAAATATAATTCCCACTCTTACTGAGTGTGACGTAAACAGACTTAATATTTTTTACTGGCTTTTACTGCTTTATAAACCCATTACCTTAAGCCACACTCCCAAAATCAACAGGAAAGTATCAGAACTTTACTAATACTTAAGAAGATGTCAATGTGTCTTATTACTTTCCTAAAAAAAGAATTCCCTGGAGATATACTGTTGATACCACTTTTAAAACTCCACTTAGATATTGGCAGCTAATCAGCCGCATGGAAATAAATAGAGGCAGTAACACTTTGCCAATAACTCATGTGTTTTAGATCCTTAAGATTTAGAATTCTATTTTTGTATTCACTCAATGGATTGCTTCAGTGCTGTGATAATTCTGAGCATCAATTGATGTTCCCAGCTTTGCACAGTGGCCCAGGTAGCCATATGTATATTAAGTTCTGTCCTGTGCCTAATTTTTTAAAACCTCACATGAAAGCATCACTAATTTATTGTTTCTATACAAACCAGACGAGGTTGTTGACCAGAAACACCTTAATGGCTTTGATGTCAGTGCCCAAAGAGGCAGTAATCCCAAAATCAGGTTAGGTGCAGTAAGCTCAAGCAGAAAATAAACATGAGAACAACACGAACCTTTGAAATTAAAAAAATAGCATTGGGCATAAATACCCACAACCTTTTAAAAAATTAAGCACCAGGGAAAGAGATGGTTATTCCAAGTTCTTTGGGAACATCATTGATTAACGTTTATACTCTGTGGTTGCATAATGGGTCCTGTAAACTGGAAGCAATCTGCCTTTTAAATATACTGCCTGTATTTAAAATGTCTGAAGTAATTTTGAAAAAAAGCTTTGTGTATCTCTTGGGATCTCTTGGGAGCCCTGCCTGACTGTGTCAATGGTATTTCACTTCTGTGTGTCTCTCTGCATGCTCTTTTGACTTGTTGGGTGGTCTGGTTGTTTTTGCAGTTCTGAATGAGGACTTTTTAGTGAAAACTGTTACAGATTTAACCCCTTGCATTGCAGGGTTATAACAATGCATTCTCTATTGAATAAGGGGGTGTTTCCATTGCGAAGGTATGCCCATGGGTATAAATAACTACTTGAAAAAACCTTGCCAGCATTATTTGGAGATTTGAGAGCTGTAACTTAATCCAGCAGCAGTGGAAGGGCAATGCACAGAGGGAAAACAAGGTTATACTGTCCTTAATAACTGATGCCTTGTTTGGGACTGAGACTCAAGGTAATTTCTTTGTACTACTGAGGCAGGAAATAGGGCATTAAAAATCTACAAATGGGTGTTAGTGAATTCAAGGTTTTTACTATGTGGTGGTGCACAATCTCTGCTCCCATTCCTGGTGGGATAGTCTGACCCCTTTGAAGCCAATAGGGAAGTTCTCCTTAATCTCAGGGAAGGTGGGAGTATGTCCCCCACAATGGGATTTTTATATTATTTGTAGAGCAAAGGCCTCAATCTCTCTGAAATTGGTGGAGCATTTACACATGAATGGGAATGAGATCCAATCCAGAGCACACCTTACATTTAGAGAGAAAACCTCAACTGCATTTGCTCTTTAGATATATTTAGGTCATGACTGCACAGTGGAATTTCCCTTCACCAGGTTGTTGGAATCACCTCTCTCTCTCTCTCTCTCTCTCTCTATGATGCAATTTTAAAATATCCATACAAATCTGCAAGTGACACTCAGGTTTTTTTCACCTCTCTAGACCACTGGGGCTCTCCATTCTGTCATTTTCTAAGCAAAATGGCCTGGTTTAGAACTGCAGCCCTTTTATTACAGTCTTTTTGCAGAGTCAGTGGAACTATTTGCCTTCTAAGTTATCTTTCATCTAAACATCTCCTAAGACACCAGGCTAAATGACTGTTTACAGAGAACAACCACAGTGTCAGATGAACAATAGTTGGGGGGCTCCTGCAAGGACTTCAGAAATTTTGCAACATCCTGTAGCTGAAGCACATTTCATGTTTTCAATACTGGCTACCTTCCCAAGCCAAGAATAAATGCTCAACCCCTCCCTGGAGCTATTATCATCAAAAAGAAGCTATTAGGTTTGCTGGATCAATGGTCTGGCTGGATATGGTGGGTCCTAAGGCTGTTCCGGGTTTTTTCCAAGCTCAGGCCAGCTCCAGCACCTCCCTTCCACCCTAACTATGCTGTGATCACTCTTTTCTGACTGCCCCTCCTGATTTCTCTCTGCCATTTACTTGTGTTGAAAATTAATTTCTTGGAAGAAGCGACCCGAGAGCACACATTTCCACCAGGAGGAGTTAATTACAAACTCAGCGTAGCCTTGACATAGAAAAGGATTTTGGAGAGGAAGGACACCCTGGACAAACACCACTGGGTGAACAAGGGGACACAGAGAAAAGGCAGGGTGGAAAAGCCTCCGTGCAAACTTGCTCCTGGATATTGTAGTGTGTGTGTCTGTGTGTCTGTGTCTGTGTGTCTGTGTTCACACATCCTTCTGCCCTTGCCCGCAGCCGGATCAAAAGCAACGTGGACGGGAGGTACCTGGTGGACGGCGTCCCCTTCAGCTGCTGCAACCCCAGCTCGCCCAGGCCCTGCATCCAGTACCAGGTCACCAACAACTCTGCCCACTACAGCTACGACTACCAGACCGAGGAGCTGAACCTGTGGCGCCGCGGCTGCCGGGAAGCGCTGCTGAGCTACTACAGCGGCATGATGAGCTCCATGGGCGCCGTCACCCTGCTCGTGTGGCTCTTCGAGGTAACCCCCTCCCCTCTCCCCTCTCCCCTCTCCCCTCTCCCCTCTCACACACCTCAGTGAGGCAGACGCACTCCCAGCTCTGCAGGAGCGGGGCATTTCCAGCGTGGGCTTCTGAGTGAAAATCGAATCTGTTTAAAATAGATTTCCCCGTTGTTTGGCTGAGAAGATATCTAATAGGTGAGTAAGGACTGAAAGGTGCCAGGCTGGAAAGAATGTGGGATCACAGATCCCTCCTGCAGAGCAGGGGCCAGAGCCTCGAGGATGCCACAGCAAGAGGGGAAAACGGGAGTGATTTCCTGTCAAAGGCAAGGTGCTGAGCAGGGAAGAGAATGCAAGGGCTCTGATGTGCAGATGCATTAATTTCACGTGTGTCACCATTTGTGGGGAATGAGAAATACAAAGGAGCGGCGCATCAGAAAGATATGACAGTAATTAGTGGGACAGAAAGTGCAGTTAAAGGGTTTACATGCTGAAGAAAATAAGACTTTAAGCCACATGCAGTGGAATGATTTCAAGGCAGCCTGTGGACCTTCATCAGCTCCACCAAGTTTTTTGGTCAGAAAAAGTGTCTTGGGTGGAGGAGATGGATTAAATTTATTTTATTCTTCTTCCCAAAACCACAATGCAAATGCAAACAGGCGCCAGCACTGCTCAGGGCAGGTGTCTGTGGGCACCATAACCTAAAGTGCAGCTTGGCTGATAAAATACTATTCGTCCAACATGATGAATCTCCTGCCTCTGAGAGAGGGGCAGTTTTCTAGCCAGGGTGTTTAATCAGCACTAATGCTCGGGTAGCGTGGGCTGGCAGTGGCACGAGGGCTGGAACGTGAGGTGCTGAGATCAGGCAGGACCTGCTGGTTAAAGGGAGGGTGCAGCTCCCTGGGCTGCAGCAGATCCTTTCCAGCCCTTGGAATGGCTGCAGCAAATGGCACTGCCTATTTTAAACGATTCAGCTGCCTTTTTAAAAATTTAGATACATGCAAATTAAAAAAAGATGAGTTACATTTTGATACAAGTACTGGCCTACAGCCTTCCAGGAATGAAGATGCTTCTTAGAAAATAAACACCTACCAAAATCTGTGAACTGAAAAAAAAATCAAAATATCATAAAGCTATTCTGTGTTTCATTGTTTTAAAAATAACTGCTCTGAACTGCAGATAAATGTACTACCTCTTTGTACTGTTATTCTGGTATTCTTTATTTTAGCCAAGATTCAAGTGCAGAGTTCTTCAAGAGAGGGGAATTTCAACTGTATTTGAAAGTCATAAAGAAATTTAAAAACTCAGGGGAAAAATGCACAAAAATACCAATGCCAGCTGGAAAAAATCATGACTAGGAACCTGTAACATACCTCTGCTAACTTGCAAGAGATTAATGACAATGATATGTTAACATTAATAGCAGTGATAAAAATGCAGTATTTTATGTCTAACTCTTCAAAGTACACCTGGGTATTTTTTTCAACCTGTGGCATAATGAGAAATAAGATCTTCTTTTCTTTGTCTTTTTCAAAATAGAGAAGAAGGTGAGACTTTTTTTAGGCAATCAGAGGACTTTTAGGGCAAAACTTGAAAGAAACAACATGATCCTGGGTTACAATAACTTGCCCTCCTGAATATTTATGACTTGGCCAATATTCTACCATAAAGGGCCCAGATTTGGGTCTGACATGCCCTTTGCTTTTAAGGCAAACTTTGAAGGGAGGAAGCAAATCAGGAAACAGACATTAATTCAGTCTCCCTTGAAATGTAACCACTTCCTTTAAATTCCAGTCAGGATAGGAAACAATTTCATGCTGAGTAGGAGGGCAGCAGAGGTCCCAACTCCTGGCCAAGGTAAGTGTGGGTCTGAGCAGGGTGAGCCCAGGGGCAGTGGTTGTGCTGGCTCTGCACATCTCATTTCCCCTTTGACTTCCTGGGAAGTCACAGCAAAGTGCAAAAGCAAAATCCTGGGTAGCTTTACACCTGCAGCCACCGTGGACTCCAACCAGGTACTTCTCCAGCAAAGCCCTTCTGGGGGCTGTGGAGGACTCTTCCAGCTGGGTTGGTGGAATTGGGGTGCGGGAAGGGGGAGAGGACATGGAGGAAAATACTAATCACAGCTGTTATTCTGAGCTGTAGAAAAAGGTAACGTGCCAAACAGGTGTAGGGACCTCACCTTTCTATATTAGGCATGGGCAAGAATGAACCTGCTTTGAAATATCAAAACTTCTATTTGAAAAGAATGCCAATATCCAGAAGCTGTTTTGCCTTACAAAAGCTGTAGGCTTCCCATGAGTGACAACCGGTCATGAGGATGACAAAAAAAGATCACACCCTGCTCTGGCTAAGCCGCCTCAGGCTAAACCCTGGCAAACAGATGGGCTTCGCTGCAGAAGGTCAAGAAGAGCAAGCCTGGATGTCTTCTTGACCTGCCTCAGCCAGCAAAGAGGAAAAGGGGTTCAAGGGTGCCCTGAATAAAGCATTTCAAAAGGAACAGAGGGCTGAGGCTGGTTCCTGAGATGCTCCAGGTTCTCTGCCTGTGCAAACATGTGGATCTCAATAGGTCACAGCTGCTGCAACAGCCAAGACCCTGGGATTCACCCCACATGTGCCACAGCCCGGGCCCAGGCTGAGCTTCAGGAGAGCACTGACACATTCACAGGAGGCACGTTGCATGTCCTGTGCTGAAGAGTAAACTCTCTGACTCCTTGAACAGTAGGAGTGAACTCCTGGTGATCTCCAAAACCAGCCCACAGGCAGCAGGGACCCTCCAGATGGACACAGTTTGCTCTGCTGGCCCAGCTGGAGAGGCTGAGCATGCTGTGGTGCAGGGGATCCACCAGCCCAGCCTGCACAGCCCTAGCCCTGGAGAAACACTGGCCATGTTCTTCCTGGCACTTTGAAGTTGCTGTGAAATGACAAGGGTTTCCATGGCAGGGAAATCATCACTCAGCAAGGCTGGCCTCGCTCTGGGGCTCTGACACCCCAGCCTCCTGTGCTGGACTGTGGTTAAGCTCAGATCTCCAACTCACAGACTGGCTAAGGTTGGAGGTTTAGCTGTGGCCTCACCAGGGCTGAGCAGAAGGATCACGTTCCTCAACCTGCTGGCAATTCTTCATCTAATGCAGCCCAGGATACCATTTTCCTGCTTTACCACAAGGGCACATTGCTGGCTCAGGGACAAATTGGTGTCACCCAGAGCCACAAGGCTCTTGGCTGCTGTCAGCCAGTCACCCCCAGCACACACTGGTGCATGAGTTATGCCTTCCCTGGTGCAAGGCTTCAGCTAAACTGGTGGTCCAAGGCTCTCTGTGATCACATAGGAGATAGACTAATTTACCAGATATTTGTCTCAAATCTCCTGGGCTCTCTTCTCATCTGGCAGAGAAGGCAGGCTCAGGTCAGTGGAAGTGACAAGAGCCCAGACATTTTACATTGCTTTTAAGGAATCTCAGCTTCAGGGACTCAAAATCTTGCTTTTAAGAAAATAAAGTCTTAAACTGAGAGAAAATGTGACAAGATCTTATCCAAGGACAGCTCAGATGCTCAATGCTGCACAAGCACCTTCCTTTTTAAAAGCATGATAATAGTTAGTGACTTAGAGCCATCCAGGAAGCCAGCCCACCTACTTTGGCTGTCAAATAGTGGCACTTGGCAAGTCAATCACCAAGCAAAGCAAGCAAAGCTCCTGCAGACATGCAGTGAGGCAGCACAAGTAGAGAGCAACGTGGAGGCCATTTCCTGTACCCAGTCCTGTAAATCTGCACTTGAAACAGCCACTGATTTCAAAGATATCAGTCCCGTGAGTGAGAGCAGCAAAACTGGGACTCAGAGTAGATGCAAGATGTCAAAGGCTCTAAATCCCAAGACTAATGTGATGGGATTTGTCACTTCTTGTGACTTTTATAGAATAGTGCTTTAACTAATTTAAGTCATTATATTATTGGCTAGATGAGACTGTTTCCAGACTCAGAGCCACTAGAACCTCCCTTAGTGACCAAAGTGTGGCTAGGCATACATTCCTGTGTTAAGCAGTATCAACATTTGTCTTTAGAAATGGAAGTATTTGATGAAACTTGTTTGACCAATGTTTTTCCCTTTCTGATCTTGAGTGAAAGCAGAGAAATATCAACATCTCCAAATTTTGAGAGCAGCCAAGTGTAGCTTTAGTCTTCCAAAAGTTTGGAGATGGTGATCATACACAAGTAGGATGACCACAGTAGACAAGCTGATGGATGGTCCAGGGAAGCACATGCTTGGGCAGTCCCTCAAGTCCAAAAGGTGTGAATTCTGCCGTTGGCCTTGCCATGTGGCTGAATCCCAACCTCAAATCTCTGTAGCCATCAGGGTTGAGGAAGACCAAAGGTAATCAGTTCCTTGGGTAATTGGATAGGGTGACAGAGGCATCGTACTTCTTTAGAGAACAAATCCTATGAGTCCTGAGTTTCTCCATCTGAGCTTTACACAGCACGTGAAGGACCAAACCAAACACCTGCCGTACCACATCACCAGGCTGGCTCTTCTGGGAGTGCTCTTCTTTCCTTCTCTATTTCACTCATCAACCATTTTTCTTCATAAGCACCAGAGAGTGAAGTCAGATTGTCCTGAACAATGTTAGAAGGCAGGAGGCTGGCTAAAAACACACTCTCTCTCTGGAGGCAGGTGCAGGGTGCTGCCAGTGTCAGCAGTGTTACACAGTACAGTAGAAAAAGTCTCAGGCAGGGCTGCTGGGACTAGGTAATATTTAATCAGAAATACAAATTTGTTTTAGATGGAACCAGGGAGAGATCACCTGCTGCCTTGGTTTCCTTATTTGCACATACCTATATTAAAACAAAATCAGAATCTGAAGCAGACAAACTAATGGCTCAAATCCTAATGCCGCTCCAGTCTGCAGAGACACTGATTCATTAATATCTCCTTGATCAGCTTAATATACTCACCAAACATATTAAGGTCAATGCAAAATCAAAATATTTAGTTAAAACTAAGTGAGTGGTGGCCAAGGACATTGCTGCACATCCACCCTGCTGTGTGGACTTGCGGTGCACAGCAGCTGGGGATGCCTTAAAACCTCCCAGGAGGCACTGATACTGCCAGGGCACGTGGAGAGGCCCTTGGGCACTCGGCCCCTCAGAGCTGCTGCTCAGCCCAGCAGCCCAGGCTGCCCAGAGCAGGGGCCAGCGAGGGTGGGACGGGAGTGGCCAGGCCTGGCTGACTCTGCCTCTCCCGTTGCCTGGCACAGATGTCGGTGATGGTTGGCTTGCGCCTCCTGCACACCTCCCTGGAAAGCGTTACCAATCCCGAAGACCCCGAGTGTGAGAGCGAAGGGTGGGTCCTGGAGAACAGCCTGAAGGACACTTTCAAATCCGCGCTGGAGAATTTGAAAAAGCTGGGTAAGTTCAACCAGGTGCAAGCAGGAGCCGAAGGGGCCGAAGGAGAGGAAGGTGGGAAGACGCCAGCCATCACAACGGTCAGTTGAGCTGCTCATTGAGGTGGACTTTTTCTCAGAGAAAAATAACACAAACTGAGAATTGTGAATATATCTACATTCTAAAAGCTATGTATCAACCACCAGAATACACATTTCTACGCATGTTCACTTTTGTACATGGGAGCATAAAACATAGTGCACCTTGGGATAAAACACTTATCCACAATGTGAGTACACCATATCCATATCCTTTTGGGGATATGACCCCAACTAGGACTTGCAATATTCATGTGTTCCCTTATCAGAGACAGTTAGTTTAAGAAAAAAAAAATTTAAAAAAAAGATTGCTGGCATCACATGGTGATCCATTCCATCTTATTTTGAATTTGAAAAGTTAATATTTTTTGCTCAAGTTGTTTCATCAGCATATTTTCTGTACTTCAGCTTTTAAGGACAAACAGATTGGGTTTCTGGAGAGTAACATGATAGAATTCAAAGAAAGAAGGATTTCCAGAATTGTATATAACTTAGCATACAGGTATCTTGACAAACCTCTCATACGTGATTTTTGTTAATGTGCTAAGCAATGGTATTTTCTGCTGTATTCTTAAGATGTACATAGAACAAAATGCAAACTTATGCTGAGAATTTATGTACTAAGCAAAAATTGTAATTTAATGAAGCAGCCAAGCGTCATGAAAACAACATTCAGGTAAGATTCATGGGGTTTGTTTCTCAGGGTTTTTTTGCAGGCTGTATGTCTTCAATGCATGTGTTGTAGACTTATGCTTCACCTTGTATTTCAATTCTTCGCAGAAGCTTAGAAGATTCATCTAGTAGTGGGTGGAATCCATGCTATGAGCACATGCCAGTTATGGTTACTCTGGACATTTTACAGAGTATGTCATCTCATAACTTGCTCCAGAATATTCAAGCCCAACTATTTTTAAGGCAAGAAAATAACAAACCCAAAGCTAGACAGGCCACTTAGAACTCACAATTTCAAATGTCCTCCAGGGGCCTAGAAAATGGATACCATTCATACAAGTACATCAGGCCTCACCCTTTCAGGCCAGGGTAAACTAAGTTTAAATCAATCCCCAACATGCAAATTTTACTTTCTTTATCAGTGAGAGGGTACTCCTCATTATATCTTTTAAATCAAAGGGAAGGCATATTTTTGCATATGCTGCATCACTCCAAACATACTGTCATAGCTGGAGGATCCTGTTCTCAAGTTGGAATAAAATATGGAAAGAGTTTTCTGTGGTGCGCAGCCTCTAATAAGGGAACAGAGCATCATCTTGAGTTTATTTTCAGCTGCCAGATATTTTCAACTAAAGGAAAAGAAACCCAAGAGAACAAGCCCCAGCTCCCTGCTCCAATGAATGCAGACCCCTCAGTCCCTCCCTGCAAGCCAGGTACCACACTTATTTTTACCCTGGATGTGCAAACCCTCTACTTCTCGGGGGTGTAGCCGGGAGAGGTTTCTCCGTGGATCCCTTCTCCCTGGCTGGTGGCCGGCCCTCAAAGGGAGCAGTGCTTGCAGTGGCATCACCATTGCACAGCCCACTGGTTTTCCTTCTTAATCACTTGTGCACTTGACCCAGCAGCACTCAGCACCTCCGGCTTCTGTCCAAATTCCTTCTGGGACGGACAGATCAGCTCAAGGCAAGACAGGTAGGGATATGTCCGTACATCAAGCTGTAGTTTCCATCTCAGTGCCCAGGCTGTTCCAGGCCACCTGCACGCAAGGGTTGATTTTGACAGGTGTCTGTGGTGTCCTTTCACTTTCTTGAAGCTGGTCAAAGCTTTTAACTTTAGTTGTGATCATGAATTTAGTCACAATAACGAACTAAAAAGTCACTCTCCTCTCCCGTGCGTAAGACTGACTAGGACAAGGGCACTGACACAAGGCCAACTTGCTACTCACCACAGCCTATCGTCTCTTGCTCTGCTGAGGGACAGAACTGTACGAGCCAGAGCAGCTCCTCCCTGCTCAGCAGGACGTCACTGGGGCCAGCTGCCCCTCTCAGCTGGTCCATTAGAGAAGAACAGGATTGTGGGTGGCACACGATGTCACCACATGCACCAGAGAAGAGCTTTTCAGAGGAGTCACATGTGGATAGGAGCTGCGTTACAAGGATTAATTACAGTCTTTCCTTGTGAGGCTTCAGCGAGCTGTGATCTGTACCAGTTATTTGACTAGATTGACTTTTCAAAGAGATCTAGATTTATTGCTGCCCTAGAAATCTGGCTTAGGCCACTAATTTAGACAGGACTCTCCAATTATTTGTGGTCTCTGTTTTTTGTCAGGTTATTGCTAAAGCAACATAACAAGTTTTCAAACCATTCTTTCAATGCCACACTGGAGAAGCCAGTTCTCAGAGCAATGGTATCAGGCAGGTAAAGAGACCATCTGAGACAGGTTTATGAAGAACAGTACTGGAACCAGGGAACAAAGAGTGTATGGGCTAATGCTGTCTAAAATAAAGTCTCCTGGTTGATGAAGATCTTTGTGACATCTTATGATTACCACAAGATTGTAATACAACTGCTTTGTGCAATATTACATGTAATATATCACTTGTCCAATCTTACACATACTTACTTGTGATACTGCAAATGCTGTTCTAGATGAAGATATTTCTGCTGACTGCAAATGTAAATTTAGGTATTAAAATGTTATTGCAAGTAAAGATCTCTTTAAAGAAAATGTTTAAATATATACAATTTAATACAGATTTCTTTAATTTGCATTACTGCTGACTTTTTCCTTCTGAATTCATTTTTTGGATCTGTTTTATGTGTTCCTATATGTGGGAAGGTTTTCCCCACCTCTACATAATGCTCTGAGAGAAAGCAAACTTCCCTATTTTCATGTGCCTAGCTAAGCTCAGGATGTGCAAGCAGACCCCTAAAACACCTGCCTCTTACTAGAAACAGAATTTGCTGTACTATTTCAATAGCATCCCCTTGTAGTACATAGGAATTAAAACATCTTCACAGCCGTGAATGTGATGTTCTGGTCATGCTGAACCAGTGAAACCCCTGGCATCCTCAGGATCTTTGACAATCACCTGGGTTTATAACCTCTTTTTCTCCCCCTGTTTAACATGCAATGGCCATTCAAATGAACACATTGTTGTTCTTATTTTAAATTTAAGTCTAAAGCTCACAAAGTCAAATCTCCCTACAGCAATCCGACGACTTCCAGAGCCGTGCCCTGATTTTCAAACTAATAAACTTCAGAAGGATGTGAACTTAATTCATGCAAACCAGGCCACTTCTTTTTAGGTACCTCCATATGGATTAGCGGCTTAAATCCAAGTACCCAGATCTCAGAGCCAGCCCAAGGCCTCGAAATGTCAACTCTAAAGAAATATCACTTTCAAAAGAAATGACAAAATGTGCACTATTTTACCGATGACATTTATTTGAAGGGGCACAGAACATTGACTAAAGTGCTTTAAAGGAGGAAATATAAACAGCTTCCTTAAAGCTATTAGTTCCTAAGTAGCCTTAATACTATTGATAAGATTAGCCTCCATGCATTACATGAGCTTGGGCATTTTGTAATACCACAGAAATACAAGTGTGCAGCTTAGCAAAGAGCATGGGAATGCTATATCGGGCTCACCTGCACCATGGGCTTCCCAACTGATGGGCTGGCAAGATTTTCAAGGATGATATAAAGAAAAAGGGATCCCAGCAAAACAGTTACTGATTCACACCCAACTTGTTTGTTTTGTAAAAGACGCCAAGGCTGTTCTTAGCGTAATCAATGGAAAATGGGGACGGATCACAAATGCTTATTAAAAAAAAAAAAAAAAGAAAGAGCATTATTAGAGATTAGTTAATTAAGAGATAAGGCCAGAAAAATAGAATGGAACCATGTGATAACAACCCCCTGTGGGGAGACACAGGCTTAGGCAAATTTATTTCTGGCAACAGCAATGCAGCTATCTCAAATCTGAAGTCATGCCTATGTGGAATTTTTTCAGAATTATATCTGACCTGTTGTGTTCAGTGACCGACTGAAACACTGAAGTAGGAAAATGTCTCTCTCAAAGCACCTGCATTTGCTGTTCCCATGTCATTTCATAGGTATTTCTGAATCTGGATCCAAAGCACACTTGTGAGGTGGGAAAGCTGGAGGAAAACCTGGCATGGAGCTCAGCTTTGTAGACTCTCCATCACAGTCTCTGCAGCACCCTGCCCTGGGGAACACCCCCTTTTTGAAGTCCCCCCTCACATTTGGTGCCAGAGGGAGGCTGAGCAGGACTCCCACCTCACATCCTCCAGCTCCCCACAAAGCACACGCAAACAGCTACTCTTGCCTGGTTGTTTCTAAGAGGATAGTCCATAAACCACGAGGTAGTGCATTTCCACAGTTTGTTCTCAAAGCTCTCCAGAGCAAAGGGTGGTGCAGGAATCACAGGAACCAGCCAAACCGCGAAACAAGGACCAAAGGGCAGGTCTGCAGCGTGACACCAGACTGATGCACACCCCCTGCACCAGGGAACCAAGCACCACATTCCCAGGCAAAACAGGGTCAAGCACTGCAAGGCAGAAGTGGGGAGACTTGGGCATGTGGAACTTGGAATGGCACAACTGCAGCTGGAGGGTGATGAAAGGAGGAGAACAAAGCACTAAGTCTCAGGCACATAATTCCCCAGACTGACTCCCTTGGTAATAGAGTGAAAATGTTTAATTCTTGCAAAAAAAAACCCAAAAAAACAACACAGCACAGAAGTCACTTTGAATTCCGTGATGATACAGAATTTAACAGCAGTGCCAAAGAAATGCTGTCCTTCCCAGCTGGAGACACGCAGAGCCCTCGCTCCAGCCAGGTAGCAATGCCAGGATACCCAAGCTGGAATGAGACTCCAGCTGTGTTCATCAGTTCCAGGGCACACACAGCCCCCAAACACAGTTTTCCTCTTACAAATCACCTCCTGCCTTCCCAGTCACCCAAATAACCTGTCCAGAGGGTGGCACAGCTCTGCCTTAGACATTTTTTCAAATGGGTGTGAGTTTTCCCACTTACACACGTGTTTGCTCCAGCACAAATAACAGGGTAAGGTTAAAAATGACAAAAACATAGGGGAAACATACCAACAAGGACAAGGCAAATTCACAACTTGGTATGAATGAATCTTTCATTAATTACATAAATTAATCAAGAGCATAAGTAAAATTGATTCAGTAATGTTGCTGTTGGCATATTTTAAGTAAATTATGACAGCATTTCTTGTTTTCACCCCAGAATGTTAAATGTAATTAGGACTTAAAATTCAAATTTATTCTCTTCTTCTCTAACTTCTTTTTTTAAATTATTTTGGAGTATTTTAGATTATTTTTGAGATTAGGTAATATTAAAAATGGATCAAATGCATTTCAGGAAGCATTTTTTTCAGGAAAAAACTTGCAGTGGTATGTCTAGATTTCAAATAATTATTACCACACCATATCCCTGACTCCAGAGGGACAAAGCAACTTTCTGTCCCAGCTGTCTTTGCAAGGTGGCACTCGACCAGGAGTGCTGCTTACACAGGCTGACATACCCAGTGCCACATACTCTCCTCAAATACTTCACAGCTGGGTCTCTGTCACTGGTGAAGGCTCACAAGTGGATCCTGAATCTCTGAGAGCAGGACTCAACCCCATCCTCGTCTCACCACAACCACTGCCGCTGCAGCCCTGGAAACCACGTGCACCTCAGCAGCCATGCCTGGAGCAGGGCATCCCACCCTGAGCACCCACTGTGCCCCAGGGCGATGAAACAACCACGTTTGGTCTCGGGTTTGCTGTCCTAAATGGATGTGACACCTTGAAATGCCTGGATGACTGTTTTTCCACATCTGCCCAACGATGTGAAATGCTGCCCACACAGAAATGTTTGTCTCACACATGTTGGCATCAGAAGCAGTTACCCCCAGCCTCCCAGCTGAACACTCTGTGCTTCTGCATGCTCCAAGTGACAGTAGTGTTGCTAGCGTAGAGCATTTACCACTCCATTAGAAAAAAAACAACTCAAAATTCCTTGTTTTCAGCTCCATCCTGTTCAAGCTGGCAGAGACAGAGTGGAGCTTAAAGCCTTCATTACGAAGTAGTACATGGAAAAAAAATAAAACACAAAGTTCTTTGTTTCAGAGTTCATGCCATGTTCCAAGATTTCAGCTAATAGAGCACTTTATGAATTACCAAAACATGACCTGGAAGGAATTATAATACACAGATGAGACGCCTGACTAGTTCAACAGCATTAAGTAGATGCCTAGCAATTACTGCAGATTTTTTTTCTTCTTCTGGTGTATTTTGTGCTAAATTGCACATTAATTCCAGGACTCTGATACAATCACTGCAAGAAAACACAGGCTTCTTGGAGCTGTCTTTACGGGGAGCTAACAGTATCTTTCTACTGCAGGCATCTCTAGTTAGAGGACACCAGTGAATTACATCAGCAAACACACTGCTGATCCCCTTGCCCTTGTTATTTTTATATAATCTTCTCTCCTATTCATTAATACATTTCACCATCCTCCACACTTAAGAGTACTGCAAGTACAGAAATATGTTTCACACATTGTTCCTCAAATACATGGTTGATTTCAAATCAACACTTTGGTTTTGTAAGTCACTAAAATATTCCGCAGTGGTCCGCACAGACACCATCCCTAACCTGAGCTCAGCTGTCCCACCCTGCCCGGGGCTCTCTACCCAGTCTGGCTTTCCTTCCAGGATCCCACGCAAAGGACAAGCTGGAAAACTTACCACCTCCGAGCTCACGCTGTCTGAAAAGAGACTGTGAAAATATATATTCACAAACTGATGAAAAAGTAACATTTAATCATTGCTGTCATGGAGACGAAGATCAGTACTTGCCATTTCGTAGCTCCTACACCTGGCGCACTGCGAAACTCCTCATACTCTCCCTCTTCTTTTTTCCTCCAAGAGAGGAGTGTTTGACAAAGCTCTCCATCAAAGATGTAAGATTTGGGCATCTAATGTTTGCATGCCAGGAGAGGGGGAAAGGTGGCAGAAGAGCAGGAAAAAAAAAAAAAAAGAGGATGAATATGCAAAAGCCTCAAGATAAAAATATGCAAAGCAGTTTTTATCTGTGGAACAAAGATTTGTAGAAGAAATGTTAAAACTGCCACAAATGAAGTATGAATAGAAATGTACATGTATGAAACAGCAAAAGAAATAACTGAGCAAGCCTTTAAAGAGCAGCATGTAGGGATAACAAGGGAAGTGACTGACAGCAATAAAGTGGGAAGATGCTGAGAAATGTGTTGTTTCCACCCAGCCCAGGAAGCTTGAGCTCCAAATGGCCGTGGTACAGTCGCCTTCTCAGCAGCAGACCTTGCTTTGGCAGCAAGAGGGAGAGCGTGTGGTGTGTGCCATTCCCCTTCCCATTATGTACCAGCCAATGCACCCGAAACAGGAAAAGACAACAGGCAGCCTTACTTAAGATTTAGGATGGGTGAAGCAGGATACTGAGGCAAAACAGCCCCACAGGTCCTGCTGAATCCCCAAGAATATAAGACATTTCCAAAAGCCACTGCTCCCCTGTCATCTGTAGCACCTAGTCCTGGCCAGACCACTTGGACACACACACACACCTTGGTGTGAGTGGGTGGATACAGTAAACTTCAACAATCTGAAATCACCATGCCCTTCTACAGGGTCTCAAGCTGAAGTGAGAGGACGTTTAAGTAATGAGCTTTCATAAATAAATACATCACAAATACTCAGCTACTTCTCAGGGCCAGCTGGTGATGAGGGACACTGAGCAGCACCAAAACACTCCCAACATGATCAGAGGGGTACAAGGCATGCTCAACATGTGGTAATCACAGGGCTCTGCTTTCTAAAAACCTGAACTATTTTACTGCAGCTTGTATTCCTCAGTCAGCCTGTAACACATTTAACTAATACACATTGACCACTATAAGGGGAAAGGTAGTATTAGCAACAAAACTAGCTCAATACTGTTGCATAAAAGTCACACCTGAATTAGCCATAAGAGAGCTGATTCTCTCAGAACAGAACCAGGAATCACTATTTCTCCTGACCCTTAGCCTTGGAATAAAATGGATCATGAAATTCCTTCTTCCTCTTACTGGAAAAAGCTGCTTAACTGTCTGAAAAGTACAGCTCTGTGGGATTTTCAGTCAGGCCTCAGAGTTTTCCAGTGGGTGAACTTCCAGAACCTGGTCTGATGGAACACACAGAGTTCAAACTTCCACAACAGCAGAATCTCCAGACTCCATGGGCACTGCTGGCTGGCAGCAAGGAGAGGCAGGGAGGCTCCAGCTCCTCCTGGCCATGCCTCCAAGCTCTAGAGCTGCCTGTGATGTGTGCTCTCCCTGCAGTTCCAGCAGCCAAGCAGGCAACTCTATGTAGTTATCCCAGGCTTACAGTGATGCCCTTCCATCAGTCATTGCCGTTCCCCAAACCAACAAATGACACTCCCACAGGGTGAAGCTCACCCCTAACTTGAAGTTATCAGCAACTGGAGATGAAAGTGTTCTATCCATGCACCTACATGGCTTCCATCAGGCACTAGCAGATGGATAGCTTTTGTTTCCGCAATACTTATTTATGAAGTTCTTCCCGAGAGATTATTCCCGCCTTTGTGTGAACACAGTCCAAAAAGAAAAGCCAACTCTAATTCCTCAACATTCAAATCCCACGAGGGAAAAAAAACCTAACCAAAACCAATTCATGGTAAGAGAGACATTTCCCTGAAGACAACTTGCCTGTAAGGCTTCCCATGGCTGCTAAGCAACCTTTCTGTGTGCCTGTCCCCGAGGAGACATAGAAGCCATTCCATACAGCTGGAACCAGCTACTCAGAGAGAGCAGAGTCAAACACCCACGTGCTGGCTGTGCATGCAGAGGTGGGGCTGGCAGGCTTCCTGGCTTGCACCACTCCTTCAGCACCTGGAAGCAGTCCTGCAGAAGGCAAGCCTGGATAAAAACTGAGTTCAGTCTTGTTCCCATGAAGTCTGCAACCTTCTCCAAGCAGCATCGAGAACTCCGGGACAATCATCGGATGGAGCTGAGGAACTGAATAGCTAATGGTAGAGAAGGAGATGCCTTCCTATGGAAGTTCTCTTAATGCCAGTTAAGATATGAAAAGCACCATTCCATTCCCACTGTGATGCACGACTGGCTCAAAAAAAGCTAAGCTGGTTCCAACACAAAAATACACAGATCTCAAGACCCACAGAAGCCCCACAAAGATGAGCCCAGTATCTCTTGCTATTACCAGAGGTGTCTATTTTAACATATTTTGCTGCTGTAAAACACTTTCTCTGTACAGCAGATGTCTTACTTTAGAAGAACTTTCAATATGATTTCTGACATCCTCACAACCAATTTGGGGAGATGGAGACTGCAAGGTGGACAGAATCTTGGCTGGATTTCCAGGCTAAGAGGGTGCTAATGAACAGTTGGAAGCAAACCAGTTGCAAGCGGAATTCCCCAGGGACTGATATTCAAGCCCAAACTGTTTAATATTGTCATATTTGACTTCTATAATCAATAATCTCTGAATGGAGATAGAGCGCCACCACTTCCTGCTGGAGGCAACTCCTAGAAAGGGACAGAGGAGAGTCCAGGACAGAAGGGAGGCCGACTGAAAACTCAGTTGATCATGACACTACTGTGAAGAGATTTGAGATGCAACTCCCCTTGTACAATTTAATCTTCCAGAAAGGAAAACAGCTGGGATTTAATGCTGAAGGTAGGTCGAGCATCGAGCTTCTCCTCTATACATTCAGGCCACAGAGAAAATTTTCATTATGACAGAACTTCTAAACAGAACACCATCATTTAACATAAAATAAATAATAAAAGTGCACTGAGATGCCAGGGCTGGAGCACGAGAGCTGGCAGGACTTAATATCACATGTGAAAGGACAGAAAAAAGTCTGTGCAGCTGCTCACTCCATGTCCACTGTCCCAGGAAAAGGAGTGAAATGTATAGTGCAGGAACACATTGAACCCTGCAAGTCCAGGTTGTTCCCAGTGCTAATGTGGGAAGGCATGAAATTTACTTGCTTAGTGACCAGCACTGAAGGCTAGTTTGAGGGACATGGGAGGAAGCTGTAGAGAACCAGAGGAATGCTGAAAATAGCAAGTCTTGAGAATCCACGAGCACTTCACCTCAGCCAAATTGCCTGTAACATCACATGAAGTGGTAGGAGAGCTGTGGGAGCACTGGCTCTTGGCACAAGTCAGAAGGCATCAGGAGTTTGTTATCTTGGTTACAGACTTCCAGCAGAGTAAAAATGAGCCTCCTGTGGCAGACTGGGGGGAGTAAAAAGTATTATCTTCTAGTATGAACAGAGTAAATAACACGACTGATGTGAACCTCAACCATTAGCCCTTTATAAAATGTAACTTACAATCCTTTAAAAAGACGATTAGACTTTTTGGTAGAGGTCAAGAAAGGTTTAGCTGATTGAAGCAAGTGACACTAATAATATAATCATCTTACATTTATAGCCAGGGAATTGCAGATGTTGCATATCCAGGTATTTCTGTCAGTTTGTGATTAACAAGGGGCACACTTGAAGGAACAAGCTCAGCTAAATTCTAAAAACAACATTAAAAAATGTACTTATTGAATGTTGACATGAAAACTTCATACTTGATGCTTTCAGCTTTGTATTTTGTTATGATGGTTTAGTATTTGGGAATATTTGTGGGGTTTGTTATTCTTTTTTTTTTCTCTCCCCAAACACATAATACATTCTAGATGGTACACATAATCCATAAATATTAAAGTTATAGCCAATTTATTACAGCTATTATTTCCCTGATACTGAAACAATGTTATATATAAATATTTCTACATTAATATAAACACATGCAAAACAAATCAGAAAATAGAAGTCTTGAGTAAAGAATGACCAAATTGCAAAAAAGTGATAAATTGTGTACTCTGCAACTATTTGTGATTGCAGTATCCAACTCTGATCCCAGAGGAAAAACAAAAAATCCTTCTTGCTGTCAATATTTTGGTTTGCACAGAGAAATCTGTCAGAATCACTGATCATCTTTTTAATATTATGATTACAGGAAAAGGGTTTTTCAATGCAGTTGCATGTTATTTGAAACTGTGGCACATAGTTTAACTAGCAAAGGAATAGTAACATCACCAAAAAATTGGGATTTCTAAGTACCATGCACAGAAAATGGTTGTTGTGTCAACCACCTTAAGTAGGGAAGGGCAAAGATAAAGCATTAATGTTTTTTTTCCCTGCAGCTTCTCCATGTCTCTTCATAAAAAGTGACAGCAATATATAAATGATCCAATTTATGACAGGTAATAGAGACAGAAGCAGTCTGTACTGCTGTTAAGAAAAGAAAATCCACATTGGCCAAGTTTCTTTATTTGATACTTCACATCTTCACTCAATACTGTTACTGAATATTTGAAAAATTGTCCTGTACACCATGAATATACAAAATTTGTCTGAAGCATTGAATCTGTAAAAATAGGAACAATTCAGTCAGACCAAGTGTAACTGAAGACCTGGCAGACAGTGAAGGGAATTGTTTATCTGGGCTGAGACATAGTCAGAAATAAAGACTTAACTAAAAGAACCACAGACTATTAAGGAAACAGAACTATGTAAATTAAGATTTTACTAACTTGTCAGAAGATAGGAGAGAGAAAGGTAACGGATTTTATTTTATATCAGTAAGCATAATGTGATTTTTAGAGACACCTTGGAGGTCTAATTACATACAACTAGAAAACTCACTGCCTTCAGGCACCCTCATGTCAAGTGCAAATCTGCGCAGTTATAGAATATATTTATAAAATATACTATATGCAAACATCTTTACAGAGCTTTAAATCAAGCCAAAAAGTAAATATACTTGATGGGACAACAGAAAAAAAAAATCAAAAATCAAAAATGTGGGCAGTGTGATTGTGGCCCTTCAAAGCCAGAGGAAACCACTCAGTTTATCTGCAACAAAAAGAAGATGGGCTTTGCACCTTGAAAGTTGACTGTTAACAAAAATGAAGGAAATACCCTCTGTGCTTCTGAAAATTAACATAAAATTAGCTTTCATGACTTTTACATATTATTGTTATCTTAAAATAACTTCTAAAGCACAATGTCAATCCTTGAATACCAATAACCAATCACGTAGTTGAAAGTGAAAGGGTTTCTCAGCTAAATTCAAATTTAAAACTACATAATTCTAAGGAGTGCAATGCTCTGGAAAAAGCTTTAAATTAAATTATTTTACTTGTAAAGCTAGTGTTAGTTTTTTTTTAGTTAAAAAAACAACTGGAAGCAAGAAAGCTGCAAGAGTACAAATGACAAAATCCTTTCAGATACACCAAGTGAAAGAGTGAATTATCCACCGATGCAGACAGAAACATCCATTTGCTACATTATTTGCTTCCTTACTTCATTCCATTGCATGTACACACAGCATAAGTATTAAAATGCAGAATAATAAATAAACCGGCTCAGATTACTAGCAAGGGGCAAAAACACAATCCAGAATTGTGCTCTATCTAGTTTCTGTTTCAGCAGTCTTTTTCTCTTCAGTTCATATGAAAAATCATAGTCAGACTTCCAAAAAGAGTCGTTCTTTTGTTTATCAGAAACTTAAGTTCATTTGCCCAGGTTTATAACCCAAGACATTTCTGTGAAGGAAGCACAGTGCAAATTATAGGACTAATAAAACTTGCTTACATAGAAAGAAGTTTACTTGATTAATGTTAACTGGTATCTTTATGAAATACATTGTAAAACAAAGATTAAATAACAGGACTGAGTTTGTTGGGGCTTTTTTCCTTAGACTGTTTTCCTCATCCCTCCTTTGAAAAGATTACTGAATTACAAAAATCTTTAATAAAGTTCCAGTCTTCAGCAGATAATCATTATAAATGCTGCCAATCAATGCCAACTAGAGTTTGATTTGCTTCTTGTGCATGTCCAATTTCCTCTGTAATACTGTGCTGCTGCCAGAGTTTTTGAATCTTTTTAAATCGCTCTTTGCACAGATGCAAGGGATTCCCACGTCTGAAAAGGAGATAACACTTATCAGGAATGATAAAACACTGCAACTAAGCACAAACACTCAGGTGTGACATGTTAAGTATTAGATAACCCCATACAATACTACAATATTTAGATAACCCTCTAACATTATTCTGTTATCAGAGCAAATCAAAAGGTATTTGGATGAGTAACCTGCAGTGCTACCTTGCCTGGTGCCCCTCCCTTACAGCACAGCAGCTCCCTCTGGCCTCTGGGAACCTCACATCCAGCCCACAGAACCCTAAATGCAGGTTTTTAGCAACCTTTCCAGGCTCAATTAGTTCACATTCTCTGGTTTTGGCCAGTTTCAGAAGTAGCAAACATTAACAGTATCAAGTCCCTACATTATCCTCACAAGGGAAGCAGAGACAGGAGTTGAGACAAAGAACTATCACACTAAATAAAATAATCTGGTAGTATTTTCACTTGGTATTAAACTAATACAGGTTATAAAAACAAATGCAATAGATACAAATGAAATTTTCAGCCTTAGTTTCTAGTAAACTTCACAGATGCTAGAAAGATTTAACTTTTAGCACTTTTTGAGACAGCTGTTTTTAACCTGGGGAAGATCTTCCATTAAGTATTTTTGACCTAAACCCACATATTAACATTTGAACATCTGAAGATACTAGATGCAGAAGATACTAGATGCAGAAATACATTACCTATATAATTAAAATAAAAAATAACATAAAAAGTTATTTCTCCAAACCAGATCGTTCTGTAAGTCTTGTCTTTAAAAGATGATGTCATTTTTAAAATATTTACCTGAGTCCCTGGTCTGTCTCTCCATAATCATCAAGATAAGGAGGAGGATAAAAGCAGCCCTTTGTTTTCCCAGCTAAAAATAGCACCTGACATTCTCGTACTCTGGAGAGAAACAGAGAGAAGATTTTTACGTAGTCATTTTTACGTTAGTAATTTCTCATACTTTCATAGACACTGCTTTTCCATCTCTTACCTACTTTCATTCTGTCATCTGCATGTACAGATTTTTAAAGGCACATTTTTTTCAAACTACATCCCTCATTCTCTTCCTGCTATAACTCCTCACTAGCAGTTAGAAACAATGTTGTTCCATGTCATATTATTTGCAGTCTGTGTAAGATACTCAACAGAACCACAAGAAAATCAAACAATTTTGCTTCTCACTAACCTTTGCCAAAGTGAAAATAGACATTATCTAACTTTTCCTTAGATGCAGGAAGACATCTAAAATGAATTTTTATGTTTTCAGCAGCAGCAGCAACAACAAAATCAAATTATTTACCTTCATCATTTTGCAATATTTAAGTAGAAATAAATGCACAGGCAGAACAAATTCCCTTGAAAACAAATTTTGAACTTTCTTTGAAATTTTATCTTCATAGAACTAACCTCTGAACCTTACACAGAAGATGAATACACTTCAATTTTTAGGCAACCCTGTTGTTAATAAAACACTGCCTTTACAAACCACCTCTGCAATCACATATACAGAAGTATTAATCTAATGACCACATACACCATCTAACCCAGCAATGAGAGGAGAGCTGTTCAGCTCCTTACCTGAGGAATATGCCCACTCCTGAACCACAAGTGTACGTATGTGCAGTACAGGCTCCAACATCTTCCCCTTCTAGCTCAGTCTGACAGCAGTAACTCTGAGAACACAGCATGGTCCCACACACAAGGCACAATGTTGGGGCTCTGCTTTTGTCACCACCTGATTTCGGACACCTTTTGTTAAGAAAAAAAAAAGAAAAAGAAAAAGAAACCCACTGTTTGTGTAAACTCTAGATAGTAAAAAGATTCAGAAGTACTTTTGAACATTTTTACAGTTATGAGCTGAAATTTCTATTTCACTATTTCACTGAAACACAGGGCAGTTTGGCTGATAAATGCTATGTGCCCTTAGCTTTATGATTCCATACACAACTTTCTGAGACTTTCAGGTTAAAGGTTTCCCAGCTGATGAAAAGCAGCAGCAGACTTTGGGGTGTTCACTATAATTGCACACAACTTACGAGAAATTGGATGCTTGGTTGATGAGGCAGCTGTAGTCGTCCGGAAGGTCTATTAATTTGTTGGATTCTCTTGCATAGCTGGAATAAAGCAATCAAATCAGCACTGACATTTCAATGAATAATACACAAGCGAATTCAAACTCATTCATGTTTTCCTGACTCATCTGAACAGCATCTGTGAGTAATTAATTTTTAAAAGTTTCTCTCTGCCATTCTTCGAGTAAAATGGTAGCACATAAAATGACAAACACATATCTCTCAAATAAACCACCTTCCCTTTTCTTAGTCTTATTTTTTATGAATTTGAGAAAAGGCAGAGATGGAAAGCCAGAAATATACTTGTCATTTGTATGCTTTTAGAAAACCTAATTATAAGGTTTCTAGAGATATAAATAAATATTTTTTCTCTCCTGTATCAGTTTGCTTTGTATTTTCTTTTTGTCACTAATATTGATTGGAAAATAGTCAGATTTTCAAGTTCAAGGAACTTGTATCCTGAAGAGAATGAAATATGCATGCAATGAAAAGGACCTATTTAATATCAAATACTTATATATTTTAAATAAATTTTAAAGTAACAGATACTATACACAAAATTCTAATAAATTTCAAGTCTAGGAAAATGACAAATTAGGCTAGGAAATGCAAATAGAGGTTTGTAATAGAAGCAATGTACAATAACACGCTGAGAGGAAAAAAAAATCATCACTGTCAAGCTGGACATAAGCTTGGGAAAAGCAGATAAGAATCAGCAAAGGAACACATGGAAAAGATCCCAACAATCACATGTGGCAGGAAATCAATTACACAACCAGAATAGTCTTACTATGTAAGAAATTCTGTTAATGGTCTGGTGTTTCACAGATGAAGTGATTCATTTTTATTTTTGTCACAGCTTTACTGTATGTACAATGTTAAAAGATTGACTTTATGTATTTAGCACAGGAGATTAAAAAGCAGGGATATGTTTTTAATGACAGCACTGTGAACTTCACATTCATTTCTAATTATTAGGATAATTGTTAACCACTATTTTTACACAGCCTTCAGAAAGAACAACACCCTAAATGCTTTTCTACACCCACCAAGTGTTAAACGTATTCTGAATTCAAAGTAATTGTGCAGCAAGTACAAATGTATGAAATGCTGATTTTCTTTTCAGCAACTGACTCGGTATTGGCTTTACTGAAGGAATTGGATTCTTTAAAAGACAATTTAAAAAGCTCTTCAGTGCCTGGTATTTTTAAACAAAGGTTATACACATCTTTTAGTGACAGCATATTTTTTGCATCAGCAGGTACAAAGTAATAGGAAACATGAGATGAATTTTTATGGCTTCTAATTCCTTCATATCAGTCTAAATAAACCCCAACATTAAACTTCATCTTTAAAATCTACTCATATAAGCAATATTTCCTTGTCTTACAAAATTCAAAAAAATTCACTTCTTCCCTAATAGCTTTATTATTCAATAAAGCAGAACAGATGTTATGTTATTACAAACACCAATTAGAAAAAATATTTGGAGAAATCTGCAACAATAAAGATATTCCTCTGTCTCTGTTTAAAATCTCTTTGTGTTTACCTGATAGCATGTCTCTTGCCTTCCAGGTATCTTTTTACTTCATTGTTACTGCACCAACTACAAGGAAAAAAAAGTTTTTTAACTTCAATAGATGACAGAAAAACAAATAAGCAAAAAATCCACAGTACCTCTATTAAAAAACCACTACAACCAAAATTATTTCTTTCAAAACACTTCTTTCACAAACACTTTTCAATCCACTTCCATATGCATTCCTGGGAGAATACTTATGCTACTATCCTGTGCAGGATTCTTTATTATATTTAAACTAAGCACAAAAACACAACTTACCTTTCTATTAAAGTGTTCAGAATCTCACTGTTTTCTTGAAAAAGGCAAGTGAGGTTGTTTGGCAAGGAAAGATAGCTACATAAGTGTTCAAATTGGTTTGCTCCATTTACTGAAAAACAAAAGAGGTGTAATTCTCATAACTTCATATTTAAACTGTTTATTATGATCACCTTCAGATTTACATTCTATCCCTACATATGCCACATGTGCAGGACAGTAAAGTATTTCACTAACATTGATTATGTGGGGTGTAACATAACACAGGAATTTACAGAGATATCACAGAATGGTTTAGGTTGGGGAGGGACCTTAAAGACAATCTACTTCCCTGCCATGGACAGGGACACTTCCCACTAGACCAGGCTGCTCAAAACCCCATCCTACCTGGCCTTAATTATTAGCAGATGCTGATTGAATGGAATCAAAGCAAACAAAAGGAGGTCTCATTGCTGGAAACAGCAATCCACAGGAGCTTTGAAATAATCAAAATTTCCCTTATTAACAGAAGGGCATCAATTTCTGGTTTAAGTAATCAGGAATGGCATTTACCTCTATATTAAAAATACACATTTAAAACAAATTCATTTTTTGCCTTTTTCATTATGCTGATATGATTCTGCACTGGTAACAGGCCCACATCCATCCAATCAGCTTCTTCAGACAGGAGAGTTTAAATGTAATTTATTTTGACCATTAATGTTTATGTCTTGAAAAGCTGATTTCATACAAAGCAGACAATACCTTGAATTTCTGAGGGTGCTGGGACTCCATTTAAGTAATGAAAAAACAAAGCAGAACATCTCAGGAAAGGCATGATTCCAGCTTTTAGATTCCTCCACAGGTGCCAGCCTGAGGAAATTTCTTTCAAGGCACTTAAGAGAATAAAAGAAAAAAAAGTTTGCTTTTATTTAATCATTTCAGTTTGAGAGCTATATCTAGTAAGTCTTCAGTCATATGCATACCAAATTACTGATTTCAGCTGAAACAATCACTATGCAAAGTGTTTATTTCAAAGCAAACTCCAAGAAAAAAAAAAAAAAAACAACGGAGATTCATAAAAATGTAACCAACTGGGACAGTAATTTAAGGAGAATTTTGCAAAAACATTTCAGACCACAGAATAGTTTGGATTGGAAGAGGTCTTCAAGATCATCTCATTCCCGCCCCCCTGCCATGGGCAGGGACACCTTCCATTAGACCAGGTTGCTCAGAGCTCCATCCAGCCTGGCCTTGAACACTTCCAGGGATGGGGCAACCACAGCTTCTCTGGACAACCTGTGCCAGTGCCTCACCACCCTCACAGAAAACAACTTCTTCCTAAGCCTTAATTTCACCTAAAACCTACTTTCTTTCAATTCAAAGCCATTCCCATCCTAACAAGTTTTCTGTACTCAGACACTGCCAATTCCAGATTCTGCAAACAGACTAGAAAAATTGTTCCTGGGCACAGTCTTCATGGGCAGGTATATTCCTGATAACAGATGAATTTAGAGGAATAGTTACTTAAGTGAAACTAGAAGCGCTGGATAAGAAACAAAATGTAAGAGTTCCCAAGTTAAAAGTGTCATCTTTGACAGCACTAGTATATAGAATTCAGTCAGTAGTTAATGTTCAGCCCAGAAGGGAGAAAAATAACAGGAATTTTTACCAAAAGATCATGTTTTTACCTTCCTGTACACTGGCAAAGAAATTTATACAGTGTAAGCACAGCTACTTCCTCTTCACTGTTAGTGTTTTCTTGGTCCATGCCATTCTCTTCTGAAGAAGAAAAAAAAGAATTAACAAATTGTTTCAAATATGCATGTTTACACAACAAGAATGTAGTTTTTCAAGTTCTGATAAAAAATGCCCAAACTAAGTGAAGTATTCCACTGGGTCAGAATATGATGTAGTGGAAAGAAGTTTTCTGCTGCACATTTAATGTGGTAAGTTTGTGCTATTGTCAGCTCCAGTGAGCTGTTGGTTTACTTGTTCTATTGGTTGGGTTTCTTGATGTACTTCTTGAAGTTTTTGCTTTTGGCAAACTATGCCTTATCCAGCTCCTCCTGCCAGCAGATACATTGATTTCTTACTTTGCTAACTGCAACTCATTCATCATGCAATGCCTAAGCCAAGCCTGCAATAAACACTTCCAGGCACTGTTACAGTAGCTGGAAAGCCAGGATTCATGACTAGCTATGCTCCAAGAAACTCCCAGAGTAGAGCAATAAAGACAATGTGACTGATTTTTGATGAGAACAATTTATCAATACTCTCTGTGGGCTCTGAGACAGCACCAACAATTCTATTTTGTAACTGTAAACTGCACACATTTATCAGCAGCACCTTTTTTTTTTCCTAAGCAAAGACCGAAGGAATCTTTTGAATAAAAGTTGAGACAAAGTGGCCTTACCTGTTGATGAGGTAAGTAAAATCTGTATTATGTGTGCCATAGTAACAAGATGAAACAGATGAAGATCTCCAGTGCCAAGACTAACCCCTGAAAAATCCTGACAATGAATGGCAGGGAAAGAGAGCACCAAGCTTACCTGTGAAAGAAAACAAGGAAGTTAGTACATTCCTTTTCCTTTTGAACCTTCCCCTTTCCTTTGCTCATGCTGCAGCTCCACCCATTGAAGGTAGCATACCACATAAGGCTCATTTTGAAGCTGATTGCACAGACGTCATTTAACAGAATAATAATTACCTATGAGGAGAGTTTTGAGTCTGGTTTTTTGGGTTTGTTGTTTTGTTGGGGTGGTTCGTTTTCATGTACTTTGGGGTTTTTTAACAGACAAAGAATATGCATTCTATCTCATCTTACCCCTTTTTATTTATGGAAAAGAATACTTTTATTAAATTTAAGAGGTCCTCAAAATGTATTATGTAGTGAAAAAATACTAAAAACCTGAACATTTTAAAAGGTTCCTAGCCCAGAGTAGAGAAAGTTTTCAATAATTTTTACATAGTGCCTACTGGATCAAAACATTATTAATATACGTTAAGAAATACTTACCAATAAATGAAACATGTCAATATCAAGTATGCAAGGAAGATTCCCATTTTTTTCATTAGGCACCAGTGCTAATTAATTTGGAGAGAAAAAAAAAATATTAATTGAACATTTATACATGAAAACATTTTGGTGTACTTCAGTTACAAAATGAGAGCCACCTCCTTCATTTACATGCTTAAAGAACTTAAAATACAAATGTACCAGTTTTGGCCAGAGTCAATTCAAGAACTGTTCAATATTATTGGAAAAGAGTCTTGCCTACTTTATGGTATTAAAACAAAACAAAGCCAGGTAGCCATTTCTACTCCCATGGTGACTTTCTTTCATTGCCTGAGTTTCCAGGGGGAGACAAAATGAGACAGCATCTCAAGCTCTGACAGAAATAAACTCAAACAATAGTGACTAAACAGGAACACTAATTGTCTCTTGGACAGCTGCTCAAATAGAACTTTTGCAATTTGCTTAATTTCACAAGACTGCCTGAACTTGTCGTACATAAATAATTTGCCTTACTAATTTTGCAAATGCCTCAAAAATGCATTGCTACAGTCTCTTAAATTCATTACCTTATCTCTAATTAAGAGCTAAGTGTTGGTCTCTCCCTCTCTGTAGTATTTACAGTAATCACAAAGTGTTAAACAAAGCACTGCAGCTGACAACAGAAATTCACACACTTAATGAATGCCATGCACCTTTATCTAAAAGCAAACACAAATTAAGTATTTCGAAAAATGTTACAAGATACTTTAAGTAACAATCAAGGAACAGTTGCTTAGTTCTTTACTCCAAGCAGTAAAATCTAATTGTAATAACGCTGCAGCTCTGGTATGTTTTACAATGTAGCTATAAGCATTAAGCTGCCAAATTTAAAAACACTACTACATTAAAAAACAGTCCCATCACAACAACCTAAAAATACTTCAGTTGAAGACTGCTGCCTTGCTGGCCAAAAAGATGAGAGCTGAAGACATGTGACATTTTGAGGCTATTTCTATTAGCAAACATTTCACCACGACTCAGATTGAAAATGCTTTTCCTTTTCTCAGTATATAGCCACAGAACTCAACCCAAAAGTATGAAAAACGCCTGTATCAAAAACATGACCAGAGCAAGGGACTTCCAAACCCAAACTTATTTTCAGTAAGTCATCTTTATGTATCGTTTATAGAATATAGAAGATCAAAGGCTCATAATTTTCATTATTCCTAGCCTGGAAAAATCAAATAGCAGAAACTTCTCCTTCATAAAAATAAAAGCAGTACAGTTGCTTCTGTCAGTCGGAATGAAGGAGAGCTTTGAAGAAGTCTTGATTCAAGTTTTCAAGAAAACCCAGAACACTCAGAACACCATATATTGCAAAGTTCCAGTCAAACAGCCAGCAGCATTTTCTCTTCTGCTTCACAGAGAAAACAGCTCAACCATTGCTGCTACAAACTGATGCCAATTAAGTTTTCTCCCATAAAGCTGCCAACTGTTTGCTGAAGTAGCTGGTATCCATCTACTAGTAATTTCATTGTATCAATGCACTTTAAAGGTTTCTCTGCTCTGCTGACTGGACATATTAAAGTTATCCCATTTTATAATAACCTTTCAGAACAGTCCTCTCACGGGCAATTACTTCATTAGGTTGAACTTCAGACTTTTCCCCTGTATCTACTAATGCTTCAAGCTTGGAACATTTTGGCTGTTCTCATTAAAATTCTCAATTAGCATATGACATTACACAGTAAGTCCCGTCTTATCACAGATCCTACTTTTCAAAGAGAGAAAAGTTTGCAGAAATATTACAGATCTCTGCAAATATTCTTTCCACACTACATTAATCTTAATTTCTTCATCTTTAAAGCTCCAGTGCATTATTTTTGTGAAGCAGCACACTTCCTTCTCCTTTGCTCTAGGTATCTTTCTCTAAGGAAGAAACAACAGAACTCCTTCACAGCAAAATATGTATGCTGCTCTTGGAGCTGCAGTCCAAAAGAAATGTCTTCTTTCTTAACATACCACATGCAGGTGAAAATAGCAGCTCTTGGTTAGTTATTTAAAACCACTACATAAAACAAGTTAGTAATCAATACTAACAGTCATTCTGGAAGCATTTATGTGTATCTTCACAAAAAACAAGCATAAGGTGGCAAACTTACATGCTAATAGAGTACAAAAGTGACCCTGTACTGCTGAAAGAGATGAAACTGTCCAGTGAGCTGCCGCAAATCTCGTTAGTGACGTAAGGCAGTCATCCTTTAAAAACAAAGAAAAAGAGATACTGCCACAGTTAATGAAGTTCTTCAGCATGAAAAGGTCTGTTGACTTAACAGCATTTTTTTCAGGCCTCTCAACTGCAGTTTATGGGGGCAGTTTGACTGTGTAAGTGCATGACAGATAGTTATGTTTATGCAAATCTGCAAGTTCCTTTTGGTATTCTCATTTTGACTGTTACCATGAGAAACTGCAGCCTTAATAAATTATATGTCTATAGGAAAAAATGCCAAAGTTCTGCTAGATGCGATTTTTAAATAGTTTAATAATCCGATAGAGATTGACTGAACAATAGGATCTAACAAATAAAACTATTCAATAACCATAATTTAGAATGGAGATATTCCTCACTAATAAAGCACAAGTCCTTCTATTTTCCACCAATTCAGAGAGGAATTGCTACTTGCTCCTTACCTGTCGACAAGGTAAATGACCGAACAATGGCTTATCTTCATCAGCTAAAATTCGTTCTGGAAAAAAAGTTCATTGTTGTGAGTTTAACCAAATTCTGAAAATCCCCTTTGAAGGAGCCAAATGAACAGGCCAGTACCTATAGTCTGTATCGTGTAAGCACAGCTGCCCCAGCACATTATAGGTACCCGTGGGTCTTCCTCATTTGGGTGAACCTTCAAGCCTACTTTGTATGTTGCCGTACCAAAAGTTGTCAGCATCTCTTTTATGCTCTCAGAATAAGGATTCCTGAAATAAAGAAAACAAAATTACTCATTAACTCTTTTCTCCACTGGCTGCATAGTACCTCTAATGATACGCATTCACCCTGCAGATGAACAACTGGAATTTTTAATTTAGGTGATAACTCCAATATCCTTCTTTGGATCTGGTATTCTGTAACCTCATTTTTTTGTGACAGATCCCCAGTTATTTTTTGATTTTTGTTTGGAACCAATCACATTTTTAGTGTTAAGAATATCTAGTCTTCAAAGACAATAAAGTTAAGGCTAAATTACAAGAAACGCGTGTGACTGAAAGCTAAATCTGTCATCAGCTGGGATAAGAGTCTTGCATTTTGTGTGCAAATGGCAGACCAATGTCTGTACCATATGACAAGTTTTGTTACTTTCTCTTGAAGTGAAGAGAGTGTAGAACCAAATATGAATACACCCTTACAGCTGAAATTACATATTAACATTCTCTCCATTTTGTTGTCTCCCTTCATGTTTTACATGTCATGCTGTCTATAAAGATGAATCCTTCATCCAGACACAAGTACTACAAAACAATATTCATGTCATAATTTATATAACTGCAGCATGTTCCTACACAATGACTTAGCACATTCACTTCTGAAATTCTACTGCCTTACTCAGGACTTATGGGCAGGACTTCAATGTCACCCTCATAATATTATTAACTTTTCTAATTAAAGCAAAATTCATATATTTGCCCTAATTATTAAGACCTTCTAGCACAGAAGTTATGTTCTATTTTCATGTTATGATTTCAAGATGAATTTTTAATTATTTATTCATATGTAAATACATACTTCAGTTTGAAATCTGGTCTAAATCCTTCTGGTAGTTGCAGCTGATCCATTTTCTCTGAATGGCCAGAATGACCTGTCCAAACAAAAAGTAATAAATCACTGACTATTCACTTATACATAATTTCTACATTATAGAAAGGTGCAGAAGCAGAATCTGAAATTCCATCACCAGGGACTGAAATCCCAAGCTGTTCTTGCCAGTTATGCCATCATCTCTTGATTCCATTGTGGCAGAATCAAAGTCTTGGCAGACTTGGTCTTTTCCATGAATATTATACCATTTTCACATACAAATACAGATTTCTTCAGACTTACTTGCAGAGTCTTCATTTCGAAGTAAATGCAGGGCTTTTACTTGCTGGGATAGTGTTTTGATCCACTGAGTTAGGTTTGGTTGCCCTGAAAAGTCTAACCTGTCAAAAAACAGCCCCAAAAAAACAAGTTAAAAACAATCTGTAGACAGAATTAGTATTTCATAGGCATTCCAACATCATTCATCTGTTTCTCAATGGGCTCTTTCTCTGCTGCCCATGCATTTTTCTATGTTCAGTTCTTTTTCTGTAGGTCTTATGCTTTCCTAATATACAATAATGCAGTAAAATCCATAAACCAAAATAAGCAGACAGGCAATCCACTTGAGTATATCAAAACAGAAGACAACAAACAGTCAGGAAGGTTTTCTGGGGCGTAAGCTCGTTTAGGATCTTTGTTTTTTACATTTATTGAGGACATTTATAAACCAAACTGACCTGTTAAACAAAACTCTGGGCGGAGGAAGCAGAGGAATAACAGTGTTGCTCAAACATTCACAAAGTGGGCAAAGGAATTCACCATTTTCTACATCATAACTTGTGTGTACTCGTAATCTTTGCTGTCTTCGTTGCTCTTTTGCTTGGACTGCATCAAAATACCTTTAGAAAAGAGCAAGATATTAGTGGCAAATTATTCACATTACTTGAACACAGAAATTCAAGAATTCTCAGGAAGACACAGTTTTGCCTTTCCCCAAACAGAGGTAAGAGAATTATCTGAAGGGAAAAGCTCTACCCTCTGATTGATAAAGTATTGTTGCTTTTGGCTGCCAAAATATACCCTAAAGTGCTGAAGTTCACTGGACTGTTAAAATCATGGTGAAGTCTGAAAATTACATTTAGGAAAAAAGGGAAGAGGTAGAGAGAAAGTTGACAAATTTCAAAAACCAAAACCAAACCAATCAACCAATCCCAAACAAAACAAAACACCACAAGCAAACAAGACCCAAACAAAAACCACAAAGAAACAAACAAAACCAACAAAAAAAAAAACCAAAAAACAACCCCAAATCAAACCAAAAAACCCAACTCATTTTTACATAAACTTGTCAGGAAGATGCCATGAGCACTATCCTTGGGCATTTTCTATTACAGGCCACAACCAAAACAGCGGCAGCTGAAAAAACTGTCGGCTGAACCTTCTGTCAAAAAGAACTGAATTCACTGCTTTGCTAAGTGTATCTGCTGTTCCAGAAGCCTCTGATGTGGTTTAAAGTATGCCCAGTGATGACCCCAAAATGATGTGAATACAGGCACCTAAGGGCATTTCCAGGAGATAATGGCAACCACAAAGGACTGAGAATGAGCTACACAAGAAGATTAAGAACCTATCTTCAGTGAGCAGTGCCATCAAAGACCATAAATGAAACCTGTGTGTGGTAACAGCCACAGAATCTCTGGGAGCTCCTAACACTCTTCATACACAAGGGAGAATTTGAAATTAGGCACTTCAGAAGCCATGCCAAGGAGCAAAGCAAAGGCCTAATTGAAGTCAGAGGCATGAGTGGTTTGAATTTGTCATGTGGCACTGGCACCACACAGCACTAAGCGTGTTTATACGCCTCCAAAAATCAACGAATAAAATTAACTGCAAAAGGCCTTATTAAAATGCTAAGAGACAAATGATAAATTGAGTTTATGCTGAAGATGAACTTGAACTAGGTTGTAGATGTTTCTATTTCAAATTAAACCTGTTGGAGGAATTAAGACTGCAAGGGATGCACTTTCATTTAAAACCTCAGTAGAGAGCAGCAGAAGCAGAAGAAGCATGGCAAGCAGTGAAATGCAAAAAATCCCCCAGAAAATCTGAGCTTCAGATATAAGTGCCCCACAGGGAATTATGCATCAGGATAAACAAGAGAAGAGAAGCTGCCAGGTATGGCTTTGGACTCTTCTTTACCAAGATGACAGTAAATGAAAATTATTTTGAGTATGTTTACAGCATTTGATTTCTACTCCTTTTTTTCCAACAGAAAAAAACTGTTCTAAGCATTTCCTGAAATTCCTTTTCAAGTTTACTACATGGTAGGAATTTTGCCATTAAAATGAATGCCATTAGGCAAACTGATAACATGTTATTTGAACTAAAAACGTAAATACAGCCTTTTACCTTTGCCAACAATGTGCGTGCATAATATGTCCACAGCTACCCGTGTGTGTTCCACATGACAGATCTGGGTGCATGAATAAGGGGTCATACTTTTCTGTATTTAAAAGAAAAAAAACCAACTTTGAAATAAACATTTATCAAAAGACTTGGCTGCAAACTGATGTTACCACACTTGCATTATTATTTACCTTAATCACAGAAGTCTAAGTCATTTGATGAAGCATAAAACATACTACTCATCCATAACAACCTAAACTGCTAAAATCATTTATAAGTATCACCTCAGTTTGGTTTGAAGGTATGTACTGTACTTAAGGCTTCAAACCACACTTTCAGAAGTGCTGGGCCCTGGTAGAAGTCCGTAAGATCGACCTGCGGTTTTGGTGGTTCAGCACCATCAAACAATGAGTCCAGGGACATGAACCTTCAGCGTGAGAGTGCGAAACAATTCAATGCCAAGATTTCTATGTGTTTACACACACAGAATTCAGAGAAACCTTTGTAACAATGTCTTTGCTTGCTGTGATCTGTTTCACAAAGTACCTAAATCTGAGATTTTTTTATTATCGCTAAGAGGCATTTCAGATGATATAACTGAGAGGAAGAAAATGTACATTTTGTGTTCCTAAAGCACTACATTAACACCTCCTCTCTCTGATGTTGCAGGCATGGTTTAAGAACAAACACTTCTGATTTTAAGGTTTTTTTCAACAGTTATAAATAATTTGTCACAAATGAATGGCAGAACACTGAGTTCATGCCTCACAGTGATTACATTATTCAGCACACAAATTTCTACCTCACCAAAAATATGGGAGTTTTGCCACTGACTACAATGAAGGCATTCACAAACAGTTAACATAAGAAGGCTATGTCACTGTCTCAGATGAAAAAATGCTGTTGTCACAGTAACCCCAACATTCTTGAATATTTAAGACAACTATGAACAATACTTACCAGGGTCTGGAGTAATTTTGTTTCTATTTTTAGACAACACAGTTGATCGCTGAATAAATGCTGCCAAGACCATAGCCCTGCTGTCCATTTTAACCTCTTGCTCCTCCTGGCACAATATACACATAACAACCTGTCTGGCTTCAGCTACTCTCGTTTGCTCTGGACCCAAGGCTGTGAGCTTTGCATCCGAAATTACAGGGCTAGAATATTCAAAGAATATTAGTGAGCAAATTGTTTGAAAAACATTATAATTCAGATCATGACTTCAGTGTATTTAGTGAGTTTCTTAAATTTATGATAAATGCTCTCTGACAAAAAAATAGCTTTGGCATTTGTGTAACAACTCCTATGTGCCCAGAAGTAGCATGTATTTTCCAGAAAAAATTCATACCCTCCCAATAGTATAACCCACTCTAGTTTAACATAGAAATTGAATCTGCAGCTCTCCATCACCACCATCCCTTAAGAGTCTGATATGAATTTTCAAAACACTCTCCACTTCCCCACAAAATCATTAGCATTCTCTAATTCATATTTCCAACTACCAAGCAGATTTTCTTCCAGATCTTCAACAGACATATAATCAGCCATTTCCAATTTACTATGTTTAATAGCATACTCTCTTCAGCATTATTCATAATTTACTGGGTGATTTTGTACAAAAAATTATTTGCCTGTTTATGTTTATCTTTATCCCACAACTCTGACAGAGAGGGGGAGGAAAGCATTCCATTAACTGCTGTTTTTTTGTCTCAGAAACTAATGAATAGTTTTCCATCAAGATAAAAAAAAGTGCTTTTTAAAGTGGTAACAACAGAACAATCTGATGTAAACATGAATGGGAAAAAATCTAAACAAGATGCCTTCACCTATTTTCATGGGCTCCGGAGGTCGAAGTATCCAGCTCCTCCAGAGTTTGCTGAAAGAGTTCTTTGTTTTCATTAATGAAGTGCCTCTGCATCTCAGACATCTGGGCCATGATCTTTTCCCTGCGTAGTCTGGCAATCTCAGCTTTTCGCTTCCTTTCAGCTTTGTCTTTGTCACGTGAACTCTGAAATTGTATTGTTCACCCAGTCATTTTTAAAGTCTTGTTACAACAGATTATTTATTTTAGCTACTGCTATGTGTAACTTGCACTAACTGCCAAACAATGGAAATCTCATAAAAGACATAAGAAAAGTCTACCAAAGAGTTATTTCGTGCCCTCTTTTCTTTAGCTCATGTTCAATGCCAGGCAGAACTGCAGATCCAGAAGGGGAACTTCTTTCCCTAACCTGTAACTAGATTTTGTATTTCTCTTTCCTTTAAGCATTCATAGGATAAAAGGGTAAGAGAGTGACATGTCTCATCTCTGGTACATTCCTAAATGGAGTCCTACAGTGCTCCAAGGTCTGTGTGCAGAACCTAGAATGTCATCTTGAGCTACACACATGGGCAGAGCTTATCTGGAATGACCTGCATGGTAAAAATGCATATATACCATTTCTTTTAGCAACTTTCCATGGAGTCTGAAATTATGGGAAGAGCAGAAACATTTAATCCTGTGACTGTGCTACAGACAATTCTATAGAGTAGAATTGCAAAAGATTTGGAGACTACAATATATAAGGAACAGTATACAGACTCTATCAATTGGTTTTTCAAACAAAAGAGTTCAATCTACAAACTGTGAGACAGATTTTCAGAAGTCACTGATGTTTCCCATGTTTGATTTAGAGCTACCATTAGAAATACAATCCTTTCCCAGACCCCACCCAGACCCGTTCTAGATCAGCTGTTGCAGATTGCTTTTACCTCCTCCATAATATTTCCTTCTGTCTCAGCCACGGGACTTGAAGAAGAGCTTTCTCTTAGCTTTTTAATAGCATTAAAAGTCTGTAAGAAAAAAGATAGCCTTTAATTGGTTTGTGACATGAGAACATAACGGTGTGTACTATAATGCTAACCATACAACATGCAGTATAGAAATCCAAAAGAGTAAAACTAGGTACAACAAATCCACACGAGAAATAAAGAAATCATTCCAATGTAATTAGGAAAGTTTCAAATATCTTATTTTCATGATTTTCAGTGGTAATATAAAGTATATCTACCTTCAATATCCATCTGATCATGTCCTTGTGCACTTCCAGATGAGGAGCATTTTGCAGTGTTTCTAGCATAGCTAGTATGCTAGGGGAGTTATTGGGTGCCTCTCCTGGTTCTGTGAGAAAAATTACAATGAGAATTGATTATACTGATAAATTAATCATTCACTAACATTAAAAACAAGAAATCCCAATGCTTGTTCAGCAACCAAAGAATTCCTTCAACAAATAGGCACAATATGTAACGTTAATTCCCCATCATTGCAAACCTTTTCATAAATAACCTCCAAATCCTGAAACGTCTGGCTCAATGACTATATTTTCTTACAAAAGAAATGCACTGTATGTGCTCCCTGGCTGTTTTCATCTTGGGAACCTCTAATATTTTATTTCCCATTACTCTGAATGAAACTTTCATGTCTTAGCAAAACTAGAGGCATTAGTCAGAAGATACAAAGGAGAGTCAAGATTAAAAGACTATTTAAGAACGCAACTAAATTTTTTCAATTGCATCTGATCATGTGCAGCAATCTTTATTGAGATGCTACTCGAAGATATTAAAAATCAGATCTAGAAGGAATTATTCAACTTCTGGATTACTCCTCTAGAAAACACTTTTGTTATTGTATCATCATAGAATCTACACATGTATAAAGCATTTATCCATAGTCAATAACATTTTGATGGATAAATAAATATACTCTTCAAGCAAATACAGTTTCAGAAGAATAAAATATGAGATCCTGGCATTTTCAGTTATTTCAAATTTGAAAAGAAAGGCATACTTGATATTTTCTGAGTGAAGGTAAATGTTACAACATTCTCCTCACTGAGACTTTCCAGATGTTGTTTTTCTTCTTGTAGTGCCATTCCAATCAAATGCAAAACCTAGATAAAAATTACAAATTTTAATTCTTTTCTTACATAGCTCATATAATCTTGTTAGATAGTTTGAGGAATTGATTAAGAAACAGGAAAGTCATATAACACATATATTAAGAATATATTTGAAGTTATTTATATATATAGAATTTCAAAGCTACATTACACAGGAGCAACAGTATCTGAAACTTTGCCACATAAAATCCACATTAAATGCTTGCCTGTTCCTGTTTGCTGTCCTGACTAGTGAGTGAGAAGTCAGGACTTCGTATCTTTCTCCCTACCCACTGCATGTTACTATTGCAAGTCTCTGGACAGAAGAAGCATGAAGCAGACTTTAAGTCCTTTTTAGACACAAAGTTTATTGACAAAAAATTTAAATTTTTAAGTTACATTTATTCCCCCTAGAAACACATTTTTAAAATAACATTAATTTTTAGGTCAGTGAAGAGCTGTAATCTCCTTGAACTTAAAAAATGTAATTACCCTATTTAGCACTATGATAGCCTGAATGGAATTTTGAAGCTGAGACACTTCATTCTTGGTGGCAAACTCTATCATGCTGTATCAGCAATTTTGCAACCCTATACAAACTGGCAGGATGCTCCAGGCACAAAGGTTTACTGATGCCTGGAATCAACACTGACACCCTTGTAAGGCAAGGATATCACCTGAATATTTGTAACAGAACCGGAATGCAACAGACCAAGTATCTACAGAAAAAGTGGCAAAACCCAGTGAGAGTCCTGAATTTTTTTTATTTGCTTTAATAACAACAGTTAATTTCTCCTCAGTCTATCACATCCATTTAACAAGATCTCATTAGGTATGGGCCACCTCTTGCAGATGTCTCATATCCACCTTTGCAAGTGCTTCCACGACAAAAGTAGTTGACTTGGGAAAGATGCAGTCCAACTGCAGGGCACCATCACAGATATAGTGCCAAAAGTTTCTGAGTAAGTGATAGGTCCCTAATGAATTTCATTTGAGAACAGCTGAAAACATTTTAGTCAAAAAAAAGAACCTATTTATTTTATTCAGTTACTCCAAAGGCTAGCATTCTTACATTACCTAAATATAACTACATTGTTGCAATTTATAATACCAATACAATGTTTCATTTTCAACTTTTGTGTGTTATACAGAACTGCCTATGTTAATTTAAACCTAGCTAAAAGGTAAAATACATTCAATAAGACTGGATGTCAAAAAATTAATACTCAGTTTCAAAACTAGGGATTCATTGCAAAAAGTTATTTTAAAATCCATCAACATTTTTCAAAAATTTGGGGTTGGACTCTAAACCAACAACCCTGCCCAGTATGAATTACCCCTGGATGGCAGTTCACCACTCATCTCTGTACACCCCAGAAAATGACGATCTTGACACCAAAATCTACAATAGCCCTCCAGGTTTCTAAAGATCATTATAAATAGCAAGGAACAAAGCTAAGCTCAGTTATGTTTCCCAAAGCTGATACATTTTCAAGTTAGAAAACTCTTTTGTGCACTTTTTTCCTAAAGTGATTTAGCCTAAATTGAAAATAAGCAAAGGAACATCAAGAAAAAAAATCAATGTCTGCTTAATAAGCAACAACTCAGTTAAATGGGTTCTCTAGCACAGTAAACATTACTGCCACTGATTCAAGCAGAATCCTTCCCTCTCATGTGCATCCCATTAGAAATTTACCTGGGTCTTCCATTCACTTTTAAAAATAAACCACATCAGAGGCAGAGGGGTTTCCCTAGTTTTGCAGATCAGGAAACACCACTTATTTCTCATTTAGACTATTCTGGATATTTCAGACACCAAGTAAAGAACTCAAATCTCTAAAATCACATTAAAATGCTTTAAGGAACATTCCTCCATTAGCATAAGCATTACTTCAAATACAAAACCCATACCCTTTGCAGCATGGACTCTGACCAGGCATAGCCGTTGTGCTCCACTGCCCACTGCAGTATAGTCCCCATGATGCACAGCATGACATCAGACTGCAGGATATTCACCAGGCTGGCAAAAAGCGGGCAGAAAGGAGGAAGGGCTGGCGGTGGAAGTGCTGAAAGGGAAATTTGTGTGTTTGACACTTCTCAAAATTTGCAACACCTGTTTAAAATGTCTGATTTTAATGGCTCAAGGAGCCCAGTCAGGAGGTTGGAACCAGATGATCTTTATGGTTTCTTCCAACCCAAACCCTTCTATGATCCTGAGGCAGAACGCAGCTGCCTGATAAAGTGTTACCAATACAGGCTGCAACATTCACCCTGGCTTGTGTGTAACAGAAAAGCCAAATGAATAAGCTGTTCAGAAGGCTGCTTCCATGACAAATCAGATCCCTGACTATAGCCAGGGAGACATAAAGGAAATTGCTTCATTTCTAACCAACTTTTACTCTAGCCCTGGAACAGGCTGTTAGTCTAAGTGTCAGGGCAATACACAGCTTGGTATGTGATTCCCTCTTCTCCCATCTCCTCTCAAAAATAAATACCTGTATCTTCTCTGTTCTGTCTTTTCAGCTTTCTTTGTGCTTCCTCTGCCTGAAATAGAAGAACAATGCCAGAATTACTCAAAATCTGTACCAATTTAAAACTAATAAAGAAAGCATTCATGCTTTATTACATTTTTACTGGTTTTTTCCCAGCCTTAAATAAACACGAAAGCTTTCATGTCTTTTCAGTTGGTCTTATGTTCTACTTGTAAAGTAGGGCATGCAACTTCAAAATTAATCTTTCCTCTTGAACCAGCCCAGATTCTTTTTCTAGCATAAAACATATGGCAAGTTTGAGCTAAAATGACAATCTTCATATAGGTAAGGGAAAATACAGATTGTTTTAAATACTTTCAGTAACATAAGATGCAAGGGAACCCACAGACAAGCTCCGGGATGCCCACTGATTTCAACAGCTTTTTATAGGGCACAGGATCCAGTGGCACAGAAATCTCTGTAAAATCCTGGCCAAATTTTGTTAACATTCTCAAATACCCAGCTGGTAATACTTCCTCACAGAAGTAACCTTTGGAAAAAAACAAACAGAAAAAAAGACACAAAATAAACCCCAGGAAGTAAAACTACTTGTTACCTTAGATTGCTCTGCCCTTGAAAAGTGATAGAAGTACAGATTGAAGTTCTTGGCACATTCTGGTTTTAATTCATACAGCCCTCTGCCTGTTAATCCAGGCTTCCTACAAAAAACAAAAGCAAATAAAACACTTTATGTCCACTGGTTCTTAACATCTGAAAATAAATAGTTAACTAGAACAGCTAACAAACACTGCCTAATAGGCATTCTAGAAATTAAATAAATAACAGGATTAAGAATTCTGCACATGAGTAAAGCCATGGGAAATCACCATGACTCAGCCCCCTTTCTTTCATTCTCTCATTTTCATTAATTTAGACATTCCATTTGTAAAACTGAATCATTAGAATGAAGGGAAACATACTTGAAACAAGCCACTTCTTCAATCACACTTTCCATCCCTGTCTCTCTGTTCTCCTACATGGAGTGAAAAGGCAAGACAGTGTGTTACTGTAGCTCTTGGAATAAGCACATTCAAATATCATACCATCCTAGAGTAAGCATGCAAAATGAATGCAGTACAAAGTCATTTTACTGGCACTCAAGAGAACACTAAACCACATAATGGGAAAATACATTCAGGAGCACCATCTCTGTAAAAGGTATTTTTAAAAAGCTATGCCATTCTAAGTGCTTAATTTGTACTGCTTTTCCCTGTCATAATAAACTCGGCTGTAACAGCAGCAGAAGAAAACTCTTGGTTAGCTTACTCAGCACATTTTTAGAACACACAGCAAGTATTTCTGGTTTCTAGGCCTTTAAATTGAAATAAATACCAGAAAGCTAAAAAGACCAGTTACTGAAAAATGCTGAAACAACCACAAAAGGCAGCATGAGACATCAGCTCAAATAAGTAATAATACATAATAATACAAATAAGTAATAATTCATACACAAATTACCTTTTAATATTCCCATACTCTTCATAGCAGTTAACAGGCCAGGGAAAATGTATTTAGGACTGACAATATAATTTAGAACTCCAGCTTAAATCCCAGTTTGCTCTTTCATGTAACCCTAAATTATTCTTAAATAGTTTCACAATTTGACTTTTCAAATTGTTTCAGTTTAAAGTATTTAGAAAAAAAAGAAAAATATTCCAGAAATTACCATTAAAATTACTACCAGTACAGTGAACATTAACTTTGGAATTTTGACTGTCTTCAGAAAAAATTTTTAAAAGATTGCTTCAAAAATATTAAAAGGAAAAAGGAAAGCAAGCTTTGCTGTCCTACAGAAGTACTCATAACAGAATTCAGACAGATTATTCTGTTCATGTAAATGAAGCATTTATGTTACACAAGTCATAATACAGTGCTTGATTCCATGTCTTTTCAGTTATTGTTAGGCTTTAAAATATAACAGCTTATATTTCTGGATAGTTCTAACAACCCACTTCCATACATCTAATTCAGGGTGTACAAGCAGCCTGCAGAGACTGCTGGCCAGATGGCCTGATTAGAAACAATATCAAAAAGAGAAAGGAGCTGAAGAACCTCTCAGGCTCTTTCTTACCCTTGCCATGAGAACTATTAACCTGTACTCATGCTAACCTTGCTCTGAGCATAAACATGCTGCTCTCATTCCACATTAAGTGACATTAACTTGCATAATAAAAGTGTTCAGCAATCAGCCGTATAAAGTTGAAGTTGGTTCTCCCCGCCACACCCAGTTACTTACATCTTCAGGGAGTGCCTTCACCAGTTCACTGTGAGCCATTGGCCTGATGCTCAGCTGATGGATGATCTCTCGCTTGATCTCATCTGTTGCATTTACCTGTCCTATTCCAGGACTGAACCTTTCACCTGTAGAAATAAAATATACCCTTTTTTTTATTTTAAACATTTTTTAATCTTTTTCTCTAAGTTAAAGGCTGGAAATTAAGGTGCAAAAATAAGGTGAAATCTTGTGTTAACCCACCAGTGTTCAGCAATTCATTACATTGATCTAAGCTAGTTCCAAGGCTTTTCTCCCAGGAAGGAAGTCAGAGCTAAGTTCACAACAGAACTGAACTTGAGAGGACAAGGAAGAATGTGCATTCCAGACCATTAAAGAGCCTAAATTTTAAAAATTAATTAAATATATTCTGAACTTACCAACAATCATTATAATGAGGTATAGCATCTCTTCTATAAGAGTGTTATTTTGCTGAACAACATCCTGAAGTAAAACAATTAAAAAAATTACATTTTTCAAAAATTATTCCATATGGTGAAAATACTTTTTCAGTGATTCAAAACATTGCCTGTTTTCACCCTTAGCACTCCCAAACTGAGCTATATTGAAACACAGTCATAAGTTGCAAAAAGTGTGCAACATTTTCTGACATTTACCGGTTTGACAGGTAAAAACATTTATATTTCATATTTCAAACTGGTCAAACGAAATTAAAATAGGATAGGTTTTGCTTTTTTATCAATAAATAGCTCAGTCTCAGTACAACAGCATCTGAAACATTTTGAAAAACAACACTGAAGGTTTTCTATTGCAGTAGTGCATAAAATACCTTGTTAGTATTTTCTGTGCTAAATCTTTTGCCATAGTCTGGAGTACTAAATATCTGATAAAGTTCAAAGCGACTCAGCATTATCATCAGGAAGTGATTTGGATCCATCATAGACACACCTGTCTATTAAAGAAAAAAATATTACAAAGAGGAAACAGATTGGGTGTTATCATAGCATGTTTGTGTATTTATATATGATGTTCACTGTATATTCTATATAAAATTAATTCCTCTCTCAATCCTATGCAAGAAGACTTAAACATTTAAGTTTACTCTCTTAGAACGTCAAAACCAAAAGCGTAAACACATTTGACAAGCAGAATCCTATGCTTCATGAAGAACTTCTGATGCCCTTTTAAGGGCACCATGTAAAATATTCAGGGTTACTCTTATCTTAAACAGTCTAAACAAACTTCAGTGAAAGACTTTTATTTGGCTGTTTTTATCTCTAAAATTTTGTTCCTGCTGGCTTATCTTCTAGCAGGCATAATATTACTTAGTATATACTACTGAAGATTTTAACAACAAATTCCAATCCTTTAAAGAAAGGCTGAAGATTGTAGAGCAAAGCTTCCAAAACCTTTTTGGAAAGAAAAATACTAAAGTTTCAATGCAGAACAAACATTGACTTTCAGAAATTTCTGTTTCTGAAAACTACTGGCTGAAGCTTTTTCTGTTTATTAAACAAGGTATCTAAGTTTGCAAATTACAAATATTTGTTGTTAGTTTACTATTGCTAATGGGGCCATCTTTAAAACAGAATAAATTCCCAAGAAAGCTATAGGATATCTACCCAAATGGGCAGCTGAAAATGATCATTAAAAATCAGTGGCAGATCAAGCCTCAGGGAAATATGCCTGAAAGCAGAAGTAACTTGGGGCACTATTGGGTGTTGCTAACTCCAGGCAAGATTTGAGGGAGCTCCTAAGAAAATATTTTGCTGTCCAGCTGAACTACGCACCCTGAGCTGCAAATTTTAGATTGTATTGCTCTCAATGTAGAAGTATTGCAACTGTGACAGAGCTAAATAGACTGCCACATTTGCAAAATCTCTTCTGAAGGGGAAAAACAAAAAAATCAACACATACACTGAGTGCATTTCTGACAACAGGCAGACTCATGCAACTGTCAGTACAACACAGCCCATTAGTTAAAATACTACATTCTTGAAGATGTGGCATATATGCACTAAATAGAAAATTCTGCACTTCTCAAATTATAGTTAAAAAACAAGTATTACAACAACAGTTATTTCCTTTACAAATTATTCCATAATTATACAGATAAAATAAGAGAATTGAAGTTGTTCCACAAAAAAATTGACTGTATTTCCTTAAAAAAGTTCTGATGAAGATAAAAACAAACACACACACATCCTGAAAATACTTGAAAGAAAGCAAACTGGTATACATGGTTACCTGAAGCATTACTATGTCCTTGTCAAACATCTCCCTCCTGCACTTCACATTATGATAGTAATAAATCTGAAAAAAAACCCCAAAACCCCACAATCATTAACAAAGATAGTATTTCATCTAAAATTATTTTACTTCTGTAAAAAAATAAACTTTGCTATGCTGTGTTCATAAACAAAAAATGAATCTTTAATTTGAAAAAAATTATACTATTTTATCTGTCTGCAAAAAGCCTTTTTATAAAGCACGATAAGCATAGTTGCTGGCTGGGTTGTAGCGATCTAATGTCAGGATTGTATAAATTTACAAGAAAAAGTATTTTTGACCTCTTTAGCTTATGTTTTAATATATTTGTTTAGCAATTAACTGTTTGAAATTCTCAAGAGAGAAAGTTGGAGAAATGTTTTTTCTTCACTCTATGAATTACTCTTTAATCATTTGAGATACCATCTTTCAGGAATTGCCAGTGTCAGCAAAATGTTAATATTGTGACAGAACTATGCTTAACCCAAACCATCCTGGGAAAGAACTCAACAGGACTGAGCCAGGCAGCAGCAACACCACAACCACTGCCTGGCACTGAAAAGTGGGGAAGTTTGATTCTACCAGAAGCAAGGAAAAATAAATAGACCTGACAACTAAAGTCTCCTCTAGACACATACCATTTCCACCAGAGCTACCTGAAGACAGCTAGACATGCCTTCCCTTTCTTCTCTACCCTAATGATCCACACATAAGATGCCCATCCCTATTATCTGGGAAATATCCAAAAGGAACTGGCTGAACATGAGCTCTCCCCATAGCCAAAGTGAAGACAAAGGACTTGCAGAGTGTGGGAATTATCTCAACTAAAACAGGCTCTTAACTTCAAGATCCTGACAATAAGGGGAAATTAACACAGAGACTTATTTCACTACCAAAAGATATGCTGAAATTCCAGATTTGATATGTGTCTACAGCACTATGAGCACTGCTATAATTGTACATAACTAGAGCTCTTTTTGCTTCAATGACAACAAGGACACCACCTTATACAGATCCTTCAAGAGTCAAGAAGTGTCAGAAAATAATATATTTGAGCAGCTTAATTCAGTCTCCTAGTAAATACACATTGCAATTATCTAATGGAGATGAGGGCTGATGGGACTGAAAGAATTTTCTTGCAAATAAATCAAGTTAACACCTCACAGAATTAAACCCTATTCCTGTTATAATCTAAGTCTTGCTGAGAAAATCACTTGAGACAATCACCCTCGTGGGTGGTACTGACACCACAATACCCATTTTATAGCTGTTATGCTTGAAACACCTAATTTATAGAAACACGGAGAATGTAAGTTTAGAGATGAGAGGAGCCAGTCTCCAGAAGTATGAGACCTAAAAGCCAAGAAACAATTCTGCACTGCTTCTAATGTTTCTGTGGGGTCTTCAGATTTCAATTGCTTTATAAATATAAATAGCCATAATATCATAATGCCGCATCTTTTTATAGCTGAGACACTTTTATGTGGAGGTGATGAATGCATCATGCATAATTCTGCACTTCCAACTGCTGTTGGACAGTACACAGTAAAAAAGCTAAGAGTCACTAACTGCATTAACTAAAACTTCCTTACACACTGAGCACTAAGTTCAGTGGCTCCTGTAGCAGTCCTGAAACAAAAAAGCAATTTCTGACTAAAAAAAAAAAATCGAAGACCAGTTTAAAAGCAAAAATACTCAAATGATGTCAGTACGAATATAAATGCCTACCTCACATTGTCTTCCGTAAGACTGACATAAGTAAAATTTCAAATCAATACAGAAAAAGAAGGTTTTGAGGTCTGAAAGACCAAGAGCTCCCTCTGTACTCAGCACTGGTGAGGTCCCACCTCAAGTGCTGTGTCCAGTTGTGGGCCCTTCACTTCAAGAAGTACATTGAGATTCTTCCAGGCAACCAGTGACAGGACAAGAGACCACAGCCTCAGGTTGTGCCAGGGGCGGTTCAGGTTGGATATTGGGAAAAATTTCTTCATGGAAAGGGCTGTTAAACATTGAAATGGACTGCCCAGGGAGGCGGTGGAGTCACTGCCCCTGGAGGTGTTCAAGAGGTGACTGGACGTGGCCCTTAGTGCCGTGGTCTAGTTCACAAGTTGGTGTTTGGCCAAGGGTTGGACTCAATCTCAGAGGTCTCGTTCAACCTAACTGATTCTGTGCAATTATCCTGAGGGGGTTATCAGAAAAGAGTGAGTGATTCTACAGCTACTGTGCACTTACCTGATTAACAAGAGAGAAGCCATTCCTTCTCCACATCCCTGCATGCACTTGGGCACATAGGACTAGGCATCGTAGAGGATGTTCTATTAACATAGGTGGGCTAAGTTCACTCTGCATTAAGAAAATGCAATATTTTGATGTATATAGAGAAAATAAAAGAAAATGGGACTGAAATGAAGGAGGATGATGTTTGTGATCATTAAAATATTTGGGCACTACAAAAGACAAGCAAGTTCAATACAAAAGTTAGACGGGCCTATTCACAATCTTTCAAATCACTGTTAGCACCCTTACATTCTGCTCCACACAACTACTGCTCAAGGGCTTTAGTTTATTCCTAAAGACAGCAGCTTTCATATTTTAAAACATCAACACCAGCAATTTAATAATGCTGTAATTTCATTTCTTTCATTCAAAGGTTAAATACTACTTCTTTCCAAAGGCACTAAGATTTCTTCTCCCAGTTAGGTTTTATCCTCTTTTATTTTACATTTTTTGACTGCCCCTTAAAGAAATAGCATATCAATAAGAACAGGCAGAAAGCAACAAACAGCTGAGGAAGAAAATTAGAACCCAGACCAGGGAGAAGGAATCAGATCCTGCTTGGGGCTCCTAAAAACAGTTTCTACAACAAAAAGGAGGTTATGCAACCTGATTCTTGTTACTTTAGAGAGCAATACTGATAGCCCATGCTCCAATCATGAATACCTAGATATTAATCTTTCAAGAGGTAATTTTATGTACTAAAGATATTCTGAGTAGAATTCATAGTACAAAGGCCCTTTATTTAATATCCCACACTTACTTGACCAATTTCACATTCAGCATTAATTATATTTAATAAATATACTACATTTAATTACATACCAGGGGTAGCAGCTCTGGAAACTTATATGCCACTTCAGTTTTACTCAGCAAAACATGCAAGCCTACATAAAGACATGAAAAAACCATATAGAATATTACATACAATATTTTATGTAATTCAAGTAGGACAAAAAAAGGTCATCTGATTTACTCTCAGACCATTTTCTGGACACAGCCACAGGTCTGCAAATTTATCACCTTGGAGCTACACAGCTACTTCCTGAAGAAATATGTTACAAAGAATACATTTTAAGAGAATTGAAGTTTTCCCGTTGTATCTGTATAAACCTTGCAGTACAAGTGCGATTTTTGCCCTTTTTTTTGAGTCTGTCATGTCCCTGCAGTGAGAGCCGAGAGTCCTTGGTCTGTCAGGACAAACAATCAACAGGAGATATCTCATCCTTTTTATCAGTCCTTGAGGTGTTTATAAAATACCTCAGGAACTACAATAAGGCCCCTACAAAATACACAAGGGTTTTCTAGTTTGCTTTCTTTTGAAGTTACAAGGACTTTGCACAGATATTCAAATATTCAAAGCTGTTTGACACTGAGCTGCATGGCACTTTACCTAAGAATTACCTTTTTCACTTAATTACTTGTGAATTTATTTTTATCACGTTCTTTCTGATTCTGTAAACTAAAATCCAGAAAGCTTTTTCCAACACAACTGTTGAACAAGATAGGCATAATATGAAGAGAAAGGCATAGCTCAATTTTCTGGTGACACATCTGTTTGATAAATCTGTTCTCTAACAGAATGTTGATTAGTCTATTCAATCTGACAGCTAAACATATTCCAAAACAGTAAACCACAGCCTAGATTTTGTTGCAATTCTTTTGCATCACTCAAGTGCAAAAGCAGCAGTAGCTGCCTATAATACAAATCCAGAGGCATGAGACAATCTCCACCAGCCTGAATGATACCAAGTTCTCTGATGCTTGGGAACATCTGTCCTAGAGGCTACCAAACAGCTAGAAAATGGCCAAAGTTCATCCTTTTTAGGCCTTAAGCAATGCTTGTGTGGTTCTTCATGCGCACACAAACACAAATCACATCTACAGAACATTTTTCATTTTCTGTGATATTTTTCAACTGTTCATACCTGCAAGTAAACGAGAAACTGGGAGATGAATGCTAACTTTTTCCTGAGAAACGCAGTATCTGATGGTCTCAACTGAATGTCCACACATACTGAGGACAATAGGCTGCTCTCCATCAGTGAACCCACTATGACACTGCATCAACACAGTCAGGCATTTCTTGTAAGCTTCAATCAACACTTTTTCCTAAAAGAAAGATTGCAGTTTACAGAGATTATGAAAAAAAAAAATCACAGCTCTGAAAAATAATACAATGTAAAAACAAACAACTCAGAAGGGTTTGGAACTTTTACCTTTATCAATAGTTCTGCAAAATTAAGATAAGGAATCCAACAAAAGAGCCAAATAAAGGAGGGCACAAATTGCAAAACTCATACTGGTTTGTTGGATTAGAAAAATACCACTAGGATGTTGTCTGCGTTTGGGGTTTTTTTGTAACTGACTTTATGGTGACTTTCAGGGCAATGATCATGCTAGGCTAGTAAAACCTGCACTTTAACTATCAGTAACAGATTAAAGCCAGCCTGAATGTTTAGGTATTCCAGGATCACTTATTCCACTGCTGTATTTCACCATGCTCAAGTTCTGTAATCCTGAAACTTGAAACACTTATGGAGCAGAAACATGATTTATAATCAGCATTTGGTAGATCCAGGGCCTACTCCTCCATTCCCTCCTATATGAAGATTATAACCAGACAGTGTAGTAATAATCACAATCTTCAGACGTGTGACAAAACTCTGCAATCTTTTGTAAAAGTTTAAACCACATTCTTATGAATTGGTCAGTACAAACCACACCTATGTTTACATACAGAAAAGATTTGCATTCGCTCATAGAAGATATTCTTGGCTTATGCTGAAGTTGTGTTTAGGTCAATTTTTACATGTATTAGTATTTTGGTTTTAGCCCCCTTCACATAAAAAAACAATTCAGAAGGAACTTACATCTAATGCACACCAGTCCTGCATCATTGAAATAACAAGAGTTAATTTCATCTGCAGTGTAAATGCTGCTTCCCACTCTGGTTCCATTTCAATGTGCTGTCCTACTTGACGAGTTATTGGATCCATACCCTAGAACAAGAAGAATTCTGCATTTCAACGATGTATCACTGAACTACAGCATTAGCAGAAGTGTGAGACAGTGGTTACCTATCCTTATAAATATTTTGCTGCTGCAACAGGTAAAAAGAACCTTGGGGGAATGAAAGGGAATGAAACCACAAATTAAGAGGTCTATTTGTGTGTCAGGAACAATTTATTCCTCAATACAAGGAGCAACTCTGCTGACACTTAAGATGAACCAGATTTTGCTCACAGAATTAATTGTCTAGTCTGCCTCTACAAGTGCAAAATACGCCCCCGATTACACTTCTTGTTTTGGACCGCTCTTCCTTTTTGTTGTCCTCTACAACAAACTTAGTTGTAGAAAGTGAGGCAAGATGTTATGTTTTAGGAAAACACAATGGTTCCAAAAGTGCTACTGCACTGAAGTTATAAAATGAAGAGTAGATCAAATGTCTTCTATTTTGACATCATGACAACTAACTTCCTCCTTAAATTTTGCCAAATTCTGTAATTCACAGATTTACATACCTGCATACATTTGAGTAATTCTAAGAAGGCATCAAAGCCCCCCAGGAACTTGCGTCTCAAGTCATCTGACCACTCTGTTGGCTTGCTTATCAACACGTACCTGGGGAGATCAGAAAGATGCAAGTGTTCATTTGCGATTTTTTTTTTAAACTCCTCTATTTATCAAATCAGCACATAGTTAGTATACTTACTTGAGGTCCAAAATAAGGCTCTGGACACGCCTGAATTTGAAAGCCTGCAGAGCAGTGTAACGTTCAAACTGAAACCTGCCTTGGATGTCACGGTGCCTTAAGTGGTCCATGAAGGTTTTGATGATAGTGGTCATGAGATTCTCTTCTGTTATAAGCATTCGAGCCTATGCCAAAGCACATTGAAATTTGCTGTAATTAACAGACACAGCTCACAAGATTTTCACACTGCACCATGAAGTTTATAAAATACATTATTTTTTATCCAAAACAATTACATCAATAATTAGAACAGAACACTGAAAAGCACTCTTTTCACAGAACCACAGAAGACAAAAAAAAGGAATCTAGTAAAACAATTATCATAAGCCAGATTTCTTTTTACAGATCCTTTCTGTGCAGAAGTCTGTCTGCACTGCTGTAATTGTAATTGCACATGCAGAATTACTGCATGTGCAGAACTCTGTCTATGGTAAGGCTCCTGCTAACCTATATAATTATGACACAAGACATGTTATTATGTGTCTTATAATTAACCTGTACCTCCCTTTAAGTATTGTTATCTCCTCTCGGATAGTTTGAGCCCTTTAAGGGAGTGACAGCTCTTTTGTTTTCTGTTTACAGTCAAGAGCTGTGGTGAGGAGAGCCTCTTCTTAACTGGTAAGGAACAGCACATGCAATTTCCACATGGAAAATTAATGAAATGACCTCTAATTTCCCTCAAGGTCTACTGAATATATCCGTGTGTTGTTTGAAACAAATCAGCAAAATCTGACAAAGATTGTCTTCCACTCCCAGCTTAACCTAACCCAACTTCACAACAGAGCAGGGGGCACTATGTAATTACTGCCAGCTCCTGCTCATGAACACTGCCACAACTCCTCCATTTTGTTGGTTCTCCAGGTTAAATGGGATGAGCCTTGCAGTCTGGTAGACTCAAGATCGGCCACTGATCTTGTGACATTGTGACTCTTGACTAGAGCTTCCAGGTTCTACAGCTGCTAATGATGATCCAAAACAGTTTCTAAAATGCTATGGCAGGGGGGAAGAAGAAACTAATGATTAACAGTTTCCGCCCCAAAAAATCATCACCTACAGACCTGCCTATCCGTGCTCAAACCAAAAACCTTAGTTCCTTGAGAGTCCAAACTCTTACATTATTAAGATCAGTTTGAAAATGTTACTGGAGGATGGCAGGGTGGTTTACATTCTTTAACTTATTCATTTAGTTAAGAGTCAAGGCTATAAATATATTAAAAATAATACTTAATTCATATGATAGAAGCTCATTCTACAAAACAGTCAAAATGCATTTGCATTGCTTTCTTTGCATGTTTTTAAAATGCAACACATATAAAAAGGGCACTGTAAATATTCTGCCCCAGGAAATGTTTGAAACGACTTTTTAAAAGGTATGTATTGATTACATGTGTTGTACCACCCCATCTGCCAAAGGGAAAATACCATAACCATCTGAATAATATTAGTTGGTTAAGTCTAACTAAGCCTGATTATTGGCCAAATTCTTATTGAAAGCATCAAAATTAAGAGGCAACACAATATTGTCCTGAACTATGGGAACGAAATCTTGAGTTCCTGTTGAATTCCCATGAATAACATCCATTCCTAGGAAACTGAAGAAGTAGTTTGCTCAGTATTGTGACTGCCATGCTACTATTGAATTTAAGAGCTCAATGAAGCTTATTAAATTTGGGAGGATTCAGAAGCATTCATTTTTTAAACAATTCTGGGTATGAAAATCAGACTTTTATTCCAGTACAGCCCAAAATTTTAATTTGTCAAGTTCATAACATAAGACAGACTTAAATGGAGACTGGAACAAAAAAAAGATTCCCAAACAAGCTGGTGAAAGACCAGCAGATTTAGTGAGCTGGGAGAAGTCACAGTGCATGTAGCACTGAAGCAAAAATTAACTGGAAATCTGAAAGAAGGCATTGTCTTGAGACTCGAAGTATCGAAGGAAGTAGGGAGTATCATGAGAAAATTCTTGCTTGCACTTGTGTTGATTGGAAAATTAATATAAAGTGGAACATTTATAAAACTGCACCAGAATGGTGCTCTGAAACCATGATATGCAAGCCATAATATAGATTTCTACAAACAGTAACTGTGGCTCAGTATGATGAGGCATTTAAATATCATGTGTGTCTAAATAAATATGAAAGCACCTTTCTAGAAAAAAATAAAAGAAAAATGTAAAAAGAAAAACCAGAAACACCCAGCCCACTCTGGGAAGCCAGACTGAAACTTCCCAATGTTGAATCCTTTAACTTCTAAACCCATAGCAATGTATGCAAACAGTCTGACTGTTCTGCATTTCCACAGTAATGTTAAAGAAATCTGCAGCCTTGATTTATGAACCTTGAAAGGCTTTTAACAAATAAAGATTTCCTTTTTTGGTCTTTTAGTACTTACAAGAGAAGGCACTGTGAATATCTGTATCGAGAGGTCAGCAATTGAGAACTCTCTGTCGTGGTCATCTTTCATAAAATCACTCTGCAATCGCTCATAGTTCTATTAAGAAGGAGGCAAAAAAAGGCAAGGAGTGCCAACTATCAGTTTTTAAAAGAAAGACAGGCACTACTCACCAGAGTAGGTACAGTGAAGAGTTGGACAGACAGAGCAGCCACCGATACTGCCCGTTCGTGATCATCCTCCATATAATCTCTCTGCAACTGCCGGTAATTCTAAACAACAAGGGGAAATTCACCTCTAATCCACACTGACCTGATTTTTTAACTTAAACGTCTGCTCTGGGAAACTTTAATGCCGTGAAAAAGGGAAGAGTAGCTCTAACGGATTATTATATGGGTATTTTGTACAAAGAATATGACAACTTAATCTGCTCACATGTGAGACCTACTCACTCTCATTTTCACAATAAAGGCTAGTATTTTATTTTCTACTCAAGAGTCTGCAGCAGAGTGAGCAGAATTTTGCAGTGCTGATTTAAAGCATTTCAAAGACCAGTTACTGCAGAAATACTAATCAGCATAACTGAATTTCAGCACTATTTCTGAGCAGTGCTATAACAGCTTACACCTCAACAATGAGCAGCGATTAGCTCTTAAGAAGTGATAGTATGCATAGCTGATGGTGAAGACAAAAACACCTGAACTGCTTTAGTTCTGGGGCGTCTGAAAGGCCATTTCCTTCCCAGGAGATGAGATGCCATTATAACTAATATACTGAAGAGTAAAATAAGATTTCCAGAATTTCATTTCAAGTTTTCACTTCCATAAAAAGGAAAAAAAATCGGGTAACAGTTCATTTAAATCACTGTATGCTAACTAGACTCTCTTCACCAGACAGTTTTAGCATTTAATGGCTCTTTGTAAGAAAGATACTTACTCTTGCAAAGCGGATGGCAAAAAGTTTCTTGTACTTCAAATCCATAAGAAGACTGCTCATGAATAACTGGTGATACACATTTCTAGCTCCTGTAAAGAAAAATGAATGAAATGTGGCATGTCACTGTTTTCTATCAACATATTATGGAAACATTTAGAAAAGTAAACTTGTACAGAATGAGGTAAATGTGCATTTCAGAGTAGAAGTTGCTTTGATTAAGTCTGTCAGGTGGTAGCAAAGGATGAAGAAGAATACATAAACCAAAATTCTTCAAGAGGCATTATTTATTACTTCTGTATATTCCTGTTGAATGGGAATGTATATCATCAAATATAAGGGAAGGCAGCAAAAGATGAACAGAGCTCTGCTCATCCTCAGGATAAACAGAGGATTTAGATGGAAAAGAAGAGAACACTATTATGAGAAGTCTTGGGAATTGCAACAAATTTTCCTAGTTGTGAATGTCTCCATAAAATAATTAGCTTAGCTATCTCTGAATTTCTAGTCTGTCTGGACAGCATCCCAGAAAGTATTACCAATAAAAATGATATTCATCTCTATGTATCTTGGAAAAATTGCACGTATGCATAATTTCTTTCTACAGGTCACTTTCAAGTCAAAAGCCATGACACTATTTCCTTAATGCAGAGGAACTGTGGAATACAAGTAGAGAAATACTGATGTTGAAATAGAAATGCAGAAGTTAGTCCTTGCTTACATGAGAGACGTTATCCTACCAAAACCTGTATTAAAAAATGTCATAATGCACCACAAAAGCAGTACCTTTCAGATTACAAAATTTGCAGTGTCAAGATTTCATTCTCAAGATAAAGGTATTAGATTAAAAAAACCTAAAAGAATAATTTTCTCCATACTACATCCAATTTCCACTTATTACTTAATTTATTGGTACTCCAAGAAGTTCCCCAGACAGATATTGCATCACTCCCTACCTGTCCTTTGTGGTTCTCTTTCTTACACTTGGCCTTACACACCCTTTCAGGATATCAAACCAGACAGAGAATCAATGAGGGAACAGAAATTCACTACCTCCCTTTCCTCAAAATTACAACTTTTCTAGCTAATTCCATCATATCAAACAGCCTTTCAAAGTTTCAAGAGCTCTAAAACAACAGAACAATAGTTTTCACTGAATGTTATGAAACACTTAAGAAAACCTCATGAACACAAACACAAGTCAAAGCAGAAAGACTCTGCCTTATCCCTTAAAAATAGGCACTTTGATAGATATTAAATGGATGCTGAGATCCTATACAGCAGGCAACCCCTCAATTTCTCTACTGTTTACTCAATTTCCCTTAACTATCACTGTCATTTGTATATTCAAGTCACTCTTAATTGCAGACCACTTTGAAAAACTAGACCTAAAACCAACCCCATCTCCAAACAGTCTCTGTATGTTCTTGTCTTAAATATACTTGGGAGTGAAGGGAGACATTATAAGAAATTAGGCAAAATGATCCATAATACACCACAGCAAAAATGATCAAACAGTAGCAGATACAGTAAAAGGAAAACTTAGGCATAGCATTCTTTAGCATTTTCCAGAACTTTGAGAAAACTCACCTTTCCACAGTTTAGAATCATAGAGCATCAGCTTGTCTACAAGAGAAGAATTTTCACCATCTGGCCCTTCTTGCAAACCAACCTGACACAGTATTCGGCGAAGGCCATCTTCATGAAGAGAAACGGTACAAGTCAGTTACAGCTCAAACACAAACGTATGGTATTTTGACAACCTGATATTTTCAGACAACACAAAACCCCTCACGTTGCCCTCTTTTCCATGACAACTGAATAACAGCACTCATATTTTGCTGATACAAACACAAATATTTCATACCTTGCAAGTTTCACACCAGCCTTATGGAACATTAGGAACATAGTGAAAATTGCCAAATGCAATGACTTGATTCAAAGTTATCAAATAAAAATGTGCTTCCATAAAAATGGCTTACTAAAATAAGAAACAGTTATACAGCAGACGAATTTTCTAGTTTCAGTTTTCCTGATTAGACTCCTATGAAAAGGAAAATATAATTCATATATGAAATGACTGATATATTCATGTAGGAGCTTTTTGTTTTCACTTAGGAGCTGCTATCATTTTAAGGCTTCTCTGGGTATTTTTTCCAATGGAAAGAAGCAATAATTGTAATTATATGAACATGTAAGTTATTATATGCTTGCACTTGAAACAGAACACAACCCAGACATGCTCCTATTAAGAATGTTCAACCTGGTTTTGTACTGCAGGAAATGCATAATCCCTTAGAACTGTGGGACTTACAGAGCCCTTAGTTCCACACCCTGCTTGGCATTTCAGCTCCTCAGGCAGAGTGGGCAGTGGCTGAGTGCTGCATGGTGCAGTAACACACACTCTGAGCACCCCTACAGCAGTTTGGGGTTATTCCTTCTTGCCTTACAGAGTTCCAAGCCACTGCTGTTATGAAGGACAACAAATTCATGGAAACTCTAGCATTGTTCAGTAATTGTCAAACAAACACATTCCTGAAGAAGAGACATTTGCTAGGAAGGATGTAGTTGTCAAACTTCTAAGTTCCATGGCAAGGTCTCTTCCTTTTTTTTTTTAATGACAAGAATTTGTCATTCCTTTGACAGCCATCGTCCAACCTAACTCTGGCACACCCCTCCACCTGTCACTCAGCCTTTGTTCAGGGACATTTCTGTGTAACCATCCAAGCAGTGCAACTCTATCACCCCATGCTACATATGACTAACAGACAAATGTGTTTAAAAGATTGAGCAGAATTTAGTTGCTTGGGTGTGCTTGTTAAAAGCTAAGGGAAGCCAACTCTTTCAGAAGTGCATTTCAAAAAACCAGACTCAGAGTACAAGACTGCATCCCAACACATGGAAGGCAGGTCAAGTAAATGAGCACACTGGTCACAAACAAAATGTATGTGTGCTGTTTACAATCAAACATGCCTTTTGCCCTTCTGAATTCATAAAGAACTCAGCATTTAATGAGCTGGACTCTTCAGAACTTCAGAAACACTACATACACAACTCAAACAAAATTCAGAGCTTTCTTCTGTAATTTGAGACACCATTGACATATACAAGTCGCTTTTTTGCAACTGTCATTTATTGCTGCAAATTAATGACTGTGGCACCTGGCACAAATGATGTGGCACAGGACTGGGCTTAAAATGAGAGAGACAGTGTCTGCCTACATGTTCCACTGAAAGGAAAATTTACCACAGAAGGAAACTACCTTCATAAATCCTTTCTGTTAATACCTACCATTTACCAGCAACACTGGCAAACAGTTAAACGAACTACTAACATAATTTTTGTTCAAAAGTTTGATTTACTTTAAAACTGAAACTTAAACCACTTATGTTTCAAAAACAAGAACATGTTACAAAGACCCTGTGACTGAAATCTTGGCTAGTTTTCCAACTATCTAATAAAACATATAGTCTCTGAAGGAATGCTGCATCTATGCAGAACATAGGAGCAATATGACAGCTGAGTGTGCTTTGCTAATACTTTCTGTTAACATTTCCAGATGAATAAAATACAAATTGCAAGGGGGTCTATATCTACATTTCTCCACATCAGCAGTTTGTCACTTTTCCTTTTTTCCCCCCTCATAGCCTACATCTTCACAATTTTCTGATTTACAAGGACGAAGGAGGAACCAAGTCAAAACAAAAACCAAGCATTCCCATAAAATCTGATACTGTGCATCTTGATCCCTTTGAAGAAACCTATTTCAAAAAATCTGATTAAGACTTTGTCAGCTTTTATACTCACCAAAACCTTCCACAATTCCTTGCATTTTTTCTGTTCTACTTAGCAAAAAATCTGAAACTATCACTTTCATCATCATTCATCAAATTACTTCTGAATAATTTTGTTTTATCTAATCAGACAGGTTATTTTCAGCTTACTGCATTCATTTAAAAAGAACTAGGGACTAAAAAAATAGCTTTTTGGCACACTGCATTTGACAGCGAGTCTCAGCTTCTGTTCAACAGCAACTAAACAGAAAAGACTACGTAAGACTGGTAGCACTTTCACATGGAAGTTAGAATTCAGAACAGCACTCCAGCAAGAGAAAATAGAATGAAGTCTGACAAGCTATTAATAGCTTTGCCTTATACATTGCATATCTGAAATAAGTAGACAAAATTGCTTCAGAAAATCAGCTCCTCTCACAAATATTCTCTAACTTATCTCAAAAAGGTCAGTTCTGCCCACCTGAATATCCAATAACACTGCCAAGCCATGTTAGGAGCTTCAGACCAAAGCTCTGATGGGCAACAATAGATGAATGCATAACTTGCACTTTCAATGGCTTTGTCTGACGACTGGTATTTCTCTTAAAAAGAAAAGGAAAAAGGAGGCAATGCATATTTAAATGAGGACTGGCACATAATTCTATACAGAAATACGGCATTCATATGATTAAATTTGATAGTTTATAATGTTAACACATATTCTAATTACTAACACCTATATATCAAACCCAAACAAGTCTGAACTTCGTTTATCCTATTAATATTTGAAGGACCTTATTATGCAATGTCAGCACATTTAGGTCAATCCATTTTCCACTCTTATCAATGCTCACACTGATCTGCTGCATTTTACTGATAAGCAATCCCACGTTCAACCCAAGACAGCTAGGCATGTTTGTCCCTCTCAACATGACAGGCAAGTCACACAGCAGCCCATCATGGAAACTGGCTGTCCACAGATTGTTTTCAAAAATACAATTTAAACGGACAGAGTTAAAACAAGAAAGAATTTACTCTAATCTATGCACTAGAAAGCATAGTAGTTAGACGTTACACATAAACAGCATTTGTTCTTTGCCTGTATGGGCAGCAAGTTAAAAATATTGCACAACATTATCTTTATAAATATGCTAATGCTTTCAAAATACCTTAAATAGTTAAAGACCAGTAACTCTAGTTGCAGCATTTGTTTTTCAATGGTTGCAGTATCATACATAAACTATTTACTTCATGTGATTAAGTACTGCACTGCAGCAGTTAACAAAAAATTAAACAGAAAACTTTATTCTCATGTTTTTACATGGAAGAATCTTGCAATATATAGCTATCAATATATATACATATATAAAAGCCTAGATGCAAAATGAAAGTATTTGCAGTTTCACACTTGGATTCAATAAGTAATAATTTCCGTAACTGTTGCTGTGGAAGGCATAAGCAACTTCACATTATAGAAGAAAAACTATAATAATTTAACTTCACTGATCTGAACTGGCATGTAATTCTAAAGTCCCTGGCCACATCTATTTCATGAAGGGAAAAACTGTCTACAAACTTCTTTCTAAAAAATTATTTTGGGTGTCAGGTAAGCCATAGTAGGGAAAAAACCCAACAAAAGACCAACAACAACAAAAAACCTCATAAGCCAATATTTTGATACCTCTACTGTATTGTAAATAGTATCTCCAACACCTTGTATCATTAAAATATAATGAGTCATTATGATAACAGTATCACAAACTGTGTAGCAAAGACTCTTTTTGCTTAAGGTGAGGCAAGTAAGTAGATAATATCCCTTATCACCATTACTTACCACTATTACTGATTTGGCCTGATCACAGTATTGGAAGTCTCCGTACCGAACAGACCTCCGGCCCTGTAAATTCAGAAAGATGTAACATTTCCACCAGCTCCAAACCAAGAAGTTCCAATTCTGTATTTTACATTAGTATAAAAAACACACCAAAAGCTTCAGATGCATGCTAACTACTCACCCTTTCATGTTATTTTCACTTTTTAAAGTACTGTGTATAGTTACATGCTTGGATTTCCCAAATGCACCCTGTACTTTTTAAAAGAAGATAAAATTGTATCATATATGCAGCTGCCTGTTACATTAAATTTTCTGTGCACAACATTGTTCTTAAGATGTAACTACACTTCTTTTATTAGAATACTGAAAACTTTAGTAGAAAGGCATTAATCATTAGTTTTGACACAACTTGAAGATATTCCAGATATTTCAGTGCCTTTTAAAAAGCACATATTAAAGTTAATTGGTCTTTACAATATAGAATTGAAATACTTGTTTTATTCCAGCAGGAAGGTTTTCAATCTTTCTCTACTATCAATCCATACATCAAAATAGTTGATAACATTCTCATTTCTTTCACATACATATTAATGTATATATGAATCCGTGCAGGTATTTAGAAGTAGAAGGGATGAACAGCAGGGAAAAAATCTGAGTACATACTACAATACACAGCATGTGCTCAGGTCAGCTCATATTCAAGGATCAGATGTGAATCTTCTGGTTACCAGTATCACAAAAAATAGAGCAGTGATAACACAAATCCAAAATCTATCTCAGTGCTAAGCAATATAAAGTGGTTATATTTTCTGCTCCATTGACCTCCTTGAAGTACTTTCACCACCCAAAATGACATTCCCACTGCCATTTTGGAAGAGATTTCCTTCCCATACCACCTCCCAAAAAAAGAGCCAATAAGTCAAGTAAAAAAGACACTCATTTTTCATGTCAACTGCTTACAGGTTCATTGCAAAAATAACAAGGTGCAGTTACCCAATCAAGTGTCACTTTCTTTAAACAAACGCACACGACCCACACTACAAACACTGAAGCTGACAGAGTGCCCCTGAAACTAAAATACTAGTTACAATTATATTCAGCATACAGTGATTCTGAACTCGCTGATCTTCCTAAAAACTGTGTTACATGCTTTTACCTCTTCCTGCCACTATAATCTGACAATTATGAAAAAAAAAATTAAATTAAATTGAAAAAAGAAACCACAAACCATTAATAGTTCCACGAGCACCAGAACAAAAGCAGTCAGTTATGGATTTTATCCCTCACACTTAACTGGTGTTACTCTGAGAAGCATTTCCTATGTTTGGAGCACATTTAGGGGCTCTTTCAATGCCAGCTCACTGGTTCAGTAAGGGAGGGGCTAAAGCTGCTGCCTGTCCTTGACAGAGGAGTGAGAAACACTTTGGTATTTACACTTTCAAGACTTTCTGGAACACATTTACATTGAAACATATTCAGTATCAGGTCTGGTTTGGACCGGCCAAATAGCATTTAGGCACTGAGACATTTAGTATTAAGGCATTTTAGGGAGGTATGACACACAAGACTCACAGACTCACATTAACCACACGCTTTGGGAAAACAGACTGAAGTAAGTATAGTCATAAAACAAACATTAGGTCAAGGTAATTAGAAGTTCTAACAATTAATTCACTTACATCTCTATCTACTGTTGTTGCAAAACCAATGGCTTCCTTCTGTGTGCAGTTGACAGCCTTCTGAAGAGTATAAATAACTTGTTCATAGGTATGGACTTCATCATTAAACAGCATGCAGTAGTAAGTGTCACTCTTCTCACTTCAAAGCAAGGGTTGAATTTATGTCATTCAAGAAGGACTGAATTTATATCATTTAAAGCAAAGTTAAAAGTAAAAGCAAGAGCAAAGTAAAAACCATGAGAAAACTAATATATTACAATTATTGTATACAAAATATTTTGACCATTTTAGGAAGAGCAGAAAAGATTCTTAAAATCAGAATTTGTATTTTCATCTGTAAATATCTGCAAGCCTTTAAAAGGCAGAAGACAAATATTATACTTACGTCATTTCTAGTCCAGGCAATTCATTTTCCTTTTCCCATGTTAATATATCTACTGCATATTTAAATGTGATGGCAAAAATATTATAAGCTCTTGCTACCATATCTTCTGGTAAGTGCACAAGAGGATCCTGGAAAGTGAATATAAATAGCAAAGGAGAAATTAAATGACATTCAAAACAAACTGTCAAATTTGCACCTCTCTTTATCAAAGATGATGTAAGATCTTTAATGATCTCTTTCTTTACATGACTTTTCAGTTGAAAGGAATAGAATCAATAATCATCCTGTTTTCTTCTTCCAGTTCTAAACTGACAGTCTCCAAAGCTCTAATCTAACATTCAATACCTGAATGTTAACTTGCCTCTGATCACCCATTTACATTTTCACACATTCTTCCATTTTCACTCTCCTTGTTCTCACTCCTGCACACCTTTTAAGATAAGTCTTTGGAAGAACTTTTAACCTCTGCTATATTAAAATCTGCTTCTTCTACTATGCTTTCAAAACCATAATTTCATATCCCTGTATCTTTTGTTCCACTTATCAATACTAGTAAACTGCAGAATACAAATGACCGTGCATCTCTTGTCCTGTTTTATATGCAGCATGCATTAAAAGGCATAAGTCTTATCTATCCAAGCTTTTGCAACATGCAGCACACTGGCATCATGATTTATGATGCACGTCTCTTATATGCTGTGGTATATAAATAATTAACTGCTGAAATGTAAATAGGTGTTTCGTAATGATCTGTCCACGTCTCAGTCTTGCTCACAGAGAGCTGCTCTCCTTTTATCTGTGGACAGTGCCCCCCTTTGTGCCCAGTCTGTGCTCTCTGTCTGAGAACTGCAGCAGCCCCTACAAACTTGTCCTGCTCTCTGTGCCAGAGCAGAATGGAGGCTGTTGCAGGTGGGGGAATGGGAACGAGGAGGAAAAGGATGAGAACTGCCTCAGTCTGCCAAGTCAAATGGACTACTTTTTGGAGCAGCAAGTGAGAACCACTGGCAACTCTGAATAAAACAGTGCAGGTATCACTGCCATTTCTCTCCAGTCCATTGCAAGGATGGTGAATAGAAGACATTAAAAACCGCTTCTCTTAAGGAAATTGTCTTTTACTGTATCAAAATTTTGAGAACAACTAGTTCCTCTTCTACAAACCTGGAAAGGGAACGCTGTATGGTCTGCAGGTCACCTGGACGTACACTATACACTGGGTCACTGACTCGATTCATCATTTGATATTTTGACGTATGCATAATTGTTAGCCAATTAAAATATTTACCAGTGGCCCACTTTCTGGTTTAGGATTACCTAATACTAAATTCTGTGTTTCACTACAGCTTAGGTTGTATAAAAAGGGCCATAATAATCTTTTCTCAGCTTAAGTCTGCATCATCTACAGGAGGCTCTTGACAGTCAGTAATTGACTTGTACTAATTAAGTTCACCCCCTACTCCAGGACTCTTTGGGAATATTCAGAAGCTTTACAAGAGTGGTAACAACTGCCATTTCTCTTTTTTTTTCCTTAAAGTTATCCAGGGTATGGAGAACTATCAGCCACCAAAAGCAAAGGCAAACTGTAAGAAGCAGAACTCCCTCAATTCCCAGCACTTTCAACAAAGACACATATCTGGGCAAGGCAGAAAACAGGCTGCAATAATGCTCCACAAACCATCCTTAATCTACCTCGAACACAACACTGTGTAAGAGATCTCAATCTCTTATGGGGAAGAAACACAAAGCCTGCCCAGAACCCTGATTTTTCTGTCAGGCATGCTCACTGTGTGAGTATCTTTGGGCACAGAAGTAGTAGTCCACCCAAGATTTCACAACAGGAGTTTCCTAAGGCTGCTGACTAATGTAAACTGGCATGTAGACCAAGTGGCGAGTCCAGCAGCAGTGCAAGAGTCTTAGGGCTGAGAGAGTGAGAACAGATTTTAGAAAGACCACTGTCACTGAAAATACAATTACAGTTGCTTCACTTAAACCATCAGATCAGCAAAATTAGTATCAAAGCTTGCCTTAGATTTTTCCTTTGAAAAAGTCTCACAGAAGTTATACTATGTAAGAACAAGTGTGAGTGGCTAGGTCAGAAGCCCAATTAGCCACACTCATTCCTGAGAGGCAATAACAGATAGGAAGAGCATAAGCAGAAGATAGAATGCTTCCCTAGTCTCCAGTAACTTAAGACACTAACACTTCCCACACCAAAGATAGTACCTACAATTTTAAATGGCCATTGGTAATTTTTCCCTCCACAACCATGTTAAATTTCCTCTCTAACATATACAAACTGTTAACAACAGTAGTGTTTTGCAGCGGTTAGTTGTTAAGCTGTGATTCTGTGGTGAAGATGTGTTCTCTATTTACCTTCTCCATACCAAACCAGCTCTTTCAGAGACCTCTGCCTTACATCTCCATTATGACTTTCCTATGACAGCAAGGTATTTTGATTTTAAAAAATCTGTGCACTTCCCTTTGGTAAGAATCAGAATATTTGTTGCACAGACACCTGCATTTGGCTTCTTGGTGCACATGATTACATACAGGTTTTTCTTTCTGCATGTGGCAGAATCCCTTGACCTCTCAGAATGTACGGAAAAACAAAGAAACAGAACTAAAGCTGCAGAAGTGACCAAGAACATACAAAATGAAGCCTTTAAGTAGAACATAAAATTCTAAGGAACTTCTTAGGACATGAATTTTTGCCTAACACTGTGGTTCATATATTATTACTGAAGTCCCTACAGCCTCTCATGCAGAGTATACAAGACTAAAAATAACCTCATGTGAATGATTTATATATACACACATATATACACAGTCAACAATGTTTTGAAACATGATGCCTCAATTGTACTTACCTCTTCTTCTGCAGTTTCTGAACTGTTAAGTTCATGCTTTTGACAGTAAGGACCTTCCTTCCAAGCTTCTGTATCTCCACAGTCACAGAAACCTCCTCCACCTGATGTTGTCATCTAAAATTATTTAAAAACAAGGCAGTTCATGTGAATATGCATATACATCATATATGCACATCAAAAAATGAGTAGTCACAGCTATACTACAAAAGCATGATCACAACACCTGATAGCTTTAGACAGAACTCTTAAAATAGCAGTGAAACCATGTCTACTTTTATGGCAACTGAAAGCTTGTCTACCTCATCAGTGTGCCTATGTCAAAAGAAAAATCCTAAACAACAAAACACCTCTAAAAACCTCCATTCTGCCCCCACCTGAAGACTGTGGGGTTTTCCTAGTTTCCAGATTTTCTGAATCTATTACTTGACATGGCATCTGTACTATGTCAAATTCTCACATTTTTAATCTGAACAAAGCTAGACCATTTCACATGGCACTATTATACAGTGAGTAAAAGATGTGCTTTATGACAAAAGGAATCAAGAGATTTAAATTTTTCACATATGTAAACACAGAAAAAAAGCATTGGAAAATTTTAATGGTATATTTACATTGTTTTAATAAAATTTATTTTAAAGATCACCTGAAGTTAATAAGCATAATAATACTTCTTTTTTGAATCACAAATTTAACTGATTCATAGAAGAATTCTTTCACCTATTTTTCGCACACTTGATATACTCTGTACATACAGGCAAATCCTACAGTACCAACAAAACTAGACGGACATTTGAAAGAACATTTGCTTACATGTTTGGATATTACCTAGAAATGTTAATTCAATAGGCTCGAAAAGTAAAAACCTGTGTACAAGAAGGAAGCCGGTATCAGTAAATTTGGCTGGGTTTCTTGATGAAAGCTGTTGTGCTTGGAGCTTTTTCCTGAATCCTACAGCTCAGTGTAACCATGCAGTGAACAGATTTACATTAGCAGCACTGCAGTGTTGTAAAAAACAGATTTACAGAAAGGCTGCACTGGTAGTTTTCACTTAACTTCTTAGTTTAAAGACACACCAAGGCCTTCTTGCCTTTGTTTGCAGGGCTTTTAAAACTAACCTGTACTACTAATAGCAGTATATTACTAAAATAAACAGCATTTACAGTTTTAGTTTTCAATTTTAAATTTATGTTTAAACTTTAAATAGAAGTGGTTTCTTAATAAAGGTTTTCCAATAGCTTTTAAAAACAGTCAAACACAAAAGTCAAAACAATTCAAAACCCAAATCTAAAGCTGCAAAATTCACTAAAGGGCATGTGTTAAAAATAACATACATTTGTAAGCTTAACTGTTGCACATAAAATTTAATTGCTCAATATTTAAAAGTGTTAACTTCCAGAAGTTACACTCAGATCAAAACACTCAAGTTCACACAGGATTACTGCGGACATTCCAAACTTTGTGTTCATTTGGAAATACTGTACACATTCTTAAACTTGAAACTGTTTCACACACACGAACAAAACCACTAACAACCATGTCATTATCCTGCAGGATCACTAACCCTGTATCGGTGCTCTCGGTGAATGCTTCCAAGAAAGCATTCCATGCACAACACACAAGTTGGGTCAACTGCGCAGTCTCTGAGAACAGCAACAACAGAAAGAAAGGAAAAAAAAACATTAAACACTTGCATTTACCTTTAATTACACATTTTACAACAGGTAATTTTCAAGTATCACCAATATACACCTTCTGACTAAAGTATATATTACTCCAAAAGAGGAAAGGGATGATTTTCAAAGAAAGGAAATCAATGAAATAGAAAAAAAAATCTGTTCTCACAACCCTGTGTGGGTAGCACGTCTAGTTGGGTAATACAAACATTGCCTTCAAGAGGTGAGACAAGTACACAGGCAAATAAACAGATGAATTACCTAACCCAGAATAAAGCCAAGTAAGTTCTCTCAAGCACAGAGTACCAGCATTAATGAACTTCAGCAATCAGAGAAGACATTTTTCACTGAACACTGGGAAGAAAGATCAGAACAGACTAAACCAAACCTCTGCTTCCAAGTTCAGCCTTAGGAGCTCACTGAAAATCTGCAAGAACACAATTTACTCAAGCAGGAGATCAGAGACCATAAGGTCCTGTCTACAAACACTCCTGTATTAGATAGGAGGAATATTTCTAGTAAAGAGGGCTAAACAAAGGAGACAATTATGCATTATATTTAACTATCTCCCTGAAAACACTGAAAATACATGAACTTATAACTTCAAGACACCTCAAGATTATGGGAGCCGGGTTTTGCAATGTGAAAATAAATAGCAAGAGAATGTCTGTCTTATGATGATAACTATTAAAACCAGAATTCAGAGAAACAACTTATTTTGCTTAAAGGAAAACAGTAGAGGTCACATGAAGTCTTATTATCAAAAATTCTCCTAATTTCATTTAACCAAATAAATGATGGAAAGATCATCAGGCAACCATGACTTACTAAGCATGACTTATTATACACATTTGTTTTCTCCAGAGGAGCCGCTAAAGGTGAAAATGCCAAAGCAAAATTATACAAAACTCTTTTGTTTTAGCATTGTTTATAGTCATGGCATTATTTTTTAATTAAAAACAAAACAAAGCAAAACCAACCAACCAAAACAACCAAAAAAAACCCCCCACCACTTAATGCAACAATGTGCCTGCAGGATTTGGTAGATCAGTTCTACAGTGTTGAATGTTGATTTTTCAGAGCTCTAAACCTGTGGCAGTGTACTTACAAATTCAGTACAATTTCTCAAACAAGTAACTGTGACTACAATTAAAGCAGAAGCAGACCTGTTAGCTGCACAACTGCACAGAAAATCCACTCCTTTTAATGTGGACTTCAAAAATAATTCTTTGCTGTATTCCACAAAAGCTTAAATTAAACTCTCATTATTCTTCATTACCAGCTCTAAATTAAATAAAATTAACACACAACGGGAATCAAATGTTTCCTGATCAACAAAAAAAAAAAAAAAAGACTCCATCCTCACTATGTTAAGGATCAAATACTGTTTGTATGGAACAATGAAAACATTGGGAATTCTGTAGTTTTCTTCTAAACACACTTACTTTTTCAAGACCGATAATTCAATATGTATCTGAAGTACCCACTAGTTTAATCTTATCCCTTTCGTTATAAAGAAGTCTCAAAGCATTTCCAAACCCAAAGGCCAGAAAGGTATTATGTTTCTAGAAGAGGAGAGCACTAGAAAGAAAAATTCTTCCACTATCATTCTCTCCTTGTAAATGAAGGTGATGAAAACCCAGATAAACAAATCCTTGAAATTAGAGAGACATTCTGTCCCCATGCCACCTCACCAAGTGTTCAAGTGCCCCAGTGAGTGGTAGAAACCACACAAAATGAGAGGAATCTGTGACACAAACAAAACTTAAACTACAAACAGCTCAGAAAATGGGAGTTGAAAATGAACTTACAGCTAGAAATACAATGGCTTAAAACTGAAAATTTTTTAAATACTTATAATTGGTTAGGAACTTCCTGTTCTCTTTCAAGTAAAAGAATTTTAGAGAGATCTAGAGAGAGGAAGGAAAGGAACTAGAAGCTGATGTTTTAAGCATCTGATAGATTCGTTTAGCAGGTCACAGAAAGAGGTCTAAAATACAGGATCAACACTAACAGTTGATATTAAACACCCAAAATACACACACATACACTTGCCCACTTACTTCTGATTAGAGCCCTGAAATCACTCTGAAAGGTCACCCCAGCTTCTTTCTTAATCTTGCATTTATTTTGTACAGAAAACACTCTACATTATACTAATTAATATTTTTCCATTCATACACCTGTAATGTGTTAATTTTCCCCTGATCCCACCTGTCATGAAAGACTACAAGGTTACTTTAAAAATATATTTCAGCTATTAACTTTCCATTAGGACATTATATTCTTATTGAAAAATATTCCATGACTTCACAAATTATAAATACTTCACAACTGTAAGTTGAACTACCTGCAAGAATACGTAGGCTCTCCCACTTTAAAGACACGGCCACACAGATGGGAAGGTTTGTTTGCTTGCTCAAGCTTTGGAAAACCAAATGCAGGATCTTCACTACAAAGATACCATTCCATTGGTCCCAGCAAAACGTGTTGTGCCAGCATGTCTTCTCTCTGAGGGGCAGGGTTGGGACCCCTGCAGTAAATTTTTGGTACATAATAGGCCAGATGCTGGTATACTTCTTTCTGAAGGTCATTTGCTTGCAGCCATTTCTTTTATGTTAGAAGAAATGAGAACACAAATTCTTCATTAATAAAAACACCAAACACAGTTCTATCCATTTAGGTTATGTTATTTCTAAATGAAATATCTAAAATGGCATTGCAAAACTAGAAAGCCATGCTTCCTTCTAAGCGTTAAGTCTAAATGATCACAAAAGACAGACATTAGTAAAGGACAACTTGTTTCCCTGCTCACACATTTTATCCTTTTGACGTACAAAATTCTTCTCAAAAACATGAAATTTAAGAGAAAAATTCATTAATGTTTTCCTCCAGGATGAATGACCACTAAAATGTTGGCAGTGATGGCCTAGACTATGTTGCATTTCTCTGGAGTGCAGACAGATGCTGCCAGCTTGGGACACAGAGGATCAGCGGGAGCCTAGAGCTGGCAAGGAACAGAGACAAAAAGTACATGGAGAAAAGCAAACACAGCATTAGGTAACAGTCCCTTTCCAATTTCATTTCAACAGATTACCTGTGAAAATCAGGGAGTTTTGGTTTCTGCTGCTACCAAAATAACTCATCTGAATTACTATTTCAAGTGTGATGTTAGATCCATGAATTCTTGCACTGGGTTTGTGAGGCAAGGTTCTTGTAGCAGGGGGGCTACAGGCTTGCTTCTATTAAAGCTGCCAGAAGCTTCCCCCATGTCCAAGAGAGCCAACACCAGACGGCTCCAAGACGGACCCACAGCTGGCCAAGGCTGAGCCCATCAGACAACAGTAGCACTTCTGGGATAACAGATTTAACAGCGGATAGCATATTTAAGGGGGCAAAAAGAGAGCAACAGCAGCTGGGAGACATAAAAATATGGGAGAATAACAGCATTGCAGACTCCAAAATCAGTGCAGAAGGAGGGGCAGGAGGTGCTCCAGACACCAGAGCAGAGATCCACCTGCAGCCCAGGGGGGATCCCATGCCAGAGCAGCTGGATACCCAAAGGAGGCTGTGACTCCACAGCAGGAAGCCAGTGCTGGAGCTGGCTTCTCATTGGATCTGTGGCCACATGGAGAGAGGAGCCCATGCTGCAGCAGGTTTTTGGCAGGGCTGGTGACACCACAGGGAACCCACAGGATCCACAGGCTGGAGCAGCCTGTTCCTGAAGGACTGCACCCCTTGTGAGAGACCCAGGCTGGAGCAGTTCATGAAGAACTGTAGCCAATGGGAAGGACTCAACTGAAGAAGTTCATGGAGGGCTGTCTCCTGTGGGAGGGACCCTACGCTGGAGCGGAGGAATGATGTGAGGAGTTCTGCCCAGAGGAAGAAGGACTGCAGAGACAACATGGGAGGAACTGACCGTATCCCCCATTCTGCATCCACCTGTGCTGCTCAGGGGAGGAGGCAGGGAAAACATGAGTGAAGTTGAGCCAGGGAAAAAGAGAAGGATGGGGGAAGGTGTTTTTAAGATTTTATTTTCTCTCTCATTACCCTACTCTGATTTGATTGGTGATAAACTACATAAATTTTTCCCCAAGTCGAGTCTGTTTTGCCCATGACAGTAATTGCTGAGTGACCTCTCCTGCTCCTTATCTCCACCACAAGCCTTTTGTTGTATTTTCTCTCCCCTCTTCAGCCGAGGAGGGGAGAGAGCGAGCAGCTTTGGTGGGTACCTGGCACCTAGCCAAGGTCAACTCACTACAATTCTCTTAGTCAATCAATTGTAAAAAACAATGTTGGCAGTCTTTAAAAGGCATCAAACTACTGAACTGCCCTAAGCCACTTAAAAACTCACAGCTTCTCCTAGGTTTGTTTTTTTTCACCCTGGTATATATACATAGAATAAAAAAAATCCACTAGGACAACATTTGTTTTATTTCTGCCTTGTGGATAACAAATTTAGGAAGGTTTAAACTGTAAATTAAGACTGCAAGGTTTTCATAATAAACAAATGGGAGCAAGCACATACTGCAAGTGTCCACTGATTAAATCCTGTGTTACATAAACAGCCTCAGCATGCCATTTCTCATTGTAAATGTGACAACCAGATACCCCCTGGCAACTTCCAGCAAAGAGTTCAGAATCAACCTAAAACTGAACATGAAAACCCAGAATTAATTATACCAAAATAAATGGGTTTGGTGATCAAATGTTAGAGCTTGATTTACTCTGAATTATTTATGACTTACTCTAAAGAACTTATGTTTAAGATAACACAGTTATAGTAAGTTCCTCGAGATACAGACATTCAGAGTCAGCTGAGCATCTATGCAGACTGTCTGCACTTTTTCCCTTTTTTATTAAATATATTGTACTAGTTTCATTTACTAGATTTGTTTTTCTAAAGTAGAACTTGATATTTTAAAAAACCCTAATTTGTCAGGGTGCTTTCTTCACTTCTCTTTTCCTAAGTTTGACTTCTTAAAATCATGATTGATCTGCTAAATCTTTCTATATTCATCTAACCTTGGTGGTCAAAGCCCAGTTTTTCTCCAAGGAAGACCGTGGGAAAAGGTTGCCAAAAATCCATAACCAAGAAGCTAGAAGTTTACAGATAATCCCCACCAGGACTGAGAGAATACCATTGAAAAAAAATTTAAAAGTAAAGTTTTCAACAACAAGAATTTTATTTTTCCCACCAGTTCATTCATTTTTCCTCTTCTTTCATCAGTTTTGCCAAACAGCTACTACTGCCAGGAACTGACCCAATCACAATGGCAGTGACTTAATCTTTTCCATTTAATAAACTTGTTTGTACATTATTTTCTATGGCATATACAAGTTATTAAACTGCAGGATTTTTTTCAGCAAAGTATCTTTAACTTCAGTCTTTTAATTCAGCAGCACATTACTAATTTCTGTCTAGAAAATACCCAGTGCATACTAGCTACACTACAAGCTCAGACAAATACCTAGGCAGAGAAAATTCTTGTTCCTCGACTAAATGGCTTTCCCATCCCAAAAATTCTGGGAGTAGTTGTCTGGAAGTTAGGTGTGGCAACGATGAACGTCATCACACCTAAATCTGTTTGTGGAGCCAGTTCTATGCATAACTGTGCAAAATCAGATCCTGGATGAAATAATATCAGAAAGAAATCCAGGCTACTAGGACAAGGAAAGAGATGTGACTCTAAGAGCTGCCAGGTAGGCAACTCACAGGTCTGTTGTGCAAGTAAGACTGTTAACGGAAATATATACATAGGTACACATATGTTGCACAACCTTCCTAAATCACTACCTGGGGAGCACTGAACTCCAGAAAAACTTCTCAAAACTTTGGGATTTGTTCTTTAAAAAAAGCATTCTGCATTTAGGCAAGTTTTCAATTAGTATTTGTCTATCTTCTAAGCTGAAATCACATGCAAGAAAAGCTAGTATTCTACTCTCCCAAGAGATATTTTTTATTAAAAAGGGAAGTGTATTCCTCTTCACTTCCTCCCTCCTCACACTTACTCTCCTGCAACAACTTTAACTGCCCTGGGAAAAAAACAATGTGCAAAGCATTGATCAAACAACACCTGACGTAAGTAAATACCTAGTGGTTCATCAGGGTTTCTATTAAATTTCCATCTAAGTAAGAGATAACAGAAGAACAAACTGTAGAATACTAATAAGCCATAAAACAACTTACTTCTCTGTTTCAAAACCTAAAAGATACAATTTATGGGTTTTTTAGCCACACAAAAAACACTTGCAATGTAGGCTCATGTTATGTTAAAGAGAACCTTTTTATTATTATTTTTGTTCTTTGGAAGTTTATCATTAAGTTATTGCCATGAGAAACTGAAGCCTTAAGTGCTGCAACTATTGCTTTGGGATGACATTTGTTTTGTTAATACTGGGGTATCAGCAAAGGAGGCAGAAAAACCACGCTGTAGATCCAAATGATAGATTTAAGAATTGGAGCTTGTGCAGGTGATGATAGACAATAAAAATGAGAAGGAATAGACTACATTTAAGTTGGCATTTCTACCTACAGCAAATTCCTAAATGCATTCTACTGGGTGCATGATTGCCTTGAGTTTACCTACGGTGTGACCCACAAAACCCATCTGCAATTCACACAGACAAGATAATCTGGGCTCAATTTTGACTCCTTTATAAATGTTCGATGGAATTATTTGGTTTGCTGTAAAGAGTAAGGAAGAATAATCCTGGAGCTAAACTAGCTAGTATATAGCTAACTGCACATTTGCCCATCTAATCGTACCTTTGTCTGCCCTGAACATATACAAACATAATCTGAGGATAATCTGAATTATGTGTCTTTTATTTTCATTTGGAAAGCTGCCAAGGTAATTCCCATTGAGACACACACAGACAGTTCTTCAAGGTTTTATCCTACAGATATGTACATGAGCATATATATCCAGTTCCTCAAATGCCTAAGTGCCTAAATGGACAAGCATTTGTGCCAGAAACAAGAAGCCCAGAAGACTTTACCCTCGAGACTACATTCCTCTTCCAACTCTTTGTAAGAACAAGAAAAGTATATAAACAGATTTCTTCTAATGATTCACTGATTTGACTAATACTTCCTCTACAAACACCCCATTCTAATAATCCTAAGATTAGCTACTGCAAGCTTTTGCCAGAGCCGCATCTTAAATAGTGGGGAGGAAGGAAGAATCCTGTAATGGCACTTCAACATTGAAAAGCGTATTTGGGGTCAGACATCCACCTAAATTAATAGGGAGGGGGGGATCTCCTCAGGTCTAGGCATGATTGCCGGCAGAGAGAGGCGAAAGGGCAGCAGAGGAGGAGGAACGTAACTTCAGGAAGCACTTAAGGAAGGGGCGAGATGCCCGGCCGCCCCCGGCAGGGGATGGCCACGTCCAGGCGGCTTCCAGCGAGCCACCTGCGCCAGCCGGCACAACAGGAAAAGCTGGCTGATCGCTGCCATGCATTTTGGCTGCTGCAACAGCGACGCTGGCGACAACAGCGGGCTGAGGCCACAGCGGGACGCCGCTGCCGGCCGGGGGTGCCCTCAGAGCCGGCCCCGGCAGGGACACCCCTTCCCGGAGAGCTCGCTCGCCCCGCGGAGCGGCCTCGCCCCGGCCCCGGGAACGGCTCCCCAGGCCGGTGCCTCCCGCGGCCTCCGAGCCCCCGCTCCCTCCCCGCGCCGGGCCCGCCGCCTCACCACGGCAATCTCCTCGGCGGAGCACTCCAGCAGGCTCTTGTCAATGGCCTGCACCTCCGCCTCCAGTTCCGCCGCCATCTTCTCCCTCCTCCTGCCCCCTGCCCCGCGCCGCCGAGGCCGAGGCCGGGACAGCCGGAACGGGGCCCGGGCGGCCGCCCAGCCCGGGGAACACACACTTCCGCCCCGCCTCCCGCACGTCACCGGCCGCCGCGCCGCGTTCTGGGGGCTGCAGTCCTTCCCCGGCGCTGCTCGGCCGGGACACGGCACTCCGTGCCCGGGGCCGCCCTGCGGGGCCAGGCCGGCCGTTGGTGCCCGCCCCTCGGCCGCCTCCGCGGGCCGTCTGTCCTTCTCGCCTCACGGAATCACAGGATCACGGGACGGGTCAGGCTGAAAGGGACCGCATCTGGTCCAACCTTCCTGCTCAAGCAGAGTCATCCCGGAGCACAGGGCACAGGTTTTCGTCCAGACGGTTCTTGAGTATCTCCGGTGAGGGAGACTCCACAACCTCTCTGAGCAATTTGTTACAGTCCTCAGTCAGTGCACCGTAAAGAAGTTCTGTCTCATGTTCAGGTGGAAGTTCTGTGCATCAGTTTCTACCTCTTGTCCTGTTGCCCAGCACCACTGAGAAGAGCCCAGTTCCATCCTCTTGACACCCTCCCTTCACATACTTACAGACATTGACAAAGTCCCCTCTCATTTGTCTCTTTTTGCGGCTGAACAGGCCCAGCTCCCTCATAAGAGAGGTCCCCCAGTGTCTCAACCATCATTGCCCTCCGCTGGACAAGCTCCATATCTCTTGTACTGAGGGGCCCAGAACTGGACGCAGCACTCCAGATGTGGCCTCACCAGGGCTGAGTAGAGAGATAGGATCACCTCCCCTGACCTGCTGGCAATGCCCTTCCTTGTGCACCCCAGGATTTTGTTGGCAGCCTTGGCCACAAAGACACTGCTGGCTCATGGACAGCTTGTTGAACACCAGCACCCCCAGCTTGTTGTCCACCAGTCTCCCCCAGTGCAAAGCAGCATCAGGGACTGGGGGCATCCCCACTGTGGGTGGGAAAGCTGGGTGCCCCCTTCAGCTGAAGTGCACTTGTCAGCGCTGCCCCTGGGCAAATGGGCAGTGAGGGTTTCCTGGGAAACTCCCCCATCCTGAGCAGAAGGAAAGAAAACAAATCCGTAAATTACATGAACATGGCAACTATGGCTTTTAAGACAAATGTTACTAAATAGCAGAAGCTATAAATTCTGTTTCTCAGCTTCCAGGGGGCCACCCAAGGTGAGGCGTGGCTTGCTCACTTAAGTGGGGATGTAGGTCTGAGTCTCAAGAGCAAGTCACCCCCACCAAACCCAGCAAACAATCATCCTCCATAACTCCATTTCAGCACATACAGGCTCAACATCTTGCAAGGCCTTTCTGAAAACCTGTTGTGCCACTGCTGTACCCAAGTGCTTGCACTGCACCTCTGTAATTACAGCTGGGCCCAAACCAAGCAGACGTGTCTGACCGTGCGTGAAGCCATGGGGCACCTGAGCATGCTGAGGTTTAAAGACACACCTTCTGTCACTTGCTGACAACTTCTGCATGGACCTAAGCATTGTGCACAAACTGAGTACTATTTCCACCTTGCACCTCCTGTCAGCCTTAGTGGCTGAGATAAGGACTCACCCAGCAGGAGCCTAACCTAGCAAATCCTGCTGAGGAAATCTCTGCTCTGGAGAGTTTACACTTCCAAATCTAGACAATGCATGGGAGGGGAATAAACAGCAGGAAAGGCAGATCAAGTCATAATCACCTGCTATACCAGCTGAAGGCACCTATAAATGTTACCTTTGCCAAACAGTGCTAAGTTACAGCAAAGCTCTGCATTGGGAGTGAGTGCCACCTCACATCTTATATTCCTTAAAACTTTGTAAGCATTCCCATAGTGAGTATGCATAGTTACTTCTTCCCTTTTTCATCTCCTTTCCTCTCCCGTTTCATCATTCTCTCCTCAATTAATAATTTACATATCAAGTTTCCCAAGGGAGATACATTATCTTATACCTGTCCAAGCAGTAACAAATACATCTATGGCCATACACTGACATGAGGAAGGTGGGCTGTGTGCCATCATCCAGCTCCTCTTGTGGAGACTGAACATTCCCTGCATCAGAGGGCAGCACCACGTGTTCGTGTGTTACTCACACTTGTCTCTGAAACCTCAAGGGTTTATACATCATCACTGACTTACATACTGGGTTTGGGAGTTCTGGAGAATTTTGGGATCAAGGAAGCACACACATCAGGAAAGACTAGCTACAAGAACTGAAGAAGATGGGTTTAGCCAATGCTCTGGGTGAATCACAGAATGGTTAAAGGATTACTTTGAGAATATTACTCTCACCTCCTAATATTCTAAGAATAAGCATAATTTTCTTTTGTATGTACCCTTCCCATATGCAGGGTATATATTTTTACTGTATTTATTTTTATCTCCTTTGCCACTTCTTAAGTAATTGTTCTTAAAACACGGAAAATAATTATATATTCCTTAGAAGATTAGTAAAGCCCACACTGTTTCTCATTCATGCACTGTGCATGCCTAAGGAATACATGAATCTTCTTTGGAAAATAGCACAGGGTGAAGGAAAGCTGTATTACTTAATCATTTCTCTCTCTGGGCTGCATGAAGAAAATGTTAGAAAAGTCCTAGAGTTTAGTAATGTGAAAGGCATCTTATTTTACCTAGCAAAGTGGGCAACCCAATGAGAAATTAGCCTGCAAAGCCATTATTTCAATATGAACATAACAATTTCCTGAGTATCATTTTTTACAACTTCAGGAAGAATTTTCCATGACATTTAGCCTGTGCCATTTATTTCATAAGCAAAGATACTATTCAAATTCAGGAGTAATAATTAAGGTTGAGGAGACTGCCTTTATCTACTGTCAAAAAGCCTAACTCTTACCAAGTCTATTATCAGACAGAAACTGAAAAAGAGAAATCTAGACAATTTTAATGTTTCAGCGGGGTTAATAGTAAACCTTCATGGCATTTCTCTGCTCTAGCTGAGATGTTTCTGGGTCTCACCATGTTTTCAACATGCAAGATAGCCCACAGAATGCTACAGAGTGTGGTTAGGAAAGATGAAGGTGTCATCTATACCTCTTTCACCTCCTGCCCTGTCTGTTCAAGCACTGCTTGCCGCTGCCATTAAAAAAAAGAGGGGAAAAAAAAAAAAAGAAACCAAAACCTAAATCAAAACCTAAATGGTAGTTTGACTGGGGATCAATTAACTTAATTGAGGCCCAGTATTTTTAATAAATGCTGCATCCATTAAGAACACAATGTAAATAAACCATTGCCATGGTTTAACCCCAGCCAGCAAACAAGCCCCACGCCACTTGCCTACCCCCCAGCCAGTATGATTGGAGAGAGAATTGAGAGGGTAAAAGAAAACTCGTGGGTTGAGATAAAGACAATTTAATGGGTAAAGCAAAAGCTGCACTCACAAACAAATAAAAATGAGGAATCAATTCACTGCTTCCCAAGGGCAGGCAGCTGTTCAGTCATCTCCAGGAAAGCAGGGCTCCATCGTGTGTAACATTTATTTGGGAAGACAAACACCATCACTCAAAAAGTTCCTCCCTCTTCCTCCTGCCCCCTATTTTATATACTGAGCATGGTCTGAAATATCCTTTTGGTCTGAAATATCCTTTTGGTCAGTTGGGATCACCTGTCCTGGTTGTGTCTCCTCCTAACATCCCAAGCACCCCCAACTTCCTTACCAGTGTGGCAGCAGGAAAGCAGAAAAGGCCTTGGCTCTGTGTAGTCCCTCCTCAACAGTAACACAAAACATCTCCATATTATCAACCCTGTGTTCAGCACAAATCCAAAAGACAGCCCCATACCAGCCACTGGGAAGAAAATTAACCCTACCCCATCCTAAACCAGCACAATAGGCATAATTGAGGAAATATTGTCACAGTGGAGACTGATGGTTCATTTCTAAAATCTGTTTTAGAAGGTACTAATGAAACACCGACTAGAAGTCTGCTTCTCAATGCACCACAATGCACCATGGCAGCCAAGCTGAAGCCCAGCTGGTTTGAAAGAGAAAGGACCTCCAGTAGAGCATGCTCCAAGGAAGGCTCAGTATACAGTAATTATTGTCATCCTGGCTCAATACTGCTTGAACATGATCATCTTCAGAAACTGCTGCATTTGCAACTAGAAATGGATTAAATCAAAAGGTAAGGGGGTGTTGGAGGGAATTTTTAAGCAGTTGGTTTGCTCTTGTGTTCACTGCACCTTAGATGCAGTCGATTTGACATCACTGTATTAATTTGAATGTAAATAGAAAACTACAGCATATCTAGACTGCAGGGATAGATGTCTTCTTTCTAGACTCAGAAAAACAACATGCTGTTTCATGGAGTTTTCAGGCAATCATTATGAAAGGTGAGTCTTATGAGGAGGATTCAGAAATGTTTCTATTCTCTGTGAAAGCTTTCCTGGTACAGTTAAAAAAACATTTAAAAAGCACTTCCTTGTCTGTTCACTAAAACAATGATGCACTTGCAACTTAATTTGAGGTTTAGCTATTAAAGCAAATGATCAGCATTTTGCTGCATGAAGTTGATATTACACACCTGTATCTAAAAACATCACTTTGGAAAGACATTTATATCTCTTAAATCTTCCCTAGGTCAGCAACCCTTTCCACCAGATAAAGCATGTGTGTAAATGTAGGATTCAGGTTTGCATTTTCAGTAACAGTAATTCTGATGAAACTGTTTGCTTATCAGATACTGGATGACCAAAGCAGTAATTTTTACATAGCAAATACAATTTTTAAAGCCATTATCATTTACATGGTTTCCCTCCCTTCCTCTTCAGTGCCAGATGAGGTAGGTTTGTAGTCACCATCTCCTTCATCGTCTTCAGATAAATTCAGATGGTAATTCTTTTATTTCTGTACTGCCAATTCCAATGACAAATTATGCTGACCAAAATAGAATTTTGCCTGTGATAATGTTAATTAAAAGATGAATTGTGAATGAGGTGAACAATGACACCCAGTACTTGGTGGATTGATAAGACATAGTTCACTAAGCAAGACATTATTCAGAACAAAAGAGCACACGGTAATCTGCAAACACAGGTTATTTTAGGAATTTGGTTCAGAATTAGAGTATTAAAAATACTATCTGACAAACGTAGGCGATTCTTTGTTCCTTGGAGGCACTAGTGCTATAATATCAGCCTTTTAGCAATAAATCAGAATAAGCTTATTTCTTTTCCTCGCTCTGTCTTTGCACGAGCTTCGATTATAGGTGTATAATATTCTAAACATGATGTCAAGGAAAATTATTTTTAAAAAGACACTGAAAGCAGAGCATATTGCATAATAACAGCGAACATAAGAGGCATAATGAAAGCATAAAGATACTGTGGCCATGTTCCCGTCTGGTGAATGCTCTCTGCAAGTCTAGCAAAGGCAGTTACGTAACTGATTTTTATTGCATTAGGCAACAGCAATATTGCTAAGCAAACCGATGTGCAGAATTAGAAAGCTTCTTCCACAGTGGAAATGAAGAAAAAAGACAGAGGAAGGGCTCTCACTTTACATCGAGTAAGAAGGCAGGGCAAGAGGATGTGCATCTTTATTAGTGGATCATGTCAGGGGGACAACATGATTTATTCTCATCACGCAGTGCCTTAGAAAAAATACAGTGCCAACTCAGTCCATGATAATTTCACTGCTTTCTGCGGCATAACGTGTCAACAGTCTAGAGCTCAAGCTGGTAAGTTAGAACACCAACCTCTAAAAGAGATTTAATGGGACCTAAGATAATAGTCTCTAATGAGTTGCACAGGGGGAAAAACTAACATGGGAGCAAAGGGAAAAAAAAACTACACACGAAAGAATGTGCCTGATCTCATCTGTTTTCACTGTAAATTCAGAACACTGCTAGTGTGTATTTAGACATAGCAGTTAATACAGGCTGGGGGATGAACAGATCAAGAGCAGCCCTGCCGAGGACTTGAGGGTGGATGAAATGCTGGATGTGACCCAGCAATGTGCACTGGCAGCCCAGAGAGACAAACGTGTCCTGGGCTACATCAAAAGGAGCCTGGGCAGCAGGCCAAGAAGGGGGTTCTGCCTCTCTGTTCCCCTCTGGTGAGACCCCTCCTGCAGTTCTGTGTCCAGCCCTGGGATCCCCACCACAGGAAGGACATGGACCTGTTGGAGGGAGTGCAGAGTAGGCAACCAAGATGGTTAGAGGGATGGAGCACTTCTTCTATGAGGAAATGCCTGAGAGAATTGGGATTGTTCAGCCTGGAGAAGAAAAACCTTCAGAATGCCCCAGTTGTGGCCTTCCAGTACCTGAAGGATTCATACAAGAATGATGGAGAGGGGCTTTTTACAAGAGCATGCAGTGACAGGACAAGGGGGAATGGATTCAAACTAAAAAGAGTAGGTTTAGATTATATACTGGGAAGAAAACCTTTATTGTGAGGGTAGTGAGGCACTGGAACAGATTGCCCAGAGAAGCTGTGGATGTCCCATCTCCGTAAGTGTTTAAGGCCAGGTTAGATGGAGCTCTAAGCAACCTGATCTAGAGGAAGGTGTCCCTGCTAATGGCAGGGGGTTTCAAACTAGATGATCTTTAAGGTGCCTTCCAACCCAAACCGTTCTATGATTTTGGGATACAAAGAAGTCTGTAAGCTGGTACCAAGAAAGTCTGTTTGTGGCTCAGGGGTGGTCAGCTTTAACACCTAGAAAAGTGCAAGAACCACTTGAAATTTGTAGCTGTAGCTACACGCCCTTCCCCTGCACTTATTGATGCCAGTGAACATACAGGCTTATGTTGCAACCTTCCCCTTTGCAGGACTTTCTTTCACGTGGCTGATTGTTTTTTAAGATAGATCAAACTTAGTTGTTCTTGAGACTTCTGCCACTTGTGTTTGCGTGGCAAAGTGGCAGGAAGGGCGGTATACAGAGAGGCAGTCAGCCGTATGAAGTGCAAAGTGTTGATGCGGTGATGCCGTAGGACCAGACCTTTAGAACCCCTGCACTAGGAAAGAGTAGCCATGGTATTTAGCATCCACTGTAGCGCGAGGAAGTGCACTGTCCAAGTGCAGGGCCTCAAAGCTGTTCCAGTGTAGGAACACTGTAAGGGTGTAGGATATGGTGAGGCAGGTTAAGCAACCCTCCTGAGCCATACCCGCTGTGATGGCTCCCTGCAGGAGGAGAGGGAAGAGCGCGGTTGTCCTTGCTCTTCCCGCTGCCGGCGCCAGGTGTCGGCAGGCGGCACGGGCACGGCGGTGCAGGAGCGCCCCTCTCCCGCCGCTCCCAGCCTGCGCTCCCAGCTCCCGCTCGCTCTCCTGCCTGCCACCGGAACAGCGTGGGTGGCTCGTGGGGCTGGAGCAGCCATGCGACTTCACTTTATTTCCCCCCGCTCCCCCCCTCAAATCAAGCTTTAACTGCTTATTGGCTGATACTTTGGGAAATTCAAGGCAGTTTCGGAATGAATCGGATGTTAGAAGAAGAGAAATGTGCTGTGCAATGCCTGGGGGACATGGATAGGGCTTTGGGTGGTAGGAGAGGCAGGAGAGAGAGAAGGCAGAAGAGGCCAAGGAGTTGCCTGCAGAGATGGATGGCAGGATAAGTGCTGCAGGGAGAAGAAACTGGAGCAGCCTCCTGTAGGAAGATCCCTGCCTACATCACTGCAGAGGAGCTTCTGAGTGTTGGGGGCAGCTGGACATCCGATGGTGACACTCAGTGACAGTGCTCGTTCTCGGCTGATGGAGACCAGAACTGATACTGAACCGCTGGAGAAAGAGTTCTTGGCCCCGTCTGAAGCCACATTTATGTGCGATTATGCAGGCGATGCACAAGGGAAATGGGAACATACAGCCTACAAGCAAAAGCAGGGTGGATGAAAGATTTATCTGGGAATATGAAAAAGCTTTGAACAAGTGAACTAACTCTTCTTTTCCCCTCCATTCACACAACGGAGCAATTTTAAATTAGAACAGGTTGTAACAGATTTAATTTAGATCACCATGGAGCCTAGTATAATGCTACAGCATATTCTAGTTTATCTTTTTCCCTGATTTTAAAGGGCTAAACAGTTTTTAAATTGTGGATTTGTTATAGAATGGATGGCTGCTAGGCAGTCCTAACCAATTAGAAATTTTTTACTGCACCATGATTAATTTTGTTAGATAAAACTACTGAAATACAACTGAAGGTAGAAATAAAAAGCATTTAAGTGCTCTACAGCCATGATTTACTCTTCAGAGATGCATTTAACGCTGTCTCCGGCAGAACAGCTTCATCCATTTCCCAAACATTCATTTGTTTATTTCAAGATTAGTCTCAGTTATAAACAGACATTAAATCACCTCCAGGCCCTAATACATTGTAATGAAGTATTGTAAACCATGTAGTATGTTGGTTTAAACAATGTAATCAGAAAGCAACAAAACCATTTTCTCCTGGTTCTTGCTGGCTCCCTGACTTCTGTCTGTTCAAAGAAAACTTCTTTTTAGTCTGTAAATGTCAAGGTCACTCAGAGGTCAAGTTTGTGCTTTTGAGCCGTGGTTCCTTTCAGGTTATTGGCTTTGTTTTATTACTGAAAGGAACCATCCATTTTGGCATATAGAGCAAAGAAGTCATGTAATCCTATTAAATACAAAACCAACATGTACAAATAATGGTGAGGGTTTGACAATAGCACAAAAGCCCCCTTTTTCTGCCCATAGTTAAGCCTGCACTGAGTAATTAATGGTCCTTCCAATAGCCTGTCTACAGTGGGAAAACTGCCTAACTAGTTTTCAAAACACTTGCTCAAAAACTGGCCGAGAGCCCCTTTTGGGCAAGCTGGCATCCTTCTACTGCGATGCTCAGGAATGGGTGGGGGACAGAAGAGGCTACCTGTTGCTTTCCATCTCAGAGCAGAACATGGCACAGAAGGAGACAGGCACAATCCTAGGCAGAGAATCCTTGGAAACAGAGAGAATTAATTAACAAAGAAGGAGGAAAGCATCCTTAGAGAGTTAATGATAAAAGGAGGTACTTTAAGTTACTAGAAAATAAACTTGCTTTGTTGGCAGCAGAGAGAAGAAGTGGAAAGTGGAGGTTAAAACATGCAAGTTGAGATGTAAGTGGATCATTATGTACTGGGCACAAAAACTAAGACATAAAAAATTAACAACAAATAGCTCACTAATTTCCCTATGAAGAATGTTTATGCATAGTGCAAGGTCAGTAGGAGAAAAAAAACAGGAAGAGGAAATAAGGTATAAGCAGAATTTAAAATGGAGCAAAGAAAGTGTAGAATGATTTAAATAAAACTGTCCTCAAAGTGGTATCTACACAGAGGTAACTGAGGGGAAAATGCTGAGGATTTTCCTGGCTAGTTAGTTAGGATCAGATGTGAACGATGGGCTTGCCATGCTGTCTGTTCTGCTTGTCACTTCTTTGAGGACAGTCAGCTACAGTATGTGAAAACAACTGAAGGTTGCAAACCCCAGTTTTCATAAACAACATTCATAAGACTATTTTCACATCCCTCAGACAGGCATATAGGTTATCACAACTTTAAAATCTCTGCCTGCTGGCAAGACAAAACATTACTATCCTAGAGTGTATGCAAACATAAGAACTGACTGGATCTATTACTAATAAAGAGAGATGAGCTGATTGAGAGTATAGATAGCAATTCCAGCTAAGAAAAACTGCATGAAACGTAGGCAGGAGCTGCAGAAATGAACCCCAAGACATACAATTGAATATAACAAACATTACAGAAGTGGAAATGGGAAACTGAGAAATCTATATTATCCGGATTGTGAAACAAGACTTACAGAAGGCCAGACAGTAAAAGTTTCTGACCTATCATATTGCAAGGACAGATAGACAATAAAGATATTTGGAGTTTAAGTGTGGAACAGGTCCAAGATCTTCAGATAGTCTTCTAATAGGAAGGGAAAAACACTGGCACACCACCAGGGAAGGACCTCCATGCAGGACTGCTCCTTAACCACAGACTCAAGAGGTTTTTGGCAGACACTTCAGTGAGAACGGCCTCTAATGGCACAGTCTTAAAACAAGTCTGGAAGAAGTCTCGCTCAACCCTGGCTTTGCTTCTTGGGTTTAGCATAGTTTAAGAAGGCCACAAGTTCAGTATGAGTAATTAGAGCTGAATTTATTTTTTTGCCCTCCTTGGTTCCCAGCGCATCACTCAAGCAGTGCATGAAAAGTGAAATACACCCACAACTGCTCATCTGGGGATTTCCTCAACTGATAGACAATCAGTGTATAATTAGATCCTTTGCCCCTGTCTGAGGTGCAGAGGAATTATCAGGGCCTCAATCTTCAGCTATTGCTAGCTGCTAGATTAGTCAGCTGGCATGGGACTCAAAAATCCATGGAGCTGTACTTGTCCTCCCAAGGGGTTTAGAGGATGCACTGACGTGATAAGAGGACACAAGAGCTGTAAAATACAGACCCAGAGAAACACAAATGCATGCCTTGTTGTTGTTAGAATTTCTGAATAAAGTGAAATGTATTCTGCAGACCAGCACATCAACTAAAGCAAAAGTTGATTTGAGAGCCCTCTTTTCCCTCCCCATATTTCTTCAAGCTTTCCTAGCAAGCTGGCAATGCTGAGGGTACTGCAGATGTCAGAGAGAATTCTTCTGGTCCCTAGGTTATCCAGTCATTATTGGTGGGTTCCCAGGGAGCTCTCAGATATGAGAGGACCAGCTTGTACCACCCACAGCTAGAAGAAAATTTTGGAGACTTTTATAGGAAAATTCCTTTTATAGGAAAATTTTAGTGACCCAAAAGAAGGTCTCTTCTTTTTCACCTCTGAAAAAAAAATCTCATGCTTAATTTGCACCATTAGCTCTTTTCTTAAGAGAGCAGACCCCAAAGTCTGAGAACTTCAGTCTCAGAGACCTAAGCTTGCATCAGGAGCACTACAGGAGATTGTATTGGGGATCCCCGGTTTAATTTCCCAACTTCCATATTAATTTGGAGATTCACAGGCCATTTGAATGTGATGGAGGTAGTTTCTTCTTTCCTAGAAGCAAAATTGGTCTGTCAGAAAGACTTCATGTATTTACATACGCCTGGATTTGTCATCTGCTGCCCTTTAGCTGCTGCTGGCAAAACTCTCTGAGCTATGGAGCAAATTGGTTTTCCTCTACTATTAATTTTGTTAAACTGCTTTATAGGTGTTCCTTGCAGTTCCCTGTGTCACTGCAGCTATACAGTAACTCCACTGCATTTTCTGCTTTCTGTTTTTCAGTGCAGCTCTCACCTTCTCAAGTGTTTTGGGGCCACCAAATGAAAACACTGACACAGAAATGTAAAGGAGCTTCTCTTCTACTGTAAGTGCATTCTCATCACTGTAAAAATGTGAAAGGATACAGCTTATTTCTATCTGATGATGTAAAGTGCCCTACATCACTATAAACAGAATATACTGTATATATATTGGATATACAGTATGAGTCTAGCCATGTGAGTAAATAGCATTTTTAAATCTTGACAGCTGTATCCCTACAGTTTAAATGCATATCTGTCCACTGTCATATGTAAGAAGCAAATAAGTAAGACACAGTGAGACCCTGAAGTAACTGGTATATATGACTATAAGAGACTTGTATAAAAACTCAGGTTACAGTCCTGAATGGGAAAGTTCCGAGCAGAAGATGTGGATGGCTGTTTTAAACTCCTTCAACAAAACCTATGCAGAGTACATTCAACTTTGAATTAAATCAGCAAAGTAGCTTTCTTCTGCGCTGAGGAATATGAAATAGAAAACAGAAATGGCTGAAAGTAGGGTGATGGGATGACAGGGATAGTTCTGATCAGAGGTGGCTGTCTGTGCTCTTCCACACAATATGCAGTGTGCCATAGCCAATACTGCATCCACTTCCAACAGACAAAATTCTGAAAAAGGAACAAAAGTTTAATCTTGATCTCAGTTGTCAGTGTGGACTCAGACACATTGCCCATTGTGGTAGGGAACCACAGTGACTTAATCATATGTGTATTTAGATATTATCCTGCTGTTACAGAAAGTTATTTAGATTAACTGTAACTTAAAGTTAATAAGCCAGGCTTCCTTTACTCTCATCATACATCTTTTCTACAACCTTTTATTCTTAGAAAACTTTTGATTGTGATCAGGTTCATTTCTCCTTCCTGTACTCAAAAGTAGGATTTCTCTTGTTCAACAAACACATCAGAAATTAATACAGCTCTCTATAGCAAGCTGTCATAAAGCCTCTTTTTTACAAATCAATTTTACCACATAACAGATTTTTAAAGCCAAGAGAAAACAATTCAGAAAGATTGGTGGGGGCATTCAACAAAAGTAGTAGGGGACAGTACCTTATATCAATCATTTCACTGGATTTCACTGGATTTCTTGCTGATGGTGCCTTTGTAAAGGCAGTTTTCATTAAATACTGTAATTGAATTGAATCTTTGTCTGCAAACAGGACTATGTATTTCTTTCCAGCAGAACAACAGCAGCACATTTAGGGTAAAGTGTGCTTCTTCATAGAGCAGTTTCCAGCTGCTACCACCAGGAGCACGTACAAAGCCAGCGGGATAAAGCTTCTTGCATGCCAGCCAAAGCTCCAAACATTTCAAACTGGGCATAAGATTGACTTGAACAATACTGCTCAGTCTTCGGGATATAACAAGGTGCAAAGACTTAGGAGAAGTTTTTTCATATTTATCTCTGCAGCTATGTTCCTGGATGACACTGGACCACCTCTGTTCCCTCCCTCACCAATCTGTAAAATGGGCACAAGTATTACTGGCCCCTGCTTGTATTACCAACTCAGATCCACAGTCAATGGTTTTAAAGTGCAGAATAGCTCAAACCACACCATCAACTTAAAATCTGGAAATTATTAAGAAAATATTTTCACTCATGTTAGTTTTATAAAGATACATCAGTTCTATATGTTTATACATTCATAATTTACAAACGCATACAATATAATTTATGTAATATGTATACATTAAACAGAACTGTAAATTTACAAATACATATGTCAGTGTATTGTATAAAATAAAACATTTCCTCTTTTCTGGCATGTGAAAAAGCCACACAAACTGGAGCATTGCTCAGTAGGACAAGATCCTGCAAGATGGCCCATGTCACTGTGTCTCTTGTGTGCACATGTATATGCCCACAGATTATTCCTGACAGCATGGTAGTATAAGCAACTCTTCCAAAAGGAACAGGAACTGGCACAAACCAAATGAAGCAAGAATGTCTCTAGCTCATTTTCCTCTCTAGGGCTCACATACAGTTGCAAAACACTAATAGCGTTGCTGAAAAAAAGGTCTTTAAGTCATCACTATTTCTCACTTGCCTATCTGTAATTTCTTTACCAAAAACATTCCCAAACACTTTACATGGTTTAGTTTGCTTCAAGGCATCCCTGTGGTGTCGTGTCTCCCACGTGCCTAGCTGCAGGGAGATGTAGAAAGGTCAAGGCCATGTCCCACCAAGAGCTGCCAGGAGGATCCCTCATCCAGCAGCACCCAGCTCCATCAGCTCGGGGCCAGAGCCCCAGGGGCTTAGCAGCTACTGCAGGTTGTGCCGAAGGGGCAGCTCAGTGACTGACTTAGAGATGGGTAGCTCTAAGCTTCGCTAAAAGGTTTCTAAGGTTGAAGTTGAGAGGATACTAGTGCTTGGGGATTTCCAGAGCTGATTGCAGTGCAAACAGCTGTGCAGGTTCAGTTTTCCTTTTTTTTTTTCTTTTTTTTTTTCTGTCCACTACCTGCACCAAGACCTTCTTAGAGAGCATCTTATCTGCCAGATGAGATAGCAGCTGTGACTTTGAGACAATTAGAGGCAATTTAAACCGGTGTGGCTGCAAATCCCACTTTTCAGCACACGGTCCTGCCTGCTTTTCTGTTGCTTGTCTGGCTGACTCAGTGAAACTATCTATGGGAAAAATGACAGAGCATTTCTGCCAGCATTGGGAGGTGAGCTGGCTCACCAGGGAAGCAGTGTCAGCATTGGATGCAAACAGGAGGCAAACCCATGTAGTTGGAGGCAGTAACTTGCATAAGGGATGGCAGGACCCTAGCCATCACAATTCACTTTTGTTTTAGCCTTCATGGAAAGAGTCATAGCATCATTTAGGTTGTAAAAGACCCTTAGGATCATTAAGTCCAACCATTAACCTAATACTACCAAATCCACCACTCTCCCTTAGCAGTACATCTTGCGTACCTTTTAAATCCCTCTAGGGACGATAACTCCATCACTTCCCTGGGCAACTTGTTCCGATACTTGACTACACTTTCCGTAAAGAAAATTTTTCCTAGTACTCATTCTAAACCTCTCTTGGTGCAACTTGAGGCCATTTCCTCTAGTTCCATTGCCTGTTACTTGAGAGAAGAGACCAACCCCCACTCTGCTACAGCCTCCTTTCCGGGAGTTGTGGAGAGCAGTGAGGTCTCCCTTGGGACTCCTTTTTCTCCAGGCTAAACAACCCCAGTTCTCTCAGTCTCTCCTCATAAGACTTGTGCTCCAGACCCTTCACTGGCTCTGCTGCCCTTCTCTGGACATGCTCCAGCACCTCAATTTTTTTCCTGTAGTGAGGGGCCCTGTGAGCAGGGCCTTCACCAGCACTCTGAATGAAAGCAGCATGCTTTCATCCTCTCCCCTCCTTGGCACATTTCCTGCACCATTCCTTATGCTCTGCAATCAGCAAACCAATCTGGCTGAAAGAAAAAAATAAAACTAAAAAGTCTTACTTCCAGGATTAGTTTTCAAATGGCAGCAGCGTGGTCTGAGATCAGATTAGGCTGCCATGACTTCACCTCATGTCTGGAATCAGAGCAGCCACTTCACTGGACAAGAGGCAACTTGGACCAGCAAGGCTGAGATGTTGCTCTTCTGGCAGAGGCCTGCTCCTCACCCGGGTGGTGGAAGTGGACAATGGGAAGTACATGGTAGTTTGCAGTAACTGGGGTCCTGATGCATTTCTGCTAAAAATTATTCAGCTCCATTTCAACCCTTGGTCATTTTTCCTAACTTGCAGTGGACACAGTCAGAAGTGACACTGAAGAGGGCAACCTATTTTATCCTGGAAGCTCTCCATGTCCTGAGCTTCCCATGACAGGACCTAAGAGGGAGAAACTCCGTACTCCAATGTACATGAAGGCAAGAGCAGGGTTGACATTACCTTGAAACAAAGCCCCTGTTTCTTGTGCACAGGGGCAACCTGGAATTATGCACTTGCTGTTGCCTGAGCAAGTCCGTCACCAACTGCAATTTTTTTTTTTTTGTTTAGGTTATGGGAATACTTCCCTTTTGATGCACAGGGAAGGTGATCACAAAAAACACACATCTGGCTTTTTAAGCTATTCTGATCCTGCCAGTGTCCCTCCTGTAAGACCCCAGTGTGTCTTATACACTTGAAAGGAAAGAGACAAATGACTGACTAAATCCAAGGGATTCAGATTATACTAAACTGATTTAGCAGGAAAAGAACCAGCAACTTCAAGCTGGAAAACCCACAAATTGAAAGGAAAACTCAAGGTCAAGCGTTTAACCAGTGATGGATCAGTAATTACACCAAAACAACAGGTAACAAAGGGCATATTTGTCATCTCTTGAAATGTTCATAATGGCTTTTATTTTTTCTGGAAAATAAGGTTATAATCTCAATTACAAACACAAAGCCCACATTATGTCGAATGTCAGGTTTTGAAACTGAACTTGCTTTTAAACCTATCAGTACACTTTATGGCTCAAAAGCTCCCCCTTGAAACAAATCTAAGCCTGTCATTAGTCTTGTTCAATGAACTCAGATAATTATGGTCTTATTTTTTTTTAGGATAACATCCACTATTCAAAATTCAACCTAGAAACAGGTATCTAAAACCAAGAAACTGGATGAACATTCATATTTTGGCTGCTGCAACTTTGACCAGTAAGATACTTGCAAAAATGTGATTTTTTAAAGGTGTCTTAAGTGGTTTTATTTTAATTACTCCAGTTGTTGAATAAAGGTATGTTGCCTCCTATCACAGCTATACTGTTTTCTTCAGCATTGTCTTTCTTGGAAAGCCTACAAATTCAAGGAAAAACCTTCTAATAAAAACTGAGGCGTCTGGGAAAATAATGACACAGCGATTCTGTGCCAGAAAGGAATGAACCAGGAGGATGATCAGAGACCTCCGACACTTCTAAACTTCTGTAATGCTTTCATTTCTGAAACAGCCCCGCTTAGAAAAAAATTAAAATGCATTAATTGCTAACAAGGCTCTGACAGAGTGCTGGCAGTTTCCATAAGACATTTGCTGCTTTTGTGTTGTTTGTAAGCGGTGGGAGGTTTTGGACGCAGCTGAGCCACGCTGCCAACTTGCTGCAGGGCTCCCCTAGTCCTCCCCACCCCACGGCCCCCCAGCTCTCCCTGTGCTGACTTCCCAGGGAGCTCACCAAAATGGCAGGAACTTAGCCCAGAGAGGGAACAGTATTCTGGCTTGGCGAGCTGAACCAGCTCGGCGGGCAGGGAAGAGAGGGCAAGGTCTCCCTCTTCTGACAGCAGCAAGCGGGCGGCTGGGCCGGCCAGGACCTCACCTCGGCTCGAGGGTTCCCAGCTCATCAACTCGCCAGGTATCCTTGCCAAATCCTTGTTAAACAACATCACGACAAGCCCATAGAATTATCCTGAATGCTGTAAATAGCAGTCTGATTTTTTTATTCAAAAGTGGGAAGCTTGGTACTCAAATCCTTAAAAGATTAGAAGAAGGATCAGGAAAACTGAGAACACAAATTAAGGCTTTGTGCTTTTGATGGAGACCAACTCATAACTGGCAGGATAAACACAAAGAATGCAGTCTGGCTATAGCCAGCCCACACAGTTTTATGGAAACGTCCAGAGCTAGGAGTTTTGTGCAGCTAAACTTGTTATGGCACAGTAAGATGGGTCCAATTTATAGCATGTCAGAAAGCTGCTTGATAATCACAAAATATTCTGGGTTGGAAGGGACCCACAAGGATCATCAAGCCCAGCTCTTAAGTGAGTGGCCCATACCGGAAGCAAACAAACAATCTTGGCCTTTACTAGCACCATGCTCTAACAAACTGAGCTAATGATTCTTTGTTCAAATTTAAAGTACACACTTGCTTCTGTTTTGAGTTATAGCACAAACCCTTGTGTTTCAGGTAAATCAAGTAACACCTAGCTGATTCAACAGAGATTTGCTTGTATTGATTAATTGGACAAGTAGAGATGCTGAGACAAACCCAGGAAGACTGTTAAATTCCATTGCTTATTTTCAGAGGTCATTTTGGAAATCACAAGTAATATGGGCTATTCTGGGTTTCAGACTAGACACAAAAAACAAACAGAGGCAAAGCACATGTTGAGTTGTGGTTTTAATTCTATTTTCAACATAGTTTATATGACTTAGGACTTCAGCAAGCAAACAAGCCAACCATTGAATCCAAAACTCAGCATAGATTTTGTATAGCTCAGCACAGAGAACTTACAATATCTGAATGGTATTTTTCAGTTAAGTAAAATAAAATCAGAAAATTAGTAGCTGGTTGGGGGGGGGGGGGGGCGGAAAGCCTTTCTCACATTTGTGTATAGTTCAAAGAAATTTAATAGCCAATGGGTGATATCATACTTTTCCACTGTTGCTCTAATCTACTCTGTAAATCAAAACAATCTCATAAAAGGTTAAATTATTAAGAACAGTGGCCCGATGGAAGTGTCATGCAACCAGGAAACCAGGATGACCATAAAAAGAAAATGAGGCTGCTGGTAACCATTATAATGTAAGGCTGAATCACAAACGCTAACACCAAAGACCTTTTTCTATTCCAGTTATAACCCTTGAGAGTTTTGTCTGTTGGGGTTTTTTCCCTCTTTGAAGGCAGAAGTAGGCCTATAACCATCCCCGTTTCAGTTTCTCTCTTCCCAGCTACGGTTTCTTACAGTCTGTCACTGTCCGTGAGCTTAAACAGAGCACTGCATAAGCTGTATGCATCATATATCTGTCCCCAAGATGTAAAATCCTTCCCAGCGAGGGAACATTTTGGTGCAATCTAATGCAAATGCTGAGCCCAAGGGAAGCAGGACCGATGAGGTATTTCACCAGAACATTTCTGTAGAATTAAAAAAAATCATTTACGACTACCAGTGGCAAAGATCAGTGACCACAGGAGCAAGTTCCTACATGGCTCGCTGTATTAGAGAATTAACTTCTAAATTAACCCAAAGCGGAGGAGCCGCCCTGGAGCCGGAGGCGGCCCCGGCAGGCACAGCAGCCCTTCCCCGCTCAGGGCACGAGAGCTCCCGGGTGAGAGAGAGCGCGCCTTTACCGCGATCACTTTCCCCCTCCGGCGCCCCGGGGCTGGGGGGGGCCGGGCCACAGCGCCCGCAGCCCCCGGCCCCGACACGGCTGCCCCACTCCGCACGGCACCCCCGGCGCCAGGGGAGCACCCCGTCCATCGCAGCCCCTCGGCGGCGGGACCCCCTCGGCCCCAGGGCTGGCGCGGTGTCGTCCCCCGGCGCCGCCGCCCGGGCGGGAGCGGGATCGGGAGCGGTGCCCGGCCCCACCGCCCTGCGGCATGCGGCGGGATCCCGCGGCACCCCCTCGCCCGCACCCCGCCGGCCCGGCGGGAGCCGCTGACAGGTCGCCGCCAGTGGCCCCGGCACCTGCGCTGCGCTCACCGCCCTGAGAGGAGGGGCTGCCGGCCAGACCGCGGCGCGGCGGAGCGGGAGGGAGGGAGAGAGGGAGGGAGGCGGCGGCGGCGGCGGCGCACGGCCGGCGGCGGGCGGGCCCCCGGGGGCGGCGGGCGCCCCTCGCCCTCGCCCCGCCGCGGGGCCGGGCGGCCGCGGCGCCACCGACACCTTACTTCCTGCTTCGCTACCCGGGGCCAGACCCATCGCGGCGGAGGGATCCCGCCGCCTCCCGCAGCCTCCTCCCCCTCCTGCTTCTGCTTTTCCCGGCTCCCTGCTGCAAGGAAATTATTTGACAGCGATTTGCTGACACCGGGGTTTTTTTTCTTTCTTTTTTTTTTTTTTTTTTTTTTTTTTTTTTTTCTTTCTTTCTTTTTGCATCACGGACTCGGCAGCGCGGCGGGCGGGGGAGGCCGTGCCGGAGGTAAGTGCCGGTGCCCGGAGCCTCCCCCGGCGCGGGGCCCCCGCCCCGCTCCGCTCCATGTGCCGCCGCCGCCGCCGGGGTGGGTGCCGGGCAGCGGGGCCGCGCCGGGCCGGGCCGGGGGAGTGCGTTTCCTGGCGGAGCGATATTTGTTTACAGGATGGGCGCCGTACTGTAAGTGAAGTAGGACCGAGCCCGGGGCAGCTCCGTAATAAATTAATATCGCGATTTGCTCCCGCCTCGCCGACACCGCCACGAGCCCCGCGCCCGCCCCCCCCCGCCCGCCTGCACTTGTTGCAGACTTCGCGCCAGGTAGGGGCAACGCTTCGCAAGTTTCGTTTTTGCAGGAGCCGGGGCTGCGCTGGAAGGAGAGGAGGGAAAAAAAAAAATGGGGGGGGAGTGGGGGGGAGGGAGAAAAAAGTTTGCAGCTCGCAGTTGACTTTCGGTCTGCAGCGCCGAGGCCCTGCCGGCTGCCGCCGTCTCCTGCCCGGCCCGGCGCGGGCGGGCGGGGGGCGCTGCCCGGTACCTGCCCGGGCCGGGCGGGCGGCGGGGCCGGCGCGGGGCGCCCCCAGCGCGGCGCTGCTGCGAGTCCCGGGCGCCGCCGTGCCGGGAGCACTGGCGGGGAAGGGCGGCTCGGCGGGGCTCGCCGCGGAAGTTCTGCGAGCCGCGCTGCCCGTCACTGCCCGTGACACGAGTGGGCGACCCACGCGCTACTCCTCCCGTCCTTCGTCCCGCAGCGCGCTCGGTGCTTCCTCGCTATCAGTGTTGGGAGCGGAGCGGTCCCGGAGCTCGGCTGTGCAGCCCTTCCCGGGCGGCACCGCATGGGGCGAGCTCGTTTGGGAGGAATGGGAATTTCTCCCTCCATTCCCTCGGGAGAGGAGCGCGCGGCGGGCTGGGCGCTGGCGGGGCGCTCCGGTTTTCTGGCCCGTCAAAATTACGGGGTGGTAAGGAACAAAAACTCTTAGCCAGGTGTTTAAATACCGAAGAGGCGATTTGCAAGTGAAATTAATCGGCAGTTAACCAGTTAATAAATGGATTATGCCTATTCATCCTTCTGCTGACTTTACAGAGTGGTTTTCACGTCTGCCTGTCAACTAACCAGGCTTGACTGATCGAGATGTAAACCTAGCCGGGTTAATGCCTTCGTCTAGTAAAATCTGACCTGCACTTGCTGTCTTTGCACATCAGTGCTGGTCGTCATTCACATAGTTACAGGTGAGGTTCATACATTTTTACAGACTGACACGATGGCAGCAAAATACATAGGATGACCCGTAGCTTGACTATTTATGAAAAATATTGCAAAGGGCTTAACTGCATGATTAATATTTTAAGCAGGTAATCACTGAGGGATAAGTTTTATGCCTTTGGTAGCTACAATTTTACTGTAGATACGGGAAGAGGAAAGAGTTCACCTGGCAAGGTTGGCCTGGCTGCTCAGCAGTGCCACGCTGCTGCCTGTACCCATCGTGCCTGGAGCTCTGGGCCGCAGAGCTCCCCTGGGGACCAGGGATTTGTGTGCTGCCCTCACTCGGGTACAGTGTCACGATGAAGTGACCCATCCTTACAGTGTCAGTGTGTGCGTGAGTTGTTCCTGCGTGCGGTACATGCAGCTGTTTGCTGTCATCGCTCATCTGCTGCGTGGTCTTGGATGTTTAGTTGGATCAGAACGAAGCCGTTGCATTAATAAGGTGCATCTATCTAGAAATAACCCATTTTTCTTTGTTGCCCACTGAAGTGATGGCATTTGATAATGCCCTGGTTGGTATCTTACCTTTTTTCTAAGTGTTGTCCAAGGCACACATATAACCACAGAAGGGCTGCTCCAGTGAGTGCTCTATGCATGCATACTATGCAGCTTTGCATAAGACAAAGACTTTTTTAGAATTTAGACAAGTGATTTTTCATCTGAAGAAAATGTGTTGTGTGCATTTTTCTTTCTTCTGTAGAGGATACTCCGATAAACTTCGGAAAAATTAAAGGCGCAAGTATAGCCTACTCAGAAAGTTTTGGTGCAAATAAACACTATAGAACAATCTGTTCTACCATTGATTAGCAGCTTGTGTTTCTGAAGTTGGAGACCTCAGTGAGGACCTGAGCAGCACTGTGGTGTGGTGGTCAAACCCATGTATCTTGAAAAGCCAAGAAAACTCAAACACAAGTAATGGACTTCATTGTGAAGCCTGGCCTGAGTGTGGGGTGGAGAACTGGCCTCTCAGTGATATGATAAGACTGGAGCTTAATCACGCTGCTGTATCAACGTATGTCCTGCTGTTGGCATCCCTCCCTGGGGAAGAGGGATAAGGCCACGGGTAGCTAGGCAGGCATCCTGCCTCCAGTGTTTAATATCATGGGCCAACATGAGCATAAATAAACCACAGCATGACTAACCTCTCTACCTAACATTGACTCATGTATTTTGATAGACTGAAAAAGTCTCCATGCCCAAGCCGTTAAATTTTTTCAACCTGTGTGTTATTGATGATGACCTGCCTATTGAGAATACTCCAGTATTCATGTAAGACCATAAAGCAAGTCCTTGTTTCAGCTTTGTTTTGCTTTAGGATAGTACTCAACTAGCCTAGATAGAAAAAAGGAATTCCTAGATTTTAAACTCAAAACTCTGTCACTTCTCTTGTTCCGGCCATTTTAATTCTTCAAGTGATACAGTGAGGCTTGCTATTATAAACTGGGCTCATAACTTGGCACCTGGCAGGGAGTGTGAGAAAAGTATAAGAAGAGCAGTTCTGTAAAGTACTGTAGGTTTCCTAAAGCTGTAAGTTAATATTTTGCTGTGAATATTTTCAGCTTATTTTATTTTTTTATTTGCTCTAATCAAGTGGGGGATATGTCACCTAAAAACTTAGTCAAGTGTTTGAGAAGCCCTTCTCTCCCTTTGCCAATACTGTAATGGGATAGTATAAAAATGAAGGGCCCTGCATTGTGCCTCCTTACTGTGTGTCATAATAACTGTGAGATAAGGCAGTTTCATTTCAGCTTCCTTAGAAATATGTGTTTGTTTTTTAGTTTTAAAAAAAAAACAAGCAGCGTTTGACACAAAATAATGGTTGATGTGGAAACAATTTGTTTCCTCCCCTCACATTCTTTTGAGAGCTGCATAGTTCCAATGCAAAATTATCAGAATTACGATTTTTTCTGTCCCTGAAATTAACGGATCCTTTTGCCTGCCCTTCACCTGAGGGATGTAGGCAAAAGCATCTTCAAGTGCATGTATGAATTCTGCCTGGAGTAGCTGCCACACCCATGGTTATTTAGGTAAGGTGAGGAGCACAAGTGGTCACACTGACTTCCACAGCACTGCTTACAAGGGTAGAGTTACTGTGTGTGTAAGTGGGGAGGGGAGTGGGGAACTGCATTCAAAACTAAAGAAAAATGAAGGCAGCAAATTCTCTACATTTTGCTGCATGTGAAGTTCTAAAACCTCTTCTTAACTTGTCCATCTCTGAGAAACGTATTACTGTAATCAGTTGCAGGGCTGTGAGGGGAAATCGGGCCTTCTAAGATAAAGACAAAAATAGCACATTCAAATATATTTTAAGAAAGGCGACTCTTCCTCCAAAGAGTAGGTCTGAACCTGGTTCAAAGAACAGTAGCAATAGTTTTAGTGGGTTGTTGTTTTTTTGTCTTTAACAACTCTTTGCTTGAAACCAAACAGATTTAAGAGATTCACTGAAATTACTTTTGAGCAGCATGCGTTTAGGCACCAACTTAGGGAGCTTGTGGGAGTATCTCGCAAGGATAGATCTGAAATGCTGAGAATGGGCTCTTGCACCATCGTCTCCTTGCTGCTGCCACTGTATGTCCGGGCTGGCCAGGAGGACAAAGTGGGTGACCCAGTTGGTCAGCAAGTCATACTGACACTGGTTCTTGTTGGATGTTGGTTTCTGCGGGCAGAAGGAATAGTGTTTTTGATAGCAGTTTCTTTTCTCTCTTTCTGACTTGCCTGTATCACTCCGTGATGATGGGGATGTGGGCTCACCTGGACCTGCTCAAACCAGCAGCAGAAAAAAAACCCCAAACCATTGATTTGTGTGGGGAAAATCTGGAAAATGTGCTCAGGTTACAACCTGCTGCCACAGAAACTTGAAGGCAAATACATCATTTATGTTACTTTCTTCTTGAGCAGATAATGGTTTGGGGAACCCAGGACATGCTCTTAAATATATGCCCTATTACTGTGTAGTAGTGTTTTTTTGTTTTTTTTTTTTTAAAGTTTAAACTCTTTACATTAGACTGGGGGTGTTGCAGGGTTTTGGAGTAGTACTGTAGCGTTAGGTATATTTTGAGATTCTGAGTGAAATGAGTCTTGTGGTTTCAGCTTAGTCTGTAATAAAGCGTAATGTGTCGCACCCAAACAGCCCACCTAAGTTTTCATAATTGACTGATGATTTGCTCTGGAAAGACCCAAAATCCTGATATGAGGCAGATTCAAAAGGTAGTTGATTTTGGTTTTTAATTTTCTTTTTAGTTCGTCATTCCTCAGTTTACAGTTTAAATCTTGTTAGAATTTCAGACAAATAGCTTCTCTTCGGCTTCCCATCCACTGCTCAGGTGGGCTGTTGTCACTTCCCGGGCACTTGGTGACAAGTGCTGAGTTTCCATACCCCACCAGTGTCTAAAGCAGCCATCCTGGGCCTTGTCACAAATTTTCTCCTGTTTAGTTCAGCAAGAAAATGGTTTCTGTCCTTCCCCTCCCTCCCCTCATGAACTGCTCATGGCAAGATTTTTTTATAGAGCCCGCATTGTGATATGTCCTTGAAGTGCAGAGCTGCAAGGTTTTGTTTTCATTTGCCATTTTTTCTCTTAATGTTTAAAGTTCATTGCAACTATAGCAAAGCAAGATTGTTGTAGATGGTCTTTTTTGATTCTTTGTCAAAAATCTCATGTTCAGTAAAAAGGTAAAACTCAGACTTAGGAGCTAAAACTTACTCCTGCTAACCCTGGAGTGTAAAGACTGCAAAAATATGGATTGGAGAAGGATTGCCCCAGCAAAACAGGTAGGTGTAAGTTAAATGTTAAATTATCAGCACCTCCTTTTTAAAAGATCCCTGATGGTGAGGTTTTGTTCACGCCATCTGGCTAGAACAAGGCTTATGAGGACTCTTAAAGGACAGGGGCCATTTGAGGTGCAGAATTTTTATCAGGTACTTTCTTTTTAAGTGAATGTCAAATCCTAAATAATTTCAGCATCAGACTGTGCAAAAAAAGTACCCAACCCTGTGAAGCAAGTTTAAAATTTGAGAATGGCTGAAGTTCTCTGTCTTTAAAAAGAAATATATAGTTTTTGTTCTCCACTCCCTCCTCTCTTCTCTCCCCCCCACACCCCCCCCCAATTTTCATTGATGGGGAAGTTTCATTTCCTTTATTTATATATTTTTAGTGTATGTGTGTTTGGGGGGGGCATGAGGGTGGATAGGAAGGAAGTCTGTGTTCTAGTTTTTATATTTAAAACTAAAAAATAGCTAATGCTGGTATGTTTAGAAATGACTTTAAATGCATTTTCCCCAGTAAACCAAAAATTGTGCTGGTGAATAGTGAATATTATTAAGGGGTTGAGGGGTTTCACAACACTTCTGTGTGGGTGAGGGTCCTGTCTGAGTTCCAGTTGTACTAGCAGAAAAGTGTTTTTCCCAGTACTGTCATGTTTCACGTGCCAAATCAGAACTAGAAGTGCATTTTCCTGGAAGGGTCTCTAGTTACACTTGGAGGGTTATGCCAATTACGGCTACATTAGGCTTTTAAAAAAAAATTTTAATTCCACACTTGACCTACATAGTAACTTCTTTCATTTTCTTAACAGAACACCCACTACAATCCTGGAATGTCAGTAAGGTAAACCTGCTGTCCTGTGGCTCTAATGCATACGGGTACTCTTGCAAGAGTATGATCTTGAGTGGGTCCTCGTGAAATGAATGCTGTTAGAGCTTTGCATAACTTGAAATAGCCCTCTGTTCTCCAGGCAGAATTGAATACAGCTTGTTGGGGAGCAGGAAATACGTTCTGAAGTACGTTGTCCGTATGTAATAATATTTTTTCCTTAAAAGAGCTCCCATCTACTTTAATTCTGAATACAATTTTTGAATACTACAGATTAGGAAACGCTGCATTGTAAATCTGTGAAAGTTTGAAGACATAAGGTGAGGTGCTTTTAATACACATTTTGATCAGAGACTAAAAAGTACTTACTCTTTTGGACAGTGCAGCGGTTCATGAAGAAGGAGGAGGTAAATGGAATCTTTTTGGGTAGAGTCTGTAGGTGCTCGGTGTTGGAGCAGGAGTACAGCTGGCAGTGGTCCCTCCTGGACTTGCACCACCAGTGCTTCATTCTGCTGCTACCTTGCTGTCTCTTTCTGCTGGTGGAGAAGATGTCCTAGTGGAAGATCTTGTCTGTATCAGAAAAAACCAACCCTGACTAGTAAATAGTTTTGTTTTTACTTTGTAAACAGATTTGCTACCTATCTGTGATGTCAGAATTAGCGTTGTTAGCAACAATGGCAGTGTATTAAATAAAAAAACGGATGCTGACCAGACTTTACATGGTGCACAAGTATGAATGCTTGGAAGACCCTATATAGTGAAACTGAGCTTTCTTTTCCCTAAATTGTAAGCTGCCATAGCCCTGAAATATTTAGGATATGGACTTAAAGTTTTGTAAACTTTAAACATCTTCTTAATTGCTTCTTTTTTGGTCTGGCTCTTTTATATTTCATTTTATCCCGAACATGGAGGGTGGGCTTATCTTGCAGAGAGGTGGTAGTGTTTGAGTTGGCCCCTTGCTGCTCTCAGCAAGGAGAGGGCTGCATGTTGCACTCTTTTGAGAGGCTGAAAGCACCTTCAATGTCTCCTAGGCCACAGTGGGCCTTGAAATAACCCTGAGCTCTGCGGCCATTACCAAAGCTGAGCTGGAGCCTGTAGTCACTTGAACCACAAGAACAGGCCATGTATAGCTCAACGCAGCAGTTCTGTTGCTGCTTGTGCCCCCAGTATATTTGGGGGGAAATGTGTGGAAGCAGTGGCATGATTTTGGTTTTTTTTTTTTTTGGCTACTTTTCAAAAGCTTATATTCTTCAGTGTTGCAGAGGAACCCTTATGTATATTGATAAAACAGAAGAAATGATTAATGTTCAGCCACACTGAGTGGTGCACCTTTGCAGGAGCACTGATGCTTTGGCCTGCCACACAGTTCAAATTCAAGCAAAGGTCTCCCACGTGGTTGCTTGCATGTGTCCTCCTATCTCTGTTTTGTATCTGCAATTTCAGGATATGCTTCCAGAATGATTTTTATTCATTTCCAATCATTCTTCAAAGATAACTGGCAAAAACCAACAGGCTGGTTGTGATTTTACAGCAGTAGAAGGTAGACAACTTTGATCTTGTTAAATTAATTTTCTTCATGTGTGGGCTGAGTGTGTAGTGAGCTGATTTAGTTTTTATTGATCACTGTAAAAACGTGAATTCAGCATCACAGCGATGATAATAAACAAGTACTTGCAGTGATATTCTAATGAATTCCTGGCAAAAATAAGGTGCAAAACCATCTCAGAGTTTGACATGCTTTAGTGGTGAGATGCTGAACCAGGATACTTCATTTGAAAGGGTTGAGTAAAGCTGTTTGAAGTTCTGACTCTCTCTGGCAACACACTTGGCTGCGAGCAGGAGCATGCCAAACGGGGCAAGATGCAGGCTTTTCATGGAGGCATTTGTGTGTCAGAAATGGCATTCTTGCCTCTGTCTGGAAGGACTTTCACCCTCCTGATCACACCAAGGTCAGACAGGTTGTAGGAACCAAGTATCTGCTTTGTTAGAAGGTGTCTCTGAGCACAGGCAGTGAAGCACTGACGACCTTTCTGTCCCATCCGCAGGAATGCCCCGCAAGCCATCGCCATGTGTTTCAATAAGTCTGCATGGCAAAGCATCAGGTACAGAGCGGGGGAGTGGAGAGAGGTTTCTAAATTAGCAGGCAATTTATGTCTGGAGAAGTGAGATTCATATTCATAACTACGTTAAACACATATTTCTTAATATGGTAGGGGCATATCTCCATTTAAGGTGGCAGTAATTCCTCTGAGCTAAAATATTTGCAGAAGTATGGTCAGGCAAATTCTCATTCTTCCATTGATACTCTGTTCCCAAGGCTTGAAGAGGCTTCTCAGTTGTGATGGTGAACAGTGATTCTCTGTATTTTTTTTTGTCAGTTAAGCTTGTTTTATGCTGTCAGAGTTCAGTAAATTGGTATGTGAGCAGCATGGATCACAATGAAAAAGCATTGCTGCTGTCTGCATGAGTTTGATAAAATTAGAAAATGAGAGGCAAAGTTTTTCTAGAGTGAGGAAAAGGTTTTTTTAGGACTATGAAATTTTGAAAGAGATGGTTTATAATGAACTTTAATACTTTTCTGAAGTTGCTGCTATTATAATGAAAGAGCATGAATAAGAGAATATGCCTTGCAGGTAAAATGAAAAAAGATTTCACCGTTTATATACTTGAAAACCAAAGATGCATTGCAGAGGATGAATTTTACTGTTCCTATATTGCTTGTAGTAAAAAGTTAGTCTTTGAAGTTGAAAACAGCTTTAGATTTAAAGAAATAATACACCTAAAAAGGGAGGTGCATAGAAAAAAGACATTGAATTAAGTACTGTTTTGTTAATGAAAAGAATGTAAGTTAAGCCAAATGTGGTTGCCTGTGTAATAAGGTACTGCTTAACATGAGTGGGAATGATAAAATAAAGTCCTAGCAGACTTCTATTTCAACGATTTCCAACTTTCAGAAGTTTTAATCTGGACGTTGCATGCACATACATAAACGATAGACAAATACCACAGAATTACTCTAATTTATGATAGGAGCAATACTTTGATGCTGGAGGCCTGTCAGCATACGATCCCTAGGCTAACTACTTGATCGTTAGTTAAAGTAGGAGTTCATTAAAATAACATGGGCTCGTCTGGTTTTAAAGGCCACCTCTCAGCCAGTAGGCAATGGTCCAAAATCCATAAGGTTGCAGTGCAGACATTGTATGGCAATGGCACATAGATTGCCACATAAAGCTGGCTGATGGGAAGGCTTCCGTTGATTGTGTGCTCAGTATTGGACTAGATTTTTCAATTTTTAGTCATCTATAGCAATGCCTGCTCTTACTACAGTCAGTTGCATTACCTGTGTGTTTGGAATAAGGTGCAAGGTTGGGTCTGTGTATGACTGCAACTCCTCGTTATAATTATTTTACTCTGTTATAATTGTGTTCTTCTAGTTGAAGTCTCATAATTACAAAGTGGATGATGGGCTTCAGTTATGTAAGGAAAATCCTTGCATTTAAGCCACATGCTATCCTTAGCATAAACAGCTCATTTTGGTTTTTTTTTTTCAGGTAGAACTTTTACTTTCAGGTTATTTCTGGAAAATCCGTACTGCTAATTATGTAAATTGCAAGAAACGAAAAAAGAGAACAAAAGAGTGGGGCATCTGATTTTAGGCTTCAACAAATGCAAAGTCATACGTGGCCATGACAGCTATCTAGAATATGCACCTGCATTGTTCTGCTACTGCTTTTGTTACCAGTAGAACTTAAACATTTTTTGTGGGCTTTGTACGTTAGATTGCCAAATGTGGGAACCGGGAAGTTTTTCCAGTAGCAGGGTCAGCTTGTGCCTCCTGGAGAGTCCCTCCCTGCAGGGCTCCTTCCTTGCATACACAGAAGTTTCTTGCTGAAAGAAAATGTAGGGCTTTCTTTTTTTGGTCTGTTTGTTTCTATGCTGTTGTGTAGGCAAGCATGTATTCTCTTAGGGCAATCCTGTACGGAACCAGCAAGTTTTTGTCCCTGTGCCTTTCGCCTGTTCAGGCAGTAAGAAGCCCTCCTTGAATGGAGGAAAGGCAGATTTCAGATCAGAGAGAGAGAGGAGAATGGAAGAAGTGGTGTTTGAGTGAATGAACAAACTTTCAAGCTGACTCAGTGATACATGTACAGGGTACGCTGTAGGGATTAGTCACCAACTTACGGTAAATCTGTGTGGTGCTTGGTGGGGATGTGTCTCTATGGAGCTGCTCTTAGCCAGTTCTGTAGACTGAGAATGCAGGTAAATGTTATTTCCACAGTATTTTCCCAGTGAACAACAACAACAAAACCCTGTGAAACTCAAAGGCTTGTAAATTACTAAGCTGAAGGCAAAAAAAAATCTTTTGGTTATCTCATGGTGCTGCTATCTTCATCTGTGAATCTAATAGGAAAATGAATAAATTATGCAACAGTCTTTTTTTTTTTACTGTTTAGAAACCTGTGCTTACATGTTATTAGTACTGTTCTACCCTGTTCTCTGCAGGTTGGTTTTATCTGGGGTTGTTTTTCTTTCAGTAGGTAGGTTTCAAGCCGCATTTGTGTAAAACACCAATTTGCATGATGGCAACAGAATAACAATTACAGGGAAGGATATTCATCTGTTGAAAACACTATTTTCATTTGCCAAACAGAAATTTCAGGAAAATTACCCTCCAGGTTGAATTTTCTCATAAATGTTCTCAAGTTCTGAAATTATTTACTGGCATAATAGGTAAGCACAGCACTTACAGCAGAGTTCCTATTAAGCAGTTACATTTTTGGGAGAAGAAAAGTGGGAGGTTTAATTCTGAAAAGTTATTATTTTTTAAAAATGTTAAAATTATTCTGCAGCATTTCCTGAGTTACCCAAATTTAGTAAGTTTATTTTTTTTGTACTTCCAGATTATTCTTTCAGTAGTTTCTTCTCTGTTTGGCTGAATTTTTTTTTTTTTTTTTTTTTTTTGGCTAATGTAGCTGAGCATCTTTCATAATTCTAAGATGCCCTTCCTCTCTGGTCTTCTGACCTGTTTTGCTTGGCTTGTTTAATCTGTCCTTAGAGAATACTTAATTTCAGCCATAATCGTACCAAAAAATCCTTTCGAGCTGTTGCAGCAAGATTTTTTTTTTTTTAATACTTTGTTTAAAATTACTTCCTCCAAAAAGAAAAAAAACCCAAACCAAACATCTTGCTGAAGAGTGAGAACCAGACTGTGCTGGCACTGCTGGGTGGGACGGCGCTGAGGGTACGTGCCTGTACAAGTGGTTTGGCTCACTGCTCTCCCAGAGAGCTGATCCTGTTGAAGGCTTTGAGTCCTCTGAAGAGCAGGAGCGAAGGCTGAAAGCGTTATGAAGTTTTGGGGTTATCTCACACTGTTTATTTGAAATGGAAGCCAAGCAGTTTACATATCTCTGGATCTTGGATCTGAAAAAAAGAAGTTTGTTTTTTTTGGGGGTTTTTTTTACATTTTTTTTTTTCACTAGCCTATGTGTGGAAATGACATCACAGCTTACATCAGCCATGCTAAATTCAGAGGTTTTTTCTCCTCCCTGTTGGGTTATTAACTGAGCATTAGCTCTGTGCTGCGAGTCTTCCTTTGCTGACTGTGACACTTGGTAACTTCATCATAAATGCTCTGAATTTTGTGCAGTGAAGAGAAATGAAGATCTGGTGTGAAGCCTTTTGAAACTGTTGGGAATGTAGCTCGTTTCCTTGCTGTGCATGCAGCCGGTGGCCCCTAATGCCACGTTGTTCCCAGGATCCCTGCTGCAGAGGAAGCAAGCAAAGGACTGCACTGTGCCTTTTGGCACTTCTGGTGACCAGATCAGGAGTTTGCTGTGGCACATCCTTGGGTAGGTTATGTCCCCTCAGCCGTGCAGGTCAAAACCTGCCCTTGTGAGACTGAGTAGGTTTTTACCTGAAGTTCTTACATTGTGGCTGATTGTCCCACGTGCAGAGCTGAGCTCTGTGGCAGGGAATAGAGAGCTCCTCATCTCTACCAGAAGCACCCAGGTTTTGGAGCTGCCCTTGTGGGGTTGATGTAGGGTTACAGCTGTGGCAAAGTGTGAAATGGAGGCATGGGGGTTTCCTGTGAGAGCCTGAGGACCTGGGAGGAGGGAAACAGAAATCAAATTAAAGTTGACATTTTGAAAAGTTGATTGCTGTGTTTTTTAATCATAAAGCAATTTTTAAAGTAAATCATGTCCCAGAGGAAAAATAAATACATTAAGAAAAAGGAGAAACGTGATGCTGAATTTGTGCATTTGAGTGCGGCAGACTTGACAGTGTGCTGGTGGTGGTATCAATGTGCACAGAGACAAAGCAAAAGGACAGCCATCATTCTGACCTTCCTGCTAAATTCCCAGCCATGAAGTCCTATATGTAGAGCATTTCAATTTATCTTTACTATTTTGGGATGGCTGAGGCTGTGGGGATGGGTCTCATCCCAATAACTGTAAAGAAACCCCAAAAAATACAGCAAAACAAACTCACCTGACACTTCAAAGGATGTGGAGAGATTTCCTTTCTTGTTATGTGTCTCATCAGCGGCCCTCTGCCCTTGGAGAAAGGCAAAGAGGCCTCCAGGCACCTCCAGCTGGAAGACTTGCAGTAACAGCTTTGGATTGGGCTCATGGCTTGTGAAAGTTACCAATATCCATTCACATGCTTTGTGGTTTTTTATGTCTCTTCTGGCTCAGCTTTTCTTCTGCCATAGTCAAGGGCAAGGGGATGCAGGAGGAAGGGCTGAGAGGTGTGCTGGGAGGGCACACGTTGGTGTAACCCCGTGTTTGAGCGGTCAGTGCTCGCACACGCCGTGGAGCTGGTGCAATTACTTGTCTCTTTTAGAGCCTGCGAGGAGCGCTTCATTGCTGCAGTTATTTGTATAGCCATATGCTATTTTTTTTTTCTTACATATGTTCTCTGATAATTGTCAGTAGCAGGTGCCTGCGAGCCAAGGCGGAGCAGTATTTAAAAATCAGATGCTTAATGGGATTAAAGAATTGTGTGAGTTAAGCACCAGTAAAAAGGCCAGGTTGAAGGCATTGGCCTCTGAAGGTCATGTTCCTTGCAGAGCAACAGCATGGTTGGTAGCAGTGCTGGACCTTCTGCTTCACCATCCACTTGTAGAGATGTGACCTTCAAGTAGTCAGGAGGTCTGGTTTTGGGTCTGTATGTGTGGTTTGGCTAAATCAGGGAAAACACAAAGTCCCTTCTGACGGGTGTACCAGCCCCCAGGAACAGAACTGGGTGTGTGTTGCACCCCTGCTTGGTGACTTAGGTGGTACGGGGCTGGTTGGAGATGTGACATGAAATCTTTAGTCTGGCAGACTCCTACTCTTTGAACCTGCCTTTCCCCCTGTGTTTGTCAAGCATCCGGAGCTGTTCAGGTTGCATAACTGGTTGCTGTTACGTTGTATGTCTGTGCATTGAGTCCCCATGGATCCCTGCTGTGGTAGTAGTTGCTGATGTTGCATCTCCTTCCATCATCTGAGAAACAACCACTAAGAGGAGGACATGGGGAGACTTTGGACTTCAAATGATGCAGATGTGTCCAGTGAAAATCATTTTAGGGCATTGCATGACCAGAATCCCCCAGTATCCATGACATTGCTGTCACATCATCTTCACATCTCCACAAATAGCTCTCTGAATTACCACTCCTGTGTTTCAGTTGGGGGGAACTTAGGGCTGGGCGTAACAGATGTCTAGGTGACCAACAAGTCAGAAGTATCTTCTATTTCAAAGTGTCAGGAAAGACATAATGCCCCTAACATTCTTTTGTGGGGGGGTTGTTGGTTTGTGGGGTTTTTTCTTCATTTCTGGTTAAGAACTAGTAAAATATAGAGCACATATGGAAATGGCAGACGTTGTTGGGTTTTTGAATTTTTTTTTGTTGTCCTTGTTTCTAAAATTAAGCACACAGGAGTTTGTGAGATCTTGCAAAGAATTTAAATCATATTGCACAGTCATGTGTTCAAGGAATCTTTTTAATCTAGTCACATATATAGTGAACAGATCCAGATTTGAAAAAATACATTGCAGTAAGGAGAGAGAAACCAAACAGGATAAAGACAAAAGACTGCTAAATATTTTTTACTCTACTTACCTAGTTTAGTTTGCTGCCAGTATTCTGTTTCCTTTTTGTTTGGTTGTCTTTCATGTTCTTCCTATGTAAGAAAGAAACCCGTGGTATGAGCTGTTCTGCTTATCCCTTGCATAATGTTGGCAACTGAGAATTGGATCACACGACTAAAGTAGGTCTGTCTCTGTGTCAGAAAACTAACAGTTTCTCCTTCCTGTGGGTGGGCATCCATGCACAGGGGTAGTAAGTTTTTATTCTGCCATGGTGTGTTTGTGTAGTATGTTTCTGAGCGGGATTGTAGGAGGAGGAGTGATCTCACAGCTTGACCACAAGTGCACTTGGCAGTGCTCACAGGGGCAGAGCTGGTTGCAGAATTTGGGTCAGCGGGACAGTATCCTGGTGAGCTGTCTGGCACAGGACCCTCTAAGACCGACTGACTGTATTAATTTACCCCAATTCTTGCCATATATACATCATCAAAAACTTCATTGGATGTTTTTACTTCTGCATCTACAGAACGTCAACTTTGGACTACTACAAAACCTTTGAAATAATTTTGATGGCATGTCCTACACCAGTTCAGGGCACGAGCTACTCAAGTCAGACATGCTGAAGTCAAGTTTACGCTTTGTAACTGAGAGATTCACAGCACATCATACAACTGTATGTGACATTGTTTTACTTGTTCCTCACGGCAGATTTAATGAGGAAGCCCTGGGAGATACATAAATACACACATGTGCACAAGGCAGAGCTGAAAGCAGTGCACACAGGCATATATGCATTGTGTTGTAGTTGTTTTCTCTTGGGGGTTTTGTTATTGTTGTCCCTTTCGCAAACTGTGAACCTGTAATTTTTCATGTGCTGTTCTTTGGCCCTCTCTGCCAGAGAGGCTCAATCTATCATGTTAAAAGAAATCAATAAAAAGTCTAGAGGTTTATTTATAAAGTAGAGCATGGAGAGAGGGTGCAAAAATTCCATTAAAATGGCAGTTTAGTGCTAGCTACATCTCTTTGGGACTAAACTCCAATATTTTAAACTATTAAAATTGTTACAAGAGTGCTTTTAAAGTACCACAAATCACAGTAAAGCTTTCTAGCTGAAACTTGCCTTTATATAGTGCACTAGAATTTAGCTTATATATGTTTTTGGAGTGTCTGATGCTGCCCTCAAACACCATTTTAGCATCCATTTTAGAGCTTTATTATAGTTAATAATCTTACAGGTTTATCCTCAAGGGGGAATACGTGAATGTGAGAAGTCAGAATTCATTTTCCTTCAGAAATGTGAGTGTATGTATGTCTTTGTGCAGATGCAGCTCTGAGCAAATTAATTATTTCTGAGAAGTCTATAGGCTTCTAATGTAATTCGTCAGGCACTTGGCACTTGCTACTTGGTTACAGGAACTTACAAATTCAGGCAGCTGTGGGCTATTTTATGACATAGCAGTTTTCACCAGTGATGTGATGATCATCTACTCCATGTCTTCTGTCCAAAGAAATAAATGTGTCTGTCTGCTCATAAACATGGTGCTGGAAAGTTTATGAGATAGTGTCTGTGTTGAACCTCTCAAATATCAGAAGCAGTCTATTTTAAGTGTAAGCTTTGCCCCCACTCAGCATGGTTTTGAATTTTTTTTTAATAAAAGAAGATTGATCTTGAAACTGTTGAGTTTAAAATGCAAATGGCACTGTACAGTTTTGTGTTGTACTGTCGTCTATCCTGGGATAAAATTATTTCTAGTGGAAATGCTCTTTATTTACTTTAAAAAATACTCAGAAAAAAATGGTGAATGTTTATTTGTGCCAAAAGTAGGCTTCTCCTTCTCCAGGCTGTTGGAGGGCATGGCTCTTGGTAGGAGCTGTGAGAGCAGGCCACATGAATGAACATGGCAGAAGGCAAATGAGGAACTCCAACTCACCAAACATTTGTGGGCGGTAAAAATACGCACCCTATCACACAGTCTTGTCTGTACATACAACTCAGTAACCCAGTTCATCATTCCTGCGTTGTTCATCAACTTTTCCTTTTCTTACTGGCCCACAGCGTATTTCTAGCTTACTTCTTGCTGTTGAACATTTTCCTCTTTCCTTGCTATGTGGAGTAATGATCCCAGCAAGCTTTAAAAAAGCAAAGCTATTAACACTGCCCTTTCACTGTTAATTAACATCTGAAGTTTCAGAAAAAGGGCTCTAACCTGTGTAGTTTCTGTGTGGTGGAGATGCTAAAGGGAAGCCATTAAAGCTTACTTTTCTAAGCACAGACAGTTAAAATCTTTTCTGTAAGGTGCTTCTCACTGTGAAAAAGGAAAGCCTCTAGTTGGGATACACAGCTCTCAGCAGAAGTGATGGTTAGTATCTCTGCTTTTGAAAAAAATAAGCAAGTGACGTTAATGAGGATAAAGTAGAAGAGCATCATTCAGGAAAATGGAGTTTCCTATGAAGTCTGAAGTCAGCAGCCCACTGAAACTGGGATTGCAGGTGGGTTAATTCGGTTTGGCCAAATCGTGTTTGCTGCCAGCTAAGGTTGGCTTCCCAACTCTGCTCTTCTGTTGGAGGGGCTCCTCCTTCCTCTTCCTCCTCCTGGGCTTGCTCAAGCGCGCTGGCTCCCTCCCCTCGTGGTGCTGGGCAGTGCCACTGTGCCCAGACCTGAGCAAAACACCGTGATGTAAAGAGGGGAATCTAACGGGAGGTGTGGGAAGAGGCAAATGAGGAGGCAACACAGCCCAAAGCGTTGGAAGGCATTTGTGAGGTCAAGGTGCTGCAGTGGTGTGGAGGCTGCCTGAGCTCATTTAGGAAGTATGATGTGCTTGAAAAGAAATGAGGGTCTTCTCTCACTGTGCCGTGCTCTCAGAGCTGTCGTGGCTCTGGCTCCCTGACTGTGCCTCTGTTGACAGAGCAGCCGGTCATCAAGCTTTTAGCATCCTGTAGTTCAGGCCACTGGTTTCCATTTCTCCCCCTTCCTCCCAGTGGTGAACATGTTCTCAGTCTAGCAGGGTGTTTGTCTCCTTCTCTGCAACATTGACGTTTTACAGGTCATGGTTAAAAAACCTTGATGGGTCTTTTCATGATGGATTGTCCTCCTGCAGGTCTGGTCCTATATAAGTTTGAGGTCTGATTTTTCATAAGAACAGCTCTGAGACAGTTAAGTCACTCTTTAGCCAAACTGGCAAAACCACATATCTTTGGCTTCAAGGAGTTTTCCCCACCAGGTCTGTTGGTCTTACCCTTTCTCAGGATGATGTGTGAATACCTGCATTGGCTGTCTCCTGTGCTTGGGGTTGAGCCTACAGTAAGTGAGGGAGGACTCTCAGCTTTTTTAGTGCTTATGGCAGAAGGGAGGAAGTGGTAGATACCAATCTTGCCCTCTCACACAGCCTTCCACACGCATCTTGCTGGTGGCCACCCAAACTGTCCCCTGGAGATGCTACCCTACCATGACTAATTTCCTGGCTTTTAATTTGAAAATGCAGTTATCAAAGTTTGACAAGTTCCAGCTTTTGTTGTATATGAAAACCTAGAAAGCATACTTCTGGGAAGAGGTGTTGGAGATCGGTTGGATTTTGGGCATTTCTGGTCATTGGAAGATGGGAAGGGGATTACTCAATGCTGAGGATTTGAATAATTTAATCAGTGTACCTTGATTTCAAAATCAAGACTAAGTGCATTGGAAGTAGTAGATGCAAACTTTGTCAGGTGCAAAGACTAATCAAGGCTGTGATTGTTAAAGATTTATACTGTCACTTATAATGCCATAGAAGCTGAATCTGATTGGTGAGATAATCAACCTGTGTAATAAACAGGTTATCTTTCTTCTGTTGTTTATACAAACACTTTGGTTTGTAGTATTTTGTGCACAGCAGTATTTAATGACCATGCACGTTAGACATAACAGTTAGTTAAACTTCCTTGGGAAATATTTTAACTAATAGATGTACAAGCATGTGAATCTAGTAAATTTTTTATGCATTGTTTTCCCAGCTATAAAAATGTTCCAGTTAAGGGAAATAACTTTTCTTATTAAGTAAATATTACTCTTAAGGAGAAGATTTTGTGTTTTCTTGTGTGTTTTTCCTTTGGGATATGTGTGTGTGTTTTAAAGAGTGCTAAGTGAATAAAAATCCTTGCTTGAAGTATTGGTGAGTTGGTAATGCAAGGTCAGATATTTGTATTACTTACATAGCCACTTGTTTAAAAACAAACAAATTCTAATATGCATTTCATGTATATAAAGAACTGCGGATGTAAAATACAAAGCACAGAGTAGAATAACAGAAGTAAGCTTTAAATGTAGATGCACTGAATTAACTGAGATGCCTGAGGAAGGAAATTTAGAAAAACAGGTATTGAGATGGCTCCTTTCTTTATTTGAGCAATTCAAATGTCAGAAATTGTCTAGAAGGAAATTTTTATGGCTTGTGCAGTTTCAATGTCTGAAAACGGTTTTTACCAGATTTTGCATTTATTGGTGGAGCTATAAATAAATGCAGAATAATTTTGCTGGGCTTCATGGAGTTTTTGCAGATCAGTATCAGCCGAACAGCTCTCAGGGTCTGGCCTCACTTCCTCCTTGGCTGGAAGAGCCAGCCCAGTTCTTAAAAACTGTGGCAAAACTAACGGGGCAATAATCTTAGACAAATTGGTTAATTAGGGGCTTTTTTGTTTTGTTTTTAATTAAAAGATACCTTTTTCAAACAGAAAGTTTACTGGGAAAGCTGGGAGAAATGGTTAACTAAGCAGTTTCCCATTACCAGTCTTAGTCCCAGTGTTTGAAAAAGCAAAATACAACATCTCCCCTGCCCCAGCCTCTCAGAAACCCACCAGACAGCCAGCCTTCACTCTGTAGGGACCACCCCAGCCTGAGCACCCCTGAGGGAAATGTGGAGCACAGACAACTTAGCAGTTTGGTAGATGAAGTAAAGGGGAAAGTAAAGTTCTTGGTGTTTCAGTGTGGAAATCAAGAGAGAAATAATAGGATTTGCTGTATGTTAGCCTAAAAATCAAGGTTAGGAAGTTCCTTGGATAGTATGAACTCAGCTTTTTTTGCAGGGAACTGCTTTTTGATTGCCTGGCTCTTTAGCAATTGGTTGATAAATTTTAATTTTAGCGAAAAATGAGTCAGTCGGTTACCTAAAATAACATTTTTGTTAATGCCTTGCCCCAGTGTAAAACATTTGAAGTTTAAAAAAAAAAACACAAACCCACTTTTTTTCTGGATTTCTTCTGTCTTTAAAATTGTCTGTATGATCTGACAGCAAGCTGTGAAATGGTTGTGACACTCACTATCTTGACTTAAGCCCTGTATCAGGACTCCATGCCAGGGAGTGCAATCATGCGATAAGCAGAGTAGTCAGACACGTCTTAATTGCTCCATTCTCCATTGAGTTGCTTTCTGGGGCCTTCTCCTCATGGGGTTTTGCAGGATCAGGACCACGAATTAGCTTCTCCATACACTGCTCGTGACCCTTGACTGAACAGGGTAAAGGAAAAAAAAAGACAGACTGTGTACTCATAGAGACATAGCAAATAAGAGGACAGTTCACCTCTTATTCTAGCTTCTGGAAGTGCAGCTTTTGTTGAATTGCTGTTAAGGGAGGCTCGGTGAGATGTAAAATGGATTTGTCCTGACTTCCTCCAGTGATCCCAGCACTGAAGTGCTGTGGTGCCTGTGCTGTGTTTCTTGGGTTAAGAAGAGTGAAGCGAGGCAGCAGGAAGCAAGGATGTAAACTTCTCAGAAGCAGCAGGAAAATAATGACATCACTGTTTTTTCAAACTTTGAGCAATCTTAAAGTTCTAGAGCCTTTTTCATCATATCTATTTCATGAGGGAAATTGTGTATTTTGCATAGCACTTGATGTGATCATATTCTTAACTTTTTACAGTGCTGGCATTTACAGACATGGCAACTGCTTTGAAATAGTGTTTCTTTTATTACAGACCTGATTAGTTGGGAGGGAATGGGAATTAGAAATTTTTATAACAAGTACTGGCAGTATCTCGTGTCCCCCCTTTAAATATCTTCCGCTTTTATTTCTTTTTATTTGAAGTCATTATGTGCGGTGCATGTTATCCACTGAAACAGAAGTACGTGAGGCAGTTGGAATTCAGCATTTTTGTGAAGTAATCTGTTTCAGCAAAAAAAAAAGGCTGTGAAACTTTTAAGAAAAAGTAAAGAAAAAAGTTCTGAAAGTTTCTGACTCTGGAAACCCACTTTTTTCTTCTGAAAATTGTACTTGTTGGTGTAATTCTTTAAGGAGGTTGTACTGCTTTTGAAAAAAATGATGCTGAATGAATATCATGGGATAATACAGAAGCCTTTGTAGGATGTTCACTGACCTACCTAAGAAACCCAAGAGGGATAATTACAACCTTTGGTAGTCTACATGTAAATGCATTTTGCAAACGATTTTCCATGCAAAAAATGCCAACCAGTTACATTTTGGAATCTGTAGGTATGTGGAAAATGGACTGTAAAAGAGATGCCTATTTCAGGCAATTTTTGATGAGTTCCAGATTACAAAAAAATAAATTATGGCATATTAAATTATTAGGCATCTTTACTAGGGTGTAAGGAAGATTTATGGTGCAATGAAATATTGCTGCAACCTAATTTAGAACTTGACAAATCTGGTTTTATAGGGTTGAATTATAAGGGATACCTCATTACTTGTGCGGAAAACTTCTTTTATTGTTATTTTTGGCACCCTGGTCTTCTCTTTGGTTGGGTTGTGCTCTGTAGAAGCTGCTTTGGGCAAGATGTCTCAGCTGATCCTTTTTCAAGGGCGCTGTGCAGGATGAAGTCATAATTAAGGATCACATCCTGGCAGGCCTTTCTTACCACGTGTGGTCGCTGATTTCAAGTTAAATGCTTGCAGTCCTCATTGCTCCTCTCGGTCAGAAATGTAGTTTTTCTTAAGAGCACAGAATTATACTTCATTGTCAGATATTCCTTACTGATAGTGAATATCAGATATTGTATATAGAGTATCAGTAGTTACAGAAAATTTAGCTACACCAAAATTACATGTGTGCTGCCTCTTTTTTTAATCTTCTGTTCCTTTCTTCTGCATGCAGGCTTCTTGATTGCACAAAGGCATGGTTTGAGCTTAAAGTAAGAGGCAATTTATGTGGAGGATGACCTGACATTATGGCTTGCAGCAGTAAATAGAGAACATTAAAAAAATCCCATTATTTTTTCAGTTTAGGAAATCTATGAAAAAGTAGGGGTAGCAAATACTTCAATCCTCTTTTGAGGCTGCTGACAGTATTCCTACAGTGCTGCTTACAGGTTCTCAGGTGAGAAAAAAAAAAGGAAGCTAAGTTTGTGCATTCAGCTAAACTGAAGAGGAAATTTTACCTGGAGATAGTATTTCTTCATAGGGTAATACAAAGTTTCTTGAGTGCAGTGTTTCCCCTGCTGCACTGACATGCAGAGTGATTGATCTTAAGCAAATTGCACACACGTGTAACTACAGCCGTCTGTGTGCACGTATAGGAGCAAGTGACAAAGGAAAACAAAACCACAGGCTTTGAGTTCAGACAGTCAATCTTTCAGGGACCTTTTCTCCTCATTTCTGTGAGACAGAAGTCTCAGCTTGTCCCGATGCTGTGTTACCTGACCCTGTGGCTCCTCAAGTCTGCTTTTTGAGTGCTGTGCCAACCACATGGGAGAAGTAAGGAAGGCATTGCTGGATGTCTCATGTGGTCAGGTACAAGTAACAGGGGAAGTGTTTACATTTAGGAGACTCTCATATTGAATACTTAAATGACTTACTGGTAAGCACAGCTTCAAAAGTTTAAGGAGAGTCACAGTTTGGTGTGTGTTAAATGTACACTATATTATGCACTTAGTTTCAACTATAAACTATTTGCTGAGTTTTAGTGACTATGATGTTTAGTCTTTGCCCCCCCCCTTTAGACATTAATAGCCAACTGTTTTGCCTCTGTGTGTAGCCTTAAGTTGCACTTTTTTCTGATGTAGTCATCAGATCAAATTATTTATAAAATGAGGACATCCTTTTGGACTTCATGTGTAAACAGTCTTAAATATGTGCACAGGCAGAGAGATTCTTCTCTGTTTATCCACAGTTGAAGGCTAAACATTAATAAATGCTAACATTAAATAGGGGGGTTTTTCCCCCACCCTCATTCTTCACTGAAGTTTTCCCTTTAAGGTTCAGATTCCTTCTCTAGATTACCCAAAGAACTTTCCCCTTGTCCTTGATCAAGATACTGGTTGCAGTATGTCTCTGCTGCAGTGATTGTTGTGAGCTGGAGTAAGCAAGTGGTTCCTCTGGAATGGTTCCTGCTGGACAGGTATTAATGTAATCAAAACCACATTTGCATGCTGGCACGTGTGTTTGAGGGTAGGATCCACTGTCTTCAGGCAGTATGGTGACTCCAGGACTCTTAATTCTGGAATTACTGGTGAGAACTGGAAACATGCCACCAGCTCACCAGAGTACCACTTAACATTTCCTTGAAGCCAAGTTGGTATTGGCCTTGGCTTATTTCTAAGACATCTCAACAGGCAACAGATTTGTAGTATGGATTTGGGGTTGGTGGTGAGGGATTCTCCATAAAGATCAGAGTGTTGCAGCAGACAGACTTTCCTTTTGCTCTCTCTGCTTTTTGAATATGTGCTGGAGACCTGGGAGGTGCTCATGCAAGAGGCTGCCTTCAGCTGAAAGGGGACATGGAAAAGCAAGCTGTAAAACAGGGTTTGAGAAACGTGCATCTTGCATAGGTTTTAAAGGTACCTTCTGCTGCCAGGGTAATGTCATTTGTGTGTTTGTTTCAGCTTTCTGGCTTTTGTTTTTTGCCTATTTTAACAAAACTTCAAACATCCTCTTAGCCAATGACGGCAAGGTCTGCGAATCAAAATCAAATCTGAGCATAGCACCACTTGAGTGAGCTGTGCTAATCTAAGACAAGCTTCTGTTTCCTGCTTGGAGCTTCTCCCCCATGCTCTCGTTTGGCACATGTACAGCACTGTGTGCTGACAGGCACCTTTGAGGCACAGATCACTTAAAGAAGTGTCTGTGGTGGCAACTGCTCCAAGCTCGGTATTTCATGTGCTTATTGGCTACCTACTCGTGGTTAGGAGGTAGGTGTTTGGAGTCATGTAGGCTGGAGAGGAGTCCTACATTTGCGAATTAACATCCATAATGGAGTGGTGTCGGGTCCTTTTGTGTTCTTGTGATCAGACAAATAGCTTAATCTGCCAATGAAAGTATTTCCCATAAGAAGTCAGAGTGCAGGCAGTATGTGAGCAGAATATTTTAGGCAGTGAGTATGTTGAAATGATAGAGTCCTGCATGGCCCAGCGCTGTGGTTTGCATTAAAGCAGCCCCTTAAAGACCCTGTGGTCTCATGTTCTATCAGCAACTCTATGACTGACTTTCACTTTCCCTACAGTAAGAGAAGAGAGAGAGAAGAGAATTTGCCATCAGCTTTCTCTCCCTGCGTTTTTCCAGACAGTTTGGCCTCAACAACTTGTACAGCCTCCCTCTTGTCTGCGTGGGAGAGTACAGACTGCTGCTGGCGGCAAGGAGGAGAGATTAACATTCATCTGTTCTCTCCCTGCTCGCTTTTCCATCCCGTGGGCATGGGAGACTTACGAATGTTCCGCTCCTTTGGGGTGCTTTTCTACTCATTGCCCTGATGGGAAGACCACAGAGACACCAGTAAGGTTGTGCAAGTTTCACATTGCTGATTAAATAGGCATATGAGGAAGTCAAATGCAGTGGCTCCCTAGAAGAGGTCAGAGAGGAAGATGGAAGGACTGGCATAAGCCTTAGATTGCTTGCTTGCTCAGAGATAGATCTCCTTTTCCAGAGTCTGTGCACATTGAGGGCTTCATGCAAAGTCTGCCTCCTTACTTGGGTCTTCCATGAAAAGTTTGCTTTGGCATACTTCGAAAAGTCTGTGCCAAGCAGAGGTACTTACTTCTTTGATCTATACTCTCTGTTTTAATGTTGCACATATAGCCAGAAAATCCGATAGGGAATATGGGGAAGGACATGATGGGGCGGTTTGGTTTTTTGGGGCTTTTTTTGGGTTTTTTTAAGGAAAGTTTTTTCTCATGTGGAAGCTGAAGTTGATACTGTATAAAAGTCTACAGTATCAGTACATAGTAATTGTTGGTGACGCTCAAATGTAAGATGAGGAGTTTTACTTTCACTTTGTGGCATTCTGAGGGACAAGGAAGTTTTGCAAACACATCTTTCTGAATGACCCTGCTGCAAGGGGAGCTCTGAGGTGGTGCTGTCCTTTGGTACCCATTTACCCTACCTAGGAGTCAGGTGCCACGGTGGGTGCACACTATGAGGGGTGATGTATCTGCTTGCTCCTGTTTCCTTCTGCATGACACCAGCCTGCTTGTGCAGGAACAGCAATGGCTTTATTGTCCCCAGCATCTCCTGCTGCTGCCAGATTTAAGGGTCTCTCTCAAGTAAGAACTGGGTGTTCTTTCCCCTGCTGCTCCCCATCCTAAATGGGGAGTGGTTGATAGCATTTGCTGATTTAGGACTGTGGAAGGTTTGTTGTCAATGAAATGCAGTTGGGAGGTCTTGCTCCTCGTTCAGGTAGTAGTTTCTGCAGGAAAGAGGGCAGCAGGTCTCTTCCCATCATTTCCAGTGCTAGCCACTGCCTAAGAGGGTGTGATGAGCCCAGTGCCACTGCCATGGTGGCCTGGAGGTGATGGAGCTGCCAGTGTGGACAGTGGTTGCGAGAATCACAGAATCTGGGGAGCCTTACGAGTGGGCAACCAGCACCTTGCATGAGGTGGTGGAAGAGTACAAATGTGGTAATATTTGGAAAGATACAGTGAGGATTTTACCTGGGGTAGCATGTGTATTGCTTACAGTGGCAGGGAATTTCTGCAGAGCTTGTTTGAACTTCTGGAAGGATGTTGCTAACAGTCATCAAGTGGGGTGAGGTCAGTACAAGAAGAACAAAACCTCCCATTCAGATAAAAGCAGGGAAAGGGAAACACTGCCACGTGGGACTGGTTCAGGCTAAACTGGTCCGTGCAGTAATTTGTGCAGCTCTCCAGAAACATACTATGGGTTTGAGCTTCCCAGCTCAGACAGGTCTACGTTCATGTTCCAGGCTTTGGGAAAGCAGGAACGTCACCATCTGTGTCCTACTTCATTTGAAAAAGAAAATAAAAAAAAATCTTGAATGCCAGCCATCTGCTGATACCGCATCCAAACTTTATCCCTGTATTTGGGGGCAGAGGAGGAAGATGGTTGCTTTGGGGAGAGGCACTGTTCAAAGAGAGAGAGCTGCCTGTACCTGGGGTGCTTCTGGATCCAGAAACCATCAGAGCAGTGTGTGCAGGATAGTTTGGCATCTCAGTCCAGCCACTTTCTCTAGTACCAAAACAGTCTGGCCTAGAGAGAGTGAATCTGTGTCCTATCCAGCCGACAGTCTGCAACTCTTGGTTTATGGATTATTAAGAGGAAATTTGAGCATTTCGGTGAAGTGGATGCCCAGTGGTGGGTGGTTAAGAGCCACCATATTTATGTTTGATACAAGAAGATAAGTCACTTTTTCCTTGTAGCTTGGTCATTGGCCATAATGTTGTGTCAGAAATACATTGGATTATGGTTTTCTACAAGCTGGCTATGAAAAGAGGCCCGCAGTCTCAGTGGGGGCTAATCCTTGCCCTTGTCTGGACACAAGGCAAGAGCAGACTTGCTTCTCTTAAATTCTTAACCCATTGAGTTTTAATTTGGTTATGAAGGTGCTTTTTCTGAAGTCATCATGTCATTTTTCTATGTTGTATTTCTCTTCTCTGTATTGCAGCAGTTGAGTGCTGCTTCTGTCCTGGTAGCTCTGTGTGAATGTGAACACAAGTAAGGCAGTAGAGAGTTAAAAAAAAATCCATTAATTAAAATATTTACATTGGAAGCTGCAAAACATTTACTCTTTGAGTAAAACAAACTTCCCCATTGTTCTTGTATGATTGCTACAGTTGCTCTGAAAATAGCCAGGAAGAGGTTGTGCTCTGAGGAATTTTACTGGGTTGGCAGGGGAATAGGAGGGTAGGGATACTGAAGTGGGCTCTTGGTCAGTGGCTCTCTTTTGTTCAAATCTTTCTGCAACATGGACAGAAGATCTCTTCTTCCTAAGGAAAAAAACTAAAAAACTAAGCAAACAAATTAAAAAGAAAAACCAGAAACAAACCCCATAGTGGTGTAACTGTGTTGTCATATTACTCTGGTGATGCCAAAAAAATGAATGATCATCAGTAGAATCTGAGAAAATGGTATTTACAGGATGAAAGGTTTATTTTTTAGCACTTAGTGTGTACTAGTGTACACTTAGGGGATAAAGGAAGCGCCCCAGAGCTGGCAATTTGGACGCTGGCTGGGGACCCACATGCCACCATCTCCATTTTGCTGGTGGGGAAATGGCAGTGCAGCATGGTGAAGGATGTCACCTGTCTGTGGCACTGAGCACCTGTGGGTTCCTGCTGGGATCCTGCTGGGATCTGTTGGCATTACGGCTGCTCAGTGTTGAGAAAAAACCAAGTGAGGGTGCACCTGGTTTTGTACTTTAGACACAGGGATACCTTCAGTAGCATCACTACAGGAGAGTTAGGCAAACATGAAAACTGCTTCAAATCCTTTCATTCCTGAGATATTTCCCCCCAGATGACTGGATTGAAAAGTTGGCCATGGGTTGGTTGTTTTCTTAATAGTATTCTCTTGTGTGCCATTTCACCATTGCGTATTTCTGACCGTTTCCAGCCTGGCACTGGATTAAGAAGCTTTGTGGGCAGGACACTGGAAGGGCTAAAAGGGTGTGAAGGGATTGGTTTGGTTGGTTTTCTAGGTCCTTGACTCATACTTCTCACTCTAGGAAGACTCTTAGAGCTTTTCAGGTTGCCAGATGGGAGGTCTCTCTTCTGCCCTAGAGACTCATGGGCTGGCTGGGTTGCAGGTCATGTCGTCTTTTCTCAATAGTGCCGTGGCAAAGTGTTTGTTCAAGCCCGAGTCTATCCAGACCGTAAATTTTATTTACAGTTTTAAGGTTTTAGAGTTGTTGGTTAGGTGTGTGGTATTCTTTCGTCTGATCTCAAGTATGTCAGACTGTGTCATGTTTACCTATATTATAAAAACGCCTTGGTTGCTTTGAAAGGTTGGTCTGTAAAGGAGTTAGGAAATTAAATGTACTTTTTCGCGGTAGGCATCATTTAAGCTTGAGCATGAGAGTTTTGTTCCATCCATTTCTTGCATGCTTTACTGTTTTAGAGAGAGACTGTATGCTGACAGTTTCTTGGCCTGGAGATAAAAAGTGCTGCTTACCCAAGTTTGATAGTCTGATGGAAAATTGTCACCACGATGTATAACACTGCTGGGATTATTTCTAGCCATTACCATTGGTCTCATTTTACAACTGTTCACATTATGTAATTTGATGCTCATTTAATTTAATGAGAGGATGCTGCAGACTTACTTATGACTCTGCAAGACAACCTGTATGCTTTGGCCACCCCTGTTAGCCCTGACAGAGGAGGAAGAGCGTGTTTCTTACAGGACATGTTACAACATCTTTATTACCTTTATTATCCACGCTTCCCAGATTGCTGCAAATGGGAGGGCGCCTCGCCTGGGGTGTAGATTATACTGGAATGGCATAAGTTTAGCTTTCTTTCTTCTTGAACTGCTTATTAGACTTTCGTTTTCAGGTTATCAGGAGGTATTAATGGGCTTTTCTTTTTGTTCCAGATGGAATTTCATGACTTGCTGTATTTTGAATAGGACGAGGAGATGTGTCTGATAAGGTAAGAGAGAGGGTAAGATAAACATGTTTCTATACAAAACTGTCACAGTAATTGGTTTTTTGGGTTGAGGATCATTTTTTTTCCCTGACAGAACCCTGAAAATAATTATGATAATTATTTTTAAGTTAAATCTGCCCCTAAGCCTCTGAGCAGAGACCATCTCTGTTCTATACAGCTTCTGACCCAGTCCTTTCTCCTGGTGAACTGATAACCCAGAAGATAAAAACAGGTGCCCTTAGAGTCATAGGGGTTAGCAAGATAGTCGTGCTATTATTTTAGAGCTTTTTTTTAAAGGAACAAAGGATGTAGAGTTTTTCTTTAGTTTTGAGACATTGTCTACCCCCACATCCCCACCCCAGATATTTAAAAGTTCAAAAGATCTTCAAGCTGTTTTAACTTCTACACTTTAAAACTTGTTTTTCTTGTTGCAGTATTTTCAAATTTGGACTATTTTTTATTAGGACAGAGTAGATATGAGTAGAAATGCTCTAGATTTGAGTTTGAAATTAGTATTTGCTGTCAATAATGTGCTGAAGGAAGCTGCAAATTTGCTGATCTTTTTAAAGTAATTATTTAATAGTGTGTTTAAAAGACAGTGTTTAGATTGATACTTTTTTCCTTTCAGTTTCTACTTCAGAGGTTTCCATTGTTAGAGAGAAGATGTCTCTAAAACTCCTAAGAGTTGGGAGAACCATATTCAAACAACAAACAGGCAAACATAAAAGTAGTATTACATAGGGATTATCCCTGTCTTTCAAAGTATAATCCACACTGCAGCTATCCAGCTCTATCACTTGTGTGTTTCATTTTTGTCTGCCTTTTCTTCCTGAGTTCTGTACCATTTACAGGCCTCAAAAATCTCTGTTGGCTCTTGGCTGGAAAATGTCATGGAAACAGCCAAATGCATTATGCCATTGTATGACAATCAGGACTAAATTACTTTTTCTTTGGATTCAGACATTTAGCTCATGTAGACACTCTTGAGTTTTTTTGGTTTGTCAGTTTGGTTTTTGTTCTTTTTTCATTTAAGTTTTATTTTCCAAGTAGAGTTAGCCTTTGGAGCCTGGCTGCTCAAGCAAGAGCTGAAAACTTTGAATGACTCTTGACACTGTGTGGAGTATGCAGGAATCAAAGACGTGGTGGCCACCGGTTTTGGTTTTTTTTCCAAGTGTTAGACATTCTGTCCATTCAAACCACCCTCTTTCATGCCACTGTTGGATCATGTTATGAATATTTTATCTTACTCTCTACATGAAGGTGGTCTTGTATGTGTGTAGTTGGTAAAACAGAGCTCTCCAGGTGAGAGAGCTTGCAGTGTGCAGCACTGTTACACAAAGCACCTCACATGCATACCTCATTTGTTATGTAAACAAGCTGCTTCACCTGCACGTGTTACAACCAGTCCTCCTGTTCTCCAAGAATGGGTAATTAAAATTGTTTTCAGGACTTCTTAGAGTTTTCAGCCAGTTTGCACTGCACCCCCCTGCACTACCCCATCACAGCGTGCCAGCGGCACTGCTGTGGCTGGAGGCTGAGCAGTGCCCACTGTGGCATTGCCACCTGTATGTGTGTGCTCTTGGTGAAAAGAGGCATGGCCAGAATGGGACAGGTAGAAGTGCTCATGTTCAGGATGCTTTGTTCTGATTCAGTTCACTGAGAAGTCTGTTTGTCCAGTGTCGAAGCAATGCTGGGGACTTCGGTGTGCGTCAGCAATTGGGACGGGACAATTTGGTGAGGCAGCAATTTAGTCATTCATCTGCTGGTATTTCCTGAAGACATTATTCTCATGTATTATACATGTATTATATAGTGTACATATACTACATTGTTTAATTCTCTGTACCGCTCTCTTCTGTGGAGTAAATACTGACAAATCTGTGTGCTGTATCATGGGCAGCTCTTGTGACACAGCACCTGATTGCTGTTGTACTGTCTCTCCCAGTGCAAGTTCACTCTCCCCTTGTCTTGTAAAACAACCACTGAGGAGGCTCTGTTTTTAGCAAGCTCTGCAGCTTGAGGCCGTGACACCTCCTCTCACCACTGCTTTATTGCCAGCCCCAGGCACGTGCAAATTTTAAGCTAGATCTCAGCAACTGGACTGGCTTTAAAATGAGATTCTGTGGTGAAGAAGAAGTAGCACTTTCCACTGCCTGTCATCTTTCACCCCTAGAAGGAAATATTCTTCCTCATTTTGCATGATGCCTTCTCAGTGTAAAACTCGATTCTGAGCTAGGAATGGGTGTATCTTGCTCTCCTTTCTCTGAGAGGGCTTTGTTTATCTTTCCCCAGCAGCCTGGGTTGGAGAAATGCTACTGTCCCACTCCTGGTCCTCCCTCCTGTGTTGCAAGAAGTGTCTGTCCTGGTCATGTTCCTTCTCAAGGCTGCAGGTGTCACTCATTCTTTCAACTATCTCTTATTACTGAAGATGTCATCAATGTTACTTCATTTATTTCATTTTTTAACCTTCTACTCCCTTTCTGCATTCCCTCTGCCCATTTACATTTAGGTTTTCATCCTTCCAGTCAGTCATCTGGATTCTGCCCCAAACATGCCCTCAGGTCTTGACTGTGCCTCCTATCAGTGTTTTCCCTTGATTGCTTATAGTTTTCATGGGTATTTCCTGACCCATTCCCTCCTGTTTCTTCTTCTGGAGGAGTCAGTCTGAATCGTTCCCATGTTTCTTACTGCCATTGCAATTAAAGGGGTTTAGATCCCATTTAAAGCAACAATAAATGGCCCAGTCAGTGCAGAAATAATCTTGTTGTAATGCTAGCCATGGTTACTTCCTTGTAATGGCTGGCTTTTGGCATCTGTTGCACTGATTACGTGACCAAGTAGAATAAAAAAAAATTAATAATAGCTCTTTTAATATTCCTGAAATCTAGTGATGAAATTATGAGACTTGGCAAGCTTGCAGCGATGTTGATAGGTGCCAGACCTCTCACCCAATATTTTCTTTTCCTTCCCCCATATTTCCCTGTGCCTTTATCTTGCCTCCTTCCTTCCGTGCAACCCGGAGCCCTTGTGAATTGCAAGTCCGGTTTCGTATGATGTCTGCCCCATAGTTCAGATCATAAATATAAATTCATTCTATAAGGCCTAATCTATTTTCAGAGGTATGTCTATGAGATAAAAATGACTTTGATCACTGAAACAGCATTGTATCATATTTGAAAGGAAATGACAAGGAGGTAACTGTTACCAGGTCTATTTTCACCCGCCCTTAGCTCAGACCTGACAAACGGTGTCTGCATGGTCTCTTGTCTTAACAGTTACAAATTAGGTTGCCAGTTAATACTGACTACCTAAAAAGCAGTAGGTTGATGTCTGTTCTATTAACAGCTGTTAATGCCCTTCATAATTGTAATCTGTTTTGCAAATGTTTTCTGATTGTTCTTTTCTAATGAGTCTTGGCAGTGAAACCCCCGATTTTACACATGCAGAGCCACAGTAACTTGTTTAAGTGTTTGTGTGGGTTTGGGGTGTTTTTCTTTCATTTTGAGCATGTTTGTCTTGTTTACTGGGAGTAATGCTTGATTTTGATGGGACCAAATAGAGGTAAAGTCCAGGAATTATTTCTGTCCAGACTGGTACGTTGTGGTTTCTTCTTGTGTTAGTGCAGGTCAGCACAAAACCCCTGCATCACTGCTAGATGAATTTTAATGATTTCCTTTGACGTTCCCTGTGAATACTTTTGTCTCTACAGAAGCCATCTTAGGAAAACTTTCACAATAAGAAAGATAATTTGAATAAAACTGTAACAGGTAATTTGAGATTCTTTTTTTTTTTTTTGGTGTTATTTACCTGTTATGTCACAATATGTGGAAAGTACCTGGAAAGCACAGGGAGAAAAATGGGAAATCTCACGCACGAGGAAAAGCCTCCAGATAAGAATGTGTAGGGGGAGAATATATTCATAAATGTACACATCAAGGTAAACGCTTTTTCCTTTTCTTTTTCTTCCAGAAAATTTGAATATTTGCGCAATCTGATGTTGCAAGTTTTAAATGCTTAACACTTCTAAAAGAATAAATTACTTCAGTGCCTGAATTTGTAGATAACTGTCAGCTTCAAAGGATCAAGTGAGTTGGAAGGAATGTCTGGAGAACTCAGTATAGGCAGGTATCAGGCAGAATAAAGAAACGAGGGGAGCATATCCAGCTAATACAACAGAGACCTAGATGTAATTTTATATATAAATTAGGACTAATTATGCTACAAAAAGCAGATTTCTGTGGTTCTGCTTTTTGTGTAAATGTAGGATACTCACTTCCCCCTCCACATCTCTTGTCACACTGGGTTTCCCAAACTGCTTGTTACAAGAATTGTGTGACTTATGTAAAAAATAAGATGAAAAATTCACCTATTTAATACTTTTCCAACTACCCTTAGTGAAAGGACTACCTTTGGCTTTGGAATATCCTTGTTGTGAGTGGTCTCGTTCTATAAGATACAAGTAACTTTGCACTCTTGACTAAGCAATTAAGAGAAACTGAAATCAGTACTGTAAAATGCACATTAAAGCTATAGGGATGAGGTGGAAAGAGCCATTTCAGCTTCTGCTTGGGGAGTGCACTGATCTGAAGTTCTCTTGGAGTGGGTAAAGCACAAAGATGAGGGAGGTGGAGTTGAGGTGTGCAGTCTCTGGGGTTCTTGTTGACTGTCTTTCACTCCACCCAGTGAGCCAGGGCAGGGTGCTAAACCTGGCCAGAACCACTGGCTTAGACTTCTCCCTAGGGTTATTTTTCTGACCCAAGTTCTCTGGGCTTCAGGGAGAGCATGGGCACAAGGAGGGGGTGTCAGGGCAGCTTCTGGGGGTTGCAGATGCTCCTTCAGGGTGGTGCCCACTGGAGCAGGATTGTGGGGTGATGGGAGCATCACTGCTGGTGCTCGTCCCTGAGCCCACCACCCTGGCTGGACACGCCCTCCTTTCATCCTTCCCTGGTGTTGCTGGTGTGACTGGAGCTGGGAGACAGGGTGTGGGGAGCAGGTGACCTCCACCTGGTGAGCATACAGGGTCCCAGCTCTGCACCTGGGGACTGGCTGCCAATTTCAATGATTGAAAATAGCACTGGCAGCCAGAAACTTCCAACTGCAGCTCTGCTAATGACTGGTGTTGTGGTTTTGGGCAACTCCCTTGGTTGTCTTTGAGTCAGCTCCCCTTTCAGTAAAAAAAGGATGATACTTACTGTTGAAATGATTAATTATTGTCCTGCAGATGTCAAAGTCCTGCCATGTATTGTTACTCTTGGTATGGAGAACCTTCTCTGCTTTCGTTAAGCCTGGCTCCAAGACCATGACAAATTGTAGGGACTATTTTGTTTAGTTTTGTTTTTTCCTTTTTTTCCTGTTATTTTATGAAATGGATCTGATTGACTCTCAGTACTAAAGTGCCAACCACTACCACCAATCTTTTGAATCTTGGCTCCTCTTTTCCTTTCTCTCTGCATCTCCCTCTTGGCTGTCCATTCTTCATATCAAACCTTTCCTAAATTAAAGACAGATAGAGTTAAAAGGAAAATTTTAGTTGAGGCTCCTAGCATGAGGTTAAGGGTTTGCTCCTGGTTTAGTGAGATACAGAAATGTTCTGCTTTTTTCTCTGAAACCCATTCTATGTGCAGGTTGTGCAGTTTCCAAGCTCAGACTTGGCTGCCAACTTCAGACATGCTAGTAACTTGCTGGTTTTAAAAAAAAATTTAAAAGAAACAACTCTAAAAATAATATTTGGGGGGGTGCTGGGGGAAAAATTGCAAAATTCACCTATGAGATTAAATTTAACTTAAACCCCCTAGATATTTAAATGAAAGGAAAATATTAGTTAAGGTACCAAGACAGAACTCAGAGAACACCAAATGCTAGTTTGCCGTTAATCTCCCACAAAAAATGTGTTGTCTGGCTTCATGAGTGACCTCCAGCTGCAGGTGGTAACTTCCTGCTCCAGGTGGAAGAGAGGATGTGTAGAAGGAGCTGAGAGCTCTCCTCTTCCATCCGTTGGGGTCATGGGGCTGTGAGGGGCAGGCAGCTCTCAGGGCTCCTGCTGGGTACCTGTCTGCAGCCCAGGCAGCCAAGCACTCTGGGTGGGACCTCTGTTGACTGTGGCCCTCTTCATGCTCACACAGGCTCTTGTGACTTGTGGACTTCATAAACCCCAGAGAATGGGCTTTAGTTTTGGAAAACATAGTCTTTGAAGTACATTCGAAGGCTTCTGTCCCCAGAATGAGGCTCTGGTGTCTGTTCATCCTGACCTGCCCGCTAGAGCAGATCATGAACTCTCACTCAATGATTTCTGTAGTGAGTCCATAACTGCTGGTATTATCTTGCAGAAATGTCCTTTCCTGACTCAAAATGACAGTAGGAGGCCTGACCCATTTTTGTTTCTCTGTATCCATGGAGGAGCATAATACAGTACATGGATGTAGTCTAATACATAATGCTTTTGTTAATACAAGTTGCTATGAGTTAAAAAGTGGAGAGAGACATAGATGGATATCATAAACTTGGTTTCTCAAATCTGCCATTTCCATGCTTGGAAATCACTTCATGTGCCTTGTTTATCCACAGGAAAATTTGAATCTCCAGCACCAATTAATATTAGGAAGAGCAGCAGAACAGTAGATCTGTCTGTCCTGGAGCTCTGGCAAAAACCTTGAACGCCTTGAACCGAGGCCTTGGAGCACTCTGAAGACAAATGAAGTTAGATTTGAATATTCTAATGGTGTGTAGGGAGCAGCAGGTGCTTCTGAAGAGTTGTGCTCCAAGAGCCATACTTGTTGGAGTGACCTGAATGCAGAGGTCTGTATTTCTGAATGGATGGCACTGCTGCAGAGTGGGAAAGATGTAAATGCCAAAGGAATTGCACAAGATTTTAGTCAGCTGGATAAGATAGAAAGTGGTTCTTGGAGAAACTGCATTTAGCAAGCTTGCTGTCAATGAGTTTCTGAGCATACTGCACATCATATCAATCAACTGTAATTATGTACAGTCAGGCAGAGAAGATTAATTCTGAATTCTTCAAAACCTTTTCATCTGACCAGAAGCATCTTTTGGGGGCCTAGCTTTGGCTAATGTATTCTTTATCTTCTGAGTAAATTTTGGTAGAGACATATAGCCATTTTGTTGGTAAGTCACTGATAACCATTATCCTCTTGGATAAGCCAAATATGCAGACTGTTTAAACTCTCCATATAAGATGTATTCTCTGAATCTTTCAGTGTTCTTGTGGTATTTTCTTTTCCAAAGTGAATACACCAGAAATGCATGTTGCCCTTGTTGTTACTGTTTTTTAGATAACACTCTCCCTCCCTGCCTTGCCTTATATGAAATAATGCTCTTATCCATCCAGAGGTTATGTTTCCTTGCTTAGCTGCAGATTTGTGCAGGAAATTTAGTATCTAGATGGTGTCTGCTGTAACCCCCAGTCATTTTTTACAGGATTGCTGCCTTCCCAAATGCAGTTCCCCAAGGGTATCTCTCAGAGTTCTTTTTTTTTTTTTTGTTAATTCCTAGAAGTTTGTAATTTTGTGTTATGGCTGTATTAAAACCAGCTGCTGCTCTGACAAACTATACCTAGCTAAAAATATACTTTACCAGAAAGTAGCCTTACTAGTTTTTTGCTTACCATTGCTCCAGGTTTCATGTTCAGTACAGATGACAAGAATTGGTTTCATATTTTCCTTCTGATCCCTGGTAACGGCAATGGACAGCATCCCATCAGACCCCCAAAATACCAAGAAAAAAATACAAGAGGAAGTACATGCTGTCATTACAAATAACACAGGATTTTGTATCGTTGAACTTCTTGTACTTTGCAGTTTAGGTTTGTGTGAACATAATTACAGCTTTGAATTCTTTCTTTTAAATATTGCATGTATGTGGGGGAGTAGTTGTTTTGTTTTTGCTAAGTAGCATTTTTCCAGACAATTGCATTCATACCACTTGTGTTCTTTTTTGAAGGTTAAATTTAATATTGATAGGGTTTTTTGGTCTAGTTTTTATATGAGATTAAATGCCAGACAGTTGCACGTTTACCATCAGCTCGTAGTCAAAAGGTACAATCTCACAAAGACTTGGCTAAAACTAAATGAATAGCTCTCAATTTCCTGTGGGTGTGGGGTTTTGTGTGTGTGAGCACTGCTTACCAATAAGGAATGGAGCAACTTTCTTCTGAGATAGCTATGCTGCCAACTTTTATACTGCTGAAGTAATTCTGTTAAACGGGAGGAAGAAAAAAAGTTCATAAATTGTCAAAAGGAATTTGACTGCAAAGTGTGCCAGCAGGGTTGGGTCTGTTTTTCCTCCTCCATTTTATCAGGAGGAAAGTAGGTTTGTTGCTTTTGTACTTTATTGGCCTTTTGCTTTCAAATGGTGAGCCTTAACAGTATTCTGCTTTCATGATTTATTCCAACAGTTGCCTGTCAGTGTAGTATTTGAGCACACCTCGTGGAGATTAAAAAGGTCAAGACTTTTACTTCCACAGTGTTGTTGTCCACAGCCTCATTTTGGACATCTCACTGTGAGTGACTTGAGTGACCTTCTTAGGGCAGTGTAGGAAGGCTGTGGGGATCTGAGTGATGGTACCCTCCCACCAAAGCCATCTTCTGCTGGTCAGGGAATGCTCTGTTTGGTCTGTCTGTTACAGGCTCAGATGAATGTTGCTTCTAATATGTACTAGTGTTGTCACTTTGGTCCTGTGCATTGCTACGTGTTATTCCAGTGATGGCATGCTATTTCTTTTACAAAGGAGAAGTGTGCACTCTCTGGCCCTTACCCAAGCCTGTGCTGTTCAAAGGCAGGGAACCGAGTAGACTTGACTGTGTCCCACTTAAACTTCCTCTGGATTTCTTGAGTAGACAACTTGGAAGAACAAATTATCTCTGTCCTTTTTCTCTCTGCTTTCTTCTCCTGCCTTGCAGCTTCAAATACCATCCCCTTTAGTAGTCTTAAGAGAGGTAGATGATGAAGTCTTCATTAGAAGTATTCTCTGAAGTTGAAATTAGTTACACCATCAAGCCCACTAACAAAGCTCAGGGGAAGTAGAGCTTTTTGACACCATGCCAGGAGGATATCCAACAGGCTTTAAGTGATTGAAAAATGTGCTTGGGATATACCTGTGCAGCTTGCTGTGTAGCTTTTTCCTTTTATGATCTTTTGGATGGCCCATGCTGCCTAGAAAACTTGGCATTTCTAGCAAGAGGGATTGTTGGAGAACTCTCCAGGGATGTCTGCATTCTCTCTCTAGCAATTGTTAAATGTGTGCTCCATGTGTCACTGAGTCAGGGAGCAGCTGTTGTTCCTCAGTTCTGGTTTGAGGGTTGGAGCCAGATGAGGGTGTGTTCCTGCTTCTCCAGTTCCTAGGCATGGTGTTGAGGGAATGAAAGGAATCTGATGGCATGCTCTCAATACCTTGATGAAGAGTAAGTCTTGAAATGATTTGTGGCTCTAATTACTTAACATGCAAAAGGAGGTGAAAACTCTTGTTTAATGTAGCCTTCAGCAGGATCAGTAGTTAAGGATCATCTGTAGGATGATCTGAAGTTCTGACATGCTTTCTGGTGAGAGCTGTTACTACATGAGGTTTGAGTGAAAGTAGCAATGGCCACTATTCAGCAAAACCATAGGTGACAGTAGTTAATACAAGGTATTCTCTTACATTATTAAAGTGCTTTTATTAAAACAAGAAAGAATGTATGGCCAGATGTTGATGGATCCTGGTGCAAGAATCAAAGCAAGCAATACTCCTTAGGCATTAGTGAGTAACATACAGTTTGGAGATCCTGTGCTGTCTGTCATGCAAGACAAGTTCACATTTGCATAGGCTGCTTTTCTTTTATGCATGGCTTTGGTTTTCACTACTGATTAAATTTTAAATTATTTCCTTATGTTTTTAGCTGTTGATGTAATATTAAAGTGTTATTCTTTTTCTGGTTGCTTGTCATGTGTATTTGCTTCTTACTAAAGAAATACCCTTTTATTTCATTGTAGAATAGTACCTGAAGAATAGCTGAAAGTGAGAGATAGGCCTCCTGTGTTACTTTTCTCCTGTTTAAAAAATTTGAGACTTATGTGATATTTACTAGCAGTCTCTTGCTGATCCAGGGAAATAATTTTTAAAGACCAGGTCCTGAGAGTATTCTTTTCATTTGAAAAGGGTTAACATGAGCTTTTCATCTTCAACTGGTGTGTCTGGGGCATAGAAACACAACCATACAGATTGCTGTAGGTGAGAATGTGGTTTGTATAAGTAGTTTTCTTAGCAGGTGATGAACTTGTTCCTTAATCATTTAATTACTTAATTTCAGGAAATGTTTGGGGGAAGAAAATGTCTGGGAGGTTCTTCCAGAGACTTACATAGATGTGGTAACAGAAGAAGGAAGGGACGGTGACATCTGAAGTTGGATACAGGGCAGGAAATGCTGGAGCAAGGATTGGACAGAAATGCTGAAATACAGAATTTGGGGAGGCAGGACATGGGGATTTCTGGTGGTTAGAGTCACTTTAGCCTCAGAGTTTCCACCTATGTGAGACAGTTTATAATACAAGCCTCAGAAGTACTGTTAAAGTACAAAATTAATGCTTTCAGTGGAAGATCACAGGATGCTTTGAATAAAGCTTTACAAAAGTGCACAGTGTTCTTACACACAAACTATTTGGTATTAATAGTATCTCTTAAATGACAAGGAAAGTAAAGTGTGCCAGATTTGTGAAGCTGGAGAAATGTTTGCTCATTATTTTGAAAGAGATAGAAAGTGCAGATGGAGAAGGGAGGATTGAAGCCTAGGTTTGGAGCAAGGAGTCCTATGGGCTGTCATCATGGATGTGGTTTGGAAATCCTTCATTTTGTTACCTTGTGTCTGTCAATTGGCTTTGTAGGTGGCTGAGCATATTTCTGAGCAGGTTGAGAGGGAAGAGAATGTTCACCAGTGCAGAGTAAAGCAGGGCAGAGGAAGCTGCTGCGCAAACTCTCTACTTGAAGATGTGGCAAACCAGGAACTGCTCTAGTCCTTCTCTTAAATAGGAAATACATGCAGCCACAAAAGACAAGTGACTGGAGCTTATAATAGAAATATGAAGTTGCAAGAAGTTGTCTTTCAGCCTGCTTTGGTGTTTGGATGATACTTCCAAAGCTGAAAAAAGGCCAGTGTGTAACCTGCCTGCTGAATAACAGCTGGCAGCATTTTAACCTGCATGTTCACAGTATGGTTGTGCTTTCAGAGAATCACAGTATGGTTTGGGTTGGAAGGGACCTTAGGGATCATCTCATTCCAACCCTCCCTGCCGTGGGCATGAACACCTCCCACTAGACTGGATTGTTCAGAGCCCCATCCAGCCTGGTCATGAACACTTCCAGGGATGGGGCATCCACAGCTTCTCTGGGCAGCCTGTTCCAGTGCCTCACCACCCTCACAGGAAAGAATTTCTTCCAGAAGTGTAGTGATGCCTTTATCCATGCTGCTTGGTGTCACTGAGATGCAGGGACTCCTCATAGCAGGGGATCATTGCTTTGCTGTTCCCAGCTTTGGAGTGTGTCATGCCCATGCTCCAGTTCTCTGCCACAGGCTTGAGGTGGGCTTACAAAAATGGTTTGGTTTGCTTGAAACCAGCTCACAGAGAATGGGAAAGAGAGTCCCTTTGTCTCAGATGACTAGAGTTTCTTAATGTATTTCAGCTGAGTTGTTAACAGTGAGGTGTGACCTTTCTGTGAGCAGGTGAGAAGTGAAAGTTCTGCCTCTCCCTTCCTTGGATACCAGCATGCTCAGAAATGAGGAAATAGCTTAACTTCGTGATGGAGGCCAAAACATTAAAAAAAGCCCAAACCCACTTATTCAGAGAAGTGAGTCCTCAGCTTGATAATTTAGGAACAACTACCTGATGGTCAGAATCTGTTCTCCTGATGGATAAGTTGGCATCCTTAGGTGTGGCCAATGAAATATTTCATTTTTAAATGAGCTGTGGTAGATATGTTCTAATATCCTATGGAAGGCTTTGTGGCTAGCAATTAATTCTGGTAATTAATTCTGCCGTTGGGCTAGGGTTCAGCAAATGGTTGCACAGGTTTTACTTAGGCAACACTAACCTGAGGAGTTGTGTTGAAATTTCTTTGACCTTTGTTAAAAAGTTAAAGCTCTATTAAAGTTTAGCCTAGGAGAACTCCTTTAGGTCTACATTATATTCCTGTCCTGTGAATAAATGCATGTGGGAAAAACAGCACTGAGCACTTGGGTCTGGCATCTAGACCCTTCTTTTAAAGGGAATCCTCTCATACAAGCTGTAACCTCAGCTGACCTCACCACCTTTGGCTCTGCTGTGACAATGTGTTCAGATTCTTCTGCCCCTGCTCCCCTTCATGCTACTTTTCCAGCACATCGCTGCAATGCTGGTGCCATTTTTCTAAAAGATGAAGTGCTCTTCTTCTAAAAAAGCCAAAGTAGTACAACTGAATTGCTACTTTTGTCTATAAATATTACTGCTGTTTAATAATGATGATAGGAATTCTCTTTTTTGGGCTGAAAGCAGAAGCAGCACTATGTTCTGACTTAAGTTCAACCACAGGAGTTCTTTTATAGTCATTAAATGCCTTATTGTATTTAAAAAACAAAACAAATATTGTTTTGGAAGAAGGAATATCTGATATGACAGCATAGAGCAAAAGTTTATTATGCATATACAGTTGAAATAAGTTAACTTGTTTAAACTGTATTGTAGGCACAGTGCTTCTGCATTTGAAAAAGTTTCATGACTTCATATAACCATATCAACATGTTTCCATAGTTAATTTCCAGCCTACAATTGTATTATCCCTTGTCTAATGGAACATCATAATATTAAGTAAACTAATAACCCTAATGTTAATGTTGCTGATGCTTTATTAGATACTACATAAAGAAAAAAACCCAACCAAACACCAAAACAACAAAAACAAAACAACAAACTGCAATCCTGCATTGACTTAACCAGGATATGTTTTAACTCGTGAAGCTTTTCCGTAGGGGGAAAGTGGAGGTCACATCTAAAAATGCTGTATCCAGTGCTGAAAATGGAGCAGCACACAACAGAATGCTGAACTGTTGTGTATTGTTGCTTGAGAGGAGGTCAAATATGCACCCAGTGCTGTTCAGCACTTCTCTGCAGGGAGGAAGAGACTTTATGCAAGGACTTCCATCACATTTATGTATGTCCACATACATGCAGCAAATAGAGAATTAATGTAGTGAGTATGAACAGGTGATGAAGCAGTGTGATTACTTGGAAAGGGAAGGGAGAAGTAACTGCCTTTAGTTGGTAGAACTGAGGTCATTTTATTTCAAGGTCGCTGGTAATCATACTGAACAAAGCTGTTTCTTTCTAAATTTGAAAATGCCACCAAAAATCAGGGATATGGCAAATAAGTCCTTTATCACACAGGGAGTTAATTTCTTTCTTATTTGAGTAGTTTGAATGTTAGCACAGGCCAGTCATTATTCAGAGGGTAGGGCTCGCTGCACTCAGGAGAGAGTTTACATTGGAAGGGAACTGGGTGATGGGAAGAAGCTAACAAAACACAGAGGCCTTGCAGCACTGCTAAAAGACTGGATACATTTTTTGGATGCAAAAGCCAAGCATGTCTTCTAGGAGCATACAAAGTTTTACTAGTGTGTGATGGCACAGGATCATTACTGGAATGCAGAGTCCAATTCTTAAATGCCTGCAGAAAGCTGAGAGATTGATTACAGTTGGAAAACCTGTTTTACTGTTAGACTTTTCTAAATAAAAAGGTTTGCATGCTTGCTTCAAGTGAAATGGATGAGTTGTATTTTGCAGATATCTGTAGAAGAAAAAAAGTACAAAAACTCTTCAGTTTAGTAGGAGGAGGTGTAATGAGATTGAATAGCTGAAAGTTGAAACCAGATGAATCTGGGCTACTTGTAACACACAAATTATTAAACAGAATAAATTATTCTCTAAAACAGCTCCCTTTGGACGTGATGGATTCCTAGTCACTTGCCTGGGAATTAGACTACATGTTTTTAGCAAGGGGGAGTATTGCTGTGTTATATGTTTATAGCAACCAGTGTATCTGCATGTAGGTCTGTGGCACACCTTGGGTGCAAGGTCAGACTGGTGATTGCAATGGTCTGCTCTGTTTTCCACATCTGTGGGATGTGGGTGGGGACACCTGATGCTGTGAAATATTTTATCAGCCCAGTCTCCTGAGTGTAATCTCTAGAAGGCTGGTAAGGTTTTCTGGTTTGTTGTTTCTTTCCTCTCTTCGGCAAATCTGCTGGGTTTTGATTCGTGACTCAGAAGGGAGAAAACAGAATTTAGATCCTGCCTTCCCCATCCATGTGGAGAGTGGCTTCTGTAGCTGGATTACAGGGAGTCCTGAGGGGCTTTGGGGTTTTTTATTTAATAGTTGGGGGTGTGGGGTTTTTTGGTTTGTCTCTTTGAGGAAGATTAAAGGAGTCAGATAAGTCAAGTTTTACATCAGTGCAGGTATCCTGCTGGAGAAAAGAATGGGACAAGTAGAATAGAGAGGAAAATGAACTTATGATCAAGGGTTTTATTCAGTTTTTTTCTGATCTTATGGGAAATAAGTGAATTTGCACAGGTCACGGAAAAAGAAAAGCTAATGCAGTAGAGAGCTTCCATCATTAGGCTGGTTTTCCAGATTCACTCCAGATCAGTGACAACTGATTATTTTTCTTGTCCTGGTGACTCTGTTCACCTGTATAAAATAAAATCTGTGTTCATCTAATTTCAAATAGAGAGGGGTTTCCATCACTGTGTCAAAGTTCTGGCACACTTTTTGCAATGTGTTGCCATGTGTTCTGCAGGGAGAGGGAGATCAGCACAAGTTGAGTTGCCTGCCTGCCTCTGGATGTGCCTCTTTTGGTTGGAGTAGGGGACACGAGGTGGAGCTGTGCAACACTGCAGCACCTGGACAGTGGACCCAAGACGGAAATTCCATGTTATTCACAGGGGTGAAAATAAAATTCATACATGCAATTTAAAAGCAAAGGAATTGCATTTCTTGTCCCCACAGCAGCAATGCTCGTGTAGAAGTCTCTATCTGGACTGCGTTGGTAGGGAAACCTTTCATGGGGAATGAAGTTTTGTGTTTTAATGACAATCCAGTGTTCTCGTTGCGTTGGTGATGTTAGAGCACAGCTCTGTTTTTACTGAGTATGGGAAGCTTCGTGAGGATGGCGCAGAAAATGCCACTGCCTTCACTTCTGACACGTATTATTCTGACAGTATTATGTGTGAATTATTTATGGGACTTCATTGTAAATGGAGTGTTCTGTAGTATAATTGTAAATAATGAATTCTTTATGACAGGACATCTGTGTCTGTGGATCCTGTGTCATGGAACTAGTTTTCTAAATACACTTTATGATAAGATATCTGTTCCTTTTCCCAGGCTGTCCTGTAATAAAGTATTTTTCTATTCCTGCTGTATGTTATCTATTCTGACTCCTAGATGATATATGGATAGATACATATGTAGAAGTTTGTACTGTTTGTTGTGAGCTGGTATGGTGTTAAGTTCACTTTATATTTAGTAGGTACCTTTATAAGTAAACAGTCTGATTTTTGTGTTCTGTAAAATGACATTAGTGAAAGACTTATGTACCTCATAAATTAAATTTGCTTCATCTAACTTTCCTGAAGACAACGTATTTTGCAAGAAAGTACTCTTTTTTTAATTACTATTTTTTAAATTACTAGGAACCAGTTTCTGGTTATGCCAGTAGTTTGTGGGGGTAATGAAAATGCTAAGTGCAGTGTACAGTTCAGAATGGTGAAACAGGAATTGCAGGAGGAATGCCTGTTTGGCCCAGTACGTGACTTTGGGGATAACATTTTCCCTTGCTTTTCTGTGCTGCCACATTGGGGCACTTGAGATTCATCACTGGTGGGCGGCTGAAGGGGTTGGCTTTGCCTGTGCTGGCCAACTGACTTGTGCAGCTCTCCAGTGAACTAAGCCAGTGGAAAGATCCCAGTTGGAAAAATAATTTTCCACAAGGGAAAGGCCAGTTTGTCAGCAGCCCATTTCAGTAACCTGTTTTTCTGTGAGGTGCACAGCTGGATTGGGCTATCTCAGTGAAGGGGCAGCTGCCTGGGGTCAAGGCTGAGAGCTCTGCAGGACAGATGTGCAGCAGATCCCTGGGCCAGGTGGGAGGATGGCTGTGTGTGGTCAGCATGAAATGAAAGCCTGTTTGGAATGACTGCAATGGAACAGCTCCATTACCATCTTACCCACATCTGCTGAGCCAGTGTGATGTGTTGGTTTTGGTACCACATGGATGAGAAATGTGCCAAGAGGGAAAAATGCTTTCGTTTTGGCATGCTAAAAAAATTAAAGGAATACTGTATTTTCAACTTCCAAAAAGGATGAGGAGTCTTCCATTGAATTATCTTCTGCGTACCCTCCCTCGGTGCGAGCCTGGTCCCCTGCTGTCCTCTCCTCATCCCCCCGTCACTTCTCTTCCCTTTCCTCTCTCTGCCCCATAATTGCTCTCAGGAACTGGGTACCAGTGACCAGTTTTGTAGCTAATGTAGTGTTGTAAGCCTTTTGAACTCCCTCAAAAGGAGAAGTTCAGGCTGGTGCCTTCCCGGCCCCTGTGCTGCTGCAGTTGCTTAGCAGCCAGCGGGAGGCACCGGGGAGGAGCGGCTCGGCCCTCCCTGAATCATCTGCGGGGAGACAGGAGAGCACAGCCCTTACTGGGGAGCATCCTGCTTTCTGCCTCTCCTGCCTGCTCACGCTCACCTGCCACTGCTCAGGAGCTTATCACAAGCTGGGAAATGGAGTCTCCTGCATCCAAGGAACCCTTGCTGCTTGCAGGCTCGCACGAAATGAGGCAGAAAAACCGTCCCAGGCAACTGCAAGGCCTTGGTCCAGAGCATGGTGAATGTGCTGCGTAGATGTTTTACCATCTCTTGAAAGAGTGGCCTTGGTGATGCGCTTCAGCTCACAAGGTCGTGGTTTTGCACACTAACCTCTTAAGTTTTCCATTTTTAGTTGTAGGTTGTTCATCACTTCTCATCGCTTTTCCTTGCGGGTTCTGACAGAGCAGCTCTGCGCAGTGTTCCTGCGTTATCTTGGAGAAATCTTCAGCTTTCAGCCAAAAGTTGTGGCCTCTTCTGTCACCGGGAGTGGCACCAGCCCCTGCCTTGGCCACACTGCTGCAAGGTGGTCGAGATCTTGGATAGAGGATGGGCTGTGACGGGGGAGGCTGAGGTGTGCTGGATTACTCTGAGGTTGCTTCAGGGGGAAAAACACCCTGAAAACACAGCTGGTGGCCAAAAGTGATGGTGTCTGTTCAAATGCCATGGCAGTTTTGTTACACTTTAGGGCTGGAGGCATGGGTCTTTGAAAAAGTATGGCTACCGAGATGTCATTTGTAGAACTTCAACTTTGTTCCAGAGGGGTTTCTGTAAACCTGACCAGAGAAGAAAGAATTAAGAGTGCCTCAAACCCTTGGTATATCCAATTAACCAGCTCACTGCGTATCTCGCCCTGGTTGTAAATGTCAAGGTAATGTACTGTTTTGGAGCAGAGGCTATCTCAAAGCTGTGAAGTGTCCACTGCAGTGGGATCCTTCCTTGCTTATTTCTTCTTTAAGAATAAATTTCTTCTTTATTTCTGATGGGCACCTCAGATTTCATAGATGTGAATGATGCAAAAAGAGCAGCTGCTGGCTGTAACAGTCACACATCAGCCAGTGTGGTGTGTCATACTTTTCATTTTAATGCAGATTCCTAGATAGCCACAAACCTAGAGTTGGAGGAACAAGCACATGATTTATATGAAGAAATATAGTGGGTAGCGCTTGGATTTTCTTTTTATAAGGCTAATTGTGTTAATTTGCTTGAGACACAATTATCTCAATGGGATTGATTTGTTTAATTAACTCGGGATGCCTGCAGGTGAAATAGTGAGTATAAATAGAAGGACAGTGGGGAATGCATCACTAATGTTTGTATTGCAGAAGGATTGACTCATATGTAAATGAAGTGCTGCAAGCCTGCCAGGCTAACCTAGTTCTGGGGTGGTTTCTAGATATAAAAAAAAAAAAAAATCTCATGCTGTCATGCATAACACAGGGCTCGTACACTCAGGAATAAGTTGGTGAGGAGTGCACACTGTAGTACTAAGGACAAACATACCTTGCTGCTGTTGTAAATACCTTGAGTACGAGCACTTCCGTGAGCGCTGCCAGAGGATGGTGTTTGAAGGACATAGTTTGTGCCAGTCCACTGATGGTACTGTCCTGATGCAACCCAGCAGCTTCTTCAGCATCAGTCTTCTGTGGTGAGAAATCAGTGCAGAAATCAGTTCCTTGCTCGAAACGTCCTTAGGACCACTTCGGACAGAGTACACGAGTACCCTGTATGCAGCATTCCTGGGATGAAAGCCTGATGGCAAAGCTTTACATGTTCTCCTGCTCCCAGATTCCTTTGCCTTACTGTGTGCACATACCACTCTGCAGAGGATTAGGTGTCTTAATAGACCAGTTCTGCAACCTGTGTGTGTGTCCTTTGCCTGCAGTTTGCCAGGGCCATATCCCACACTCTTAATGTGTCCCTTGTTCTAAGGTAGGTGGTTGTGTTCAAGGCCCAAAGGGGAAGTTCTGAGTCTTTTCTGTCAGTTTGGTCCTGTACCATAAAAATCTTAATTCCTACAAATATAGAGGACAGATTGGTGTTTCTGATCTTTTCCCTACCTAAAGTAGATTACTAGTTTTCATAAAATTCTAATATTTCTCTGAATTTTTCGATCTTCTTTGTAGCTTGTGGCAAAATATTGTGCAAATGGAGTGTTGAATATAAACAAAATAAAACTAGATCAACAGAGCGCTGCCACAGAACCAAACCAATGAAACAAACACACGGTTCCTTTTAGCAGCTCCTAAATGTATTGCTGTTTAAAAAATGCTTTTGCTTCTGCATGACAAGAGTGTCTAGGAGCACTGTTGTCTTTACCACAATTCCTTTCTTTTTACATCCTCAATAGTTTATCCAGCTCCCATTAGTGTGGTTGCTTCATGCTGCTCCATTTCCTCCTGTACAGAAATCTGTCTTTATTCCAAATTATTCTTGTCCCCATTTTCTGATGCTTTTACTACATCTGCTATCTCAAGAAGAGATCAGATGATAAGAGCTGAACACAGCACTCTGATGGAGAACACGCTTCTGATTTATGCTGTGGCATAACAGTGTTGTAGGTCTTATCCTTTAGATAATCATGAATGCTTTCGTCTTGAAAATGGAAAAAAAATCATATTTCTAAGTTGTATCCTTGTATATCTAGCAGTGTGTTTCATTTATTTGCTGAACATTTGATTCAAATATTGAGTTACTCTAGAACTGTTAAACCAAACAATCAGTTTTGAGTGCTTCACATTTTTCATTTAAATGCACTTTGCTTTTTATTGATCTGCAGTGGATTTAATTTGTCCCTTGGTCTGGCCTTGCATGGTTCATCTGGAATTCTTTCCAGTCTTCTCTGGTTTTGAACAACTGTAAATTTTGTCATCTATGGGATTTTAGCTGTTCAGATTTTTGGTGGGGAGGGGAGAGAAGGTGTTGCCTTTCTGTTTTTCATTTAATTAAAGAGTATATGATACACTGCAGTCCTGGTATACAGTGGAGGGCATCCCTCCCCTGACCCTTTTTTTCCCTTAATGAAAGCTGTTTGTTTTGTTCTCATGCATTTTCTGTGCCTCTCTGCTGCTTTCAAATCTACGTGCATGCTCTCCCTAATAAACCTCAATTTTCTTAGTAGCATAAAAGGATTTTTTCAAATATTGTTTCAAGTGCAATTCACAGCCTCTTTGAATCCATACTTAGGTTAACAAGCCAAAAGTACTCATTAACAACAAAGAGAAAACTATGGAAGTGTTTATCTGTTGAAGAAACTAGGCTTGGAAAATTATATCTTGTCAGAAATATTAAAGAGTTGTGTGCACCAAGTCTTTAGCTCTTCCACCTTCAGGACACTCTTGCTCCGGCCTTTGTTTGCCTTGGATTTTTTTGTTGTATCCTAAAATCTTTGCGTAGACTCATTTTGTTTTGAATGCAGAGAACTCTTTCTGTCTTTCTGTCACTTGAAATAGTTTGAAATTGTCCTGCTTTATTATTTGTCTACCTGAAAGAAAACTGTGGTTGGAGTTTTTTGGGTGTTGGGGCAGGGAGGGTGCTGTTTGATTTTTGTACCAAGTCCCTCAGCTTTTCATCCCCTGCCTGGTTCTGAAAAGATTCCTATCCATACATGTCACTTGAAGCCAGGACATCTATCTGTGTTTTAAATGTCTTATAAAAGTATTGGAGCCCTCAAGAAATGTTACACTTCTTCCATCTTGCCACCAGCCCACCGAGTACTGTTACTCTGCTGTCACAGTAGAGCCCTCTATCCTTGCACTGTTTAGTGCAGATGCTGTTTTGCCATGGCTTGCGAATGTGTGTTTCTGTCCTGCCTGTCTTGTGGGGTTTACCAGGCTTTTGACTAGAACTAAGTCTACCCTGTAATGCCAGTTTATCTTTTTCAAGTTGAAACTACAAAGGCAAGTGGTGGGGAGCCTTTGTAACTCACATCACTGATCTCCCAGCATCTGTGGTTGTGAGGAGGGGTTTGGTTCCCTTTTACCTTTTCTGTTTGGGTTAGGGTAAGATGGCAATATCTGAGGATGATTTGACATCTGTTGAAGGAAACATTACAGAGAAACTTTCCTAAAGTTTCTCTGAAGCTCAGGAGTTAAGGAATAACAGCTCTTCTCCCCAGGACACAGTTTCTGACCCAGTTATGTAGATTTCACTTTCAGGGCTTCATTGACGTAAATGAATTTTGGTTCTGCCTTAAAACCACTGCAAGAAAAGGTCTTTGTATAAGTTTCGGTTTATGTTTGGTTTTTTAATCTGTTACACTATTGAAGTATTAAATAACTTAATACTGCAAGAGCTTATTCTTTCCAGTCCATGGTTTTCCCTGAGGAAAAAGTAAATACGCCTCTTCAGAGACACTTTGAAAATGATGCTACACAGATGTGCAGGGATGCACACACACATGTGTACACCCAAACAGCACTGTGAGTTCTCCTGTGAAAGCCTGTGCCATAAGGGGGTAAGATTGTGGAGGAGGCACAGTAAGCTGATCTGACTGGAAACTGTCTAATACTGAATTTCATTTCACTAATCATGGAGGTATCATGTCTTTACCATGTACTACTTATTTTATATGTTCAAATGCATACTCGGACATACTCAAAAGTATTTTTCCAGTTATTTCTAAATTACGAATGACTTGCACAGAAAAGCTGCAATGTGCTTTTCTACAAAATTGCAAGGAAGTTTCTTCCAAACTCTGCAGAATAGGGAACTAAAGCATTTCTAGGCATTTTGCTCCGGTCTTTAACTTGAATCAGGGAAACACATCAATGTGATTGGTGCAGTTAATGGCCTCTTAGGTTTCTTAAAATTAGGTTCAGAAAGTTGCACAATAGATTACAGTAGATTACTGTTGACCAGGTAAAGAAAACTGATTGTGAAAGACACGTCAGGCACTTCAGAGGAAGTTAAATTCAAGTGGAAATCATTACTTCTCTTGAGCTGGATGTTTACAGGAATACAAACTGAGTAGTGCAGCTGGGTGGAGAGGGCAGGTTGCATCTGCTGCAGCAGGGACTGTTTGGGATAAGGCAGTACTGGCATGAAAAGTAGCAAAGGGGCCTGGACATGGTGATTCAAATTCTGGGTTTATTTTTAAAAAGTCCTCCAGGATGATGTTGTGAAACTGTGCAAAACCATCAGCAATGTAATGAAAAACTAGAAAAGACATTAGGTAGGAAAAAAAGTCAGAGAACAAGGACAGTTTGGAAAAGATTCAAAGTTTTTGATACAACAAAGGCTATATGTTGCTGCTCTTGAAGTATGCCATGCAAAGCCCCAGCTGTCTCTTCACTGCAGGAATGCCTTTATTTTCTCTGTGGTATTTTAGAAAGCCACATCTTCAAGTAAAATTGAATCTGACTTGTTTTTGCTTTTACACTGTTGACACTGAATTACTTGCTTATTGGATACATGCTTGTCATGTAGACCATCTAAGATGCCACTGAGGGTTGGTAACCTTGAAGGATATTTTCTATGTGGTTTTAACTATAATGCATTCTGGAACGAAAAATGTCTTTCTCCATATTACTTTATAAGATTTAAATATTTTTCCCCTGTTGCCCTCACTGGAGTGCAGAAAATAGGTTGACTGAAAGGCTGACTATCAAATTAAATTTGTTCATGTTTTAAATAACTTTTCACATTGCATCTCTAGAGATTTTTATCCCTGTATCTGCAGAAATGTCATTTGAAATTCTTCCTCCAAGATTTTACCAGGGCAAAATTTCAAAAATGTATGCATTCATTTCCTTCACCCTCTTTCTTCCAGTTCTACACCAAGTTGTGCCTCTTCTCCCTTCTTTTGGGTGTCCTTTCCTGGTGCTACTCACCCGGATGAGTTTAAGCTTGGGATACACAGGCATACCTGCTTCCATGAGGCAGCTTTAACACTCCTCTGCATGTGTATGGATTTCTGTTTGCAATAAACCAGTTTGTTTATACCTACCATGCAAAACATGGCTGGTGACTGGAGGAGCTTCTTAGCACTACATAATATTCTGTGTGAGGGGAGGTGGTTGGAGTTGGGAATAACTATTCCATAAAGTAGGACGAAGCTGTTTTTACAGGAAAACTTGCTCTATTTTGCATCTGTTTCTCTTGAGTGATAAGTCAGGGGGAAAAAATCATGATTTTTGCTCTTAATTCTGTGAATTCCTATAATGTTCAGAAAAAAAAATGAATAGAATTTACAAGATTATTGAAGATTATGCAATGGTCCCATATCTGTGAGCAGTTTAGGGAAAAAAAGTCGCTGCTACTTGTACTGTCACTTCAATATGATATGAGAGAGACACTTCCCTCCCCTGCTTCCTGCCTCCTTTTATGTTCTTTGCAATGTGAATATACTAACATCTATTTGAAAGTTATTTTTGTCACCTAGGCCTTCTCTTTCACATCTACCTCGGAAACAACGCATGCATCTTGGCGTGTGTTTGTTCAATCTAAGGAAGAGCAAAACTTGTTCAGATGACCACAAAAGCAGAAACAATTGTTTGCTTCAAGATCATGGCGTGCGTTTGTTTATCTCACCTTTAAGGTGTTTTGTAACCACTTTTTCCCAGATCCAAAAGATAACGTCCTGGGAGATAACAGCTAATAGATGCAAATACTGTGTGAATTATATGTGCACCTACTTGCATCAGTCATCCTGTGCGACAACAAAGGAAGAAAAAGAAAACAGACAGTGGTCCTTGTTCTGCACTGTGTTGAGGGCCCTTGACTTGCCCTGAGTCAAACAAACAAAATGGATGGATACAATAGAGTAGAAATTACTTTATTTTTTCCCCCACTCACAGCTCTTCACCGTGTCTGGTTCTGCATAGATGTGATGGAACTGTTGTTTTCGAGTGTTAAATAATATACATACTTACATAAGAACAAGCTCAATCCCCTTTTTTGTGGGAGTGGTACTGTGCGTTAGGATTTTTTTTTCAGACACGACAGCAGCTTTAAGGGCTGGTGAGATCCTGGTAAAATTTTTTCCTCACGCTGCTGTCCAGTGGGAAGGGCCAGCTGTCTGTGGTGCACCTGGGGCGTTTGCTGCGTGCCACGGCTTTGGCTGCCGCGGTGGCCTGGCAGCGCGCGCGGCGCTTCGGTACGTTCTGGTTGAGGTGCTTCTTGAGGTGGTTTGCTGTGGGTGGGCACTTCTACGTGTTTGGGGGCTTTCAGCTGCGTGGGTGGGTGGGTTTGGTGTGTTTTAGTTTTAAAAACAATTCCAGAGGTGGCTCTCTTGTGGTTCTCTAGCGTAACAACAGAAGGTATTGGATCTTTGATGTTTGCCTGGTGGAGAGTTTTCCCTCTGTGTTTTGTACCACTTGCATCTGCCTCATCACAGCCTGCTTTCCTGTAACCTTGTCTTCATTAGCAACGTACTGTAGCCCCTCTACAAACGAGATGATGTCCCTAATACGCTGATAAGAGTTGTAAAAAGGCTTAACTGAGCTTACTGCTGTTGCAGTTTATTTCAAAAGACAGAAGTATCAATAATGGAATCTTGTAGGTTGTCCTAAGTTTACACTTCTGATTGGACCAGCTAGTTTCCTTGGACAACTGACTGTCCTTGCAATCAGTAGAGACAAAGGGTCTTTTCTTTAGGGCAGCTCAGCAGAAACTGAATTTCAGTGCTCTGGTCACATTCTCTTCTGGAAACATTTTCTTGTATTTTCTTTTTTTTGTTGTTTTCTCCTCCTTTTTTATACTGTAGAGGAAACCTGGAGACATGAACCAGCGTAGTTGTTGGTGGTATCAGTTGCACAACTGTACCCCCCAGTTACCAGGTGAGACATCTTTGGAGAGTGATAATGAAGGCATTTATTAGAAGACTGGTTTAAATAGTTTTTTGCCCAGTGCAAAATGTCTTTTATAGACTTGAAGGAATGCTACATCTTAAAGAAATAAAGATCTGCATTTCTTGCTCTCCAAATGCAGGCCTTTGTAAATGACAGCAATAGAAGATTGTCTCTAGAATCTTCTCTCTGTTAAGAGCAAAATAGGAATTGAAACTACCTGTAGTCAGATGGGTTGCAGAAGGTAACACACATCTCCCGCTCCTTTCAGTGAAGTGCTCACTTAGCATATGAGCATCTGGATACAGGTAGATCCCTCCTGTGCTGCTGACAGGTGCAGATAGGAATTTTCTGTGGTACTAGAAACTGCTTCAAAGTGTTCTGTCGAATGGTAGCCCAAAATGTAGGTGGTTCTGTCCTAGGTGAACCAACAAGCCAGAGAGGGGAGTAGCATTTGAGAGAGCATGTAAGTGTTTGTGAATTTGAAAATATGGAAAATTCTGTACGTGACACAATTTGGAAAAGTGCTTTTAAATCAGGCAAAATAAATTTTGTTTCCATTTTAAAAATGAAATGAAAAATGGCTGTAGGGATTTCCCCCAATGATGTTACATTTTGAATGAAAGCATAACGAGTTGGACAAGGCTGCTGGACGAGGTCCTCTGTGAAGGGAAACTGTGGGAGAAATACTGCAGTCTGAGGCAGTGCGAGCCCTTTGACTGAGCAGGCAGATCTGCTGTTCATTACTGGAGTTGGTTGTTTCTGGCTGTAAACTGTGAGCTGAGGGGTAGAAGGGTGAGGGTGGCATCACTCCAGGCTGGGCTGTTGGCATTTGAGGAGGGAGTAGTGCTATCTGTGAGGGGCTGTGCCTCAGCCCTGTCACTGAAAGGATTGTGGTGGCAAAGTTGAGTTGGTGGCTTGAACACATGAGGTCAGTCCTTGGTGAACCCGCCCTGGTTTCAGGGAGTTGTTTCAGCCATTTTTGGGGAGAATTCAGTTGCATGTTGCCTGCTTGTGTGCACTAGTTTCTCCCACATACGGATTTTGTGGGAGAAACTGCATGGATTACACTTCCTTTCACCTCTGTGTGCTGCTGCTGCTGCTGCAAATAGTGCAGAAGGGGCTGCCTGGGCAGACCCCAGCTTTACCTCTTAGAGCCTGTTCTTTGCTCTGGTTGAAGTCAGTAAATGTGATCTTTCTGAGCAGAAAAGACAAATTTCTATCTCTAGTGGTCACTTCTTGTTTTGGGGGTGGAGAGAATGGGTTCAACTTTATATTTTGGTGGAATGTAGATTTAAATTATTATTAAAATGAGATCTTAGGAGAAAGTGTTTATATATTTATGGGGAAGAAAAGAACTATGTTCTCTGAGGTAAATGTACTTGTCAGAGAATTTATTATTTGAGTCCTGTGGTCTTTCAGAATGCATTTGACATGATCGTTATTCACTTGTACCATTTGTTTCCTGTCTCATTATATAAGTTAGCAAACCACTCTAGGGTTGCCTTTACTTTTATTTGCATTAGAAACTGTACCATAAAAAATGTTCTCCTTGGGTTGTCTGCTGCTGAGCCAAGAGCTGTAAATAAAGCGGTTTCTAATTGAAATCCAGGAGAACCACAGAACCATTATAATTAATGTACCCTCTGGTTTTTCTCTCTCTTTTTTTTTAAAATATTACTACATATCTTTTTTTTTTATAAAGTGAACCAAGCTTTTCTTCTTCCTGGTTACCCTTCACTTGAAATAGTCACTTCTTGCTTTTTAGTGTTTCCGTACACTTTTCTGGACAAATGAACAGCGATAGGAAGAATACTTGAGGCTGGGGGTGTGTTGTTTTGTTTTTATTTTTTTTTCTTTTCTTCTTTTTTTAATTTTTTTTTTTTTTAGTTAGAGAATTTACTTATCAAGAAGAACAGTTTTGGACAAGAGTAAGGAAAAAATATTTTGTGGGTGAGCTGAGTATGAGCATGTTGTGATCTTTGAGCAGATATTACTGAGAAGTGGTTTTCTGCTTTTGACTGGGAGGGTGGGCACATGTTGCTGCTCATGTTTTAATGGAATACTCCATCTGCTGTCAAGCCAAGTCTCTTTCTGAACATGAAAGTTTTGTGCCAAATGCAACATCAAATCCAGATAAAAGTGGTGGGGTGTTTGCTTCAGCACTCTGTAAATGTTAAAACCCAATGTGTCTAAGAGGGTGGGCAAATCCAGATCATCTTGTGTATCTGGTTTTTGCTTATTTTAAAATGGCAAATACATGTCATTCCAGTTGGTTGTTAATTTGAAACACATAGGCAGGTATTCTTTTGATCTGTAAATGGCTGTTTTGTTGTGGATTTTTTTAGTTAACTAGTTTGGTATTATCTGCTTTATTCGTAGAGCTCTCATCACAGATTACCTAATGTGTTGGATTCCTGTCTCTTGTGCTGCATGTTATTTTTACCCTTTTTGCAAAGGCTGGTGCTATGCCACCAAAGAGATTTTTTTTTTCTCCCAATGTTAAGGAGATGCAGCAAGTCTGTCATCCATTCTTAAGGTTCAGAATCCATAATACTCATACATTTTGCTCTAATCATCTGCAGTGTAATTTTTATATTTTTTTTATTCTGCATATTGACGGGGTAATTTTTTGTTCAGATATGACAGCCATGAATCATTTGGCAAGTTGATTCACATGGATGATGATTTTTTTTTTTTTAAGCACCTGATGGGGAAGGCAAGAAGAACTCTTTTCTTGCTGCTTCACCAGATTTAGGAGTGGGAGCTGTGAGGGTCTTTGCTTACCCTGCTTGTTAGAAACAAAGCAGATGCTAACAGTCCTGTGAGCCTAGAACTGGTTGTCTGTGGTGGTCCTTTACGTATTGGGATGGAGTCAAAATCCTGAATTATGTTAGGATTTCCCATCTTAGCTAAAGTCTTTCAGTTTAGGATCTTCCAAAAGACAGGAACTCACTGGAAATCGTGACATTCTCAAGTCCAGGGCAACTTCTTTCCTGATAATAACTGTGGCAATTTATCCATTTGAGGGTATGGCTAAAATTGAAATGGAAATGAGCCTACCAGCCAAAGTCTTGCCGAAGATTCTATTTTTATTGAGCGTCATCTTGTTGTTAAGAGCCTATTGAAGCCGAGAAATAGAAGTGAGATCTGGAAGAAGTAGGTGATGGTGATTTAAGATATATGAAATCGTTCAGGTAATACGAACCAGAAGCTTCTCGGTGGCTCAGTGTTCTGTTATTGTGGGCATATAAAATACACCGTTCTCGTGTTTGTGTGAAAGGTCTATACCTGGGACAGCAGACCAGTAAAGTCATGTCCACAGAATTATGCTACCATTTTCCCCTCAGGCTGAATGGACTGTGTAACCCCATAAAGATGTAAAAAATAGTCATCAACCACAGAATGCAGAATGAAACTGTATGTCTGTTACCGCAGGAGAAGTTGTACAGATTGCACTCGATATTTGTGCTTTGAAAAGGATGGACACCTATGAGGATTGCCAAATCATCTCTTTCTCACCAGACTCACCAGAAACCTCAAATTAGAGAGGTCTAAGTTCTGTCCATCTGAGGATTTCATGTCTTAAGTAGTCCTGTGTTGTCCAGAGAAAATTACTAGCCACGTAAACATTTTACTGTAAGAAATATTTTTCAGTTCAGGACTTCATAGCTCACACTAGCGAATAAATCATCAGAATCTCATCTTCAGGTTTTCCTGACAGGAACAGGTGTATCTATTGGAAATAAGGACATAATCATTTATCAAATGGATCTCCAGGACTATACTGTTTTGTTGTACCATGCTTTGCTGATCAGTGTAGAGAGGCATGACCAGCTGCCTCAGCACTGCCTGTGTACAGAGTACCAGAGAGATGTTTTTCTTCTTGTAGAAACACAGAAGGATTTTCTCCATTCATCAGCAGCTCTTGATGTCTTTGTGGGGAAGGAGAGCACTCCTGGGTTGTGGCTTCTGCTGGTACACTGGGGCAAAAAGAGGAGGCCGAAGCTGGCTGGAAGTAAGGCACACCAGACCAGCACTCCTGTTTTCGACAGGTGTTTGTACCGTGCAAACCACCGTAATAGTTTTTGAGAAGAAAACATTACCTGTATGTCAGAAGGTCACTGGGAAATGATGGCTCACACTTGCAGGGCTTCAGAAAGTGTCAGAAAAGTCTGGTAATTCAAGGTCTCTCTGTGAAGGAAGATGATTTTATGCCAAAAGTCATAAAGGGCAGGAGGTCTTGAACGAACAGGGCATTGCAGTTGATCTATTAAGACCATTTCAGCTGTGCAGAACTCAGGGAGGGTTCTGCGAGAGAAACTCTGCAGTTAATGAGGTTGCAACTGAAACTTTCACTGTGCAGAGGAATTTCAGTCCACTCTTGAATCTAGGTTTGGTGGCGTGGCTTTACCCCAGCCAGCAACTAAGTACCACACAGCCACACCCCGGTGGGATGGAGAGGAGAATCAGAAAAGGTAAAAACCATGGCTTGAGATAAGAATGGTTTAATAATTGAAAGAAAGTAAAATAAAATAATAATAATAACCGTAAGGAAAAGGGAGATAACAAAAAGAGAGAGAAGGACAAGTGTTGCACAACACAGCTCCTCCCCACCTACTCACCTGTGCCCAGCCAGTCCCTGAGCAGTGATCCTCCCCCCAGTGTATATACTGGGCATGAAGTTCTGTGATATTGAATATCCCTTTGGCCAGTTCAGGTCAGCTGTCCTGGCTGTGCTCCCTGCCAGCTCCTTGTGCACCTCTGCACTGGCAAAGCATGTAGAACTGAAAAGTCTTTGATTAAGAGTGAGCACTACTTAGCAACAACTAAAACATGAGGGATGATATTCCCTCTCATCCTAAATCCAAAATACAGCACTATACCCGCTACCAGAAAAAAAATCAGCACTATCCCAGTGGAAATTAGGCCACTGGCTAAACTAATGTAGAAAATGCAGAGACATAGTTAGGCATTGCTGGAAAATTTACCAGTAGGATAACATGAGACTGCATAAACTGTTTTGAGTCTTGCATTACCAGAGACATTAATGCAGAGAAAGATGAGGTAAAGAATGCCTTAAGATTTTTCTGTGAAACAGTCTTCCTCCAAGGCAATGCCCTGCAAAAAACTAAAATGAAAATGAAATCTATACTGGGGTTCTCAATATTTAAAAAATAAAATAAAAAATTTTAAAAAAAATTTGGCTTACTGAAACCCTTCACTTTTCAAAAATTTAGATTTTCATGCTGTTATCTGGTACAGCATCTGATACTGACTTTTCTTGTAGCCTGAATATGCAGTCCAGAAATGTTAAGAACATGACAGAAACAGTATTCTTGATTATCTTTTGTCTTGTGCAGTTACTGCTTTTCCAGAAGGCTTGTCTTCAAATCTCCCATAAGGACAATAGGATTTAAAAAAAAAAAAAAAAAATTTTAGGTAGGGCCATTGCCTATTAAAAAAATAAAACATTGTTTTGTACAAGCCAAAATCAGATTACTGTTGGTCTAGCCTGATTCTTGGCATCTGAAGGAAAACAAATCTTTGTGCATTAGGTATTCAGAGGCAGCTTTAAATCATATGTGCAGTGCCTTCATTATATGTTATCCATTCTTACTGTCTTTTAACTGAAGCACAGTAATAAGAATTCATATAAATAAGATGTTCATGTAAAGGAACAAATGTAAGGTTGTTCATAAATAGGAGGAAAATCCTTTAATAATCTTGTAACCCCACCTGGGAGATCGCTGCTTGAAATCTTTATCAGATGAGTCTGCTGTTGAACACCTGCCTAACACTCATGCAGGGTGGTGCTCTCCTCCTTTGGGTGCAGGCTTGGGGGAGGCTGTTTGAAACACCCTGGCACTATGCAAGTTTTGCAGCCTGCACCTAAGTTAAAGGCCGTGAGGTTTGGCCAAGAGGAAGAATGGTGTGTCCTTAGCATGAGTGCTGGTGTGCCATTGGAGCTACCTGCAGGCTGGCTATGACAAGGCTCAGCATCTCTTCAGGACCTGCAAGCCACACAGTGGTAGCAGCAGCCTTCCCCCTCAGTGCCACCATGCTTTCAGAGTGGGAATGGGTGCCACCACGGCAGGGCTTCTCGGGAGGCTTGTGCCCCTGCTGTACCTTCCCTTGTGTCTGGCTGTGTTAAGCTTTGGGGAGATCCCAAAGCTGCTCACTCTGGTGTTGCCCAAGCTGCTTTTGCTTCAGATTTGATCAGCACACTTTAGTGTCTCCCACCTTTCATCTCCACTGACGTTGTTTTTACCTCCTCTTTTAGCTTTTTTAAAATCAGCTCACAGTCCATCCTCACTCCCATTCTACAGCTCCTCGTTATGTTATCTGTTGTTTGTGGTGATGAGGGTTTTAGAAATGGTATTTTTGATTGCATTTTTCAGTCATGAAATCCACAGTCTGAACTAAAAATGCCTGAGGTTCATGATATTACTTCTCAGTCCTCTGGTTGTACTGCTCATAGCCACTGTTGCTTGGGCAGTTCCCAGGGGTGCTTCAGTGGGGAACATCCATGCTCCTCTGAGTTACAAATTACTTTACCAGTCAGATGTCTCGGGTAGATAATCCAGAGGTTTGAATCTGCTGCTGTAAATGAAAAGTGAACAGAAGGGAAACCACGAGTGTGTCAGCATCACCATCTTTTTTCCAGAATCTTGTGATAAATCTGATAACACTGTTCTGAGAATTGCTTGCCTACTAATTATTGGAAAAGCATTACCTTTTCTTTTTGTCTCTAATTAGCATTTCAGCTTGATTCTAAGGCCTGATGATAAATGAGTCTGGTATGCCATAGGTTCAGTAAATGATGAAAAACTGAAGTCTGTGTTTGCTTACTTTCATTCTCTATAAAACAAAACTTGAGCTGATCTCTGAGTAGAAATGGTGTCAGAAATGATGTGGTCTAAAGGAGGAGGTTGGTTTTATTTCTCTGTTTCCTCATCGGGTGGCTCACAGTACATGTAAACAATGCAATAAATAAATAGTCCAAGTCCAATCTTAGCTAAGATAACCATGAAAAATCTGTTTATGTGTTCCTAAATCAGAAGACAGAAATGCATCTCCTACAAACTGATAGAAGAATTATAGAGTAAGTCTTTAAAAGCATGATCCGGAGCAGCCAAGATTTCCGGATAGCACACTCTGAAACTTAATATCCATGTAAAACAATTGATAATAAATGTTGATGTACAAATATTGTATGTCCATTGAGATAAGTCTTTTAGGGACAGAGAACAGACTGAAAAGTTAAGGCAAGCTCTGTGATGTGAGGTACTGAGGTTCTGTCTGCTGTGCTGGCTTGTGGGATTTGAGATGCAGAACTAGGTATGTGGCCATCTGAGCAACAGCGTGTCTGAATGCAAGACTCCTCGGAGCAGGATTTGTGCAGAGCGTGCTGTCTGGTTTGTTTAAAGGTATCAGCTGGCTCTGAAGGTGTTGGAGGTCTTTTGCAGACGACTTGGGGAGATAATTCATAGAGGCTTCTCTACATGACAGCAGATGGGAAATCACAGAATTTAGCTGTAGTCTGATGTCTCAAGGAGAGATTAACCAGTGGGGGCAGACTGTGGAAGGTTATTCCAGAGGGGAAACCTCAATGGCTCAAGTAAACAGGACTTGAGGATATGTCCACTGCTACCTCCTAGCAACCAAAACTTACGAGGTTCAGTTGGCACAGATCCACTTGCTTGGAGGACGATTATGCATAATTCATGCTAGATTCAGGTCATTGTGACCTCAGACAAAATCGGGACTTGAAATGAGGCATTGTCCTCTGGCTCCTCTAGTAGAGCCCCAGTTCCCTCACCTTAATGCAAAACGCTGTGCCAGGGTGCCAGTGGGATCATGGGGAAATGTGGGCAGAGCCTGTTGGCTCTTGAAGTGTCTGGGACAATAATTCAGGCTCTGTCTGTGGTAGAGTTGAAAGTGGTATGAAAAGGTCAGGCAAACATTGCTTTCAGTTGGAGGCGTGATGCTTGGTAACATTTCAGTAATTCAAAAGGATTTCTTGGACAGTTGGTAAGACAGAGACATAGATGACAAGCAAGTTCATCTTCAAAGTGTTTCCTCCTTATAATTCACCAGAGAAGATCCCACACTGGTGTACTGTGCATGCTACAGAGAAGGTTTCTTCCCTGATGTTGTTAGGCACTCACTGGAAACGCCTTCCTCCTGTTCTACTAAGAAACAAGATGGCAGTTTGGTCAGAAATAAAGCTTTAGCTGTTAAATTGTTTAAAAGACCTTTTTCTTACTTGCTCTTCTGTTCTTCTTCTCACCCCCTCCCCCCAAGTTGTTCACAAAATAAAAACAAACAAACAAAACCCCGAAACCAACTGAAACAAATAAACCCCCTCTAGCCAAATAATTCTCTTTAGCCTTCCCAGGAAGGGAGGCATTACTCTAATCTGTGGGGGTTTGTTTAGATTTCTCTCAAATAAGCATTAAGCAAGATGAACTTGCTTCTTGCAGAATGATACGTATTTATTTTGTCACTTCTCTATCAATACAGCACCTCTTTAAGGTTTTCTGTGTGCTCTGTTACAAACTGGAGAGAGTGTTGTGCAGCTGGACCTGCATTTATTATGGGCAGTGCCTTGAACATGAAGTTACAGAGCTGGAGACATGCCTGCTCCAAAACTGAGGTGGTCTTTGAAGAGGAGTTGTAGAAGCCAGCACTCAAAGCTTTCGTAGCTTAGCTAGGAGACCTTCTGGGAGCATTGTTGTTACTTCTGCAAGTATTAAATGCAAAATCTGAATTTGTTACAAAAAAGTATCCATAAATTGTGCCTAGCCCTTCTTCCTTGCTTGCAAGCTGAAGGCACCGAGGTATTAAAAAGCACTGCCCTTTCCCCTCTTGTGTGCTACTGCTGGTTATGTGGAATATTCAGAAAGGAAACTGAGGATTGGCAAATAATACCCACCCTACAGGAAAGTCTGTGTAAGGAAAAAGATTACTATAGGGATGGCTAAGAGCTTTTAATGTAATGAAGAAGAAAATAGTCAGTGAAGCTAATACTTGTGGGGAATAAATTCTTCGTAGAAAGTTGAGAAATGTTCTTCTGAAAATGGTAAAAGTAATTGTAAGAGCTGAATGGCGTGGCATTTAATTATGTAAGGAACGAAAGAGGCTAAAAAAAATAATAACCTGGTATATCAGAAAGCAATTTAAAATATAAGCTAGGGAAAATGGAATATTTCTGTCACAATAAGATGAATTCCACCACTGGCTGCATTGATTTCGTGTCTCAAGTTGTGTTCCAAACAGATCTGTAACTGGAGGAGAATGGGGGTGTGGGAAAGGCATATTTTTGTTCCCTCAGCCTCCCAAGCCAACCCATTCCCCTGCTCAGCAAGAATGGTGAGAAAGATATGGATAAAAATACAAACAGGATTTAAGAATTTAATTAGCTCTGATGGTCATCCAATCTCCAGTTGTCTAGTAATTGTCTCTTTCAGAGGGATCATTTGAAGCAGAGCTTCATATGCTTTGTGAATGTCAGTAAACTAAGCTTGTTAGTGTACAGTGCAAAGGCCAAAGCTGAATTCTTGTGGGTATTCACAGCCTTTAATAAATAGCACAGCAGTGCCGAGGAGGAATCATTCCTTACACCCACTCGCCCTTAAGATGTTTCCCTTCAATTCAGAAATTAATATTCAGTTGAAAAGTTATTATACATTTTGTGTCTTTCAAAATATTCTTGGCAGTGCATAGGAGTCAGTCTGCAGAGGGGTAGGATGGGTTGGGTTTTTTTTTTCCCCCACCCACCTTCTGCAGGGAAGATCTGGAGCCAAGAAGTAGCTGTTAGACTTTTAGGTTTGTCTGCTTATTGAGGTTGGGGGTTTTTTGATCTCATAGTGCTGTCTCATGAGCTGTGGAGCTCCTGCTTCATCTTCTTAGGGCAGGGCTGGCATGTTAGTGTGGCATGAGAGCTCCAAACATCAGGTTATCAGGCTATTGACAAGATCTTGCTGTGACATGTTCCCAGCTCTGGCAAATTGGAACAATTAGGGCTAAAGCTCATTATGGTGAATGCCCACTTAGAGTTTTTTTTTAAGTGATTGGGGAATTTCTTTTAGGAGAGTGGCTGTTTTTGCAGTAATTTTGCAAAGGGAAAGAATAGTTTGAGGTTTTTTCAAGGAAACAGAGTTGTTTATTGATGTCATTTTTGGCAATGATTTTGTTAGAACAGTTTTAGTCATCTCATAGTTTTAAGAAAGAAACTGAAATTTTGCAAGAGTGTGGGCTTGAGGTATTAAGAATAACGAAAAGAAGGGCTGGCTGAAATGTGCTGCAGAACTCCTTGTACTGAATGATTGGATGATAAAATGCTGGAGGAAATTGCTTGTAGATAAATGAAAGCAATGCATGTAGGAGGAGGAGGGCAGTCACAATGCAGTGCATGCCTGATGAGTGCTGCACCAGGTGTTAACTGCTCTGGAAGAGATTTAGTGGCTGTCCTGTAAATGACAGACAGAACAGGTTTCAGTACTTGTTAGTGAAGGAAAACAGAAAAGATAGCACATAAGTGCTGCAGTGTAAATATATGGTGCTCCCCTGTCTTCAATACCATATGCAGCTTTGGTCCTCCCTGTCTCCCATTTCACCTCCCCCAGTCCACAAAGAACTGTAAAAGAGAAGAAAAATCCAAAGTCTGGGGTGACAAAATGCCACCAGGAGTCCTTGGTCTGGAAGGAGATCCGCAAAAATGCTGAATGTCACAAAGAAAGAGATGGGGAGTGAATGTCTTCTGTCCTTCCAAGGAGATGAGCAGGAGACAACCACAGGAGAGCTGTGAAGGGGAAGGTGATGGGTTCTGCAGCAGCTCTGGGACTCTTGTACTGCCAGCCAAGTTGCTCTCCAAATTCAGTAAGGAGAGGACAAGAAGTGGTTATGTGGTAGGAGGTACAGGAGAATTTTCTCCTGAATGGGCCAAGCTGAGCCTTGCCAAGGGAGCTGGGTTACATTCTGGGCAGTGCCAGAGAGCAGTCGCTGGGTGCAGCTGCCAAGACAGGCACCCCCTGGGTTATGCCTGTGGTGTAAATGGTGCTCTCCTCTCATGTGGGCACCCATCTGCTTTGTGTGACAGGGATGAAGCTGACCAGCAGCTCAAGTCAAAGCCAGTTTAAACATAGTCTCAGTTGTTCTGTATGTGTTATCTGAAGCCTTGGACCCTACACATGAAAAACTAATAAATTTTGGAATTGGTAATCTATCTGTAGAATAGTGTCTCATCTGTAAGATGTCCCGTTTGTCTAAGCCATTTTCTCTGAAAATAAATGTCATGCAATATTCCTGAAGCATTGCAAAGATGTAGAAATGAGCACATAAAAATAATTATGCATGCATGGAGAATCCTGTCCTTAGATGAGAATTTGAATTCCTAGAGTTTTTCTTGGAAGGTGCAAGCAAGAAGCTGAACATGGACCAGGGAACGGGAACAAATTCATGAGGCTGATGATTAAGAGAGGACTTCCAGCATGTGAGGAGAGACTGCTCAGATATAGTTGAGTTAAGTGAACTAAAGTAATGGTATATGATCGATGATGATAGTTCTGGTACTGGTAACTATTTTGTTGCTGATTTAGCCAGTTGATATTACAGTCTTTGTTGGTGTTGCTTGTTTAATACACATAATCTGTCGTTGTTCTTATGCTTCTTATCTTACCATGGCTAACTTTTCCCTTTCCTGCTCTGAAACTAATTACATGCTGTTTAATCATAACCAAGCAATTTAGGTAAGAAGATGCTCTTCAATACTATGATTTTTTTTCCCTTTGGTATATTCTCAGAATCATGTTTTGGATGCTCTGGAGATCTACAGGAAGTCTGAGTTCCCAGTTGTAATACCTTGGTTAAGTTCTTGACGTCAAATGATGCAGAAGTTAATTCCATTAAAGTAAATCATAGAATCACAGAATCCTAGAATGGTTTGTGTTGGAAGGGACCTTGAAGATCATCCAGTTCCAACCTGCCTGCCATGGGCAGGACACCTCTCACTAAACCAGGTTGCTCAGAGCTCCATCCAGCCTGGCCTTGGACACTTCCAGGAATGGAGAAGCCACAAATTCTCTGGGCAACCTGTTCCAGTGCCTCACCACCCTTACAGAAAGTTATTTCTTCCCAGTATCCAATTTAAACCTACTTGCTTTCAGTTAAAAACAATTCCCCCTGTCATGTCGCTAAATTTGCTTTGTGAAGGCTCCTGCAGGACTAATTCAGCTTTCATCTAGAAATCTTCCTCTCGTGTGTTGCAATAACATGCAAGCACATGGAAACTTTGATTTTTCTTTAGTGTAACATGACTGGAAAAAATCCCTGTCTTTGGTGTGATGCCTAGAGTTCTACTGCCATCCTCCATTTTATGCCTGGGAAAATACCTACTTTAACTTGCAGTGTGAAGCTGTGCTGATCAATATGTTACAAGCACAGTAAAGTTCAAGAAATTGCCTCCATTACTATCTTGAGATGAGAAATTGATTCAGCTGCATTCTCTTTCTGCTAATTCATCTGTGCTTTACATTCCCATAAAAGGTATTATGTGCTCCTTATTTTCCAGCAGCATCATCAATCCTAATGAAGAGAGAAGACTGAAAATTTATATTGTGTGTATGGGATAGCTGATCTCTGACTTAGCTCTTAATTTGTAAGTGTTGCTGTAGGCGTCACTTCTCAGCTTCTCCTTACTGTGCTTTGTTTGTATGCAAAACACTGAAGAATACGGAAAAGAAATATAATGTTAGATTGCTTTCTAATCTAAACCTCAGAAAAATGAGATAGTGATTAAAATTTGATTGAAAGAATTAAAGTCTCGTTTGTGAATTTGATGTACATCTGCAGTGTTTGGTCCTGCATTAATTACATTGGGATTGTTTTCAGTATTTATCAACCATCGGTTCTCTACCTCTGACTCTAAAATGTCCAGAGTTTTTACCTGTGTTATTATGTATGAGACCTTGGCACGTGTCTGGTAATTTCTGTAACCCTGCACAGGAGTGGTATTGTAGCTCTAATGATGAAAGTGGTATAGTGGGAAAAGCAGCCAGAACAAATATGAAAAACAGGAAAGGGCTTTCCTGGGTATTTCAGTTGTTGTTTTTCCTAGTGTACATCAGCCTGGCCTCTGTAGGAAACTACCAGGAACAGTTTGTAGAATATTTTGGCATTTTTAGGCTTAACAGTAGCATCATTTGTTCACCACAGATGGATAAATGAAAAAGAAAGCAAAACTATATATTGTGACTTTGGTCATGGCTCATGATATAGCAGTTATTTTTTAAATTAAATTTAAACATATTGGCAGGTTCTAAATAGTTGTGTTAAACTAAGGCAAAATCCCCAACATTTTCCCTCTTGGCTCTACTGATGTTAATCTCAAGTTTTCTCTGTGTGGCTGAGTATTTTTTCTTACAAACAAATGGTACTCAATTTTTAGTCAACTATAAGATTCAATATGCCTATTACAAACCTAGAGGTGTTCAAATAGCAGTGTGAAAACCAAGTCAGATGAAGCATTAAGCACATGTGAGTTTATTAAAACCTTTTTTCAACAAAGAGGCAGATTCATGAATTTGCTTAGAAAAGTTGTGAGCAGACAGGATGTGAGCAGGTGATGAATGGCTTGTCTTTGGGGACATGTAGCATTTAGGCTCATGTTTGTTGCAAGACTTGGGTGCACACAGGTTTTAGTTACTGGGATCAGCATGATAATGTTATAATCAAAAACTTAGATCCAAGAAAATTCATGTGATGCTACCAGCATTTACCATCAGCTGAGGTGTGCTGTTAAAGAAAGGCATTTTAGGCAGGCCAGGCTTTGTAAGGGCCTTCACTGTCTCTCACAGTGCACACTTTGATGGGCTGATGTCTGGATTGTGCTCTGCTGTTTCTGTGGGCTTGGGGGAAGATGAAGGGGGAAACAGAGACTGGCACTGGGCAGGACAAGGGAGTTGCTTGGGTTCTTCTCCCCCACCTTGCTGGATAACTAAGAGAGGGCACTTCTTGTTTGCAAGGATCTGCTAGACTTGAGAGGAGACTTCTTGCTGTATGTGGCAGCATCACAGTGCTTGGGACCCATTATGAGAGATTTTAAAAGACTAATTTTAACAAGTGAATGTAACGTGACAGTGAGAGGAAGTAAATGTTGGTTGCTGTCACTGAGGTTATCTGTGATAATTTCTACACTTTCTTCTTAAGCCTGGAATGACTTTCCAAAACCAATCTCACTGCAGATGAAGCATTTTCCACTGATATCAGTGAGCTGTGAATTGCACCCCAAGTTTCCAGGCCTGTTTCACAACATTGTAGAATACCAGGTTGGAAGGACTATCTGTTCCAGTTTGGACAGCCTGGCATGTTTTTGTTGTACTCCATAAAGTTCTTGTTAGCCCACTCTTCCAGCCTTTCCAGGTCTTACTGCAGGGTGGCTCTTCCATGTGAGGTGTCTGCTGCCCCACTTGGTTTGGTGTCATTGGCAGATTTGATCAGGGTACACTTTTAGGAATGTATTAAATAGCAGTGGGCTCAGTGCTGGGGAACTGCACTTGTGTCACTTTGCCCTTGGTGAATCCATGCTGGCTTTTCCCAGTCACATGCTTCATTTGATTTGTGATAACCCCCTGCAGGATTTGTTCTGTAACTTCCTCAGGGACTGAAGTATGGTTGATGGGCCTATAATTTATTGGGTCCCTCTTTAAGCTCTTCTTGTAGATGGAGTGGCATTAGCTGCCTTCCAGTCTTTCGGGATGTCCCCCAATCCCCTTGACTTCTCAAAGACCACATAGAGTGGCCTCACAATGATTTCAGCCAACCTTCTCAATACCCTCAGGTGCTGAGGGCCTTCCCTCAAAGCCATCTAGGCAGCAGCATTGAAAAAAACAAGTATGTTGTTTTCATTGAGATAATTTAAGATGCCTTGCCTAGATACCTCTTCTGCACTGGGTGACAGTGATTGTATCTCCCACATCTTTGACTTTCATTAATCCCTCCCTTCCTGATTGCTCTACCTGCTCTTGTTTGTGTGGTACTTGTCATGTAGGTTGCAAGCTCTGGGCCAGCAAATCTCCTCTCAGGAAGAGCATTTACCCTGTCTCTGGGTTCTGTCCAAGCAGCATGAGATGCTGTGAAATCTTTATGGTCTCTGCAATAGAGGCAAGATATTTTATTTATTGCCATCAACATAACCCATTCCTCATTTTGCAGTAGGCGCCAAGCTGAGGAAGAAGAAAAGATTCACTTACTTGTATTTCAGTCTGTAATTTGAAGGTCTGTGGATGTATCAATCCCAGAGATTTGACAACAAAGCAGTCTCTCACAGTCAATAAGGGAAAAGGGTTCTTGGTTGTTCTTTAAAGGAGTTAGAGTGCTGATAGTTGCCCTCTGCCTTAGTGATTTAAAAGATAGAGTGACCTGGAGATACTGTATTGAATAGAAGTTAGTGTTTTCTTGTGTTGCAGTAGGAAGCTCATTGTCACAAATCTGCTAGTGCTTTGGGGCAAGCGGGTGCTGGGAGATAGTCATGTGGGGAAAAACTGATTTCCATTCTTTTGCTTTGTTTAGATACGTCACTTTGAGATCACAGAATGAAAGCAGCATGAAATGTTATGGCAAAAACAGCACAAGAAGACACAAGAATATCACAAATCCTCAAAAATCAGGTAATGTCAGAGCATCGGATGTTCAGTTTTTTGGAGGCTGTCTTGTTTAATAAGGTTCAGTGCTTTTTGACTGTTTTTCAAAATTTGGGCTTCTGAGTCCCTGTGAGTTTATTGATGCACTTCTCAAATCTGGTTAGTTGTGTATTGGCTGTGTATCTATTAAAATATTATTTTGTGTTCCTCAATATGTATGACACAGGAGATATACACACATTTATATCTTAAAGGACTACTTTGGCTATATATTGTCTCATACAAGCAAAACAACATTAACTTGAGAAAAAAAGAAGCAGCAGCCATGGTGATCAGGTTTTGTTAGCCATTGGATTTGACTTTTCTCCATTGCTAGGTACCAAAGTGCTGTATTTTAGAGGGATGGACTTTTCAGAAGGTCCTGCAGCTGCATTTCTCAGAACTCTCTCCTTTTGGGGAGACACCAGGCTCAAAATAGCTGTTCCCTCCCCACTGAAAGCTCAGCCATATGCTATTTTCCACATACTACTACTTGTGCTTGGCTTTTTGATTGTTTATCTGTCTCAGGATGTTTCCTTCTTGCCTGTTTTTGCAAATCCCAGCATATGTTCTTTGACTGTTTCGGAGCATTTCCAGTTACAGAAAAAGGCAATCACCCTGCACTCTTCAGAGCATAAACACTGCCGAGGTCAGGAAGAAACTGCTTAAGTGCATTACAAGGGTGCTCACCTTAAACTAAACTTGGTAGGCTTATCATGGTTGTGATCACAGCAATAGCTGATGGATTAATGTTTGAAAATTTCCCCCTCTCCCCCAAATCAACAGCAGTGACCAGGGGTTGTAACGTAGCCACATACAGTAACTGAATGAGGTCTAACCTCTCTGTCCTAAGCTCTTCTCATGTTTGCAGAACCAGGATCTTGCTGGGGAATAACAAGTTGCTCATTTCAGTAATAGAAGTAAACTAAAATATGAAGTTGAAGACAATTTTTATTATAGGCCATGTTTATTTTCCAGTAAGCATTTGAGAGTATTGGCCTTGATGTAGGACTCGGCAGAAGGGACGACAATTCTTCTCTCCTAAGCAGTCAGTAAACTCAGGTTGGCTGAAGAGATTGTAAATCAGGTTTCACTTGGTCAAATATGCAGTAAAGTATCAGCAAATATTAAAAAAAATTTAGAAGTACTATGTTTCTCACAGATTTTCAGCCCCTTTATTTAGTGCTGTCTTTGGTATGGTTTTCAGTCACTTAGTCATGGAATATGCCCTTCTTATTTCTAATCAGTATTGTGAGGAGTTCACATGATTTTATGTTTGCCATTTTTATGAAGTAATGTGATACCTTCTTCAGTTGCAGTTCTCCAAACCCTTCAGAGTACCTTGAAACTGAAATACCATTTCACTGGCAGCAAAGATAATCAGATTTGTTGAAGCAACCTTCTTTGTTTCTTTGGGACTCATGAAATTGTATCTTCCTTAAACTAAATTCAGTTAATGCCTTTATTTAGAAATCAGCCTCCTCTTCTTGAATAACCAGAATTCTGTTAGTTTGGGGAAAAAAAATTCATTAAATTACCAGTGCCTCAGAATGCATTTTTTACATAGATCAAAAGGAGAGGAAGATGTTTTTGATTGTTTGTCTTCCTCCTTTCTTCTCCCCCTTTTCTAGAGACTTCCCTGACATGATCAACTATTGTTTCTCCTGTTGGGTTCATTGGGTTTAGTGTTTGGTTTTTGGGTTGGTTTTTTTGGTTTTTTTTTTTTACTGCCTTTTTTTAAACTTCATTGAAGTAGAGAAATTGCTCGGTTCCTTTCCCAATGCCATCGTTGTTCTCCCCTCCCCCTAGTCCAATGTGTTTTTTATTAAACTGAATTAGGACATTCTAGTCTCTGTTAAGAGTGGAAATGGGAACAGCTTAAATGAGCAGCCACATGAGACTCAGCAGCCTTTCCAACTGCACTGCAGAAGCTTAGCTGCAAAGGGAATGATCATTTTTGAAGGATTTGTGCAACTGCTGAAGAATTACCAGCATTAATATTAAAAAGCAGCTAATCTGTTTTTCCTTTTCCATTTTAAGACTATATAGCTTTCCTAGTATGCTTGCTATAGAAATCAGTCTACTAAATATTTTGCTTCCTTTCAATCCTCTTCCCTTTTGTAATTCCTCTATTTGCATACTTTCTCATATACTGAAGTGGGTTTTTTGTGGTTGGTTTTGCCTAAAAACATCAACCTCTGTGTTTGAATGCAGTTACAGGCATGGGTTTGAGACCCCTGCCATTCAAAACCAGCCAAAACTGAAGTGCAGCAGAAACCATAGGAGCAATTTTAATCCAGGATTGGGATGAAAAGGTTTTCGTCCCTATAAACATTTGTCCTTGAGATAGCTGTAGAAAATGTTTGGTCCTTGAAATCCACATTGCTACTTCAGTGTTTATTCTAACCAAAACAGCCATGAGCCTGATATCTTGTGACCCTTATTTTCAGTCTCTGCCTCTCTTTATTGCTATATCAGATGTCTTCAGGATTTCTATAGATACTTCTTTTTTAAAAAAAAAGTAGGTCTATGAGTTGGTGTCTCACCTCTCTTTTGTCTCACCTCTCTTTCCCTTTTCCTCTTTGCTGGCTCACCCAACCACCTTGCCTGGCATTGGAAATTATTCATTCTTTTTGAGTACTGTGCTGATTTTTTTTCACAGGCTTATTTTCATTGCCAAGGAAAAAAAAACAGAGCAGGGGCTTGAACTCTGGCTGCATGAAAAGTTATGAGGGCAAACCTGGTATCTAAACAGGCCACAAGAGCACAGGGGTCTCTGAAATATGCCACTCTTACTCTCCTAATTCTGTGCTTCTCAGCCTTCTAGCATTACTCTGGTCTGAAGATGTAGGGACAGTGCCAGCTTTGCCCCTGAGAGCTGAGTGTGAGCAGTGCAGGTGGGTCTGTTCTTGAGTAGCACTCCCTTGCTTTTCAGAGCTGCTCCTCTGGGTGGGGTCACAGTGGTGTAGTGGCCAGCTGTAAACCCTGCCTGTCTGTGCTTAAAGGCTGGGTTCTGGTCAGCCTGTGTGGCAGGGCTGCTGGTAGCACTGGTGGTAGCAGAATGCAGGCTGTCAGGAAAGGAGCTGCTGTTTATTCCTGTGTCTATCCTAAAGGAAATCAGAGAGCAAGATGATGTGAATGATGGCTGTCTCAGTTTAGAAATAGCTTGGCAGGAGATCTGACAGTTCTGATAACAAAACAGGTCAATAAAAACATTCCCATAAAAAAAAGGCTAAAAAATTAATAAGAGAAACCCTGGTTTTTTTTCTGTGGTAGCTAAGTAGGGAAAAGAACTGACATGGATGAAGGGAAGGGAGAACCTGATTTTGGATTTCATATTAGCTGAAGTGTTAAGAATGAAGCTTATATTCCAGTGTCAGAAAGACAGCCATTCAGGAGAGCCCTGTGTCAGCCTGTGTGACTGAGGGGTGGTAAGACACAGTTAAAACATGAGAACAGACAGCAATGACACATTTATGTGCAGGCCTTAAGTGTTAAAACACAGTTTAGGCTGCTAAGAGTGGTGGTTAAGTTTGCTTTAACAGACGTTTTACCATCCCTGAGAGAGGGAGGGACACCAGCAAATGATTATCTGCTGATGCTGTTGCTGCAAGTAGCTGCAGATATTCTGTCCTGCAAAAGCTGGTTGAATATGGAGGGGTGTGGGCTTCTTTGCCGTCTTATCCAGTCTTCTTTATTTCAGGATAGCTAGTAATTAATCTATAAAAGCATGTAGATTTTTAGCTTAAAGGGACAGCTGAAAAACTTGAACTAAGTTGGACAAACTGTAGGATCCAATTCCCTTTTGATACACAGCCATGCAGCCTACTGAGATGGGTTAGATTAGTGCTGTAATAACTTTACAGCCTTTTAGTGAGTCTGCTTCCTTCAGCATTTGCTCTTGTACAGTCTTTTGTCAGCCCTCTCCATTAACTCAGTTCTGAAACTGGCTCTGGCTGACATTCAGCCCTGGGTTTGCAGCACACACCCAGCCCAACTTTTATGCATCGACTTGCTTGTAGTGGATGTCTCGTTCTGAAATTCACGTGAATTCAGGCAGTTCAATTGTGTGACTGTCGTTTGATCTGTAATTTTACTCGAGTTGAAAAATTCTGTGGGTTTCAGCTTCTGTGGTGTGTGATGGAGCCAGAAGTGTTTATTTTATATAACTATCATCTTCTTAGTATTTCACTGCCTGTTGTCTTCTCTAAGTTTATGGAATGGCCTGAGTTGGAAGGGATCTTGAAGGCCATCTAGTTTCAACCCCCCTGCTGTCAGCAGGGATACCTTTCACTAGACCAGGCTGCTCAGAATGCCATCCAACCTGGCTTTAAACACATCTGGGGATGGGACATCCACAGCTTCTCTGGGCAATCTGTTCCAGTGCCTCATCACCCTCACAGTAAAGAATTTCTTCCTAGTATCTAATCTAAACCTACTTTCTTTCAGTTTGAAGCCATTCCCCCTTGTTCTGTCACTACAGGCTCTTGTAAAAGTCCCTCTCCATCTTTCTTGTAGGCTCCCTTCAGGTGCTGGAAAGCGACAATTAGATCAGTGCAAAGCCTCCTCTTCTTCAGGCTGAACAATCCCAGTTCTCTCAGCCTTTCCTCATAGGAGAGGTGCCCCATCCCTCTAATCATCTTGGTTGCCTACTCTGGATTCACTCCAGCAGGTTCGTGTCCATCCTATGTTGGGAACCCCACAGCTTCTTCTGCCTCTCTGGTGATACAGTTTACAGATGAGAAAAATTGCATCACCTTTGCTGAAGACTGATATTTTCTTCCACTTCAAGTTTACCAGAATTAAGTTATGGCATGCTTCCAGGAAGGACTATTTGTATTGCCTTTCAGTTCCTTGTGTTTGAAGAGGGAGACAGCTGGAGTGTGTAAAGGCATTTCAGCCAGCTTGGCGGGCCCCAGCTTTCAGGCTGGAGAATGGAGCTGTGCAAGTTGCAGGGGACCTTGTTGAAATGATGAGAAAAGAGTTGGAGCAAACCCTTGTCTCTGTTGAAATCAATTCAGCTACCATTAGCATGAGTCCAAATTTCATCCATAAACTTAAGTAGGGTATTTTTCTTTCTAGGCAGCCTACAGAAATGTTTCTGTCCGTTGGCATTTGTTTTCATGTTTCTTTGTAATGATTGCATAATTGGGATGTATCTGCAATGTCAGAAATGTAATAGGTTAAGTAGCATAAATGACTGTTGGGAAGAGAAGAAGCACAGAACTGCAGAGCCATTGCTGCTTTAAACTCCTACCAGTTTAGTTGTTCAGTTTAACCATTTAGTAGTCAGAGCTGTTGTGATAAATGGCAGTGATGGGTGTTTAGGCACCAGTGCTAAACACAAAGGAGAAAAAGCACTCTTTTTTCCCTGTCTCATAAATGGAAACCATTCAGTATGCTGCTAAAGGCTTCTCGGTTGGCCAGAGACTAACTTTGGTGCCCCTGAGCCTTAATGATGTCGTGATACACTCTGGTTTTAATCTGACAAGAAATGTATACTGTTAGCATTTTGTTAAAGCTGATAGAAAATGCTGTGTATACAGCATCAAGCCCTTGAATTTAAGCCTTTAGTTCAAGTACTAAAAAAAAATTTAGTATCTAAGGGACTGGTTGATTACTGATTATGCTTTTATCAATGTGCATATCTGGTTTTTTTTCTATTACCTGAAGGTAGAATAGCAATGCTTTTTAAACATTTGCATTTTTTCCCCTCCAGATCTGTGATGCCTTTGAAATGAATGTTTTCATCTTTCTTTTATTTTTATTTTGGGGGAGGGGAGATGGGTGCTTGAAAACAATGCAATTTTTTTCAAATGTGATTCTCATAGTGACTAAACTTTCCAGTCCTATTGTGACTTGATTGGTATTTTAATATAGTATCCCATTATAATTTTTTTCAGATTTTTACAAATGTTTCTGTATGACTCTGATGATAACTCTGTAATCTACCTGACAGCAGCAGCATGTCCCAACTCCCAAACTAGAGCTGAGTTGAGGATGCTAGAACTGCTGGAAAGGAAATTTCAGTGAACCATTTTTAAATTTTTTTGTTTTATTTTGAGAGAGGGGAAGAAAGATGTTTGTGCTAATGTCACACATACAAAACCTATTGACTGCTTTCCGGTGTCCCGTGACAGGTGAAAGGGTGCAGCAAGTGGAATTTGGCACATGCACAAGGGACAGCACTTTTTGTGGTGACTCCAACACTAGCTGTGGCTGCTGGTACAGTCCATGGCATCTGCTACCATGGTGCTCCTGCCTGTGGGAAGAGAAGAGGTCAGGGGCCTGGTTCGCCCCTTGATGTATTTTTGTGACGAAATCAGATCGTTTGCTACCTTAAGTCTCTTACTGTCCTTACTCATGGAGTTCTTGTGGTTTTTTAATTGTCTCCTGGAGACATTTGTTCTCCCTCCCTGTTTTATTGTTTCTTCAACTAATATTGTCACTTCAGACTTTAAAAAAAAGAGCCAAACTCAAGGAACTTGGTGTAAATTGCAGCTCTGTTAATAGGTGAAATGGGACATAGCTCCTGTACAAAAGGTGTACCTATAGATCCAGTACTGCCCTGTTTTTATGGGAAGATGTGTTCCAAGCATCTTGACTGAGCTCCCTTAACTTGGCAGGCATAGAAGGAGATGCACGTTCCCTCTCTTCCTCTAAATGTTGATGGCCTTTCAGTGTGAAACACCACACAGTGTTTATTTTTATGCCCTTTTAATGTTTTGTGGAGGGTTTGTTTAGTTTCCCTTCATAATTTTTAATAGGAAGTCTTTGAAGTTGGGTCGTGGATGAAAAATCCTGTTGGCAGCCTGACTGTTCATTGTTGACTCCTATCTTCTTTAATTGTTCATCTATAAAAATCTGGAAGGGAGTGTGTTCAGAGAAACTGTGAAGCAATGTATATTTCTGGAAAGGGGAAATAAACTTGCAATTATTCTCAGCTATTATTTGTCACGTGAAGACGTTACATACTAATGGTTGCAGATGGTTTACACAAAAACTATACACACTGCAAACCCTCTTCATTGGGAGCTATGGTTTTCTGTAATACATTATGGTAGAATGGAAAAGGTTTTTTTCTGCCTGCAGCTATGTATTACCCTTATTTGCTGTTGCTAGCACAGACTCTCCTTAATATGCATCTCGCAATGGTTAAAATTTTCTCCATCGGTGACTTCTCGTTTATCCACGTAGATTGAGGATTCTTCTAAGGTTAAAAAGGTAAGGACATCAGTGTGCAGAAGTCTTTGGTGGAGAGCACTGCATTTAGAAAATCAGATGTGAAGGAGGCAGAGTTAAGGTTTGGTTTAATATTTCTGTATTCTTGTTCAAGTTCAGGTTCTGCTTTTATTTTAAAATGTATTCATGAGTGCATAAACATATTGTACCTCTGTGCATATGTGACTGTAGACACAGTGATTGCTTCATATTGTGGAGTGGTAAAACAATCCTATCATGTGCTTATGTATTTTTTATTCTTCAAAAACAGTACAGACATCTGTAAAATGTTATTTGAATTACAGTCTATACAGTAAAAATTATAAAAGGCTGCATTCCGTATAAATTTGCCTGATGAAACCATGCAACACAAAGAAGGCAGGGTGAGAAGGTAGAACAGAAGCTGGATTTCAGCATTCCTGATGTGACTGGTCAGAAAAGATTTCAATTGACTCACTTGGTCTTAGCAGACATACTCCCGGTCAGTCAGCCTCACCTGCATCCCTGGAAAGGTGATGAAACAGCTCATCCTGGATGTCAGCTCTAAAGACGTAGAGGAAAAGAATGTTATCAGGAGTAGTCAACAGGGATTCACCAAGGAGAAATAATAGCTTGACCAATCTGATAGGTAGCCTTCCGTGTTGGACTGTCTGGCAGTGTGGGTAGATGAAGGGAGAGCAGTGAATGTTGCCTACCTTGACTTCAGCAAGGCTTTTGACACTGTCTCCCGTAACATCCTCATAGGTAAGCTCAGGAAGTGTGGGTGAGGTGGATTGAGAACTGACTGAAGAGATGGTCCCAGAGTTGTGGTCAGTGGTGCAGAGTCTGATTGCAGGCCCATTGCTAGTAGTGTTCCCTAGGAGCCAGTACTGGGTCCAGCCTTGTTCAAATTATTTATCAGTGATCTGGATGAAGGGACAGAATGTACTCAGAGCAACTTTGTTGATGATACAGAGCTGGGAATGTCTGATTTGCCAGAAGCCTGTGTAACTATTTAGCAAGACTTGGACAGGCTGGAGAGTTGGGCGTAGAGGATCTTAATTAAGTTCCATGAAGGCAAGTGCAGGGTCCTGCACCTGTGGAAGAAAAACCTCATGGACCAACACAGGCGTGGGCTCAGTTGCTGGAAAGCAGCTCTGTGGAGAAGGACCTGGGAATCCTGGTATTCAACAAGCTGTCCATGAGCCAGCAGTGCCCATATGGCCAGGGAGGCCAAAGGTGTCTGGAGGGGCATGAGGAGGAGCATTGCCAGCCAGTCAGGGGAGGTGATCTTGCCTCTCTATTTTGCCCTAGTGGGGCTTCATCTGAAGTGCTGTTTCCAGTTCTGGGCTCTCTAGTTCAATAAAGGCAAGAAACTACTGGAAGGAGTTTAGTGGAGGGTTGAGGAGGTGGTAAAGGGACTGGAGCATCTCTTATGAGGAGAGGCTTCAGCCTGGAGAAAACAGGGGATTTTATAAATGCATAGAAATATCTCAAGGGCAGGTGTCAAGAGGATGGAACCAGGCTCTTTTCAGTGGTGCCCACCAACAGAACAAGGGGCAATGGGCACAAACTGAAACACAGGAAGTTCCATCTAAATGTGATTCATCTGTCCTTACTTTGAGGGTGTCAGAGCACTAGAACAGGCTGCACAGAGAGGCTCTGGAGTCTCCCTCTCTGGAGATACGCACACGTGAACGTGCTTTAGAAGGGGATTGAACAGATGATCTACAGAGGTCCCGTCCAACCCCAACTATTCTGTGATTTTGTGAGTCTATGACTTGGCTGGATAGTCAACTGTCTGACTGAAACTAGTCACGAGAGCATGGTATATGGCCAACTAAAACTGCTTGAATGTTTATATACTTTAGGGGAAAAGGCAGTTTTGAAGAATAAGCTTTTATTGGTTTGGCAGAATGGTTTTATCGGAGCACTAGAGGAGAGGCAGGATGATAGGATGAGATGAAGTAATCTAACTGCTCTGAAATTGCCCAGCTGCTACAATTTTGCATCTGATTATGTATTTCAAACTAGAAGATTTTACAGTTTCCTTTGAGGCAATAACAATAACAGTTTATGGAAAGAGCCAGCACTTACCTTGTCTTTCTCTTACTCTGCAGGGGCTTGGCACACTGAACTTACTGATCTGTGTAGGATTTGTGCTGTGGTCCATTTATTGAAGATGTGAAACAACATCGAGTCCGAGATTGGAATTACTGACAGACTGGAGGAAATTTTAGTCCTTGTGATGCACATGGACATGCTGAATTATAAGTAATTCCACCTTCTTCTTCCCTCCCCTCCCTTCCCCTCACCCAGCTATCTCAGGGTTCATAGAGATTTCAATGGTTTGTGTGCCTGTAAGTTTGAAACAGAAGTGACCAAAAATGGGGGACCAGCAATTGTATAAAACTAATCATACTGCCAACAACAATGAGAACTTGTACTACGAGCAACACCAAATGAACTCCCTTCCATCTCTAAATCATAGCTATGGGACATCTGTTATGGATGCTCCCCAGGCGTCCCCCCTCTCCCCTCCATTTCCCCAAGATTCAAGGGACAGTATAGCTTTGCCTGTAGGTTCAAAAAGTCTTGGGTCGATGGATACATCTAGACAAACCAGTTGGACCCATTCTGGCTCAGGAAACCATGTCCCAGCAAGGAACAGTTTGAATAATCAAAGCGCAATGTGGAGCCCCCTCGGGCAGGGGGAGTCCCATGATGGATACCAATATTCTTACCCCCAACCCAGTGAAAACCGATCGCAAAAAATTACCAGTGGGGTCCTGCACAAATTGGACTCCTTTACACAAGTATTTGCTAACCAAAATCTGAGAATTCAAGTCAACAACATGGCTCAGGTTCTGCACACCGAGTCTTCGATGGTGGATAACTCTGGTGACAGTGCGCTCAGGCAGCTGCTGTCCCAGAAGCCGGCGGTTGAGCAACAGCCCGTAACTTCCACCGTACAAAGATACCAACCAGTGCCACAGCAAACACACCAGAATTTTGCAAGCACACAGCAAAAGCAACAAATGCAAGTCATGCAGCACCAACAGTTGTACTACGACTACCAGCAGCACTTATCACAGATGCAGATGCATTCTGCGTTCCAGCAGGGACAGGCGCACGTTCCTCAAATGCAGTCCCAGCAGCTTCTGCCGCAGCAGATGCAGCACTTGCAGCAGGCACAGTACTATGGCCAGCCCCAGCAGGGACACCAGCGGCTCTCGATCCAGGAGATCCAGCAGCAGCAGCAGCAGCAGCCAGCTCGGCAGCAGCGGCAGTGTCCAGTGCAGATCGCTCAGTATTACCAAACACCACCTGTCATGCAGCAGTTACAGCAGCAGCAGCAGATGCAATTGCCGCTTCCTCCGTACCACAGGGAACCCGATCCAAAGACTATGCATGAACCTCACCAGTACTCTCAGGATCCCAGTCATCCTGTGCAGCTCATCCAGTTGGGAGCAGTGCCTCAGTATTGCTTCCAGGATCCCCACGACCAGTACAGGCACTTGTACCCGCAGAGTTTACTGCAGCAGCAGCAGCAAGATCAGCAGAAGCAATACCTGAGTGAGAGCAGAGTGCCATCCCTGAACTCCCACATTGGCCTCACTCCACCAGAGACCGCCGAGGATCCCGCACGGCAGGAGATTAATTCCGTAGGTAATGCTGTCCCTCACCGAACTCTTTTGCCACCCTCGGGAGTTCATCTGAACAACAAAAGCTCTCAGCAGGACTCTCCCAGCACCACGTGGCCTCAGGTAGGTGGTATTTTAGATACATGCCCAGCCAAATTTGTTTGCAGAAGAGTAGCAAAGCATGGAAATGAAGTGGTTTTGGCAGAGGCAGAAGGTTAGAATGTGAGCTGTGGACATCTCTGGGATGGGGAGCTATTGGGGAACTTCATTTCCAGACTTCTGTCTACAGCTCTGGGTTGGCTTTGGGCCAGGCTGGCAGCAGCACAGAGGCGCTGCTGCGAGGCTGCTGCTTTCCTTGTGAGAGGCTTTGGGAAGTTCTGCCTCCGTTTCTGGGAAGGAGGGTCCCAGTCGCAACAAAAGCCTTCCTGCTAATTTTTCAACACTGCAGGCTCAATTGTTCAGGAGCAGTTAGTCAACTTTGTTTCCAAAAGTAGTGCTTCTGGGTCAAAGCAAAGGCTTCAAACAGCGGGTGAGTGAAGAAAATTTGAACTAGCAGTGCTCACAGGGGCAGATTTGATGTCTGGCTCTCAATTCAAAGGCTTTTAATAGTAGTAAAATTGTATGCAAAATGCAGACTTAAAGCTGTGAGGACTTTCATTTACACAATATTTCCTGAAAAATTATTTTCTCAACTTTTCCCCCTCTTTTCCATTCTCCTGTTTTGATAGCAGGTGCAACTGTCAGATGGCAGACTGCAGCCACTGTCCCCAGAACAAAGGTATTTTTGAAAGAGTCTTCTTGTCTTTTCAATTAAATATGAAAAATGCAAAGGAGATCTGTATTTAGAGGGAAAATAATTCAGTCTGGGTGGGTAATAATTGTTGCTCTTCTAGAAACATCTTCACTTTTGTGCTTTGTGATTTTAAATTTGTATGATTTCCAGCATCCCCCCACAGCAATAGAATCAAATAAGTGCTTTCCTTTTAACAAAAAAACCAAACCAAAACAGAAAAAAAAAAAAAAAAAAAAAAGGAAGAGAACCAAAGAAAAACCAAAAGCAGGGGAGCTCCAGTGTTGCATTTATAAGAAAAGGGATGCTGTGTGGTTTTGATTTGTATCTTTGGCAGCAGAGAGCTTCCTTTTTTTTCCTAAGGTCTTACCTCTGAAGGGCCAAGGTGTCCATCAGAGTGGTTGCCTACCATGAGCTGGAGGCATTTTGTCCAAGTACTTGTTAATTGTTGTCACGAGAGGGGAAATGCAGGTCTGTCGTGGTAGATCTCATGGGTTCTCAGATTTTCTGTATTGATGAGCACATCCTACTCAAAACTTCCCTTCTCCCCACCTTGGGAGCAGCTGATCTAGGTTATTGGCCACGTATTCCACAGCAATCACCACGTGCTTACTTGTGACTTCATTACCATCTAGCTGTAACATTTTATTGACTTCCTTTATTAAAAAAGCTCCCTCTGCAACAAAGGGAACATCCCAAACTAATGTTTTTTCTTCTGTTCCATGCTTTAAAAAAATGAAAATAAAAATAGTGGCCAGAACAGAGAAACACTTCCTGAGAGAGCTGATGCGAAGAACAAGCTAATGTGTTCAATATGCTTGAAGGAATTTAAGAGTTTGCCTGCTCTAAATGGTCACATGAGGTCACACGGAGGAGTAAGAGCATCTCCTAACTTCAAACAGGTAGCAGTCCATTTGACTTCAGTATTTGGCACAATCCTTTTGTGTTGATGTTTGCTTGCTTTGCCATGCTTTGCTTTGCTGTCAAAACTTGTTCTTCTCAGCACTGTTTTGTTATGTCATACCCTGTGGAAGTAGAAATGCACATAATTCTGTTGGTTCATGGGCCAGAAGTCTTGTTTTGAAGACAGAGGCAGTGGTGGACGACAGATCAGTGTTTGTCCTCTGTTTCTCTGCACGTTACAGAACACCCTACCAAGTCATGTCAGGAGTGTCTAATTTTTTTCCTCCTCATGTTTGTTTATTATATTAGAAATACCAGGAACATCAAGTCTTCCTTATTTTCATTGGAACTACTTGGATGACTAAGGAATATTTATTGGAAGCCTTCCCAGGCTTTAACTGGAGGAGCAGAATTGTTGAATCTTTGACAGCTTTTTTCCAAACTGTTTTAGTTGTATAGGTATCAACAAATACCAAACCAAAAATGTGTTTGAGTTGTTCTGCATAAAAATAACTTGCCCTGTCAGCCAGTCTTTATCCTGATATTTTAGAAATTCTGTCCTCACAGGGAATACCGTAGGAAGGCAAAGAGCTACCAGAGTTCCACAGGTTGTGTTTTTGTTTTCAGTTGGGTGATGGAGAATTCTGTGTTTGTGGTGATAAAAAGAGACATTTGTCTCCCCTCCTGCAACTTGCCTTGTAAAGATGCTTCAGGTGATTATCTGTCACCAAGACTGAATCCTGTGTAGGAGTCACAAGTAACCTGCTGACTTCATTAGAGGCAAAGAAAGAGTCCCAGGAAGGAACACTGTTACGTGTTTTGTAACCCTGGCCACTTCTTTTCAGCCACGGTGCACACGTTGTGTAGTGCATCGACCCAGAAGCAGCGCTCCCTCACTCGGGCTGAAAGCCTTTAATTGTCTGTGCAGGATGAAGGAGAGAAAGCACCACAGCAGCCGCTGCCTAAAGAGGTGGATGGCCTCGCGCCCATCGTCATGCCAGTGTCTGTCCCTGTAAAGCTTCTGTCACCTGAGCCCAGCACGCAGCCCTCTGCCAGCACTGCCACAGTCACAGACAAGCCTGCCAACTCTGTGTCAGATGACGAGATGCCCGTTCTCGTGAAGATGACTTACTCTCCACCGTGCAGTCCAAAAGTGGCCAACCCCTGCTCATCCTCTGTGAGTGCTGTGTTTCTTGCCACTAACTGTCCTGTGCTTGTTAAATCCCTTTGCTTGTAGTGCTTTCTAAAATATCTGTATTTTAGAATCTTTAGTATCTAGAATCTTTATGATTCAAAATAAATAAAAAAAAACCCTGTGGCATCAGAGCATTTCTTCCTCAATCATTTGAAAATACTAATATTCCTCTGCTGAGGAATCAAGATCGCAGTTGAAAACAAATAATTTGAAATTGGAATGTGATATTCTTTTATCCCACTAGAACAAAGGGATTTACTATCTTTTTACTGGTTTTGTTTTTTCCTTTTCAGGCTGCTTCATTGTTACGTTATTGCTTAAAATCGGCAGTTTTATTTCTTCCTGTTTTCTGAAGTCAGATATATGTGCTTCTCATTTCAGCCAAAGAGAATGCAGTGCTTAGAGTGTGTGCCCTAAGCCGATCTGAAACTCGGAGTTTTGCAGTGAAGTCATTTTTCCCTTTCTCTCTGCATGCAGCAGCTCCAAGGGTTAATCACTGGGATTTCTGATACAGGAGAAACAGCTCTGCTCAGTCCTTTCATTTTGCTTATAAAACTGAAATGGTCAGGCAGCTCGAGGAATTGATGAGTGCTTGAATGAGATGTGAGAATGCTCATTATTATTTTCCTGAAGGAGTCCTGGAACAAGCAGTATTTATTTCATGTTCCGGTGTAGAAATGGATTTTGCTCATTCCTTCAAATCCATTTTGGCGGACTATGCCATGATAAGGGATTACTGGGGAATATAAGTACTGTATGGTATTATCTGTACAACACAGAGAAATATCCTTGTGATATTTCTGATTTTCCTTCTCCATGTGAAGCTGATGGCCAAATGAGGGATCAGCATTATACCATCATGGGTGATTCTTTACAATATTCACTCCTGACTCTTCATTCAGACATACACATATAAGTATATATAAAATCTTTCCTCTCTTCCTTTAAGACAGAGGTTTTACACATAAAGTTCCACTTTACTGTGAAAGCCATAGTTTCACAATACTTAGTAACTCAGCAGTAGAATTTTTCATTTCTATTTCTAGTTCCTCTAAAGAATAGGGACAGTCTTTTCTGAATCCTTGAGCTCTGAGTGGGAGATCTTCTCTAGAGACACCAGAGTAGGTGGCTTGGGCTTGTGTATTTCTGCAACGTATGTAAAGTGACTGTGATTAAATCTGCCAGTGTTTGGCTAAATGCACATTCATTCGCTCAAAATTATGCTTGTGGTCTTTCTTGTTGCCCAAGCAAACCTAACTCACGCAGTTCCCTCTCTGGACCCTATCTTTTATATAAGCAGTAGCATTGGAAACATTAAAAGATCAAAAGATCCACATTTTCCTCCTCTTCTGTAAAGAGACTGTGCCATCAGAGAGGGTTTTTTTAATACCAAAGAACTGAAGCTATGTTGCATTTATTTATACTGTGCTTTGAGCTGTCCAGAAGAGCTCACACAAAACTCATGGAATCAGTAAAATGATCCAGCAGAAAGGAGCTAAACATTCAGCAAGGCTAGAGGATGGTGAGCTGAAGCTAGCAGTCAAGTGAGGTCCATCAGGATCTGTTCAGAGTGGATCTATCAAGGTGCAGCAGCAGGGCCCACAAGGATGCATTCTGTCTTGGATAATGGGAATCAGTTACTCGACTTCAGAAAAGTACTGGGGTGGTTCTGCATTGAGAGCCCATGGACACCATCTCCTTTACTGCTCAACATGACCTTTTCTGAAAGTAGTGTTGGCATAGGTATGCTTCAGGTAAAGCAGTGCAGGAGATGGAGGTGTTCAGGATTTCTAAGATGTTGCATTCGTTTGCTTTACACTTGTGAGAAAGGAGTACCAGCTGTTTCACACGTGGAGAGCAGAACAAAATGAGCCTTTAATCAAAGACTTGGATCTGGCCTTCTGGATCTCTTTCTTAGGTTTTGGGTTGTTTGGGTTTTTTTCCTTGAGTTTATGATTTTTTCTGCCTTTCTCCCTGTGAACACTAAATGTTCACCATCTTGATGGACTGTATCTGTCATTCCAGGTAACTTTCACTGTTCTGAATGTCCATCATCAAAAAACATCCTCTGCAAAGCTGCATTTTCTTCCCTGCAGAACTCTTCCAAAGCGAAAATTTTTTTACAGAGAAAAAATGTCAACAGCTGTTGGAGAGGATGCAGCCATGATCTAACAGAGAGGACAGGACCTCTGTAATCAAAAACATTTCCTCAAGCTGGAACTTATTAACATAAGGGATAAAGGGTGACAGCGCTAATGCTCGTTTAACATGATTTTTATTGGGTGGATGTGATTCTCAAGAACCACCCATGGTGTAAAGATGTATGTTGTCTAAACATACATTGTAGTAATTTGCTTTATGTAGTAGTAGAATTAACCAGATGATGCAGACATTCTGGAGTAACGCTGTCAACATTTTCTTCTGCTTCCCAAATTTATTCTAAAGATGGCCTAGAGCCTAAGTACCTAGAAGCAGTACATTTAATAATAGTGTTCATCTACCAGCTTTTGTGTGTTCTTTAAAGCACAACCTGAGAACCTGTTTCTTCCTAACTTATCCCCACCCCCGAAGAAATCCAGATTCCAGGTTTGCGTGAATTCTGTGCCTTCTGCTTCTGTATACTCTAGGGATTTGTTATTGCATTATTTTTAACATTCAAATTCTAGAAGTCTGGGCATGTTAACAGTGTGTGAATTTCCCAAGTGGTCATCTACTGCACTTTTTTCTCCAAGGAAAGAGGAGAGAGTTAAGTTTAAGATTTGTTGCAGCTGGACTGTAATCAAGCTGATGGGAATGTAGTGATAAGAGGCAAAGAATTTGAATTTATTACATTTTTCTTCCTTTCCTGCTGCTGAGTACTGCAGTAATTTCACTGAGCTCATGTGTCCTTCCTGGTCTCACTAAACAAATGCATTAGAAAACCTCTCATATAAAGTACATAATAAACTGTGACTGGGTAATGAAGTATCTCCCACCAGCCTTTGTGTGTGTTCAGTGCAAACAGAAGTGCCCAGAGTGTCTGTGTAACGATGAAGAAGGGTGTGGGAGACTCATGGTCTGGGAGAGCCATTCCCTGCACTTTCAAAAGCTGACAGCAGCCTCTCCATGTCTGCCTCTGTGGCTCAGCCCTACCTTGACCTCGAGGCCTTGCTGCTGGAGATGAGGGGTAATTTGTCCTGGTTTTACTCACTCCCCTGAGGTTTCTGTGTAGTGCCAGGTACTGTATTGGCCAGGGTTATTAAAGTGGTACCTGAATAACTGCCTGGTGGTAACAGCTTTTCTCTGGCCACTGCCCAGAGCTGTGCAGGATTGTGTGCCAACCACATTTAAGCATGGCTAAATGCTAAGATTCTCTGTGTTTTCATTTAGGAAACTAGCAAAAAACCTTATCCAAGTGCTATAAAATTGGAAGAAAACTTCAAACCGTTGCAGGACAAGAAGAAATATCGGCACAGACCCGAACCTCTCTTCATACCTCCTCCTTCCTTCAACCTCAGCATGTCCCACTCCGGTGCCACTCTGTACCAGAGCCAACTTCGTTCTCCGCGTGTTCTGGGCGATCACCTGCTGGACCGGACACACGAGCTGCCCCCCTACACTCCGCCACCGATGCTCAGTCCCGTCCGGCAAGGCTCTGGTCTCTTCAGCAGTGTTCTCACCTCTTCTCACAGCACATCACATGCTCAGCTGCCACTTACTCCACTGACACCCACTCCACGGGTGCTCCTGTGTCGGTCTAGTAAGTATTGCATTTACAGAGCAGCAGTACAAAGGAGAGACGATTGTCCTCTCTTCTCGTGTCACCAGGCTGATGGGTTTTGTGTGTGCCCATGTGCATGGCCAGTTCTGCTACTTCACAGGAAAAGTCCATCTTTAGTGGTAGTTTTGCCTTGGACTTTGTGAGGCATAAAGTGAATAGAGGAGCCTAATCTTCCAGTAAGGATGTGATCATTCCATGTGGTCTGCCTCAAGAAAGGACCACCATGCCTCTTATTACATCTGGGCCTTCTGAAGTGGAGGAAAAAAACCTAGTTTGAGACATGGGGTTCGGGTTAAGTATTTGTTGTTCTGTAGTTCACAGGAAAAGGTATCTAATCACTCAGAATCAGGGCAGTAGAAACCTCTGCAAGTTCAGACATGTCTGTTATCTATAAAAATTTAGACTGTTTCTAAATATCAATGAAGCATCGTTTTTGCATCATAGACTGGAGTAATGTTTGTGTTAGGAGGGAGGTGGCAATGCAGCCTGGGAGGGTCACCAGCAGCAAAACAGCAATACTCAAATTCTAATCTCTGTTTCAGATAGTATTGATGGAAGTGTCATTCCAGTGACGCCTGGGCCTGGAGAACAGACTGTTGAACCGTAAGAAAAACAGTATTTTTTGTCACTGCTTTTATAGATTAGCTCCAGCCTAGAGCCTGTGGCCTGAAGTGTTTTGAACCAGGCAGGAAGTGTTCAACTGCCTGAAATCATGTTGGGTTGAATGCATTTAAGGTTTCTGTGGATGGTGGCTAAAGACATTTGGAGCAAAGGGGTTGTGGAAGATTCAGGTGTCATGGCTCAGAACTGCCAGGGAGAGGCTTGGTGGGAGCCACTCGAAGTGAAACAACAGTTAGTGATGGCTGGGAAGAGTGCTGTGAGGAAAACATGCCAACACAGTATTCTTGCTTTTGTACGTACAGATATTAAGAGTGGAGCTTTGGAGTGGTGGTGTTACCTGGTAGGTTCCCCAGAGCAAAGGGCAAGACAGGATTGTCCCTCAGCAGTAATGGCTCCTTTTGCTCTTTGCTGAAGAGTACCATTCTCTGTGGAACAAAAATCTGCTGTTTCTGATGTCTAGCCTCTTTGCTAGTCATGCATATAAACTAGCTTGGGTTGTCCCTAAGGTATGATGTCTCAGTATGGCTTAAATTGCATATTGAAATTTTTGTTTTTCCCCAAGAGATCAGTTCTCTCTAGTATTCAAAATACTTATCCCACTGGGAGTAAAGCATTGCGTAAAGCAATCTGACACAATTTCCTGCCACTTCAGTGCAATAAAAGTTTTGTTGGAAATAACGCGAACACTAATCTGACTTTTGTTTTTTCTGCACATTGTGTAGTTGAATACTTATTTATTTATTCTTTTTATAGGCGAATCAATATCGGGTCCAGGTTCCAGGCTGACATTCCTGAGCTGCAGGACAGATTGCTAATGGAGAAAGACGTGCACAAGGCTACTTTGGTTTGGAAACCGTGGCCAGAACTGGAGAACAAAGTCTTCCAACAAAGAGGTATAATGACTTGCCATTTTAGAAGTTCCTACGTCAGCCTGTGCCTGTTGAAGAAATGCGCATTGATTTCTCGTGTCTGTGCTGAACAAAACGTTCAAGAGAATATTAATTGCTGAGAGTGCAGAGCAAGAGACTAGAACTACCTGGTGTAGGTTCAGAGCAACAGTATTATATAGTGGCATATAAAGGGAAGTCTGGATAACCTGTTTTCTGACAGCCAAGGGGGAAAGGTCATTGCTGGGAAGTTGGGTACTGAACTGCCTGGTAAATGCAGAGGTCACAGCTGAGAAGCAGCTGGTGGATCCTGTGCCTGTCCTGTGACCATAGTTGAGAGGAAATGTTGCAGGCTTGGTGGGTTCTACCAGTCCTGAGCAGAGTATTTTCCTGCTTCTAACATGGTTCATTCTGTTTCTCAACCCTGGCTGGATCCTTCTTGGCACAGTAAAATCACTGTTGTGTGCAAATCACTGCCTCACAGGCAGATCTCTGGCTCTGGAGTAGCCTGTCCCATGCCAAGGATGTGCTCCATTAACATCCTCTCCTCGATGATCCTGAAACAAGGAGATGAGATGTTGAGGAGAAAAAGTGTGGAAGAATCTGCTGCCCTGAACTATGTGGTCTTTGAGGGACATTACAGAATCCTTCGCTCTGGATGTTTGACTGACAGGCTACTGTATTAGCAGTAAAATGTTGACTTGTTTCTGACAGTGGAAGACCTTTTAAATATGAGCTGTTCCAGTGTGTTACCTGGTGGAGGAACTAACTCAGAATACGCTTTGCACTCTCTCTTTGAAGCAAAAGGAGATATTATGGTAAGATAAAAAAGCTGAAAGGAGAGATATGATCCTCTTCTGCAGATAAATTAGCATGCTTTATTAAATGGATTTAGATATGGTTATATAAAAAAGATTTCTGATTGATTTGCAATGATGCTTTAAACATCCTGTAACATTTTTGGGGAATGACTTTTCCCTTTATTCTCTAATAAATTTAAATTTCAAAGCAGTGCCTCTCTGAAGGCTTACTGTATATTTCATATAGATAAGATTACTTAGTTTATAGCCTTGGGGCTTTGAATGTCTCCCAGTGCTTGCTCCAGCCCTGATATTTCACAGGCTTTATATTTGGTCACAGAGAGCTTAGTCCTTCTCTAGCCCTTATACAAAACCTTTTTTTGGAGCAGCAATCACATCTACTTATTTGTTCAGAACTGTGAGGTAATTGCACACAGTTCTTATATAAATAATGCATTTCAAATATTTGCATTAGTTTAGTGATGGGAATGTTATTAACTAAGGCAAAACATCCATTTTGCCAAGTGTTAGGGAAAGGCAAGGCCCCTTGCATCAGTTCCTGGAAAGCCTGTATAAAAATCAAATGCAACAAAACATGGGGCTGGAATGAGTCTCACTGGATTGGCTAAATAGAGTGGGTTTTAGCTGTGTCCCAGTTTCCTTAGGCTCTGTTAGCTGTATCTGGGGGGTCTGAGAATATCAGGATGTGGAATATGCTTTACTGAGAGTCTGCATTTTCAGGGGAAAAATTTTTGGGATCCATAAATCCTGTTTTCCTGATCTGAAGGCGCTTAGCTTTACTTGCTGTCATTCTTGACAGATGTTGACCTAAACAGATATTCTAGAATTTTTAATGCTATAAATATTAACAAACGAAATCAAATAAATGAAATATTAACTGTCAAACCAACCATTAAATATTAGTATTAATTAATACTACCAAGTCAAACACTAAAAATGTATTTGTTTGTGGCAAGCAAAATGGAGGGAAAGAGCTGCAAGTTGCTAAGTAATAGCCACATTTGTGTTCATTAAGGCAGGACAGGTGCACGTTAGGTGCTCTTCTGTGAGGTACAGTGTTAATGGGCCTCAGAGTAATTTGATGTGAATTTATATGACAGAAAAAAGAGAGAAAATTAATTCATATCCTCATACCAAATAGTCTGCTAAATGCAGTTTTATGCCACAGCTGATTGCTTTTCCTAATTCTGTTTTTCCCTGCTTTTTCATTTAGGTTGCTCTTGAAAAGCTGCTGTTGAGAAAGCCAGTGAGATTGAAGTGTCATCCTTTGGCAAATTACCACTATGCCGGTACGTTTCTGTGTGATCTCTCTATCTGTTACACAGAGTCCAGGCTGGAGCATGGGATCACGTTGCACTCTCTGCTGTCTGCTGCAGGGATGGCAGCATTTAATAGAGAGATGATGTGGACAGTGCCAAGGGTACTCCCAGAGCCGTTTGTTGCAAGTTTAGCAGTTTTTTACATGACTGACAGTGTACAGAAGCTTTGCATCCATGTTGCTGTGTAGGATTCTATGGATTTAAAACTGCCTTGGGTGATTATTTTTCTTTTAAACTGAAATTTAACAATTTCATCTCCTTTTAAAACTGCTGTTACTTGTAATTTATAATTTAGTATTAGTAACATCTTAATTTTCTGGTACATAAACAATCTGCCATTCTGCCCACTTCCTCCAAGGTGATGGTGCACAATAAACAAATATGATAATCATGAGCATCCTTCCAAAGAGGCAGTGCTGTAACTCTCACTAGGATCCTAGTGCTGCTTACAGAGCCTCTGTGTGGGGATCTGGTTGAGAAAGTCTGGGTTGGTGACTTGTTTCATAAACACAGCAAGAACTGCATTGTAGTGATGAAGCAGAAGTGAAATACAAATGTGGTGTCAAGCTACTGGACTTCATTTGTGTCACCTGAGCATAGATGGCAAATGCCTCTCCTCTGCAGCCCTCCCTGCTATTGCTAAGTGCTTTGTAGTGGCTAATAACAGCTGAGACACAGAATAGGGTTTTACATAAGGACATTTAAGACTTCACGTCCAGTTCAGGCTCAATAGGAAATGAACCAAGAATCTTCTGGTGGTCAATCAGTCAATCAATCACAGTGTCCAAGGTCATATACTCATTTCAGTTACAGTCACTGAGCAAGGTAAGTAGAGAAGCAGGATAGTTTCTGACTGTAGCAGCCCACAGGAATGACTTCCAAGTAACAAGAAATCTTTGTAAAGCAACCCATTAACCCCTTAGCCTGAGAACAAGAACAGAAATGTGTTTGATGGTAGCTGATAGTGACAGTGAATAAATGTGAACGTCAGGTTTTCAGTTTTCTCTTGAGGGAGGTGCCTGTGCCTGTGCCTGTGATAGCAGCTCTGTTGCAGTCCAAAGGGTGAACACGGGAATGGATGGGGAAGAAGGACATCAGCCAGGAACTTTGATCAGGGTCTCTTTTCTGAAGAGATGACACCAAATCTCATGTGTGAGACAGTTCAAGGGCATGACAGAGGAAGATGAGGCAATATCCCACAGCCTCATCATCAGTAAACAATCTAATTAGCAGAACAGATACTTCTGCCTGTGTGGCAGAGGAGGAACAGTCTTTACTAAAGCAACTTCACAGTAGTTTCAGAAAGAATTCATTGGGATTCAGGGAGGAGCCAAGAGACTGTTTTGGTTAATCTTTCACATGAGATGATGCTAATCCTTGGTAACTAGCACTGAGACCTGTGGACACCTGTGAATCCCTATTTCTCATGCAGGAAAGAAAGTTCAATTGTGTTTATCACAGAATGAAATAAAATCTCGCCAGTCTGGATTTAAGTGCCATAAAATAACAAGACAAAGCATTACTTTCTAATGCTCTTGCATGCAACATGTGATTGTAACTTATACTGACAACATTGCTCTAGCACTGTGCAGCAGCTCTTGAATAACAGTTCATTTCTGATTGATAATCAGCCACTCAAGGTATATGAGAATTTTTCACCATCTAGTGCATGAATAGCTTTAATATGACTTCAAGTGGCATCACTTTGGGATAACTTCATGTTTTCTGCTCCATACTCAGAAATCACAGCTCTCAGGCTTGCCACATTGAAAGGTGGAATACATTGAAACAGAGCATGCCACTGACTCATGAGAATTAACTCATTAGAGTAACACAAACAACAGATATCCAAACTCATCCTTAGCATTGCCTTTGAATGAGGGTATAGGCAAATAGCTCACCTTTGAAACTTGTTAGCTTGTGAAGGAAGCCTCTTGTAAAATTTGAAGATTTTCTGTTGTGTGCCAAGACAGCAGGACATGCCGACCCAGGACTCCTTGGAAGAATACTCTAATCTCTGTCCTAAGACTTTGCCATCTGTCAGGATGGTGTTTGAGGAAGAGAGAGGGAGCCTAATACAAGTGGGGCACTATTGCAGTATTGCAAACACTTGAACTGTTGTCCTTTGAACAATGGAGTTTCTCAGGTCTGAAGTTCTGCAGTGAGAACTGCAGGAGAGATGGTCTCTGACACAGGGCACTTCAGGCAGTCTGGAAGTTCCTTGTCCATGCTGTGACAGGGTGTGGATCAGACCCAGCATATGCTGTACGTGGTGGATTTCAGCTGCTTCTCCATGGGGCTCCCTGGATGTACATGTAGCCCCCTTGAAACCCACAAGTTGGGCCCAAAGCACACAAATGAATAGAAGATATTTAATGTCAATTAATCAGTGCAAAAGCCAGTAAGGCAGGTGAAACAAAACGCAGAATAAATACCTAAACATAAAGATCAGCTTTAAAATTTGATGTGTATTCTAAAGCCCCAAATTCTTTTTTGCTGCATTGCAGATCTCTCTCTATGCACGTTCTCTATATCTCCCTCAAGCTAACAAGAGCAAAAGTGGTTTCCCAGCAACCAGAGTTAAAAACAGCTTTTCTTCTGTTTCTTTTCCTACACAGGATTTATTCTATTAATTAGGTTACTTCCAATTAACCCGCATAATCTTATAAGGGTCTCTGCTAATACCACAGCTATTGGGGAAAGTCTGCAAGGCCCAAATTCTCCATAGGTGTGCAACAAAATTAGTTCATGGAAGTGATTCTGTTATTATTTTTATTGTGTTGTGTTTTTTTAGGAGGGTGGAGTAGAGGCAGGAGGGCAGAATGACTAGAAAAGAATAAAATCTCTCCTGGTGTTGTCATGCTTTTTAAAGTTATGTTTTGCCGTAATGGAGTAGCCCCCTGGACTGAATGAGTGCATTTACCCCTGCACAAAGGGAGGGTAAATGCTAATGACTGACGGGTGGTTTAAGAAGGGAATGATGCTGGTTCAGGGTGGGAAAAGATGGAAATGCAGTGTGTCAGCAGAAAGATCTCTGGGTGATAACAGAATAAGAAAAACTCATGGCTTGAAGCCAGTGCCTTTCTCTTAAGAGAGCTTTAAGTGTAAATCTCTGCGAAAATAACTAATACATGCTTATATCTAGTACTGGAAGAGCCTGTAGAAAACAGGTTGCAGAAAAGTTAATTTTGTAGTTTTCAGCATATAAAGGAGTGATGAGCTACCTGCTCTGAGCTTGTAAGCCTGGGAGCTGATGCTGAAAAGCAAAACTTTTGCAGTTAATAACATTGGTATTTTTTAAGACAAAAGCAACCTGTAGAGTTCAATACCATGTGTGGTGCCAAGACCAAGTTAACTGAAATCAGTGCAGAGGCAAGCATTTCTATGGAGAGTAGTAACATTATCAGGAATATTAGGGATTTCTTTTCATAAAAGTTTTAGATGTTTCAGAAATTCTCAGACTGAAATAGAATCTTCTCATAGTATAAGTAATTTCAAAGGCATCCACTTTATGACTTCTTGCATATCCTTCCTTTAATGTATGTAATGCTGCCCACTCCTAACAAACAGAACACTGCTTTGATGCAGTAGAGCAATCCTGTGTTCCTTCTGTTTGACTAATATTGAGAAAGCATAAATTCATTTCAATTTAAATGTTGATTTCACATTTTCATGGGCAGTTAGGCCAGGAGACCAAACACAGAATAACAATATTCAGAAGTTTTATATACAGCTTCCATTAAATGATAAAAACCACTTTGTGCACATTGCACATTGCTACAGTCTCTACCTACTTGTGCCCTCTGTCACAGAGATTTACATGTCTTATCCCAAGCCATGCAAGTGAAGAGCTGCAGAAGCATCTTACAGAAGTTATTATCTGGAGAACAAAAAAGATACATTAACTTCTGTGTCATCAAATGTAAAGTGCCGTACATGGGAATAAGCAATATAAGCCTTACATAGGAAATTATGAGCTCTGTGGTGGTACTTCTCAATTAGAATGAGAGTTTGGGATTGTAATGCTAGTTCTAAGAAAGTATCAGCTGTATTTTACAACAGCTAAAAACAATAGTCAGGTGTTAAGAGGATAGAAAACATGGTGATGCCACTGTGAAAGTCTGGATTTTATGTGGACTTCATGTACCTTTCTGGTCCTGTTGTCTCTATAGGAATGTTTTAGTACTGGAAAAGGTTCGGAGGGGAACAGCAGTAATGATCAAAGGTTTGGGAGTGATAGAAAGGGTACACAATTCTGAATAGCATGGGGGGTGATGGTCAAGGTTGGGTTCACTTTCTCCTCCACCTGAAGAATGAAGGGTCATCCAGTGAAGCTACTGAGAGCCAGGAAGCAAAGAAAGGGAGGTGGCTCTTCATGCAGAGGGCCCACTGCTCTGTGAAAACTCCTTGGCAAAGGGTGTTTGGGTACGAGAAGTTTAATTGGTTGAAAGGAAGAGCAGCTCAGCACTTACAAGGGTAGTTACTAAATAAGCAAATTGCAACAGACTCAGGAAATCCCCTGTGCCCAACATGGTCAGAGGTTAGGAAAAATTAAGGAGAGGCATTGTATTTGCTTGCCCTGATCTTACTGTTTCCTGGGCAACTGCCTGTCACCACTGCTGGAGACCAAATACTGGTGAGATGGACTTCAGGTCTGAGTCAGTACAGCCATACTTGTATTGGTAGCAGCAATCACTCACATGTGCTTGAAACTTCCCAATTCTTGTTTCAGATACAGCATCAACATAAAGGTGGTGAGTTTTTATCGTTCATAATGATTTCACTTTCTTTTTAAGGCTCTGACAAATGGACACATCAAGAAAGGAGGCTGTTCAAAGAGGCATTGTCCACCTACAGCAAGGATTTCATATTTGTACAGAAAATGGTATGGTTATTTCTGTTCTGTCAGTTGCTGGGTTTTTTTCCTTTTGCTCTATTCTGTTCCTCTTCATTTTCGCTCCAGTGCCAGACCAGCTGATTTCAGGCATAGAGGCAGCAGTGGTTACAAGAACACCGATAGGAGGGGTATATTCATGGGGTGTACCTGTGCATTAGGTACTAGTAAAAAACAGTTATAAATAAATAAAAGTTCCTCATGTTTTTATATGTGAAAGTTTTCACACCTAGAATCCAAATCATGGCATTTTATGTGTGGGACAAGTATGGTTTTTTCATTATCATCTTGGTGTTCTTTGGCAGTTTGTTACAAGGTACCTGGGGGCTGAAACCTGTTAATAAAGAGAAAACATGCTTGGGCTTACTTTTCATGTTCTGCCACAAAGCAGAAAAGACAAGCTTATAAATTTCAGGGCACAATACCCTACTTCTTAGCTCAAATGTTGAAAAACATGTGGGTTTATGTGAATCAAGTCTTAAATCCTAGATTTCTCAGTGGTGCTGTACACTTGAGCTACAGAAGTACATTCTGAGTCATTTTCTGTCTGGAGTCTAGAGAATCCCAGAGAAATCTACTGAAGCTAAAAAAATCAACACATATTTGACTGAAAAAAAATTTAAAATAATTATTCTACAAGAGTATTCCTGTTGTAGTCAAACTGCCTTTTTCCTCCATTTGAATATTTGAGTAATAAAGCCTGCCTCTTGAAGTATATTAAAAATATGTTGAATGAAAGCTTAAAGTTAAGATTGGACTATTTCTGTAATTCCTTAACTACAGGTTAAGTCAAAGACAGTTGCACAATGTGTGGAATACTACTATACCTGGAAGAAAATCTTGCGTTTGGGACGGAAACACAGAACACGTTTAGAGAAGAAAAGAGATGAATGCTTGGTAAGTCTAAAAGAAGATGAGAAAGTTGAACGCTTCATAATTTTTGTTTGTCCTGTTTTGAGGAGGAGGTTGAATTAGGTGACATAGGTATCTTTCAATAGAAATTATTCCATGACTCTAAATTATGTTCTGTACACATATTGTGTGACCTCAGCTACACCAAGATTTGTGTGGCTGGACTGCAATGAGATAAAAGTGCATTATCTAATTGTAGTCCAGGGAAACCTGTGTAAATTATGCCTGTGCCCATGTGTGCTCCTAAAGGCTGCTTTAACATTCTAGTACAAATACCACTTGAGATGTGTTGGTTTGTGGGCTGAGGGCTTTTTTGTTGGTTGTTTTGGGGTTTTGTTAAAGTAACTAGACTACAAGTACAGCATACATGGCCTTTCTGATGGCAGGACAGCCTGGCATCTGTAGATCTTTGGAGCCACAGCTCCATAATACAGCAAGATGAGAAGTTTATTCAGGGTGGGAAGAAATACTGATACTGGGATGAACACTTGACTAAAGAGCATGCTGTTCCAGAACTGTATATGACCTAATATCCACTGCTGTCTTTGAGCATATTTGTAGTATTCCTTAAATGCACTATCTATTTTAGACAAGTGGAGAAGAGGAAGTGTTAGAGGAAGATGAGGAGATCGAAGAAGACCGAAAGGAAGAAAGGGAAATGCAGAAGTCACCTGACCCACCAGCTATCTCTCTTGTTGGACCTATAGATCTGCCTGCCGTTCAGGGTCTTTCACTTTCTTCGTCCTCCTTCATCTGTGAAATGCCAAACTGTGGCGCTGTATGTGTGTTTGGTATATTTAAGGGGGAGAGGGTGGTGGTGGTCATGTATGTAAACTACTGAATTGTGATTTTGACTGCTTTTAATTCCCGCTCCACAAAATACAAGCAGTTAGATCTGTACAGAAAACTGAATTCTGAGATGATGTATCAGTTAGAAATACTATATGGCAACAGCTCCAATTAGGTTGCACAACTTTAATAATGGGATAGTTCACTGCTTTGTTTTATTATGATTGTCTTTAACTGTAGTGGGATACTGCTGAAAGCAAGTACCATTTGACCAAGTAGGTGGTGCATATGAGACGTGTGCACTTGTTCAGTTGTGATATGCATTCAGTATCCTACTTTCTGCAGTTCCTGTTCCAGTGTCTTCTTGTGATTTCTTGGGGTTTATTTTTTTGTGTGTGTGTTGTTTTTTCCCCTCCCCTCCACCCTGCTCCCTGCCAGGTGTTCAGTTCCCGACAGGCGCTGAACGGCCACGCTCGCATTCATGGAGGTACGAACCAGGTGCCCAAAGCACGCTGCACCATTCCCGGCACGAAGCAGAAATCCGGTACGCAGAGCGGATACTGCTCCATCAAGAGCTCACCTGCCCACAGCACAACAAGCGGAGAGACCGACCCAACGACAATTTTTCCTTGCAAGGAATGTGGCAAGTAAGTGTGACTGTCTGCAGTACTGCAGCACCTTTGCCTGTTTAAATTCCAGATCAGTAGTGCTGTGAACAAACTTCGTATTTTGCTCAGATTGTCTTGGAAGAAGTTTTCCCCCTAGATGATAAATTCTCTTACCGAAAGGGTCGGAGATAGGTGTGCATGACAGTTTGGATGCCCCTGCAGTATCTACTCCTATTTTCCACTTACCTGCTAGAATTCTACATCTAACATTCCAGCTTCCTGCTTCATCACAGACTTGGATGTGACAGTGGGCAACTTATTCTGTGTTGCTGTGCTTGAGTTTGTCCATCGTAACATGGTATTCCTTCACTTTTTCCCTGTTGTGCAAGATGGTTGTGAAACTGATAGAGGGAGCATTAGAATGTGCATAGATAGGTGTGGGAGCTACAAACTAACTACCTCTGGCAGAGTTAGAGTGGGCCATTTTGATACCATCAGGATGTATAAATCTGGTAATATGTCCCTGAAATTCGCACCATGGCATTGCAGACTTCACTGACTTCTATTTCAGGACAAGGAAGCAAATGTACTGATAAGTTGTTGAGTCTTTTTTGGCTCATTTCATCAAAAGCAGTGCATTTTTATCTGTTTTTTTTTCCTTTAAATCTTAGGGTCTTTTTCAAAATCAAAAGCCGCAATGCTCATATGAAGACTCACAGGCAACAAGAAGAACAGCAAAGGCAGAAGGCTCAGAAAGCTGCTGTGGCGGCAGAAATGGCAGCCACTATTGCAAGAACTACTGGGCCAGCTGGGCATAGTTTGATCCCCCTGGATCACATGAGTTTGGTTAAACATGTTGAAAATGTTGGTGACATTGATGACGATGTTGTTCCAGATCTGGGTGATGTCATGGAAGAGAATGAAGTCATGGATGCTGACCTCTTACTGGATGATGAAGATCCAGATCTACTGCAGGATGATGCTGAGTTGTAAATAAAGTTGTTTGATAGACAGCTACTGAGCACACCCTGAACGGATCAATCAGGAAACTTGGACTGCTTGTTTATTCCCACTGATTGTAAACTACCTGTTGAAAATTATAATTCTTTTATCCAGGTCTAGAAAAAAAAATCTGCTTTTTTCCCTTTTTTTTTATTAATTTGTGTTTTGGGGGAAGAAATAAATAATTGGTACAAATATTCTTATAAGGTGTTTTTATCTGAGCTCTTTTTGCTGATAACTTACAAGGCCACTAATTACAGAAGTTCATGGTTCTGCTATCAGTTCCTACCAGATGGTCCTGGTAGAATCTTTAGTCTTTAACTCTTCCAAGTTTCATTTTACCCCAATTACAAGAATAAATTTCCCACACTTCTGATGAAACATTTTTTTGCCTATATTGGATCATTTCCAGCATCTTCTAGAGAGTAAATGTCATCTCTCTTAAAGATGAGATTACATTATTTGTCTTTGTGCTGCCATTTGAAGGGAGATGGAGGAAAAAAAAAATCTGGTTTAACTGTGAAAGAGTTAGTAATATAGTAGTTCATTTTCAGTTCTGTCTTGGTTACACAGGACATTTTAGACCTTCCATTTTATCAAGGTTTTGATCTGCTGATTTTAAAATGACCTAAATTCAAGGACTGAAGAAGGAAAATGATTATTCTGTGGCTCACATCCTCTGATGGAAGCACTGAATCAGGAACACTGCCTTGGTAATCAGATTGCACTGGAAATATTGTCCCATGACAATAGATCACACTGTGGAATAGCCATCTCTGTGGTTTTAGGGGAGTGTGTGCTTGAGCAATGCTTACTCTCTCACCAGACGAACACAGGGAAGCCATTGGAAAAGAAACTGATACTGTTTCAGCACCTAGGTATAACGCATTATTCTTGTGCCATTTTCAGTCCTCTCCATTACATCAAATTCAGCTGTTGTTTATTGATTATAAACATACTTCAAAGGTGAGTTGATGTTGCTGTTTAATGACCATTTCTCCTCTCTTAGGTTCAGAGCTACATGCTGGTCACCTGACACAGTTTATATAAATTTAGATTTGGTTCTCTGATTAAACAGGTTATTGAAAGAATTGTACGTTACAGAATAAAACAATTAAGGAAGAAATGGAGTTAGGTTGAGTGGACCTTTAATTACAGAATATGAACGCTGATTGCGAGCTCTCACAGACAGCAGCACTGATTTTCTTGTGAATTTTGCACAGTAGAGGAGTATTGTTAACTATAAAATATTTTATGATACTTATTTCAGATCTTCCAGGCTTCAGGTTTGTTTGGGGTTTTCTTATGGGTTGGGTTTTATTTTATTGGGTTCTTTTTGCCATATTCTTAATATCTTCAGCAGAATCTGAGGGATGGTGGGTCTTACTTTCTACTGTCTTTCATCCTTATTTAACTATGCAAAATGAGGGTAAATCATGGCACTTTTATAGGAGTACTGGACCACGCAAGTTCAAAACAAGTGGGACCCACTGGCAGAGAGAGGTGTCTTCTCTGTCAAAGCCAAATATGTGAAGCCAAATGACTTCAAGTTTCTACTTAAGGTCGAATGTTCTGATACTAAAGTACAACCCTTCAGGAGAATGGAAATAACTTCTCAGTTTCCGGTTAGTGAAGTTCTTCTGTACGTGGTTTAGTGTTCTGGGGGGTTTTCCAGAGGTTTTTGCAGTTGGTTTTGACCAGTGGGTGGAATTTAACTCCTGTCACTTAAGAGGTGATGTTCCCAGTCATTGTACCCTTGAGGAGATAGGCAGCAGCAGCAGCCTTTTCTTTCCCGACCTGCCACTCAGCACATTCCCCAGCAGTTCCTGTCCATGCTGTGACATTTTATGGGGGGCCGTATGCAACCCAGGTTCAGCAGACTGGGTGCTCAGCTGTGTACCTCCAGCCAGACCCAGTGACAAAAAAATCTCAAAGATGGTGCAAGTCTTCGTGGTTTACAAAGTGGAGGCTTTTGGGAGCAGTAAAACACGTTGGCTTTCAGGAGCCTCTGTTGAAAAAAGCCCAGCAGAGTCTACTCTTCCTCTCCCAAGCTTATATAATTTTGAACTTTTAAAGATCTTTGTGAGAAAGGCTCTACACTGGAAAATGGACACATTTTCAGGTTTCTGGTGGGAAAAACCTGTTTAAGCAAACTGATGATTGAAATCAGAGTTCTGCTTGAAGAACTGCATGAAAAACAGTAGAAACTTAAGGGGCTTGATTCTGAAGAGTAGCTCTGTATTAAAGAATCTGCAGTGGCACTTTTTTAGTAACAATTGGACAGGATCCGCGCTAAACTTAGTATCTATAAATATATATATACACACATACATATGCCTGGTTAAGTAACATTAATTGGGTGCTGTTTTCCTGTACAGCCAAGAATATAATAGAACAACGATAACCAAAGAAGTTCTTCATAAAGGGAAAAAAAAAAAGAAATGCACATTTCCTAAGCAGTACATGATTTAGGCCTCAAACTTTGACTTTGTCATTATTAAGTGTTGCATTGGCTGATGTTAAATGTGCTGTTCTGCCTATTTGTACATGAGTTGAACATAGTTTTGTTTCAGGCAACATTTTTCTTGCTGAAGGTTGATGATGGAAAATTATTCAATATTGGAACTAGTCCTCTTTGATAAAACCTGTACATACAGAAAACATATTTTATGAGAAAAATCTTATTTTCAATATTTAACTGTTATTTTATTAGAAGATGGTTGTGTAAATATTTTAGGCGTTTTAGTGTAAAAAGCGGACTGTAATTTTAGGTGGCAGAGGAAGTAACAAAATAAAATATATACCTTTGATAGAGCTTGTGATCTATGCTGGTTTCAGGTTCCCATTGTTAGCATTTGACTTGCACACACCTTGATTTCAGGTTACTGCCTACCTGGCTGTGTGTATTTAAAGATGGTTTAGTGGCATAAATCAGTATTTGTTTATTTCCCACCCCCCCCTTTAAAGATTTGGTACGGATCAGAATCTGCGTTGTATCACTAGCCGCTATTTGTATGTGTAAAAAGAATGGGGTTTATGTGCCATTTCCAGTAATTATTGTATTTCGGTAAAATACGGTCGGATGGGTTTTGCTCTAACAGGCTTGAATCTCTTTTAAAAATATTCTTAAGAGAGTGGAGAACGTTGAAAACTAGGATTCGTGTAGTTGGTTTTGTTTTGTTTTAAAGGATTCCTAGATATCACGACGGGGAGCGCCTGTGAGGGGGCCGGGGGCCGCCGTTGGCGGGAAGCGGCTGAGGGGGAGCCGCTGCTCCGCCGGTGCTGCCCTGAGGCAGCGCTCGGGGGAGGTGGGAACGGCGTGGGGAGCCGAGCTGGGAGCTCGCATGGCTCGTTCGACGCGCTACGAGCCCCCAGCTCGCCTCCGCAGCGCCGCGGCCAGAGCCTCCGCAGCGGGGGAAGGAGGTGGGGATGCGGCCGCTCTTCTCCTTCCGGGCGATGCGGGGCGGGCTGGGGCGGAGCCAAGATGGCGGCGGGGTGGCTGTGGCGGCGGCTCTGTCAGGTGCGGTGTGTGGCGGGACAGGGGACGCGGGAGCGCTGTCCTCCTCCTCATCCTCTTCCTCCTCCTCCTCCTCGTTCTTTTCTTGAGGGGAGTGGGAAAAGGGGACGTGGCAAATGTTATCCTTCGGGCTCCGGGGGGGTTAAGTTTGTACAGCGTGGGACTGTGTCTCTGCACGCCTGGCGGGTCCTCAGAGCTCTTCCCTGCAGCTCTGTGGTTCTCCCGCAGCTAGTCTGGGTGGAAGGGATAGTGGGGAATAGGTGGCTTGGATTTGGAGGTAACGTGCTAGGCGCGTTTCTAGTCCTGGAAGTTTCAAAGCTTGGAAGTTTTAACGTAAAATAATAGGAAAGCATTTTGCATTGACGATGTTTGCTAGTTCGGACTTAAAAACAGTGATTGCTTTCTCTCAAATTGAGAAAATTGGATTTTCTGAAGCTCTAAACTCTCTTCTGTGTAGGCACTGTGTTCTGGACTTGCTTTTCAGGCATCTGTCTCCCCCTGACACTTCAGAGGCTCTCAGCCAAACAAAATTAAGGCTATTTTGCACTAAGAGAGGGGCAATTATGTTTTGTGCAAGGTCTTGGTTCGCCCAGGAAGTTGAATTCTGTTACATTGCACTCTTTGAGTGTCTTTTCCACCTTCTGTGACGGCCATTAGCAAGAGCACATCATAAAATCAGACAGTGAAGCTGTTAAAATTCACTTTTTGGCCCACTGAATGCCATCTCTGCCACCTGAGATAGTCAGTGTATCATTCTGTCAAAATTTTCTAAGTGCACATTTCATTTAATGTTACAAGAGCTTCTGACTTGATGCATATCTGCTTGATTAGGAACAAAGGGGGATGGCACGTGGTGGGAATAATATGCACAATCATAGGATATTGGAAAGACTTCATCAGGTTTTGTTTTATTCATTTTTACTGCCTGAAGGCTGAAATTTTTGTATCTAAAACCGCATAGCACAATACACTATAAGTGCATATGTCTTTGTATGCAAATAATAAATCCTTATTACCAGGCCAAGCAGTTAAAAGTAAAAGAATACCTAGCATAGACTGCATACACACACACATTAAAAAACCAAAAACAGATAAATATTTCAGTTGTGATTACACTTAATAGCCTTACTTTTGTCATCTGGGGTCAGATTCTGTGCCATGTACCTGCACAAACAGCTTAAGCCCTGCACTGAATACAGTCTTTTATGCTCATGGGCCTGTCTGCTTCCTGAAGTGGTGTCAGGTGATTGTTACTGTACTTCATATTGGCCTTGAATGGAAGGAAGGCAGCATTCTGAGTTGAGGGAGAGAGAATTGAGGTGCAAATGTCAACATAATTTTGTCATAGAATGTTGCCTTTTCCCCCAGCCTGGAAAAGAAACTCGAGATCATTTTAGCAAGGAGGTAATATAAAAGGGGATCTTTATTGTGAAGGTCTTTGGGAGCAGTTATGGAAAGGTGTCCATAAAAGCCCACCCCCTCCAGGGATGAGTACATATTTATAGCTTTTAGGAAATTAGCATAATTGATTAAAAGCACCAATAAGGAGAACAAGTGGTGATTCAATTCCCCCCAGGTCTAGTCCCTTCTCTGGAGCCCCCCTCTCAGCACCGGCTGTACTTTGTTTATGAAAATGCACCTCAGAGTTGTTCTCGGCCTTGGTTCCCAGGAAGAACCAAGATAGGACAGGGCCTTGCACCCCCCTAGGGCTTGGAGCTCTGGAATTTGTTTTGTCTTTCTGCTTAGGGAAAGGCCATGAAAAAGTACTGGAAAAGCTAGCTATTGAAATAGGCTACAGAGCTACAAATATATGTGCAAAGAGTACAGAGAACATATAAAAGAAAAAAGGCAGAAACCAAATGGCATCAGAATCATAGAATGGCCTGGTTGGAAGGGCCTTTCATGACCATCTGTTTTCCACCCCCTGCCATGTGCAGGGACACCTGCTAGCTCAGGTTGCTCAGAGCCCCATCCAGCCTTCTTTATTGGAAGCAGCGTTTGTAGGATAAATAGCAACTGTGGCAGAATTATTTCAGAAAACAGCTTTGCTCACTGCTGATGTCTGATGAATGTATGATGCATACTGGAAGAGGTTAGGGACCTAGGAGCAGCATAGAGTCAGTTATGCATATCCATGAGCAGCTACAGTAAGATGACCTGGAAAAGTGTAAACTCTGTCTGTTTTCTGATGGTTTGATTAGACAGTCACCTGTATAACTCTTGGGTAGGGTATCTGTCTTCTCTTTTAAAGCTATAACTCCAGCACATGTCAAAAGAGAGCATCAAGGGGCAAGATAAGTAACTAATTTAGCTTCAGCATTCTGCTGCAGCCCTGAGGTTCTGTTAAACAAGTGAGAGTTCCTTTTTTTCCCCTCCTCAAGTAGTCTATAGCTTTGCTGAATTAAGAATTCATGGAAGGAAGCTAGAAGCCACGTAATGTTCAGAAGGGAACAATTATTCTAGTATGAAAGATAGTAATGTTACATGATTAACAACTATATTCCTTTTCTAACACAGAAAATCATCTTTTAGACTTGGTTCATTTACTTGTGAGAAGTATTTCAATTTAAATGTTCTCTTCCAAAGAACAAGTGTTCAAAATCACAAGGAGCTTTTTTTTGAAGAAACAATAAATTTCCAGTTAAATTCACAGATTGAATTTCTGCATTTATAAGATAGTGTTTTCAATTGCTTTTGTAAGTCCTACTTAAGCTTGATAAAACTAATTATATATTGCACCATGAAAGTAAAACTAAAGAGAAAATATTATCGTATACAGAAATGGCATCTGATGCCACAAAAATACATTTTTCTGTTAAAAATATGGGTTGTGATTGCTATTCAGGTGCCTCAGTAGTAAGTGCGTGCTGTTACTGTGCCCTTAATGTGCTTCTTTTTTTAGGTGCTATTGTATACTGAAATACATTTCCATGCTCCTGTTTTCCTGTGTTTTCCAATGGAGCAGATTTCCTAGTTTGTCATATGAGTGCCTAGGAACGTGCTGTGCATTGGTGTGCAAAAAAGTCATCTTTAATAAACCTGTAATAAGTGGCTGCTTTCTGGTTTGGGGAAAAAAACTTGCAACATAACCTCTCTGTTTTATCCAGGGATCAGCTTTTCCTGTCAGTTATGCAAGCAGAATTATGCAAAAGCAGTATTTTCTTCCGTAAGTGTAACAGCCCCTCCTCCTTCCACTGCTCCTCCATAGTCCCTGAAAAAATAAAAGCCAACTTTAATTTATTTTATGCTTTCCCCATGGCTGTATTTCTAGGAGCTCCAACTTGATGGGAGCACGGCTGGCTGGATCCCATGGTGATACACAGGAGCCTAAGACTAATCCTTTGGTGAGTGTTCTGTAACATAGTGTTTTGTACATTATCTTAGTAGTAAAGAGGACATCCAGAAAAACTTGAATTATTTTCCTGCAGCTTTTTGAAGGTCTGTCTCAGTGATGTCAGATTTGTCGTAGAGAAAGAAATAATTTAGATTATTGGTATTTGAGATCTTCCGGTTTGTTGGGTTTTTTTCCAACAAGATTTCTGTAGCTCACAGTTGCCTCTCAGTAACTTTCTCCCTTTTTTATGCAGCCGTAACTCTATGAAATACCAATTTTTTGGCCATATTCAGTTCAACGCCTGCAGCAGCTTAGCAGCCTTTTGACAAGGGCTTCAGAAACATCTGACAGGCAGTATTAGATCTACAGTGCTGATCCAGCCTTCCTGCCGCGTCTGGTACATGCTGGATTTAGTGTGCTAAACTGCCTAGGAGTGAACCTCTGGGAAAATCAGCACTTCTGCACTCATTAAGGCTCTTCCAGTTGATCAGCGAGCCCAGACCATCAGAAATTGAAGCTCTAACTGAAAATCATAAACTTGCTCTTGTACAAACATGAAGGATAATACACCTGGGGAAGACTGCTGTGTTTCAAGTAGCCTTAGAGTTGATTTAGTAAAGTGAGAATTCTGGTTGCTGTCCATAATGTCTATTTAATTTCCATACCCAAGCAAACTCTTAAGTGTTTTGAGTATTCACACACTGCTATTTAAAATACAAATATTGCTGCTCCAGGCTTGCTTTAACAATGAGTTTTGTTCTTGCCATTGTTAGTGTTCTCCTCCTTATATTTATCTGGCATTCCTTTTTTGGATGAAGAAATTTTACCTAACTGTTCAGAAGTTAGCTGTCTCTTCACACTTTGCTTTCCCTGGTAGAGTGAGACCTGTCAGTCAGGGTAATACAGTCAGACTCTGCTAGATAAACTAAAATAAGCAGCTCAACATGTTGTGGGGTGTTCTTGCTCTTTTACAAATGGGGCATGCAGGCTAAGGAAATCTGCAGTGCATGCATTAATTACGGGTAACATGGTGTGGTAACTTGTCCTTTCTTCAAAAATGCAGGTATCTATTTCAGATGAGCCAGAAACACTGTACAAGAGATTGTCCATTTTAGTTAAAGGCCATGATAAAGCTGTGTTGGACAGCTATGAATATTTTGCAGTGCTTGCAGCTAAAGAACTTGGCATCTCTGTTGAAAAAGTGTAAGTAACTGATCTGTAGGGTGATATGGAGTCAGATGCTTCTTCTGTCATCTACTGTAATTCGGGTCCTCTGCTTAGAAGGATTGTGGGTTTGTTTTTTTTTAAGAAATGGCTACAATCTGACATTCTTTTCTCAGATTATAGATCTAACACTTCTTTGATGGTGGGACAGTGATGAGAAAGCAGCAGCAGTTCTGTACTCAGCACTACCATAATGGAAATGCTTTTTATCCATATAAAGGATACTAACATTACTTCCAGTACAGCTGTCAGTTCTGTAGCTTCCCTGACCCAATGCTGGTTAATACTTGAGTGTTAATCATGCACATGTGAATTAATAGCAAACTGTACCCATGTTTCATATTTCTTTGTAGATCTTCTAAATGTCAAATAAGAACAGAGATTTCAGCATAATCTTTCAGATAAACTTGTATTATCATCCTTTATGTAACATGAAAGTTTCTTTTTCTTCTTCGCTCAGAGATAAACCCCCAAAGACGATAGAACGATTAACACTTCTCAAATCCGTACACATTTACAAGAAGCACAGAGTTCAGTATGAAATGAGAACACATTACGTGTGTTTAGAGGTAAGAAAGAAGGAAACAAAATTGTTCTAGGTGCACAATTCAGAGACATTATTAGATGCTAATGCACGAGTGAAAATGGTTTGGGGAGGAGAATGCAGGAGAATATTGGAAAACAGCTGACCTAGTTACATAAAATGCAGCACACATTATTCTGATTGCACAGCCTACATCACTTTTGGACCAAAAAGTTAATTTTTACCATCATCTTAACAGCTGAAAGAATGACTAAAGAAGATAAGGTAGAATTGAGGGTTACCTTTAGTGTGTTTATTCTCTTGGTTTCCAAAAATCAGTGGGATTAGAGTTTTCTCAGGAAGGAAAGAAGATGTAGCTGAATCATTGGCATTGCCAGTCACTAAGGGTTCTGTTCCCTGTGATTTGGTTTGATGTTTTTGAGCAGACTTTTGTCCTGTGCAGCATCATGTGGCAAACTAAAACTGTGTGTAGGAAATAGAAGAAAGGAAGCATAGAAAAACCACCAGCTCTGTGGCCGATGACACAGACATCTGTATGGTTTAGAATGCAGCTGTGGTTGACTTTCTTAGAAGAAAGGTTTACTGCCAGCATTTTGTGGCTCCTGGGTGTCCTACTGTGTATTTGCACAGTGCTTAGCAAAATGAGACTTTAAGTCCCCTGACACAAGTGCAGTACAAGTGGCTGCCCACAGACCATAAGCACTATTTTTGCCTTCCAGGAAAAACTAAAAGATCAGTAGTTCAGTGGAACCAGGAGAAACTAAAAAAATCAGTATTTCAGTGGAACTTTGGAGTTGCAAGATTTATAAGAGGCTTGAACTTTGGGAGTATAGAAAAGCTGGTGGTTCTTGCATAACCTGTAATTAATTTCATCTGATACCTGCAGTGTTAAGATCCACCACTTCCATCAAAATCAGTACATGTGTTCCCAGGCAGCATGTGCAGTTCTGTGAAGTAACTATGTTACACTTGCATGAGGGTTGAGTACAGATTAACTGCTTCTGTTCAGAGTATTATGGAAGCTGCCTTCTTGAAAGTTGTTTAGTCCCACAGCAAGGGCTAAAGAAGCTAGGGCAAACTTTTTTTTTAATTCTGTTTGAAGTATTATTAATAGTAGTTCATTAAAAAAATTCTTTCTGTTTTAGTTAAAATACCTAACAAGCAGTACTGCTGCAGTTTACTTGGAGTATGTGCAACGAAACTTACCTGAAGGGGTTGCCATGGAAGTCAAAAAGGTGAGTTTCCACCCCACATTATTAACTGTTAGAAGTCTGATGCAAGTACCAGTAACTACTGACGTATTTAGAAAGTCAGCCGACAAAATGGGTGTAGTTTGAAAGGAAAATTTTCCAAGGTACTCCATGGTTAAGAGGCTGTATTGCTTGGAAGTGCCACTAGGTGGCATTTTAAATCTGATTCATGTCTCAAACCAGAATAAATAAAGCAAAGCAGTTAGATGTTAGCTGGCTGGTACAGTGAATGGTTGGTTTTCTTTCCTTTTAGACTAAGATAGAGAAAATACCTGAACACATTCAGAAACCTGTTTGGGATACACTACCTCAAGTAGAAGAAACTGAAGTCAAGTCATGAACACACCAGGTACTTGGCTCCATTAGGACTGAAATTCATTGCTCCTATCAGCCTAATTTACTGAGACAATCTATTGTTCAATAAAGGTTCTCTTGTAAAGAAATTATATAAACTCTCGTTTCATCAAGTTATTCTTGCTCATAACTCCAGAACATGTAGATTGAACTGCTATAAATGAAGAAGTTTGTTTTCTGTGATCAGTGACTATGGTCATTTATAATAAGGTTGTAGAAAGGTAAAGTTTATTTTTACTTATATATGTGAAAGTGTGTGTGTATATATATATATATAAATTCATCATCTTCTCTTGATACTAGATGGCTTCTGAATGCTGAAATACTTGCAAATTCACTTCATGTTTGTGCAATGTTTAATACAGTGGATTCCAGATTGTTATTCATTTTTCAATTTTGGATAAAGTAGTTTGTTGGATAAATTTATTTCCCATCTTTACTTCTTTTCTCCTACTTAAACCACATTTCTCCAGCTTTGCTTCCTGTCACGTTTCTTAGCAAGTGCCAACAGCAACACTCCAACCATTGCTTCAGGTCTTAAGAAATCTTCCTTCCTATTGACCATCTGCTCTCATTTTCAGTCATAAAACTTGTGGTTGCATTTAGAGGAAGTTAATAAAAACCCCATGCTTCACATAATTTATAAACATCAGTGTTTGAGCATGCACTATGGTGTTCTTAGGAGTCAGACATCCAAAGCTTAAATGATCCCCTTCTGAAGCACCCACTTTTTGCATCCATATAGCGAAATTGTCAGGAACAACAATTTATTCCCTAAAACAAAGGCAATGTATGCCACATGGGATGTTCTGTGCATCACACTAAAGCTGTGTGCTTCATAGAAATGTGCAGCACATTCCTACCTTGCTGAAATTCCAGTTTGAATATGAGACTCAAGCCACTGTCACTTTCACTGTATATGTAAACTCACACTTACCTCTTAAAGAGAGAGGGAGAGGTTTTTCAGACATGAAACTGAACTAGATTCCTAGGATCAGTTCACTATCAGTTCAGTATTACTGCCTTTTTTTTATGAAGGAAAGATGAAGAAAAGACTTTGCAGTAAGCAGTAGCAAAGCTTGACTTCCAGTACCCAGTAGCCTGCAGTCTCACCTTATAATCAGGACACAGATTCTTAACACTGCTGCTCTCTCCCCTGGCTGATTCTGCATTAGTCTCATGTAACAAACAAGTTAAACACAAGTCAGTCTTTCAGAGGAGATTTTTGGATGTTTGGTTAAGCTAATGCTCTGTCTTTCTAGATGGAATTCTACTGTCCGTCAGCTAAGGCAACGAAAAGCCTTTCACATAATTACTTTTGCTCTCCTTCCCCCTGTAATCGCAGTTTTTTTAAAAAAAAAGGAATCAGAGAGGTATTTCATTTACAGAGGGAATATGAGAAAAGAAAACAAAACACAAACAATTTACTTGTTCAGGTTGGTACACAGAGCATATCTAACAATTCTCTTCTGCAGCACTTTTATATGGTAAAAGGACAGTATTATGGGATTTGGGATTTTCCATACCTGTCTCATTGTTTCAGGTTTCTAGTTCTCTTAACAAAATGTACCTTTCTTTTGAAATGCTATGCATTGGATTGCAAGAAACATCGGTAATAAAAAGTGGAATTTTTCTTCTTTCTACTTCAATAAAATGCCAGTAGATATTATCAAAAAGCACAGTCAGTGTATCACATCTGCTGATACAAGGACTTCGGTACATCAGCACATTGTTATCACTCGTCTTTCATTCCCTCCACCATATAAATATTAACTCTTCTTTGCCTTGGTATTACAATGGGTTTCCAGTTCAAAATAAGGGTTTTTTTAGGTTAGCTACTGAAAATATTCACAGGGCTTCATCCCCAAGCCATTAGAGTACAAAAGTTTCACCTTGTGCTGAGATAAAGTTACAGTATCTACACTATGGAAATCACAGTGACATAACTGAGTAACAGACTGCAAACATGTACAGCAACTTCAGACACCTAGAACTGACTGGAGTCGCTTTAGCTTGCTAAGAAATGAAAGAGCAAAAGGCTTAGTTTGCCATCGGAAATCAAGTGCAGTGATGAAATTTTCTGACCAAAACAATCATTCTGCATTACGCAGGAGGGAATTAAAAAATAAAAACATAGATTTGTTCAGTAGCTACTTAGGAGAAAAAGAAATTCTAATGTTTTAAATAGGACTGATTTTAAAAGGACCAATTCTTCCCTAATGTTGGCACCTACCCAAAAGTAGAGAAAGTCGTAATTTCTTTATGCTTTTCTCTAGCATCTCATGCAGATCTGTCCATTTACTTAACCTGTCCCAATGCAGGGTGTCAATACCTTGCTTTATGTTCTCTCTGCTTTTAACAAACTGGGCATGGATGTACTGCAGAACTAGTTTGAAACACTGAAAAGAGTTTTTTTCTGGGTGCCCACAGAAAGCTGAGGGCTAAATCTCCATCCCCTTCCTTGACATTCAGTTTTGCACTTCTGGCATACAAGCTTGCAGTTAAACTCCCTACTGCATTAGCCATGCTTCTGCAGAAATGATCATGGGGTTTTTAAAGTTAATGTTGCTATGGACAACACAAGGATTCCAGCAGCTTATGTGGTTAGCATACCCTGGATCTTTCTGAAATGCTGGGGCCCTTCCTTGCCCAACAGACTAAAATTTTAAGATCTATTACATTTTAGATGCTACCTTGTTCTCTGTATTCCATATTTCTCCAGTGTGTAAACTTGGTAGTTCTTTAAAGAAGACTAATTTATTAGAGAGTTTTTTACATTGGCAGTGCATTGTAGTAACTGCAGTGCAAGGAATTACAGCATCAGTAAATATATCAGCCATTTGTCAAAAGAATTGCAGCTTGATTTTCAATGGAGTCACTCAAAATACAGCTTATACTGGCAAGAAAACCCCAACAAAATAGTGGCAGAACAGTTTCTAAACTTAGTTTCTATCAGCAACATAAGAGTATTAGGCTAAATATGGCTGAGAACAGATGTATAATGCAAAAGCCCCCAGCAGTTCTGTTCTGAGCTACATTAGTTTTGCTTGATAATAAACAAGTAGCTTGAATATGTAAGTAATAAATATTTACCTGGATAATTTTTGTTGATTAATGCTAGAGAAAGGGGGATAAAGAAGTTATAAAAATCTGTCACCCTATGGCCATGCTTCAAAGGGTGTCACCCTTCAGAAGATAATAGATGCCTTCTTTCTCCAAAAACTCATGCCACTTCCTGAAAGTCCTGTGAACTGGCCTGTGAAAATGGCCTATAAGTAAGTAGAAATTTTGTGGTATTTTGTGTGATAAAAACTTCATTTAATCTTTTATGTCAGCAGTTCTTAAACACTACATTTGGTCATGGCTCTGCTTTTTTATTTTCACTGGAATTTTTTCTCTACATTTATGCAAATAGCAATATCAAGGTACTTGCCTTTGCATAGGTGCCAGGTGTTCCCAGGAAGGGAGTGATGTATGGAAAGGGAAGACATGAACTCTTTTCTTACCTTTCTCTGTGCTACAAGCCAATACTGTAGCTTACACATCTTTCTTTTCCTTATATCCACAGAAGTACATACAATATAAATAAATAAGTATTCAACTTTATAAGCTATATGCTACAGTCCATCATGTAATTTACACTGCCTAAGTAACTTAGAGCAAAATGGTTTAAAGTTTTAGCTCTCCATTCATGCATTTGGATGGAAAGAATGTGATCAACACATTTATTCCAATTAAAAACATACACTAAATGAAAAAATCTGACAAGGGAAAGGGCAAAAGCAGAGGGGGGAAAGCAGGGATAAAGAAAGGCATGAAAGGGAGTTGCTGCAGTACAAAAGAGTGAAAGCAATAAGCCAGCAAGGTGGAATCTGTTCTGTTCAGATTAGTAGAGTTCTCTAAAATAAAAGAATTGGCTTTTATAAACCATCTGTCTCTGGAATGTCATGCAGATAAAAGTGCTGGAGAGACACAGGTAGCAGCAGCAGACTTCTGCTGACAGGGTTTAGTTGCGGTTGCTGACAGAATGGGGTCAGCAGAACAGATTTCAAATAATGCAAGCTTTTCTCCTTCCTTTTCTTTCCAACATTATTGCTGGAATCAGAGATGCTGGCGCATAAGAAATCTGTAACAAGAACATTGCTGGTGATATGTTGCCACGTTAGCAACTAGAAGCTCCAGGGTGACTTTACAAGTTCATTTAGAAATCTGATTTAAAATTTTCAGGTGGAGAGATCTAATTTAAGGAAGGGATTTTCATATAACACTGGGTGGTTACATGTTCGCTGGGTGTGGGATATCAACATCAGTGCTGCTTTACTGCCCATGCCTCACCACAGAGAAGCTGGGGTGTTCATCTCCTAGGAAACACATCTTATACACACATCAATGGCACTACAACATTTTAAGTAGTTTAATCCTAAACACCAAATACTGCCCAAGTAGGATCCTTCTGACACAAGAAGGGAGGAGGGAGCTGAGCAGAAAGAGGGAAACAATCCCAGGAATATCATTGGTTTCAAGGGTTAAATTGAAGTCAGAATGGAGAGAGGAAAAGGGGGTGAGAGTAGACATCACACTACAGGGCCAAATCTTCTAAGCTGCTAGAGAAACTTTTCCATTCCAAGTGCTGGCATTCAGAACATCACAAAAGAGTGACATCCATGCATTTTTAATTCATAAGGCAATATTAAAAAGAAGACTGAAACTCCTTGAAGCAGGGTGAAATATCATCATAGGCAGCATTTTGGAAAGACTGTACAAACAACACTGGCATCTGAGCTGTAGGCTTACTCTCACTAAGGTCTTACAGTTTTCCCTTTTTAACACTCAAGAATGCAATCCCCAAAGAGTTCCTGTGCTCTCCTGATTCAGCTCTGAACAGACTCCTGCTCTTCCTGCTGTCTCCCAATACCAAATTTTAAGTCAACAAGAAACAATTTTGCAACATAAAAATACACTGCCTTTTTCACACTCCTGACAGAGGTGGGATTGATTGGCAATATTTTTCCTCTTACAGAGCATGGCTGCCAACTTCACCAAAAAACGCTGGAAGTTGGAAATAATTTATTTTAGTCAGAGTTGTTACATAATGTGTTGGCTTTGACAGAACCTGCCAAGGGAATTTCTGCTGGGCACAGCCAACTGCTGCTGCCGTGTGTGTGCTGCGGGGTACTGGGTAAAGCAGGTCGGTAGAATGGTTTGGATTAAGACAATTCCCCCCATGCCAGAGGGGTTTATTGAAGGGACAGACCGCGGGATTAACAACACGCAGGAATAACTCCTGGAGGCTTCTGTGTAACTGAAGTGCAGTTAATGTGCTTGCTTCTGTGTAACTGGAGTGCAGTTAATGTGCTTGCTTATTTCATTCAAATCCATCGGTGCCCTCAGGTCAAGATAATCAAGAAGCTGCAATCCAAATCCTAAACTATTTTTCCCTAAAATATTCCATGCCTCCATCCTATTTGGAATTACGTTGCTGACACTTAGTTCTTGTGTTCCCAGAGACAAACTGAAACCTATTGTGTGTGCTTTGCACACTACGACACCGTTTATAGCCCTTACTAAAGATCAGAGGAGTTTCAGCTAGCTGATACAGAAACGCGGGGATATAAGGAATATAAAGAACTTTAAAGCAAAGAACTGAGTTTGAATTTACTTTATTTGACACAGTAAGGTCGTTACTGAAGAACTGCTTGTCTCCGTACACGATAAAGCATTTAATTTCACCCTTAAGCAGCGCTCAGTAAGATTAAGCAGTGACGTTAGAAGAGCCAGGATTTAGTGGGGTTTCATTTGGAGTTTTTGATTTTACCTTTTAGAATAAGGCAGTCAGAACACTAAGAATTTGTGTTGGGTCTCTTCCTCTAGCCTGGTTCTAGAGGCTTTCCCAGAGAACGTGTAGCTTTTAGCAAAGCACTGCAGATCACGGGTCAGTTGGGGAAGGTGCTGTAGCTCCAGCAGTGTCTACCTGCGCTACGTCAGCCCGCCAACACCGCCGGCTCTGGGCCTGCGGTGCCCACCCCGCTGCGAACGCGCCGCTCGCCGGCCTCACCACGGCTCCGGCGACGGAAACGCGTCACGGTCCGCACCAACCTCGGGGCGCCGCTTCGGGACGGGGTTGATTTTGGACACAGTCTGGGACAAGCGTTCCCTGCCGGTGCTTTGTGTTCCCCAGCGCGGCTCGCAGGCACAAACGCGCTCCCGCTCCCGACACAGCACACTGGCCGCCGGCGGCCGGGCAAGGCTCGGCCCTTGAGCTCACCCCCCTTCGCTTCTCCTTCCAGCCGCCCGCGGCCCCGCCTTCCCAGGGCGCGACGCTCACCCCGGCATCACCGGGCGGCGCCGGGCTGAGGGCACCGCCCCGCCGTGCGACAGCGCAGCGCGCCGGGCAGCGCCGGGCACCCACGTGGAGCGGGCCGGGCCGGCATGGGCAAGCGGCGAGCCGGGCGGGAGCTGCTGCGCAGCCTGAGCAAGAAGCAGAAGAAACACCTGCGGGAGTTCGGCGAGGAGCACCCGTTCTATGACAAGTGAGTGTCGGACTGGGCGAGTCCGCGTGGGGCCGCCCCTTGCCCGCCGTTCGGTGCCGGGGCTGCAGGGCCGAGGAGCCCCGCTCAGGCCGGGGCCGGCCCGGGCGGCGGCCGCTCCCTCTCCCGCTTCCCCTGGGCTCCCCAGGGAAGGAGGGGAGTTGCAGCTGCATAGCGCACTGCCACTCCTGAGCCGGGAATCTGGAAAGCAGAACGGAAAGCGGGAAATCTCAGCTCGGATTTCCCTACAACAAATGTAAACTCCTGTGGTGCAGCCCGGAGGCTGCCGCCAGGAGTGGGGAAGCGGAGGAGTGCGAGCTGGACTCCCATTTGGATACCAGGCCGGTCCCTTGGCTTGTCCAGCTTTCCCACTGTTTGCTCCATGCTCTTTTGTGATCTCGGAAAGGGTATGAAAATAGAGCAGCGAAGATCTGTGTGACAAGAGCCATTCCCTCCTCGGCGGGATGCCCGTTCACCTTCCTATTGTACCCATGTGTGAACTTCTGAGGAAAGAGCTGCTTAGTCCAGATGCTGTGTGATCCGTAAAGCCTTTAGGAGCAGGCACACAGTGACAAGGTCTGTTGTTTGTGTGTTCCCTGGGACCCTCCCGGCCTGTATGAACTGGGATGGAAGGCAGAGCCCCGGCCTACTGGAGGCAATGTCCTGTGTGTCACCCTGACACAGTGATGCTCAGTCCCTCACGAGACTGCAACTTTTTGAAGGAGTTGAGTTTAGTTTAAGCCCAGCTTGTACAGTGGCTTCTTTGAAGAATTGCAGTCCCAAAACTGGTTAATTAACGCTGTGTCTTTTTCCCACTTCGCAGACCAATAATTAGCACTAGAAGTAGTCTCTGTCTCTGGTTAACTTTGTTACAAACTACCCTTGTAGCTAGATTCTTTTAATTCCTTTTGAGACCACATCTTCTGATTAAAGCTGGGTTTTACTTTAAATTTTTTATTGATCAGTTGTAGTGCCTGAGCACTCAGGCTTCATGTACAGAAGGTCACATCACCTGAGAGGGTGACCCTTAAGGGTACTTGCCCAGTCTGTTGTCTTAGGGAGACATGTGTGATGGTTTGGTTTTAAGCTTTCTTTTAACTTCTTTAAACTTGGATAACTAATCAATTCGCTCTTCTCATTTCTTTCATGATGTGTATAACATCATTAACAGAGTAAGATATTTTAGTGCTTTCTTTTCAGGGTTTCTGGAAGACCAGAAGCAACTCAAATATGTGAACTGGTAATGTATTTTTATTTCTTCCTTGCTTTAATTTTTGTGTAGTCCAGTGAAGTGAAAAACTTAGCATTTCATGGTTCCAACTTATTCAGGCTGATTAAGTTGTTCCACTTAGAAAACCAGTATTTTGGAGAAAAAGTTAAATGTGATTTTTGTGTGGCTCTGAATTGTTCTCTGTAATGTCTAACTCAAAACTGTAATACCATGAGAGGGCAGAAGCAGCAGGAAATAAGAGCAGTTCTTAACTTTCTTGAGTATTACTTAGTCACAGTGAAAATTAGATCATGCTTTAAGTTGTTTTAAAAATGTTGATAAATTTGGTGTTGCATGAATTAGGAGACATTTTGTTCTCCGTTGAACAAAGAAACATGTTAATACTTCTTCCTCTTCTTCAGATTGCCAGTGCTTTACTTTTCTTTCAGTCAGGATTTGGTAACCTCCTTTATCATCAGATTAATAAAAGACTTCAAATTTTTGTTTGGAAAAATTAGTTACTCTGTTTCATTTGTTTTCTTTAGCAATTCTGTGCATTAATATAATAGTTACTGATCTTTTTTCCTTTTGGGGCTAAAAAGAACTAAGAAAGGAGTAAATGGTGTTGTGTTGATGGTTTCATTATGGTTTTGGCTGTAATCTGGACATTGGTTTGTGCAAGCCCAGGACAGAACTGGCACAAGTCTGGCAGCTGGAAGCTGAACCAAACCTGACCAACTTCCCAGGGAGCCATTGTCCACTGACAGCTATTTCACTTCCCTTCTTGAAAGTCAGACGCACTTCCAGCATGCTCTGTCCTTTGTATGGGTGCCCTTCTACAATTTTCAATCCCTGTGTGGTCTTAGAATAATCTAGTGCTGGTTCAGTAAATGCTTTATCTGTGGAGATCAAATGTCCTCAGTTGAGACTGAAAGCACTGAGTTTTGTGATGCTCCAGGTCAAACTGGTGCAGAACGAGGCACTTCAGTCTGTGTCCCAAGATCCTTTCAAAATCTAAATGGAGGTGTCCTGCATGATTGCTGGCATAAAGTGGTGGGTTTTGAAAAATTCCGTTACATGTACATAAAGGTTTCATGTGAGAGGGGAAACATAATAGTGATTTAGAGGTAAGGATATTTGCCTGCTGTTTAATAGGCTGTTGCTGTTGTTGCTGTTTACACTCGTGTTTTCCTTTCCAGTCTGAGGATTCTGATAAATCAAGTGCGGAAAGCGATTCAGAGACTGAAGTGGAACAGGTCTCTGGATATCATAAGCTCCTGGCTACCCTGAAAACCTCACCTGAGTCTGAGAGTGAGGAGGAGGAAGATGAAAGTGAATCAGAAGAGGCTGAGGAAAGTGAGGCAGAAATGGACAGCGAAGGGTCCCAGGAGACTGGAGAAGCAGAGGGAGCTGAAGAAGATAAGAATGATGTTCCAGAGGAGGAAGAAGGTAGTTTTTCTTTTCCCATGCTCTTTGGTAAATATTGTTTGACTAATGTATGTTTTTAGCCAGGATCCTGGTGTAGACTGGCTTGTTGGCTGGGTGCTCTTCTGCCTTGGAGACTCTGTTGCTCCATTGGCTCTGTGTGGGTGGGAGCAGCAGCTGCTGAAGGATTTAGCAGGGGAAAGGGTAGCTGTGCTCATTTTCCGCCAGACAGCCTGCTGCTGCTTCCTCAGATGTTGTTTGTGCGGCAGCACAGGGGAAATCCACATGGAACAGCAGACCAGGGGTTCTCACCCACTCTTGGGAGACGCAAGCTGTTCTCTCAAGCAGCAGCTGGCTTGGCTGTGCCACTGAGAGGAGGGAAAGGTTTGCCTCACAGCACGGGAAAGAATATGGAAACTGGGGGGAAACCTCCGCCTTTACGGTGAGGTATCCTCATTCATGAAATCTGCAAAGAAATGCTGGGAGAGAGGAGTCAACTTTTTATAATTTCCTGTTATTTGGAGTCGTTGGAAACTAGAAGTTATATTCCCCAAATAGTATATATAATAATAATTTTCTCTGGGGGACCACCTTTTGTGTTATGCAACATTTGGCATGCTTGCCAAAAATGATCTTTATGGTAGAATACAAAGCCTGCTTTTATCTTTTGACAGAATATTGGGAGAAAAGAATCAGTAACTCAATGGGAACAACATTTACAGACAGTAACTTTTCCAGGAGAAAATAACCTGTTTCTTTCTAACAATTGACAGACACAGACACAGCAGAGCAGATGCTCAGCCAGGAGCAGGCTGATGGCACAGATACCTCTTGTGACCCACGTCAAGGAGTAATTGAGGAGTTTACTGATGTGAAACACGAATCTGAATTTAGCTTGGAAACCAATTTCATGGAAGAGGAGAGTGGGGATTGCAATGCAGATAAGCGAGACAGCAGTTCTTCACAAGCTCTTCCACAAGGTAAAACACTGTGTGTTTGTGTTTGGGGATCTGCCTTTAGAGGAGTATCTGTAAACATGTTTAAATTATCCAACACCTTAGTAATAGGCTGCACAGCTTCCAAGTTCTTCCACTACATTATTCATTGTACTGCCCACATGTCAGCTGGTTACATAAGGGACCCTTAACACTGATGCAGATGTGTAGCTGAACCATTTGTTCTCTGCAGCCCCTGGGGACTGGGATTCACGTGGGGTTTCTGCTACGACTGGTAAAGCTTGAAGTATCAGGAACTGGAAAAGTGTGTGGAGGGTGTTATTTTGTTCTGCTGCTTTAATAGTAGTTTTAAAACCACTGTAATATAAAGAGCTCTGCAAGCCTGCACTTGAGTATGGAAGGTATTATTGGCACAAACAGCACAGACGATAATCACAAAGTTGACCTGTGAGGGCATCCTTCACATCTCAGCAGAGTTGGAGGTCAGATTCTGAGAAGATTGGAGCAGCCACAGTAATTTAGACAAATGCTCAGGGCTCTCAGAATTTTGAAGGTTGTGCAGAGGAGTCCGACTGCACCAGGAGAGTGTGAAGCATCAACAGAGCACATGTAGTGTCTTTTAAGGGTGTATCCCAGAATCTCAGTGCACTGATGGATGCATCTGAGCTCCAGTGTTGGAGTTGTCCCACCATACGTAACAAAATAACTGTGTTGCACTGGTGTGCAATCCTTCCGTGACTGGCACACACTGGCACTTGCACAGCTTCTGCTCATATTTCATGCTCTGTGCCTTTAATATCAGATGGCATCGTTTGAGAGAGAAATATGTTTGTAGCATCCCTAGTGATGCTGGCTTGTCATCTTGGAGCAGCAGCTGACATTAGATCTGGGAGGCAGCCTGGGTGATACATGAAATGTGTGGAAGCATCAAAGGGCCATGTGATAGAAAAAACAGCTCGTTCTTGTTACCATGAGAATATGACTTAGGCTGTTGGCATTGCATTTTAATGAGAACAGTAGCTCTCCAACTGCATGCTAAGTATCCTAACAGCTTTGTTCCACCTATAAATGATGCACTACTTCTCAGTGGGTTCTTGTAGCTTCGAAGTGTCTTTATAATCTATTGCAGAAAATGAGTCACCTAAGGTAGCAGAAAGGGGATGAATTTCTACTCTGGTCTTGGGGTCACTAAAATTCCTGAAAATGCATCCCATTACTCCCTTTATTGGGAAAATGCTGGAATCAGTAAAACTCAGCTGAGGAGAGAGCCTGCAGTACAATTAAATGGTATTTCATTAATCTGTGTTTCTGGGAAGACTTTTTCAATTTTTTTTCAGTGTCATGATCAGTAAATGTCTTGACTTTTGCCTGGGTAACTTGTGTGTGGGCTGGATATTTGTTGGCAAGCACCAGTGTTCCCTAATTAGTTTCCTTTATGCAGTGAGTGCTGCTGTGCTGCAAGCAGGATACAGGGCTTGGCCTTCAAAATAAGCTTTGCATGTGACTTTGTGCATGCCAGTGTCTTTGAGTATAATATGATTTAACAGTTCTTTGCCTCTCCTTTCCTTTCCAGAAAGAAATGCTGATTAGATAAATTAGACTTTTTCTCACTCCAGGCAATTTTTGCCTCCCTTCTCCAAAACTTGCCTAATATTTCTCTGCTTTATTACAAACTGTGTTCATAACACTGGCCACAGCCCTGAGCAGAAAATTTGTAAATTAAGAAGGTTAGCAAGTTCACTTGGGACTTTACTGTTGACAGCCTTTTTCACCTGCAAGCAATGGACGTGTCAGAGCTTAAAGCAAAAACTTGCCACTGTTTTCCACTATGTGTTGTTTTCCTGTCTAACATTTGATTAGTGCTTGAAAATTCTAGTACTTCCATAAGTGCTTCTTTTTCTTTTTTAAAAGCAATCTGTCAAATCTGTTCTCTCTGTTCTTTGCAGAGAGAATTTGACATCCTTTCTGTCATCTCCAAGTGCTTTGAAATAACTAGTTTTAATTGTGGTGTTAGCCGGCATGGAAACTGCTCATCTCATTTGCAAATCCATTCTGCAACTTGATTCTACTATTAGCTGCAATAGTTCTCAGGCTATTTTTTTTGTTGTTACTGTAAATAGATCCATTTAAACAGCACATGGACAAAGAACTTGAAGAAAAAGAAATAGAGAAAATGTCTACACTTCCTAAAACTTCAAGTCAAAGCCAGGTAATAATGTTCTGTAGCCATCCAGCATTCCTAAAGATGCCTGGATTAAAATAATCCTTTTTTTTTTTTGTACAAGTGAAGTAGATCATAATTGTTATTATTAGCTGTTGGCACTAGAATTGTTGAGATTTTGTCACTGTATTGTTGTTAAACTGTTCTCTTCTTCACTTATTGCTGAGCAAGAGTTGAAACGTAAAGTCTGCTGTTGTGGAGGCATATGGTGACACATCTGAAACACATAGCTTTAGACCTTGAGCTGTAGTCCCAAAACCTTGACAAGGGCTGGAAACAGGGCTTGTTTCTGAGTGGTGACAGCATGATGCCAGGGATGTGCTCTGCAGCTGAACTTCTGTGGTGACCGTATACACTTTTAAAAGTATTTGTGATGCACTTTCACATTCTTGCTTCAGGATAGCCCTGTCCCTGTATGCATATACGAGCCAGTGAAGGGGAATTTATTACTTATATTACTTTATTACTCAATTCTGGCAATAATATGTGAATTATAGTACCAGAAAACGACCTCATTGCTTGACAGAGAATATTGGTTTTTCAAAATAGTCATTTTTAGACAAACCGTTGCTTCATAACTTTTCCACATCTGATTTTGTTTTGGAGAGTTGCCTCCCATTCTGGTCAGCCATATGCTGGGTGACATTCATTGGAAGATATCCAATGGTTAGTTAGTCAGCGAGAAAGCTGTGATTTTTTTTTTTTTTTTAATTTACTTTTTTGGCACATGGTGGCCAAAATTACCAGTGCCACCTGAAGCAATGCATGATATATCTTTGCTTAAATTGGTGTAGCTACTTTACGGGGACAGTTGGGGACAACTTGCATGGCAGAAGGCTTAGAGTTTTCCCCTGCTACACTGATAGCTGTTCAAAATCAGACAGACACCCAACAAGACTGCATTTAACAACTGAATTACAACTTCTGGGATTAGCCCCTGATGGGTTTATTTTCTTCTTTGATCCAAGTACATACCTCAGTGGGGCCTATTGGTAAGCACAGTTGGACTCCAGGGTTCTCGTCTTGTCCCTGGTTTGAGTCACTGATTTGCTGGGTGGGTTAGGCAGATAATTCCTGAGTTTTCTCTGACATGGGAACAGTTACAGACACATCACTGCAAAATCCATCCAGATCTACAGAGCTGAAGTTTATTGTTATTTATCCTGGCAGACTCTAAAAGGGATTGCATATTGAAAAAAAGGTTTCCACTTGTATTATGAAAAGATGATTTCCTTAATTTCATGGACTTGATTAAAGTTGATATCACTAGCTGTGGTGATATGCTTTCAAGTGTGCCAGCTTTGGTACATATGACTCCTCAGTGTTGTTGTCTTATTTTTTTTTTCAGTGGCCAAGGCTGGGTCAACTAATTTTTTCTTCCACTTTGGAGAAACATAAAACTTTGAAGGCAGACAAAGAAGTTGATGTGAAACAGCTTCATCTCCACAAGCCTTTGGAATAAACAGTTTCACCTCAGTGGACAAAGCAAGCGATTCCCCTTTTACCCCGTTACAAAGAGAGCTCTTCTGTATCATGAATTCATACCGGGACTTGTTCTACCCAGAAAGGAATGCTTTGACAAACGGAGAAGAGATCCGGCACGCTTACTGCCTGCATGCCTTGAACCATGTCCTCAAGGCCAATGCCCAGGTGCTCAGCAACAACGCCAAACGGAGGGACAGAAAGCCAGGGACCGACACCGATGACCACAGGGATCAGGGGCTCACCAGGCCTAAGGTAAGAGAGGTCTGGTTCCCTGATTTCCACCCTGGCTGCCTACTCAGGCTCTACAAACATCCTAGTAGTTTATCCACAAGTATTTGTGTTGCTGCTCTCTCAGGTGATGTGTTCCTGGGCATGTGCTTTTCCACATCCCTTTATTAAGCCTGGAAGTTATCCTCCATGGGCAGGGCAAATGCCCAGTGACAAGTAGTGAGCTCAGGGTTGTTGGCCAGCCTGGTTTTGTGCCTAGCCATGAGTTTGACTTACCTCTTTTTTTGTCCCCCTATCACCACAGACTGACAAGTTTTCCTGCTTCCATATCTAAATCTACCAGTGCAGACAGGTGCCTCCACATCAGTCTTCAGTATCAGTGCAGGTAGTGCAGGCTATCACCCAATTTGGGATGTGCCAGAAACTCTAGGCACTTATAAGGACTTGCCTGCATGGAAGGATCTTTCTATACCTGGGAGTAACTCAGGGAATCCCAGTCCCATTGTCAAGGCCACCTGTCATAGCTGGGGGAATGGGCCCCAAACCAATCCTTCCTGGATTCCAGAGTTGGGTTTCAGTGATTGCTGCATGCCTGGCAAAACTTTGGTTTCTGTGTTGACTCCCCCATTAGGCATTTATATTTTGGAGTTCTGTGCAGAGACTATTGCCACCCATCCAAGAGCCAGCCCTTGACCCTGTCTCTGTGTCACAGGACCTCTTGCTTGCCTGGGGGTTAGAGGGGATGGGAGAATGTGCTTAGTTTTCAGTTCCCCTGTTTTGGTACCCTGAGTGAGCAGGGGAACCAGGCTGAGCTGCTGGCCACTAGCAATTCAAGAGCACACTGCATCCCAGTGCATCTTCCCTCCATGCTGCTTGCCAGAATGGTTTTGTTTTGATAGTTGGGATATCCCCTGGGGGCAGATCCAAGCCCAAAGTTTAATTAACGTACAGGTAATGGTGAGTGTTCCTATTTTGTGGGTTATTCTCTTGTAACCATTGATCTGCACAGGTACTGATGATAGTGCCCTTCAGGGAATGTGCTCTGCGGATTGTGCATACTTTTATCAGTCTACTCGAGGTGAATGACAAGAAAAAAATAGATGTAAGTAATAAAAAGCGCTTCAAAGGGGAGTTTGGCTCTGACCCAGAGGAAAAGCCCCCCAACCTGAAAAGACCTGAAGATTATGAAGCTGTTTTTGCTGGCAACATTGATGACCACTTCAGAATTGGTAATGACCTACTGAACAGATTATTTTTAGCTTGTACAGAACTGCTAAGTAACTAATTCTTCCCAAATACTATCAGGGCTGGAAGATCTGGTGACTCTAGGCTGTGTGATATTCCTGCTGGTTTTGCCCTGGCAACCTGCATTTTTCTGAAAACCTTTCTTGCCTTGCCAGAACTTAAAAAGGAAGAGAAAATAGAAAAGTAATTATTTTCACATCAAGTTCAGAATCATTTAAAATGCAATGACAGCTTTATTCTAGCAGGACTGCCCACACCTCATTTTGAAGATAGCCTTGAATATGCAGCAAAGTCTTTTCATGTTATATAAAAAAAAATCTTTTGGGTTTAATTAGCCTGTTCACAATGTCTCTTGTAATGGTTGGAACAAAATTAAAGCTCAATACTGAGCAAAGCAGTTTTCTGCTGTGCTTCCCATGGTTTTCATGGAAGCAAATGGGTAGCCAGCAAGTAGGAGTGTTGGACAAGCAGAAAATGTGAGACTGTTTCATAATATTGTAATCTTACGCTGTTTAGTAACTCAGTATGCAGAGAACTAGCTAGTGGCTTGGTTCTTGAAGCTACTAAGAGGAGAGGACAGTTTTTCTAGCTTAACTTGTCAGATCAGAGGCTTTTGAAACACTGCACCTTGAAAGATAAATTGGCACCCCAAGAAATGTAATGGTACAATGGAAGATGTGAGCAGGTCGCACTCAGTCTTTCTTCCTTCCCCAGTGAATTTCTCTCATGCTGAGAGCATCTTAATTTCAGTAGCATAATAATTTTCCTTTCAGTCCTCTCCCATACCACACTCTGCTTGTTCCACTTACTAAGTGTTAAGAAATGATTGAAGAAACTTTCAGTGCTGTTAACTTGCAGAAGCAAATTATAGAAGCAGAATAATTTCTCTTTCTTACTGTGCTGCACACCCTGTTACTTCTGCACAAAGATCTAATTTAAAGCACATTTGTTATGCCTTACTGAAACCTCCACTCTTTCACATTTTTAAACAGATAAAAGACTTGATGTTTCTAAACTGTGTATGTGCTGTGACAAGTGATATCTTCTTCCTGGAAATTCAACCAATTGAACCTTTCTTCTTTTTCTTTCTTTTTCCATTTTTATGATTGGGTTGAAATAGACAACAGGAGGGGTCCCTACTGCTGTCTCTGAAATTCTTGGTAGGGCCTTCAGCTGTACCTGTGCTGTCTGCCTTCACATGAACAGGGAGAGAAGTTGGAGAGACTTTTATGGGCAGATTGAAAGGGGTGGTTTGGATGTGGTCTGAACTAGCTGGATTTTTAAGACCAGAGAACTCTGGGTTCTAGAAATACTGCTGTGTAGTTATGACACAAACTCCTTTGATTCCTTCCCTTTTGTGTCTATAACATGAGAGGTGATGCATAAGCTGGTTCAGAATGTACCCTGCAGCATGTGGTGTGAAAAGCAGTGTAGGTGCAAGACTTTAGTCACTGTAACATGAAGAACTTTGTCCTTTGTGGTTTAGTAGCAAATCTTTCAGCCCTGTGAATAAAGGCAGTTGATAGTCAAGAGATCCACCCCAAATCTTTCATGACAGATTAAAGTAACAGTTACTGTAAGGCAGAGACCAAAGTTCAGGATTTAGAGAGAAAGGAGTAGTTAATAATTTCTGCATTTTTTTTCTTAAGTTGTTCAGTCTCCTCATTGCCCTGTTCAGCAGAAAATCACAAACAATGTTTCAGTTAAAATTTTTCATTCAGATTATGAAAAATCTTTTTAAAAATAATACAGAAATGCTTTACCAAACTTCATGAAAATTTTCCAAATGCCTGTCAAATGGGGGTAGGGTGGGTAAGCACTTTTTTGGGAGAGTTTCAGACAGATTAGTTGCGTCCAGCTATATTCACCAGTATCGGGAGAGGAGATGGGGGAAATTACTGTTCCAGAGCCTTCTGGAAGAATGTGGTTGATGATTGCTGTTGACTGAGGAGTTGCTGTTGGTGTTGTTGTACAGGGGTTGCGATCCTGCAGAAGAGCATGAGACTCTATGCACCCTTCTACTCCTCAGACATCATCATTGCCTCTCCCCTGGGCATCAGGACTGTCATTGGCGCAGAGGGGGAGAAGAAGAGAGACTTCGATTTTTGTCGTCAATAGAAATCCTCGTAATTGATCAGGCAGACATTTACCTGATGCAGAACTGGGAACACGTTCTGGTGAGTTTTCCGTAGATGTATGCATGTTTGTGCTGTGCTGTGTCTTGCTGGTCTGATGTTACTCAGTTTTGGCAGTGAGCAGTATTGCTGGTTTTTACTGACTTGATTCTAGACATGGATGTTCATTTCTTTTCCTCCTTCCACCCTGATATTTTCCTTATACTAAGACTATTCTTTCTACAGGTTCTGGTAGTATTCGGGACATGTTCTCTCTAAAACTTAGTCTGGTGCTTTAGTAGTGTATTTCATCAGAGGTATTTTTTGGACAGTTTTAATTATCTTGCAGCATGAGATAATGATGATTCCTTTAATCACATCTGGGAGAAATTATGCCAGCTGTCTGACTGCCCAGTGTCTCAGTCAGACTGCAGCCATGTGAGGAATGTACAGCCTAATTCAGGTTCCCCCAGAAAGCAAGAGGAGCTGCTGCATATCTCCAGTGACTGCAGAGATACTAAGCATTAGTCATGTCCACAGTTAAACAGTATGAATGCTTTCCTGTACATTTAATGCAAATAGAGCTCTTGGATTGTGGCTTGTCTGCAGCAGTACCTCTGCTTTTTGGCTTTTGGTTAATAAAAGTTTTCAGGATTGAAATGATAGGGTTTTCTTTTCCATGTAAAAACACCTCTGAGGTACCTGGATCAGAAATTTTGACTACAGGATGTCACTATGCATTTTGGATGAGTCCAGAAGGTCTTCTGTCCTCAGGAGGCCCAGGAAGGGCACATGAGCCTACACAATATCCAAGGAATGAGTCTTGCAGCCTGTTTGCTGTTTTTCCCTTTAGGTGCAACTGCCTGGTGACAGGGATGCCAGTCCTAGGCATCGTTCTCTGAGGGCAAAATGCACTGAATTTCTTCAAACTCTCCCTGAATGTGATGAGAGCTGAGCTGTGCTTGGGCTTCTTTTAGCTCAGAAACCATGGACCCATTGACTTTAATACAAACAAATCCATTATACTTGCCCCAGGAGAAGATTGGAAGGAAAGGTTACTGTTCCTGGTGACTAAAGAGATGGTAGTTTTCAGTTCTGTGGCAGGAAATCAAGTAAATTGCTCTTGCTATGGTCAATAAATTCCAGACAGTGGTGTCTTGGGAGATGCTGCTTGTTTATATTCTGTGCTGCCTTGCTGGTCCCTGCCCTCGTTCCCACTGCAGTTAAGGCTTTTGCAGGCAGTCAGGGATGTCAGCAGTGATGTGTGTCCATCTGTCTGTGCAGCACCTGATGAAGCACATTAACCTGCTGCCTCTGGAATCCCATGGGGTGGACTTTTCCCGAGTGCGGATGCTGAATCTCAACAACTGGTCCAAGTACTACCGGCAAACACTGCTGTTCAGTGCTCTCCAGGACCCCCAGATTAACTCTGTCTTCAACAAACACTGCTTCAATTACATTGGGCAGGTGAGTTCACTGAGGAGCTGGAGTGCTGGTGTGGAATGGAGGGGGAGAGGAACAGAAAACCCAACTGTAACTCAGTTGCTGACAGACTGTGTGTGCCTATCATTTCCCTCACCCAGACATTTCAGTCTGAATCTCCATGACACTGCATGCTGTGCCAGAGGCATGAAGAGCTGCTCCTCGTGCAGTGATGCTTACTTGATAGTTTTCTTTCATGGTGGCTGCTGTTTCATGTCAGAAACCGGATTTTGTTTTTTTAATTTGACAGTCTTGAGTTATCCTGTGTTCTATGTTTTGTTGTTAAACGGAGGGTTCATCTGCCCCCTTTTTGTATCTCCTACTGTGTAAGATGCATGAACTGTTAGTATTTTGAGAGGAACAGGAAAAGTAAAAACTTGAGGAGACTGTCTCAAATATATGGGATTCAGGGCACAAGCAGTCATCATGTATTTAACAGAGCTGGTTTGTGTATCATGACTGTAATTTTGTGTTGGAGCTTTCTTAAAAACAGCTTTGTGCATTGTTTTTCTTGAAGACAGCCTTGTGCTGTCAGATGTGAGCTGCAGAAAGCTGGCTGCACTGTGCCTGCCTTTGGAATGCTGCTTCCCTAAACATGCTACTTCCTTCTCACAGGTGGCCATCCGCAACGTGCCGCTCACTGGCTCCATCAGCCACGTTGTGGTCCAGCTTCCTCATGTTTTTCGGAGATTAGAAGCTGAAAGTGTAACTTCTGTGATAGATGCAAGGTACTGTGTGGCTCAGACTGCTTTGCTGTGCCCTAATGACTGCAATTTCAGATTTAGTGGAGCGTACAGAGCACACTGTGCTTTCATCACAGAAGTACGTCTTCATTAGTCCTCAGGTGTAGGCTGGGCTCTGCACAGGTGGAGGGGAATACTGGCCTTCTCCTTGCCAAAGGCACTGGAGAATACAGTCTGGGGAAGGAATACCAATCTCTACCATAATTGTGTAGTACTGGTAAAGCGTTTTATCTTCTACACACATACAAATCCTGTGAAGTTAAAAGAAGAAAAAATGTAGTGAAAAATCTTTCATAGTCTTTTGTTTGATGATATTCCGGTTTGAGCTCATATCAGTATTGGAAAGCTAAAGTTTAACTGTGGTTATAATGTATTTGTTTTTTTCAAATTGAGGTTTCAGTTTTTCATTGACAAAGTTCTGCCCGAGTACCGTGATGCCATCATGTCCCACACGCTCATTTACGTCCCGTCCTACTTTGACTACGTGCGCCTTCGGAACTACTTCAAGAAAGAGGACCTGAACTTCACTCACATCTGTGAATACTCTAAAAAAGCTGCTGTCTGCAGAGCAAGGCGCTTCTTCCTCAAAGGAGAAAAGCAGTTTTTATTGTTCACTGAGCGTTTCCACTTCTACAAAAGGTGAATTGGGGACCGAGTTTTCCTTCTGAGTTGCGTGTGTGCTGTTCTGAAGGTAGAGTCTGACCTTAGTCATAGATGGGCTGTGCTGCTTTTTGAACCTGTTGGATCCCTCTGAGGACTTCTTTGACTGAAGTAAGAGTTTACTTTCAAGTTTTTGCCTGTTGTCAGCAATCCCTTTGCAGAGACTTTAGTATTTTGTTGTGAGCAAAGCTTTATTCAGGAAGGTAAGTGCTGCCAAGTTCCAGTGATGTCAGGACAGGATGATACAGCCTGCAAATGGGATTCATTGGGCCTTTTATTTGTGTTCATCTGTGCCACAGTAATTGCATAAAATGTTGGAAGGAGTATGTAATTGGTTCAATAATGCAATACACCAAGCTGAGGCCACTTGGAAAATTTGCTGTGTCCTGACTGGAGCTGTTTATAAGTTCCTAATGGAACAGTATTTTTTTCTATTAGCAGATGTTTTGGCAAATGCAAAAAGTTTCATGAGGTTTGGTCTAATCAGGCTTCACTGTATTAAAATCCAAGCTAAAGAAGCTGACTACTTCATAAATTGGTGGTGATTGGAACTTTAGAGGAAGTCATTGTGCCTGGCAGTGTGAGATTTTCCCCCTAAATTCCACTTCTCTGTTTAGTCTTCAGTCCATGTGACAGGATTTGTAAAGTTGAACTTCAGCTGATGTTGCATTGAGATTGATGGAAATTGGAAGACCTGATAGAGGATTGATGTTTTAACATGCATATTTTGTAAAAATTTGCAACAAGTTTTTTCTTTGTTTTTTCTACCACAGGTATACAATAAAAGGCATTAGGAACCTCATTTTCTATGAGTTACCAACATACTCCCACTTCTACAGTGAGATTTGTAACATGATGAAGGCCACAGACAGTGGGGTGGATGCTACTTGGACTTGTACTGTGCTCTACTCCAAGTATGATGCTCAGAAATTGGCTGCAGTGGTTGGCATAGACCGCACAGCTCAAATGCTACAGTCCAAGAAGAACGTGCATCTCTTTGTTACAGGAGAAAATGATTAAGTGATTCTACAGACTGGATGATTGGATGGACCTGCATTTTACTCCTAATGCAGATTTTTATATTGCTTTTTAAAAAAGTGTTAAACTTTTAAAATATTTGTTAAATACTCTGTTGAAATTGTTCATGTAGTACTAAATTTTGTAGTTCAGTACTCTGCCCAACAAGAAACTAAGGATGTAATTCAAAAAAAGCAGGGCTTAGGAGGTGTTTCCTGTGTAGAAACATAATCAATGCAGAACTATTTTCTTGTATATTATAAAACTCATGGGTCAGTAAAGATTCATGCAGTGATAAATAGATTTTGATTGTACTGTTTCATTTCATTTTCAGGTGTAGCAACCACACTTTCTTTTCTCAAAGGGAAATTTTTCCTCTAGTCTAGAGTAAGAAGAATGCCCAAGCATTTAGTGAGTCACTGTGCTGTAAGCCTACACAAGGGAGGTGCAGACAAGGCCTCTATAGCACAAGTGTGTTGCTGAATGAGAGTTGGGCTTGCTTCAAGTTGACACTTGTGAGAATCCTTAGATGTGCTTGGGTAGGAACTGTGGTTTTGTGTTTTTCCTAGAGTGACCTAAGTATCTCTGCCTCCTATTTCCAACAGACCCTCTGGCTGGTCAGTTTTACCAGGGATGAGTACAAAACCAGGGGTTGCAGTTGCAAATGCCCATGATCTGGTATCTCACACCACAGGTGGAGGTGAGGTGGTTGATTTGTCTGGTTTTTCCTCCTGATGGTTGCATATGGACAACGTGGAAGCATCATGGTGCTGCCTTTTTCTTTTCTTCTTCCAGGAAGCCAAGCCTAATTTAGAGGAGAGCTAAAAGTAGAAGGATTAGTTTTTGTAAGCACGTGCTAGGACTGCAGGAAGGTTGTTCCCCGAAGAGGCAGGTGAGCCCCGTGTCAGCCCAAACACAAGAAGGAAACATCCATCTTGTAATAAGCTTTGAGGGAGTTCTTGTCTAGGAGGCTTAAGTAAATACACCGAAGTGAAACACACTCCTTGAGTAAATGAGGCACATAATTTCTGCCAATTTTTGTCATATTCCTGATTCCTGTATTCCTCAAAGGCTGTGAACTCAGGTAGTTATTTATCATTTAGTAGACATAAAAATCCATGCAGTTTCTTGCTTTGCATTTTAAGTAATGCTGTCTATTAATTTATATACCTCTCCTGTAGTGCACAAGAATTAAGAGCCAGCCCCAGCAAACTTCTCCTTTTTCTGTCTCCTGTACAGCACAGAGCAGTAGTGGCAATCAAGGATTTTTGTTGCATGGCCCAGGCTGGATGTGGGAGAATTATGGCTGTGCATGTGAAAACAAGCCCACCAAATAGGATTAAGGAATTGCCTTTCTATACCGGATGTACTCAGCAGAGATAATAGCTGACCTCTGAGGAAGCTAAAGTGGGATAGCTGCTTAGGGAGATAACAGGATGCAGTGCAGCTCCTGTTTAAAGAAGCAGCAAGAGTTTTGTGCCAGAGCCTTAACTCTGCAAGGATTTTTCTGCCCACACTGAAATTCAAAGTGCCTTGATGGAAGTAAGGCCAAACTGTAGACCGAGGCTCTCATGATTTTTTATCAACTACCTGGGTTTCTTAAGACAAGCATACTTGGAAATTTGAAATGTATATACCAGTGCCACATTTCTGATGTTGATTACTAATTATAGCTCACTGATTGCCAAAGCAGTGTGTGAATGCCTCTTCACTGCCTTCAGTAGGTGCTCAGAGCTGCCAGCACAGAGCCTTGGAGAGCTGGTGCATGAGGTTTTTGTGCCCTGACGAATTCTTGCTTGCCTTAGTAGGGAGGCTCATCAGCCAGCACTGATCCTAGGCAGGAATTCTGCATAGCAGGCAGTGGTAGTGGGTCAGACAGGTCTGCTGGTGTGGGGAGCCCTTCTCTGTACTGGTGTGAAGGTTCCTTTTTTATCACCTTAAATAATTCCCTGGTGCAGGGGTTTGTGCACTGGTTCTGCAGACAGTGAGTTACTGGGGGGTGGTGAGCACCACAGTCAGAGTTTGGCCCATCTTGGATGTGTGTTCATGGACACAAATGTTTTGTTTCCTGGGACAGCTGCTGGCTCCAAATGAATTATTTTAGAGCCCATCGTCCTGGTGATAATGTGGCTTTCAGGGAGGTGAATGAACCTAATGCATTGGTGTGGGGACACTAAGTTTTAGAAATGGGATTTTAAAGGGTTGTTTTTTTTTAAATTGTTCAAATTCTGATACAAATGGAATAAGAAAGGCATCAGCAAATATGATATTTTACCTGTTTTTACTTTGACAGCATGCAGTCTCTGCAGGGTGAGTATTTTGCCATTTTTTCGCAAGAATGCAGCAGTACTGAGTAATTACTCATCTTGAGGAAAAAAATGTAAAACAAAGACCTGTTCATTTTGACCTCAGTACCATACCTTTGGGGGGCTGATGGTGTTTTTAAGAATCCATTTTTTGTCATTGCTTCAGGAGGATCTCAGAGTGCTGACAGCTAATCCTGTATCCTTTGGGAAATGTGAGAGCCGAGTGCCTGTTCCAGGCCCTGGCTGCTAACATGCAGTGGTGCCGAAGCATTAGCACCTAGCTTTGGGAAATTCAAACCCAAGGGTAAATATAACTGGTGTTAAGATGTTAAACAATAATTTCTCCTCAGTATCTCCTGCCTCAGGGAATTTCTAAGGAAGTCCCTACTAATGGATGACCAAGAGAAAGGCATACGTGTCTCTGTAGGAAGATTGTTCTTGCATCTAATGAGTTCATGTTCTAATGGATCATATTTTCACTAGCAAAACCTAATCAGGATAAGAGGTCCTATTACATTTTGTTGCTCCTTACAAAGATGACAAAGAGGCAATTTTTTTCTTCTCTGAAAATGTGTTTGCGGGACAGGAGCCAGCCTTCTGCTGCTGCCTGTATTAATGTGGAGGAGGGAGGGAAAGGTGACTTGGGGACAGTCTGTCTCCACGCTGGAGAGCTGCCTTCTGTGAAGAGGCAGGTTGTTGGTTTTGCAGCAGTTATTGGGAAACATGGGACGAATCACATGAGAGAGAAACTGGAGCATTCCTGTTAACAACAGCAGAATTAACAATTACTTTACAGCTGTGCTGTCACAGGCTGCCAGGGTTTCTCAGCTCTGCATTAGTCATGCTCCATGGCCCCAGCCCCAGGAGTTGCTCTCCAGGGTTTGGGGGTTTTTTGGGCTTGGTAACCAAGCATGTCTGATGAAAAAGTTTGTGGAGGGGGCAGTTCAGAAAGCCTGGCCACAGCATCATGGGGGATGTACAAGCAGCCCTTGCAGAGGGGGAGAGGGGTGTGAGCAAGGGCAGGATGCAGTCAGTCCCTGCTCTCCCCCAGCTGGCTGGGCTGTCCCAACACTGTCCTGCCTGGCGACAGCAGAAAGGGCTCCTCCCTTCACCGCAGGGATCTGGTCAGAGAGCTCACACAGGCTCTGCACTGGGAAGGGAGCAGGGGGAGGTCACTGGGGTGAGCCTTCATCTTCCCCTCTGCAGATGCCAGGTGACCCTTAATCCCATAAGGAAGGTGAAGGTGCTGCTGCTGTGCTGAGCTGGGCCAGGCTGCAGCCCAGCAAGGAGGCACAAAGCCAGAAGCCTGACTGGAAAACACCACACAGGGTTTGAGATACACGTATATTCCTGTAACCAGAGCTCATCCTGGCCAACAGGGTGCTTTTGCCCACACTAGATCCAAGACAGTTCAGTCCTTGTGGCTTTAAATATCATCTTCTGTGCTGAGCTTGACAGTAAAGGGTAATTAAATAGCCCAGGGCTGGTTGTATTTTAATTAACCATTAGCTTCAGTGGTGCTAGAGGGTTGCTTGTTTTATCAGGTGGGCTGGGAGTTGGGCTGAGACCACCAGCTCTGGGATGGATAAAGAGCTGACAGGTATGAGCTGGTAATGGTAATTAGTGACCTGAAATTGAGATGGTGGAATGTCCATAACATTGAGTGGTACTTAAGGAATAAATATTTGATTATGTGAGAGAGGTGCAGGAATTTCAGTAAAGAACATGAGAGAGATCAAGGTAAGGTGCAGAGAAAACACACAGGACAAAAACAGGAGGGTAAACATGGAGCAGTTGACAATATAATTATGTAGCCGTAGCTAAAAACAGGATTTGGCCTTGTTCTTTCAGACAAAACAGGAAAATCACACTGAAGTCTTACATGCTGTATATGACATTACATTTGCAGGGTCAAACCCTTACCACTGACAGTGGCATAAATCTAAAGAGATGTTGCCAGAATTGCTAAAACAGAGGTGTATCAGGATGCTGTAAGGTCTCATGAGCTGCTCCTTTATGCTGTTACGAAAGGGGGACTTGGTAGCTGGGGCCATAACTGAAAAACCATTACCAGTACCTTGTTAAAGAAGCAGAAATTTCCATTTTATTTACTTGCCCTGGGTGTCAGATGTCAAAAGCCCTCATTGTTAACAAACAATTAATTTTTAGCTTTAATGATGTATATTTTTTAATCAAAGTAGGAAAAGCAGAATCAGTTTTGTACCAAGTTGTGAGCCTAGATATAACATGGATAAATGGGAACCAGTTAATATAATTTATTTGTACTTTTACAAGGTTTTTGAGAAATTCCTTAATAAGAGAGGCTTCTAAATTGTTTGGTGAGGCTGGAGGAAGGATCATAGCAGCTCATTGCAACAAAAACCTCTAAGTTACTCCATGCCATGTTGTCTGCTGACTATCTCTGTAGTGTGAACTATCACATTTTCCTCTCCAGCATTATTCTGTGTGTTGGTCTGGCCCTATTCATTTGCTTAATCACAGAATTCATGCTCCTTTAGCCTGGGGAAGAATTTGAAAGGAGGGGAGCATACCTGGCCTTGCAGCTGTTTGGAGCTGGGCTCAACAGGAAAGACCTGTCCAGAAAAACCCACTGGAGCATGAAGAAATGGATGATCAGTCAGGAGGTGTCTTTGTGAAAAGAAGCCTTGTGGGTTCCTCTGGTGCAGCCAGTGTTGAGTAATTGGAGAATAAGCCAGGTTTTGTGACAGTCCATGTTTCTTAGACATCACTGAACACAGCACTATGACTTAAACATTAAAATTGCCTGCTCCTAAGCATGGTATCACCCTTTCCCTGTTGAATTAAAGGACATGTTTAGGTTAACTAAAACAATTACATTTGAGGTTGCAGGTCTGTAGCTTGGCTTACTTCTGCTCTGTTGCTTGTTGCCCTCTCCCAGAGCAGGGGAAGAGCCAGTGGTAATTTGCATCACCTCTTCTGCCATTCCAGATCCCTCAGGCTGCTTTGTGCTTCATTTCTCCCTCCCTTTCTCCCACATGGGTATTGTCAGTGGAGTTGGGTGGAATGCAGTTAAATGCTGGTAAAATGCAGCTAACCCAGGAAAGAGCCCCAGAGGAATAAATTAGTGTCTGAATTAATTCCTGCTACAAGCTGGAAGTTCTCCAGTAACTTCAGAAGCTGCTTGCTTGAGTCCAAAGGAGGGAGAGATCATTCAGAGATGGAGGTGCAGAAGCTCTTGAAGTGCTTACAAGCTTTGTGAAACAGCTCAGCTGAACTGCAGCCATGGGAATGTTTGGTGGAATTAGCCCGTGGGCACATCTCAGCCACAGGGAGGAGAAGAACTGAAGCAGAAATCAGAGTCCCAGTAAGGTCCTGTTTCCAAAGGAGGAAGACCAAATGATAATGCTCCAAATCTGAGCACCTAAACGCCCCACATGAGGTATTTTTGGGAGGGAAAACAGCAGGGCAAGTCTCTGTTACTGGGAGGAGTCTCAGTGTGAGGAGGTGCCGGGGCAGTTCTGCAGGCACGAGGGACAGGGTGTTTCTGGCAGTGCACAAGGAGCTGTCAGCACCACCCAGACAGAGTGGCTGAAGCAGCAAGGTGCTCAGCACCAAGCCCAAAGCTTCCTCCTGGGAGAAGACTTGACTCTAGGAATTTTGCTGCACTTCTTTTAGAGGTACAGAAGAGAGTGTGAAACAAGCTCAGATCCAGAGGGTCTTCCCCCAAAGCTTTGCAAGAGGGAAGGAAATTAATGGTATAAAGTACATCTTTTTTCCATCAGTCAGATGCAATTAGGTATCCTTTCCCTTCCTGGGAGGAAAACAGTGAAGAGCCTCTCTCCTTTAGAAACCTGTGGGGTCTGAGGCCGGCACAGAGCAAGCTGTGAGGGAAGGGGCAGAGTCTCCACCAAGCAGGAGAGGGGAAGAGCAAGAGCTGCCCTTCAGGTGTCACCCATTTACAATAAACAGATCTGCTGCCAGTTTAGGGAGGGTTACACCACAACAGGTCACTGTAGGTCTGGGTTTGCACACGTGTTGCTTTTTATTTTTAATTTTCCCATAGTCCTTCCACGTTTGTTTTTTTTTCTTGGAAGAGGGGTTCAAGTAGAGTTTAGCAGTGCACATAGGTATGGTACAGATGTTTTGCCTATGGTGGTGAAACAACACTGGTTTTGCCCTTCTAAAGCAGAGAAAAGGAAAGAGCAGGAGGATTTGCCTGGATGTTTTGTAGCAGGAATCTCAACAACCTCTTGGAGAGTAAGGTTAGTCTTTTCATAGTATTGTATTTTACTAAAATTGTGGAAATAAAATATATTCATTGGGTAACAGAGAAGCATCAATATTTGCTGGGAACCTGTATCCTTAAACTTCTGGTTTCATATGGTAATGTTTCAATTCTTTTCCCTTGGTCAAAAAAAAAAAAAAAGTAACTTCTTCAGCAGGCAAAATGTTAACACATTTCACTTGCAAGTGGTGAGCAAGGGGCCAGGACTTTTCAGCAGGTTATGGAGCATCTAATAAATCATTTATTGGGCAAGGTTTAGAGCAGTCAAACCTAAAGGAGAGCTTTTTGCTCACCTTCTGTATGAACTTTTCAGATACTTGAGCACATGTGTAGTAGTAAATTAAACAGATACAAGGCTCCTATCCTACAGAAACAAACAACCGAAAGAAATACACAAACAAACAAAAGATATATTTGGGATAACTTGTTTCAAACTCTTTGGCTACATGTGTTTTTTCAGTTCTTGGACACAGGAGCTCCCTGAAGGCAGGTATAGAGAGTCTCCTGTCGAGTTTCCCTTCCCAGGTGCTCTGGCTGGAGGCTCTGGGACACTCAGTTTCTCTGAGGTGACCTAACAAGACCTCCAAGGGTGTGCAAGCCACCTTTGATGCAGGACGGGACAAAGCAAGGAGGGCACTGTAGAACTGCCTGCAGTGCATTTAAGGTGTTCCTGCTCTCAGTGTGGACAGGAAGAAGGTCAGTAATTGAGTCTGGTTCCTCCTGCTCCCTGGGGCTGGGCAGCAGATGTGTTACTGCGTGACATTCTCATGCTAAGAAATTACACTTCAGCAAGTGGCACTGTGCTGAGGAACCCATTCCAAAGCCAAGTTGAAGGCTATATCAGCCTTTGGGCATCTTCTGTTACCTGCAGAAAACTCAGACATTTATTTTCTTGTGCTGTGCTCCCTCTATTCCCACCTTTCCCAGTATGCAGATAAGTTCCCAGCTGACCTGTCAAATGGGAATGGTGGTGAGGAGTTCCACTGATTCCCAGCGAGGACACGCGGAGCGCTCCGTTCCCTGCTCGTACTGTGAGGCAATTAATGCAATTTGTGCTGTTTGGCTGAATGAACAGTTTGAAATGAACCATTGAGCCATCTGTTCCTCCAGCTGACATCAGGCGTGGCAGGAGTAGCAGCTAGCTTTTGCTGGGAAAGAAACATCTCGCTGTCATTAAGGAAAGTTCAAGAAAGGGGGGCATGGGTTTGCTTTTTTTCTTCCCCTTCTACTCTCTTTAAAACAAACTTTCTTTCGTATTTCCTTGTGGCTCAGCCTATGTACCCCAGAGACTTTTCTGGCTTCTGGTCAGTGTCTTGGCAGCAGGGGAGTGGCTTCACTGAGCACCTTCTTCTCTGACTTCTGGCATGCATTTGATGAGAGGGAGGTGCTCAGCAGCATCTGAGTTTCACAGGATTGTTCTGCTCATCCCTTGTTCTGTCCATCTCCATATGCTGCTTTCTTGAGCTGAGGCATTCGAGAAACAGCATCCCTTGAAACCAACTCTCATGCAGGTTTTCAAAAGGTCTTCTGGAGGTCATGTTTCATCCCCTGCAATGATTAAAGGCTACCTGATACAAGAAAAAAATCATCATCCCATTAGCTGTAGGAAGACCAGGAAAAATTTGACCTGTTTCTCATGGAAAAGAAGTGCTGTGCACGGATGATCCTCAGGAATTGGGTGTTTGATGCTTGTTCTGTGTTTGTGCTCACTGGCAGAGAGCTACAGGGAACAGACACTCATGGAGTTAATGCTGGTGGCAAAGGGATAAAATGAGCTTAGGGCAGGGAAAGTGTAAGTGGAGACTTAAGCAGAATATTTTAAGATTAAGTAGGCCTGGTGGACTGCACGTCGGAATGATACACAGAGATGTGATGTAGGATTTCTGTTAACAGTTGTGGACACCAGCAGACTGGGGAAAAGCTAGGACAGTGCCTGTTTTCAAGAAAAGCATCAGTGGGGAGCAGAACAAAGGGAATTTTAAAGCCTTTGCACCAGCTCAAAACTTTTAGGATGAATTCCCAAAACAGTCTGACAGCACTTAACAGAGAATTGACTGATCTAAAAATAACAAGGGGAAAAAAACCAAACTTCATCACACCAAGCTCATTTTGTTCCAGAAAAGAGTGGCCAGAGAAGAAGCCCTAGATGCTCTTTATCTCGATTTTCAAGGCTCTGGCAGTGTGGCACAACATTCTGGTTAAGCAAGCTAGGAAAACACTGAAAGGCCTGGGGAGGGCCCTGAGCTGATACCCAGCTGGATGAGAAGCATCTCTGGAAGGCAGCAGTGGCAGCAGACATTACATCACAAGCTTTCTATCACTGTCTGCTCTGGAGCAGGTCATTTAATGGCTTTGTTAATAGCCACTGCTGGGCAAAGGCCTGTGCTTATTACATCTGCAAATGATAAGAAGCTTCAGGACCTGTAAAGGGCAGGGTTTGAATGCAAGATGTTATCAACAAATAGGGAAAATGGCCTCTGAAAGAAAAACAAAACAAAAATCAACTAGGAGAAGAACAAGATCATGGTCTTGGGCTGGAATAAACAAATTTTATTACCCAAGGTAATAAAATATGCTGCTTAAGAAAAAGAAGTGCAAAAAACACAAGGTATTGTCACATGTTAAGCAGGAGTCTGCACTCTAAGGATACTGATAAAAATAAATAAATGTTAGAGTTCTTTACCTTTATAGGAGTATATTCAAAAACATCAGATAATGGAGTATCCATCTAATCTGGGACACTGCATTCAGAGCAGGTATGGGCCAATTAGTCCAGGAAAGACTGAAAAACAAAAGAGAATGAGAGGTGAAATGCTTTGGTCCTCAAATGCACAAAATTTTGTCCAGAGAGCAGGAACATCTGCCCTGTATGGTGAATAGAGTAAAAACCAGGGAAAATTCAGGTTCAAAATTAGGAGAAACATTTAAATGGAGATGGTATGATGGCACAGGAACTGATTGCTCAAGGAGGTGGTGTTTGTGTGAACTTTGCTGCCTTCTTAGCATAAATAGAAGAAAAAGTGCTGCTGCCATCGCTGCAGAAGAAAAACTGCACATCAGTGCTAGGGGGTGGGACAAATGGCACAGGGGGCTGTTTGTGTCTTGAAATGGGAGTGTGGTCAGGGCCTTGAGGGCACCAGCAGGCTCTGCCTCCTCTGCCCCAGCCCGGCGCAGCTCCCCATCCTGCTGCTCTCCCCATGGGGAGAGAGGGACCTAGGTGCAGCCCAGCCTAGCAGAGCTGGGTTTGCCCTGTGGGTGCTTAAAGGGCACCTGCAAGGTTTGGGCTCTGGATTGAGACAGGTGGGGACAGTGCTAGGAAAGGTCAGGCTTTAAGGCAGTCACTGACCCACTCCCCTGCCACAGTTCCTTCAGCAGTGCTTTCCCAGTGGATGCCATCTCATGCTGCTGGACCTCTCTGTTTCCAGGAAAGAAAAGACATTTTTAGCACAACAGTGTTTTCTTGGAAAAATGAACCAGGATTCTTCCTTTACTGCAGAAAGTGTTTGTGCTAAATGGACGATAATTTAGCCAATTTTATGGTCCATTATCCCTAATAGCAGAAGAAAGTGAAGAACAATCTTAAGCAAATAGATAACAAAATAATTTATTTTTAAATGCAGACTGAATGTTCACCAAGTCCTGTGCAGTCATTTTTTTTCATACAGCAGGAATTGCAGCCAAAGCAAGTTATGTGGCTCATCTCTGTTTTGTGATCATTTCATTTGTTCATAATTAATGTCCTACATCCCGCAAAGCCAAGCAATAGCATCTGAGAGCTCCTGTTCTCTCTCTGTAGTCAGTAAACAGGCATCTGGCTGAGACATGCTTGGCATTGTTTAACCAATAGACAGTTGTGTTTTATGGCAGTGTGGCACACTGGGCCAAATTCCAGTCCCGCTGGAAATCCTTGGGCCAGCTCCAAGGAATTCAGGGGAAGGACAACAGAGACGTCGGGGCCCGTTTTTATTTATTCTGGACGGTGGATCCATCCATGCCTTTTCAATGGCTCTTTACTGGAACAGGCAACATTGCTCTGAAGCTGTTGGCTTTTCTGGCAGGTGAGGTGTGGATTTAGGTGCTCCATGCCAGGCTGTGAGACAGAAGGGCATGAGGGAGTGACTCAACATCAGCCTCCTAATACATCTATTAACTAAAGATGGTGGGACTGTTTCCGAAAACTGCATCTAGACAGCACCCAAAGACATTTTGGCTGCCTCTGTGCTTGGTATTTGTCACAGCTAACGAAATCCCTGTACCTGATTATTTGTGATTCCTTAATAGGCAGAGCTTGACTGGAGAAGAATTAAGAGGTCAACTGTGCTGCACTTCCAGCTGGAACAATTTAGTATGAAATGTCATGATTGTGTATCTATTTTAGGAGTTAAAAATTAAAATGTAAGTAATACTGTCCTTCTTTGGCATAGATTCTATGTTATTTTGCAGTGTTTCACACTTAATTTTATCTGTTCAAGGTAAACATCCCCTTAGAATCCACACTTACTAAACAACCTTTCCAAAATCATTTCTCTAGAGTATTTTACCAGGATCTCATGGACAAAGCCTGTTGTTTCCCTGTTTGAGCCAGGAAATATCTCTTTACCTTATAAAATGCATACCCTGATAGAATTTGCTGTCCAGGTAGAGGGTGAGAATTAATGAAGTGAGAGGGTCCTTTTCCCAGGGTAAGAGGCAGGTCCCCAAAGGGCTCCTGGTGGGGTCTGGGGAGGAGAGCACTGGGTTCCAGCCTGAGTCCATCCAGGGCCAGCCTGGTGGCCAGGCAGGAGACCCCAGAGGGAAACGCTGTGGGAGCAGAGAGGATGAGAGGAGCCAGAGCTGCCTCCCCTCCTTCTCTTTTCCTCTCCCTCTCCTCGCTGTTGCTTCCCACGCTTCTCCAAGTGTCAGAAATTTCACATTAAAAGGAATGCTGGATTCCAACGTTTGGCTTCCCATCCATTAATGAAACTCTTTTCGTATTTGAAATGTAAATGGAAATCATCCATTTCTCCAGAAGAAGGCCAAGAGAGAGCAGGAGAATTTTTTGAGTACCCAGAGTTCCTCAAGCTTTCTCAGGTTCAAGACTTTTTAGTGTGAACATGGTGAGAGTTTCTTGCCAGCTAAATATTCTTTATGTTGCAGGAACATTTTTCTGTGAGGGCAGATGGTGTTCGATTGGTAGTCAGAATAATACATGAACAGCAGAGAAGATGTGGGTTGATTAAATAATTAGCATACTGTGACATTCTATTGCTTCACTGTAACTTAAAGCTAGGTCACAGTGTTGGTCTATATTGCACCTCCCTCCCTCCTTTCTTTCTTCTGGTTGTTTTTTTGCTCACTCCAAAGCAAAGTTTAACAGAAATCAAATCGTTTCCTGGTAGCACAGTGTTTGAATTTGTTATTCAGCCCTGTATTTTACAGACTAAAAGTAATATAAAGGAAATTAAATTTTGCTAAATGAATTTCAGTTGCCCAGCAACGTATCATACCCAGTGTGGGATCCAGTCAAGCATCATTGTGGTTTAATATGTGGCACAGATCAGAGCTCAGACCGACACACGTGATCTTGGAAGCCAGAACTAGTGGGAGGGCTGAAGCCTGATTTTCAATCACCATGTCTGTCTGAACTGCTCTTTGCCTTCAGAGTTTGTTTGCATGTCCACTAGAAGTCTAATTAGTCAAACTCTACTGCTTCCTGTCCCCCTGCTCTCCAATGGTACAATAACAATAATTACAGGCAGTTTGCCGTCAGCTGAGGAGCAAACATAGGAAACATGTTTCTCTCAGCAAGGATATCATTATTCACTTACTAAACACAACCCACTGAATTACTCATTCTCCTCTCCAAGTCCTGCAATCTATTCTGGGTTTTTGGAGATTTTCTGTGAATAAAAATGCAAGAAGTTGTCCTGCTAAGAAATCACTGTCCTATAAAATGTTAGTGCTGACTAAAAAGAGAGCAGTATCTTTGGCTGGGTATAGGGGAAAAGTTGCTGTAGTACCTCACAGGTTTGGGGGCCTGAGGCAAAACATCCGGAGAGAATCCCACAAAACTGGTAAATCTCCTTTTCTTGTTTTGCCATGAAATCAATGTTAAGGTAAGGATTCAAATTTCATGTTTGAGGACAATCATGGTAAAACTGACCAGTTCACAACCTCTGCTCAGATGGGCAGACACTGAGGGAAGAGCAATAGGGCTCCTGGAGCAGCTGGAGAGGATGTACACTCTCACTCCAGCATCCATCTGAAGAAGAGAGTTTAACATGTCTGTGTCAAAGTGCTGCAAACACAAACTATACAAGAAATGCTAATGTCAATAGGTTCCCTTGGAGATTACACTTGGAAATCAAATTTCTTGCTGTTCTTTTGCTTCTTTAGAGAACAAACGTTCAAAAGTGATAGCAAAACAACCCAGTAAATGTATTGTAAGTCCTCTGGAAGACATTTGAATACAAATGCTACAGTTAACTACTGTTATTTCTATGACCAAACACAAAATATTTGTATTGTATGGAAGTAGAATGTCAACCAAAAGTAAAAAAAAAAGGGAAGCCATGTGCTTACAAGTATGAATTGGGAAGGAGGAAACCGCTGCCCTTAATGCAAAGGTATTGATGGCACCTTCCACTCTGTAACTCACAGCTCAGCTCGAGACTCCTTTGCCTCCTCCTAAAGACTGCAGAACAATTTGCTGCTCAGGACTGACTGGGTGTAAAGACCAGGTGTTATTCCTGAAGACACCTTCTGCCTCCCGGATTTCTGGTTGAACATTTATTTGGAAATTGTGTTCTTAGATTCCTGTCCTAAACTGTTAGTATAGTACTTACCTCCTGTGCTAAGCAGCTGCTTTGTTCTTCTAAATGATTAAATTCCACTGCTGTGAGAAATTATTCCAGTATTACATAGCTTAATAAATGCATAACGTTAGGATCTTTGAGTAATTACTGCTATTATTATTTTTTAAGTAGCTTTTTAATACAACCAGGCCGGAAGGTTGGAATCATTGCTAATTTATGCCCTCCTTGCACTTGAACTTGAAGCAATGACATGATGAAGACACTGCCTTATTCAACTACTGAGACTCACAGCTACATTTCAAGATGCAATACAAATTGATTTATATCACATACCTCACATTAATTTGCTTTTTTAATTTATAAAATGCACCTTGAAAAACATATTTGCTTAATGTAGAAGCTCAAAGTCAAATAAAGAAGACCGGACTGGACAAGAACAAACATTTCAAAGCTGGCATCCCTTTAGCTCAGTCACAAGCAGCAAACTCACAGTGCTCCTAAAGTTCTTATTCACCAGATGAATTATGGGGTTAATTTTCTCCCTAGCCTAATGGAAGGAAGAAATCCAATTACATTCAGAACCCTCAACAAGAACAGGTAGAGCTCTTCACCTGTTATTAATATTTACGACCGTCATCAGAGGGATTGTTTAGAAACACAGCAAATTCTATTTCCTTCTTGACCTCTGGAAGGTTTGAAAATTTGCTATCCATAAAATATGAACAGAAATGGTCAGGTTTATACCAGGCTGCTTAGATGCAGCTAGTGGAAAGGACAGGCATGTATGAAGCAGATGATTTTTGAATAAGAATATTGTTGGAAAAATATGTTTATGGTATTAAAGCTGTGATTCTGAAGGTCTGGGAGGGCAGAGGATATGCAAATCTAGTTGAAAATCAGAGGGAGTGGTGGCATGATTAACACACTCAAAGTCAGCTGGTGATGCTCACCTCAATTTTGTAACAAAACCCCAACCAAGCGGACAGAATTACATAGCAAAACATTCAAGATTTAGATGTAAATGTCTCTGTGCTCTCTTAATTTTGCTCTGTTAACCATGCTCTTCTCATGAGAGAGAGGGGTTATCACATTAGTGGGATGTGAGGTTGGCTCAGGACTGAATGTCATCACGTGGTTTGGAGGGTCCTGAAGAGAAGAAATAGCACTGCTATTAACCATTATTGATATGCGTGGATCATAGTCCACACAGGCAAAATGGCAGCAGCAGGCCTAAAAACCATAAAAATTTGTTATTTGAGTGTACAGAAGTAAAGAAGCCTGATCATGCACCGTATGACATTTAGCAAACTGTGTCAGCTATTCTCCTTTAATCTGAAGAATTTATCTAAAGAAAAGTTCAAAGGATGAGGTCGATAAAAAAGCTCACAAAGACACCAGGTACTGTGTACATTCATAATGATTCATGGCTGTTTTCCTTCAGCTAAGTAAATCTGTTTTATTGGAAGCTTGATTCTGAGATTATTTCTCAGTGGCAAAAACCCCCAACCAAACAAAAAAACCTACCCAACCCCACCCATTTTCTTTAAAACAAAGGCATTCTTTTGAGGCTCCTGTGAGACTGGGACCCACATGATGCTTTTATACCTCTCCCATACTTCATACAAATTATAGTGAAAAAGAGATTTTTCTCCTTTATTGTATCTGCATATATTTTTTCAAACTTAGTTTGGAATATTACTATTAACTGCTGCAAAAGTTCCTTGTGTGATAACCTCTTATTTCCGGTTGCTAGTTTGTCTAAATTATAAGGGAGAAGTTGCCATCTCCCATTACCAAATATGCTCAACAATCAATACCAATAAAACCTGCTAAAAAAATAGGAGAATTTTTAAGATTGCTTTGTGGATTTTAGCATCCATCTTCTGATTTACTGAGAAGGTAAATGATGTGCATGAAGCATATGGATGATGTACTGCTCTGAAAGATGCTGTGACTAGAAGTGCTGAAACACGAGATGCTGACTCAAAGGTGAATTTATATATACCATTATATTTCCTTGGGTTTGTTCCAAATAACATTGGAATGGATTTTAAAAGCTGCTCCTTCTATCTGGAGGAAAGAACAAAAACATTCAAAACCATCTTCAACTTGTTGCCTTTCCTTGGCATTGGCAAGTTCTACTTTTTTTACAGTAATATGAAACTTCATTGGGCTTTAGTTTGTGCTGTACAAAACTAATTTTGAAATTCTTTCTATGCAGGAGAGCACCCAGCTTCCTCTCTGAACTGGCTCATAGGCTGCACAAGAAGAGCAGCAGGTCCTGGTGATCCAGCCCTGCCAGACACCCCACTGGAGAGCTATGGAAAGCCTCCAAAGGTAAACTTAGTGCTCCCTGGTTGTTTGTCAGCTGCATGAAGGCCTAGTCTCTCTGAATAATTTAGAGATGTTTTAAGTTACTCTCATTACAAATGGTCTTGGAAAGGAAAACAAGTAGAGGTCTGGTGGAGCCCAAAAATATCCTGCCTGTGTCCTGTGCATGCTGCCATTCATTCCCTCTCTGCTAGCAGGGTAACAGAAGGCTCCCTTTGCATATTCATGCTCAACTTGCGCTCAGTAGTGAGCAGAGGTCTATTTTAGTACATCAGAGTAGATCCACTGATGTCCAGAGAAGGACTGACTCTTTTGGGGCTGTACTACATTCATTGTATTATCCCTGTTTCCTTCTGGAAAAATTGCTTGACCAAAGGCGGCAGGTCAGGTCCCACATCAGTCATGTTATGCATTTGTTTAGCTCAGTATTGTCTTCAGCCCTCCCATTTTCTGTTGTGCTTTAAGTATTGCAGTGGTGTTCATCCCTTTTTGGACATACAAGTTGAGCTAAAGAATTAAAGACTAGATGCTAAGATTTTTTTGTGGCTGTGGAAAACAAGGTAAGAAGTGTTTCATAATACCAAAATTGATATTATATAGTTACTTTTTCAGCATGCAATTAGGAATTTACTGTGAATACCTTCAGTGCAGTCTCAATCAATTGTACAAGTTGTGCCACAAACCTAAAACCCATTTTCTTATGTGAGTTTAGAGGATTTTTTTTAGACCTGTGCATGAGACTTGATACAAATGTTGTGCTGGTGCCAAATGGATAGTTGAACGTGTAGAGTGTGATTGAAGGAGACAGGCTGAGGTTTTGGGGATTGGCACTACCTAAAATGAAATTTTAATTCAGTCATACATCGTTCTTCTAACGTTTCATGTCAGTAGCTTCAAAATTAAACATATAACAATAAAAGCTTTCCATTAATAAAACTCCATCAATCAAAAAAGTTGCTTTTGCTGTATTTCTCATCATCATAATCAGTTTTAAAAATGATTAAGGACCTAACCTGCTGATTTTTAAAAAGCCACCGAGATAGCAAACATATTTATTGCACGAATGAATTGCCTGCAGCTTTTTGTGTTCTGCATGTTTGAAACAAACCAAGGCAGACTTTCCATGTCAGGGTAAATTGATTTCCAGAGCAGGTATTTCAACCATTAGTATCTAAAGATAACTGAGACAAACTCCATGTATGTAGAGATTAGTGCAATGCACGTCTCCAGAAAAAGGTACCTTTTGCAGGATAAATTGGGATATTGAAAACTAATACCGATTTTTAAGACGCCCTCCAAAATCAATACTGAATAATTATTTTAAGGTTTGTTTATTTCTTTCTCTCTGTAAAGCATTTCCTAGAGATCTGGTAAGCCTGGGACAGTTCTATCATTAATGTTCCCATCCATGATATGTTGTCACAAAGAACTGATGCCAGCAGAACAAAAGGCAGAACAGCAAACAGCCCATGGCCTGTGCTGGAAAGCAGCCATCTGATAATGAATAGACACACACATATACATCTATTTATATATGTGTACATACCTTCAATAACACTGAGAGAAGCAGCTGTGTTGGTTATGCAGGCAATGGGAGCTCAAGCACAAATGCATATGTAACACAGACAATATAGATGTAAAGAAATAGGAAATTAAAAATCTCCCTCAGAAATTCTTTTATAGAGTAATCCAACAGTTTGCTGGAGCCAGCATCTCCTTGGGATCTTACTTCTACTGATTCTTTAGTGGATTAATTGTTCCTGTGTTTTTCACACATAATTTGGATTAGAAAATGTAGGCTAAGATCAAAAGGGAAAAAGTTGCAAGGAAAGAGAGGAATTCACTTGAAAATCTTTTATCTTGTGCATGAATGGTACGATGCAGCTCTGGAGGAACACATTCTCTGTTTTTCTGGTTTGTGTTTTAGACTTCATGAACTGTATTGTGCTTGTAAGCAATGCATAATTGATAGGGTATAATACGGACCTGATAAATTCCTGGCACTGTCTGTATACAGTTGGTAACTGAGATAAATTGTTTAACCAAGGGCTGGGAGGTGACATGAGAATTGGTGCCTGCCTCATTCACCCTGAGCCCCATAAAAGCTGGGAATTATATTTCCAGATATTATTTCTGCATGTATGGGAATGAATCAATCACTCACTCTGGCCAGCACACTAATAGAAGAGGTTTCTAAAGAGACCTCTACATGAATACATAAAACAATACTATCAGGTCAAGTGGAAGATCGATTTCTAATTCAATACAAAGCTTTTATCTTAAATAAATACTTTAATTGCAATGTTAGGCCGCTTGTGGGGATCACATTGACAAATGTGTTCCCTGTGTTACAAAGTGCCTTAAATCTGGGACAGTGCTTGCAACAAGTTATGTATGTAAAAGAAAGCTTTTTGTAACAAAGTAAATGACAGGAGGGTCAGATTGAGTTATGAACAACTACCCCACAGGAACTGAAATTATTCTTTTGGTTACTTGGTGTCCCTAAATTACAAGAAGAACTGTGTGGGGTAACATAGCCAGGCATAATTTTTGTTTTAACAAAAAAATACGGCTTTTGAATGTTTTTTTGTGGACACTGTAATGCAAATCCTTTACAAGAGACTTCAGCTTAGGTTAGGAGGGCCATATGTCTCCTGGAAGACAGAAGATAATGTAATTCTTCAGAGATTGTCCTTGTATTTACAGTTGCCTTGTGATTTGGTGGTGGCATTCTTTCCCACCTAGGTTGCATCTCTTGCCTGTGTTTTCCAGGGTGCAGGAGCTCCTTTCTGAGTTATGAAAATGCTGTGCATAAAAATCCTAGAGAAAATTTGAAGAGTGGAAAACAGAGAAATGAGCAGGAGCAGGGCAGGAAGTGGATACCAGGGGTTATAGGCAGGAAAAAATACACTTGCACATGAAGGACAAGAAGTTGAGGGAAGGATTTTTTCCTGTCCGCAAAACAGTTTTCAGGGACCATGGGGAGAGGAACAGGGCACCACTTCTGTCTGTGAGCTAGAGAAAGAGATTATTGGAAATGATTTCTGCTATATCTGGTGAACCGAATCTTTAAAGCATCAATTTAAATGTTGCATAGCTTACTTGTGATGTATGGGTATGTTTGCAACATCATATTACAAACGCTATTACCTTGTGTAGCAGAGCTAACAATCAGAATCTCATTATGGATGGCATTTTACAAATGCTTCATGTTTCTTGGGCTTGTAGCCTTCAAGCATATTAGTGTTTTACTGGAAGTTTCCCATTAGGAAAATATTTACCATCCTAATTCTAATATAATTAAGTGCTTTGCTTGGGAATTTTCATGGTCACTAATTAGGTTAACACTGATCATTATAACAAAAACATAATTAATTTCCCATAGTAGTAAAATTAATTACACATTTAAAGCTAAATTGAATCAGTCAACAGTGAGAATGAACAATGGCTGTGCTTCTGATTTCACTGTCTCAAGGTTTCTAAAATAAACCTTTCACTTACATAATAGAGATAGACTATGTATGTGTTTCCATAGCCATCCAATAGCAATAGACTAATTAGAGGGTAGAGAAGAACAAGGGCTGACATTCCAGAAAATGTGAGGGAATCACTTAATCTTTTGGGGGGATGAAGGGAGAATTTGGGGTTACTTATATGCTTTTGTTTCTTCTTTGATGAACAAAAATAAGCAAGGGAGTCTGAGGAGCAAATCCCCAAGACCTGTGCTCAGCAAGACAGATTCTCTGGGTTTGTTGGCTTCCTGATATCATTTAGGAGATAATGCTACTTGAGGTGTCTTCTGCACCTGTGGTGCTGCCCTCTGCTTTTTTCCAGAGAAAAAAGAGAGTGGTGTGCCCTCTCCTGCAGCCTTGCTGATTGCCTGGCATCCAGTTTCTATGGCAGAGTTTGGGCCCTGGGTTGTTTTTACTGGATGTGTCAGGTGGATATAATCCAGTGGGTTCTTAGGCCAAAGAGGATCAGCAAAGCTAAATATCATTGCTTCAACACTGTTCCTATCCTGATGCTTTCTGATTCTTCAGCTTGCTTTCTTTCAAGGGAAAGAGGCAAGAACTCAAGAGCCAGAGCTTCCTTCCCTAGCTCTTCCCCACCAGGAGCTGGTATGAGAAAACTTGAGAGACCCTTCTTTGTATGTAAGCCTCTCCAGGTACTTCTTCCCACTGGAGGTGGGGAAATCACTGCCTGGATTTAATAGAAAATGTAATTAGGGTTAACCTTAATTTAAATAATTGTTAAGCTATTAAAATAGCTATTAGCATGCCCTATCATTTGCTATCAGAGAAATGCAAATATGTGTCACCACATCAATTCACGAGAACACAGATTGGAAGTTGATAATTGTTACTGTGGTTCCCACCCCAGAGATCCAGGAGGTTTTTGTTCTTATATGACAAATCCCAACATTTGCAATAGCCTCTCTACCAGCAGCAGTAAGTTAAGGGGGATGTGGGCAGAAATATAAAGGCATTTTCATCTTCCTGCATTTGCAAAGCAGATTTACCTTCAGTGATGCAAAATGGAATACATCCAGAATCAAACCTCTGTACATTTTTACATAGTTTTATAGCAATGATCCCATCCTGTTTCTATTAAAGATTCAACATTTTAATGAGCAATGGATGAACAAGATCTTTTGGCCTGGGCCCTAGAAGTGCACTACTGTCTATAAAATATGTGTTGTTAAGAGTCACTGCAGTCAGACGAAGCATTATGTAATTCTTTGGCAAATGGGCTCCCTGTGTAAGTACTTGGAAGTTAAAAGTTTGTTAACTTTGTCTTCCCAAGCTGTAAAAGGGTCCCAGAATAGCAATTTCTCTTGGTTTGCCAGGCACAGAAATTAACTCTAGAAAACTATGTAACAGAAGATTAAAAAGAAAGCAGTATTTAAAGATGCACTATCCTGTCATGTGCATTAATTACTTCCAAAATAACTGAGTATCACATAAACAAAAACCAGAATTTTTTTTCCTTTTTAGATGAAAATAATGTAAGTTGTAGTAGTTCGAAAGAATATAGATTTTAAGATAAAATTCAGGAGTTAGGTAGGTCTAATCCATGACTATTTTTACATGAAGCAGTCCTTGCTTTTGAGAATGCTGTCACGCTGTATTGAGAATATGGTTTGATCTGTCTTTTTAAAAATAATTTCTTTGAATGTAGATTAAATTTCTTTTTTTGGCATTTATTCTTGTGCCACCAATGTCAAAACAGAAATGGCAAGCATTGTGATAAAAGAAAAATTATTACATTTCCCTGCAGCTTCTGTAATTGCCTTTGTGTCCTTTTTTGAACCGCTGTTCTGTAACTCAGTCCCTTCCTTGAGCAGCTCATTGTTCAGAACTTCCATGCCTACTATGGCAACAGGACCTTAAAACACAGTGGAAAAACTCAGATATCTCCAAATCGTGTGGTAGAAAAGAAACTGATTATTTTTTCACTCATATTAATAGATTCAGTTCTCAGAGCTTAATTCTGATCACTGCCCCGAGCACAAAGGAGAGTGTTCAGCAGAGTTATTCTGTGCCGGTGATGAAGCCACCCCCGATCTTTTCCCAGGTTGGGCAAAATTAGCATAAGCACTCCATGCACACAGCTGCAGCCTCCAGCATGCAGGAGCTTCTGCAACAGCTTCCCTTCCCCAGGAGGGGATTTTGCCAGTGGAATGGCTCTGGCATGGATTCACAAACCATACGCCTCCTCTCACTTCCCACGCACTCTTTTGTACTGTCACCACGGATCAGCATAGAAGCACAGCTTCACAGGTCAAAGGCTGGTTAGACTCTGCTGAACATGCTCCTGAGTGCTGTTCTCTCGCTGTCCCCAGAGAGCAGAATCTCTTTTTCTGGGCAAAATGTAAGCCAGATGGGATAATGCATCTGAAAGCTTGAAAGTCAGATCCTTTGAATTTTTTTGCTTTATGATCTTAATTTATGCACATATGAAAGTGAAGCGTGGCTTTTTTTTCTCTCTCTCCCTGTCTCTTTAGTACCCAAAACATTAAAAAAAGATCTTTCCCAACAACATTTTTAAAATTATTTTTATAATTGAGAAAATTTGGAAAGATTGCTCATGAAAAACTGTTCCAGCAAACAATTGTAAGACAAACCATGAGCTTTGTTTTAAATTTTCCCTTATCAGCTGTATAAGGAGCACCTAAGAAAAGTGTGTTGCTGTGGCTTCCAGGGGACCACAAAAGTGGGTTGGACTTAGACTTTGACTTGTTACAAATCCCAGTATTGACTCAAGGAAGTAATACAGTTAATAGGTATCAGAAATGTAAGCGTTATTAAGTAAACTTAATTGAAATAACCTTTTACTCTAAGCATGCTCTCACAAACAGCAAAAGTTTTGTCTAAATTTTTCAAGCTAAGGCTAAAGATGGAAAATATTGGGCAAGTGTTTTAAATTTGACAACTGGATAGTCAATTGAAGACTAGAGGATAAAGTTTGGCAACCAAAATAATGCCATGCTGAAAGGCTCATCCCATTAGAGTTATTAGTGAAAAGGCTATATGGTCATTCACAGGCAGCAATGGCAAATGTTTATTTCATTTCCAAAAGCAGAAAGTTTTAGAGGGTTAGCAGTTAACTTTGATGTTATAGCTCAGTGTATTTTTTAATACAATTAGACATTTATCACTGGAGTCACTCAGGACTATTCTCTGCCTACTGAACACCAGCACGTAATTGCATATTCTCTGTTCAATCACATATTGCTGCTCATTTGGGACAGAGAGCAGTATATTATCTTTAAATATAAATGTCTGATCATTAACTTGGAAGACAAATGATATTCATTTTTCTAATCTGGCTCATCTGATACAGCTGTAATAATGCTGGCTTGGAACAAATGCTGTCTTTTAGAAGACCAGTATAGTTTATGGCAAAGCCTGTGAGTGGAACATGTACAGCATGGAACTTATTCTACATAAAGCTGTTTTATCTCTACTCACGTGGCTTTATTCATATCATGTGGGCGTATAATTCTGCTAAAATTTCCCAGTATAAATACCTGCAGACAAGGTACAATGCAGTTAAGGACTTTCAACTGTTGAATGTGGAAACATCCTCAAAATTCTGGACCCTTTTTCTATATAAACAGGATGTTTTATCCATAGATCACAGTTGATCTCTAAGGTATGCCCACAGATAGCTAATTACCAGCTCAAAGAAACTGAGATAGAGACATCCAATGTCTTGCTCATGGTCAGACAGCAGATTAGTGGCTGCAGTGGGAACACCAAGTCTTATGACTCCAACCTTGTCCTCAGCGCACTAGATCACAGTTGCCTTGTTTATACCATTATATTTTCTGAAAGGTTGTTTTTGGTGTGTTTTTTTTTTCTTCTAATCAGATGCTTGTAAATTAAGTTGCTGACTGTAATCAGAAATGTATTTATCACTGACTCTGGCTCACAACCAAGCACACTGTTATTTTTGAAACACGACAGCATGTTCCTCTCATTCCAAGGAAAAGTTAATTATGAGTTGCAGGAGGCTATGTCGTGATTTCGTTGTGGCCATTTGTCCTCTCGTGTGTCACTATTACAAAAGACAATTAGTTTCCTAATTCTCATTTGGTGCAACAGTATTGCCTCCAGTAAGCTGAAGTTTTTGTGTGCTGACAAAACAAAGCACAGTAATTTTATAAAGCTGGTGAAAATGGGAAGAAATAATCCTAATGGACATGTTTTACAAGTGAGAGAGGATGAGAAGAGAAAAATCCTTCCCTGCTTTTATCATTCAATAGTCATCAGAGACCTTAGCTACATACTACTCTTTTCATCAACCAAGAATATTTTGTGGTTTGTAACTCATCACGTTGTCAGAATGTAAGCTCCAAACTCTGTTGGCTGTGCTGTCATGGCAGTAAAAAACTTCCACGTGAATGCTGGCTGTCTTGCCTTGAGCAGGTTTGCCTCACCTAGGAGAACTGTGCTCTGTGCCAAGGAAAAGGTTTAGCAGGAGTAGCCATTCAGACGGATTAAATGATGGCACTGGTCTGCAGGATTTCTGTTTGCCAGTGTCTGATAGCAGTGCTAAGTTAGAGTTTAGTGGCACAGTGTTTCCATGCAATGTCAGGCCCCATATGCCGTCACCTCTTACAGTCTGCACAGTAGTTCATTTAATGCAAGTCTATGAATTTGTGTAAGTTCATTAATTCAGTTTGTTTATTAATTCACAGCTCATGAATTGTGAATCTTATCGACTTTAACAGCTAAATGAGTAAGTACTTGCTTCAAACCATACTTTAGGCTAGAGACATGTAACAGAAACAGCAGCACACTTTTCATTAAAAAAATACTAACTGAAGGGAGTTCAGCCACCAGAAAAACATTGCTGAATATGACATCTGTTTGAAAACAAATTCCCTAATGGTTTATGGAAGCAAGTTTTCCACAGAGAGAATGAACAAAGGCAAATTGTTTCACAGTGGTGTCATCTTCCATGTTCTGAATTGCCTGGTATCAGTATCATTGTGTTATCTATACCCTGAAATACAACTTGTAATGTGTAACCTTACGTCATTTAAATAGCATAAGAAAAATCGACTCCATTGGATATTCATGGCTGGGCAAAGTGGCCATAGTATACCTAGCCCACCAAAAAATCACAGGGCCCTGCTTCAGGGAATACAGATCCTTAGCCACATAAAATGCTTATAAGACATTTATTACACCAAAATTGCCACTGGGTGGTACACAAAACCCCATACCATGTCCCTGTAACCTGTGTAGTTCTCCAACACATTCCCAGCAGAACTGTCACCCTTAACTACCTCTTGTACCATCACAACCTGCCCAATGGCATGTAACACCTACCCATGTATCAATAAATGCCATGAATACACACTCTGGTGGACTGTCTGTAGCTCTTACATTATTTGAGACATTCTGAGTAGGAAAGGAAAAATCATGGATACAGTAATGATGTCACAGGACCACAGAAGCAGTTCATGAGACAAAAAAAACCCAGGACTGTGTACAGTGTGGAAACTGTGCCAACTGATCCCAGAGACACAGGATGGTCTCTGGTCCTATTTTATTGAGCAATGTGGTCACAGCTTCTATATCACTGTTATTTATCTTTAAAATAAGGGAAACTTCATTTCCTTACCTTACCATAGTATGGTGTGGATTGATACAATGAAGATGTAACCAAAGGAACTTGACTGCTCTTTGACTAAAATGTCCTATTATGCAATGAGTGATTAATCTCATTAAATACCTTAAAGGAGGGCCAGATCCTGTCCTAAACCATTATGATATAATTCCAGTGGAGTACTTTTCTCTCTTGGAGAGTCACACAGGCTGCAGTTAGAAGAATGTTGGGAGTAGGTTCAAATGAAACACAGAGCCAAAGAATGACCTACCAAGGGCAAAAGTGCGTGTGGAGGAGAGGGAAAGGAGCACACAGATGATAACCAGCAACAAGGACCAATGACTTCGGGAGAATTGGCAAAGAAAATGGTGGTGGAGAATACAGCTTTCACTTGGACTGAAAAAATTTTTGGGAGCCAACAAAAACTGCCAAGGCAAAGTAATTGTGTAGATTGGGATCAGCAGTGGAGGGGTTCCAGACAAGGGTAACATGTAGCTGGAAAGAATGAAAAATAAGTTTAATATTGGAAAGGGACAAAAAAGTCAGAAAGTTAGAAAGCACCATTCTAGACAGCTGTTGCCTCACACTTTTAACAATATTATAATGATAAATCCAGCTCGGTAACTTGGGATTTAGGATAAATATTTTTGAAGTTTCATGATAGGTTTGTGAATATTTTTCACACATCCTTTGAATTTTCCATTACATTTTTTCCCCAAAGGTCCTTGTGTATCTGCCTCTCCTAGAAAAGACATGAATACTAGATGGTCATTTAATACATCTGAAATGAAAGAGTTTTATTTTATTATGTCTGCATTGAGCTTTTTGAAAAGCAGAAAAGTTAGGATACATCTTTTTGGGGAAAATATTTGGATAGCTGAAGTATGTTTATGACTAAGTCAAACTCACACCAAACAGAAATAAAGGTTTTAAAGCCATATGACTAATACCTTACTGCCCGTTCATATGGTTCCCTACATACAAACAAACACAACTCATCCTTCGCCTATCAAACCAATCCTGCTCCAGTGCCATCATGCCCTGGAGGAATCATCTTTACTTATCTGCTCTTCTAGGATAGAAGATATTTCTCCATGGACAACCTCCTCATTTAAATGTAAGTTTGCAGTATTCAAATCCTTTATTACCATGGGGTATCAGTAGGATAATTAAGGGAATTAAGGAGGTCAGACTGGAATATATAGCATTTTAATTCTTCTAATGGAGGAAGCTGGGTCTTAGAGAATGAGAAAACTGGTTGATTTGCTTTAAAACAGTTTGTTTTACATACTTGAGTGGCAAACTAACTTCAGTTTAGTCTGTTACCAAGTTTTCTTTCTTTTTCTTAAATAATTTCTGCCTCTGTGAAGTTCCCCATTTATACGTATTTATATTTCAGAAATCTTTGTGGAAGTTTCTGCTAAATAACACCTAAATTCCAGACTGGAAGTTGGGCAATTTTTGAAATCACATGCTTAAACTAGCAAATATAAAATGGTTTTAATGAATGAATTCAGTAGCTTTTAATTAATTACCTTAAAAATGTAGATTAAGCCTGAGTACTTCATATACATATTACTTTAACTTTGTGATTCTACAGCTCTTTTGCAGAATTCCTAATCTTGATGTAGTTGTATAAAAGAGCAACCTATAAAAAAAATCAGCGCCATACTTCCATTTTACGTATAATTTGATTTTTGTCATGGAAGGAAGCCTTTTAATAAGGCAATAGAAATGTAAATAAAAAAATGCATTTAAATAGGTTCCTGCACCTAACAGTGACTTTAACAATTCTGCAGGTCTCATACATTTTTAGTGAGTATTTTTCTTTAGATTCAGAAATGTTATTAATGCATCAATAGAATATTTGTGGTGCCATCAGAATGAATGACATATTCTGGTAGTTATTTTAAATGTAAGAACAGAACGTATGTTCAGAAACAGCATTAGAACAGCTCTGCTAAGTCCAAAAATCAGAGTAGATCATATGTTGCCGTATGAACTTGAAATATTTAAAATAATTAAAAGGTAGGCTAAAGCTTTTCTCAGTGAAAAGAAACATGAAATTAGATGGATGCAGACTTTTGAGCCCTTATTATTTTAAAAAATATTTTTACAATACTGTTCCTGGGGACTAGGTTCAGTGGGAAAGGAAGTAACAAGTACTCCACAGGCTTGAGCTCTCAGCTGTGCAGGAACACATACAAAACAAGTCACTGCAATTAGAGAGAAACAAAATGCAGATTATACACTTAGCACAAGCCTCCCAGCAGGAATGGTTAAGGATACCATTTTGTTCCAGAGGGACCCTAAGAAGTCTGGCTGCAGGTACAGCCTTATCGTTGCTAAGGGGACAGTGTTTGTCAAGCACTTTCTTTTGTTGCTAGACCCTGTCACCCTCCTCTACAGAGATCAGATTTGCCTCCTTTACATGCAGAGCAGCTACACAAAAGTACTCAGTGCAGTCCAGGAGCGGCAGCTTGGAGAACCAAGGTTACAGGTGGGAGTGAAGCAAAGCACAGAGTCAGAGAGTGCACTAAAGGCACCTGCCCCCTTTAGAGGGGGATAAAGAGTGAGAGAGAAGGAAGCTGTTTCATGGCAACAGGGGTGACTCTGTCAAGGTTAGCAACTGCGGGTAGATTTGGCCAGGGCTAGTCAATAAAGCAGGACTGGCATACATGCTGTGGGTAGCTAATGCTGTAACCACCTTGTGAATATCTTATCACTTCCCCTTCCTTGGGAGCATGATTAACGCCCTGTGCAGACACCACCACCTATGCATACACCACTATTCCAAGCTGCCTGGGCCACAGGAAGAGAATCTCTCCCACTCTCAGATTCGCAGTGCCAGTTGGTGAGCAACCAGCTTTAAGAACACCCTGACAGGAAAACTTCTGTACCGTTCAAGCAATCTGAGATTTAAATGCTTTAATAACCAACACTGTGACAGCTCTGGACTCTGCCTCTATATATGCTGTGGTTTTGCAGCTTGTTGCAGCTCAGTCTCTGTTCACACCATTTGCAGCTTCTCCTCTCTGTCAGATGAGGTTGTGACAGCAAGGTCATTCATTTTATGCTGGCATGAACCAGGCCAATAGGCTCTGTTAGCATCCAGGACCTTGTTCTTTCTAAAAATAGCCCTTCAGGAGAACTGGATCATATCTTTCAATCCCCTTTTAATATTTTAAGTATGAATAACGGAGATTGAATTTGATTTTGTTCCATGGTATTACCTTTGATGGCTTTTTGATGAAGAAGATTTTTTCCACCAAAAAACAGGCATGGCTTTCTGAATGGCTGGCTGTTCATACTACGTATGTGCATGTTTTCATAGCACTATTTTATACTATGGCTTCTCATATCACATGTTCACATAGCTCTTCTGTAAAAAATCACAGTAATCCTCATCCATTTGTGTGTTGGGATTTCATATGCAATACCTGTCTTTGTAAGAACACAGGGTTTTTTGTTGTTAATTTGCATTAAAATGTAAGCTTTGTTTTTTGAGTGTAGCTGAATGGTTCATTTTTCATATTTTGCTGGAGGTGTGAAGGCCATTTGCTGGGCTTTGAGATTGCTAATGTGATTTCCCAAGCAAATTAGGCTTTTGTGAACATGTTCTCTTTGTCAAATGCTTCTACCTGGGAAAGCTGAGGAAAGCCTCAGCTTAGGAAGAGTTGGTCAAGTTAATCAAGATCCCAGAAATAAGTAGGTTCCTTCCAGTTTTATGGAAACTAGCTTCTGTGTAGAGGAAAGAGAATGAAACTAGCGCCCTCATTGAAGAAAAGGTCAGGAGAATTGAGCAATTATGACAATTCATCATTTGTGCCTTTCATTTGGCAGCTTCCCAACCGGTCAAACAGCTCTGGAGTAATTGCAACTTGCCCTGTTAACACTGGGAATGTAGCAGAGGATAACATGGGGATAACAGAGAGATTTCCCACTGGGGAGGAATGAAGATAAGTGGTACAGAACTAAATCTGCAGGACACTCACTTAATTAGTTCAGCTTCTCATGGAAAAGCTGGCATGTCTGAATGGATTGTGCATGAATTTGGCATGACTTTTTGCACACTTTTGGTCTACCATTTCTGTAGTTTGTGTGAGGACATGTGCTCATTGATTGGCACATTTCTTTGGAATTGCATTTAATAGTCCTAGCTATATCTTCATGAGGTTTTTGCTTTGGAAAAGTGCAAGATAACATAGCGGAATAATAGCAACTTTGGTTGCTTGAGCCAGTTAAGATTTTTACCAGTGCACCAGTAAGAGTCATTATGTTATTCACCCAGATCTGAAGTTTGTATGTGACTTATGGCTGACTGAACATCCACTAGAATGATTAGGCATCAAAAATCACCTTTTTTTTTTATGTTTTCGATTTTTATTTCTGTAGCAGATGCATTACCCATGGATTAACAATGTGAATCAGAACAAAAACCTTTCTGTTTTGATTTAGCTCATAGGACCTTTTCCAACTGTATCCCAGTTGGAAATCCAACCTTGTGGAGTCCCAAATTTGGCAGAAGGAAGGTGCTGCTGGAAACACTATTTTCCAGTTTCTCAATCATTTGTTCTTGAATATGAAGTTACACATCGAGTATTATTTGGCCAAATCATTTACTTCAAGAATCGGATTTATGATTCTTTTCCAAGGAGTGAAGAATTGAGTGTACCTGGTGTATCACTCTTACCACATGTAGCTCTGCAATTCCAGAGGGTTCAGGTTGTCTTTCCTAGCTTTCAAAAACTATGAGAAGCTAAATAAGAGTCAAAGGTTATTTACTTAATGCCAAAAACTTGATAATGCAAATCTTAATATTGAAAGGTCAGGTATTTAATGTCCTAATAAAGAACACTGTGCATGTGAAACTAATCTGATTGCAAATCTGATTGGCAGTGTTTCACAAAATTGCTGCCAAAAATCCTTACGGGAAGTTGTAAACTGATATCCCAAATCAATTAGGACACAGAACTGTATTATAATTCTTAGCCATCTTTTCATCTGCTGGAGTAATAATCTTTGGAGATCTTTCTTGAAGATGTTTCAGAGGTCGTGTTTTAACTTCAACATTATGGGTTAGAGATTTTGAGTTTTTCTATTTGTCTCTTCACTTCAACATTGCTGCACCAGGTTTTTTTGCATTCCTATAAATAATCTGCAAGGAGAGAACACCCTGGAGCTGCATATCATTGTGCTTCTTGCTGGGACTTCTTTAGGCTCCTGGTCAAAAAAACAGAATTTCAGTTTTGTGGGAGTTTTGATGCCTTCTTTAAAAATCTGTTTTCTTCTTTTTTGTATTGTTGAAATACAACCAGGGAGAAATACAGAGGGAGGTATGGCTGCAGGCACACAGTATTGGAACATCTCATTAAGTGAAATTTCTACAAAAAACTGAGTTTTCTAACTGAAAGACTTTATATGGATAAAATCAAGGTGCTTCATTTTCATGTCATTATTATGCTAAAATATAATATGAAGGGAAATGTCTCAAGATTAAAAGTTTTTTTCTGAAATGCAAGACCTTGGATATTTCGCCCCCTTACCCAACGGCATTTCAGTGAAATCCCTGTGTTCCTGCAGAGTACTTACAGCTGAATGAAATGGCAACATTTCACTGGAAAATTGACATCCAGTTCTTGGAAATTTTCTTCCACTGCTTGTTCAGTCATGAACTCACTTCGTTCACATCATGACAATTATAGATACCTTATCTGTCTGGCATCTTAATTAGAAGATTACTAATCTAGGCCTTCAACCTTTCTGGTTATTGATAGTCTGTGTTTTCTAACACTTCAGTTAGTCTTTTCATTCATACATGCTATGGTTTTCATATATTCTAAGTTTTCATGAAGCATAGGCTTTTAAATTATATCTAGTTTAATACTAAGATTTTGGCTAAGACAGAAGAGAAAATCCAAAAATGTCTGGCAGGGATCATGCCTTAAATGGATCTTTAATGTATTTCTACTCCTAGGGCATTCATGCCAAATTTTCCAGCAGCTTTTGGTTTTAATTGCTAAAGTGGCTTCACATCAGTGCAGTGGGAGAAGTTTCTCCTGTGTAGGTAGTTTGTTGAAAAGTTTATGTCTTATGGGATTAAATTTATCCTGTATCTGTCAGATAGTTGTATTGCTGTCAGCAAATCTGTTGTCACAATAGGTTCTTCCTTTGACAGGGAACTCTTGATAACCTGTAAATTGTTTGCCCATGATGGATTTATCACTTTTACCTAAGGTCTGGAGCTGAGCTGTAGACATGTTTGTGTGCAGCTGTGCTATTCTGCAAAGGGCATACTTGTGGGATCCCATGTAAATGCTTCCAGCAGAATGAATTGCCCATTGGATTCAGTAGAAAGCTTCTGACACATCCAAACCGACCAGCTGTGCTCCTTTCGTGCAGGGAACGGATGAAACTACAGCTTACAGTCTCAATTACACCATAGGAACAAAACTAAAATAGTTGAATTTTGGAAGTTTGTTCAAGACTTGTCTCTCCTGGTAACACTGAAAAAAAAAGAGACTGTTATGGTGGTGGGCAGGAGTATCTGCTGTTTGAATAAAGCTTAGAAATTTTAAACATGTACTTGTGAAACTTAAGTACAAATAGAACAGATTTGATTCAGCATAGCTCCAAAAATTGTGTTTTGGTTCCTTACACATGCATTTCACACCATCTCTTTGTTGATGTGGAATCATGTTTGTCCTGAAACTTTTTCTCCAAGCTGAGCTTTCGTTACTTCTGTGGAAATTATGTGTTTCTTTTCTGTTTTGAAAACCAGCTCCCCCCGACTAAGAGTAGCAATCATAATGTCACTAATTCACAAACATAGGTTCATTTCTCACCCTCAAAAAGAGTTTTACCAATGACATGAACTTCTGCATCCATTATGGTAATTGCATACATGAATCACAGAATCGTGATGACATGTGAGGCTCTCCAAAAATTTTGGATGACTTTCTAAACATCTCAAAAACTATATGCTGGATTCTGTATGGGTGGATGTCTGTGCCCTGGAAAGATTTGATGACATCTGACTGGTAGTTCCTTCATACTGGGGATGCTGCCAAAAGCAGGGGAGAAATAAAAAAACAGAGCAGAGAAGAATAATAACTCTAACTATGTACTTGATCCCACAGGAATCTTCATCTCTGTACTCAACATTGTAATATCATCAGAAAGATGGCCATCAACACAAATTGTACGGAAAGCTTCGGGGCTGGAACACTTTCTAGGAGCAGGAGAACTGAGGAAGGAAGAGGAAGAACAGCAAATCATCAGGGTATTTGAGGTAAATGTCAATGCTGGTACAGAGAAATATATTTGCCGTTAAGCTCTGCTGACATTTTCTCTTTTAGGATCTTTTTTACAGTTGGTTCTGGTCTGGACATATGTCTGTCATTTGGGACTTGTGTTTTTCGAGACAGCCATTTTGCTCAGGCTGACTGTGCTTTTAAATGCCTCACTTTGAAGGTTTTGTTTTTTTTTTTCCCCTGAGGTGAAGAACAAATTTGAGAAAACACATTGATTTTTCTATATGACAAAAGATTTCTGAAGGCTGTGAGGCTGAAGGGGATTAATGCTTCCAGGATTTGAATGGTGACTAAACATTTGGCAGAAAGATGATACTGGTATGAAACGTATTCTTCCTTACCATCTTGTGAAAATTTTCCTATGTTTGGCCAGTGTACACATGTATGAAAAACCTGTTTGCATGTAGTAAAGTGTTTCTTTATAGCTCCAAATGCTAGCAGGACTTTCTGTCACAGTAACAGAGTTTTATGTACATCCTACATCTTGTAAAAGATTACAATATAAAATCCATAATACAAGCTATCTGCTTGGCTGTTTTCTGTCTTAGTTGCAGGAGCCATGCATTATTTGTCTCGGATATTCTTCTGGATCCTTGTGGTAAACGCTGCAGGGCCTTGCAAAACCCTGTCCTCTTTGCTCACTGTGATGATCCTTTTGCCACTTCTGGCAGGTGAGAAAGAGAGAGTAGAAGGATGTCCTAGCTGGGACAACAACCGCAGAACTCCAGGGAAAGAGAGGCTGGTACAAATGCAAGAGAACTGAGGAAAAGGCATGGAAGGGAGAGGAAGAACCTGTGGCGGGTGGGACAGAAGAAGTCCTTCTTATGCTGGTGGCCCCAGAGCTGGATGTGGTATTCTAAGTATGTTCTCATGAGAGTGGAATAGAGGGGGAGAGTCCACTCTCTTTAAATTTACCTCCAAAAGACAGTTTCAGCATGGTATTTTAAAAGAAAGGGGAAATAATTGAAAAGACAATCTATAGAGGCAGTACTAGAGCTGTCACAAGCGGTTTTGTGCAGTTATGGATGTGATTAGTTAATTTAATGAACCAAGCCGTTTTTATCACAGCCTGTGATGGTTGAGGTCACTCGGTCTGTTCAGCCTGGAGGAGACTGAGGGTAGATCTCATTGCATTTACAATTGCCTTGTGAGGGGAAGAGGAGGGGCAGGCACTGATCTCTGCTCTGTGGTGCCCAGTGACAGCACCAGGGAATGGCCTGAAGCTGTGTCAGGAGAAGGTTTACGTTGGGTATCAGGAAAGGCTCTTCACCCAGAGGGTGTTTGGGCTCTGGCACTGGCTTCCCAGGACAGTGGCCACAACACCAGCCTGGCAGAGATCAAGGAGCATTTGGACAATGCTCTCGGGCACAGGGTGTGACCCTTGGTGTGTCCTGTGCAGGGCCAGGAGTTGGACTCTGTGATCCTTGTGGGTCTCTTCAAACTCAGGGTATTCTGTGAATCTGTGAAGCACGGCTTTGCTGACACTTAGCGCCCTCAGACCTTTGCGTTTTATTTCAGCCGCTCGCTTGGGGAAGGAAACACAGGGAACAGAACCGTGGAACACGGTGGATCTTCCCTTGGCGGGCAGGCAGTGCCCCCCGGGGCCGTGAGGGGCTGAGGGCACCCGCGGCGGGCAGGGCCGGGCGGGGCCGGGCGGCGGCGGTGGCGGCGGCGGGGGGAGGGACGCGGCCCGGCCCCGCCCCGCTCCCCTCCCGCCCCGCCCCTCCCGCCGCTCCCGCCCGGCAGCCGCGGCGCCCGGCAGCGCCTCTCCTGCGTGCGCTCCCTCCGCTTGGTACGGCCCACCCCGCCGGGGATCATGGCGATTGATGGTAAGTAGGCCAATAACGGGCTCCTCTCTCTCGCCCCGAACCGCTCCCCTCCCCCAGCCCCCTCCTCTCCCTCTCCTCCCCCGGGCACGGGGAGAGGGGCGGCTCCGGGGGGAGGGAGGGCTCCCACCGCGGCGGGAGGTGGGGGCGCACCGAAGCCGAGCGGGACCCCAGCCGAGGAGGGCGGCGGGGGCGCGCCTCCTCTGCTCGCCGTCCCCCTCGGCCCGGCTGCGGGGGCTACGGGTCAAGGGCTCTTTGATGATGGGGGAGAGGTGAGTGTGGTGCTCCCTCCTCCCGTCTCCGTGCCCAGGAGCCGGGCGGGGTAAATAAATCCCTGGCACGGTGGCCGGCATCCTTCCTTCTCCTCCTCCTCCTCCTCCGCCGCCTGCCCCGGGGATGCCGGGCGTGAGCCCGTGGGCGTCGCGGAGGGGACCCGAGGAGGACGGAGCCGTCCATCCCCCGTGCCGTGAGCCGCCCTTGCCGAGGCGGGGGCGGGCGGCGCAGCCCCCCGGGCCGGGCTCTGCCGCCCCTGCCCGCCGCCGGGTCCCGGACCGCCGGGGCCCCCGCAGCCGGGCCGGGAGGGTCGGTGCCGGAGGTGCGCAGCCCTGTCCACCCTCCCCGCAGGGACTTTGCCAACTGCTCTAAAACTCGTTGTCACTCTCCTGGCCCCGGAGCCTCTGAAAACTGAGTCCCCAGGCGAGGGATGCTCCCTGCTCTCCGCCGGTTGCTGGGCGCTAACAGGCTGCACAGGAGCTGCTGTCCGCAGATCTTTCTAGTCATCACTTAGAAACAACAACAACAAAGGAGCGAGATGTACTAGACACTTGTTGGGTTTGTTTGGAGATGCTCATCTTCAAAGGCAGGGCTTCTGAGCTTTGCTTTGAAACCTCTCCTCTCGACTCTGAGAGTAATTTTACACCTCGTTAAAAATCCTTTAAAAAAGAAAAAACAAACAGAACTTTATTTCTAGCCAGACAGTGACCTAAGGTATGAAGCTTCCTCGACCGAGGTGTTTCTTGCTGAAAGCATCTGTTGTCGTAACTTAAAGGATTTAGGAAAACAGTGTATGTATGTGTGGGAAACAAACTGTTCTGGTTTGCGTTGCATGTGGGATGCTTCTCTGCTGTCAGTTTCCCTGGATTAGTAATTCAGGCCTCTGTAAGGAGAAGTTGCACTGATCAAGCAAAGCTGCATGTTCACCCTGTCTTGGAAGCTGTGTACACTAGGAGTCTGAGCTGGACAGCTTTGTGTTGGCTGGGTTCTTTTCTGCTGAAAAGTCCTCTTAATATTATCAAGAAGATAGTAAAAAAATTCTGCTGGGTCTGGACATTTAACATAACTTGAGCTCAGAAAAAAAAATTATCCTTCAAAATCTGTGTTTTCATTTTAGGCAGCATTATCCCAGAAATCTGTGAGGATCTGTTGGATCTGAAAATACTCGCAATATGTGAAATGCATGTGTCATATTTTCAGAGGATTTAGGGTATTATTTCTTTAAAGCAAATAGTCATGGATGAATAAAGCAATCTAGCCTTTGAAAAGAATGCAACACTTCTCATTATTGCCAGACTTCAGAAATAGCTCAACTGTCTTGTAGATGCTTATGTGAAATACCCAAAATGGGACTTAGTTCTTGAAAAAATTGGGTGCATAGTTTACATTCAAATGTGAGGTGGGATTAGAAAACATTCCAGTCATGAAAGTGGTCTGCTAGGTTTTGATTTAGGACTCTTCCCTGAAGACAGCAAATGCAATGTATTTTTCTGCTGTAGCCTGTAGCAGGCATGCCTCCTCCTCTTTGTTTTCAGCTGACTGGCTGATTGCTGTAGAGTTGTTGGTAGGTGTTACAATTTTTATTCCTTATCTTGATGATCTCTCCCTATTCCTTGTGCAAGAGTATCTTGCCTTGACTGTACTTTTTAACAGAGCTGTGTTCTGGCCAGCACTGTTTAAAAATATGAATTTGATTGGGTTGAATATTAGCTCTTGAAGGCAGCATCAAACGATGGGATTTCTAGTCTAAACTGTCAAAACACAGAATTTACATTGTGTCAAAGTAAACTTGTAAATGTATTTAAGTAAACAGAGAAAATACTTTGCTCAGGTTTGAGGACACTTCATTTGGCCAGATTTTTTTTTTTTTTTTTTTTTTTTTTGGTGGAGGCAGGGAAAATAGACAAGATTGAAAACTTCTCCTTGAAGAATAACTATAAAATAGTTCAAAACTACTTCAAAGCAGCACATAGTTGTGAAGAGTGCACAAAATTAAAAGAGCTCAAATTAATATAGAATTTGCTAGCTGCTTTTGCCCTTCCTTAAAAATCTGTAAGTACCATTTCCAGTGTCACTTTTTCAGTGTACCAGCTTCCAGTGGTTCTAACACTAAACCCTAAAGTTTTTGTAAAGGTGAGGCTTTTTGTATCAAGTGTTACAGAGAACCAGGGTGCCACTGGCCATGGCCAGTAACCCTTTTGGTCGATATCAGTGCTTTGTTATGCTCACTGACAGATGTTTAAAACACAAGTATTCTTCATGTGACCAAGTTGAGAGCCCTAATCTAGTGGTTGCAGGGACTGTTACATCTTTTTCTTTAGAAAGTTCATGTCATGTTAAAACATGTTCCTTTTGTATATCTTTGTAAATACATCAAGTTACAGTTTGCATAGGTCAGGCAATCTCAGATTTGTGAGGAACTAATAGAGAGCAACTCTATTGGAAAAGTTCTGGCTCAAATGAGTTTAAAGAATTGTATTTGCAGTTCTTATTTCTGTATAGGTATCTTTCAAAACACAATTAGTATTTACGAGGAGCTCTGTTTTATGATACAAGGTTATTTATTGCTTAATATTTCAATTTTTTTTGTAGGGCAGGATTAATATGGAGAGTATCAGAACTGGGAGCTGTCAGATATGGTAGAGAGTGAGGCTGAACTGAAAGCAGTTATAAAACCAGGCTGGTGGGCAGTCTGAGATTAAAATCCTCCCATCTACTGCTGCCCAAGCCTGGGGTCTTGTGGCAGTTTGCTGGAAGTGGGGAAGAAAGTTGAGGACTGACTTCTGAGTCAGAACTTCAGCACTTCTGTGGTCATGTTCCTCATGGCAGCATTAACTTCATTTCTCTATGCTGCTTCTCTTTTGAGCAATAGCAAAGCTGCCTTAAGAGAGGTCTGTTGAATTGAGGTCTGGGTGAGGAGCTGGCAATGGAAACCACATCGCATTGCATGGAGGGGGGGGCAAAGAAATGTTAGAGGTCACAGGTGGAATGTTTGATAACCTAAGGGAGAACTGTGTCTTGTATATCCTCGTGAATCTACTTTTACCAGATTTTTGGGCTGCACTTGAACATGCTGCAATCTAGCACAGCCTATACAAGTTTACATTTCTCAAGGAGGGGAATACATCTGGAGACGAACCTTCTCAGACTGAACTAAATCTTCTTGATTTTAAAGTCTTTCATATAGTTTCCATTGTGAAGAGTTTACAAAATGAGTTAGTAGTATTAAAGAGAATAATGAGCTGTACAGACAGAAGGAATCTGATAGAGAAGAAAGAATTACAGTGTAGTGTTGTCATCTAATCTAGACTAATGAGACTAATGGACATGGCTTCCCCTATTTTCCCCCTGTGCTGCCATCAGTTTAACACTTCTCCTTCCTGATGTAGAGGTCAAGGTCTTTGCCAAGTATGTGCCTTTTTGATAATTTTGTTCCTGAGTGTCTGTGAAGTGTCCTGATCTCTCTGAAGTTTCTGAAAAGATTGTTCCCTTCTTTTTCCCCATCTTCCAGCTGTTTGGTTGAGCAGGCAGCTGCACCTGTGTGTGCTGTGCAGGTGTTTATTGGCTGCTCAGCCATCCTTGTGTTAGGTGGGACCTGTGTTTATGTTGTATTAGACTGCTGTTTTTAATGAAACATTAAATTAGGTTCTTAAAACTTTCTGACAATTTTGTCTTAAATTAGCCAGAGAATTTGTAAACAATGCAAGGATGAGGCAGGAAATGAACTGTTCAATTATATAACCCTCATTTCCTTGGGAAACAAAGACAAAAATTATGGAATGAACCTACTTTTTGTTTATGGATACAAAAAGAGTATTTAGAACACTGCTTCATATAGGTCACATGAAAACTATGCCTAGTTGCAAATTTCCAGAATCTAGAAAAGGAAACAACAGAGCGATGAGCTGCTTACAGAGCTTAAGTAGGAGTATCATGTGTAGCCTGTAGGTTGAATCTGGCCTGAGGAACCGTTTTATCTTGACTTCCCGGTTACCTGGGCTATTCAGTTGTCACTGCAGTGTGCACTGGAAGGGTGTAAGGTGACATGGAGATCCTCAAGTTAGTGCTGACCTGAAATGACAGTAGTGCTTTTGAATCCAAGTTGGTGCGGCCAGGGCAGGGGTTGAGCGGCAGCATCAGTGTTTAATGAAGCCTTAATAGAAGAAGACTTATTTTGTACTTAGGCCCATTTCCAAGCACATTTGTCAAATGTTTGGTGGATCACATGTCAAGGTACCATATTGAATCAGCCACATTGGTTTAATGCTGTCTTATGCTTATTCAGTGTCTGTAGTGGAAACTATTCCGTGAGTGTTGCCTGGTATTGTCATTGTAAGGATGGTTTCCTGCATTATTTGCTGATGACAGTGAAACCTTGTGCCATAGGCCAAATCACCAATTTCCTGATTGCATTTGTCTTACACCATCATCGCCTGTAGTGTTGAATCTGTTGAAATACAGAAAGCTGGTAGATCTCTTATCTTTTAGATACCAAAGGGGGCTACCTTTTTAAAAAAAAACCCCACCTAATCTCTAATGTTTTACAGACTTCTTTTTGACAAGTTCCCCGTGGGCTGAGATGAAGCTATCATACTTAATATAAGAACAGCTGATGCGTTCAGAGTGAAATTTTTCTTGAATTATCTTAGTTCTTAACGCCTAGTACTTCTGCAAATTGGAATTCTTGGTATTCAAGATGGGCACGCAAGAAAGCAAACACATGGTCACTACCTGATTAAAAATATTTGTTTATACTGCCATCAAAATACAGGGAACCTCTAAGAAAGGAAAGAGTTTTGCTGTCTTCCAGAGAACTTGCAACTGTTTTAGCCATTAGGTCTTTTTTTCTCTTAAACCTAATTCAGTTATACCTCTTCCAGCTTTTGTAGTGAATGATGCAAGGGATTCACAGCTCTACTCTCAAACTTTTTCCTTAATATTGTCAGGTTTTGAACTGCATAAGGCCAAGGGCCCATGTTGCGTGTAAAATTTGAAGTGGATTTCAAGTCGGCAATTAATCACTAAACCTCCTAATTTTGTGCATTTCACTCTTGGAGATGGGAGATGTTTCCTGATTTCTGTGTAAATCTGAAGGAGAAATTTTGGAAGGATTTTGAAAGTTAATTCTAAGACAGCAAATGAGTGTTGAGTTTGTGAACTAATAGGTCCCATTCTGCAGAGAAGAATAATCTTTGATATGAAAAGGGGTAAATTCAGTATGACTGAGACATCTTACAGGTACTTTTGTTCCGTAGGCTTAAATAAGCAGTTTTCCTACTAAGTGGAATCTTTTGCAATATAAATTCTTTGTAGTAATATCCCTTTGTATCACAAACTTACTGCATTATCTGAAATATTTGATATTATTTCTATGAGTATATTTTTCTCCATACATCATAGAGTCATTTTAAAAGAACTGTTTCTCAGTTTACTTTCTCTTGTGAAACTTTGCTCTAGAGTAGTGATTAGTGGTGTTAATTAAAAACTGTAGGAATTTGATAAAAGTCATACTAATTTTTCATCCTTTTTTTGTTGTCAGCTTTTGTTGTTGACATCTTTTTTATTTCCTGAACATTTGATAGCATTGCACATTGCTTGGCAGTGTATGTTTAATATTTTTGTCATTTTCGGTGAAGTTCCTTTTGTAGCTGCTGATTTTCTTTCTATTTTTAGTTAAAAAAATTATAGGTTTTAGGTCAGATTTGAACGATTTATACTGGATGTTTCTACTGCTAGTTATATTTACTGTATTTCTTCATTTCCACCAGTAAGACTTCTCTGAAGATATACTTGACTGAGAACAAGGCGAAATAAAGAACTTACTAATAATTTTTTAGTGCTGATTATATTTCAGTTGTCAGAAGAGTAGGGAAAGAGAAGTTTCTGGTCATTCTGGATAGAAAGGAAGCAGAGTTAATACTATTTTCATGATCAGGGGAGAAGGCCCCAAATAATCTATGACTTAGCTTAGCAAATCCCTCTTTTTTTGGCTGCTTTCAGTCCATGTAGATGCTTCCATTTATTTCAGTGTGGGTAGGATTGGATGCAGAATTTGTTTGAGAAACAGAAGCAGCTATGCTGTGATCAGTTGTCACTGATTGCTAATTCATTGATCAGTGTCATTGGTTCTCTTGATTACAAATATAATTAAAAAGAAAGTATCTCCCATGAAACAAAGATTTTAATGTTTATCACTACTTTCATGGTTGCATAACAAAACCCAAAATGTTCTTAGGACAGGTAGATGACCTTATCCTTAGGCTAAGAAATTACTAGATAGGGATCTTTTTAAATGGTGCTGGCAAAGAAGACAGTCTTTGCAGTAGGAGTTTGTATTATAAAATCAGAACACAGATTTCTGATTTTTACTCTGGTCTCGAACATGTCTGCTGCTAATTTAGTCTGATAGTTATTTCTCTTATCAGTGGGTTAGACAGTGAATAATTGTTTTATATTCACCTGTTTATATCCACCATCTGTTGTGGGTTTTTTTTCAGGTCCAAGAGTCTTAGTCTATGAAGTCATTCCTCATATGGAAACCATTTGTGTTTAACCATTCTTATTGACTTTTTTTTGGTCTTTCTCTGTGTCTTCTGTGGTTCTGTTTTATTCTTTGAGGTTGTGGGATCAAGAGGAGACCAAAACTGCACAAAATGTAAAAGATGTATTTTTTTTTACCTTGCTGTCTCTTTCCTTATAAATTCAGATGATTGCTTTTTAGTTTGCTTTTTGACTACTTCTAAGCATTCGACTTCAAACATTTCAGTTTTTACATAGGCAGTATTATTTGTAGAGTAAACTTGTGAAAAAGGATGCTAAAGGAATGCTGAAGTGATTTGACACCATGAGTGAGGATGGGCTAATGATTGTATGTAACCTTTTCAGGAAAAGCACCGATGACAGCTGTAGGGTTGCTGTTGTGTGAAAGTCTTGAGCTTTGTTTATTTTCCATTACAATTGGCTGTCCATTCATCCAAGCCCAAGTTCTTCCTTAAATTCAGTTAATGGCATGAGGCAGTTTTTCAAGTACATTTGTTGGTACATGGAACCCAGAAGTCTTTCATTATAGTTGTCTTTTTTAATAAATTTGTAGCATATTGTAGGAAACACTTAGCATAAGAATGGTTTTCCTGGGTCTCTTGCATTCCTAATAGAAATATTAGCATTTCCACATACTTAGACATTAACACATTAACATGGTGTTAGGCTTTATCACTTGTATCCTGTTTTATGTTTCTACACCATAGCACCCTGTTCTTGCTACTCAACCTGCTCAGTGTTGTCGTTCTGCACTGGAATGTCGTGGGTTTGCCAAGGGAAAAAATAGTTGCCTATTGTTGAATAAAATGTTAAGTAAATGTTTGTTGAATGGGGTCCAAACTTATGAAAATGCTAATTAGAAAACAATTCTCAGCAGGCAAGTAATTTATCACGTAAAAAGTGCATCCGAAAAATTACACCTGCTGACAAAAGGCTTTTGTGATACAGTGCAATGTTCTGCTGCAGCTACGAACATGGATTTGTTGCTGAATTGAAGAACAATGAATTTTACACGCAGCAGCCTAAGTCGCATCACTGGTTTGATGCTGGAACTGGGACTGTGCACTGTGTTTGTTGGGGTAGGATGTACCCTGGCTGAGCTTATGGATGATGCTGAGGAGGGAGTAGTTAATAAGCTGGAGGGAAGGGCTGCTACCTGGCAAGTGCTCAGCAAGCTCAGAGTGGGCTGCAGGAACCTCAGAAACCTCCACAAGCACAGGTGAAGTCCAAGCCCTGCACTACCAGCTGCAGGCAGGCTGGCCAGGAGCACCTCTGAACAGAAGACCCTGAGCATCCTGGTGAACAGCAAGCTGAACATGGACCAGCCATGTGTCTGTGGCCTGTGTCCAGCTGTATTAATCCAGCATGAGAGACTGACAAACTGGAGAGACCTCAGTAGAGTGCCACTAAGCTAGGAGGGAGCTTAGAGTGCATGGCACATCAGGAGAGGCTTAGAAAATACATTTGTGTAGGCCGGGGAAACCTGACAGGCACTCTTACAGCCTTTCACTGTGCAAGGGGGTCTGAGAGATGGAGATGGGCTCTTAAGCTGCCCAGTGAAAGCATGTGGGGCAGGGCGTGTGAGCTCCATCAAGGGGAGTCCTGGCTGGCTGTGAGGGAGAAGTGCTCGCAGTGACAGGGGTTACACCTTCCCCCTGAGAACCACTGGTGCCCGGAGAGGTCTTGGAGTTGTGGTCGTTGCAGAACGTGGTTGATTGAGGCTCAGAAGAGCTTTATGAACACTGGTCCTGCTCTGAAGTCTTTGAGAACACCAGATGTCATTAATTCCCAATTTAAATCACTCTATGGTAATGCCTGTGCTAAATTTCCTGGACAATTATCAGCATCTGGTGGTGAAGTGCCAGCTAAACTCCGAACATAGTAAACTTCCAATTTTGAATTGTGCTAGTTTAGAAAGGCATAAAATTTTCAGTTAATACAAAATTCAGCATTCATCTTTGATGTATATCTTTTTATCTTTTTGCTGCCGTAGTCATCTTGGCAAATAGAGACTTGGTATGCAAAACCTTTGTCTTAAATTGAGAAAATTAAACTTCATCAGGTGTTTCAGCTGCCTCTGGAAAACATCTGGCCATTCTTTCTCTCTGTTAAATGTTTGAATGATTTAGATTTTTAGGACCACTAGGTGGTTCTTCTCACTCAAGAAAATGAAAATGTTATGTTGAATGTGCAGTTTTAAAATTACTTGATCTTTCATTATTTTTTATTTAATTTCCATTGTCTGACATTATGAAAAACTCTGTGTACCCAGGTGGGTTTGTTTCTGTTCTCAGATTACATTTTGGACAGAGTATTTGGACATATTACATATATGTAGTTTTATATGCGAACTCACTTAAACATTAAAATTTTAAATGAGAGATCATGTTCATAGTCAAGATGAAATGGACTTAATAATAATTATTTTTATCTAAATCAAGCTTAAATTTTAATTAACCATAACATTATGGTGAACTAACACTATACTATGATAAATTACCTAAAAACATTATTTAAAGAATAAAATTTAAGTGTGTCATGCCACTGAACCTTTGGGATTTGTGGGCTAACCAACACAAACACACTATTTTCAGACTGAAGTGCTGAATTAGTGGTTAGCATCTTGCTGTCATGCAAAATGTTTCCATATTTTCAGTTTGGTTTCTTTCAGGAACTAGTTTATTAAAAGCTGAGAGAATTCTTAGGAGTTGTAAAGATGGAAAAACTTAGGTTTATTTGTTAATCCATGAATAAAAGCAAGGTGTGAATAATGTATTAGTTCCACAGTTCCGAGGACCATAGGGGAAAAGAAGAATCTGTCCAGGTCAATTGAGGATTAAATTTCTTGTCTTTAATACATTAATTTAAAATATAAAAGATACTTTCTTTAAGTTTTGTATCACTTGATGTATTTTTATTTAACAGTTTATTTCCATCCAACAGCAGTTGGGGAAAAAAGTAATAAATGAATCACCTATTAAAAAAATAAATAACATTCTAGCATTTTCTAGCAAAATGAAAAGGAATAAAATCCTGACTTAATGCCTGTTAAATGGCATAAATTTACTTTGTAGCCTTGTGGTCAATAAAAAGTAACATGTTGATTAATGTAAAGGCTTTATTTAGTGGAACACCATCTTATATGAGAAGGTAAATGTTGACTAAAGATCTCTTGCTTGAGAAAACAATAGGTAGCAATGCAGAATTCAAACCTAAAATTTGTATTTTGTGGTACTATTTCAAACTGGTTGATTTCGCTGAGAGCAGTGAATATAATTAAAATCTATTGCTGCTCTCTTCCCTCAGTCAGTTCTAGGTGAGTCTTTATTTTTAACTGTCTGGCATTATAAAAAATTCTTTTATTTTTTACAGTAATTTTAATTTTTTCTTCACTGCTGAATTTAACACTGACAGGGGAAAAATTCTAGGGAGAAGACTTGCAGTCTCTCCTCTGGTTTATCTTTTGTACCCTGAAGATGATTGCAATGACTTTAAAGGAGATTGTAATCTTCTCCCTCTGTCTGGTTTTGGGGTTTGTTTGTTTGTTTTTTCATGCCTTGTTATTATAAAAGCGGATTATATTTTTCATTTAGTTTTTCTTATGTTTTCCTTCCAAAATGCTTTCTGAATGAAAATGATGTCGCCCAGCTTCTAGAATGCACTGAAAAGAGGGAATTATTTTGCTATTACAACTGCCTTTTGTAAGGGTGATGACTCTACAAAAGTCCTGGGATCCTCAGACTCACTGATACTTGATTTCCCATTCAAGAGTATATTTGAAGCTTCTACTTCATATTTCTGAGTATGTTGCATAAAATGAGGATTCTATTTACTTTCACAGACATTTAATTTTATTTTGGGAGGCCTATGTTTTATTCAATTTATTTGATCCCTTTTATCCTTTCTCTCTCCCATATATGGATTTCCTACAGTTACTTCTTTAAAGTGTAAATTTAAGTAGAAATACAGGTATTTTCTTAAAGCTTTACAATACCTTCTGCTAATGTTACCAGTTAAGAGTTTGAAGTATTGGTTGATATCATAATATGCTGTATTGTATGTCATAATGAATTTCTTATGGAGAGTAATAAGTGCTGTATTTTCATATTTTTGAGATGGGGAGAATTTTGTTGCCTAAAGTTTGTTTTAGTGCATTTTGAAGTGTCTGGAGACAAGGAGTGATTAATGCATATGAAATAGATGTTTTGTGAGGTTTTGGAACTCTGTTTTGTGTTTTCATGAGATTGCAGAGAACTGGGTATGAAAACCCGGGCAGTTCCCCTCAGTTCTGTATTCATATCCATGCACTCTTTTGTTGTCAGTGGAAAAAGGCTGAGTGGGTATGGGTGTACTTAAGAGATGCCTTAGCTTGATGTAGTTTGGGATTTTAAGGTTTGATCACGGGGCATATCACTCCAAAATATTTTTAGTTTGGGTATTATGTGTTGGTTTTTTGTTTATGAACTGTAATTCCAACATGAAAATGGTTTTTATTAAAATGTAAAAACAAGCATATTATTTCTAGCAACAATTTTATTATACTTCAATAAATATCTTAGGTTCTATACAGCTGTTTTTTAAATTTAAAAAAATATCTAAAGGAGAAATTCTAGGCAAACCAAGCCTTCTTTAATAGGTTGGGTTTTGGGTGTATGCTTTTTTTACCATGGAAGGTAATCATAGTGTTTGGCATTCTATTATATTACAATTTTTCTTGATCTTTTGACAGTTCTTCTGTAGATTCCATTCTTTAGGGTAGTTCCTTCCAAACAGGAAGGGAAACCTTAGTGCTGCTTCAGTTAAGGTGCTTTCTTTTGTAATTTTATCTGTATAAATTCAGTGTAAAGCTCTTCAAACTGTACTAGCATTAGCAATATTAAGCTGAAGGTACATTTGTTTTCTCCAAAGGATTTAATCTATAATCTGAAAATTTGTTAAGTCAATCTTCTGCATTTTTATTAAATGATGGAGTTTTGGCTCTTTCTTTTACACTGTTTATAAGCCTTATTAAGAAATGAAATACATTTTATTTGTTACTGTTTTCTAATGACGTATTTCCACACAGGTGGAGAACGAACTTGTGGTGTACATGAACTGATCTGCATTAGAAAAGGTAAGCAATGATTTGTGGAAGTGAGCTCCTTAGCTTGTGAATATTCCTGGTGAGAAATCTACTGCCCAGTGTTATGGTCTGACTTTTTGTGGATCTTAGTGTTGCATATTTGTGTTGCAGAATCTTTTGATGCTGACAATGTCAGTAGGAAAAAATAGAGAAATTATAAAATATAATTTGATTTTCCTCAAGAAGGAAAAATGTGCTTCTCCAATATTCACTAAGTAACATGAGTTTGTTGATGTTGTTTAGCTGTGATGGGTAACCATGAAAACTTTGATCTTTACTTTATCCAGATAAATGTAGGATGATATGATTTTTAGTAGTAGGAGAAAGCTGTGAGGATGTTTTTAAAAACTGATGTAATGAACTGGCAATCTCTGCCTCTGATTTCAGGTGAAATCCTAATGACTCAAACTTCTTTGAAAATGGCTGTAACAATAGTGAGACCAACAACTGCCAGAGCACAGAGCAGAGCTGTGCTCCAGGGAGGGCTGTTACAGCCTAAGGCTGAGCTGCAGTGACTGAAGTTGGAGCTTGACAGAACAGCTCAGCTGATGTAAAGGCTACATACAGTTCTGTTTTCTGTCCCTTTTGGCAGCCCTTCCTCCAGCATTGCTGTTGAATCTTTGTCTTTTCATCTGAAAGCTAATCCAACAAAAAATAGTTTTTGTAAGGATTAGTTCCTTGAGTCGAGTCTCGGTTAGGTCGGTAAGAGTCTCAGCGCTTTCAAAAGGAAGGAGTGAGAAAGTGTGGTGGGAGAGGAGTAAACCTGCAAGTCTTTTGACAACAATTTAGTGTTAGACTGACTCAATAGTAGTGTCAAACCACATCGTACTCTGTGGGAAGAAATTTTGTCTTCTTAGTTTCCATTGCATTCACCAAGACATTTTGGTAAAACCGTTTGGGTTTATTGAACATTTATTTAACATTGCCTAACCTCAGAATTAAGTCTACCAGTTAAGGTCAATATAGCTTTATGGTCACAAGTAATCTTTTCCAAATATCTGTTAAAAGAATTATTGAGTATTGTATGTGGCTTGACAGTACTGTAATTAAGCACATTTCTCTGCTTTTCTAAACTGTTAATCATTTAGATCTTGCCTTTTTGTTATTCTTTCTCATTTTGGAGGCGAGGTGAATTTTTTCTTTTTATTGCTGTCTCTGTTTTTCCACTGATGGATAAGTTGGTACACACAGTGCTCTGTGTTCCTTCTGTAATAGGTCCTGTTTATCATTCTGAATTGTGAAACTCATTGGAATTTCAGAAAGTCTTCTGATAAAGTTTCAAAATCTGTTAATCTTGCTAATCCTTATTTATTTTAGGATGCTGTGCTGATTTTAAGAAAAACAGTTTTTCTGCATTCTTGGAGACAGTGCTATATGGTTTTAATGTTAATAGCTGGGAAGTTATATTGAAAAGATTTTTTTCTTCCAAGATTCTGTGTTATATATGAGCTTTGAATTCTAGGCTCTGTTAGCCATTGATACAAAAAATTACATAACAGTAGCATGGAACCTGTGTTTTAGCATTGGTGGTTATAAATTAGCCTAGGGGTAAGTGTGATTAAAAGATAAATACCCTCTTAGTGCCATTTATACTTGCATTATGTTGGGCTCCCTTTTAGTTCATATGAATTTCCATGTATATTCTAACCTTGTGTGTCCCTGTGTTACTGATAAATTTCTCCTTGTAATGCATGGATTTGATGCATTCTTGTCTGTCTTTGCTCCCTACTCGACGTGTACCTTTAAAGCAGAAGGTGCTTGCCATTGTACTGCAAATCTTCCAGTCATGTAGAGTTTTGGTTACTTTATCTAAGACTTTATATCATCTGATACACATTCAAGATGCTTTTATTGTCTGTCCAAGGCCAGGCTCCTAGGGACTACTTTATTTGCCACTTGTCCAGGCCTGCTTGCTTGCCAGGTAAGAGTGCAAGACTCAAGATCTCTACTGACATCCTTGGAGTAGGAAGGCATTTCCAAGCTGAGAATTTCCAGGTGCCAGCAGTCTCGAGCTGCTCAAATCAGACCTTCCAGCTTTGTCCTTAATGTCACTGAGTGCTCGTGTCAAGGTGATACAGGCTGGAGTTTCCCATCTCTTGGCTGTGCCCTGAAAGCCAAGCCGTTTTTTCATCTGTGAGCTCACGGTAGAAGTTGAATGGACAGATTAAGTGTTCATGTTGACCCATGGGTAATTCCCTGCAGTGTTGTCTAGTGCTGGGTAAGGTTGCAGTGTGCCCTTCTCCTTTTTCTCTGGTGTCTGTGTGACTGTGGCACCAGGAGAGTACACTCCAGCACTCCTGGCATTAACCCACTCCCTCATTTTCATTGATTACTGTGCGTGAGGCTTTGAGACCTGGTGATGTTTGACAGAATGGTTCTCCATTTGCTGCTTTCCTGAAAACCTCTCGTGCTTTCTGCCAGGGGATGGTGGGTAACTTTGACTGCCCTGTGACTGGAGTTGGAATGCCCCTGTGGAGCCTCTGAAAGAAACCTTAGTAAATAGTCTGCATTAAGTAACTGGAGTTCTTCCAGTGTACACTTGTGCTTTGCTTGTCCATCTTTCTTACAGTCTTTCCAAGTACATGGCTGTTGAGAAGCAACTAATAGGATAAACATCTTATTTTTCCTGTACTGAATAGGGAAAAGGGAAAAGTAAGCATGCAAGCAAGCATGTGTCTTCCATGAATAATGCATGGAAAAACTTTCCGGTTTCAAGTGATGGAATGTAATTACAATTTATATGGGGATTATATGACTTGAAGAACACCTATTGCTGGTGGTTAATTTTTCTTTCTAGTTAGCAAAGTCACACATTCCTAAATTGTCTTTTTCTTGCCTGTCCTTTCATTTTTTGCTAGGAAAATAGGAACCTTGGAGTATCAGATGATAAAGTGTGGAAAGGTACCAGAAAGGTCTGCAAAGCTATAAGTGACTACACCATTTAGATCAAATAACATAATGAAAACTTCTTAGCTGTAGTTGAAGGCATAGCTGTAAAAGCAAAACCTAAGCCTTACAAAGGAAATGTCTGCTCTAAGATTACTCAGCTGTAAAAATGAAAATAACTTGAAACCTCACTTTTCCTGTGTTTTTAGATTTTGTATTTCTCAGATTAGTTAAAACCATAGACTCAAAGGTTTACAAGTACCAGTTATGATGTTCATTGAATATCTGAGATTATGTCAGTTCTAGTGTAAATATGATCCCAGTATGATAATGATACAGGACTCGGATTTGCTACCCAAAGATGTAGCAATTGTCTGGCACAGGCCTCCTCCAGTGTCACGTTAATGTTGTTACAGTTTTGTAGTTGCCCAAGAGAGACTGTGGTGGGTCCCCTAGGCTGCACAAGAAGGATTGCAGTACTTTTATAGGGTTCTGTTATTCAGTTTCCTTTTAGCAGATTCATACATTTTTTAGAAGAATCTGCAAAGAGCTGATCAGGAGTGAGGAGACTGATAGGCTCTTCTGGAAAGCCTTAAAAACTAATTCTTATGTATTTTTAAAGAGGCTTCTTCTAAATGCATAAATATAGGGAGTGTGTGTCCTGAAAATGTGAGTATTTTGTGGCTGTTATATAACATCTAATAGCTACAAAATACCGAACAAGTCACTTCCTAGCTTGTACAAAGGACTTTAAAGATGTATGATCAGCTATTGGGGAAGCCCTGAAATTTGTGTCTCCTATGTTTAACACAATTAAGTAGTTGAGGTGCAGTTTTATATTTACACATTGTTGAAATCTGGAAATTGGAAAAAAGGAAAAATAGATTCTTGCTTTTATTATAGATTAACTTCTTGTTTACTTCTATTATTTAATGCAAATTTTTATGCACACACTTATTCATTGTCTGACAATACGAATTGAGGACTTGGCTGTGGAAAGAAGAGTCCTGCTTAATTTTTGATAGCAGAAGGTGACAAAAGAGTTTTTTTGAAACTACTGTTAGTAGTTTGCCTTTTTACTGGGTATCTTCCTAGTATCCAGATGTTTTTGAGAGAGTCAGAATATTTGTGTTAAGTTGTTCCTTTGGTTATTTGCTATGGTCATAAAAGAATTCACGGAACTTGAGATCAGACTTGAGAAAAAAATACCTTTCTTAGCCGTATAGTGCAGCTGCAAGTCTTAACTTGGAATCAACTTGTTAGATTTAGTAATATTTTAATTAAGGCTGTTTCAGGTTCTGTTTGTACAAACAAGACAGATTTGTGATGAGTGTTTACGATAATGAGCTATAACTGAAGAAACTCCTCTTTAATATATTCTGCTATGTATTCACTGTGTGACATGGAAGTGACATTAAAGGAAAAAATATATGGCCATATTATTTTTAGGTCTCATCCAACATTTTTCACATGTTTATTTCTGAAGTAGTGCAAAGTGATACTTCTAACTCAGCAGCGTGATTTGTATTTAATTCATGGAAATGTAGATTGAATATCTGAGTAAGGGCTGAGTTGCACAGATGTTTAAAAATATTTTTAAGTCCTTTTTTTCTTTTGCAGTATGTTCTTTTCATTCTGTTGTTGTGGCAGTCTTGCAAACAAAGGAAATTATTCAGCAAACTGACTTTGTGACTAAGAATGGAACAGAAGTGCTCTCTTTAATATGCAAAAGAGAAGTTGCAAAAAGTGTCTTCATCTGACAATGAAAAATGTCACTTGTAAAAATAATTTTGATAAGATAAGAATGTGTGAATTTTTGCTTTGTCAGAAGTCTGTTTTAAGTAGAACTATTCCTCTTTAATGTTCTGGTCAACTATGCTTATCCATTTGCATATGTCTGAATGTTAAGCTGCCAACTGCATTTAATCCAAATGGAAAAAAATAACATTCATTAGTTTCATTTTACAGTAGAAACATTATTGTGTTGAAAGTCAACTGCATCTGATACTCAAGTTATCTTACACCATTTGTGATAGTCTACACTAAGTAACTGCCTCTGAAAAAGAAATAAATGAATTTTCCTCTTTCTCCCTGCTGTCATCCAGTTGGTAGAACTGCTTGTTCTTCATCAAGAGAAGGGTGATGCCACAGATGATAGCAAATTTCTTTAAATTATACAACCTCACATTAAAGTAAAATGTAAATATATGTTGTTTCTATACTCATTTAAAGGTTCAGATATGGACAGTACAAAGTAAAGTACACTTCCTCTTTTTATGAAGAGGAGTAAAAACTCTTCATTAAGAAAGTATAAACAATTACAGCTACTTTTATAATATATGAAGAAAATAGTAATTTATGCTTTTTTTTCAAGGCTTGAAAAAATTTTTTATCCCATGAATACTAAACTTCATGGACTTAGGAGATATATAGAAGTATTGCTACATGTTTTAAAAAAAAAGAAGTAATAATGTTAAAATTAACACCACCAGAATATATATACTGGATTTGCACGCTGTTGGAAAAGTAATTTGGATGTACGTGTTTTGGATTAGAGAAAATTCAGTACAAAGTAAATACTTTTCTTTGAGCTTACTGGTGCCCATACAGGGAGCAGAATATTATTTTTATGTGTTCTCCTGTTTTTGGAGTCTTCTGGTAAGCAGCAGTTGCTGAGGTAATTTAATTCCAGCTATGGCAGTGTGTTTTCTTCCGTGTCAAGTTTTGTGTATAAGAACTTTGCTATATCCAAACTGGCATTTCTTCACTCGAGTTCTCATGTTCTTACAACCGTTTTTACCACGCAGTACTTTGCTGTATCTCCTGGTTAATTACTGTTGGATTACACGGATGCTTTGTTGTTAATTGTAGTGTCTGATAGGGAAAAATGAGGTTTTAAAATATTTTCATTACATAGATTATTTTTCTTTCCCCATAGTGGAGAGCTACTTTGTGATGGGTATGAACTTTTAAACTGCAAGTCACTAGACCCCTGTCGGTCTTTAATACTTCTGCTTTGGGAGGATTATTTGAGAATACCATTAAAAAATTATAATCACTGCTGTTCTCTTACCCACTGTGTGGATAATAGTCATGTAATATGCTATGTAATTGCAACAGATTATTGGGATTTGGAGGTAATCAAGATGATTCCATGATCAGTGTCTATTTCAAGTGGCAAATGTGATGCTTCCTTTGCTGTTTCTTTTCAGAGATCTCTGTTGTGAGATACTGCTTAATCAGAGATGAATTCCATGTAAGAGAGAAAAGGCATTGAGGGACTGGTAAATCAGCAGGGATGGCAGGCTGACAACTTTTTCAGAACATAAGGATTTAGGAATTAAAAGATTTCTGTCAAAAGTTTAAATCTCCATCTCAGACTATGGCTTCAGTTATTCCTAAATTCCTTCTTAGATCAGTGGTATTTTGGAGCCAAGGGTCCTCTTTTTCCTGTAATTAAATTTATCATCAGAAGACAGTTTCAGCATAGTATTTTAAAAGAAAGGGAGAAGAATCTTGGAAAAGGCAATCTGTAGAGGCAGTACTGGAGCTGCCACAAGTATTTTTGTGCAGTTATGGATGTGATTAGTTAATTTAATGAACCAAGCCAGTTTTAGCATAAATTGTGGATTAGAAGTGGCTGAGGTCACTTGGTCTGTTCAGCCTGGAGAAGGGGAGGCTGAGGGGAGACCTCATTGCAGTTACAGCTTCCTTGTGAGACAAAGAGGAGGGGCAGGCACTGATCTCTGCTCTGTGGTGCCCAGTGACAGGACCTGAGGGAATGGCCTAAAGCTGAGTCAGGGCAGGTTTAGGTTGGATATCAGGAAAAGGCTCTTCACCCAGGGGGTGTTTGGACTCTGGAACAGCTCCCCAGGGAAGTGGCCACAACACCAGCCTGGCAGAGCTCAAGGAGCATTTGGACAATGCTCTTCTTTGGGATGGTGCTGAGCAGGGCCTGGAATTGGACTTGGATCCTTGTGGGTCCCTTCCAACTCAGGATATTCTGTGGTTCTAGAATTGTATTTTATGAACTAAATGAGCTGTATTGGATATAAATATTTACCCAAGTCATTTAATCGATCGTAATAAAATCAAATAAACTGAATTTTTTCATTAAAATACATTCTGGAATTTCTTCCTGTTTGTAGGAATTCCTGGAATCTAGATGTTAAAATTGATTTTTCTTATTAGTCCCTGTAATTAGAAATTAAGAAAACAAAGGGAAAAAGAAGTTCTGATTTATCTATGTAGCAGTGCATATTATCTCTCAGCCAGGGTGAAGTGACATAAACTGAATGTTAAAAAAATTTCTATTTTTTCTGATGAATTTTTGCTGGAATAGAAGTGACAAGTGTAGCTTTCATGATACACTAATTCCAGTAAACTTTTCTTGTAAATAAGCACATATTTTTTTATATTATTTTGACATTTTTTAGAAATTAACCCAAAAGTTGGCATCATGTATCACTTCAGGTAATGTAAGTTTTGTGTCACAAAACTGGCAGAATAAAGTGTATTTAGCATAGTATGCTGACAGATGTAGCTATGAGTAGTGGGCCAAGGTAAGAAATCTGTGCTGCATAAGGAATGGCAAAATGAAAGTTTGAATTGGAGGGGCAGCATCTTTTTACAGAAAAGCTTCAGTTTTAACATTGCCTAAATGTAACAAAAAAAAATTAAATGCATTGATATATGAGATGTAATTGTGTGTTTTGAGCTAAAAGACTTGCTGATGTTCGTTTTGGCGAAACATAGAAGAAATAGGTAAATTTGTGGAAGGGAATTAAATAGTTCAGTGTTTTATATGGGAGATAGAAGAAAGAATAAAACAGGAATCATAGGATATATCTTTGGAATTTTGTCTTTTGACGTGTTCATTAAAATATTTAGAGTTCATTTTCTGTCACTGATTTTTAGCATCAACATCAGCTACTCAATATTTGTGGTACAGTTGCTTCTGGTTTTTTTTATATGGGAAAGCATTCTAGTAGTGATGCTGCCATATATAGTTAATGTTTATGAAACAGTGCAGGTAGTCAAGAATTAAATGTTTTAAGTCTTCTAATAGTGGATAAGCTATTATCCCTTGTAGGTGTAGCATTTTCTCTAGGTAAAAAAGGTTGTATTCACTTGTTGCTTCTTCAACTACTCCAGCAAACAGAAAGATACTAATTACGTATGAATTCACAAAGTGCTGTGAAACGTTGTGTTCCATTGTCAAGGAAAAGCTGTTTAGAAAGAGCACAAAAATCTTAGGTTCAGTTACTTTCAGAGAAGAGACAATCCTGTGTAATTATTAAAAAGAATATTTACGTGTAAATTGACCCATATGAAAATACAGCCCCTACTCCTGTTGAGTAATTGGTCAGACCAAAGTGTTTAACTTTTGAGCAGACTGAGGTGTAGAGGGGTTCATTTGGGTTTTTTCTGTTCTGACATGAGTTTTCTGTGAGAAATAAATACATCCTGTTTAGAGATAAATAATTCAAGTAGGGAGAAAAGGCAATCAAGGCACAAATCTTGTTTCGGTCAGTAAGCTGCTCACCTTTCTAAAAATACATTAAGTTCTTGTGCAAGTGGCAAAGTTGGAAAGAAATGACAAGCAGCAGTGAATGGCATTTGGATGAAAATGTTTTGAGCTGGACAGCACAGATTATTTTCATGGAATGTCAAGATATAATGGTGTAAAAAATGCATAACAGTAAATCATTCTTCTTCTGGACTAAAAACAGAAGAACAGTCCTGTATATTTAAAATAATTTAAAGGGCTAAAATATCTTAGATCAAGTTGTAAAAAAACTCCGAAAACCCAAGTTATAAATAAAAACAAGCTTACATATTTAATCTCAAATGTTTTTTGTGCTAGCATCTTAAAGGTAATTGGTGTTTTTCAGATCATACCCCCTAGTTACTTAATTTGTGTGCAGAAGAGATAGTATTGCATTTGAAAATGAATAATTGAAACATCATTAAGATAACTGTGTGGCTTTGTACATTACTAGCTAAGTGAGTAGTATGATGTCGAGTGTGAAAGCTCCAGAAATAATTGACTGGATATTAAATAAAGTTTGGGGCTTGATACATATTAAAATATTAAATGCTTTTAAATTTCGTATTAAAAATGTTTCATATTCTTAAAATGTCCAAGGATTTTTGTTGTTTTGGTGGTATTTATTTGAAGATGTCATTATTTTCTGAAGAGTTTGAAACATCTTTTGAAAATGAGAAATTATTTCATGGCAGGGAAGTTATTATTTGAGAAAGAGGTGCTAATTTGATATTTAAGATGAAGAGATGCTAAGCTTCTGTGTTCTAATACTTCTGATTCTAGTGCTGTTAACAACAAAATGGAATTAAAGTGATGTTAAGGTAATACTTCTGTAATGACTGACTTTCTATGCCACTTCCATAGCCAGCAATTCAATTAGTCTTGGTAACTTTGTAGAAAGACGTTTGTTCTTTTAGTATTTCTAAAACTGTCCTGTATTATTATGAATTTCAAGCATAAATTCAGAATTTCATTGTTGTTTTTCTTAAGAGCCGAGAATAATTATGAAGTTTATACAAGTAGGACCTTTGAATTTCAAAAATTACTATGAGAAAATACTTCTTTTCTACTGATTTCTGATAGCAGAAGAAACCATTGGGAACATATGAGAGTTTTAAAAATGCTTTTCATGGTACAATTAATTCCCAAACAACTCAGAATTTATGCCAATATGTTTTGAATCAAAGAAATCCTGGTGGTGAATGTGGCATAGATGTATTTTTTATGTAAAAAAGAACTTTAAAATTTTTTCTGTTTATGTAGTATATATACCTGCTTGACACTTCAGCTGTGAGGAACTAACTGAAGGATTAATGTGATGCATAAAACCTGTATTCATAGATGGGAATCTCTACACATTTCATGTGGAAAATTGAAGTACATTTTTTTTCCCTGGCTTTATAATGGTAATACATTACAGGATTTCAGCTTGATAATTTACCTAATCTGTGAACAAGTATTCTAAGACTCTTTACATGAGTGCAAATTGATACAGAAATATAATTTTCAAGTCCGATGTTCACACTGAATTACATAAATAATTAATTAGTCTTGCTGCAGCTAAAGTTTCATTCTTTTTGTAAGGTATCAGCCAATGTTTCTTTTTTCACTCCAGAAAAATGTCATCAGATACTGTGTTTCCATAGAGAACTATAAGGCTTGCAGACAGTGCCTTTTTTTTAACTACTTAGTGTCCAGGAAGTACTGGAGAAAAAAGCCCCACAAAGTATTCAGTTTTCAAGTTCCTTTTAGGTGGTGATGAACTTCCTTAAGCACATATTTTTATGGATCAAAGCAGTTTGATTCCTGAACAATATAAGCAAAATAAAAATTTTAAAATTGCAATTTAAACCTGCAGTTTTAAAAGATCAAATGTTGCATATGTGACAGTGTTTTTCCCTGAAGATGTTCTGCATGTTTTCCCTGAAGATGTTAATCTATCCTATTAAAAGGAGACTGTCACTGTCCTTTATTGAGAATCATTCCATGAATGGAATTCAGTTAAATCTCATGCTTAAAGCAGTGTGGACACTGAATTCAGGCAAAGTTGCTTAGGACAGCCTGCTCCAATAATAAAGCAGTCATTCTCATAGTTCATTCAAAGGTCCTGTGGTCTTTATCTGCCTTCTGATCTGTCTTCTTTTTTGCCTTCTCATAGCTTTCTGACTTGTTCCATGCACCCCAAATTGATGTCTCAGCTTTTTCATACCTCACACTGATTTCCTCCCTGAACATCATTAAGCTGTGCTGCTTTCTACTGCACTCTCACTTCTGCTGGTCCCTGTGTTCTGGTGAATTGCGGTTCCCTCTTGCTGCCTTTTCTGTCACTGCCTCTGTGTTTGGTAGGTGTTATGGCTGGAAGTTATTGAAGAATGAAGATTTTCTGCTCTGGGCCCAGTCTCTAGTCTCATTTGGGTCAGGATCAATAATTCAGAGAAAACTGGGTGTTGTTCCAATAGCCCCAGATATTGTCAGTTATCCATATGCAGTCTTGGATGGGGTGGGAGCATGCCTGTTGCCAGAAGAACTTTGGGAGATTTCATCTGTTAAGCTTTGAGGTAAAAAATTAATATATATGAACTGAGGCTTTTGTCAAATCTCAGAGTATTCCCATGTGTGGGAAGAGTCCATGACAATGGTAAATAGACACCTGACAAACAACAAATGAATGCCTGACACATGCCAAAGTTCATGATAATTAAATTATTAATTAAAAAAAGTTAGCTGCCTTTCCTCTCTGTTCCAGAATAGAAATTCACTTTTCTCACCTTTTTACCCTTCTTGATGCATCAGGATGTTTCATTTGAAGTTGTTGGCAAGTTCCTTTTTAGGGGAAAATTTTCAGGGGTGGTGTTGGCAAAATGTCACATGATCTCTTCTGGTCAGAGGTAAGAAGTGAAGCAAAAATAATTGTCAGTTTTAGATAAGTCTGGATGTCCAGCTCAAACCAGAACTGCAAATCTGTCCAATTCGTTTTCCATGATGGAAGGCAAATTTCTTTGGCTCTATCTTTCTTTGTCAGATTTAAGACACCTGTATAATAATTTAAAAACAGCACCACAGACACAAATGTTCCCTGTCATCCTGCAGAACGAACTGAGGAGGTTGTGGAACTGCATGTGTTTCTCAGTCAGTACTTTTACATAGATGTATGAGCCCAGATTTACAAAGGGCATATGTCGAATCAGAGAATGATTTCATTTGGAAGGCTCCTGGGAAAGTAATTTGCAGTTCAGTCCCCTGCTCAAAGCAGGGATAACGTTGAAGTTGGATTCTATAACTGATGTAGGCAATCTGTTCCGGTGATAAACCACTCTCATTCTGGATTTTTCCCACCTCATCTCCAATTGCAATTTTTCTTGTAGTTGTTTTGGACTCTTGCATCTTGTCCTTTTGTATTGCATCTCTGAGAATGCTGGGTCTGTTGGCTACTTTTCTTTAATCCCACTCCTTTGTAAATAGTGAAAGATGTTACCATGCAGCATTATAGTCCTAAAGTGAAGTGTCAAGATCTTGGCAAATAGAATTTGTAAATCTGATAAAGCTTCATAAATCTTTATTAAATAGAAAAAAAAATTAACCCCCAAGAATGGGATTTATGGTGTTGAGTGTAGAGTCTTGCAAAGTCAGCAGGAAGAAAAGGGATATGTGAAATCCCAGCTTTCATCCAGATGAATGCAGTTATGTTCAGCTCTGAAAGATGTGTTGTCCATATGTTGTGGCCACAACATCCACTTTTAGGTGTTACTCTCCCTCTTTAGAATGCAGATTTGAGACATACCTAAACCTGTAATGTTTCTTAATTATCGGTACACTACTAATAAACCAGATAACAGATTAATTTATCTGTTACATATCACTAGAAATCACTTCCAGCTCTGTAATGCTTTGCATGGTTGATAATTGCTTGTAGTTATTGAGTTCAGTCATATTTTTGCCTATAAATTGTGCCGAAATATTATTGAATTGCAGTTTTATAACCCTTCACTTTAACCTTCCACCCTACTACATGACAAATTTGCAAATCTGACACTATTTGAACTTCTCACTTCAAGTTTTTTGGATGTAGACCTAGAGGAGAGTCCACTGGGTTTCCTAAGGGGCTTCCCTCTGACATCCTGGCAGCCTTTATTAATGAAGCAGTTAATTTGTGGCCATCTGCACTCCTTTCAAAAGATCTGCCTTCTCTTGGTCTTTAACTGCCTTTATAAGTTGTTACTTATTTCTCACATTTCTAGGCTCTTGTTTTTGCTGCTCTTCTTTATCCCTTTCTCTACCTACTGTCCTTTCATATAAACAAGCTGCCCTTTAAATACTCTTTCCCCATTGGTTCAATTTGCTACATCCATTTGAAGATTTTGTATTTCTAAAACTTGCTCCTTGATAATGTTGGTTTTAAATGGTGTAATTGATGTTGTTAGATGCTGATGAATGTCAAAGATTCTACACCTTTCAAAGATCTCCAATACTGCCTTGTAGTTATCTGCAATTACATATTCTTTATTTTACATCCTCTTTTAGTCATGTCAGTCTGCTTCGGCCTTTTTTCCCCTCTGCCTGGTTTCAAGTGTGCTTTATCTCTACTCCACTTAGCTCTTTCTTGCTTCATATGCAAGTGAACATACAAGGTGTTTCTCTTTCTGTTTTTTGCTCATCCTGTTTGCCAGGGAGCAGGGTGGGCCAGCTGGTGCTTGAGGGATGAGGAGCCAGGTGCTGAACATAGCAAGGTGGACTGGGCAGGGGCTCAGTCTCTCCTCAGCAGCTGCCTCAGAGCTGGCCCTGAGCAGAGGTAGCCAAACCTCCAGAAAATGGGGTGCTCTTAGTTCCTTTCCAGTGCTCTGTCTCTCAGGTGTTCCATCAGAAATTCTGATAATCTCCCCGTTTTTCTGCAGAGACTGTCCAGTCCTCCATCAGAACCTCTTGCTCGCAGTGTCAGTCCCTCTCAGATTAGGACCAGTTGCTTTTCTGTTCTTTGATAAGATGATTAAACATTATCTCAGATTTAAATGGTAGGCTTTTAATTATATCTGGCATATATATTTGCATCTTTCGAGGTGTTTATTAATGATCAATTATGATAACATTACGACTTCACAAACTTTTACAGGGTTTTTAAAAATGTGTTTCTTTCTGTTTCTTTTAGTATCTCCTGAAGCAATTGGATTCCTGTCTGCGGTTGGGGTGTTCATTATTCTCATGTTGCTACTTTTCCTATATATTAATAAGAAGATGTGTATTGAAAATGTTAGTGGTTTCCCAGATCTTGATTCAGGATACACGACAAGAAAGAATTCGCAAGATAAACTTTGTAAGTATCTGACATACGGTGTACTAAACTTTATTATAGGAAAGCATATTTTTGCAAGGATGTAGCAGCACAGCAACGTTGGCTTTTCCTGTGACTGCAGTACTTGGAAAGGAACAAACCTTTGTATCCACAAGCTACAGAAATTCGACAGCTATAAAACCAAAGAGTTTGCATTTACTTATGGGGAGATACTTCTCTTGTACTCTCAGTATACTCTTGAATTTATTTTAAACATTCCATAATTTTGTATACTTAAATCTTTGCAAGTAAATTTGTGAATGGGATTATTGGATTTTCACTCAATCTGTTAAAATCCTTCACCATACTTTTGGAGAAGGCCTTGCTTTTATTCACTTGGAAAATAATTTTAAAGAATAATTTTAGTGACATCTTTTATCTGACTAACACATTATTGAATATATTTTTAATACTAAAAGGTCTTTAAGGATCATGTGTAATGAAGGAAACTAGACCTTGAAAAAGATATTGAGGGTTGGTAAAACAACCTTTTTCTACTTTTGTACTGTGAAAATTTAACAGGCTTTGTTAGCTGACTTGGGAGAAAGAGGCACCAAAGAACAGAATGTGAAATTGAAGAGGCCTTCTTCCCTCCTACCTCTCTAAAAGATGGAGCTAAATTTTTGTTTTCAGTTTCCCGGGATGCAAAACAAATTTTCTCCCCAGAAATTGTCTGTCATGCTAACTTTCTTTTTTGGTACAAAACAAGTCTTGATCTTCCAAAGTATCTTATGTTATGTAAAAGGCAACAAATATTTTGGGGTGAAGAAGTCTCCACGATGTGTGTTGTGTCATGTTAAAAGCTTGTTCTAGCGTGACATTGATGAAAATTTAAATGTCTCACAACTTCTTCTTTGCAGGTTAGAATAAAAAAAAAACCTCCACCTCACACAGTAGTCTTGTTTTTGAAAAGAATGAATTTTATTATGGCTAGTTGATGCTGCAATTGATGAAAGACTATGGTTTTGCTGGTTAATTGTGGCTTCATTTCAAGATGATTGTTTAGCTGTTTACTTCTCACTTTCAATGATTATTGAATGAAAAGAGGAAAGCTGCAACTTCCCTGGTAAATGTATTGGTTTTCGAGATAGTGAAGGCAAATAGCTCTGAAATTGAAGCTGGAGAAGCAGAGGTGATAAGCTTGTGAAACAGAGGACCTCTAAGTATTAAAAACTTTTGCTGAATAGGCTGGACAAATGGCATTTTTTAGAAACCTCCACCAAAATCTGAATCTTCCCTCTGTGTCTTCCCTGGTGGACACGCTCAGCAGTGCTGTGGATGACCTGGCCAGTGTTGTTGGCGAGGTCGGCTACTCTGTAGCTGATTCAGTGACAGAGCAAGTGACGAGCATGATCAATGGCCTGCGGGCAGAAGATGAGAGCCCCAAAACTCAGAGTGATAAACCTGTGGAAGGCAGGGAGGAACACACACCCTCAGTAACTCATTCTCAGGAAATTAATATGAAACCAAAGAGAGGTGCTGCAGAACATAAAGAGACTCATAATTCCAATTCGTTTGATTTTGTAAAAAATGGTACAAGTCAAGTTGGAGTATCTGACCATGGCTTAAACCAAAACCAGTGCCAGTTAAGAGGCACAGATAATAATAATCCTGTCGGTGATACAGAAGCACCTCAGCATTTGAAGACTGTAGGAGGACCTTTTATAAGGGAAGTAGTAGGGGGAAATGAGTGTTTTGTAAATGATAAGTCCTTAAAGGATAGTAACCTGAAAAGTAAAAAACTTACAGTGGAGCAATCTATTGAGGAGCAAGATAATTGTCTTTATGCAGTGTCAGATAATTCTAAGAATCGCAAGCGTAAAAAAATCAAACCACAGTCTCCCGGAGCTGATTTTAAAGATTCTGGTAAAGTGCACAGTATGAATGTTTGCCAAGATTTAGAAACAAAACTTGTTGAAGTACAGAAGGAGAAATTATCAGACTCCAGCTTGGAGAAGATGCACAATGACCGTCCCAATTGCCTTAATGAAATCAAAGAAAAGAAGTCTGAAGCCTTCTTTGACAGAAAAGGAAAACCCATCTCAAAGGATGAAGGCAACGTGTCAACTGCAATTGCGAATGAGGGTAAAAGGAAAAACTCAAAGAAATTAGAAAGAGAGCTATGTAATAAGAAGACAGCAGGAAAAGGTGAGGAGTCTGTCAGCAGAGTGCATTCTTCAGCCTTTCCTGAAACTTACGATATTTCCTACTTTTTTCACCTGATCTACTCATTTAATAATAGTGTTTCCTGTAAGTGAGAGTAGGTTTGTTTCAGTGCTTTTTCTAATTATGTTGATATTTCTTGGAAGTTAATTACTTTTCAAAGTATTACTTAAAGGAGCTGATTAATAAATGCCTTTTCTATATTCTAATTTTGCTCTCTCTTGATACGATTTTTCTTGCCTTCTCTGCCTTGTGGTGTTTCTCTGCCTTTCAGTTGCTGCTGAAAACTATGAAGTAATTAATACTGGAAATCAATGCTTGTTCTGTGAAAGTGATTTTTATTTTGTTTCTTTTAAAAGCATTGCATTAAATGTGCTATGATGATAAAAGAAATAACTTCTTTTGCATTTACATTACAGTAGATCTTCAGAATATTTCTGGGATATGTGAGATAATGATTTCAAGACACAATGAGAAATGAGAAACTCAATGAGAAATGGCAATTAAGTGATTTTAAGTAGAGAAAGAAGTGAATGAGGCTTCTCTTAAGGTTGTAGTCTTAAAAGAAAACCTGTGTGTTGTTGTTATGGATACTTTGTGTGCCGTCTTTGACATCCAGTCTTAGTGTGATAAGGAAATTGCAATAACAGTTTGTGAGTAAGAAGTAAAACCTTGCAATTTTACATACTTTTGCAGGCTGCATTGTAAATTTTTAGAAAGCAACACATGCTTTTCCAGAGGTGCTGATTCTGTAAAGAAATAAATGATTTCCTAATAGAAACACATTTTTTTTTCTTCTGTTGAGTGTGTTTTCCTTATCTGAAAATTTCAGTTATCTGCTTTGTTGAGTTTTGGTTTGGTTTTGTTTGGTTGGTTTTTTTTTAATTTGAATTTGGAGTGTTTTCCATGTTTGTATGATAAACTATGATGATCTATTTTTTTACATGATACTATATTTGTAAGGTATATCCTCTCAAAAATGTCATTTAGGTCCCATAATAAGCAAATTAATAGTTTTCAATAGGTTAATAATTGCTCATGACCCGTGTCAGCCAAATAAAGGAAAGGTTTTGCTGACAGCATAAATTCTCTTAGGCAAGTTTCCAAATAAGGTATAAGAATCAAATAAGAAGTCACGAGGAAAGGCATAAAACCCTGTTTGTTTTTTTTTTATATACAGGAAGGTATTTTTTCCCAAGAAACTGAAACCAATCTGCTTTGTAATTAAAAACCATATTTGCGTGGATAGCTTGTGTTTTAACTTCAAGGAGATTTTTAAGTCCTCTGAAGAGGTCTTTCTTCATGACCTATAAAAATGGCATACATTCTCATTCTTTTATGATAGGAGCTGCATTAAAAATAAAAACTGCTATCACTGAGAACTTCTGGATACTTACAAACGTCAGTGTATTATTATTAGAGACAACTTTCAGCTCTTTCAAAGATGTTACTACCCTGTTTTATACTATTCCCTTCTTTATGCAGGCTGATTAACGAACCCGGTTCCATATTTGTGAATACATTTCTTGTAGTGTTTAAGGATGCACCTAATACTGATGTCTGGCACTGTATTTTAGGTCTGGTTTAGCTCTGCTTTAATTATAGTTGTGGAAATCTGCAGAAGTTTCCTATGTGGCAGGTTTCAACCCCTGGAGGGCCATATGAGATAAATTTTGCTCTGTGTTACAGCAAAGGAGGCTCCTTTTTCTGGGCAGTGAATGTGTTAGCCAGAATATATCCTGCTTGGTGTGATATTTTCAGTTCAATTTTCAATTGAATTTGCCATTCATTAGCCATTCATAAATGGGAAGAACCATATCTGCTAGACTTGAATTAATAGCCTGAGTTGAAAGATCTGGTTGCTCTTTAGCAGTCTTTTAAGGCACCATTTTTCCTATAAATAGTAAATTAAGTTGATGTACACATTGTGTGTAGAGCTGGTAGCCCCACATCCAGTTCAGGTCTTCTGACCTTTTCAATTTCAAGACCTTATTGTGAGTTTCCTAAATTGTGTGCCAAATTTGAAAGAATTGTGAGGAAATTAGTCATTCTTTCTGTCGGAGATCCTATTGCTTGTTTTTTTCCTAAGGTATAGTTTAAAATCTTTAACTGATCCAAAAAATAGATTATGGGAAAAAAAGCTGCGTATTTGTGGAAAAAAATAAGTAGGTTTCACCTCAGCTTTACAAAGATGCTGTGGCACCTTTGTGTATTGGAATATGTGCTTGAAATGTGGGAGAGCACTTCTCCCATGTCAGAGATGCCCATGTTCTTCTATGGAAAAACACCTAAGTTTGACAAAGTTGTAAATTTATGGAAAGTTTGCTTTTTGAAAAGACATGGTAAACACTTCTTATACTTTGCTTGTTGAATTCACTGACCATCCCATTTGCACTCATATGCTTCATTGTAGGGATTGAAGAACAGAGCAGGTCTTACCCTGCCTTTGATACTTACAGTTACTGGCGGACACTGGGAGTTTGAGCAGAAGAATTGAGAATAAACATACTCTATGTGAGGACAGAAACTTCCTGAACAAATAGGGTGTGATGCACATGGTAGATTGGATTTTGAACTAGGATGGGTGACAGGTATGGAGAGAGCTGATAACTTCCTATGAAGGTGGAGACTTAAGGGTGAAAGACCAAGGTTACATGAGTAGTTGGTTAGGTGCAAGTAAAGAGAATTTGGGATTGAATAGCCAACGAGAATAGAGGAAATCACCATGAGAGACCAAAAGTGAGTTCTTGGAGCAAGAACTTGGAGTATGGAGCTGGGAGGCAGGAACTTGGTATAGGGTTCTAGTTGTATAAATGTAACTTTCCAAAAGATTTCTTACCTAAACTTGCAGCAGAGGTTTTTCTGTATGAACACCAGAGAGAAAAAGACCTCTATGGGAAGCAGTTCCTAAAAGTAGGAAGGATGGACCTCTGTAGTACTAAGATGCAAACACTTGACTGTAAAAGAGGCTTAGATGGCTGGCATATGTTGAGTTAATTTAATTTTAACTGGATGAATTTTGAGTAAGCTGAATCTCTCCTTTAGCAGGAATACCCAGCCAAGGGCATGATGACAGACACTAATGGGAGTGGAAATGCAGATCCAGAGCTGAGGGCATAAAAGCAGAGAGGGGAGAAGCAGTTGAGTGTGGCTGGATAGCATGTTAGACAACATTCCCTCAGATTCAATGAAAAACAGCATTATGGGCATCTCGAAGCTCTGCTGGTAATGGAAATGCACTGGCAAATCATATACCATAGGTTTGCTCCCAGAGTAGAGCTAATACTGACTTCTTCTGAGTTTACATGAACTCTTAATGCCTATTAGAGTCTGAGATCTACAGAACCTCTGCAAGGCATGTTAAATTTGGGCAGAATCCATTTGAACTTTGGAAAAAGGGAGGAGGAAATTTTCCCTTTACAGAAATAAAAAATGCAGCTAATCTTTGATTTGTGGGAGGAAGTCATGCTTGAGATGTAGTTGGAAAATGTTGGCCACAGGAGTGGGCACTACAGAACTGCTATAAAAGAATTAACTAGATAAATTTTTTTCCCATGTAATTTTTGCTGTTGCCAGATGTCTGTAGTAAAAATCTGCATTAATTTCAGTTACCGAACAAGGAGCTGTTTATTGTAAATTAAATAAAATCGTGCATGCAAACATCTTTCACTAGCATTTTCCCATTTGTTATTGTGAATTTAAGCACTACTGGCATAACTATCCTGGAGATGATTTTGTTGTAGGCTTCTTTTTGTAAATCAGTTTCATTTCTATGCTATGCTACATGCTCACAGCAAAAATCAGCTGGGAATGTGGGATCAGGAGCTGCTTGCTTGATATGTTAGGTATCCAAATGTAATACTGCAGCAGTGTTGGATTTGCTTTGCATAAATTATTTTAAGAGTTCTCCTACTTAATGGATGGTTTCAAGAATGTCAATGTGCCGCCTTACATGAATTGATCTGTTTTCTGTTGAGTAAGTGTTAGAATGGTTTTTTGGGGCTTAATGGTGTTTCAGGTCTCCTAGAAAATGAGAACAGCTCTCAGAAATTACAAAATCACAATGCTTGTAATTACAACAAGATATTTTTAAAATATTACGGAAATTTTAATTGAAATGGCTTAAATATCTTCAATGATAACCTCTTATGGTTATTTTCTTGTATTCTATTTTGAGCTGTAGTCGATTTGCTTTATTTTATTCAAACAGACAATTCTTATATGAGTAAAGACCAGCATGGTTCATCATCTGAGAGTGAAGATGAAGCACTGGGTAAATATCATGAGGCCTTGTCTAGAACCCAGAGTTCCAGGCTGCCAGTGGTGGATGGCAGACAGCAAAAAAACTATATATGGGAAACCAGACAAAAATATAGTCCCCTGTCTGCAGAATATGATGGATACAGTAGTGAAGCCTCAATAGATGAAGGTAAGAGTGATTTAAAAGCCTTCTTTTTATCCCAAATTTCAGAATTGTGTTCTGGATAAGTAAGTCCTAGATGAGAGCAGCTTGACTAGCAAATAGTCAATGTCTGCATGCAATGTCCAGACACCTTTTATATTAGTGCATGCTCAAAAAAAAAAAAAAAAGAAAAGAAGAACAATTGTATACCTTCTTCCAGAAATACTGCAAATGATACAATATCTTGTTCTATTAAGTTTCATTTAATTTTATCATTATTCATTTTATTTTGGGGGCAATTTAAGCTGTTTTGATTTAGGGAGGAAACATGGCAACTCTTGTTGAATTTGTGATATTACAAATACAAAGAAGACTTGTTATTCCTGTATTGATAAGCTGTTCTAACAGCAAAGTAAATGGAATTGGTTATTGGCTACAGTACATATGGTCATTGCAGTGTGCGTTGCTGGAATGTTCTGTATCTTTTCTTCCCTTGAAATGACAGAAAGAAATTACTGCAAAGATTAGATTAATGTATTTTTCCCTGGTGCTAAAAGTTGGATTTAAACAATGGATGTTTTCTTACATGTTATATGTTTCTTGATTTTAAGTTGGGGTGACAACTTGACGCAGAGGCTGAGAATTCTGCTGTCAATATTTTGTCAATATGCTTTTTGTATTTGAAAAAAGCTGTGTGAGAACTGTGTCTATAGCCAGTTTCAAGTATGAAAAGTGAACTTCTGTGGAAGTTAGGTAAAAGTCATATTCTAATATACGTGCTGTGTTATAGTAAGGCATTTTTGGTCTCCTTTTAGTATGTTAAGATTTAAGTTTATTAGTGTTTTATGTTTTCTAATAAGAAGTGGATGCATGTATCTGGAAGATACTTCACCTTAAATGTCCTATACAGTTCAGAAGGGCTTGAAAAAATTTACATTTTCTACAATTTGATATAATTAAATTATATAAAAATCTGTTTGTTGTTGAAATTTGAAATTAGTACACGGTCATTCATGACTCCAAGCTAAGACTTGAAGGACATGAAAGCTATAGTTGAAGTAAGTTGCAGAGTAAAAGGATTCTTTTTTGATCATCAGAAAATTCTTTTCCTTTGCTGTTAAATTGCAGGAGTGTAAGAAGGCAGGGAGTCTAGAGTTCCAGCAAATAATGAAGGAGATTCAGAGGTGAAGTCGGGTGGTAAGAACTGATCCTTGAACACTGTGATGGAGAAGGAATAGGGATAGTAAAAGTATGTTTGGTTTTGATATCTACCGAGATCTCTTGACAGTGTTGGTGGGGGGAATATGAAAGATAAGATACTCAGGTATTTTTATGGCTTCTGTCACTGTTGGGTAAGAATGATGATATATATTAACAGGAGATGGAAAACTTATTAGCAAATAATACCAGATATAATTTACATAGGAATTTATGCAATTTACGTAAGAATTATACAAGAAAACTTCTTTCAGATATCTAGAATAATGTATTTATCTCTCTGCAAACTGCTGAGGCTATTTGTTGAAATAGCCATAGTCATTTGACATCCCTCTTTTTATTTCATAATTGTTTAGATTTTTTGATCCAGTCTAGGTCATCTTCTCAGTGAAAAGTCCTTAGTTCATCTGAGCTTTTTACTTTGGCCTTCTAAGATTGAAGCTTCAAAGGCATTGTGCTAGCCTGTATCCATTTTTAAAAATATTTTTATGACTGTGTGCCTTATCATCCTTTAAATTGTCAGAATTTATAGTTACTGATTTTTATCCTAGGGAGTGATAATTTCCAGTCTGGAAATCTGTATGAGGATTACAATTTAAAGCAAGAACCTTTTGGCTAGTTCAAGTATTGCATCTGGAAAGTTACAGTTGCTACTCCCTCCTTGTTTTTTGTTATTCTTCTATTGCTAAATATATCTGTCACCAGGTGCTATTCCTTTTCAGTGCTCTCTCCATTCAGGAAGCAGGGTGGATACAGACCCCATTTTAAAATTTATTGTAATAAAAAAACAATTACGGTTTGGAAGCAAAAAGACTTCTAAAACAAGAACTATCAAAACATTCTAACTTAAAAACTTAAACTTTTTAACCACGTACTTCTACTTGCACAAAAACTTTAATAATGTTAGTATTTTGCTTTTGCTGCTGCTTATGAGAGCATTCTCTTCCCACATTTTACAAGGAATGGAGAATCAGCAGTGGGTTTTTTTTTGACAGACTGTGATCATTTTACAGCGTATGTTCAACAAAGTGCTTGCAGATTAGAATGATGAGCATGTCTCATTTTATTAATCCATTATTCTCAACAAAATTACATTCAGTGCTGTTGGAAACAAGTTTTGGACATGTCGACAGATTAACAACGTAACGTTTTTCACTTCTGAGTGACCTGAAGGTGGCACACTGGAATAATTAGTGTTAGCACTTTTATGTTCTTGCTAAATTACTTCAAAGAGTCTTTGCACAATGATAAAAATGTTTTAGAATAGAGGAAGAGACAGCATGTGCCTTATGTATGATCGTTACAGAGGGAAAGCTGCCCGACATAGTACTTCAATGAAAAGAGGTGAAAACTTCATGAAGAAGGCCTACAATCAGAAATAAAGGCGAGATTATTGCTACCAAGCAGTTCATATGTGTTCAGAGAAACAGCTCACTTGACAGATGATGTTAAAAAATCCCTGATTCCAAGGGGGAAGCATCAACATTCCAGATGTTTCAGTGTGATTTTTAAAAATGCAAAGCTTTACTGTTCCTTAACTTGGAAAAAATCTGTAGACTTGACACCATAGGAATGTTTTTTGTTAAGTACTTGGCTTTTATGGCTATTTATTTATTTATTTATTTATTTTTATAAAAAGTGTAAAGTCAGATGATAGAACAATTTCTTGACTTTTTTTGTGGAACAAGGCAGAGTGTTCCTATGTATTTTGTTTAATATGAGAAAAAATTGTCAGTGAATTTGACTTAGTGAGTTTCTCTTTTCTCATACGTGCTTTATAATTTCTGCTTCTAAGTCTTTAACATTTTGGCTGCACTTCCATTGTAAGGCACTGATCAGTCCATATGTTGAGCATGTAACACTTGATAGTGTTGAAGTGAAGTGATGAGAGGACAGAATTAATTTTTGTCTCACCACTGTTTTCCTCCTGCTCATTGCTAGTAAAGCAGCCCCTGATCATTAAGAATAAACATAAGGGGGAATAGTTTTAAGGAGATCTGAAAGATCCACTGAAAGAGAAGTAGGTTTAGAGTAGATATTAGGAAAAATTTCTTTCCTGTGAGGGTGGTGAGGCACTGGCACAGTTTGCCCAGAGAAGCTGTGGATGCCCCATCCCTTGCAATGTTCCAGGCCAGGCTGGATGGAGCTCTGAGCAGCCTGGTCTAGTGGAAGGTGTCCCTGTGCAGGGCAGGGAGGTTGCAACAAGATGGTCTGTAAGGCCCCTTCCAACACAAACCACTCCATGATTCCATGAATTCCATCAAAGATAGAGTAGTACGAGTAATGAATAAGATGCTTAATTTTCAGAAAATTTTGAATTTCTCTGCTGGATTTTCTTTTCAGCAGTTAATCCCTATCACATGTTCTATTTTGCAGTAGTGAGCTTTGTGTTTTCAGAGGAGTCAGTAAACAGTTTTACTGTTTACTCTGAACTTCTGTCTTCACTTTTTAAATTCATTTGTTTAGATGTCTATGTACTTAACCCTGCATACACAAAATTTAAAAAGAGACAAAAATATAATCTTGTCTTTAGTAATACACCCTGTGTATTTAGCTCCCCTTGCTAAAAACATGTATAATATTAATACGTTTGCATCATTCAGACCATCAGAATGTCTGAACGTATTATTTTAAGGTTTGCTTATTATCAATTCCATAATTAGTTTATTACATCTGTTTTCTGGCTGCATGCCTCTAAAAGCATCATATTCTGAAGCCTGAAAAATTGTGTTGTGTTTTCATAGCATTCTTTTCTCCTCTAGATGGCCATATTAATCTTTCTTTTCAGCATATTTATATAGAACTCACATGGCATTCTGTGTAATGTTTTTAATACTGAAATGAAGAAAGCTATATGCTCTGCAGGCCTTGTTGATGTATTTTCATGATGGAATGTTCTCGTAGCACTTTGGGTATTTCTGTGCAATTTAGGGTTTTAAATTTTCATTCACAAATACTTGCTTATGGCCAGTGTCTGACCTACTTTATGTATTTGTATTGCACATTTGATGCATTTAGATTTTTGTATGTTTTACATATATATATATATAATTATATATATATATATGTATATACAAAATGTAAAATAAATTACTACTGTGCTTGGATGCAAGTATTTCTACAGACTGTAAGCCATTGTAAATATGTAACTTTTGCAGTGAGCTCCTCATGGACAGGCTTAATTCCAGAGTATCACTAAAGAAAAACCTAATTCGGTAGAAAATCAAGTTGACGATAAATGTCAACATTTAAGTAAAATGGTACAGAGGTTTACACCTGAGATTTTCAACTCTTGTACAAAAGACCAGAACTTTTTAATCAAAGAAAAGAGAAGCCTGTGTAATTACAGGATGTGTGACTCAATCTCTGTGCTTAGGCCCAGAGTTTCAGGGTCAGCTTGAAGCTTGAAATCATAGTTTTGCCAATAATATTATTTTTGTACTTCCTAGTATTATCCAGTAAAGTATGGATACTTATTGAAGTGACCTCTTTTTCCTATTTTCCTAACAAAATTTCCTTTTCGACTTTTATAATGTGTATCCTACTTCTTACAGTATTTCCTACAATTTCAGTGTTGAATATGTAGTATTATCTTTATGTGCTCCAACTATTTGTGATATTTTGGAAGAGAGGATTAATATAGACTGTAATATTACACATCCATTTCAGAAAATAAAGAATAAAAAATAAGGGGGAAAAAAAGCAACCAGAAATAGTGCCGTAAGATATTTCTGCTAACAAAGAGTTTATGAATTGAAATAGGGATCTAAATAAGGAAGTGTAAAAATTCTATATTTAAAATTGGCAATAAAATTAAAATTGGCAATCTTTGTATTTCAGAATTGGAAATATTTTTTAGTGTCTATATCGGGATCATAAATGGACCATGCTGTCTTAATAACTTGAATTTCAAAAAAACATACAATATTATATTGAATTGGCCTCTTTGTTTCCTGTAGTGGCTGCTTCCTCAACTTTGAAGAGTCAAGCATTACACAGACAAGTTGTTGTGTTTTTATTATCTCCATAAACTTCACAGGCAATGTATTTTCTTCAAGGAAGCAGTCCCCTAAATTCCTAAAAATTGAAGTTTTTAGGTTTAGAAATGTTAGGGTAAGTATATTGAAATTACAGTTTTGTAGGCAGATATCAAAAACTATAGGTGGTTCTTTGCTTCTGAAAGCAAGATTCTCTGAATCCCCTGAGATGGGAAAGGTAGAAGGGGAGAAGAAAACAGTTTGGGTTTTTTCCTAGTTAATTTGTGATATGCTTAAAGCATTATCTCTTTAATATCTGTGCAAAATTCCTGATTAGGAGCAAGCAAGGGGGATTGTTCCCATTTTGAGGCAAAATAAGTCACATCATGAAGAAAAAAGGAGTAAGCTCACTTGCTTATTTAGCATACTTAGATGTACTTTATTTAGCTGTAGTTTACCAGTTCAGTACAATCACAGGTTCCATCTCCAGCCTGTTTTAAAATTTTTTTCTAACTTCCCTGTTGGTAAAGCCCCCTGGCTGAAGACATGTTATTTCTGAGATTGGCCCAAGTGCCTTACATTTCACAAGGTTTTTTTTGAAACATATGGAAGCACTAAAAGACTGCAGCGAGAAAACATAAGTTCTCTTAAATGAGAATCTGCTGCTCTAGCAGGCATATGCTACTGGATTTTATCCATCTTTTCCATATTGTGAAGGTAGAATATGGTTATTTTTGTAGTTATCTTCTTCCCTTCTATTCTTCTCTAGGCTTTTGGCACTTTATGTTGATGTGTCTGTGGACATATGTTTGCCTTGTTCCTCAGTGTCAATCTTTGCACGTGAAGGCGACTGTTCTTCTGGAATCTCTTGGATCTAATTCTTTATGCAGCTTTTTGCCTTTTCTTTCTCTCTTGTTAGTTTCCATGTCTCAGGAAAAGTCTCCTCACTGAATTACTTAAAGTATATATAGAGATTTCCTCTCAGTATCTTTCCAACGTAAACACTAAAATCTCTTTCATGAGCACCTCAGAACTAGTATTGAGGTGAATCTCCCCAGTCTGTTTAAGCAACCTGGTGAGATTTCTTTGGTAGATACATTCTGTGAAGCAGGATCCTACTTCCTCCGACTTAGCAAGCTGAGGTGAAAGCCGTTGGACAGGCTGTGAGAGGAAGAATGGATAACTCAGTGAATTCCATGATAACCCTATGTTTTGCAGTTTTGCATTATTCCTTGCATTAAGTAGGTCTGTTTTCAAGGCAAGTGTGAATGAAATTATAGAGTGAGGGCCTCTGTATGCCTGTATTGTCTACAGCAAAATAAGGCCACAAAGTTCTCTCAAAATTGTTCTCTCTGTACATTTCAGATTCTAAAAATTACAGACAAAAAAGATATCTGACATGGAAAAGAACTGTGTACTGGTATTCACACTGGAGGACTGAAAGCTCAGTTGGATACTCAGTCATAAATAGTTATTTCTCTTCTTTTGCTTCTAATGGGCCTTAAGGAAATGAATAAGTTCAGTGAAGAGAGTATTTAGGAAGAAGGTGGCCATCTGCTTTTTTCTGACGTGTCTTTATCAGATTACCTGAGAGATTTCTCTGGTGTTAACACCTATTGGAAGTAAATACTCTTTTTGTCCTGCGACTTTGGATAGACTTAGGACTTCAAGTAGTACATTCAAGGTACTTTGAAAGGGTCTTTAGTGAAGAGATTTAAGACAAGTCTTAAGACACCTTCAGAGCAGTATTTCTAAATGCTTCAGAATGTATTTTGAATGTATTTTGAGTCATGTTGCAGCTGTGAATACTCCAGATATTCATACTCATGTATCTTATCTGATAGTACTTGTGTACCATCAATTGATGTTATTGATGCACTTTTTTGGAGATTTTGGGGGATTTTTTTAGTTACAGTATTTCTTTAATTGGTCCAGCTTCCTTATGCTTGTTTTTCTATTATGTGGGCATCTACCCCTGACATTTTTTATTCTAGGAGTAATTAAAAATCTTCCTGTAGTACAGAAGAGTGCAGTGATGCAATACTAATGATACAAAGTTCTGATTCCTGATTATGTGTGTCTGCCTTCTCTGGTTAATTGAAATGAGTCCTCATTGGCTCCAAGCCCTTAACAATCGGAGAATGACGGTATCTTGTGATTTTGAAGCTTCTGGGGAGTGTGGCTGTTGAATCCATTGCTATATCAAGGGAATATTTAAGGATAGTTTAGTAAAAAAGATACTTTTGTAATTCAAGGACCTGCAGAATAACATCTAGAACTAACTTGATTTGCAATGTTTTCTACTTAGTGTCGTGATGCTGTGGGTTTGGGTTTTCTTGTTGTTTTTCTTTAGTGAGGGTTTTGCTTGGGGTTTAGTGGGATTTTTTTGAGTTCCAGAGTAGCTTCCTAGTGATTATGACAGGCCTCTATTGTTCTTTTATAATAGTGGAAGACAGTTCTCTTAAGTGCTTGAAATTATGATGCATGTTTCCACAAAATATACTCAACTGAGCATTGCAGAGACTAAAGTGATTTAAAGATTAGCTCTTGCTCTGTCTTTTATTCAGTTTTACAGAATTCATATCTTTTTTTCCTTCTCAAGAAAGGGTAACCCCTTGTCTTGTGAGAAGTTTCTGATAGAAAGGAACTTTCCTTGTAAGTAATTGGGCTATGATCATGTTGAGGTTAGCTTCTTTACACATATGAATAGCAGACATGCATAATGTTTACAAATTCTTGAGTCCTGGAATAGGTTGAATTCACAGATGGGGATAGAAAGTACGTGTGCAATTCAGTATAACTCACGTAAGTTTCTTGAGGAATATTGTGGAGAGGGCAAGACATAAACAGGGGATTTAAATGCAAAGGAGATCCATGTCTGAGTTGAATCAGTTTGGAAGAGAATGGATTTACATTGAGGACTTGTGAGTTTAGAAGCCAGATAGATGATATCAAAGTTGTGCACAGTCTTTTAAACCAAAGGAAACACATGAAATTGCTTAATAGAATGAATTTGGGTAATTCTGAAGTCATGGGTTTACCTGATGAGCACCTAGTAACAAAACACAGAGTTAGGGCCGATGACAAGATTTTCCACAGAAAATTCCTGTTCCAGCTAGGCCAACTCCAAAGTGGAGGAAAAACTGTCTTCCAATGGGAAAGGGCTTTTTTTCATGATGTGCACAAGTGAGCAAAGCAGTCTCTCAAATTAGGTTCCTCTTGCCAGCATTTTGAAGTCTTTGAAGAAATACTCCTTGCATTGATGTGAAGGCTTTGAAGAAAGTCACCCTTAGCAATGTGATATCTCTAAAGTGATGTAAATCATATATTAATGATAACAGAAAAGTTTCCATTTTATTGTAAACTTATTCTTTTAATAGCTCTCTCATCTATTTGAATCTAGAATTTATGAGAAGATCATTAACTTGGAAAAGTTCACAGACATATTTGTGACTGAAATAGTTTGTATTTGAAATAGATGCTCTACATTCATGAAATGTAGAACTGTTTTGTGATATAAACACAAGAGATAGTAGTATATCAGCAGAAGAAATAATTTCCTTCATGAACCAAGTGCTTTTGCTGATTCTGAGGGTTCATGGCTCTGTCATGGAAGGAGTGACTAAGAAACAGGATTGAACAGTAGGCCGGAAATCTCTGTGTAGACATTATTAGGCACATTGGAAAAAGGAATTTTACCCAGTACTCTACTTGCCTCCTGAGAACAGTCATGCTGCTTGTTTAGCGCAATGGAGCAGTTTAGATAAATACAAGAACCGAGAACTAGAACAGCTTTCATAGAATGGAATCACAAAACATTTTGGGTTGGAAGGGAACTTAGAGATCATGTGGTTCCAAACCCCCACCATGGGCAGGGATTCCCCCCACTAGATCAGGTTGCCCAAGGCCCCATCCAACCTTATCTTGAACTTTTATATAAGAGAATGGCTTACTGGTAGCCAGTCCTCCATAGCAGCTGTGGATAAATGGAGCATTCTTCTTACCTTTAAAGGTTAAAACCAAAGGATTTTTAGCTCTAGTCTGAAACTAAAGTTTGTCTTCCAGTTGCGCCTTTTCCCTGTAGGTTAAGGACAGGTTACCCATTAGGACTGGTTGTTTATATTCTGAGCACATTACATTTTAACCTTTTCTTTGCTAAAAGAAGAACAGCAGGGTTTTTTGTAACTGAACTCTTTTTCTGTTTTGTTGCCTAATGTAGATTATTTTCCTTATGCAATGTATCAATGTCACAGACATGCTATAACTATATTGTAAGTATTCTCTTGGAATGGTTTAATGAATATTTTGTCCTTACACAAGTTGAACAATGTTACCATTTGAATGTGATAACATGTATTTTATTGTTAGGATAGCTATTTTCATAGCTACTTTGAATATATTATTTGAGACTATATTGTATCTGAGTAAACAATGTGAAATTGTGTCTAACTTCTGTGGACGCAAAGATCTGTAATTTGTTTTCTTGCAAAATAAGTTCTTACTTGCTACTTGGGACACTTTTGTCTTATAAAGTTATCCTAACTTTTAGGAATTACTGGAATATTTTCCTTGGGGAAAGGGGTAAGCATGATAGAACTTGAAGTAATTTTTTTTGGTTTGTGTCCTTTTGGTTTGGGGTGAGCTTTTGGTTTTGGTTTTTTTGGGGGTGGGGTTAGTTTGTTTGCAATTACCTTTCCTCTACTGTATTTACAAGCTGGAAATAGATCCTTAGCTAATGTCATTGCCATGCATCTGGTCATTTTGGTGCTGCTGAAGGTTATCTGCTATGAAGGAGTCATGGTCTCATGAAAGCACATAGGAAAACTCAAAGGGAAAGTTATTTCATTATGGAAATTCTGATTCTGGTCCTTTGAGAGAAGCTAGCAGACATGCTTAACTGGGTAGAAGATTTTCTGTGTGGTCACCTATGCCCAATTCAATTAAAGCTTGATCTTTAAATTTGCAAATAGGAAATCTTGCTGCATTCACTTGCTCACCACTTAATAGTTCGCAGCATGTGTTTTTGTGTATGTATCTGTACAATTTGCTTGAAAAAAAAATACTAATTACCCAGCTCTCCATTTTGGCCTTTGATTTCAGTCTTGTTGAACCATTCTGAATCTTGTCCATAAAAGTATTTTTTAAAAGATTTTCAATTATCATGATTTCTTAATTGTTTTAATTTTAAAAGAAGTTTTATTACATTCCTTTGCAAATATATCAATTTGTCAGATAAAGGTTAGAAATTAGATACATTTTATTCATGTTAAAGTCACACCCAGCTTATTTAAAGGCAGCTTTGACTTAGAGTTGCAAGCCTGAGGATATTGATTTGAATTATGCATGACTGTCTGGTATGCAGTTCCATTAGCCTGCTGGATGGATAACGTAAACATGTTCAGAATTTTAAGTATCCTATATGAGCGGCAGGTTAAAAATAGAGCTGATAAGAGCATGTGTATCTGAAAAATCCAAATCTTGGAGAATGAAACTACAAAAGGTTCATGTCTTCAAGAGGCTGACTTCAGCTGTGATATTCTTTCCTTTGAAACTGCTCAGCCTGAACAAATACAGCTGATGTGTGTGGCTTGAACAGGTGACATGATTGCTGTTGGCTGCTGCAAAGCATTGACATCTGTACCAGAAAACACACTTGGAACCAAAAGGCCAGGACCAACTCTGAGACTTTTGGCGAAAAAAGAGTGGTTGTGTCCATTCTGGTTTAAATTGGTCAAGATTTACTCTAGGGATCAGGCTAATTTCTTCATATCTTCAAGGAAGATATGATTTGGAATATTATTCGATTTTGCTCAAACTTTCTGTGGCTTTCTGTTCATGGTTATATCTGATCAGTTGTTTGGTTATCCCTGTGTTTTGGCAGTCAGGAGTTTGGTAGTAGAAATAATGACTTCTGAAATTTGTTTTTAAATCTTCAGCTGTGTGCTAATAAGATTTAAAAACAAATAATATCTTTTTAGAATTTTGTCCCAGTTCCTGTGAATTTTAATAGAAAAAAACTCCATTACACTGAAGTGAAAAGTACAATGTCATGTATGTTACATTTTATAAGGATTTCTTATATTTCCAAGTGTTTCTGTTGCATCTGTAGCATTTGTGGCAATTTGATGAGTTGAATGAAAATTTAAAAAATGCTGTTGCACTTATTTTCAACATCTGATGGATACAAATCAGAAAACTAGTCTGATTTTGCATTCATTTTTACCTACCTTCTCAAATTTGTTTTGCTTGGAATCCTCCATATTTGGCTTCGTTAAATGCTGTACATAAGCCAGAATGGAACTATTTTTAGGTTATAAGAATGAGAATAATGATGTCTTTTCCTTGGACTTTACAATTTTCATTTACTTACATCTTAATATAGCAATAATCCCATGAAATTTTGCAAGTAAATGTATGACTTAAAAGCTGTTCTTGATGTTGAAGTTGATTATACTGCTCTGGGGTATTTTTTTCTTTTCCTCTCAACTCTTGGTTCATGAATTGTGTATCCACACAAAATTTGGCCAGCTGATAATTCATGGGCAGTACTGGTGAAATTTGAAAAGGTGCTTTGTGTAGATGGTCATTTTCCCTCTTAACTGAGGAACAGTTAATCTGTTAAGAGATGGGCATCTGATGCTCTCCTTCAGAGAAACTCATCATCCTGCTGTTTGATAATACCTGGTATCCTGACTGGTTTCAGAGCAAAATTCCTTTCATTGGCAATGAGAACCACTACTCCCAATCATCTGCTTGTCCTGGTGCCATTTCTTTCCTGTTAAGAGAAGGCACTTTAGAAGAAGAAAATCTTTTGAAATAGCAACAGTAGTTGTCATAAGTGTTAAAGGCAATCTGTTGGCCACAGAGGTCTAGTGAAGTACAGTGGCAATTTCCAGAGAACTTCAATATTTTGAAAAGGAAGAACGTTAGAGGGACGGTAACAATGGTAGTTATTTCTTTAAAAAAAGGCTGCTTTGTGCTTTAATTCTTCTCAGAGAGGATTGGGGGAATCTCTTGTGTGTTTTTGTGCACAGTGAAGATAATCCAGGAGAATATTTTACAGAGAAGAAATAATAGCATGTGTAACAGTGATGTAATGGCCCAAGTACAGAGCCATTCTGTAAATATCTCCACTGTTCCAGATGCTCCTTTTCTTTATAAGTGGTTCTGACATAAAACTGCAGAACTGTACTATTTTGATACTATAGATAACTTAGCATAAATGCCACAATGTAGCAGTCAGTTTTGAGTTCCTTTTCCTTGTTCTCTAGCTTTCAGTTACTTTTCAAAGAAATTTTCTGGGGACAAAAAAAAAGTGAGATTTAATTCTAGTTGAAAGTTCACAGTAAAAACATTATGTGGATTTTTTTTGTCTCCAAAAGGAAGTTTGAGACAGAAGTTAAATTTAAAGGTTAAAAGAAATCTGGGTAGATATAAGTGTAGCCTACATTGACACTGTTAGAAAAAATGAAAATATTTAATTTTTTTTTACTTCATATATGCTCATGGAAAACTTGCAGAAAAATACAATTATTTCATAATAAGAGCAAGGATAAGAGTCTGGGCTTTATGAATCAGTGTCTGTGGCTCAGATATTATACTTCAAAATCTCTGTATTTTAAAGCAGGGTTGAACCTTTGGATATGAAGAAGCCAAGTATATTTTTTTTTGAGTGTTCTGTTGTAATACTTAGAGAACTTCAGCTAACTGAGAAAAAGAGGCAAAAAGCAGCATTTTTCTCTTCATTCTTCACTTTTTTTCTTGCTCTTAGTTGCCATCATGACACTCATTTATGCAGTTGATGTCTTTCCAATTATTTAATGCATTGAAAGTTGGGAGGCAGTTCTGAGTCTCTATCAAGTCCATATTACAATTTATTTTTCCTTCTGGTTATTCCCCTTTACTTTTCACACATAAATTCAGATTATGCTATCAGCACTCTGTTTTTGAATACTGTATAAATTTTGCTGTCTCAGTGAGAGTCTTTTATTCTTAAGAAGAGGTCAGAATACAAAAACATAATGGAAAAAAAATCTGTTAAACTGCCCTCTTCTACACTGAATTAGTACAAATTACTCCCAGCTTGCTGGAAAGCAATCTGAATTTGAAAATGTCCGTAAGAAATTGGTATAAAGAGGGAGTTTAGGGGAGTTTAATTTACTCTAGTTTATGCGTAGTGTCAGAGTTGCATGCAATGTTCCTGCAAATTGTTTCAGAAATGCTTGTTGAGATCTGCTGTGTTTTACATCTTCTGTGGATATATTGATGTAGAAACACTTAAACTCTGTCGACTCAAAATAAACAGCAAACTCAGAATGATTCTGTGTACTCCCATTTTCATTTCAACACTGTTTCAGTGTTGGTCAGATTAAATTAATTTATGTCTATATCTTTTTTTCATTTTGTTTTTCTTGAGTAAGAGTACTGGGTTTCAGATAGAAAAGGACCTGCTTGTTTATTTCATTACAAATTGCAGTATATGGCATACTTGAATTTTTTTTTTTTTTGGGGGGGGGGGGGGGGAGGAAGGAAAACAAACACTTGAAGTGGTTAGATATTCATCCTGTATAGATGGCTCAGATTCCTACTGTGCCAGTTTTCTGGTGTTCGATAAGGCACACAAAGCAGTTGTGGGAGAAAGCATATCACTTGTATCCATGGTAACTCGAAAGATACTTTGGAACTCAAAAGGATGGAATAAGCCAGAGTAATAGGTCTCATTATAAGGGCAAAATACATAAAAGGTTCAGGCATATGCTTTTAATTAGTTGCCAAAAATAGCTGGAATCAGGGATGATGCAATAAAACAATAATTCTTGGTGTTAGAAATGAGCAACACTTGAAATCTAAAAGATGTGCTCAGATGAAAGGCTTTATCTTACCATCTTATGGATATTCAGTCCATGAATACTAATAGGGTTGCAATGGTTTCTTAATCATGCTTAGGACATGAGAGTGCACACTGATAAAAGCTCCTGCAAGTCTCATATGACTGTAAGTTTCTGAAGTTCCATAGTGATATTAATTCTCATGGCTGTGGTGCAGCTTCTTGTGAATAGCATGTGCAAAGCATTCTCTCCTGTCTCACAAGGGCACTGCTGGAGAAATAAATGTAATGTGTGCTTCGGTGTAGAGATAAGTTGTTGAAAATGAAGATTAATTTGAGGTTAAAGATCCGGTATTTTTCAGAATAAGTCATTTTAATTAATTTTAAAATAGGAAGGTAAGCAATGGGGCAAAGTGTGAAAACTTGAACGGATGGGCTAGAATTGAATACCAGAGAACAAAAATAGAGCAATGTATGAAGTACAAGATATAGAATATTTGAATAACCATTTTAATAAAAGTATTTTAATGCAGTGAATAATTTTAAAGTTTTCTGTTTGAACATCAGTGTTTGTAAGGAATCCATCTTGTATTGCAGCGCAGTTCTCCACATTATTTCCTCTGTTGCTATAGAAACTAATTCTAGTGCAGCTGTGATCGCTTATCAAAATTCTAATGTTTCAATAACCATTTCTTATTTTGAGTTATTTAAATAGCCTTGTCTTACTTTGAATCAAACTGCACATTTCATCACTGCTGAATTGTTGACTGGTCAAAATGTTAATGTGAAGTGATGGCAAATGCTGTGGGCTTGTGGTTTGGGGTTTTTTTTTCTTTTTGCTATCTAAGCTATTATACTTATTGTTAAAGTTTGAATAACAAACAAATTAAGGCTTTTTTCACTTGTTAAATTTTAGAGGTCAATATTTGCTGTCTAACATCAGCATTTTGTAATGCACATCTTCCTCACTATAATCTTAATTATATTTAATATTTCATAAACCTTAAATGCTTCCTGTTACTGGTACATGGCCATGGGGGTGTGTGTGTGTATGTATATATGCATGTTTACACATGTGTGTGTAAACTATTTTTAGGATGCTTCTAACCTAAAAATATATGTCTTGACATGTTTATTTTGTTGAAACAAAAATGTCAATAATACTCCAGTAGAATGTCACCAGTTAGCAAAGTATTCTGGATCTCTTTTGCTCCTTGTATTATTTGTTTCTTTGGGATTGGGTTCAGGGTTGGTTTTTTGGTGTTGGTAGTGGTGGATTTTTGGATTTTTTTTGTTTGTTTTGTTTGTCTGGTTGTTTCTAACAATGGAAGTGGCTATGCTGGTAGGTCATATGTATTTAATGCAGGATGCAGCAACGTTCTCATTGTGAACCACGTTAAACATCATCCTGGTGAATGTAATGATAAGACCTAAAAACTTCACTGACACCAAATTATGAGGAAGAGTGTGATGGTTATTGGCCTGGAGACATGTGTTCTATATTTTCTCCTGCTCTAGCACAACTACCAAAATGTTCCTGTAGTACTTTTCAGGGTAATCGCTGATTTTCTAATGAACGTACGCTAATTTCATATAGAGTGAAATAAATCATTTTCAATTTTGAAATTATCATACAAACATTTTGCAGCTGTAGCTGTCAGACTTAGATTACTAATTAACTGCTGTGCACCACCTTCAAGTCTCTTATTCAGCAAGCAGCATCAAACAGTAATTTCAAATTAGGTATATAAATTTTTACCAATATAAGAAAGGTCTATGGGAAAAAAATTTTGAGGGACAGGGCTATTTTCCCTCTGTGCCAATGGCTAGTAGGTTTATTATTGTGAGTATAAGACCATGACAACACAATTTTCCAGACAGCATTTTGGGAAATTCAGTGTGTTGAGAATGACTGATCCTTGATGGTTTAGTGCTGTTGTTTGTTTGGGTGGATGACACAGAGGACCAGTTCCTCTCCTGCTGTTTGCTGTGGGCTGAAGCATCATGCTGTAGGTCTCAGGAGCCCTTGTGCAGCTTGGCCACTGTTTTCTCATCCTCATTAGCTCTTGCTTAGCTCTTACGGCCAGTGCTGTGGCTGAATGAAAGTATCTTTACCAGCCAGACTCATATTCATGTAGTCTTGTCAAAATGCAGAAAATTGCCTATTTTGTGATTTGTATGACAACTATGGGAACATAGCATCACCTACATCATCCATTATATGTAAGCCTAGTAAAGCAGCTCGTCTATGACAGTGGGAGGTCTCAGAAGTGCCGCAAAGAAGTGCAAGAAATTTAGTTTTGGATAATTGTGTTTCTTTATGCCTGGAGAAACTTGTTTGAGGCCTTGCTGGTGTGAGCAGAACAGACTGACATGCTCCCTGCTGCTTAATCTGTGCCTTTTCTGGGAATTTTTAGCCCTCTTCCTGGGTGTGTGGAGGAAAGATACCTCGGTTTTGAAGCATATCCATTTCCTGTGATTTCACAGTGTCTATTTTGCCTTTCTTTTTCTGGAGAGTTGGGTCTGTAAATGTTACCAGAAGCATTCCTAAGCATACATTCTACAGACAGTAGTATCTAAAAGGTTTTAGAAGAGTTCTTGGCCATACATAGACAATTTTCTTCTATTGTTGACGTGTTAGGTGCTCCTGCAAATTGAGATCATAGTAGATTCTTTTCCTGGGTTCTAGCTGTTTTTTACTTGGTGAAGTTACAAGAGCTGTTTCAAAACAAAGGTAAAAACAATTGGATTTTTCTAGAATGCTTTTTACAGAAATACTTTAATACACTGCAGGAAAGGCAGTCCATTTTACTAGAGCAAGTCACTGAGACAGTGTGTCAAGGAGAGAAGGAGAGAAAGTGGCTAAATAGATAAGAGAAATCAAGGTCCTTTGGAATTGTAGGATCTGAATAAATAATTACCACTGTCTTCCCACCTAAAGGAAAAAAACAATAAATATAAATGTAAAAACAAATGCTTATTGTGGGAAATGTCTTGCCTCTCCTGGAATGTAACTAGCTGTATTCTCTAGGTTGTGCAGATTTTCACCAACAAATATGGATATTCCTACCCATCAGACATCACTGATTTCTCTTTTATCTCTTTGCTCTGTTGACATTGCTTTTTTCTCAGATCTGAACTACTTTTTTTCATGTCATATGTTATTTTATTTTCCCATTCCTCCACCTTTCTTTCTCTGTTATTTTTGCTTTGTTATTTCACCTGTTTATAGTTTTTCATTCCTGCTTGCATCTTGTCTGTTCTTTATTTCTCTCTTTGTGGTTTCTCATTTTCTATACAGATCTACTAAACTTCTCTCCCTTTGTTTCTTTCCTTTGTTTATTTGACAACAAACCACTTTTTTTTGTGAATCATTGCACTACTTTCTCCTTTTGCTTTTTTTCCCCTTATTCGCTGTACTATTTTTTCCCACCCGCATATTTTATTTTTTATTTTCTGTTTCTTCTCTTCCACTGCAAGGCTGATGGTTTTGGACAATTCTGCAGGGGTGTATATATATGGGATTTTTTCATGTTGATGGTGGTATATATATGGGATTTTTTCATGTTGCTGGTGGTATTCATTTGAAGTGAATTTTAGATTAATAATAATTTAAAAGCTTTAAGTATAAATAAACAAAAATTTAAAAAACAAGCAAACAAAACCAAACCCTCAAAAACCAACAGAAGAAATGGCTAGAGTACTAGTTGTAAAATACTTGGTTTCTGTTTTTCTGTTCCACACTTCTCTGAAAGCTTTCTGTGATGAGGAGCACTTCTGAGCTGGATACACAGCAATCTTTATTATCTTTTAAACCTGTACTTCAGTTCTCCATCCGTAAAATGCCAAACATGTTAACTTCTACTATTATAATACCACTATTATCCACCATAATATACATTTCACTTATATATTTATTAACAGCTGCAAGATAGCCAGATTGTGATCATACAGCCAGCTGAAGTAGATGAGCAGAAAATTTAACTCGTGCCCTACTGAAATGGTTCATGCATAATCCTGGTGGTGTTGCTTTGTTAGTGACTCACTCCAACAGAGCACCCTTTGCAATCAAAATTGCTGTGAAAACAAGGCAAAGGAATCAAGCTTTATGTTCCTATTCTGGAAGCAATTCTTGATGGAAAGTATCTTTTATGGTTCATTTTCACCTGCTAGGGTTATGTAATAAATAGAAAGCTTTAAATGGTAGGGAACTTTGCACTCTTTTTTTTTTTAATTGCAAAATGCAGCTACCGGGGTATAGGTGTTTTAAAGAAACCATGAAGTTACTGCATTTTAAGTTGCAGAAGGATTTCTCAATAAAGGGAGTAGTTTCATTTTACTTTAAATAAAAGTATGGAAAAAAGAATGATGGAATTCTGATAGCTAAGTCCTGTAAGTATTGTATATACTGCTGAATGGATCTTGTTTTTATCAGTAAATGAATTAAGATCTTAAAAGGGGGGTTTTGTATTGCTTAGAAAACTGTATTTTTTTATTTTTGTCAAATATGAAACTAAATGTGCCTGAAATGAGCTGCAAAAGCGTTACAATGCCCAAGAAAATGATCCACACAACACATTAATCTTGCTTTCTAATCATGTTTTGTTTCCTCATTTGAGATCGAACAGAGTGAGAGCAGGAACATTACAGGAATATTAGCTGTGTGTTACAATACTTCACTGGGAATTGATTTTAGACCTCTGTGGGATCTTTTTCACCTTTTCAGCACTATGTTGTTGCTCAACTCCTGTGCTTAATACTACAGCTGTAGTAGAATTAAAGTGGACTGGAATTTGAGCTTTTATATAAGGTGATAACTGTACTCAAAAGAAGTATAGCAATGACAGGAAAATATTTCCTAAGCTCACATCCTGCTGCTACTGTCTAGAGGTATGAGGGGGGATGCTGCTGTGCACACACTGATGAGAAATGGGGGTTCTCAGGGGCCTGGGATGCTTTACAGTGGGGGGAGTTTTCAAAGCTTTTAGCTGTTATGCTCTGAATTTCCCTTAAGCATCCATAAATGCTAGTGAGAGAGCGGAATTTGGGAGAATTTTCACGGAGATGATAAAAGGCATTTCCATGTCACCAAGATACTCCAAAGATTTCAAAGCTGGTTGTCAATCACCCTCAGGAAGCAGGACTTCTAGCATATTTTAAAAGAGGGAAGGATAAATAAAAGGAAGATTTTATGAATTCATTTAACTTAATACCTTTTCGGAAGTGATATTTTTCTAACAATTTTGATAAGTTGGAAAAAAACAAACAGTGAGCAGAGGTGCATAGGAATACCTGCTCATTTATTAAGTTAGCCAACATAGTGATCTGAAAAGTAGTGTAAAGGGAAGTTGGCTGCTTATAAAAATAGTAAAAGTGTAAGAAATAGTAGATAGTAAAAACATCTAAATTGAACAGAAAATTCATTTTTCTACCTGAGTGGGCATATTTAGTACATATGCTTTACCTAAGGAAATATTATTACAAAAGGGAAAACAAACAATTTCATATCTTAAAGATCACAGTTTTCAAAAAGCTTTAGAGCTGGATGGGGTCTCAGAAAATAAGAGGTTTTAACAGTAAAAAAAAAAAGCTCTGATGCTTGATATATTGATATTCATGTCAATAAAAGATTTTAAAAATTGAACCGTTAGGTTTAAGCATTATTTAGATGTATTCTGGACAACTGAAAAGTAGAAATACAGAACTGGGTAGCAGAACTCCTTCCTATTCAAATTAATATCAATGTTGTGTAAGGAACGGAGAATGATACTTAAATTGAAAACAAATTAATTCAATAGATGGTAATGTATAATTTTCATTGAAAGACGACCAAAATATTTGGGAAGGAAACAAAGGAATGTCTTTGACAGCTAGTTCACGATAATGCTTTTAGTAATGTATTTGTAGTTAAAATGTTATAAATGGGGCTAATTTTGCAAAGAGATTTTTTTTTTCACCGGTGCTGGGCTTTTCTGTATTGCTATGTTAAACAGACCATAAATTCTTATAAATAAGAAGTGCTCTAGTAAGTACAGAGAGCAAAGAGCAAATTTCTTTTTTAGGGAAAGAAAACCAAGCTGTAGTTCTACAGACCCGAGATGTAAACAGACACAGTAAAAAAACAAACCCCAAAAAAACTTTGTGTGTTTCAACTATTTCAGTTGGTCTTAGACCTTTCCTGTGGAAGAAATTTGAAGTTTTAAGGACTGGATATAAAGATAATTCTGTCATGTTGAATTACTTTTATTTAAAAAGCAAAAGAGAACCTTTTTATTACAGGAATGGTCAGTTAGCATTAGCTTGAGAGGGTGAGGAAAATGCAGTGCTAAAAGCTTCATGTGACATCAGGTGTAAATGACAAGCAACGTTGTTTTGATTTCCACAGGTCTGAGATTAAGCTCATTGTGTATGGAATTTTCTAAATTGTAGGAAAAAGAGTTATCTTTTATTGGAAACTCCCCTCCCCAGTCAAACAGATACAATAATTTTTCTTGTTTACTGGTGAATTGCCTAATATAGATGATAGTTTAACTGTGAATAGAAGTCTAAAATTTGGCAAATGCAAAAAGAAAGCATTTTCTTCTGTTGTCCATAATGATCCCATTCCACTCCTATATTCTCTTTTTTTCATTAAGCATGACTCATGCCATAATTCTTTTGGAAAAGAAACAGAATAATGCCAAGATAATTTGTTGTTCTGTGAAATAATTTGGGTTTTGTCCTCGCAAAAATGCATGTAAACTTTTAATTTTAAAGGAAGGAGAGGCCTGAGGTTTCATTCAGTATTTAATGTTTATATTTTATGCTCCCTCTAATGTGGGGTAATTCAGTCAACGTAATATTTTTGGATGGTAGAAAAGTTCAAACATGAAAATTCCATTTGGACTGTCTGTGCTGCCTATCAGAAATCTCTAAGGGTATTTAATCATTCAGAATAAGAAAGGTTTCTTTAATTTTTAAACATGTATTTCATTTTATGTTTTATTTAAATTGTCTTAACATTTACATAGAACCCCTTGAAGGCTTGAAAACTTGAAATTTACGTTTGATTAAAAAAATAAATAATCACGTAGCAGAGTGTGAGCAGAGTTATATTAGAGTAAGGAAAGGTTCCATTTGAGTATGGAGATATTCTGACAATTTCAGAATACGACTTGCAAAAATGACTGATTTATGTAGAGATTATTTATTTTAAAGGAACTGGAAGCCAGATTCCAATAGGGGTGTTGTGGTACTCTTGCCTCCCACAACAGCATGAATTTTTAAAGAAGTACTGTACATAAGAAACCGGAAGCTGCAGAAGTGTAGTTAATAATGGCTTATGAGACAGGAGAATTCAAGACACAAGTTTCTTTTTCTATGTTAAGAGAAGGGTGTTCTTGGAAATATGGGCTAAGGGAGGCTGGGTTTGTGTTGCTGCTGTGAACCTCTGGGAAAAAGAATTGCAGTAGGAAAGTCTGTAAACGTGGAAAAGGACATCACCAGGTGCATGGTGAAATGTGCAGCCTAGCATGGTCCATGAGAGACCAGGACTGAGAGGAGAAATGAGCAGCACTGGAAGCAGCAAGGTCAAGTAGTAACTGAAAACCTTAAAGCATTTCTTCTGATAAATGTATACATCTTTAAACTTTGATTCCACCCAGCAAAATGACTGAAAATTTTCTGTATTTTCTCATAGTTATCAATTGTATGTTCCAGGAATGCTCAGTTTGGCCTAGGTTGCTATGTCAGATTTAGCTTGAGAGTCTCTTGAGGGTGATGGCAAGGTTTGTATCATCCCCCTTTGACTTGCAGTCTGTCCTGTGGGGGCTTATGAAAACAGATGAATCTTCATTGTTTAACAAACAGTACTAAAAATAAGATACTTATTTACTTCTGACTTAAATGTGCTAATGACAGTTTACATGCTGTAATTTCTGAGTATACCAGCAAAATGCTAATCTGCTCATGTTTGTCAGGTATTTCTCTTATGGTTCTGGTTTCTTCAGCTCTTAAGCAAGGTCCTGACTATACCACTGAGTGAGTGTTTTCCCAGCTGACTAAGGGAGGATGACAACTTTTGCTAAAGCAGTTAACCCTTTAAAAAGAGTTTATTCAAATCTTACTATTGACACCACAACACTGTATTCTCAATTCAGAATTTACCAAAGACTTGTTACTAAACAAATTTAGTTTCACTCATATCATGAGAATTCCAAGTATTTTCACATACTTTTGGTGGAGAACTGAATGTGAGGCCTTCCTTTCTATTTGTCTTTCTTCTGTTATGGCATTTTCTGGCTCGTAGGAAGCTCATTTGATTGCTCCATGATTGTATCTTGCTTTCACTTTTGGGACGTATGCTGGCTTGTTTTTCACCCTGTCTATCTAGTCCAAGGTGATGTAGTCATCTAATATGATAATTTCATTTAAAAATGAATTTACAAAAATTATTTTCTATGTGATTTGAAACTTGCATAGAAACAATGCAATGATTAATTTTAGATTTTCAGTGTAACCATTTGCTTGTAACTCCTTCAGCAGATGTTATTAGCCACAATCAGTGGTCTTTGGCAGGTATTCTTTGGCTTTGTCACAGTACAGAAGTATGCATAGCTGTGTCAGAAGTTTACACCTGAAATAAAAGGTACAAGGTATGTTACAGGGGTTTCATGTGTAAATATGCACACACTTCAGATCATACTTTACTTTCACCTCCAAATGTTTTTCTCCCACACAATCAGTGATAAGCCAGCAGGCACTAGCAGTGGTTTTGTATTTTAAACTTTAATACATATGCAAAATTTTGTTGACAGATTGTCAAAGTTAGTTGCTACTTCTGAGTAATTTTAAAGGAAAATACCCAGGATCAGATATTTGGTATTGCTGTGTTCACTTCTGTCTGTGATATCATTTGGCTTTGATATCATCAGTCATTAGCATGTCTTGATGTCATTCAAATCTTCATGGTTTTCAAAGAACTGTAACAAAAAAAATCATTTTATTGCATAATTTACTGTGGGAAGGGAAAATTAAAATGAGACATTTTCACCTTGAGAATTAATTTGAAAACTTTGATATATTTTTATTTAGAGAAAGCTGTTGTTCAAAACCAGTTTATACCTCTCTAGACAGAGGTGTTCCTAGATCTTTAATCCCAGGTACTTGTTTTAAGAATTTACATGCTATTTCAGTTTGTTAAACTGAAATTAGAAAAATATGTAGTTAAAACACTGGGGCAGTTTTTAGCTTTTTCTGAGATTTTTGAATCACAGGGGCTTAATAAGAATTCTGTCTTCACTTTTTCTACGCCTACATTAAAAGCACCTTTTCCTTCACACAACCTGTACAGTTTTCCCATAGGGACATATAATGGAGTTCATCAAAGTGAAAAAAGTGAGTCACACAGTCATTTATTTACTCATATAAGACAATAATGGTGTTTATAGTTACCTGGACACGCTTTCATTTCATTAGGCTATGGAAAAGCTGAGCGTTAAAAATTCTTAGCAGGCTTGATGACAAGTGAACAGAAAGAAATTCAGGGCTGCATGGTGGTTACTCTCATTTAATGCTGTTTGTTGCCTTTTGGTAACAATGAGCAGAAATTCTGCCATTCTGTTTTTCTGAATTTTCTAGAACATTTAAGTATATAGATTATGACAAGGAAGTCCAGTTTTCATGGTGTAGAGAGTCAAATGATGCATATTATTATTTTATTATTATTAAAAGATCAGTTTAGATTCTAAAATCATGTCTATCTGGTTTCATGGGCACAAGTTGTCTAATATTAATCGGTAAGGTTTTATGTTTATCTGCTAGACAGATGACTGCAATTCAAGTATAGGATTCCTGTTTTGCTTTCCAGCCCTATGGGACTGGAGTTTCAAGACTTAGTAGCCCTGGCTAACTAACAGCAGAAGACCTTTTGCAGGAGTGCTGGAACAGTATTTTGGAATCACTCTGAATGGCAGTCTGATTCTGATGGGTTTATCAGAGATGAGAGGGTTCCTGACAGTGGTTTCATCTTGTAGGAGTGTTTTAATTACTTGTTTGGCATAGTTTTTCTAGGAGCTGTTGAAATAGAGAAGATTCCCCAGTTAATACTTGCTCTAGCTTGCTTGTTTGGTAGGCTTTTCTGTGAGTGAAATGGTATTTTTGACACCAGAAAACATTTTTGCTTTGAAATTTTTATGTATAAGGTAATTCTTTATGTCAGGGACATTGAAATCTTCATTAAAACCTCTACAGAAAATGTAGACAAAATATGAGACAGTTCTTTACCTGTCCTTGATATTCCTTTCATTTCAGCTGCCGCACACTTTGCTGTCTTTTCCCAATTCTATTCAACTGTGTAATGTTGCACAGTAAAATATGAGATAAAATATTGAAACGTAATTATTTTGCATTAACTTTCTGTGTCTGTAGTCATGCATCAGGTTTATTTTCTGAGGAGCTGTATAATCACATTTGGATCTATCTGTCTGGTGTGAAAAGCAAAGATGGTCAGCATCAAGTATTCATCCCAAGCACAAGATTGCTCATGATCCTTTTTCCACTGTCCTTAGTGACTAGAGTTAGTGTGTAACTTCCGGACACTGGATACGTACCCTTTAGCTGTCCTTAGCAAATAATAAAGAATCCAAGACACTGCTTCACTTTTTAAATTCACTGGTGAGCAGAGTTGACTTGTGTGAAAGGCTGCCTTTATCAGTACCTTACTTGTCTTCAGAGTTTGATTTAGTATCTCCCTGGTGGGCAACTGCACGGGAGGTAATCAGCTTGATATCATGGCTTTAGGGAGTGCATTTTGTTTCCGTAATTGGCCTACATTCCATCTGCACAGAATCTGACTTAAGATATCCAAAGGTTTTTGCAAGGTAAGCATCCCTGAAATTCAAGCCTAGAGTTTTTGTCATGTCATATCCGTGCTATATTTATTTGCTTGTGGTTTGCACAATCCATTCTGACTATACACTTAAAACTTTGCTTTTATCTAAATTTCTTTCATGTGAGAGATCACTCATTTCCGTTTTTAACAATTTTTTTTCAGTAGTATTTGTCACCTGATTTGAAATGTAAAGTTTAAAAAAAAAAAAAGACATACATAGATTTTTAAATTCTCTGTCCAGGCATTTAGATTTACATTTTCCACAGAACTGTTTGAAGTGTGAATAATCAGAAAGTAAGTAGAGCATTTTCACTTATTCTCAGCGAACTGCATTCAGAGGATGAGAAGAACACCTCCGCTGGATGAACTGCAGCCGCCTCCGTACCAGGATGACAGTGGTTCTCCTCATCTCTCCTGCACGCCTTCCGAAGTGGGAGACAGTAAATGTGAATATTCCCAGTGTAGCAACAGCCCAAGGTGTTCTTACAAGTGCCCAAGTGAGGGGAGCACGGGACACGAAATAGAAAGTTTTCATAACAAAGGATATGAAGAGGATGTTCCGAGTGACAGCACAGCGGTTCTTAGTCCAGAGGTAAATGGAAATAGTTGAGTGTGGTCAAGCACTTTTTTAATCTAAAGATCAATGCGCAATTATATTGCAGATCATTTCATTTAAAAAAGATACAGTTTGTCAGAAAATATGACAGTGGGACTTCAGACTGTTCAGATTGCTGTAGTTATCCTTATGGCACCTTAACTTTCAAACCAGCTCCCAGTAAGAGTGAATTATTTTTTAAACCATTTTAAACCAGTAAGAAACTTTCATCACACTGTAAAGACTGTAGTCAAAATTCTTCCACGTGATTTTTCAGACAACCCAAATAAAAGTTCTGTTAATGCTTTTTCAAACTGGACACCCCATAATATTAAACAAGTTTTATGAAAAAAAAAAACAAAACAAAAAACAATTACAAAGGGTTTTTTTGCAGTTGTTGGTGTGATATAATTGGTTTTGGGCCACTTAGTTTTCCTACGTTCTCCTATAAACTGTAGTGAGATATATATGAATTTTTTTTCTCTGAAGAAATCATCTTTTCTGACATGTATTTCATTGAAATGTCTTTAACAACCACTGACATCTATGGGTAAGTCTTAATTAGTGATGCCATGTGCAGAAGAAGCTTCTTTTGGTACAAGTTTGTCTTTTGTCGCTACCAGAAGTTTTGAAGTCCTGCTGTTTTTGTCTTAGTAGACCTGTTAGTAAGTTGATGTTGTATACCTGGGGTGTTGGTGCAAGGTCTGGAAGGCCCAGCTGCAAGGCCTTCCCGTTTTGTGTCACTGCAGTCATTAATGTAAGCATATACAGTAAGAACTGAGAATGTTGCCAACTTTTTTTATAGCCACTCAAAACTTCAGGAGTGAAGCCTTTTCAGGAATGCATTCCCTCAGCTATGTGGCAGCCAGGTTAAAATAAGAACATTTCTTAGCCCAGAAGGCTTTGTTTTGACATCCATTTTTTCACGTGAACAAGTGTATCTTTGATAATATGAAGACACACTTGAAATACTTTTATTTTACATACTTGGAATATTTCATTGTATGAGCAGTAGGTTGACCTGTACTTGTAAATATTTGCTGTTTCAGTATCCCTATCAAACCGGCTGTTGTACCATTATAGGGGATCAGTATTTTATTCAAAATTTGAAGTGACAACAAACCATCTGAATTTTAAGATTAAAATACAATTTTAGGACTGATGTGGTTTACAGAATTCAGAAGATGAATTCAAAACAGATTAATCTTTTGCAGTTCCAGTAAAATTACATTAATAAAGCCATGATAGTGACATCCGTGGCCATGGCAGAGGGGTTGGAACTAAAAGATCCTTAAGATCCCTTCCAACCCAAAATCTTCTGCGATTCTATGTTTCTATGATAATTTTTGGCATATTCTTGTCGTTCTTTTGGGTTGCAACTGTAGCTGCATGTGCAAGTAGGTTTACAATTCCTGTATTCTTTGCTGGCATCTCACTGTGCTCTCAGTCATTAGCTGTCTCTTCAAACAATGTAATAGGTGAACTTTTAAATATGTGTACACTCACACTGAAATAAGGTGGTTTTATCTTGTAGCAAATGTATGTGCTTATTAACATGTGGGGCACAAAATAAGAGATCATTACAGCTTAATTCCATCTGAGTTCAGACTGATTGGTTCCTGGCTTTGGGTGCTATTGGCCAGGTAAAGTCTTGATTTCATCTTGACTGCCAGTCAGCCATCTCCATGGGCTTTCAGTGCTTAATAACCTTGTCTATGAAATGAACAAAAAGATCATAATGCCTGCATATTGTCTAGAGTAAACCATATACTTCCATGCTAGATTTAATAATAGAATACAATAAATAAATAAAAAATTGGCTTTTTTTCTCTTTTTCTTCAGGATATGTCAGCTCGAGGATCGTCTTCACAGCTTCCTAAACCTTTTGATCCTGAGCCAGTTGCTAAATATGGCACACTGGATGTGACTTTTGACTATGACTCACAGGAACAGAAGCTTTTGGTGACAGTGACAGCTGTCACAGACATTCCAACATACAGCAGGACAGGTGGAAGCTCGTGGCAAGTACACCTAGTTCTTCTGCCTATAAAGAAGCAGAGAGCAAAAACCAGCATCCAGCGGGGACCGTGCCCCGTGTTCACAGAGACATTCAAATTTAATCACGTTGAGTCTGAGATGATTGGGAATTACGCAGTTCGCTTTAGACTCTACAGCGTACGGCGCATGAAAAAGGAGAGGATTGTGGGAGAAAAGATTTTTTACTTGACAAAATTGAATCTTCAAGGGAAGATGTCAGTGCCAGTGATACTGGAACCTTCTTACAGTCCGCCTGTGAGTATTAAATGAGGCAGAATAAGAATGCAGTGAGATACAGTGTCCTGGATTCTGTAAGAATAATGTGTATATTTATAGAGTCATCACATCCACTCATTTTTTTGAACAGTCATAGCACTGCATTAGCACAATAATTTCCTTAGAGCTTCTGAAAGTACATTCACTTTCCACCTGCAAAAGCTGCCCATATTTTTCTTTTAATTACTTGGAAATTTCCAGTCCATAAATGGGGATATAGTGATGAATGCATGTATCCGTACATATAGATATGTATATGTATGTAAAAGTATCTTCTTTTCTTTACCACCTGCAGCACTTCAATTCAAAAAGAAAAACATACCAGAATTAAAAGAAGAGAAACTATACATGCAAATGGCCTCCCTCTGTTGCAATTAAGTCTTGGTTGCAAATGGGTATTTTCCTTTAAAGAAAAAAGATAGGAAAGAGGAATTTTGAGAGCATAAAGCCATTTTTAATAGTGTCACATTAGAACCTTGGAAATAATTGATTTTTGGTTCAGTCTGAAGTGAAAAGTACTTGAAACTAAAAAGGATTTTTTCCTAAAAATCAACTACCTATCCGATGAACAAAATTTTTGTCCCCAAAATAATATTTTAAAAGTAAAGCAACAGTGATTAAGGATAAACATAGGTATCATTTTCAATAAACACAGAAGATCACTAAACTGGCAGTGATCACCGTTTTCTTTTCTGTTTTTGTAAGAATTTAAGAATGCTTTCGTCCAGAAAGAGAATGTTTGTCGTGTTGTGGTCTGGGCATCCTAGACTAGGAGTGCTTGAGTGTACCTTGCTTAAGAGTTGCATGTGTGCTGTATAACAGATATATTTTGGGGGGGAAAAAACGTGTTTGTCAAGGACATGCATATTTGGACATTCCATGTGTTTTGTGGGGTTGTTTTTAAACAATCAGTAAAAGAAAAAAGGAGGAAAAGGGAAAGAAAGGAAAATATTTTTTTAGATGAAGCAAAGCAGTTAATTTGTTCTGCATTTTGAAAAAAAAGTTTGGATCAATTGAAATGACATCTCTGGTGAACATGAGTATTACCAAAGACTCAAAATATATATTTAATGACTAAAAACATATTTATTAGTAAAAGCTGAGGTTAAATAATGGATCTGATGGAGAATCAACTGACAATAGTGCACATTTCTCATGGTTCTGTAAGAAGCACAAATCAGTCTAATCGAAGGATGAAATGGTTCACCTCTCCGGACCAAACTTTCTTAGTGAGAAGTTTGCTAGTTTCACAGCTTGGAAAAAAGCACTCCATGACCCAAAACACTGAATATTCTAAAGGTACTTGCTTAATTTGTGTATTTTCAATAGGTTTGTGCATAAAATTTACTAATGTCAGTGAAAAAGAGCAGTGAAAGGGCCAGGCTTGTATGAGTGTCTTGGTGTATCCCATATGTGCATTGGTTATTCTTCAGTATTATTTTCTTGAGGGTTTTGTGATAGGCAGAATAAAAACAAGTTCCATGAGGCATCAAAGACGGTAAGGTTGTTCCATATTTTCTATTACAGTAAGGCTTGGTGGGGCCAGCATTTTTCGCTCCTCAGTTTTTAGGGGTTAGAACAAGAATAAGGAATACTGATAGAAAGTGAAGGGATCTTCCAGAGTTTGTTGTTGTAACAGGATTTAAGCTGCTCTACCTGTTGTTGGAAAGGATCCTTCAGAGTCTTGATAGCTTGAATAAGGATCTGTGGTCTTCTGGAACTATGCAAATCAGTTTTTAAACCTTTGGGAATTCATTCACTTCTGAGTTCATAGGTATTTTTATCTTATCATTTATAGTCAATATACTATTTTTTCAGTGAGCAGATTTATTACAGTATTTAACATCTATTTGTTTTGCAAGAGTGTTAAAATTCATGGTGTTTTTATGATGTATGGATGGAAGTGGGAGGCATCCTTGGGCTCTTGAGCTCAAGCCCTGGTTACTCAAAACAGCCAGATCATCTCGATCGCAAAATTGTGAATTTTTATGTGAAAACACGAGATTGTTTTGTTTGCAACCTGAATTTTTTCATGGCCAAATTTTTTCATTACCATTTGTTCTTCTGCCAGCATTGGCCTTGAGCTTAATTAGTTCCTACCCTTCTCAGGTGTTTGCCTCTGGGTATATTTATACACATTGATCCTATTCCTTTTTAACTGTCCTTTTGCTAGAATAAACCAACAGTCTTTATGTACAACTAATCATAAATGTCAGGCAGGAGTTATTTAACAGGAGAAGGTAAGTGCTGTTTGAATTTGGAGATATCCAGTTGCTCAAGGATATTAGTAATTATAAGATCCACGATGAGGCACATTGTACATTCAGAATTAAATTTGCCTTGTTCACTTGCAGAGGGCTTTGTTGCTGAGAAGTGTTTATGTGTGACAGCTTTTTAATGAAGATATTTCTTGGACACATGACAGTTGTCCCATTTTTTCAACTGCTTCTCATTATATGGATTTTATATATTTAAATATACCTTCTGTCACTGAAACTTCCTAATCCATTGAAATATCTGTGCTAATCTCTTCTGCAAAAATGTATTTTATTTCCTTCTGTCTGTGCCTGATATTATATTAATGTATTTTATTAGCTAATCATATGCCTTCTGATTGTATAAGAACAGTTTGTATCCTGTGAAGTTCAGTACTTTTTCAGTGACACCTTAAAGCTGCACACAAGGGAATCTGGCTAAAGGTAGATCAGCAAGTTCAGTGCTTTTCAAACATCATGACACGCTGATGTAAGTGGGGCCTCTAAGTCTCTGGTTACTGTTAAAATGTGAACAAGTGCATGTCATGGTGAGGACATGGTACTGGTATGTTCCTTAAATAGGTTTCAAAGCTACACATGTCTTTGAATTTGCAAATATATTCACAAAATCTCATTTTCACCTGAGATTTCACCCCATTTCTCTCCTTCCCACATTGCATATGTCTTGCATTATCAGCTATTATCCCCAGTCCCGTTGCCATTTGTCTTTAACAGCCCTGTGTTGCTGCAGTTCTCCCACATAACAGGAAATTCCTCCTCAGCCCCCTTATTTATCACGTTTCCTCCCAAGTTCAGCGTATGTTTGAATGAGGAGGAAGCAGCAAAACCAATATGAATTGGGCAGAATGCAGTTGTCACTGTTATCTGAGACTGTGTCCTTTTCAGATTTAATAGAAATTGTCCATTGCATCAAGTGTTTAATAGCAGGGGTCTACATTGTGGATTCGTCAGAGTACAGTTTGTGTAGGAAGATATTTGTTGATGCTTTCAGAGAAATTTTCCCTTTAGTACAGTGGAAGACAAATCTTTCTTCACCCATCTTGGAGTTTAGAAAAGCTGTTTATTTCTCTCCAGGAAATCCCTGTGGACCTGTTTTTAGTTGCTCTTCGTTCTTCTCATACAGAGAAATTTTCCTGACAGTGAAAAACAGCCTCCAGTATGATGTGATTATAAAAACATATAAGCAGTTTATTGAGTGAAAACTTTGGAAAAGATCAAAGAAACACGCGTAATCCCCTTCACCATCCCATAGGTTGCTTTTTGGTGTAGAATAACAACAATCAATCATGGTTTTTATTTTGTGATTGATTTGGGAAGTACTGTTTGGGTGACCAAAACATACCTCTTGCTGCTAAGCAAATCTAGTAGTCATTTATTGTGTATCATGAAATTACCGGGTGTTTACTGGGAAGAATTCAATTTATTTTTCTTTCTTTCTACAGCATTCTCCATTTCTAACATCTTGAATTCCCAGTGTGATCCTTATAACAAAGAACTGACAGTGTAGGCAGTCATAGGTGTTTGAAAGTTTATTTTGTACGTCTTTACTATAAAGATCCAGAGTGTCTGGATAATGTTTTTAATTAGTCTGAGTGAAGGCATTTATGCATGCTCACTCTTGCACACACACACATGCACTCTCTCCACTATGAGGACAATGGTTATTTAGTGTACACTGGTTTATGCACTGTGTTTAAGGCATTTATTTCATGTTACCCTTTATGTGTGGCGTATCTTCAGTATTCCTTGTAATGTTTATCAGCTTATAAACTTTGCAGGAATAAAGGCTTTCAGAGTGGCATCTCTTTTTTGGGAATTCTTGTCCATTATAGAGTCAAGCTGTCAGGTTTTGTGCAAAGTATAAGTCACTACTAGTGATTTTACTACTGTGCTCTTATGGCATGATTTATCCGGGATTGTGTTTGAAAGGCTAAATACTAAAATTTGTAAATATAAACAGAGCTTTATTAAATATCAATATGATACTTTAAGCTGCTAATAAAAGGACTTGTCTAGGGAAGAAACAAAAAGACAAAATATTTTGTTCTTAGTGCTTTAACTAGAATTCTACCTAAAAAGAGTTCCTATGTGGTGATGTACAAATGCTTTTGGTTAGCTTGTATAAATTAAATACAATTACAAAGTAAGGGGCAATTACGTTTAAACCCTGAGCACTTTTTATCTCAGGAATAACTTAATTCATCTGAGTTTAATGGTAGTAATACACAGGGAATCAGAATTGATCCTTTGACACAATAAGAAGGATGACTCCTGCGATTTCTTTGAAGAAAGTTATTAGGTGATTGGAAGATGGTGAAGTGTTAGTGAGGCTGCAGGAGAACTTGACAATATTTGGCAAGCAAAGCATTCTCCCTGTGTTTGGCTGCTCATGTAACAACATTTCTTGGCAGTATCAGCAGCAGCAGCCATTGTCTTCTCGGTGTTGTGGCTGGGGGTTAAAAAATTGACTTTCAATTTCGTTGCTGATACACAGATGGGGAGCAAATTCCTACATGGGTAACTAGATCTATTACCATAACCCTGAATGTAGGATACAGAGGGAATTTTTTTAAGTCAGCAATGTAAAGAATTTCATCTTGTGGTCAGGATCATCACGTGGTCACATAAAGTAAAATAATTTAAAAACAGACATGCTTTGCCTTTAATTAATGAGTTACTTCAAAGAAGTTACTTACTCAACTTGGTCCCTACGATCTTTGATATTTGCAAATAATAGAAGCTATGTTTCAGTCATGGTATTGCTATTTTGAGTGTACGATTATGCTTTTCAGTCTCTAAAGTGCCTCCAGTCAAATGACAGGCTATCAATGACTGTTCTAGATTAACTCAAAGTAATCCTCTTGAGCAATGCTCTTACTTAGTCTAAAAAGCCAGTCCATCAGAGGCAAACATATTGTTTAGAATTCTGTCTCATTTTGATCATCTTTTAAAAAATAAAATAGAGAAACATTATCAATATGTAAAACTAAAAAAGTGAGGTTCCATCATTCTCTGCAGTAAGTCTCCCAACATGGATTGTGATTTCCAAGAGCAGTAAGGAAAATAATCATACTGTAAAATTCCCAGGAGTGACTTTCTAGAAGTTAAAAGTGAAGATTATCAAGGTTGTCCCTCATGAAATTTCCGCCTCTGAAAACTATGAGCTGCTGCTTAAACCTTCCTCAAGCAACTGTTTCAGTGGAAGTGGATTCTTTAATTTATCAATCCAAGTGAAATTTCTGTTTCCCTTAGAGATGCTGAATTTCCCAAATATTTTGTTTTCTTATAATTTTGACTCTTCTTGTTTGCATGTATTTGTACACACAAATATCTTCTCACATTTGTAACTGTCTTTCAAGAAAACTAGAAAAGGTCAAAACACAGAATCAGTTCTGTTTGCAGGTTTGAGCACCCTTCAGCAAAAGCATGTGCACCGCTTTACTTTGATTTATTTCCACTGAGGGAAGTTGTAATCAGAGATTTTGCACAAACAGATGAAGTCACCTAGTCTGCAAATTCATAATGTACGTGGTTGTGGAACTTCTGAATTAGTTTTTGATTTATTTGCTGGATGAGTCTTCTTATTGCTCTGGTGGGCTTTGCAGTATAACTTAAGTCTTGTTCATTAGCATTCCTCATTTCAGACTTGAGGATCCTCAGGTAATCACTTCTTTTGTATATTCAAGCAGCCTGTATTTGGTATCAGATAAGCATTTCTGTTCATAGGGTGCATTTAGCAAGGGATCCTTCTAGTCGTAGTGTGTCAGCTTCTTGTCAGGTTTGTCCTTTATATCATTTTGACCTTGAGCTGAATCTTTCACAGCTCCTGTCTTTCTGTTGGGCTTAATGAACTGTCAGCTGGACCCAGGAGAATCCAGTTTATCTGTTCCCTTTCTTTTTGGTGTGTAGGATAGCTCTAAGAACTGAAGCAGATCCCTTCTGACTGGGAACACTTGGTGATCCACTGATCATGAGATTAAACATGACCTGAGCAAATCAAAAGGACACCACTAGCAATTGTTAATCACAAAGAGTTTACCTGACAAATACATTCTAAATGTACAGTTAATGGTATGGGTTTGCTCACTGTGAAAAATAATTGCTTGTATGTTTATGCAGTCAAATACTAATCCATAGTTGACTACTCATAAATTGTGCTTACTGTTGGATTGCTGAATCGTTCTCTTTTCCCAGACTGAAAGGGTGTAATCAAGAGAAAAATGAAATTATTTGCCATTGATCTCCCCAGTGAGCATAGACTAAATCCAGCTGGACAGAGCATTGTCATTTAAAGAAGTCTGTGGTCTTGGAAGCTGTCCCACAGTAACATCTCCATGCTCTTACATATTTGACAGGGAGTAAAGAGAGGGGGAGGTGTGAGTGGATCCGGGTGGAAGCTGTTAGCCTAGCTTCATCAGGAATGCAGGTAAAACGTCTGCATTTTGTGTCAGATGTTCTTACCTAAATTGCTAACACAATATCTAACAGCTTTTAGTGCTTGAACGTTTCTTTATGTACCTGTCTTATCACAGAAAACAGAATTCAATAATAAAAGGCCTCTCGCCTCTTTTCCTCCCCTGGCCCATGGCTGCATAAAAAGCTGCTAGACTTCTGCAGTGTGAAAACAGTGCTTTTGCAAATGCTGTAAATTCCATTGTAGGTTCATTTCCAATTGCCTGCACTGCTGCTTGGGTTTGCTCTGCAAATTTCAAGCCCATTATGTCTGTGGAACAGCTAGGTGACCTTTTGTCATCTGCCAAAGGAGTATTTTCAATGCAGACTAATAGAAGCTACAGAAAACTTAAAATGTTTCCCTTTCAGTAGAAAATCCATGTTTTGTTCTGCAGAGCTGATCATTTAAAAAAATTTTAGGCACAGAGTATTAATAGCAAATTCTCATGAAACAGGAAAAACAACACAGAAATCTCTCTGTGAACTTGTTCAAAATCTTTCAGAAAAGTTGTTGATTTGCCATTATTAAGAATATGTGAATTTTATTTTGTTATTTTAATATTACTACTAAATTATTGTACCTTAAACTTGAAACCAAGCCTTTCTTTATCAATACAGTATTCTTATTAGAAAGCCCACAAAGATTTAAATTTTTATTTAAACTAGTTATTTTAAATTATTTTGAAATGGGAATTTGTGTATTACCAATAATGTATCTTAGGAAGTTTGTTGTAGTGTCTATGGTAAATTAAAGCTGTGTATAGAATTTTTAAGGTTTTAGTCCTTTAAATCTAGTGAATCAAAGAATTTTAATTTGATCTCAACTTTGCGTTGTTCCATCTGTGTGAAAACAATGTGTTTTTTAGAATTCTGCATGCAGAAGTTTTTGTCTCTTGAGAGTAAAAAATAGGTACAGCAGAAACTTTTGATGAGAAATGGGAATGTTATAATTTCAGATAATCTGATTTTCAACTACATTAATAGTACTTAATAATGAAAACAATCCATATTTGATGTGAATACCATTGATGTTGAGTGGATTTATTTGCTAAAATTGGAATTTTTGACTAGGAAGTCCTGGTACTATTTAAAGCATGCCGTTTTACCCAAAATAAATGGTTTTTTCCCTAAGATCAAGTCACATAATGGAAAGATTATTAGACTATTCAGTTTCATGTTTGTGATTTAAGTTGACTTAGTAATGCTGTAAAGTGTTAAGTACATGAATAAAAATGCACATTATACTTAATTTGAACATGCTTCAAGGAAGCTATTAAGCAAAAAACCCCAAATAATTACCTGTCATAGATAATGATGCTTTCCTAAACTTGAATCTTTGTGAGATGCTTAAAACTATAAGTTTCAGCATTTGCAAGTTCAGGTTATAAATTTAAAGCAAAGTGCCGATAACTATGTCTTCTCCTAATTTACAGTACAGAACATCTGGCTTTAAACTTTGACATTCCTAATTATTTTACATCCCTCTATTTTCAGGGCTGAGTTCATCAGGTGGTTTAAGTTCTCTTTCCCAGGAATTATCTTGATATTTTTTCAACAGTATTTTAGCTTTGAAACATGTTTTTATATAGTATCTGGTGCTGAAGCCACTAATGCAGGATGTGGAGCCCCTAGGTTTGGTTTTCTCCCCTTGAAAGCTGATCTGGAACCCGTGTGGGGCTTGGGTGCTCTCCTCACCTCAGCAAGCTCAGAGGGGAATAGGAGCTTCAGGGTTCAACTCTGGGGTGGTGGTTGAGAGATATGAATGCTTTTATCTAAAAACTCTTGAAGACCTGGATTGAGGGCCTGCCTTTGCCTACTAGGATTCACATTTCCTTCCCTAACCTCTCAGTTGTATTGATCTGGAAGTAGAAAAAGTAATGTGCAAAAAAGTTCTTCAAGAGATTAGTGGTATGACATTAACATTTAAAATTGGAGAGAGACATTTTGACAAGTAACATGCTGTGAATCAGATTTTTGTTGCTGGAGGATTGTCAGCAAGGTTTCATCTTTTCTGTGTATATTTTGAAAAGCCAAAAGAATCAGATGCTCTTGTTTCATAAGCCCACAGAGATGTGATTTTAACCTGTGCATTCAGGAAAATGAACTTTTAACTGCTTTCGGAGCATGGCCACATTATTCCCTGTCATTAACTCCAGTTGGCTTAAGAGCAGAATTTATAAGCAGAACTTCAGGGTATAGAAAAATAACAGTAGGAGATGAATATGTAAGTAACAAATACCATGTTTCCATGGAATTCTGGGGAAGGAAGAGAAATAAATACATTTTACATATATTACCATGGATGCAAATAGATGATTCTCTATGTTGTAAGAGGGGAGAGAAAAACACTATTGAAAATGCTTCTCAGGGTTGAAGTCTGACATCACACATTTTATATGTTCATGTCCATTGGCATGAGGAGAAAAAAACGAGTGTTCTATTTTTGATTGCCAATTTGGTACAATGGGAACATATGAAATACAAAGCCTTCTTAATGGGAATGTTTTTATTATATATTTATTGAGAAGTAGTGTTTCTTCTCCAGATAATATATGCAAAGCAGTCATCAAGGACAATAGTTTGGAGAATTAGTGATTAAGCTTTTGTAGAGTATGACACATATTACTTTTACAATCCAATAGAAAGCAGCAATTCTTGTAAGCATTGATCAAATAAAATCAGACTAACTTCATTACAAAGTACTAACCTTTGGTGTATATGGGAAAGGTTTAGGTCCTTTGCACACAGCTCTGTGTTAGACAAGTGAAAAGCTGAACATTTGTATCTGACCCAAATATTTGGAATACACTTCACCTTTTTTTTTATTTTCTTTTTTTTTTTTTTCAGTGCTTACTGTTAATGTATTTATGGCTGAATTGATGAAAAAGAGGTTCAGAATTTAGTATTTATATCCTGGAGAAAACCTCAAGAGACAGTTTCTTGCACTGTGGGCAGATCAGTAACACATTGACAGTTTGTCTAAAGTTCTTAAAAATCCACATACAAGGTTTTGTGACAGTTCTTACCAGGCTCTTCTGGTGCTTCACTGACCTTGAAAAGCCTTCGCTCTTGTGGAACCTTAGTCCTTCTTTTCCTTGCTTGTTAAATTGTACACAGTGTTTATAGAGGATGATAGGGAAGGGTTGTGAAAATAAACTTACATGGACATTATTTCAAACAAATAGTAACTTTTGGTCTGAATCCTAAGTTTCCCACAGGGGAACAACAGTATCAAAGTGGGCTCCGGATAGCTTTACAGATGGATTGAATGCAGACCTGATGAAAAGCATCTGGTTACACTGTAATGTTGTCATTGTAGCTCCATCTATATTCATTTTGTAACAATGAGCAATTTCAGTGTTAATATTTTACAATTTGGCACTTGATCATGAAGCCTATATTTTGAGCAGGTAAAAGTGTCACTTTTTGTCTGGCTTTTTTCTTGATGAGTTTGTTAGCTTCTAGAATTCTGACTTGTGTAAACAGAAGAAAACCCTCTAAACAGAAACTTTAATAAAGCTGTTATTTCTGGTTCTAGTGCAGGATATGACTTAGCACAAAGTCAGGTTACTTAGCCACAGCTGTCATTATCATGGAATATCTTCCTTAAAAAAATGAATGGATTTCCACAATGTGAACAATAAACTCTGTGCTGGAGAAAATACTTTTGAGAAGATATCTAATAGTACTTAGTATCTCTGCTTTTAACTTTGTCCTGCAGTGGAAAGTCTTTCTTCAGTGGCTGATCTGAGGCCAGCTGATCTCAGCTGATTTTTACCATCTCTGATTTGGTTTTTTTCTCTTCCTCATAACATTTTTCTGCTTTGTTTCAAAAGAACACTGATAAAATGCAACCTTGCTCTCTCCCTTTCCTCAGGTCTTTTACATACTTGTCCCCAAATCCTCTGTTTTCTCCCTTGTTATAGCCACAGAAAGTATACTTTGGTTTATGTTGTTTAATCTTTTTTTACCCAGTAACATCACTCTGTCTTCTAATCTCCTTCATGTTCCTTCTTAACATTTCACTTTCTCTTATATTAGGATTTTTCAGTTCATAGCTGAAAAGCAGAGTATTTTTTAAAATACATTTGGGTCAGCATGAAACAAAATGAATTGAAGTTGGTTTTTCTTCAGTGTGAAAGGGAAAACAAATTACTGTTTGGATTTTTCCTTCAGTTAATTTGATTGCTTTATTTTAATGACTTGTCTATGTTCCCACCATTTTGTAGGAAGGAGATTCATAAATTTATTATAAAATAAGGATTGAACAACATTCATTTGTGTTTCTCAAACCTGCAAAAATATTTTGGTTTAGAAAATATTGTAGCAGAATATTTAAGTTAGATACTCTCTCCAGATTTTCATCTAGCTTACATCTACCAGTTCTTTCTTGTTCTGAAGCATCAGCTTTGTCTTCTCAACCCACCATTCAGCTGGTGAGATCCTTTTGCCTGGCCTTGAAAAAGGCAGTCTTTTCCTTCTATCCACTCAGGGTTCTGCTGTAAAGGAATGGTATTTCTGGCCCATGCTTATGTAACTTTGTAATACCACACATTGAATTTTTCGGTTGTTTTCCTCCTTCTCTATTATACCACACAGAACCTATTTGTCTTCCCTTTCCTGGTACTTCAGGACTCATTTCCACTAAGTCATCACTCATTTACTCTTCACTATTTCTAAAAGGCTAAACCTCACTCTGATACTCATTGTAGTGAGTTTGACTCTGTCCTAAACTGATTTCTAATTCCCTCTTAGTACATGAGTAAACTGTACAAATAAATCCCAGTTAGGAAAAGGTGCTATCATCACCTCTCTCAACATGTCAAAACCCTTTGAGGATTCAGGGGCAGTGTTACTCAGCTGCCTGCTTTGTGTTACATCATTTTTTGTGGGCTTGCAGCATGATCTCAATCAAATTTGAGACCTAAGCTTTGAACAGTGTCAGGTAGACTGTGCTAAAATTCCTGGCTCAAGAAAATAATAAGGTTAGTAAGCACAATAGGGATAATGTGTTACAATTTTAAAAGACCAGAAGGCTTAAGGAATAACTGCAGTTGTGACAGACTGCGCTTTCAAGTGTGCAGTATATGCTGTGACTGCTGAATCAAGTCATCTTTCTTTTAAACTTTGTTTTGTTCCTTCTGTTGAAGTTAGGAATCAAAAGTTTCCTGTTATATGAATGACGAGAATCAGAGAATGAATGTATACTTGTAATTAGTTTTCAGCAATTAACAATTTGCAAGCAGTTTGAAATTTATTCTTGGCATTGAATAAAGAGCTTTTGGAGAAATAACCAAAGATTTAGAATTCTGAATTTGCAGCTTGGGAGAGGGAAGTCAGAGAAATTTGTTGAGGTCCTTCTTCAGTAGTAGGAATACATTTGCTAACAACAGTGAATGTTTATTAATGAGGGACTGGATTGCTGCTTGAAACTTCTGCTAGACTTTTGGGAAATGTTCTGTTGAAAAGAGCTAGTTAAAATGTCAATAAGAGGGATATTCTTGTAGGTATCATGTCTTCTGTAATTTGAGATTCTATAATGCATGTGGGCTTTATATGTCAGCTGAAGTGACTTGCTTATAAAGTTAACATTTATCTTGATGAGGATTTATGCTATTTAAGTTTTAGGTCTGATCTTATGCCCATGTCAGCTGTTGCTGGAAACGATAGAGACATTTGGAATCTGGAAGAATCAGCTTCACAATATCATCGTGACTCCTTGAAAGAGTGATGCCAGGTTCCCAAATGAGTCAAGCCAGATTTGAAAAATCTGTGGACCCAATTTACATTTTTTCTGAGAGAATCATAAAGGGATGTGCTGATAATTCAGAATTCCCTTCTTGGCTACCAAGCACATTGCCATTCCATTGGCTACATTCCATCCAGTTTTTTGTTTTCTGTAGTACCACTCTTATGTGCCAGTGCAAATGAAAATGGTAACAGCCATGGTGTGATTAGCACGGCAGTGTAAAGAAAGTATATTTTTTCCCTTTTTTTTAAGACCAATATTGAGAGTTAAAATGATAAAAATTAGTATTAGAAACTCTCTTTAAAGATGTGGTGTAGTGAGAATGCACAAGAGATGTGAATTTTTTGGAAGCTTTCAGGGTGGAAATTAAAGCATTGCTTCCTGAGCTTTGGATGGCATTCTTCCTTCCCCACCCAAGACAAAGGGACTATTGCAGTTCTGTATCCCTGGATCAATTAAATTCGTTGTAAGCTAATTTATTCTAGACAGAGCGCATTTTTCTAATTGCATGTGTTCTGTTACTTTGCTACTTATAAGTTCTTAGTCTAGAGAATAAACTTTACAAAGCATGACTAAGAAGTTTCTGCATTTTATTATCTTCAAGGTTCCACTGGTGTTTTCCATTTTTGGAAAGTAAAAGATCCAAGGTTTAACATTTTCCAGGATGCTGACAAATTATGTTACAGGTCTTACCTTAGCAGCTGAAGTAAATAGGGACCATAAAGGCCGTTCTTCATCTTTCGCTGTTATTCTCTTTAATCATGAAGAAGTGGAAGCACCTAAGAATTGTTTTAATTTCAGACCATTTTGTTGTTACCTCTACCATGTGCAAATTAAGTATGTATTAAGAATGTACATTTCTTATTGGGTGATTGACTGGAACTTCTGTTACTGTCAGTAAGTTGCTTTCAGAATTTTCTATGCATTATTCTAAAAATCAACTTCCCATTAACATCATTCCATAAGACACACAGAACTTTTTATCTGTTTTATAGGGTTGTGACTCTCAAATGAGCATGTCAGAAGTGTCCTGCAGTGAAAGTACCTCCTCTTGTCAGTCTCTGGTACATGGCTCAGCTCCAGAAATCCTCATTGGCCTCCTTTATAATGCTACAACGGGAAGATTATCAGCAGAAGTGATAAAAGGCAGTCACTTCAAAAACTTGGCAGCAAACAGACCACCCAGTGAGTGAAAATCTTTTTTCATCCTAATGCTTCTGTACTGGTGGGGCTCTCGGTAGCAAGGACTTCAATCCTATCACTTAGTCTTACCCAATCAAAATGAAATAGAGCAATCATCAACTAATCTGTTTCATGTTTTATATTTCTTGTCAGTTGGGAAATAGCAAAAATCTAAAATTCAAAATATTAATTGTAAGTTGACAAGCCTGTTTTAATTTTTCATGATGACTGACTAATAAATTACCTTTATCATAATGATTAATTGCTAAATTACTAATGCCTCACATCACAGGCCAAGAATAAAAAGTCAGTGTTTAAAGAGAAAGTACATGCCAGTTAATATTAATATAAACATTCTGAACAGTTATTGCTGTTCCTAGAGGGGTTGATACTTCAGTCTTTAATTGCTTATGTGCCTGTATATATGTGGTAATATATGTAATTTGGGAATGTCAGTGAAGACAAGGAGCATTTGAGATCTTTGACATATTTACTGTACAGGAGGAATGTTCACCATCAGAAAGGACTTGAATTGTGTATTCAGGCATTTGTTCCAAAATACATTTGTCTGAAATATCTGTGAACTTTATATACCTCTTAACTGCAGCCAGATGGAATGTCACATGTAGAGAATGTTATTACTGTCTCTAGCTCATTGACATAGCTTGAGAAAGTTCAGTAAAGAGCTTCTTAAAAAGATGGTTTTTATTGTTTTTTAAGGTGGTGAGTCTGATTTAAGGAAGTGTTAATGAGAAATACCTGCCTGTTCCTTTTGATTTTGTCTGGCTCAGGTTTTAGCTACTCTTTCTATTTTTTAAGCCCCAGATTAGTATGGCACTAGGAGATTATCTGCTACTGGATTATGTATTAGGCTGCCAACATTTTGTAAGTGGTTTGCACATCTCACTTGATCCTCAGAGTTTAGGAAGTAAACCAGATTTGATACTGGTGCTTTCTCCTCTTTCTCATTTTCTTGACCCATGTTTATTCTATTCATTAATTGGCTCACCTTCCCCTGCTTTGCTTTCTCTATACTTTTCACACTGATGGAGCCAGATTTGTTAACATGGCCAGAGAAGGAAGGCGATAGATGAATCTCTAATATTTTATATAATTTGGTAGCTGCCCCAGAGTCACCTATTTGGAGACAAAGTATAGAAAGAGATGGGGGAGGCCAAAGAGGTCCAAGGACACTGGGGTGGGGGAAGAGATGAAAGGGAGAAAAGAGACCATGTGTTCCCTTAAAGCAAAACCAGATGCTTATCTTTCTGGAATCTCAGAGATAGCCAGTTTTAATTTAATATTTAGAATATGCAAGTTAGGAGGGGTTCAGTACTTGCTTTGAAAACAGAGATGCTCATTCCCTAGTACGTTAATTCCCAAAATGTGCTCAGTGGGCCCATGCTGTGTAGCTGACAGCTGTGTGTGTCACTAGGGTCAAAAATCTGTTTCAGATAGCAAGAAAGGAGCATAGAACATGGCACATAGCCTTGTAAAACCATGCTCTGTGTAACCTTTTTGGAGGGAAGATCTTCCATGCTACCTTTTGTCCCTGGGAAGGACAGGGGGAAGATCTGATATTCATAATAACAACAGTCCAGTTCTGTTTAGGCAAATGTGGGTTCCAAGTTCTGTTGTTTCTAGAAAGCTGGAAGCTAATGGACTTTCTGGGGCTGGTAAAACTGTGCACAGAATATTGTGGAATCCAGATTTTGTGCCCATCCCTCTTTCCTCCCCCCAGCAGTGGTGGCACCTTCTTTTAAATTCCTGGACCCAGGTCCCTGCCACTGCCATATCCTCACTCCCAGTTGAATAGATTGTGGGCATCTGCCAGCCTCAATCTGTGCCATCATTTCCACAAAATGAAAGCTAAGGCCCATAGGGATGATGATGATGATGATGATGATGACGAAATGTCCTGGTCACATTTGTTGGTTGGACTATCAGTGTTCCAAAATCCTGATAAGTGCTGCAAAATTCGTGGTCAGTTCAGTTTTCATTCATGTATAGAGAAATTGTATAGAAATGGAAGCAATTACTCTTTCCCACATTTCTGCAGTCTAGGGCTTGGGAATTCATGAATTTTTGTGAAGTGCTTCTGCAGCAAATATGAACTGAATACTAAATTTCTACTTCTTGCTAGTACATGTTCCTCTGCTGCATATTTATATGTTACATAGTAATTCATTTAGCAATTGAGTACAGGCAAATAGGCCAAATCCCACAGGCAGTAACAGTGGATGTGTCTTCTTTGTTTCTCTGTGTGACAGTTAATATTTTGTCTGAGAAAAAGTTACTTTTCACTTTTCCTTAAAGTTTAGATGAAACAGGGTATGAGTTTTTGCATATTAAATGCTTGTGTGTGTATGCATGCACACACACATTAAATCCATAAATATGTGGATTTTAATAAGCAAGGTCTTTACATCCTAAATAGAGACCCATTGCTGAATTTCAGATATAAGTGTCCCTCAGCTATTTTTAGAGATTACATCAGAGGCATTCTTGTGCCCAAGTTCATCCCTACTCAAGAACTGAAGTATTACAAGCAAATATCAGTAACTGGAAAAGCTAAGGGCAAAAGCAGCTTGGTTTTCAGTTCAATGATTTTTCATTTTATTGCTTTTAATATATGAAATTTAATTACTTTAATGTGCAGTTTTTCTAAACATGCTGGAGTTTGCATGAAAAAGCATAAGGTTTGATAAGGATATAGTGATTTTTACCCAATCTGCTATAACCTAATCTTTTGCATGACTCTTGCTGTGGTAAGTGTGACTTAGAACCCAGTGTCTATTAGTCCTAAGATAGCCCATTGTATAAGCAATGTAATTTTTGTTAAAGATTACACAAAAACTGCACAAATTTTTCATTTCATTAAATTTTACCTAACAATCCTTTTGTTCAGTCCTTTTTCTGATCTATGCTGCTTAGGTTTCATGTTCTTCCACTCCAGTGAAAAGTGTTTCCTCTTAAACTTTAACCTTTGATCCTCTCTCACCCAACTATTGACATCTGGTCATTATTTCTTTTACTGCTTTCCACCCCCCGTTGTCAGACGGACTGTTCTGTTGTCTAAAACACTTGATAGGTGGACAGGTTTATATAATCCGAGGTGAGTTCCTGTAGAAACTAATTGGATGTTGTCTTTTTCATGCAAAAGAAAAATTGCCAGCAGTAAAATATCCACAGCTTCCTACCATACCAGTTTATAAAATGTGTTACATGTTTATTTTTTGTGGCACTCTCTAATGCAAAAGTTGCACTTATCTCTGATTATGGATGTTGGGGTTTCAGTGTACCTGCAAAGTGAGAATACTCAATGTGGCTTTTTAAACATAAGCTCCAACCTTTAATTGATAATATTCATTAACATGAATAAGACAGGAATAAAAATTAAATGTGAGATTGTTTTATACAGTTTCATATTTCCTGTAATTAGTTAACTTAGTGAAATGCATACTTCTGGAGGAGCATGGTTTGGTGCTTTTGGTCTAATGAAAACAAAACTTTAAAAATAAGGGTTTGTACCCAAATGCTAACACATAATGTGTGCTAACTACATTACTTGCATCAGCTTCTTAATTGTACTGCTTAAGAGCACCATACCGCTTACTTTTTGAACAATCATCTTGAATTATGCAAAAACTTGCTTTTCTTTAAATATGCAGTAAATGTATTCCTTCATGAATCTAAGAATCAATAGGTTTTTTCTATTGTGTGAACTTCCATCTTTGAATGGACTTGGTTTTCAAGATAAATAAAACTGAAAAGCCCAAAACAAGAACCACATCCATGCAGAGATTTTTCTTAAGCATTTTATCCTGGCTGTTCTGATATCATCGCTGCATATTGACATTATTTTTTTTTTCCTCTTCATTAATTGGCGTTATTCCACTTCATTTATCCATATTCTTTGAAATTTCAGTGGTATGCTTTACAGTGTTGTGGCTAGTTGGAGCTTGCTAAGTGTTAATGCAATTTAAGTTTTTTTGGACTAAACAAGGGGGGTCAATGGGAAGAGGATTATGAGGTATACCTTTAACTTAACCCATGTACATAGTACTGGAGCATTTGTTATTGTGTTTGTAATATTTTGTTTACTTAACATCTTTCCATGTGTCTAAACTAAGCTGTGTTCAGCCATCCTGGTATACACCATATCCTTGTTCCTCATAAACACCTCATTCTCCAAATCTTCCATTCCAAGATATCTGACAGTATTCCACAATGTGACTTCTTTTGTAGACACATATGTTAAGTTAACACTGCTGAACTCGATGGGGCAGGAGATGTCCAAGTGCAAGACTTCAATCCGGCGAGGGCAGCCGAACCCCGTGTACAAGGAGACCTTCGTTTTCCAGGTGGCCCTGTTCCAGCTCTCGGACGTGACGCTCATACTGTCCGTGTACAACAAGCGCAGCATGAAGCGGAAAGAGATGATAGGCTGGATTTCCTTAGGTCTCAACAGCTCAGGAGAGGATGAACTCAATCACTGGACTGAAATGAAAGAATCTAAAGGACAGCAAGTCTGTAGATGGCACACTTTGCTGGAGTCGTAATGGATGGTAGACAGCGCAGTCATGGTTCCAAGGGAGTTGGTTCTCCCGAGAAGATGATCATCCCTGGTCGCAATCAGCAGATTTGTTGTGGGAGTAAAACATGGAATTTGCAATCAACATTCCATCATAAAGGATGCACAGCCTGCAAAATGGTGGGATTTAATATAGAATCTTCACTTGGTGTCATGAACTTCCTTGGTGTCAGAGAAGCCTTGCTGTACACAGATACGATAGCAGTCGTTCCCCACCTACCTGATGCTGTATTTGTTTGGGTTTGTTTTGTGGTTTTCAATCCAGAAACATTTTGTGCGAGGTTCTCCAAATTAATGTAAGCTCCTCCTTGTGTACCTTTTGTATTGCTTTAATACTGTAGCTTCTGACCTGCCTGCATTCAGATGAAAGGTCAATAGTTTGCACTTTGAGAAAAAGTTAATGGTCTGTAAAGCAAAAGCAAGAAAAAGAAAAACCACTGAAGGAACACTTCATAATATAGCAAATAGAAATATACTGTTGTTTTGCACTGAGTTTCTTGCCAGGAGCTTAGTAAAGTAAGCTTTCATTTTTTGATATGCAGTTGGTTTGAAAAATACTAGCATTTGGGCATCAGGTGAACTTTGACATCAAACTAATGTTTCTTCAATCTGTGACAGGAACGAGCTCTATATATGGCAAAAATTGGGTTTTTCCCTCTTGCCTATACTTCTGCCTAATCCAAAGAGACCAGATCATTAGTTTGGTCCCTTCCAAAACTCCTTAGACAGGTTGTACTGTAAACTATGTAACTTTCTGTTGAAAGCACTTCCTGTATTCATGTATTCCAATGTAGGAAGCTCATAGAGCACGACTTTACTAAAATGTATTTTCATTAAACAAATTGATACAGGTTTCTTTAAAATATCAGCAGTTCAAAGTTAGGTTGAAAAACTATGAAGGAAGTGGCAGCAGTTGAACTACTCTGAATGAATTCAAAATACTGTGGCTTTGCTTGGAACAGGTATCCATTCAGGTCTCTTGTGAGCTGTTTTAGGAATTATCGTATGCTGTTTGTTGAAAGTAGGGAGCAGACCAGGAGTTTTTGCCTTTCTTCTTGAAGAAGAGAACATCAGTAAGTTATTTTTCTAGTGATCTGCCAGCAATTGAACGAATGTTCACACACAAAATAGAAGTTTGCTTTGCTTATGTTCAGGTTGGGAAACACAGCTTTCTAATGATGCAGTTGAGAAGCTGCAGTATCACCAGATAAACACTTGTGGCATCCACCAAAATTGGGGAAATATCAGTGCTTCTGAGATTCCTATTTGTCCCAAAGCCTTTAGCTGGACTCACACTAATTTATTGACTGCTGAATCTAATTCATCTTACTGAAATTGTGCGTTACTGAGTAAACATATTTTTAAAAAGATTCCCAATTCAAATATTCTTTTTGCCTGTAATTACAAGCTTTGTTTATTTTTAATTGTTGCTGTATAGAAAGCAAGCAATTTCTTTTTTTCTTATAAATGATGGTGATATCTTACTAATATGAGACCTCACTGACTGTTGTAGCACTTGGTGGGTAGAAGAGTAAAGTGTTGAATTTTGTTGAGACAATTGGTGTTAGTCTAAAGTGTTCTCATTAGGACAGAGGTGTTCCTCTTGAATTCCTTTATAATACTTTCGAACAACCCTGGCTTTGGAGTATACAGACAGACAAGTACAGTCAGACTGGTGATGGTGAGTATGCTGTAATAAAGATATTTCACATGGTTCTCAAATTCTCTCACTATTTAACAATTTCATTAAGTCCTTTCAAAAGGACTTTGTAATTCCCCGTCTTGGTTTATTTGATGTCTTTGAGGGATTATTTGCAGAGCCAGGCTTTCAGTTTTTGTTGATTTAAAGATTTAAACATTATTACAGGCCTTTGGGTTTGTTTCTTTTTTTTTCTCCTGATATTGCGCTGCTGCTTCATTTACAGAAGCTTTATTTACTAAATACAAATAATGCAAAAACTTTCTTTAAACAGGGATGGTCTTGCAGTAATACAATGCAGGTTGTCTCTCTCAGTCATTTTTGTTGGTCCAGTTTGTGAAATGTAATGTTAAGTGTAGGATTTAATACAAAATCAGCATTAATTTTATGTGCATAAGGAAAATGCTCAGATTTTCACAATCCTCTCAGCTTTCCATACAATAGAAGCAATGACATAGAAGCAGTTTTTCATTGGATGTGGAAGTGGTTTTATCTATTCTGTTTCTGGATTTTTAGATGCACTTTCCTAAAACTGAAAATTGTCTCTTGATAGTTGTCTCTTTGTACAGGTTTTACTATTTAAAATAATGTACAATATTGAACAGCAAGAACTGGGTCAGGTAATTCCAGTGGAGAACATACTTAACATCATCACTGAACAAATGAAGAAGTCAGTTTGGAAGGTGCAGCAAATAACCTCTTACAGAACTAAACTAAACTAAAGTGTATCATGATTTGGGCTTCTGTTTGTAGGTTGCATTGCTTCAGCTTTGCATTTCAGCAGTTAGATTTCTAAGGCACTGAAATCTTAATGTAGACACAGCAGAGATTTATGGTACTCTGTGTTGGGCTCATTTGGGAAGAGGAATCTCTCTCTTGGACTTTTCCTAAAGTATCCAGGACCAGTCTGTGCTTCACAGAAGGAGGATTGGTTTGCTTGGATTTATACTGTACAAAGGCTGGGAACTGAATGTATAAAGAATAGAAATGAATGTTTAATTTTGAGGCAATAGAATATGGATTTGCTGTGCAAAACCAGTCACACCAATAACTGGATTCACCTTGGGATTTTTGTGAGTTAGGTATAGTACCAATAGCTGTCATGTTGGCTTTTTCTTCCTAGAACCCATTCTTATTATTAGATTTGTTTGTAATTTTGTTTTTCTTATTGCTTATGCAAACCTATACTTTTGTATTTGAAATCTGCCTTCAGCTATTGTGGGTTTTTTAAACCCTACATAAGGGCTTGCACATCCAGTGTGGTTTTGTGCATTCAGTTAGGTCTTAAGCACGGAACAGAATTGTTGAAGAACAAAGTATCAGTAACAAATTAGAGGCACTTGTATTTTCCCCAGAGTTGGCTATGGATTTTTTTGTAGCTTTTTGTTGTTTGCCTTTGTTCAAAAGTACAGTAAGTACTTGTAAAAATGTATCAAATTAATTACTTTTCTGTGTGCCAGCAAACCATGTAGAGATTGCAGATCTTGAATTGAATCTGTTTCCTGTCAGGGTAGCCTTAAATAATTGTAGAACAGTAACATTCCTACAGATTCTGTTCTTGGAAGTATTGCATCCTTTCTGTATATGATCTCTTTGATGTATTGCTTAGTACATTTCACACAGGTCATCCTAAAATATTATAAATGTGAAAAAGTTGATCAGTTCCTTTCTGTTAAGGGCAGGGTTGTGAAGGGCAGGACAGCCAAGGATGAAATCACTGCACCGAAGGAGGAGAGGTTGTACAGCACCTGCAGGACATCACTGGCTCCCACATCCCTGGAGGCAGGAAGGCAGCAGAGCCATCCTGCTGCTCCCGTTCAGCCAGGGGGCATGGAGAACGAGGGGAGCACTGGAAAGATGCAAAGCTTGGTCCCCGTGCTGCTGCCTCATGCTCAGGATGTGAGATGTCCACGCTGTAGCTACACTGTGAGGTCTGACTGCAAAGGCAAGGTGTAAGGAAGCTCTACTATGGGAGAAATATGACACAATTTCTAAATGAAATTAAAGTCCTCTAAGCTCATAAATAATTAGATTTGGAAATTTGGGGAGCCCTTGGAATGAATGTGTGTGCTTTTATGGGAGCTGAACATTGTTATCAATTTAGAAAATACTTGAGCTGAAAACAGATTTTATGGCATTTACTGTTGGAAATACTTTTACCTGTAAATTTTTGCAACGAATTTTGATGGCAGATGCAGTGTCAGCATCAGTATCTTCCCATTTTCACTGCTTTGGAGCAATTCTTTTGTCTAAAATTTGTGTTTGTGTTCTTGATATATTCTCCTTTCTCCCCAGTGGCTCACTCCTGCAAAGTCCCCATGGCCCTGAAAAGCTGCCTGTGGCAGTCACTGGATGTTAGAGGTCAGGGACACTCTCTACTTTAAGGTACTGGTGCAAAATTTCCATGACCTGTCCAACTCCCAAAGATTCCTGAAATGCAAGCCATCAGTTTTAATATAGCCAGAAGAAGAAAACTTCTTTGAGGGAGATGTTTTCAGGTAGGAATTGAGTATAGATCACTCTTAACACATCCCAGTTCTAACAAAAAGTTTGGGGTAAGATCAGGGAATGAGCTTTGAGGGATGGCCTTTTGGTGTGAGCTGTTCCAGCCTGAAACTTAACAACAGAATGCCCTTTCACTGAACTCAGAGTTGTATTGAGCCCTCTACTTAATGACACTTCTCTGGAGGAAAGAAAGCTGCCCTGTATATAGCAGTCTTTAAAATCGTGGCTTGTCACTTGTAAGGCAGACTGACTCCCTCCTGAAGCTGAATTCTCAGTAACAGTTAAACATCCTTTCAATATTCCCACTGATGTGTATGCCTGCCTGCCACTAATGTTAATGTGAGGAGCCCATGGGCTTCAAGAGGAGAGCAGACCTCACCCTGAAAGAGTGAAGAGTTTGGCACCTGCAACACAGTCAAATATGATTTCAATTAGGAATGGAGGCAAAAAACCAAACATCCAGGTACTGTCACAAACTTGTCATTAGCTCTTATTTTTGTTTCTTCTTTTCCTCAGCTTTTGAAATATTTTTAAAACTTATGATTAAAAATGTTAAAGCAGTCCCTAAACATCTTGATCGTTTTAACTGAAACATTCAGCAATGTTTATTGTTAGAAGGAGCCATCAAGAATGTTCTGGTTTTTTGGTCTCTAACTCAACTGCTAGATTTTGTAGTACATCACAGCTAGATTTCAGGCTACTTTGTTCTGATGGTAGTTCTTGAGGGAAAAGTCACAGGAGCATTTCCTTGTCAGTGAATCACCAACACCCATTGGAGAGAAATCATCTGAGAGCAAGAGCATTAAAATAAGAGATGGTTTTGTACAGTAGCAGCAACAGTGACTCATATTCCTCTCGTGGAACCTTGTGGCCCTTGGAGGGCCCTGCTCAGACAAACTGTGACGTGTGATGTGTGTGGGAGTTCGTGCACTCAGAGCAGCGCTGGTCTGTGTGGACATTGTGTGGCTTCTAAACCAGTGTATTTTACAGAGGGTGGATGGTAGATTTTTTATTTGCCTTGGGTGAGGAGGGCAAGTGCCAACTGGCCTACAGTGACATGGATTAGTTTAGCCTTAAGAACTTATCACTGCCCCTCCTTAAATTCAAGCAGGGTTTCTTCCTTTCTGCAGACTACGCAGAAATTTTATGCACCCGTATCTGCTTATGTTATGTCTACCTGAATATGGCACAATTATTAGTGCTGGCAAGCTTATCTTATGTGGTGTGGCTGAGGTAATGGATGGGCCTGGTACAGGCTGGATCAGGTTTTGCTGTTCAGGCTTATGCTGGATCGATACAGAAACATGGTCCTTATGCAGAGGAATGTGCCAGGAGTCAGGAAAGTGGGTGGTACTGCTCCTGTAGGAATGAAGATCAGGAGACAGCTCTGCCTGGAAAAAAGGCAAGGCTGTTTTATAGCAAGAAGGATTAATTCATTTCCTTGGAAGCATCTACTGGTTGAGCTGGCATGAAGGCCCTACTCAGGAGAGCAGAAGCATTAATACCATACCACTGAAGGAATACCTCATGGACATTCAGGGATGTAATTAATGTGATCCTTTTCTCTCTTGTATCTGAGGACAAGAGTCTTGCCCATTGTATCAGTATAATTTTTTTTCTGTGTTTTGCAAACCCCATGGACACTGACTGCATGCTGAGGGTCTAAAGTGGATTGCTTTTTAACTTTTGGGTCATTTCCAGAGCATGAATTTGAATGAATTTGCAGAATTAACCAGAAGCATTATCATAGCTTTGAGATGTAATCTCTAGGCCGTAGTGCAAGCAAGGAGCAGGGCTTTGAACCAGTTTTGATAGTCAGTTTTGCAAATGGCTTATTATGACATTTTAAGAAAATTTCTAAGCAGTTGAATGTATTAGGGAATATTTACAAAAAAAGGAGATAGGGCAATGATCTTTTTTTACTATACAGCTAGTTTGCTGTCCTTTCCAGTAAACCACAAGGTTCATTAGTGCTCAGTACTGTTTCGTTTACGATAAATGTTTTTAATGTGATTTTCATGACAAAGTGTAATTAGTGAAACCTTTTATTCAATTTTTCCCTTTATTTGCTTTTTTTAAGGAGAGATTTCTCCTTATATAGTATATATACTTTCTTACAGAGCTTTCTTACCTATTTTTATATAAGATGATTTAACAATGTAAAATTAAATGCTCTATGAGCAAGCTATATCACTGTTAACGCAATCAAAAGTGCTAATATAATGACTAAGGGCCTGAACCTTCTGCCTTTTACTCAGGTCCTGGTTTAACCAGATGTCTTTCATGTTGCGTAGGACCTTTCCCTGTAAGCACTTCTATCCATGCCTGGGGATGTCTCAGAGAAAGGCACTATTAACATGAATAACAGTGGTAAAACTGAGCCTCCTCTGCATTCTTTGTGGGACATCTGTCATGAGTAAAGGCTGCTGGCTCTGTCCCAAAGTATAGTTTTAGATTATAGTTCCCTTGATCTTCAGTGATTTTGAACTTGTTTCTCTGGTGACTATAAGCTAATAACTGATCTTAGTGAATACAAATATTGAATTGTGCTGTTACCAGCAAGATTATTAAAATGTGTTTCACATTTTAACTCATTCTTTCATTGGGATATAACGAGTTGGATTTCTGAAGCATTATATTGCATAGAGATAGCACACATTCACCACATTTCTAAAAGGTATGAAATATACAGTATGTAGCATTTTCTTGCATACTTTTATACTGCCTGTACGTCACCGATGCACTCGGTGCCTTCCTTCTTTTGTATAAAACTAAATATGTAGAGAAATTGAAGTTCTGGTGTGTAAGCAATGTCACTGCAACTGAAGAGATGTCTTAAACTGATTATTCCTAGTCCGGGAGGTTTCAAAGGGCAGTTCAGTTTAACACAATGCATTTCTTTGTATTTGAAGTTTTCCCCTTTCCTTCCTTGCCCTCACCCGACCCCCTGTCCAAGAAACTTCCTCATATGGCTGTTTATTCTTAAATGATTCCTGTGTCTGATGTAAGTCACATGGTGTTAACCAAAGAACCAAGCCTGTTTCTAATTATTTGGACAAATAATGTTTGGACTTGCAATTACTTAAAGACAAAAATAAGATGGATCTCTGTTAACAAATATAAAATAGGCTTCTGTAAATGTGACTCCCAGCTGAGAATTCCAAATACCTCTTTTCTGACTGGATGTGCATTGTTGTATCAGTAGCAAAGTGTTTGGGTTGTGTTTCTTGATGCATTTTAATCAAAATCCTATCACAAACAAAAATATCAGTCAGTCAGTGCTGTCAGATTAGCTCGGTGTACCATGTGATACCTATATCTGAAGTGTGCTGCTTTGAGAACAGATTTGGCTTTCCTTTGTCTGAAGTCCTGATATTGTACAATAATTATCTGGTGTGTGCTGGTCTCACAGGAACAGACTGATGCTGCATCATGTGGATGTTTCCTACCAGTGTCCCTTCATTGTACAACTTCTGTAATATAACACAGTTTTCAACTACTGTTTCAACCTGAAATTCCTTAAACTTCAATGCATGTATAGCCTTAAACATCTAAGACACCAAGCACAGTTTTAACGGGAATTGGTTATATTTGCAAGTCCTGTTTGTCTCAGAAGTCATAGAATTATTTTTATATATCAGTCAAAGATTGTAGAAAATGGGTACATTGCAGTTGTGTTATCAACCATGCTCCTAATTATATGCACTAAAAACAAAAAAAAGCATTTTTGCTAAATGTTTTAGAGGTGAAGTATCAGTGCTCATTTTCTGTCTTGAATTTGTTTTTGTTTTCATACTTTCATTTCTGTACAGAACCTTGGTGCCCTTAACTAATACCTGTGACTGAATTCACACTGATTTTCAGTATTCCCTGAGCTGCTTTTCTTTTCTGTTCCTTTTTTAAATTGAATAAGCAGTAATTAAAATTCCCCTAAAAAAAAACAAAACCTTTTTTTGTTTTACATTTTGACAGTAACATAATTAGAGCAAATGACTGTTTGCAGCTGTTTATGCAGCTTATTAAAGCCTGAGAACTTTGTTTGAAACTGTCATTATAATCCAGATGAAGACATACGTTTCATGGCATTTCAGCCCACATCAGGTGAAAGCAGGAGCTCTGGTGATGAATGTGCAGATCTGCACATGGTGTGTCAGACTCTGAATCCCCAGAGGGATTTATAATTAAGTGTCACATTTTAGCTGCAGTATCTCCAGTTGTGTGTTGTCAGATACTTGTTGTTTTGTTTTCTTTCTTATTACCTAGCAAAAAACTACTTTTATCATTTTTGTGCTACCGTATATTAATCTTGAGGGTTTCCAGTGTGCAAGATCAGTTTAATGTTGTCAGGTCTCTTTCTGTAAAAAAACCCTGGACTTTCAGCATCCACATCCCATCCCTGTTCTGGGGAGAGCCAGAATGCCACCAGCTGGTTTTAGTTATATTTACCTGTACAGCACAGGTAACTTCAATCCCATGTTAGTTTGATTGAAACATGCTATAGTGTATTTTCAAACCATGGATCTGTCACATTAAAATAGTCATTTTGCATATCTGAAACTTTTCAGCTGTGGATTTGTATTTTGTTTACTCTATCTCTGTGAAATGTATTTTTGTCAGTTTGAGGACTTTGGATATTTCAAAGTATTTTCTGTACGTGAAATCAGCTTTTTGCATGTGAGTTTAATTGCTGGAAAATATTTGACAAAAAAGGGAAAAATCACTTTTAAAACCTGTTGTTGTCACTTTCCTTTGGAATTCATTACATTATAAACAAAAACAGACTTCACTGTTCAGAAGACAGTAACGCTTGGTCAACCATTGGAACTGCTGTCTGCATTAAAGAAAAAATCTTTTTCAATATCGGCAAGATAATCCTAGCCCTTCCACACATTTTGGCTCTGTTTACAAATTTCCTAAGTTTCCCCGATTCCCTTTCTGTTCCCCACAGTCTTTGTTGATGTCATGAACCTTCTGCTTAGAGAACTTTAAATTAACCAGTGTGACAATGTTCTAACAAATATGATGTGTATACTGGCAAATAAAGACACACTCAGGTGATCATTCTGTTTGACTTTATACAGTTTCCTTCTGGGGTCATCTGTGGTTCTTTGCTTCTTTGTCCCATATACATTTCTCAGAAAAGATTTTGTCTAAAGTATTTATGCTTAACTTCTGCTTTCTAAGGAATAAGTAGGATGAAATAATTGAGTTTTGATTTAAACATGAAAGAACACCGTAAGTAACAATTCTAATTTTACTGTGACCCAACTTAGATCTTCTGTACTATCCTCTGATGATTTTGTGATACCTATTAGAAAAACAAGCTTTCTGAGCCTTCATGGCAGCTCAGCTTTAGGAAGTGTCTGAATACATGTATGTTTTAATACCTACCAGCATGCATGAAAAAAGAATTGTTAGAATAATTAAAGCATTTTTTCCTATCCTAAACATAGGAACACTTAGTATAAAAAGCTTTTATTGTTTCTTCCCATTTCTGCAGATGAAAGGAGCACAGCCCAGTGACTTTTACCTGATGAAAATGGAAAGAGGGGTGTATTTCTTTGCCATATGATCCTGACTCTCTGGACCATCACCATCTGTGCAAATCCTAGGAGTTCTGCAAATAAGATGAAATGGTACTTGCTGCTGTTAAGGCTAGTGTTTTCCAAGGGCTGTACACCTAAAAATAACATGGCATTCCATAAGCAGACAGCTACCTGTTTGGTGTTTGAGAAACTTTAAATGGAGCACTTGTGACCATTTTCTCTAGAAGACGTCACAAGACATTTGGTATCCTTGTCTGTCAGAAAAAAATAGCAACCCAGGAGCGTCTTTCTCCAGATTATATAAGATCTGTTAACAGGTGTTAATTTGAAAAATACTTGCTTGAAAATGAGGATTTGTGAAGCTGTGAAAACATGGCAGAATTAGTGAAACAGAATCTCTAGACTCATAGTTGCTCACCAATTATGAACAACCATTTTCTAATCTAAGACCACAGGAAAAAAGTCACTACACAGCTTCAGCTGCATGTGTGGTACCTTGCAGTCACTCATGTTTCATACAAGTAACTGAGCAGAATTATGTGCAATGCTCATAGTTGGTAATTAGTTTGTTATGAAACAGTAATTGCTTCAGACAGGTAGAGCCAAGTTACATCACTTTTAGGCAGATACTACTTTACCTGTCATAAGTTTTCTCTGAGTAATTGTCTTCATGTGGCAAATTTCACATTAGATAGTATTTAAAATCCTTTGGAAGTCACTTCTTACTTGATTCTGAAGGTTCCTGTGGGCAAGGGCTGTTAAGCATTTTTCCAGATGCAGTTTTAAAATTTTTTTTCTCTAGTATTTTTGCTTTTACAGTCCAACAGTGCAGTTCTAATTTAGTGTTCTATTCATATTAGACATTTCATTTTACTTGTAAATTATCCCTCCCAAATGAATGAGACCCTTGCTAAGGCATTTTGTTACCTGATAATCATTTTGAGTAGCTGAATTTCAGCATAGGGATTCAAAAAACCAAACTTGCTGTTGTTTTGGCATAAGAACAGTAAGGATAGAAGGAACAAAAAAATGCAGGAAGTAAATAAACCCTCATCAAGTAACATCAATGCAACAAATCAGCTGGGCTTTAGATAAATGATTTATTATTAAATTTAAAACCTAATAGGTTTGTATGTTCTGAGTGCAGTTTACACTGGTTTGTTTTCCGCTTAATTAGAAGCCTTACATTTCATCTTATTAATAATGAAAATCCTCTTGTCAAATTGTGTAAGATCATGTTGAACTAATATGTATATTTTTTGCGGCAGAATAAAATTTCCCCTTGTAGCCTTTCATATTATTTCATTGTATTATGCAAAAATTATATTCTGCTTTTAATTTTGCTAGTGTGAAGTGAGAAAACTTCATCTTCTATTCCTGCCTGAGAAAGTCCTGGTTTCAAGAACTGTGATGAAGAGAGTTCAATCACTGTGGCCCACTGTTTGCAATTAAAGGTCAACTGTAAACAGAAATTCAGAGTATCAGGCCAACTGAGCTTTACAACTGTAATGAATGTGGGTATAAGAGATAATAGTAATCAAATCTAAAATTATGTCCTGTGATATCAGTTCTTGTTGCAGTGGTTCAACAGTTCAGAAAAGAAGCAGGCTTAAACATGCCGAAGGAGACCAGAGTTGTACTCCATTTGCTGTTAGAGTTAAGTGCACATTTCCCATGATACCACAGCATTTTCATCTGCAGAGACCTAAAGTACCAGTAGACTAAAACGTAAGTCACGCAAGCCTTTGCTAATTAATGCCTTCACTGGAAAATGTCTGGCATTCTTAGGAAATCAAGGAGCTACTGAATGCAGAATTCATTCATATTTATATTAAAAAAATAGGCAGGAAAAGGAAAAGCCACATAATCAGCTGTTTGATAAAGCTCCAAATCAGTCAGCTAGGCTAAAGGTCATGAATATGTAGCTAGATCTTAGTAAGCCTCAGTGGCAAATCATCACACACACTTGCTGCACTTTCCTGAGACCGTATAAAACACTTGGGAGCACAAGCCAGGCCAGTAGGCTGAGAAATGGCATTAACCATTCAGCCTTTGCCATCTGTCACCATGCAGCCGAGCAGACACTTCTGATGGAGTTGTTCTGTGTCTCCTCATCTGGGTTTTCAACTGAACTTCTTCAAATGGGGCTGCCAGCGAATACAAAGTACTGTCACCCACAACACTGCCATTCTTATTCTCATTGCTAAAATTCCCCTTTTCTTCCATGTCATTGGTATATCCAGGCAGCAAATGACCTGTCATACTGTTAAATTAACAAGTGAAACTGATGCACATCTTTGAAAGGTAGTATGAAATACTTTGTAAAGCATTACTATATAGAAATTGCAACCCATGGTATTATATCCAGAAGAATGCTTTTCTGCTTATGCTTAAACATGCCAAATACGTTTGCTGAATACCTTAGTTCTGCAGTCCTTCAGTAATGCTTATTATCAGCAAGAGTCACTGAAGGATCAGGATAAAACCTAAAAAAGACTTTTTTAAAGTTTTCAGTGAGATCAGTTCTCCAATGTGACTGAATTGGAACTTAAATGAGTGCCAGCACAGGGAGGGGGGTGGATGTGCACAGCTGGAGCTGAGCTGTCCTTCCCCAGCAATCCGTGCTTGTCTCAGCTAAAATGACATGGAAATCACTACCTGAGGAAGCTGAGGAGCATGCAGGCATTTTACACTGCTGACTATTGCCTGTTGGAATATAACCAAACACTTCTCATCTTATTTTGGAAACAATCTTGTAGAAGTTGTTAGAAGTGAAATCCACAGGTGCAGGCAGAAATGGATCTAAATAATTTTGGAGCACCAGAGAGCCATTTTGACGGGCAGAAAGCACTGTGTGTTTCTAGTATAATAATTCATCCTTTAAAAAAATCAATTAGAAAATGTATAGCAATGTCATATTTTAAAATCTGATCCTTTTAAAACAGTTGATGTTATTTTGGGGGTTCTCCTAAACCTCCAACAACATTCCCTCTTTTTTTTCCCTTGTCTTCCACTCCCAGAATACTCGTCCCACAGCAGGACTCCCTTCAAGGTCATAGGTTGCCCGTGCTATCTGACACGAGAGCAGTGGCAGGATTGCTGCTGCTGTGCTTGGACCCCTGGGAGCCTTTTGGGAGGAAGGGTGGTGGTGTGTGGCCATGTGGGAGCATCAGCACCACTAGGAAGCTGAGAAAGAGCAATTTCTGAAGGTAATTCAGAAGCAGGTGTTTCCAGACAACCTGTAAAACTCCAAGGATGCTGGTACCCAAACCACTGCACATCTCACAGACCTCCTGCTCCACTCCCTTCTTGGCTTTTCCACGGAATGGAGTGATCCACCTTTAGGCAAACCTTTCACTGCCAGAAATATTTCAAGGAATTGTTCTCTGAGTGCATATCCCACCCTCTCTAATTATGCAGAACATTTCACTGAAAGCTTTCTCAGAAGGCAGACACTGGCGTAAGATTGTCTGCATCAAGAGCCTGAAATACAGAATGCACTTAAACTGTTCATTGTCATTCTGGACAAACCAAATTAGCATCCCCAGCAAATGCTGCCATCAAAAGAACAAAAGCTGTAAAGTGATTCAATGAATTTATAGTCCATGTAACCACTGGATGACAAACATTTCTGCCTTGTACCAAAACTAGGAATGTTGTTTATGCCAGGGGTGGATCTGAAACAATGCTAATACGTCATGGTGGTCTGCAGTTAGAGCTTCAGCCTTCACTTGTATCCACTAACTCCCTTTGCCAGTGGATTTCTCAGCAAGTTCATCGCACATGATATTTTCTGGTTTGCTTTTTCAATACATTGTGGAGTTGTGCTTTTCACTTTAATTAATTAATTAATGCCCTTTTGAAACATTAACAAATACTAATTTTGGTGCATATAGTCCTGGGTCAGGTCAGCGTACTGATGCTCCTAACCTAACCCTGAAATCAGCCAGTCTGAAGATGAAGCCTAGAAAGCTCTTTGCAGTTCAAGCCACTGCTGCTCACCAGTTTAAGGGAGGAGACAAATCCATCAATCCTAATTTACTGGGAGAATTTTCAGGTAGACAGTAATTGAGTTGGAATTTGGCCAAAGCCTTGAGGTTAAAGAACCTACTGTTATGAAATGCATTTGAGGATCTTTAATGAATACAAACAACTGAGATCACGGTTTCTTCTCTTCTGCAAGGGGCAGCAGAAAATGCTGGTTTGCCTCCAGAAATAATTTGGTGCCTGTAATCAGGCTGGGGCATTGAAAAAAATATGCCACCTTCTGAAACACCAGAACCATTTCCTTACCAACGAAGATCTCAGTGTGCTGACCTGTAGGAGGAGTAGCTGGCCCATGTATTTTAGTAATAACCCTCACATCAGTACTGGGAAATAACCACTAAGCAGGTAAAGAAATCCTTTACTAACTTGAATTGACTTACATTAGATTCAGCTAAGTTGGGGATTTCTTCCCTGCTTTTTAGTCTCAAAAGTCCTGCTGGTTTGCAGAATAATTTCAAACAAATTTATTAAGCCCTTCAGTTAGGCTGGATGAGAAGGTCTTCAGGCTTGCTGTTTTCCATAGATAGGTCATAAGTTCTTCTGGATCTCTTACACATATTTATTTATAAATATAGCTAATTGTTGGAAAAAGAGGCATGACTGGAAGAGTCCTTGGCAGCCTAAACATGAGGGAAAATTGATGCTTTACAGGTACTAGAACTGTTTGCCTTTTAAGCTCTCTGAGTGAAAAGAATTGTGTCAGCCAGCTGAAGTCCAAATGTAAGTTACTGTGTGCACAGAAGGGGTTGGATTTTGTTATTTTAAACCACCTTAAGTGCAAGGTACTTTATCAGCTGAATCAGAGAAGTCCCTTTAAAAGCAACAGCCTTTAAAATGCCTATGAAGGTGTTTACTTCAGAGATTAAAAAAATACGCAAGTCAAACTTTATGTGGGTGCTTAAATCCTTCAACATGGGACTTGGAATGTGGATTCACTGTGCTGTCTTGCATCAGGACAGCCCCCTGGAGCAGCAGTGATTTTGTAATGCTACCTGTTAAAGATAAATTCTTGCTAAACTAGCAGAGATAATGATTTATTTGTACCTTCTTTAAGTATGCATTTACTTTTCATTTAAAGCTCATAGTGGGTGTGTAGTTCCTAGCACACTGACAGAGAAGAACCTGACGTACCAAGCATTTCCAGGAACTCTGGAATTATTACAAGCTGTATTTACACCTGTATGTGTGGAATGGCTTAAGTGGTACTGGGTGAGTCATACTTAGGCCAGCCAGTGCCCTGCTACACAGTATAGTGGGCCTGAGAGTGAACCTCAATTCCAAAATCTGCATTAAAGTTTATATATTTAACTTTGGGCTTCTATTAAAGTAGTACTTCCTTTGTACAAGCATTCTTTGAAACACAGTATGTGTTCTGTATTACTGGGATTAGATTTTGGAAGGTAAGATCAACTTTATTTAAAAACATACACAGTAATGTAAACTGAGTGAGTAACTCAATTTTAGTGGCCTGTCTGAGATTCCCTGCATTCCCCTAATGCTTTTCTCTCCAGTCTCAGTCCTTAGAAACAAATAGACAGCAAAACCTGGGCAAGTGGTTAATTCCTTCGAGATGACATGGACTTGGAATCCGATTAAATATTATTCTTCCTTTTATATTTGATTTTTGGTTTGGATTATTCTAGGATATTTATCCTTCCCTCTTGAAATAATTTTGCTTTTGGAAAAATTTCAGACAACAAACATAGTACACATTTTAACTTACTGTGACCCACTGGCTCCCAGAATAACTTCTACTGACTTATTTCTCAACTGTTGGCTATGCTCTGCTGGTTTTTAACTCCTTTTGTGCCCCTCAGATCTGGAGATATCTGCCCCTCAGATGCTGCTGAGATATTTTTCTTGAGCACCTTTTATTTCTGATTTACGGTGTGCTTCTCTAAGCAAAGGAATTACTCTCATGGCTGTAAAGTAGTAGGAAGCTGCTGATGCTTTTTGAGAGCAGAACCACACACAGGAGACCCGTATAATTTGCTTTGTAATTGAATGGTATATTTCTCAGCATCCAGATTTTTAGCTGTTGGGATTTCTCTTAAGATGATGAATCCTTCAGAGGTTGCGATGCATTCCTATTAAAGACGACTAGGATGTATTTCCCAAGCTCATAATAATGAGTTGCCCAAGCACAGAACTGCCAGAGAATCTGCCTTAGAGTTCTGCGTAATCCTCTGGTAACCTTGTGCAAACTTCTCCTGGGATGTAACAGAAACTTGGCACCTTCCTCTGGCTGTCCCCAAGTTGGGCCGGTGCCTCTCAGAGCTGTGCCCTGCACTGTTGCTGCGAGCTTGTTTTTGTCTTTGGATTGATTGGATCTTTCTTCTGGAGGCCAGGTTGTGCCAGCTTTATTGGGGCTGTGCTCAGTGGAACTATTCATGGAGAGAGGTGAGCTTGAGGAGCTCAATGGGAGCTGTGCTGGCACTGTCTGGCCCTTGGAAGCAGAGAGAGGAAAGTCTTTTTCCTCCATTTGTGAAAAGCAGAGAGCATGTGTGACTGAGAGGGGTGGTGAGCAGGAATGTGTCAAGGAGAAGTAGACATGGGAAGGAAATGAACCTTTGATTCATTATCACAGAACAGAAGCTAAGCTGGAGCCAAAAAATATTTTGGAGATTTATCATGAGATCTAAATTTTATTTTAGAGTTCATATTGCTATTTCATTGCAATGACAAAAATGATTCAACTGAATAATTGAACTGAAGCTGATCATTATTCAGTTTTTCTTGGTGGTTTGATGGATGAACTGATACTGAAGTTAAAAAAATCTCCCTCCTTTTAGCAAAAAAAAGAGTCACTGTTCTGTTCCAGAGTGCATGCTTGAGAAGGACTGGATATAGAGTCTCTGTGCTGTTGCTGCTGCAGATGTAGGTGAACATGGATATGGACACTGGAGTGAGTATCAATGTACTGTACAAACCTTGAAAATACAAGGGAATACACAACTGTTTCTCCATATCTTCTTTTTTCTGTTTTTTGTGGGGTTTGTTTTTGTTTTTTTCTTTGGGGAGTAGTGTGTTTCATTGAAACCATGGGTATTGCTGCACAGGTTTGTTTAAACCAAAGCAATTGCCTGTCCCTAGCCATTACTCATAGCAGTGAGAAGACTTCACAGGACTTAGCTTAGGCATCTCCCAGTCCCTGGAGCTTAGATACAGTCCAGGACACACCATGTGGATAAACAAGAGGATTGACACAGCTGTGCAGGAGCTGTGAGGAGGTTTTGGAGCAGGCAAGCAGGAACAGCTTTGGGTAATTGCCATTGCACCAGATCCTGCTCTGAAAATGCTGTCCCTCCCACACACAACACTCTCTTCCTTTCTGGACACTGGAGACTACCCAGTCTGGGACAGAGGAAAGCAAATTCTCATCATCAGTGTGGGGCCCAGGACTTGGTTTCCTGCACTCTTTTCACCCGTGCAGAGCAGGGGGAATGTCCTGCAGGGAGCTGGATTGCTGCAGCTGGAGCATACCCATGTGTTCCCCTTCTCCACGCACACCTGGATCTGCACTTCCTGCCCCGAGCATGCACTGGAGACTCTGCCAGGACACCTGGTCCCTCCTGGTCCCTGAGAGTGTCACCCACATGGGACTGCACTGTCCTTATAAACAGTCCCTGCTCATGGCAGGAAAAGCACTCCTGAAAAATGGAGTGTTAACAAAAACCAACTGCAAGGGCTGGAGGAAGAACCACTGGTGTGGATCATAGAGCTGTGATTCCCAGCCTCCGTGAAGACGCACACCTCAAAACAGTTCTCTAATTGAAAATTAATTCTCAGAACAACTTCAAGTTTTTTTAAGCTACTGCTCAAGTAAAAGGAATAATCACTTTCTGTAGCACCAGCTAAATAATTGAATGCAGATCTTAGCACAATATTATCCGTCCAAGGACAGTGGTTGCATAATTATTTCATATGATATAAATATTTAGAGATTACTTTTCCCTTAGCAATTAAATCAATAGATTGGATTCCAAACTAAAACTGAATTTAAAATGCTTGATTTTTAAAAAATCTTAGTATTTTTGGATCTGCATGGTAAATTGAAACATTAAAAAAGCCTGTTATATTTTGATTAAATTGATCTTTTTTTGCTTGCTCTTGTAGGTCATAAGAGTTGAAGTCTGAAAACAGGGATACTGGCAAGGAGACTGAGAAATGAATGGGCAAAGTCATGTAAGTAAGAATTGACCTGAATGCTGAAATTCTAAACAAAATTAATTCAATCAATTATGAAGTTCTGCATCAAAATTTTATATGTTCTCTTAACGCTTAGCTTGTGAGGCTACCCCAGGAAGCCTCTCTCTGAGGAGATGTCACCAGAGCACAGGGGTGAATGACTAATCCATCCCTGCCAAAAGCATCTCCTGCTGATTACAGGTCATGTGTGCTGCCTGGCTGCCTCATGAGCTGCATTGTGTATAAAAAATGGATACTCAACAGCACTGGTATCATAATTTTATAATCTTTTCATTACTTAAACATTTCTCTTTTTCTAAGGTGTTTTATGGGCATTGCAAGTATTTACTATGGAATGAAAGTTTTTTAAAATATGCTTTTAAATCAACCCCCCATGTCCCATAGCAAGGTGGGCTCTCTCCATTCCCTTTCCTTTCCAGCTCCTCACTGCAGTTGTGCCACATTGTTGTGGCTGGGAGATTTTTATCCTGTAACTAAACTTATTGTGCCTAATCTTAACAAAATATGTGAGAGTCGTTCCTGGAAGGTGCTCCCTGCAGATGCCTCAGCCCAGGCAGTCGATCAGAGCTACTTTCCTTTGTCCAGGGAAAAGCAGAACACAGAGGGATAGAAGCAGTGGTGCCTGAGCAGGATTTGATCCTGGCTGGCTTCTTGTGGCTGTAGCTGCTCTGGCTGCTTTAGGAGGATTCCGGAAAGCAGAAAAAGCTGAGCACAACAAAAGGCTGAGAAAGGGGTTAGCCAAAGTGATTACAGTGATTTTTGACTTGCGGATCTCTAAATGTTTTCTGTCATGTGCTTGGCTTTATCCCTCTGCATTGCCTTCCCTGCAGCAGCCGCCACTTCCCAGCTGATCCCTCCTTTCTGTCACTAAAATGAGCAGCCTTGCAATGATGAATATTAAAATTCACCCACTAACACTGCAGTGAGGTGGGGTCCAAGCAGCTCCTACCTCCCAGCCTGCTGTGCCACCCTGCCAGCAGATTCGGGAAGGCGACACCACACTGGTTTATCCTGGTTTCCTTCCCAACCCTGACAGCTGGTTATAACTGGTTGAGCGATGGCTGGAGTTCAGCACAATTCAAATGTCTCAGACGGTCTATATAAACATCGTTCCTTACTTAGAGGTCCTGTTGGAAGCTGTTTCTGTTGGACACTTAGTGAATTACAGGCTTTAGAAACTACCTGGCAATGCCTTGAACCAGACGCAAAACTTCCACTAATGCAACCTTTAGAGTCTTAAGTAGGTTCTTGGCTGCCAGTTGCTTTCAGGCACACTGTAAAGGGACTTTCTGGAAAAAAAAAAGGAAAAAATCTGACTCTGGACCAGCATCACCGTTTGTTTCATCTTGATTTGGAGTGGTTAAATAGGAATTTGCAAAGGAAATGAATGAGGGGACCAGCTTCTTTCATTTAATAGGCTTGTCTAAGTAGAACCAAGCAACAAAGGAATTCTGTGTAAGGTTTGCAATTTTTGTTGCTCTTGTCTAACCAGATTTAAATCATCAAGAACAAAACAAACAAACAAACCCCCCAAACCAACATGAGCAAGTGCGAGCGATTTAGAGTGTATGCATTACAAGTGATACAGAATATGCATTTATGATTCAAAATTTTAAACAGCTGAGAAATAAATATGCAAAGTAGATTGTTCTGTTTGCAGATGGTAATCCTGCCGCACTGATTTTGCTCAGCTGTCTGATTTTTCAGTGTCTGCATTCCTGGTTCCCGGGATTCCTGATTAAGAAATAAAATATGAGTCACGGTGCATGGTTACCTTCTGCACATCTGAAAGGCTAACTCAGTGACTGAAAACAGATTATTAGAGGCTGATCTTGCCCTGCTGAATTCAACTCAATGTCAGGGGATTGAAAAAAAAATCCCTTCTCTGCTCTGCCCTTCATTTTTATAGCTGTGGGATAAAGGTTCCTGCCAGTTCTTGCAGATCGGCTTGTAGGAGATCGCCTGCCCGGCCCTCTCTGCCGGGGGTCTCTGGGTGGGGACAGCCGGCGGGCAGCCTGCAGCTCGGCAAGGTGAGGCACATCCCTTCCCCTCCCTCTCCCGAGGATGACTCAGTTGGTTATTAAAGATTTCCAGCTTCCAGCTAAAAATGGCATCAGCAGTGGTGCCCCAGAGGGAAGAAGGGGAGATGTGAGAAATGGGTTCTGTTCTGTCTCTGAGTGCTAACACACACACACACACACACTCACACACGCACTCACAGAGCTGATGTGGAGCTCATCTGGGAAAAGTTTATTTTGCAATAAGAGGGTTTAGTATTCTGCTAAAGGCTTTTGCGAAGACTGGATCCAATTTTCAGAGCCTGTTGCCAATATTTGTGAGTCATTTCCTTGGAATCCTACCTTTGGTGTTTATTTCCCTTAGAAGGAAACTTGTAAAAGAATAATAATAGCTCTCATTCTTCGTGGAAAGTAGCACACAGCAAAGTGGGAGACAACTCGCTCTTTGTTCCAAAACACTTTTGTGTTTGTTTTGTTTACTTTCTTCAGCAGACAGTAAGTGAAGAATGCAATATAATTAACTCCATAAACCATCTCATTTACGGTGCCAGTGACATGCATGTGCTGTGCACCGGAGTGCAAGTTAAGTGGGGAAGCGGTTTTAATTGGTACCTCTCTTCCAGAACAAGTGATGAGAACTGCCGGGTGACTTGGGAAGTCTCCTTATGTAACAGCAGGGCTTTGCTTTTTCTCAGCCCCGCCTGGCTACCGGGACTCCTTTTTCTCTCTGACTTCAGTCCCAGTAATAACACCGAGCACCTATTCAGTGTTAAAGCCCCTCACAAAGGCTAACTCATCAGAAATGCTGTCGGTTACAGTTTGCTGCAAGAGCAGCACCTTTTGCCCTCAGGATACTGGAGCGTTTTGCAAACTAAACCCCCACTGAGCTAAGTGGATCCTGGACAGAGTTTTTTATGTTGAGCAAGGCCACGCAGCCACCAGCGGGGTGGAGGCAGAGAGCATATGAGACATTTTGGCTAAGAACACTGGAAAAAATATTTACGCGTACTGAAATGAATACCATGGGGCTTTATTGTTCTCCCAGACCGGGCAGGCAAAGCAGCCTTAGGGAGATGGCTGCAGTAAATGTGATGGCACCTTTTCTCATATCTGCCAGAGCCCTGTGGCAAAATAAATTGCAATCTTGCTCACATTTTCATATATTTGCATAAATCCTGGGGAAAACTTTCACTGTTAGAACCAGCATTTAAGAGTTCATTGCATATTGGCTACCAAGAGTTCTGGTAGGTGACATATACCTACAAAGAAGTAAGAGAGGAAACATCTTTTCTGTCTGAACAGGAACTTTCTCTAGTTCTGCCTCATAGAAACCAGAAGCAGAAGAAAGCACAAGTGTTAAGAATCCAAAAGGACATTTTCTTTTAAAACTTTTTTTCCTTCATTGAAACCCAGGGGACTCTGACATACTGGGCCAGAGTAAGTCCATAAAGTCTTTCTGGGAACAATTCAACTGAAAAGTATGTAAAGGAAAAAAATTAGCGTGTGGGAATTAGAAAAGTTAGAGAAATATTTGCTCTGAATACTGTCTTGAGAAAGAGACACTTAAGCATCTGGAGTTGTATAATCTAAATTAGGGTGGAAGTTAAGTGAAGATACCTTTGAAAAACTTCCCTGGAAGGGCTGTGTCTTGACACCTAAATCAATTTCTGATTTCAAGTTAATTCCTTTTCTGCCAAACAGTAAGTCCAGCTCTAGAAAAAGAAGGGGGGGGGGGGGGGGAAGAAAGCAAAAGAAAAAAACTGTGTATTCCTTAAAATTCCCTGGAGTAAGGGCCAAGAAATACAGGGAAAAACACTAGACTTGGCACGTCTATAGTTTATCTATACCTCCGAAGGATGAAAAGCTGGATTGACCCTGTTGGCACACAGACCTGTTGTTCTACCAGTCTAGTTATTTCAGCCAGCCTTAACCCTTTCATTTCGCCCTTGGATCCTGCTTCTGTTAGATGGTGTTATTTACATTTCTGGTGGAGGTACAGCTGAAGAAACAGAAAATCATCCTTGCCTGGGGCCCAGACCATCTCACTGCACCTGTCCTCATTTGCCTCTTCCCCCTGCTGCCTCTCTGATGGCTCTGGCTTGATGACTCTCCCTCACCACAGACCAGGGACTGCTCTGCACTGGCATGATGCGGTTCTCCTCCACTATCTTATATCAAGAAGAGAAGGAAGAAGTTTTCCTGTCTGCTCCCCGCCATGGGCTGTCTCTTGGAAGTCCAGTTTTCAATTTAAATCCATCATGGCCAATTCTAGAGGCTTTTCCACTTCTTGCAGCCTTGTTACTCAGCTTGCCTCCAGAGCCCTGAGTGCAGGGATTGTCTTTGATCCTTTGCTTTCATTTCCTGTGACTGGGCTGCCCCAGTGTGCTGCGATTAGGTGTCCCCAGCATTTCCACTGCTTCATTCATAACATTACTACAACTCCATACATATCCATCCAAACAATAAACATTTTAATCAAGGCCCTCATTATCTCCCATCTCTGTCTGTAACTTCCTCCTCTTTGAACCTGTGACATATCAGCCAGTTTGATCTATTTAAACACAAGCTCCCAACATCCTCTTCCCTGTCCGCTGCTGTGGTCAGAGCCAAGCCACCTCCTGCTTGTCCTCCTTATTTGACTCCATCTAGTCTTTTATTTTCCCATGTGAGGTTGTCACAGTTCTGCCATAGCTGTCATCACTCCACCATTGTCTCTACAGCATGGCTCTGCTCTCTCTGCCAGTGATGCTGGCGTCCTCGTGCCTTTATCTGCTGCTCCCAGGGGAGCCTTTATGCCCTTTTCCATGACTCTCGTCCACAGGATGCCCTGCCTCCCTCAGCTAAGTTGGCGACACCAAACTTTGTTGCATTAACCAGAAAGAGCAGATAGTTTGCAATGACGTTAGCCTGGACTAGTTTACAGGTGATACAATCAGGGTTTTTTTTTTTTAAGGGAGGAACATCAGTCTGGGTATGTGTTTGTGCCTTTCTCCTTCCTCTCACTAGCTGTCATTGCTTCCTTAGACAGTGGGTCTGCACAGCCTGAGTGCAGTGGGATTCCTGATTGCTTCTGCATTGTAAATTTTCTGAAACGCCAGAAAGGTAACAGCTACCAAAACGATGGCAATTTCGTTTTCTAAGCACTGCAATCCAGATGTTAACAACGGTGTAGCACAGCTAAGAAACGCTATTCTCTCCTCAAGCCATGCTGGTATGCAATGGAGACGCTCCATGCTACATGATAAAGACTGAACCTGCTGCGGTACTTGGGTACAAACCCAGGGGTAAACAAGGAATAGCCATCTTAAGTCTATTCCCTTGTTTTTATTGGTCTCAGTGGGACTTGCAGCTTTATAGTCATGGGCATTTTATATTTAAGTTTGGGTTTTTAGAGGCATTCTGGAACTGTATAAAAAGCCCCTTTCTCTGACATCGCATCAGGCTTTTTGTAATGTGAATGGCATCATTACAGTTCTCTCATTAACATCATAATGGCTCTGGAGGAATAGGGAGTGAAAACCCCAGCAAATGGAGTAGCGTGGCAATGTATAGTAGTCTTACTGTGTGAAACTGCATACGGAAAAAGTTTGACATTTTAACCTTCAGGCTGCTGTAGATGCCTCGGGGTGTCCTCACACTGAATGCATTTGGCTGACAAAATGGAAAAATTGTGGTAGCCTAAGGATGGAAGGCTGGGTTCAATAAAAAAGTGTGCCTGGCTTCCATGCCACTGAAGCCCACACAAGGCTCCCAAATGGATTTTTTGAAATTGAATCCAGCCCTAAGTGTCAACCTTTTGCTGTAATTTTGTATAGTAAATGTATTGTATGCTCAAATGTACATCTTTCATCCTTTATTTCCAGAGGCGCTAATGGCAATGTAACAATGTGTGTGCTGTTCTGCAAAATCTCATAGAAACCAACAGGATTTTGGATGCAATCCCTCCATTGCACAAGATAATGCAATATAAAGGGGTTGGGCTTACGGCTGGAGGACGATGAGATCTGGTTCTATTTCTGGCGCTGACACTGATTTGCTGTGTGACTTCTGGCAAGATGCTCAGGACTGGATTTTGCCACCCTTACTGGGGAAAAGCAGGAGGCTGGCTCTGCAGGAGCAGTGCCAGAGGTCCTGTTTGTGGAGCTGGGTCCAGTAGCACTTCCCTCAGTAAACACTGGCTTACAGTTCTGCCGTGTCCAACTTCACCTTCAAGGAGGCCGACTCTTCCCATGTGCTGGGTGCTTGCAGCTCTCTTCCCACTCATCTGCAGCAGCTGGAAATCAGCACTCTCAACATTCAAGGGGAACAAATAGCACGCCCAGAGTCATAAGCCCTTTTAAAATCCTGATTCTCAGCTTCTGTATGCTGAAGCAATGCTTCTGCTACAAAATGGGACTTATTTTGTAGCTGAGAGCCACCTCTAAATCTTTGTAACACATGCTGAGACCTACAAGTTTCGTTTGGGGCTTTGGTTTTCTGGTGATTGGGGTTTTTTTTTCTCCTAGGGAAGCTATATTATTTATGCTTTGTTTATATACATTTTGGAAACATGGAGAATGTGCATGGCCAGTAGCTGTTTATGGAAGTGAACTGGCCTGCCTCTATTAATTTTGCATGTTGTAAATAGCAGAAGCAGTTCATTTACTTTTGTGGGTGTCCAGAGAACTCAGTTTTTCAAGATAAATTAGCAGCAGAAGGCATCTCAATGTTTCCTTCCTTCCTTCCTTCCTGCATGTTTCTGCTTGAGCTTAGAAAGACCTATTTGTGATGAAATATGGTAAGAAAAAGATGCAGACTTGAAATCTCTGATTCTCATTAAAAAAAAAATAAATTCACAAAGAGATGCTGAATTCATTACGAGCAAAGAAATCCTGACTTCCAGAAGCAGCAGTGAGTTTCTTCCAACCTTTATTCTCTCAGGACAAACAGAGTGTTGACATCTTGCCAACGTGAGAAGATTGATGTGCCCCTCTGAATGATTCCTCCATGCGGATTAATGAGAAGAGTCCATTGCTGCTTTCTAATGATGGTGTAATCTTTTCAGACACAAAATATATGACTTTTTAGCTGGTTCTTGGGTCACTTCTTGGCCCTGCTGTTGGTCAGCAGGCTGACTCACTTGTTTTGACCACTCCTTCCATGTGCTGGTACTCAGCTGGTAAGAAAAGGTGTGGGGAATAAATAATATGTATTGTCCATGTCAGGGATTACTTTCAACGGGCCAGTCCAGTGGCTTGCCATTCCCTGTGTAGTTTCTTGGTCCAAGAAAAGCAAGATGGCATTAAGGGGCTGCTGCAAGAAAATTACTGAGGGCAATATGCAGTGCATTAGCAGTAATTGGCTCTGAGGAAGGGGTTTAGGCACCTGTCAGACCGACTGCAGTGAGGCTGGTGGCCTTTACTGAGGCAAACTGCTTGGGGACCTCAGCTGCCTGTGCCTTCAGCTCCCGTTTCTGCCCCGGAGAGAAGGCAGGGCAGATCCATGCTCGCAGGCATCCAAGACACAGACAGTGCACGCTGGAAGCTGTTTCTTAATAAAGTAGCAGCCTTGTGCTAGGATTTAAGAAAACAACTGGCAGATGTGAACGATTTATTTTTCCTCCCTCTTCTGCTGCGGTTTATTTTTTCCTCTTGTTCGAGAGCGCTCAGCTGCTAACACAAACAATTGCTGAAATTCCACCTGCCCACCTGCAGCCCCTCCTTCCCGCCGCCTGCTCGGGCCGTCGTCTTTCTCCGGGAGGGCTGCGCCGAGGGGAAACTACATCCCGCTTTCTTAGAGAGAGGAGGAGGAAGGAGAGGGAGGGGCCGGGCCGTGTCTGGGCGCATTGTTCCGCGCTCCTCTGCCAAGAAGTAGGTGACTATGAACTCATCCCTCGCCCCTCGCAGAAAGTTTGCCGCCTTCCCCCCCTGCTCCCCTCCCCTCCCGCCCGCTGGCGCGGCAGGAGGCAGCTCGCAGCCCGGCGCTGGCCCCGGAGTCCCCGCTCCTGCTTAATATTCCGCCCGCTCCGCCGATGTTGTGCTTGGCTCCGGTGGGACCGCAACTCACGGCGTGAAACCGGAGCCAATTTTCTGTCTTAGTCTCGCAGTGTTTTGACTGGAGGCAGATCCAGTTCAGTCCGATCGGGGCTAGTGGAAACAACTACCTAAGTCTCCGCTGTCTGTGTCGTTTGGGAGGGAAGAAAGAAGAAAGGAACGCGATCCCGGACTGCTGGGCGCGTTCTCTCGCTCACACACACACACGCACCGCAGACACACGCACCCAGACAGGCAGACTCGCACCCCGCCGGTGCCGAGCGCGCCGTGCCACCGCCGCCGGGAGGAAATGGGAAGCCAGTGAGCGGATCCGTGCCGGTGTGTGAGCGCCGCCGGGGCCGGGAAGGGGCGGCGGGGGGAGCGGGAGCGCGGCCGGGGGGCGGCGGGAGCGGGGCCGGGGGCGGCCTGGGGGGAGCGCGCACCAACTCCCGGTGCCGGGGACCCCGCGCCCTTTGTGGGAGAGGGCTTCGCTCTTTTTCCTGCCGTAAGAAGGAAGGGGAAAAAACCCCAAACGTGTGTCTATGTGAGATCGATACGCGTATGTTTTTAATATACGTGTGCACAGAGGTCTGGCTGCGGGGGGCGGCGGGGGGCGGAACGCGGCGAGGCGGGGGGCAGGTGAGGGCGGTGGGCGCTCACCGCGCTGCTTCGCTTCCAGGTGCCGGCGCCCGCGATGACCCTGGTGCTGCCCATGCAGCGGCTGGGCCGCCCCATCGCCGCCGAGGGAGCCGCCGACCTCGCCGCCTACCGCGCCCTCTGGGAGCCGCCCTGCTGCGGCCGCCCCGGCTCCGCCACCCCGCCGGCCCCGGCCACGGCCCCGGCCCCGACCCCGCCGGCCCCCGGGTCCCCCGCCGCAGGTAGGCACCGCTCCGCACCGCACCGCACCGCGCTGCCCCGCCGCGGGGGGACCGGGCGGCCTCCGCGGGGAGCAGGGTCTGTCCGCGGAGCGAGGCGGGCGAAGGGCGGGGGTCTCCCGCGGGCGAGGGGGGCCGCAGGTGCGCGGGGGCCGCCGGGCTCCGTGGCGCTCGGCATCGGCGGAGCGGCGGAGGGGGAAACTTGTCCGGCAGCCGAGCGCCCTGCGGCGGCCCCGGCTCCCCGCGCTGCTGCTCGCACCGGCCCCCGGGCCGTGCGCTAGCCAGGAGAGGGTTTATTCCTCATCGCCGCGAATAGATGCGAAAATATGCGGCGGCGTTCTCCTGTAGCGCGAAGGGAAATGAAAAGTATTTTGTTTGGAGAACCTCCGGCAAACCGCATGTCATTTGTCATATCTGATTTATTACCCACAGGATCACATTACAGGGGAATTTCAAATCCTGTAACAACATCCAAGATCACATACTTTAAAAGGAAATATGTGGAAGACGAGGATTTTCATCCGCCACTCAGCAGCTGTACGCATAAAGTATGTTTTCTAATAGTCATTATTTTTACTCTGAGTTTCAGATGCTTAGTAACACTCGATTGACCCATTTCCAGAAGGCTGACATTCTCTGCTGAAATTAGGAGAATGATCCAGCTGTTTGCTCAGAAACAAACAGTTGTCACTTCTTCACATTTATTGTTGTATTGTCATCAATTGCAAAAGAAGCAAAGGCGTTTCTGCATTTATAACAACTGTAAATGGAAATGCTGAGAATAACTTTTTTTCAGATTATTTTGTTCATGGCTTACAGAAACAGCTCCATAACAGCATTTGAACAACAGAAAGGAAGAAAACAAGTAAAAGATTTCCCACTCATATAAAACTTTTTTCCACGGGGAAAAATAGTAAGAGGTTCCATATACCCCACATGGGTGACAGATCCTCTAAAAAACCAGAATTACTTGGAAAGTGAATATAAGTTCCTTCGGTATTTAATCGTATTTATTAAAAAGCTAATAACTCTCAACAGATTAGTAAATGAAAGAATATTTTTAATGAAAGTTGTCAGGGGAGACATTGGAGCAAACATTTCCCAGGCCAGTGAATACTTAAATTGAAATCTGACTTTTTTTGGCGAGATTTTATGCTCCTCTTCGTGAAGGGTTCAGTTCTGTATGGAACTGAATACCTGGGGTAAAGAGCTTAAGGATTGCTCATGCTTTGAGGCACTATCCTTACCTTGTTGAATCCTACCTGGCCCATGGAGGTCCAGTGCCACCCATGTTCTCTTGGCAACGGGGGAGGGATTTCTGTGGAGGAGAAGCAAGCAGTAATGTCGAGCTCAGTTCCCAGGGACCTTAGAGTAGCTGAAGGAATTTTCACCTACAAATAGAGTTGTCTGGAAATAAGTACCTGGACCAGGAAGGTGAAAAACTCTCCTTCTGTAATTTCAGAACATGTCCGGTCTGCTGCCAGAGCAGTGAATAAACAGCACCAAGGGTGTTGAAAAATGTGCTCTGGCTAGTGAGTGTGTCTCACACATGTCACATCACTCTCCCAGTCTTCAGCCAGGTTTTTTTACAAGATTGTTGGATTTTTGTATCAGTGATTAGTTTCCTTACAAAGAGGGGGAGGAGGAATAGTAATTTAGTCTTTTCTAACAGCAATAAAAAGCAGCTGTAGAGGTATTGGTAAGCTAGACCCAGCCACTGTTTTGTGCTGTTGTTTGTAGAGGTGGATCGTGTCATAAACCCTGGGTCACCAATTTCTTCTGTTCAGCCCAAATACATTTTCTGCTTTGCAGCACTGAGCTCTGGCATAGGGAGGATGCCCACCAGGTTTCCTTGAATTTCTTACATGTTTATACCTCTGCCACCCAGTAAAGAGTTATGTTCTGAGATTACTTGTCCACAGAGGGTATGATGGTAGGGCCTGGAGCCTCTCTCCAGAGGGCTGCTGGCAAACATGTAGAAGAAAGCCTTTGACAACTTGTTCCTACTGGTGTCCCTCCGGGACATATCTCCAGGAGAATCCCAGTTCAAGGCTTACTGGTTTGCTCCAGGCTTTTATGGCTTCACTGACTGTTGCTGCAGCAGGTATAAAGGACGCAAATGACCCTATAGGCTTAATATAATTTAAAATGAGTCATTTATTATAGAAAATTACTGTCTCTAACAAAGAGCCTCAGCTGTGAACTCATATGAAATTATGGCCAATTTTTGTTTTTATGAGGCACTGCACTGCTTCTAAGCCTCACAGACATGACCAGGCTGTGGAAAGAGCTAGAGGGCTGAGGAGAGCTGAATGGATGTGAAAAGCAGCTGTGCTTTAAGCTCTTTCAGTCCTCATAGCTACGACTTCCACTCTGCAAAAATGCTGTAACCATGTGGGAAAGGGAAGAATGATCAAGCCACAGATGGGGGGATTTAGAGCAGTCTCTCTTTGTGCTGTGCTGCTCTCTTCCTACGCAAAACAAATTCTTACTAAAAATGAAAATTAGTTAATAGTGCTTACAGTAGCATGCCTTGCCCCCTCTCTTATTTTGATTCCCAGGGTAGCAATTACAGTGCAGAATCCGGGGCCTCCCAGGGGCAGTAACCTGCTCATGCTGCCAGTGCTGAGAAAGGGAGTCCTGCAAGGACCATGGTAGGGAGAACAAATCTGTGGGCGTCGAGCCAGGATTTCTGCAAATCCCTATGCTCTCTTCGTTTCCTGACCTTATCCCTGCCTATCTGTGTTCCCACTGGTCCTGTAGAGTGCAGGGCGTAGCACACAGGCCAACAGCTGCTCTCCAGATGCTGGGATGCTTTGAGATGGGTTTCTCCCTGCCTCCCTCCCTGCATGCACTTCTGTGCACAAGAGCAGTGTAAGAGCCTGGCAAATGGAGACCTCCTGGCTGGAGGGCCTCTTGCACTGGCAGCAGATTAAATGCTCCAGCACTTGCTGTGTGAGGCGATGGCTGCTGGCTGCCTCTTGCAAACCTTGACGCTGCAGGAAGGACCCTTGCTTGGCTTCAGAGTATTGTAGAAGCCCCACAGGGGATGATGGAATTGGGTCCATTTGCAATAAAGGCCCCCCTGGCCATCACTGGAGCAAAACTGCACAACAATTTTATTTTCTAATCCCAAATGTAATTAAAGAGCCAGATGTGTGCATCTGGATTTCACTCTCCCACCTTGGATTCATGCCCTGCAATTGCCTCTGTGGTGTAATGCTCAGCTACTTAACCTCCTGAGCTCAGCTGCTTACCCCCTAAACACGGGGGAATGCTGTGGCCAAGAAAAAGCAGGTCCCCAGGTACATGGATGTGCAAAATGAAAAAAAGCCAGTTTTAGATGCCTCAGAAAAAAACCAGAAAAGTAGTGTCACAGAATGAATACTTAGTTTCATTTTCTTTCTCCTTGTCTGGAACAAAACTGGTTGCCTTCAGTTCTATATGTTGTGTTTTTTGCGTTTTCAGACAATCTCCGTGTTTGAGGAGCGGGCCCATATTCTTTACATGTCTTTGGAAAAGCTGAAATTCATCGATGATCCTGAAGTCTACCTGCGGAGATCCGTCCTCATCAACAATCTCATGAAGAGAATCCATGGAGAGATCATCATGCAGAACAACTGGTGCTTCTCTGCCTGCTCCTTCAGTGGCACCTCCCCACAAGAGTGGTTTGTGCCTCAGGACTGTCCGTACAGAAAACGCCTTCGGATGGCAAAGGAGGAGTACGAGAAGCTCCACATGTGCTGCTTCTATCAAGAATGTGGCAGTCACTATTTAAATCTACCCTACTCTGTTAATGCTAGTACAGAAAGTAATTCCTCTTCTTCCTCCTCCTCTTCTTCCTCCTCCTCCTCCCCCCCTCCCATTTCTATGCCAAGCTGTTCCCAGCAGGTGAATTATGAAGTTGGCAGTGCACCTTCTTACAGAAGTGATGACCAGATACCTGCTAATGAAATATTCATCACTAATGGCAGGTCTCACAGTAATCAGGAAAAGGCAAAATTTAATGACGAGAAAGGAGGTAATGAACCTGAGAGAGAGAGCGTCGCCCTAAACTGTGAACCTGTAAGAGGCACCCATGCTCCTGAATGTAAAGGCAAATTTTATGACTATTTTGAGACTGGATGTAATGACAAGATCAACGTAAGTGAATCTTGGAAAAAATCCTTAAGGAAAAAGGAATCTTTACCAAGTAATAAAATCTGCTGCAACAAAGGAAGTAAAATATGAGGCATCTTTCTCGCTCTATTGAAGCATGCACAGCATGTTCCTTCTCTATCAAATTTTTATTTTGAAAGGATTTTTTATAGTTTTCTACGAATGGTACAATCATGCCACAAACATGACGTGTAGAGCAGAGAGCAGATTGCGTAAAGTGTCCCTGCCGCCCGCATCAGCGGCTGCTCATAAATGTGGAGACTTCAGAAAGAACACAGTTGCATTACTGCTGAGCACTGTAGTCTGTGCAGCTATGGTGGAGCTTTCCTTGCTGAAAATGCCAATCAGCCAGATGGGGAAAACATATCGTTTTACATATCCCCGCCCCCAAGAAGTCTGCCATTAATTAAGAAGAACCTCCATTATGTTTACCAAGGAATTAGAAGTCTGGTAAACAAATTGATGCTACCAGCAAGGATGATATGCTCCTTGTAACTCAGTATTCGTTCTGACAAAGGACTGTCTTCATGGATTGGGAATAAACCATCCTTATGTTTTGTAGTAATACTCTTGAATTCCTGTATTCAGCGTCTTGTTCAACTGACAAAATAGGACATAGCATAAAGAAATAACCTGTTTATGGAATCTTAATCAGAATCAAACATGCAGCTCAAGTACTTGCATGTTTTCACCTCGGCTGTAATAACTAATGAGGCTTGTTGTTACACAGGGCAGGTTTTTTTTTGGTGCCTTACTTTTTGTCTTAATTTTTGCCAGTGTGAAAATTAAGTATGAATCTGATACAGCAGGGATTTAACCTAAACAGAGATTAAAAAAGAAACCCACAGGGTGGATCAATATTATTAGAAACCTTTAACCTTTGAAGTACTGAGTTCAACTTCCTATTCAAACATCTCTGTTCTTCCTTTTTGATGCTCAATTGCTTTTTGATTTGCCATCCTTAGGAAGGGATTTAAGAAACAATAGAGAGATGTCTCTTGTAAACAAGCATTCGATGCTTGAGTGTTTCTATGGCAACTGTCTGTTGCTGGGGCTCTTTTTTTTTCTTCTTCGTATAATGAAGTTCATGAACCAGTGGCATGTTTTATACTTTATTCTGTTTCACATAATTTCTCTCTTCTAGATTGCAAAAGCATGCGGGAGTTTTCTATGACTTTTGCCGTTGATTTAACAAAAGACAAGAAGGCAAAAAGCACAATGTTAATTAATAATGTGGCGATAAACACAGTTTTATCTGAATGAATGTAAGGGGTTTAATTTTAAAAAAGAACATTTTGGAGAAATGAGCTGAGATTTCAGTGGCTGAGGACAACATTTAATCATCCCTAGGTAGATCGATTGCAAAAGTGTGCTGTGTAAAATGCCCAGAAGACATAAGTTGGGGTTGGACCAAGAGTGAGTCTTAGATCCACCAAATTAATTAGTTCCCACAGCCCCCATAACAACTGGCAGGATGTGCTCAGCAAAATAGCCACATCCAGGCCACAGCTGACTCATAAATAGCTGCCTGTTCCCACAGCATCTTGCATTCAAGTGACATCTGCGCTTGCTTCTTGCCCAAAGGGTGAAAATCACCTTTGTGCTGGGGGACACAGCCCCAGGCTTGGCACTGGAGTCAGACAGGTCTCTGGCTCTGAGACCTGCTCCTTTGGGTTTCATGGGTTCAGCTGGAGGAGTCCTGGGCCATGGTTATTTTGGGTAGCACAATACATTTGCAAACTGTGTAGTCTCTCAGAAAGCCCAGTGGTCACAGGAAAAAGCTCCACCCAGCCAAGGTGACCACAAACACAGCAGGATATAAACCAATGATAGCCTTTACGAAGTCAGGTGAGTTTAAACTGGTAAGTTTGTAAGGGTTACCATTGTGAAAAATGACAAATAAGGAAAGTACAAGTCCCACCTGATTTCTCCAAGACAGAAGCTTTTTTATTAATAATAATAATATTAAATATAGATCTCATTCATACAGTGTATGAGTAGGATCATCATTTAGACATTTGTCCACAAGGACCAATTTTTTAAAAAACCCGATTTTTCTTGTGTTCTATCCAGATAGTCTAGTAATGTCTGCTCTTTTCCAATATTTGATAAAACGCTTGATGTTTTGAGCTTAAATATTAGATGCTTGTATACTAATGTGTTGTTGTAGTAAAGTGAAATTTCCTTGATATATATTTATTAAAATGACCAAAATTCATTTTAATTTTACATCTCCAATGGCTACTGGGTCTTTTCCCCTGTGTTCCCCTCTCTCACCCAAGCAAACACCATTTAATCAAACTGCTCCCTGCCCAAGAGGTTACACAGCAGTTGACTGCACCTCAGGCTGGATGTGTGAGGGAGCTCAGCCTTGCCAGGGTTTCAGGAGCATTTAGGGCAGTCTGAAAGTGCACTGAGAAGCAACAGATTCTCTGTAAACTTGCACGTACAGCCAAGTCAAACACCTGGCCAAAAGCTGCCCAAACCACAAATCAGCTAACACTTTTGGGGGGGCTGAAAGTTTTTTGACCCTAAAGGGCTCTTTGGTCTTCCAGAACAAGCCTGCACACATAACCTATCGCAGAGGCTTCTTACCTGAGTTTGCACAAGCTGAAGTGATAGATCAGCAGATCTTTGTCTACTCTGGCCTCTCTAATGGTTTCTTTAGTTCCAGGGACATCTGGAAATTAACCCGTTTCAGCTCTGGACAGTCTTACTGTCATCAGGGTCTGTAAGGGAGGAAATGCCATCCAATGAAAGTTGGCCTGCGGATAAGTGGGGTTTTGTGCCTTTCTCTGGACCTTGCCTCACAAAACAATAGCAAATACTGAAAGTAGATGTATTGGACTCAGGAGTCCACTGAGTTATCCTGTTGGCTTCAGAAGAGATAGAGGTATTCCACGTTAGGAAAGGGAGGTGGAAACACCCTTGTCCCATTGCCAGAAATGAAACAGACCTTGATAGGATTTCCAGCCTGGGCTAGACTGAATGGACTTCCTGGTTTAAATTCAATTTGATTTACAGCATGTGAAGACTGTAAGCCTGACAGGCCTTTCCCCCACTGCACACTCCAGTGCTAAGGATATTTTGCTAGTATCAAAATTTTTCAAGAAATAGTTCTTTTACAAGATTATAATAATGCCTTTCATCCATATGTCCCACACGTAAGTGCTAAATTAATGCTCCTGAACTTGATCCACGCCTACCTGCCAGAAAGAACTGGACAGAAGCAGTTCTCTCTAGGAAGATTGTTTTTCCCTCTATCATAAGACACTTTGCTCCTAGACTGTAAGACTATAAAGTACTGTGCCTTTCAGCACATGCCAAACAGCAACAGAAAGAGATGTTTCTGTTGTCACATCAATTTTGCTGTCGCTAGGAACAGAAGTGTCATTTTATCTTCAGGATCCAGGTAATACGTTTCCCTTGGAAATGCACAGTTCATTTGAGTTTAAAAAATGTTTCTTTTTCAAAGCATGTGGCATATCATTGTGCTTCTTATATACTCACTACTTTTGGTAAAATTTTACTATTTTTACTGTATTAGCTAATCTGTTGAAACAGCTTAACATGGTTACTTAAGCATCCTCAGCACTCAGACAGCCTCAGCTGGCAGTGATGTGCAGTGCCAGCAGAGCAGCTGGTTCTGCAGGGAAAACAGACACAGCCTGAGCCATAGAAATGAAGTGCTTCTTTCAATCCTGAAGGTGTTACGCCCCTAAGCAAAGTTGTGGTAGAGACTTTTTTCACATTTCATCTTCCTGCACACCCTCCATCCTCCTTTTACACCTTTCATCTACCATCTGTCCTTTCATGTCCTACCGTCATGATGACCATGACATGCTGCCAGGGTGCTACAGTGCCACCACCCTTCAGATTTGTGCAGGGGAAGCAGGGAGCTGGTTCAGAGCCACAGCATGAGCTAAAGGGGAATTTAAACAAAGTAAGCAGGGTGCAGTGTATCTTGGCTGCTCTATGGTCCCTCCAGAGGCTTGTGCCAGTTCTGACCCCCCACACTTAAATGACTTTTCCAGCTGCCTGTAGCTCAGATTGCCAACATGGAGTGATCTGGTGATCAGAAGTTATGGCTGAAGCAAAGATGTGAAGGTGATTTCTAGCCTGCATTTGACTGGTGTTCTTTCATTGCCTTCTTGAGCTAAAGGTGTAGCCAGAGGTGTAGCAAATGCAATGGCTGCTTACTCATGCCAGGAACCCTGACAAAAGAAGTTTCTTCAGTTCTATCGCAAAAAAAAAAAAAAAAATACAAACCCAAAACCAAACCAGTCAGTCACATCAGGGAAAGTTTAAACTGCTGTGAGGAAAAGGAGTTCATCTGGTGTATTCAGTGAATGTAACTCTCACATGGAGGCCTCCCAAAGGGACCTGACCTTTTACATTGTCCATCCCTTGCTTTGCAACCTCTAAGACAGGGGCTGCCCTTGCTTTCTGGAGGTCACCATTTGGGCTCCTCAGTGCTCATATGAGCTTTTCTGCAGCTGCACAAAGCACCCCAGAGGCTTTTCCTGGCAGGGTGTGCCGAGCCTGCTAAAATATCATAGCCAGGGAAGCGTTGCAAAGGATCCTGCTGGAAATGTTAGGAGATGCGAATCTTCCACAAGGCATCCCATGTAACAGCCAAGCCGCTCAGTCACGACTACTTGGAATACACAGCAATTTCCTGTGTTTTTTCAATCTCACTTAAACTTCTCTGACAGATGGGGAAAGATGACTAAACCAAGGGAGTTTACAAAAGTTCGTCTTGTGGTGTTTGCAAACTGTCTCTGTGAGGTCCATTTTCTCTAATGTAAACACAGCCGTGGCTGGGTGCCGAGTGCCTTTGCAGCAGCTAATCCTGCTCAGCTTAAGGCTGCTGAGAGGAGGAGAACCCAGCCAGCCAGTCTGCTCTGGGGGCTGAACATGAACCAGCCCTGGGCCTGAGCAGTGTTAGGGGGAGACCTTCACTCTCTTGGCTCTAAACAGCATGAAGGAAAGCAGCTGTGGCTCTAAGAGCAGACCAAATTTACTGTGCCGGGTCAGAGGCTTTCCAAGGGCCCTTGGGTCAGGTGTGGAAGGTTAGATAAAACTCGAGGGCAGTAATCACGAGAAAGCAATTGCCTTTGGGGCTGTTGTTGGCCTATTGTTGCTCTCCCTAGTCTTCACTGCCAGGAAGGGAGTACACCTTAGGGAAAGTGAAGTTTCAGTTCCTTGGCTTTGCAAAGGTGTTGCAGAGTATGCAAAGCCTTTTCACCAGCTCCAGCTGAAAGCCAAGGTGTTTTAACTTCTTTTATTGCTTGAGTTCCCCTTGCTGTGGAATGCAGGGAGTGTGAGGAGGAGCCACAGACTGGTGGTCTGTGTACACTCAGAAGTATGCATGAGCAGAAAACCCCAAACCCCAACAAAGACCCCACACAGAGAGATACTGAATTTGAAAAGTAACTCATCTTCTATGGCTAGTAATTCTTCTCAATTAATCTCAGCATCATTCTCCAGTTTACTGTGGAGAGCATTCTCTCATACTGGGATTGCAGCAGGACAATAAATGGTCTGTGTGCTCAAGGTCAGTCCATTTACAGTTACCTCCTGCAGTGGTGCTTTCCCTGTGGAATACCCTACCAGGCTCATCTTTCTGTATGGTGGTCTGTGTCTGCCTCCTGAAACAACTAGAGGCTCAGGTCCTTGCAGAGGAGGGTGATGGACTGTCAGTAGCTGGTGGTCTCGTCTCCTCCATGACACTGGCCTGTAGTTGTCACAGACTCAGCAAGCTCAGAGAGATCCCACAACATCCTTCTACCATCCCCTCACTGCCTTGTATTTCTACTACAATATTTTCCCTTGGGAACTATGACTGGTGTCAGTGCTCTCTAGCAGTTTGCTGGCTGATATTTCAGAGGTTTTTGCAGCTGGGTGATGGGCAATGAGACCCTTAGCTGCTATGAGATGATGTTGTGCCATTGATTTTTGGAGAAATTGTGCCTGATCCTATGAGCTGACCACTCACGCCTTTGGTTATTGTTGGTTTTGTCTTTTCCCCTTGCCTCATTTTCTTAATAAGTTTTGAAAGACAATCCCTCTCTTCCACCCCACATTTTGTGGGACCAGCTAGTCTGTATTTACCTCTTTTAGTTAGGAAAAACGTCTGCCAGTGGGAGGTGAAGTGGAGCAGCAGATTGTTTTCAAATCCAGTTTTATTCTCAAACTCAAAAATGGTTTGTGTCTCGGTGTATGTGTAAAGCCTGTGCTCTATTGCTTCATAAATGCTAAAAGCCATTGTAATTTCCCCCCCCCTCCATCCACTGCTTTTTCAGGGCAAAATCCTCTGTACTTTGGTCTATGAGTAGGTCTCACTTACCAGACTCATTGTCCTCTTAGTGATACGGCTGCCATGGGGCCATTTATTCCTTTGAGTACAGTAGCATGGGTTTGGCTCAAAATGCAGTTGTCCTTTATCTTTCTTACAAGCCATCAGGCAGTGAACATAAATCCGAGTGTTGCTACATTCTAAGTATAATGTACTTTCAGCACTGTTTTCTTCAAACCTATTTTCTGTGAGTCTCAACAAGTATGGCTAAAGCCACCTGCATTTCCCAATTTATGTTAATATGGTAATTAGCATTATCCTGAAAATAAAATTTGAGTAATTGTTAAATATTGAGCAGCCTACGTTTTACCTGTGGAGGCTGAATATGTATTATTCCTTCTTTGACCCCTTCCTCTGTGTAACAGATTGGTTTCTGGTTTGCCAGCAGACTTACTGGCAAGATGACAAATCTCATTTCGTCTTTGCTGTGAGAAGTAAGGCACATAGTGGTAATGTAATCCTGTATCTCCACTGAAGGATTGCTCCAATACCGAAACTTTAAAATAACCTGTATAGGCAGCACACGCATGAAGACGATCTTAAAATATGAGTAAGGGCATAAGCTACTGTCAGATCACCTTCCTTATTCTGCATGCAGGCTGAGACAAGGATTTCCATTGTATGAATTTATCCACCCATTGGAAGCACCCGTTTGCTAATACTGAGGCTTAAAGATGCCAATGTAATGTCAGCTTTTGAGGTATTTCACTGGTGACCATTATAAATAAGGTATTCAGCTAACAAGCTTGCCCTCCATTCCCAGTGATCCTCTGAGCCTCTCAAGCTGCTGGTGGACCCCAGTAGTGCCCTTCCAGCTGCCAAAGCTCCTTTTTTCCCTTTGAATATTTCCATGTGCTATCAGTAAGATATATTTCTAGGCTCTAGAAACACAGGGGCATGACAAAATATCTTTTAGCTGAATATCATCATAAATAATTGAAAGGCAACCAGGTTGATAATTTTATTCTTTTAATTGTGAATATAGGATGCCTTTTTAAAAAAATTCCTTTTATTTGGGAACTTAATTTAAATAATGTAACCCTAGAATTTTCTGGCTGTCATGACTCTGACATCCATGCACTAAAAATCCTTCATGATCACACAGCCCTGCCCTGGTGGGGCCAAAATCAGAACCTTGGCAGAGCCTCTGAGGTTTGACTGGATGTTTTCCCACTCTGCCTCATTTTTCCCCTTTGCACAGAAGTGCTGAGAAGATGCATGAGAAGGGGGATGGTACCTGAGAGAAAAATGTAAATCATGGCAACCTGACTGTCAAGAGGGTATCACTTTTTATTTCCTAGCTCATGTTCCCAGCAACAGCGGAGCTGCAATATTAAATTGTTTTGTTTTACCTTTCAGCTTGGTTTACTGGTGCCAGAATAGCTGCAGCCCCTTGAGCACAGAGGTAAGGGGACCTTGCAACAGAAAGCTTGCCTGGAGGTTTTGTTCCCCTTTGATAGGTCGGGCTGGCTCTCATTGCAGGAGCAGCTGGGAAGAAATAATTAGCATAACAAAGAGCTGTATTACAGTATTGCATTGTGCATTTGGAGCCTTCGCATACCTTCACACGTTCGGTGACATGCTACATAAATCTGAATTCCGGCTAGAAATGGAAAAACACAAACTGAAAAGGAACTCAACCTTTAGAGTGAAAACAAATACTCTAACTGGAAATGCAGAACCCCTCAGTGTTTTGGGCATAGCCGTGCTGCAAGTGCCAGTGGCTGTCAGTGTGGCTGTTTGGAATGTGTGGCCAAGGAGAGCTGTTCTCCCCCGCTGGTGGGGGAGCAAGGTTCTGAGGGGATGCAGAATACAGGAGCTGATGGACTGAGGTGGCGATGACCCAGGCAGCCCAGCAGCTGCTTTCTGCCCCTCCTAGCCCAGAGATGGTGGCTTACCGAGGAGAAGGCTGGGGGTGCAAGTACTTCGTGTTTTGCTCTGTTTTCATTGTTGGCAAACAGCAAAGCTGTGCTGTGGGAGTGTTGCTGATTTAGTTGCACAAGAGGTTACAAACGCTGCAGAAAGCTCCTTTACCTGTCCAGGTGCCTCCCCTGGAAGCTCCCACATGTTGTGCCCTCTCCTCCTGTCTTGCTCACAGCAAATCTGTCCCACATGTCTATTACTGCCCCACAGCAGAGGCTGGATGGAGCCTGCTATGGGCTGTGGCATTTGTAAAACCCATGGTCCCTTCCCTGGCTCACTGTGAAATGAACTTACACACAGATTGCCTGCCCAGCTGCCCACTCACTGCAGCATATTTTTCCTCCCTTTTTTCCCCATTTTGACTTTTTTTTTTTTGCTGAGGAAAATTACCCATCCTGGGAGTTAGAAGAAATGCAAAGAATGGAGTAAAAGGAGCAAAAATTTCCCAGGGAAGGTTTTTCAGAGCTGATCCTCCCCTGGGTCCAATGTCTGTCAGACGTGCTTGCAGCACACAGCTGCATCATGCTGTCAAAAAGAGGGATTTAAAATCTAACCCACATATGCAACACTTTCCCTTGCTCCCTTGGATTGAGAATCCCTGGCAGGGTAGGAGAGTAAATCCCAGCTTAGAAGGGTGGCTCTGTCAGCCCTGCAGGCAGCCTGTATTGCATCAGGGAGCTGAAAGCTCCATCGTCTGTAGTGGTGGTGATTTCTGTAAAACCTGAATTTACTTCACCCAGATATATTTATTTGGAATGATTCATCAAGCAAGGAAATGCAAATTGAGCAAAGACCCTGGAAGATCCTAGTGTTCTGTCCTGGTTGTGCATGAGATAAAGAGGCTGCTGTGCCTCTAACCAAGGTAACTTGAGGGAAGAACCTCAAGAGAGGTAGGCTTTAAGGACAGGACCAGAGCATTGCAATAGCTCTTGATGGTTCTTAAAAGGTTGTGGTAGTTTAAGAAGCAAAAACTTTCAAACAGTTACTAAGGACATAATGTTGTTCAGGCTTTATGCTTCTGATAGTGATAATAAAATTTATCAGAGAAACAGATTTGTCAAAACTAATGAAACTTTTTGCATTTAAAACACACTGACATTGTGTTGTGCTTGCTTTCACTAGTAATATCTAAAATAAGAGTTGTAGTTGAAAGAGATTTGTGAGAAAAAATTACACAGATCCGTTCTTTTGTTTACTTTGTGCACTTGACAGCCCTGAACGCAGTCAGGTTCTCTGCTTTGCCTGTACAGTCTGTCAGTCAGTTTTCTGACATTTGTTTGAGCCTTTACATAGCAGCAGAGAAGACAGAACTGGTTTTTATAAGGAAAATATGTCCATGGAAACACAAAGGGTGCCGATGGATTCAGCAGTAGGGAGTGTCATTGCGTGGTGCTTTACATTGATCCATTTCAGGGGAAAAAAATTAAGCAGACTGCTGGGTTTGGGTTTTTGGAGCAGGGTTGTGGGTTTTTTGGTGCTGTTGCTGGGGTTTTTCTTAAAGCAGAGACTGCTTCTTTGCAGCCTGAGAGCATAAAACACCACATGTAAGCACTGATGAAATTTTAAAAGCAAGAGTTGAAAAAGCAAGAATCTCAACTAAGCTTCTGGCAGGTGTGGGAGCCCACAGGGCTTTAGTCCTGTCCTCACAGTGTACAGTCACAGACCTTGGGACAGTCTTCTTTGTCCATGATAAATACAGTGTGTCCCACATGTGAAAAATCTCTTTCCTAGGCTCTGCAATGGTAGTTACTCTGAGTCTTGTAGAGGCACCACCAGGGTCTGGTTTTTTTTTCAGCCTGTTTCTAGCACTTCAGAAACTCTGTTGTTCCTTTCTAAAACAACCATATAGCTTCATCAGCCACATCCCTCTACAGTGCCCATTTCCCCATTTCCTACAGCTCACACTACCTAAATGGAAAAACAGGCTCTATGACTGCTCTTATCCTAACTTCACTCTTTCATAAGAAGTGTGGTCTGTTTAAGCAAAGCATGTCAGACTGAGCAGAGGAGGGGCATGTACACCTCCAGGGATGTCAGTAACCTGGCACAGGGGCAGGCCCTTTGGGCAAGGCTTGTCAGAGGAGATCTGCTGGGCCACATACCACACCAGGACACCCATGTAGTTATTTCCTCCTCCTCACAGAGATTAACCGAAGAAACAGAAATTGAGCAGGATTGAAAAGTTTTTGAGGTCAGTGAGAACAGTTGGCTGCAGTGCTATAAACCCTTGATGCTTGCCAGACCCACTGTACTTCCTTCAGGCCAGTACTGCAGAGGTCTGTAAGGCATGAAAAACCTTCCTTGAGAAACAGGAGATTAGAAGAACCAGAGAGTTTCGTATGTGGACTTTTTGGTAGGTATATCTGTATGCATCTTCTTGTACCTCCAAGGCTTGGCAAATATTTGGAACTGTTTGGTGATTGCCAAGCCTGTACATTATGAAGGACCTCTGTGTCCAGCTCCATGTGTGGCTAAGTGGTCTTCTCTGACTGTCCATTTGTCCTGGGATCTGACTGGCCTGACGTGAAGATTCTGCTTGAAAGATCTGCTCATGTTTGAATGAGACTTATAGGGAAAGAAACAGCTGCCTTATAGCTCTCATATGGCTGTCTGGAGAAGAGCTGCAGTTTTGCTAAGACTCCCAGAAGTGCAGCTACACAGCATCCAAAGCTGACTGCTCTGACAGGAAGATGCATCTTGGCACAGCCCTCTGCTGCAGGTGATCCTGTGCATCAGCCCTCCTGCCCCTGTACTGCTCATCCTAAATTCTCTGTGGTGCACAGAGGCTATTAAGGGGCATCGACTGCATCTTGAAACCGGGGAAGTCGAGGTGATTTGTGGTATCTGAACTATGGCCTAAACGCTTTTCCTTTTTTTTTTGCTTTGCACTCAAATTTTTTCAGACTCCACATTGTTGGACAAGAACTGCTGCCAGACTTTCTCCTTTGAAGCAGAAGAGAAACACCTCCATAATTTGCTTAGCCAGTGCCAGAATATGGAGGAAGTCTGCCACAGTGCGTGCCCCGATCCTGCTTTGGGGGAATCACTTAGAGCTGTTCCTGTTTTGACAGAGCTCATTTACCTCTCCCTAACTGCTGTAATCTCTTAAGAGTGCAATTCAGGTTGTTAATGAGAATAGCTTCATAAAGAATTTCCATATGCAAATTCCCAGTCTGAACTTTACTACAACAAAGTCTGTGTTGCTGGAATATATTTCTCTGCACCCACAGCCATCATCTTTTATTCTCTGTGCACCATACCCTCCGTTACCTGCTCCGAGCTGCTTTCCGCAAGCTGGAAGTTGTGAGCGTGAGTCTAATTTCACCCTTCAGTAAGCAGGGAATTCAGAAAATTTAGAAGTGCTGGGATCAACACCAGGCACTCACATCTGTGATGGCTTTCAGAGTTAAAGCTGCGTGTGTAGCTGCTACATTGTCATTTGCTCTGAATGGGAACCTGAAACCTCTGCGAAGCCGCCTGCCCGCAGGCAGCGGGAGGCTCTGTTTGGTGTGCCGGAGGGAGGCTGGGTGTAACTTGTTGGAGGACATGCACATGTGTGTGCACATTCTGTGCTGGGCTGTTTCCTGGAACCCTGGCCTTGTTCTGTCTTGTCTCTGGGCTCCTTAACGTGAGGGTCATTAGGACTGTTCACTCTGGCATTTGTTCAGCCACATCCTTCGCTGTATTAGACAATGTCTACCTTGTAGTGTTTGATCCTGATCCAGCAGAAAATCTTCCATTAACGTGACTTCAAGAGAGGAGCACATTTTTCCCGGCCTTGGTCTGTTGGAGTTAATGACAGCGTGCTGCTTTGTACATTACAACCAAATCAAACTTCTTTCATCGGCACCAGCTGCAGTGCTTTATGCCTAAGCCTGGGATGCAGAGTGAAAAACTCAGGGATCCAAGTTAGAGCAGGAACTGACCTGAAGTCACCATGCAGCCTCAGGTCAAGTCTGCACCTATCTCCTGCTGTACTAAGCTGTCAAAGACGATTATCTCAAGAAAGCCTTTCTTGTATCTTTATATCTCATTAATTGGTGGGTCCTGCTCTCTGTCATGTTGGCATCCCTAGAGCAGGAAATGACGTGATGAGTCAAACGGCAGAAATTCAATGTGACCTCTCAAAGAAAGACTAGATTGGTTTAACAAAGGTTGGAGAGGGCAAAGCATGTATGGAAGTGTGCTATTTAGTCTCTGCTGATCTTGATCTCGGGAAATGAAAACAGAAAAACATATGTGAATTTATGAAGTGACATAAGGGCAGAAAACAGCAACACAAAGACACAGTGGGAAAGAGGACTATTTAAGATAGCTCTTGGCTATAGAATGGAGCAAGATGAAATTAAGTAAGTATCAGCAAGATCTGCTAAAGTGTGGAACAGCCTCCAGAAAAAAACTGGGAGAGCCTTTACTTGAGCCACTCAACTAGCCTGAACAAGGTGCTGGAAGAGAGACACTACAGCAAACAACTCTGCAACTGCCATAGGGCTGCAATGATCTAATAGTTCTGTTCCATCTTTAATCTCTGTGATCCTACAGTTAATCATCACATGTTCATTGTGAAATCTCTGCTCAGACCATTTGTTAAGCCTCTATGTAACTAGTGAAAATTTATACTCTCTAGAAGAGGACAAATATAGGAGTTTTCATCCAAAATTACACCAGCCAGTGGGCTTGGAGCCCTAATTTTGCAGGCAGAAATTTGGATCTAGGTCCAAATTCTGTGTCTCTACAATAGGCAGATCTGAAACACAGCCTCTTTGTTTCTGCCTTGTGCCACTGTAGTAGTTGGTGCCAAGAAATATAGATAGTGAATCAGAGATGGGTGTTTTTCCAGAGCAGTGACAGTGACTAGCAGCTGCAAAGAGCTTTGGGTTTTTGAACATAAGGGTGTGAGCAGAGGCTGTTTTTTCCTTACACTGTTTTTCCTTGACATATTTTCCTCACCATTTCAAATGTAGAGGTTGGGTCTTGGGTGCAATGAAGACACAGGTGGCCAGAAGAGAGTTCAGACCATTTGGAGCTACAGGAAATGCTACCTCTTGATTTGTGACCTGCAAAGCATTGAGGAGGCAGGGGCAGCTGTGATCCAGCAATTCGGTTTTGTCACTCTGAAGACGATTATGGATCTGTAAGCAACCCCATGGTACTATGTAGGCTTGCACAGCAATTACTTCCACAATTACTTCTACATCACCCTGCTGGTTGAAAACTTCTAGAATATCCCAGAAATAAGAGTGAGTTTTGGGCTGATGGGTTCTCAAGCAATGAACTATCAGATGAGCTGTGCCCTGTTGCTCTTCCTCAGCCGTGGAGCAGGTGCAAAGAAAAGCCATAGTACTGGTGTTCCTCCTAATCAAAGGCTCATTGCTGGATGTTGCCTGTAAATTGGAGAATGTGGTGATAGCAAAAGGGCTGCCAACAGTGGACTGAAAGGACATTGAGGAGGAAGAGAAATGTGCTGGGTCACGGAACTGGGTGATGAATTGAAACATGTTTCTCTGAAACTTGCTGCCTTCCATCTCTGATTTCAGTCATGGACAAGGAACTTCTCATAAGAGTTTCTATTTCCCTCCTTTATTTCACCACGAGCTTCACATTCCTCTTCCTTTGGTTTCCTTTAATCTGGTCTTCTCCCTGATAGTGCTTCTCCATATGCATGGACTAGTCCTTATGCAGCCACAGTAGCAAACAGACCTACTCTGCTCTTAACCAAAACTTTCTGAACATTTTTATTAATAATTCACTTTTCCTTGAAACATTACCAGAGGGCCCTGACAAACAAATTGGATAACTCTGACTTCCCTTCCAAACTCAGTATTCCATGTTCACTACATGCAGGACAGATAACAGAAGCCAGGTTTTTCCATAAAAGTTGATACTTTGTGCTCCCCACACTGGATATGACAGGATATGGTTCAACAATGTACTAACGTCTTGATGATTTTTTGAATCCACGTTATGCACATTAGTAACATGAGCAGTTCCTGGGAATGAACAGATGAGCTTCTCAGTGGGTTTTTCACTGTGTCAAGCATGGGAAGCTGGAGGAACAGGAAGGAAACAGTTTTGCTTGTAAAGACTGTAATTTTGAGTTCAGATGGTTTCGTTTTCACCCAGAAACTTCATGAACTGAAGTTTTCAAGTGGGTTTTGCACGTGGGTTCATTTTCTTCCCAATGTTGCTTTTTGGGTGCAAAGGGGAGGCCAGGGGGAGCTGAGGCAGCTGTTTTGAGACACAGTGCAGTGCTGATAATACTGTTCATGTTCCCCAGCGCCTGATTCATTGTTGGTGTTTCCAGGAGGAAGAATAAGCAGTTGGTTATCCGTAGACTGCTTCAGGAGATGTATTGCATATGATTCTGCAGACTATCTGATAAAAGGCTAGAAAGCAACTCTGCAAAAATAGAAGAAAGCAAAAAAAAAAAGGAAGAGCTTTGCCTTACCGAGCCTTAGTCATAGCCCAGAACACTTAGTGGAGAGGTCAGATGACCCATTAAAAACCCCACAATTCAGTTATGCCTGGGAATAGAGTAAACTGAGATCAGCAATAAAACAGCTTTTATACAAGTTGGGAGGATGCTGTAACATGCCAGGGTATTTTGCTAGTAGTGCCTTTTGGGGCTGTGTTGTGGCAAGTTACATTTTGCACGGGCTATGTCCAGAAATGATCTTCCTGTGGCGTTTCTTCTTTTTCCATTAATACATTTTCTGCTGCATTCAGCCACGGAGCAGAGGCAGTTTGTGTGCTTGTCTGGCATTCTTAAGCAGCGGAATTGGAAGTCAGGCTAAAGGTGTCCTAGGTAAAAAGGGCAGAGGAGTGCATTAGTGTAGCAGTGTTGCATCTGCCAACAGATACACTGGTTATAAAAAGTTGTGAGCTAAACCCCATCACAATATTTTGTACTATTTTGGGCCCAAGAAGGGATGCCTTTATACAGTCTTTCCAATTATACTGTGTCTTACTGGTCTGTGCCATTCCTGATTTCTTTCATGATCCTTCTCTTCAGTGGACATTTCCTGGAATGCCTCAGGAAATATCCTGTCTTATTTAAGAAGGTTGTCTCTGGGTAGGAGGCAGGGATAGCCTTACCCTTGCCAGCTAACTAACTTCCAAACCCGCAAATTCAACCTCATGATGAGTGCCTGTTGAAGTGGGGCTCTGTGTCCAGGGCAGTCCTCTGATAATGGCCCAATTCATCAGGAAGCAGCATGAGCAGCAGGACCAGGCTGCAGTGTCAGGGTAGCTCTGTTCTCCTCTTGTCCTGACTCTCTCCTGTCTCTCCTGCTGTTGGTCCAGTGTCTGATTGCAGTGGGTTGATCATGGCCAGCTGACAGATGCCCATCCAGCCGTCCTCTTGCTCCCCCTTCTCAACAGGTCAGTGGGAGGAAATAAGATGAGGAAAAGCTCATGGGTCAAGATACAAACAGGGATATCGCTTACCAGTTACTGTTATAGGCATAGCAGTCTCGACGTGGGGACAATTAATTGATAATCTATTAAAACAGATTGGATAGTGAGGAAAAAAATAAAACATCACCTTCTCCCCTTCAATTTTCACAGGCACAACTTCACTCCCAACTTCTCTGCCTCTTTCCCCCTCCTCTTAAGGTGGTGCAGGGAATGGGAAATGAGAGCTGTGGTCAGTCTGGAGAGTTCCTCTTAGACACCCATTCTTGCTCATGCTGTTCCCTTGCTCTGGTGTGGAGTGCTCTCCATGACCTGCAGTGCTGCATGGGTGTCTCCACAGAGGAATCTCTGCTTCGGCACCTGCAGCACCTCCTTCTCACACCTGGGTGTCTGCAGGGCACCTTCTAATTTTCCTCACACAGTTTCCCTGAGGTGCCACCATCTCATCTGTGGAGTTCAGCTCTACCCCGGGATGAGTCCACTGGAGGGAGAGGGATGTTTGACGGGGACCTTTGTCAACTCTGTGCGTGGCCAGGGTCAGAAATCTTTGTCCTTCAGAAGTCACAATTTGCCACCAAGTCAGTCCCTCTCTGGCGCCTTCTGGTCAGTCATTGCCCACGCTGTTGTACCCCAGGGTACCCCAACAATCAGTGGGGATTTCTCAGAGCTGAGAGCAGGGAAGGGAGGGTGTTTTTTCACCCGGTGTGAAGAAATGGCATCAAAAGAGAAGCTGTTGAACAGAAATATTTCAGAGGAAGGCAGGGAGGAGGCATGTGTGGCTGGAAGAAGACTGGGACTGAGGCATTTTGGATTTCCTGAAGCTGTGGGACGTGGGAAGCGCTGTGGGTGACAGACTTGGACGGAGGTGAGGAAGCGGCCCAGCACGGGGTGGGCAGCGGCCCAGGAGGAGCGCCGGCCCTGCTGCGGGAAGGGGCCCTCCCCGGCCCTGAGCAGCCGCGGGCAAGGCGTGTCCCGGCTCCCCGAGGCGGCGAGGCTGGCACCGAGCCGTGCTGGCTTAGCAGGGCTGGCACCGAGCCCCGCTGGCGGTGCAGGGCCGGGCCCGCCATTCCCGCACAGCAGGCCCCGCTCCCCCCGGCTGTGTGAGCCCAGCACGGCCGGGGGCTCCCAGGCTCCTGCCACAGCCACTGCCCGCACCCGGGCAGCGCTGCTGTCCCACCTGCGGCGGCTGAAAGCACCACATACATGCTCACCAGCCTGTCTTCTGACTGTGTTTTGCGTAAGAAACGCAGAGCTTTAGTGTTTTTCCTTCCTAATTAACGATTCATCAAGACAGCTGCAGCTGAGCATGGTTTAAAGTAACACATTAACTTGGGCTGCTGTTGAAGTTTTGCAGATGGTTGCGTTTTGTAACAGATACCAACATGAACCAAACTTGGATCCAAATACCTCCCAGCTTTTAGATCTGGATCCTTTATATTCAGAACGCTTCTACTTAATCATTAGTAAACTAGAATATTAAAAAGGGCATCAAAGTGTGGCCATGAGCTAGAGGTTTTGTTGCAGTGGTTCAACCTTGGCAGTTTCAGAGCCAAAGCTTTGCATAAAGGAGAAATTCTAGGGTAAATGTAAATAACACACGTCTGGAGGATTAGCTGTCTCTTGTCCAGAAATGCCACACCTTGTAATTAAAGAAGAGGCTGTTAGTATGCGACATAGGAATGCAGAGGGTGTGGACCATCTCAGATTTACAGGCTATCAAGTTTATGAAAGAGACTAAATACTGTTTAGTGTTACAAAGGTGGTAAGACCTTTGTTCAGCATTGCCCCAAAAACCTGGCAAGCCTCTGATGGGAAAACACTTTGCAAGTAAGATCTTGCTAGAAAAAACATCTGTAGGAAAAATTCAGTAGGGAAACTCCAGCAGCTTCTGAAATGACTGCTTTTCTTCATGCACTGCAACAGGATAATGATGTATAGGCTGAATGTCAATGTGTGTGTGCAAGTTGCCTACTGTGAACTGGAAAGTTTGACTGAGTATTTTAATTTAACTTTACAAGTATCCATTAAAATAAAAGTACGTGAGTGAATTTTAGTGCCAAAATAAGTGCAAGAGAAGCATTTCAGTATCTGAAAAACAGTATCTGTGATACAGATCTGAATGTAAGCACAGGGCTGAGGAAATAATTTTGGTCTTGTCCTTTGCAGTGAGTTGCTATACCTCAGGATATTTATAGCTTTGTAGAATAATGAATATTAACACTTGTCATGTCACATCCAAAGTGTCATGTTAAAAAAGGGATTTGAACTCTAGAGATTAATGCAGTGAAAATTATGACAACACTTGGTTCAATGAAAGAAAGGCTTTGAGTTAACCATAAAAGGCTCAAAATGGAAAAGGGTTTTCTTCCCCCCCAAGACCACCATGGTGACTCTCTGCTTCCCACCTTTGTGTCCACATCTCAGATCTGGGTAAGGCTCCAGCACTCTTCTACAAGTCAGTCATGACGTCTGTCATTAAACCTGGTGAGTGTTACCGCTGATTTGGTACTCATGAGTGGGCTAGAGAAGAGAATCAAATGCATTAACAGAGTACCAGAAATAATCAGAGACCTTCACTAGCACAGCTGTGTTCACAAGAAGTTTTCATCAGGTCTCCTGCAATGAAGGCAAACTGAAGAGACTTGATTGCCTGACTTTTCTGCCTGGTGGATATGCTGTCTTTTTCATTCTTGTGTAGGCAGAAGTTTCACTTTTCTGGAAGAATCACAGAAATCCCCTTCTCTAAAGGCAATTAGACTTTAAATGGGATAAAGAAACATTAGCTACAGAGCTCTGAGTGAAGGGGGAAGCAGCTGATTCAGATATCTAGAGACTGGAGGGCACCATTATAATTCAAAGCTTGACCTTCAGTTGGATGGTGTTTCCCTAGTCCCTCTAGGACTGGATTTGGTAGTGTCGTTACAGACACACCATTGTGAGACCAGATTTTGCCCAGCTGCTACATGGGCACAAAGAGCTGAGAAAGCTGCAGGGAGCCTCTTCGTTGTGTGTTCCTGGACAGTGGCCAACCTACCATCAAAGGCTGCTCATTCCTTGAAAAAGCACAGGGCTTGCTCCATCCCCCAGCAATGCCACACTGAAAGGTGTCCCAAGCGAGTTGGAAAGGGTATTTCCAGTGCTCCAGTTTGTAGGATGGAAAGGGTTTTCAAGGTGGGCTGGAAAGGGAAGTCTGCAGTGACACAGAAGATAAGCAATGCCTGAATGGGAGGGTGTGAAAAACCATCTCTCAGGGACAAGCTGTAAGGCGTGATAAAGCTTTTAATGAGTAAGCTGTCATCAAATATCTAGTAATCTTTAGTAGTGTGTTTCTGTCTGCCTTTGATTTTTACATGCATTTGCAAAAACTCCCAAAACTCATCTATAAGCTGGACTTCATCTGACCAGCACAATTCTTTGTCTGTCTGTCTCACAAGTTTGCAGCAAATACACTCTAATTCTTATGTAAAAATTCCATGGGAAAATCCAGGAATGACTGCATAACTGATTTGGTATGGCACTGGGCTTTAATTGTTTTCAGATTTCAGTTTTCGAGGCCAAGAAACCAGAACCCTAAATAATGTTTCATTTCTATCCCTCTGCAAACTGAGTCTCTGTGGAATGCACAACTGTAGCACTCAGCACTGTATATAGAAAAGCACTTCCAGTGTCCTGCAGATGTCTGCTCAGTAGCTTCCATATGGCAAATTACTTGTTATTGGACCAGACTCTGCTCATGCTTGTGCAATTCTGTTGCAGTTGGCGAGGAGGTAGCGCAATCACAGCTCGATCTGGCCCATTGGGTCAAATAAACTCTCTGCATACTTGAGTGGGGGTTTCAAGTTGAATAATGTTGCTGGAATAATTTCCACCCCTCGCTCACGCTGATGCAGCCCTGCCTTCCAGAGCAATTGAAAGGCTTATGGGTTCGGTAATAGGTTAAGGGTTTTCTGCCACCTGAGTGCTGGGCGAGGGTGGAAACTCTTGGATATTCTTGGCACAGGAGAAGCCTTTGTTGGCCCAGTGCAATAAACTGGTAGTCTTAGTGAGGCAAAGAACCAGATAATTATAGAAACAAAGTCTTCCTCCAGAAACTGTTCTCCTTGTCAAAGCTGAAATACTTTGGCAGGGGCAGCTTCCTCAGTGTCTCTCAAACTCTGTATTTTTTGTGGCTTAAGGGAACACTGCATTCACTCAGGCTTTTGAGCCACCTAATTCCATTCTGTTTTCTATTTATAATATTTTCCATGCTGGTTTTTTGTGAGACTTCTGTGTGTATGTCTGAAATGAAGACCAAAATTTGAGTTTAGACTCTGCAACCCAGTCTTGCCAGTACTGGCAGTACTGGTGTCTGCACAGCCTGGCTCCATGCCCATTGGTTTCATGCTAGTGGCACGAAGATTTGAGGAGGATATGTTTTGTGATGGTGCTGAGTGATGGCTGGAAATTGTTTCTTACATTCAAAACCTCGTTTTGAGATACTTTTGATGTAAATTTGCTGGCTTCAGGTGAGTTGCACCTGCCTGGTTCAGGTCAGGCCCAACCTAACAAATTCACCAGAATGTCCACCTGAGGATACCCTGAGCTTTAGAGATCCTCCATATTTAACCAAAAACTTTTCAGTAAATCTAAGTTTTGTCCATTTAGAAAAGATGAATTTGACCTAAAGTTTTTAGATAGGTACTGCAGTTAAAGAAGAGTTCAAGCAAGGCTTTAGGGCACTGGATAGATAAGGCAGAAATACAGTGATCCTAACTTGTCCACTTTTGCAAGACAGGCAGTGGGCATACGTAAATAAGATTTGTTCTTTTGGCTACCTTGTTTTGGTTTGCAATTTGCAAATTGTATTTGTAGTTCAGCTAATTTGGAAATGGCAGGAAACTCCAGTCTAGTTGTGAAGAGACACTTGCCATCTGCAGTCTAGCAGTACTTGCCAACTATATGTTTGGGACACAGCAGTCTAGGCAACAGTGGTATCATCTGACCCTAATATATCTGTTTCTCAGTTTATGGTGTTGTAAGCATGTCAACAGAGTAACTCTCAAACATAGCGCATTTTGAAACAAATAAATTATAGCACTAATCTAATGCCTGATTTTGTTTTTCTGACCTACTTAATTAAAAAAGCATCTAAAAATGGAAATGCTGTTTAGCTTAATGTGAAGACAGAACTAGCTTTTTTTTCCTCCCAACATCTGTGTCCAGAAAGGAAGAAAAATCCTGTTTTGACTGGCCTTCCTCCACCAGTCTTTTTTTTTTTTTTTTAATTTTTTTATTTCTTGTCTAAAGCAAAGTAAGTTACATAAACATTCCACCTCTTTCCATAAATTGGCTGCAGTTTCTGAACAATAGAGTTACTGTGAAGAGAAGAAAACCACAGACACACCCCACAACTGTTGGTCACGCAGCCAAAGAGAACTAAAGACGCATTCTTTGAAAGTACCAAAAAGGAAATCCATGGTCTTAAGGCAAGACCTTTTATGTTATGTTTGGAAATGTTTCTCGTTTCTCTCTTTCTTCCCCCACCCCTGCTTCTGCTTTAGCTTTCTTAGTTCAACACGTTGGAGGGAGTGAAATGGCTCTAGACAGAACTTTATTCTTTGTCAAGATGTGTTGATAGTATTTGTCAGTAGTCACTAACCTGAGATGGGATAGTGAAAGAAAACTGAAAAGTGGGGTTTTACAAAGAGGAAAGAAAACATGTTACTAATAATGCCTTTGAGGCTTCCTCAGTATTACAAAAATACTCCACTTGCAAGAAGAGAGAGGCTAAGACAGAAATCACTATTTAAAGCTGATAGTTCTCAGTTGTAGAAGTAATAATTCTCTTCAGAGAACAATAACTCTGCAGAAACATTTGTTTGCCTCTCTGAAGTATCTCAACACGCTTTCCAAATGGGAATTCACCCCCATCATAGCCTGTGTTCCCCAGCTGGGCAAGCCAACACACTAGGAGGTTAGATGGCCCTGTGAGAGTCACGCTACAGCAATAAATACACCCTGAATTACTCCCCTCTGCTGTATACACCAGCCTGTGCAACCTTCTAAACACAGAATACCAAGTGGTTTGGCACTGTCTGTTGATATTCCCTCTTGGAGGCTCTGGGGTTATGATCTCAATGAAGGCAAAGTTGCCGCTGATCTTAGTGGGAGTTAAGCAAGCGTAAAGTCAGCAGAATCCCGCAGGCACCAGGAATGCACAACGAAGCGGTGCCTATAAATCAGCGACAAGGTGTCTGCTGGCCTCCCTCTCGCTGGGATGTGCTGGGGGTACAGCGGCAGCCCTGCTCGCAGCTGTGACACCCAGATGCTCTCCAGGCAGCGAGAGGGCACGGCAGAGCTGGCCAGCTCGCCTTGGCGGCAGCCCGCGCTCCAGCCTCCCCCCGGCAGCCCCAGCCGGGCTCCAGCAGCTGCCCCGCTCCCCCGAGGGCTGCCAGGGCTCCCGGCTGCTCGCCAGCCCTGCCACCGCAGCCCTCCGCAGAGGCAATTCCCCTTGTGCCCCCTGCTCTCACTCCAGAGCCAGCCACCAGCAACAGTCGAATTATCTGCGAGCAGTGTGCCTGCGTTTCTGAGTGCATCTCTGTGTTATCCAGCATATTTTGTGCAGGAAAGCAGCAGAAGCAAGCAAGTCCTATACCGTGTAAGCAAGAAAACAAAATAGCAGTTCTTCTGCCAAGGTACTGAGACATTCCTACAGGATTGGGCCCCCTAAAATACACAGTGAATATAAGCTGCTTCCAGGCCTCCAGTTTAAGACAGAACACAAACAAAGGAGGGGGAAAATGCAGAATTATAATCCCTTGCATGCTATTAAATCCAGATATATACAGAAGCTAAGTGGTTTTATACCCTGCAGTGACCGGTAGTTTCAGTACTCAGCATGTGGACTGAAAAAGGTTAATTTTTTCCTTTTGCCTGCCAAATAATTTCTCAGCTCCACCCTTGGTGTCCAACTTTCCAATCCCTGAGTCAGTGTCTGAAGTCAAAACAACCAGCTGGGCCTCACTGAACCTTTCACTGTGGGAAAGCTCAGCTCAAAATGGCTGCATTGTTTCTCTGTAATCTTATCTTGACTGTTTAATATCCTCAGCAATTCACAGAATTTTCAGGATTGTGTTTTGGCCCTATGGGAAATGCTGACCTAGATGATGTAAAGTTTTTGCTCTTATAAGAGAAAATATTATGAAAAAGTAAACTATCCATTTACTATCTCTGTTGATATAATTTGCCTACCACTTTGAGCAGAAAGCTGCAAGACTGTGGTACATACACCTTTTTTTCACAATAATTCCTTAAACAGAGACAACCTGCTAAGATGAAAGCCATGGAAGTGGAAATGTACCTGTTATAAAGAATATGCCGTAGTAACATCTGCTAACTGAAAATAGTTTGTCCCAAAGTTTTCAAATCCCCTCACAAAACTACTTGTAGGCAAAACATGCAGTATTTATTATTGTCCAAAGATCCTTATATAGGAAAAAAAAGAAAAAAAAAAAAAAAAAAAAAAAAGAAGAAGAAAAAAATGTGATTAAGACTTAAGTTTACAGGACACAGGAAAAAAGTGAGAACAAGAAGAAACATACTAATTTTGGGGATGCCGTTATGTTTTAGCAACACTTCCAAAATTTTGAATATTGAAGTACCGCAAACAAAGGCCATGTTTGAAAAAAGACATACGAGGATCACCAAACGCAAGGAAATGTAGCACTTCAGTGTGAGTGGTGTGTCACATTTTGAAGGCTGGGAGGAAAGCTCTGGGAGTGTTTGCCATGTGTTGGGCAAGCAGGCGTTCCTCCCACTGACGAGGCAATTTTTGTGGTGCTAGCTAGTCTCATGGGTGCACTTGTTGGAGCAGGTGTCAAGGCAGGTCTTGTGGGCTGACCTCAGCTTTGGCAAGGAACACTTGAGGAGAATCCTGTTAGTACAGTTTTATTCTCAGCTGTGAGCTGAAGGCCAGAAATCCTACCTTTGGTGGTGAGGTTTTTTGCAGTCAGTTGCGTGGTGAGAACCTGTTCAGGTACCTGTTGTACAAATTGCTCAGGTCTGCTGTGGATGGCAGTGCTCAGGCATGGTGGAAAGCGAAACCACCATGATAGTTCTCAGTTGTAGAAGTAATAATTCTCTGCATTATATATTAAAGAATTTTTGCAGATCAGGTGGAGGGTTGAGGGTGTGCAAAGCCCTTAGGGTTTGGTTGCTCTGAGCTATCTTGATTTCATCATTAAGAACTTGATGTTCATGCAGTATTTGTGATGATTGATTTATGATGATGTAGGAAAATCACATTCTGGAGCAAGTCTGAAATGCTCTGGTGCTTTTCAGTCATTACAGATGGGTGAGTGCTGCTGGAGAGTAAGCCCTCTGCTGCTGGACCTGGATCCCCAGTCTGTGCCAGTTCCCATCCTGTTTCATGGTCTTATTCCTGTGTATGGTCATTTTCCATTGGTAAGAACTTTTTGTCTATGGGACATGTACACCTCCTCTATTTAACTTGCATCTAACAGTGCAAACTTGGAGTCTAGCCTTGGGGATAGGAGCTCAAGTCTTGAGATATCTGATGTCTGGGTATTGTTTTGTGTGCTCAACTTGGAGAATTATGCTATAAGCATCATTGATGCATAATGCATGTACTTATGTATGTAAATTAGGTTCCTGCTGTTAAACAAATGTCTGTGAAAGAGCTGGTCCTCCTATTTAGGGTTTTCCCCCCCTTAGGGAAAGGAACCCATTTTAGAAAACATAGTTATCAGGATATGTCCAGTTCAAGTTTTCACTATTATTTAGTGTACGTGAAAAATTACCCCTGACTCATTCCTTTGCAACTCAGTGTTTGCACAGCTCTCTTCCCCAATGCTTCTGAGGGGATCCCTCCTCACCAGCCACAAATTCAAAAGATCAACTGTGTTACAACCGCATAAAAAAAGAATGTTGCAATTGTGACCACAGCAAATTTTAACAAAAGATGTGTTGTTGATCTTTACAAAGAATATCAAGGCCTTTCCACAGCTATTTGCTTTGGTGTTACCCCTGGCACTGCCCTTGGGCACCCTGTGAGGAACACGCAGGCGCCATACAGGCAATACTTGGGTTTTTGGCTTTCTTGGAAGCAGTCTGCCAGACGTATCCCAGCGACTATGCAACTGAGAATTCAAACAGATTAGACATGTGTTTTTAAGTGAAATTGGAAATGAGGAGATCAGTGAAGACAGATGCTGCATTATGCATAAAAATCTGCAACTTGGTTAGATTTGAGTTTCACATGACAGTAGGTCCACATAGTGATCTTAATAGAAGATAACTTTCCCTTCTATTGCCTTTTCCTACTTCTCCTGGTCTTTGTATTGCAATAGCCCTGAGCCTTCTTACTGTCCAAATCCAGGTAGGTCTCAGACCTCAATTCATGCAAGGCTTTTATTTATTTATTTATAATTTATATATATTTATAACAAGGCTTTATCAGTTTGTGTCATCCTTAAATCAAAGTAGCCCACCATAAAAATTGCAGCAACAGGTAAACCCTTGGAACTTATCTGCTGGCACAGCTGACACAAAGTCACAGCTGAAGGGCATGTTCCACCCTGCAGATATGTGAGGTAACTGGGCACTCCGATAGCGTTAGGAAGGAAGTTGTGTGAGGACTTTTGGGCTATCATACTACTGAAAGATGAACTTGAGACCATTGCTTCCAGTCAAGGTAGATTTATGTTTGTGTTGCCTTGCAGCTTCTAATTTCTAAAAAAACCCCCCATCTTTCCTAGTGCAAAGTTGCAGCCTGGTATAGAAATATTTGCATAGGCAAACATCCCTATCTTTTCAAAAAGTGCTGTGTTTGTGATAGGCTGTGGCCCAGACTCAAATAGCTACCTGAACTCTTGATATCAAAGCTACAAGAGATGCACTCCCAAGTGAATCAGAAACATTGTTTTTAAGCTAAATTATGCAAAAATGTCCTTATATAGTTTATGATTCCATTAAAACTTTACTCCATTTCCTTGTTAGTTGAACCAGGCAAGTTTGTGATACCCTCAGCTGTAGTATAATCTGCTCGTATTCCTCACTGTGTTAATTTTTCTCACAACTATGTTATTTTCATTCAAGAGAGTTTATACTTATTTAACTTCAGCCAGAAGCATCAGCTCTTTCTACTTGAAGTCCCCAGTCATGCACTTCCACTGTTTTTCCTCAGACCAAAACATAAGCTTTGTAAACCTTACCACCTTCTACAGCAACAAAAACATGTTGTATTTTCCAGTAAAATGTCTCAGGTGCCAAGCACAACCCAACTGGCAGTCTGAAGAAACTGTCTCCCAAAAAGGTTGGTGAATATGTGCAAACATGAGCTGTTTTTCTAAAGGCACTTGCCAGAGCCCTTCTGACACACCAAGCTTAGAAAAATATTTGGCATCAAGCCCTTCTTCCAGAATTTCTCCTTTTGCAGGCAGTGGAAAATGCCTTCTTTTCATGTATTCAGATCTTCTGGGTCAGTGCATAGGCAAAGCTTTCTATCTTTAGTTCAGCAATGGCTGGCAAACACACCCACTCTTTCAGCTTCTACTCACGATACCATTTCTTGTGTAGCTGGACCATTTCAGCTCCACAACTCTCCCTTAAAAGGATATTTCCTAGGGTAGGGAGCTGTAGGGTGCGTGAGTTCTTTTGGTTTTTTTCTTTACCCCGGGGGATGTGTTGTCCCCTGCATCTCCAGCTTGCTACTCCTCCTGTGACAAGGAACTTACAGCATTACATAACAGAGATTATAAACCTCTGCATTAAAAAAAACATATGCCATGTACTTTGAACAGGTTCAAAGACTGGGAATGAGGATTTCTGAAAGCCAAGCAGACGTGAAGACTCAGGGAGGTGAGGGAAGAAATGAACTAAAGTTACTTCTTGTGCCACTAAGCTATCACAACAATCTGACTGTATTCATGGATGTCTCTGTTTCTTCCCATCTGGCTTGCACGTCTTCCTGTAGACTTCCTGAATTTCATCAGTTACCTCTTGTACGCCATATCCCACAATGGGGGCTTTCCCTGTATTGCAAAATGTGAATTTCTGAAGTAAGCATTGTAAAAATTCTGAAGACGTCCACAGTAAGCTAGTAAATAGGGAATAGAGCAAGCCAAGCTCATATGAAGGCTTCTCCAACTATGCTTTCCAGGCATATCTGCCACCCAATTCTGAATTATAACAGAATATCACTTGGGTTTATGACTCTTTCATGAAAAACAGTGTTGGTCTCTGTCAGAAGCCATTGACCCAGCATGAAGACTTTCAGATTAGATTGGTCACATAAAACCCAAATAACACTTGTGACTTTTTGCTAGTTTTATCTCTTGCTACTCATATTTAAGTCATTACAGAAGTCATGATGAAAAACCCCACAGGTTTATTTCTGTGGAAATCAGGGTGCAGTATCAATAGTCTTTTATTGCTAAAATCTTTATGCAAAGTAACACATTTCTCTAGCAGCTGATCACTGTTTTTTTTCCCCATAATATCCTTATGCTGGCAGAAACAGGTGACAAAGAAATGCAAAATAAAAATAAATTTGGGATTAAGTTCCAAAGAACAATTCCTTAAACAAGATGTTTATAACTCAAGCTACTCTGTAGTCATTGTAAGTCATATATGGCCATATATTCTGCATGCACTGGGGGCAGTGTGATTCCATTTCATTTAGCAGATCTGAATATTGCCAGCATTTGTAGAGTCAAGTGATCCTGCAAATATTTAATCAAAATCCTTGATGTTGTAATTGTCCAGCTACTACATAAATACATCAAGGTTCAAAGGCTTTGCCGCATCATTACCAAATTAACAAAACCAATGACATTTTTCTGTGCAGAAGGGAAATCTTCATACCTAGTCATACCTGCTAATAAAGCTCCCTTTTCAATTAGGCTTTAAAGGATCAGGTTTTTTTCTTTTTTTTTAATTTTTTTTTTCTTAATTTTTAAATTTTTTAGATTTGAATTGCTGGAGTTTCCCAGTCCTCAAATGCTCAACTGAAGACTGGATGGAGGCCAGGTCTGCTAACATACGTTATATTCCTTCACCATAGTGAGTTACTATGCAGGCAGGGAGCAACATAGTCTAATGTAGGCAAATCCTGGATGAACACTTGTTCCATGAACCTAATTTCTGGATGGCAGCAAAAATAATTACTCAAAGTCAGAGTTATTGCTGTGTGCTCTGACTGATAGTAAATTAATAAAAAGTGGGGTGTTGGGTTTTTTTTTCTTTTCACTTGTAGCTGATAATGAAGCATAAAGTGTCTTCCTGAAAGGTCTTTTCTTAGCTGTAGAGAGCCATAAGAGATAATGAGACGTGGTCCTTTCTGATTTATGCCGGCCTACAATTTCTAGCAGCTGTTTGTCTGATTTGTTCCTAAAAACCTATGAGGATGGGAATTGCACAGACTCCTTTGGTAACCTGTGCCTGTACTAAACTGTCCCTTTAGCAGCTGCCTGCTCTCTGATGCCCTGAAACAGGTTTGGCTCTTCAATTTGTTTGCTCTGCGGACATAGCAGGACACCAGTGACTCATCTTAAAGCATGCAGATAATACGTGCTTTTCAGGGAAGAACATATTTGGATGAACAAGCTGTAAAACTGCAGTTTCTTCCTTTTTCTATTAAACTGTTTGGCAAAAATAGGTATTAGCTTTGCTTTCCTGTTAAAAAAAACAACTGTTTAAGAACTCTGTGGGAAATGGTCCCACCCAGCTTGCAACCCAGCTGCTTGTCAATGACTGTAAGTTATCCATGGGCCAGCTTTTTTTTCACATCCCTGCAACTGTCCTCCTTTGTGTGCTTGTGCTATCTTGCACACAGGTTGCAGTCAAGCTGCTTTGTCCCTCTCAGGTGCCTGGGCTCAGTGCCCATGAACTCTGCCTGGCTGTGGGGCCAGCTGTTCTCTCCTAAGGGTCTGCAGACCTTGGATAGGTATGGACAGGATAGTCCTCCCAGGCAAAAAGAAAAATTTCTTTGCGATTCTTAACAGAAACATGAAATAGAACATAACAGAAATAGAGAAACCCTTCTATGTCCCTGCCAATTTGTATGGTAGCAAACAGAGACTGATTATTTCACACAGCTTGGTTGGAGCCTGTTTTTCTCATCTGTTTCCCATAGTAGTTCCCTGTCAACTACCAGATCTTTAAAAAGTAAGTCACTTTTGTCCCTCTGTTTCAGTTTCAGAGGCCTTTGTTGTGTCCTGAGTGTGGAAATGTGGATTTTTGGCTTGAAACTGGAAACTAAAAACAAAAACCCCAAAAAACCCCAAAAGAAGAACCCAAAAGCTTTTCCAGAAATTAAACCACCACAACTAAAGGATGTCTGGGATTTTTTATATAGTCTTTATACATGGTCTGTTATGTGACCATGCTTTACAATGATTTTATTTTAGTAAGCTTACTTTTTTTTTATATATTGAAGTGAGACCCAAAACTTTCAATAGACTAAAATTCACTTAGATATTGTCTCAACTAGCTTAAGTAAAATTCAAGTTCCTGCAAAATGCCATTTTCCCTGGAGAGTTCTGTCTGTCAATGGCAGTTAAATAAGTAATAGACAAAACAAGTGCTTCCAATAAGGTTGCTTGAGGATTCTCTCCACAGGCAATATGATATACTGTGGGCTTGGGAATTTGGTGTTAATTCCTCTTAGAATAAGCACGATAAAACTGTAGGCCACTTACCAAAGCAGGAATGTCCCTCAGTGCAAATACACTTCCAGTCACCTCCCAGACAAACAGAAAGCCACAGGAGAGAGAGAGCAGTGTAGCTGGTGGGCAGCACATGGCCTCTCTTGCCACCCTCCCCCCAGTCACTGCATAGGGATGGCCCAGGGTGAGGATGCTCCATGGCACACAGCAGAGTCACCCTCTGTGGCACAAAGGGCCTTTTGATCACACCTATTGCAGCTTGATGCAAGGGATGGCTCACAAAGATATGTATCTGCATCTCCCACACTTGCAGGACTTTCAGGCTGTTGGCAGAGTGTGAGGGGGCACACTGGGCTGCTTGGAAAAAAGAGACGTTTGGCACAAAATGGAGAGAATCTAGGTGGAGGGACTGTCTCCCGTGAAAGTGGGTAGTGTAATGAGAGAGGAGGGAGTCACTTTTACTGAACAAGCAGCTGGGACAAGGGTGTGATGAAAGAGACTTAAATCCAAACCAGAGGCTTGTCTGGCAATCTTTGATCTTCCTCAGAGGTCTGGTCTGTTTTCTCTGCAGACCCAAGTACCAAAGAGCTTTGTGTAAATAAAGAGCTGTTTCCATTCTTCTGGGGATCAGGAGACTGTACAGTATTTGCAGGGAGAGAAACCACTAAAAACATTGATGGTAGTGTGTGTTTGTTTAATTTGGTTTTTCCCAGTGGGGTTACAGTTTCCATTGATTCGTGCTGAATTTAGGGTTTGTGATCTATGGCAATTGTACAGTTTCACTCCAACAGAGTTTTATTCACATATCAGATGATACTTAATGGATGTTTGGAATCCTAGAAGTATTTTTTCCCTATATCTTAAGCTGACATTGCAATGCTTGTGCTTTCCTCTCTCTTCATGAAAATTCTGATAATGTGATAGCATGTTCTGGTAATAGATAGGAATATTAAAACCCTTTTTTTTTTTCTCCTTTCTTTCTTTGACCAACACTCCGTTAGTAAAGATGGTGAGTTTATTCTTTACCTCAGTTGGTCCTTTCAGCCATTTATCTAATAATATGATCAGTTATTGGATGATATTCCCTTCAGTCAAGTTACATGCTTGCCTTTCTAAATTTAAAGCTTGGTCAGTGAGCACAGACTCTGGTAGGAATCCATCAGTCAGCAAGTTTGTTAAAGGTGTGATGTTGTCAGCAATTCAGTTTCACAGTTTTCCCTGTGCTGCAGTACTGTACAAGGAAAGCAAAGTAGCAAGGGAAGTGTGTATGTTAGGGAGGATAAGAGTAGAGCAGAAAGCTTCCTCATTCTCAAACAAGTGGGAATTCCTTCTGATAACATGGGATTACAGTGGATTTACAACGAGGACATTGAGTTTTACTAAGTCGGTGTATCAAAGCTTTTTCTCCCCATTGTCTGCTGGTTGAGTGACATTTGCCTATTCTGTTTCAAATGAGAGGTTGGAAGTTGGTGTAGGATTTTGCTTGCCAAAGCTTGTGAAGTGAGAGTGTCTGGAAGGCTGAGGGCTAAAGAAAGGGAGCCATGTGCACATTCTTTTTGTACTGTGGAGTAAGGAGGGGCTCTCTTGGGAGAGCAGAGACCTGGAAGGCACAGCACATGTAGGCAGGATCCTGCTCCTTGCTTAATTCAGCTGTGTTTGGGGACCTATACCATAAGGCCTCATATTAAAGCTCTGGCTGTTTATATTGGTGTGGCACAGTGCTGAGGTAGTCACCCAGCATCATCCATAAGCTAAATGGGGCTTGAGAGCACCCATTCTGACTAGAATTTATGGTGAGATCTTCATCATCAAGTCTGCACAAGGAGCTCCCTGCACTTTTCTGATCTTTGGTTCCCAGGAGAGAATAGTTCTTTATATCCCACTGTTTAACTCTGGAAAGTTAAATTAAATGGACAGTACAAAATCAAAATACAAAATGACATTATTGCTAAGATGTGCCTTTAATTTCAGAGTTGCATGCTGTGGCAGATTGTGACTGCACTTTTGTCCAACAACTTAGATTTAGGAGGCTAAATAGTAGGTATGTGTTCAGGGGAGCAAGGAGCTAGAGGTCAATGGCATTGATGTCACATTCACTTTGCCTCTGTAAGAGAATTAATTAGGCTTCACACAGGCAGAAAAGTCAAGGGTTGAATTGGTGAATGAAACCAGAATGAAAGGCAACACATATTGCATATTTACTCATGTTTGCTGAAAATCTGATTGAGTAAAAGACAGGCCACATTCTCTTTTCTTTGAACCTAAGAATGGCTTAGGGACTCAGAGCAGAAATTTGTCTATTCCAGTGTCTCATTTGTGATATGGGCTAATAGCAGAGCCCTGGGTAAAATGTTTAAATACTAGAGAAGCATACAGTCTTACTCCTCTCAGTATAGCCTCCCAGCTTCTGGCAACTGGGGTTTTTTCAGCCAGAGATTGTGTCCTCATCTCTGTGCTGAATGGAGTTTTACAGGGCTCAAAGTCACTTCATTCGAAGAGCTGTTTTCCCTCTTGAGGATGGGACACAAAAAGGCTGTAGAAATACAAAATGACCAGTTCAGCATGAGCTGGTACTTACCAATTCTATGTTGTGGAAATGAGTTTAACTTTTTTGGTATTACTCATGACTCTCACTTCTTCAGTGTTACTAATTTTTCCTACAGATGTAAGAAAACTGGGCCTTTTTAGTGTATTGTTTAACAGGTAATGCCTGCGCACACAGCAAAACCTTTGGATTTAGCATATGTGGTTTTATAGTCAGAAGCTATTAACCTCCACCTGTTACCAATATTTTTTTTTGTCAGAAACTAAATTAAAATTAAAATATATGAAGATTGCCAGTGAAGTCTGTAATTGGTGTGAAATGAGAATGAAGTGCATTTTGCATCACTACCTACATGGCAGTTTCTGGTATTTCAGGTTCTTCTCCTGACCAAGGATTCAATGGAAGCAAAAATGTGCAAAGAAAACAACTCTTTGTATGAGTAACCAGAGTCCTGGATATGCATAAACCAGAAGTATATTTGCTTAGTTCCTCTATCCTTTCTAAAGGGAAAGACATAAACAGTTTTGGTGGAATACTCAATTTCATCAAGCCAAATACAAGGAGAAGCAACATTTTATATTCCTTAATTATGCAAACTTTCCTTTTGGCTGCATGCTATACATAATTCTGTGTGTGCCCAGAAAGAAAAAAATCAGATAATCTTACACATGCCCCAAAGACCTTTCCTCTCCACCACCCTGTCCCCCCATCCTCACCCCCAATATGGGTCTTTTCCAGTTGGTTCTTCAGGTGACTCTAAGGGGACTACTTGTACATTGTCATTATTGTGGCACAGGAGCACACTGTGCTTGTACCCTTGCCCAGTTCCCAGAGATTTCCTTTCAAATCAGATTGCATGATTAGATTCCAGTAAAAATCCTCAGCCTCTATATTACCATGAGTTCTGTTCAGGTTTGAAATGTAATTTGGTCCTTTGTAGAAAAGCAGAATTTTCAGACAAAATGTAATGCTGTGATCTGATCTAATGAATTAGACTCACTATTTTAGTAAGTCACAAAAAAATTGGGAGTATTCTCTTTTTGGTAATCCTTTCTTGGAAAAAGTAAGCTCTTAATAAATCTCAGTAGTCATGGATGGAAATTCACCTTTCCAAAGTTCTAGATTTAATTAGACATTAACTAATACAACTGCGTATAGATTAGTCAAGTCAGCTCTTTTCCATATTTGTGTGGAGGAGATTCCCAGCTCTGTTTAGGCTTGACTGGTTGTTTACTGTAAACGACATGTTTGCACTTCCATCTGCAGTGTGCAGTGCAAACACACTGAGCCCACTCAGATGCTGGGATCAGTTTAAGTGTAGTGGTCTGGAGATGAGCAGAGGGCTTACCCAACCTTCTTGCCAGGCTGGTCTGCAGCTTGACCCTGCCCAGCATTGAGTAAACTCGTGTAAAGCCAGCTCAGCCATCTCTGCACTGCCCTAGAGTTGCAGTGCAGACATGCAGTGCAGTGGTTTAGTGGTGCTTGATCCTTTTCTTATGTGCTCTTTCAGTCAACCTGCTGAGGGGAGCACCTTGCACCAAAGAAAACATGAGTTTTCCCTGTATACTTTTCTGCTTTCTTCATGCTTTAGTGCCATGCCACAAGCAGCTGTAGTTTTCTCCAGCTGTATTATTAGAGCAGTGCAGCTATGGAAATGTGACTACAACATTTAGGAAGTCTTGCTAGCTTCAGTCTTATGGTGGGCTTTTATCTTTCCATGTGATGGGGAGTATGAAGTTGCAATCATGGAAAAGATATCTGATGTTATACCAAATGGAGGTATTCAAACCCTTAGTTGCATTTATTAGGAGCACTTACCTGTGAAATTGCTCATGATACCTTTTCAGGATGGTTTTTTCCCATAGTAACACTTTGTGGAGCTGTAAGGATATCTTTTCATACTCAAAAGTACTAGCTGGAGCCTTACGCCCAAGCACACTTATAAATACAAATTAATATTTCCACAGAGGTTTATTTAATTCTAGAGATCCAAACACATAATGTATTAAGGGCTACCAAAATTGATAAAGTACTTTAAATAAAATGCTTTTGTTCAATTATTTCCTCTCTCTGTTCACAGGACACAACTCCAGTGCTTTGACAGACATTTTCTTGATACTGAAAATCTTCATGTGTGCATGTTGGAGAGGCTGTAAAAATGTATACAAAGGTACTTACTAATGTATATAGTGCTCAGAATGGTAACAAAGAAGTCAATTTGACATCTTGTTCCCCAGAAGACCATGCTCGTAAAAGTTCTAGGATGTAAGTTCAAAAATCCTCAGAAGTTCCTCACCACAATTTATGGGAAGTCAACTGTGTGAATGTGTATATACAGTGTAGATCCCTGTGAGCCGTTCAGCCTCCCTGGATTCTCTTCACACACTAGGAAACATTAATTTAGATTTTCCTAGCTTCTTTCTTGGAGACTTTGATTAGTGAATTAATTAAATCTGTTGGTATTTGGAATATAATTTTTCAGAAGGGATATTACACAAAACTCCATTAGGAGGGTATTGTATTTCTGAAATAGGTTACCCAGAGAGGTGCTGGAATCTGCTCACTTGAAACTTTTCAAGGTTTGGCCAAGTCTTGGCTCTGCTGAAATACTGCCTTTCTTTCCACTGGTGTTTTCTATTTTTCTATGCAAAATACTCTGCTTTTCCCTTTATGTATATACACCATAATTTTTGGTATTTCGTGTAGTTTAAGACCAGACTTGACCAGAGTAAAAATTTAGTCTAATCATCTGCATTACACAGAGTACCAAATTTACCAGGATTTCCTGCTGAAAGCTGTCTTGCAGTCAACTGGCCATGTGCACTGTAATGAAGAAATTCAGTCTTTCTTGAAGAATTTTGGATGGTAGTGCATGTCCTAGTAATGTGGAGGGTTGACTGAGCAGAGAATTATCCTTACAGATGCTAATCTGAAGTTTGTCACCAGAGTTTTTCAACTTTTATGCATTGGTTTCTGTAGTAACTGATAAAATCTTCCTCTGCAGAGTTTACAGTCCAAGTTAAGACATTGTTTAGTACATTTAAGTCCATTAATTCCTATTTATAGGAATCTCCTTTTTTTTCCCATATTATTTTAAGGTGGCTACAAGATTCAGAACTCCGTTATGATTTGTATTGATACAAGTCTGTAGAAGGTTAGTTAAGGGACATTGTTTCTGTCTGCTGCTATGGTATGAAGCAGTAGAGTGGAATTTTTGGAAAAGCATTTATACATATATGTATTTTAAATAGCTGTGGCTTCAGAAGGGACTTTAGGGTATGTTCTTTGGAAAAAGATAATCAGTTCAGTTCATTTTCTACTCCTCACATTGAGCAAGATTAAATTGTATTCCTTATCTACTGACATCCCCTTTTTAGACTAAAAACCTCTTCATAGCAAAGAGCATGATTCTTGTTTCCTTATGAAATCACTTACTGCCCCTTCAGGTGCTATCAGATAGATAAGGGGTGCAATTTACAGAGAAAAATCTTCTGAAAACAATTACAGAATCACAGAATAGTCTGAGTTGAAAGGGACCCAGAAGGATCATTGAATTCAACTCCTAAGTGAATTGTCCATACGGGGCTCAAACCCATGACCTTGGCACTGTTAGCACCACGCTCCAACTGAGCTAATCTCAGACTGATAGTTGATTGTTATAGATCAGTAAAAGTGTCTGTAGGAAAAGTAACGGGAGAGAAAGTATTCCAGAATTAACATGGAATGAAAAAATCTGTTTTTTTCTCAACCTGCTCAAAATGGGAATCTATTCTATGGCCTTTCCTTATCTTCCTGGATCAAAATATGTGTAAACATAATTCCTGATGTGATTCCAATGATATTGTCAAACATTACCATTTTGAGGACTACCGTGGCCATATTGTTGAGGGTATCACACATTGGTTCACCTAACATGTAATCTACAGTGTGGGTCAAACCCAAGGCTGCATTACTGGAGCCTTTCAAGGTCCCCCTAACCAAAAGAAATACTTGGACTGAAAGGAATCAGCTGTGGTGTGAAAAATACTGTAATGCTGGGGAGGTGTGAGGGCAAATCCAGACATGGATGTGATACCTCTGGGCAGGGGGGGTGGGAGTTACACACCAGTGTTCAGTGTTGTGTTGATGCATCATAATGAAATAATGAAAACTTAGTGTTTCATTTTTTCATTGGTTAAGTGTACTGTCATTTGATACCCTGATGGAGAGCTTTCTGCAGGGGAGGGGTTGAGCCCTGTGAAACCTCAAAGCACTTTCTTTCCATTGTGGGCAGCTCAGTTAAGCTCTTATTAAACTCAGCTTTTTCTAATTTTGTAATTCACCTCCAGACATTTGCTTTTGCTCCAAACACAATATTAGCTGTAGATGTTTGTCTGTGTTTGTGGTGTGGGTTGTTTCATTGTTGTTGTTTGGTTATCCTTTTCTACTGTTGGGTATCAATTAAATATTTTATCCTTCTTTGGCTATAAAATAGCTTGCTAATCATCAGAGTAATGTTCTGAATTCAGGATTTAATTGAGGTCTATGAGTGAAAAGTACATGTATTTAGGTACATTGGAAGTAATGTGTTCTTATTGCAACTTTTGTTTACATACAATGATCTATAAGCTCTAAAGATCTTCTGGCACTGAAGACAAAGTTAGTTGAAGCAAATTCATTTCAATATTATTTCTTAATCCACCAGAACATGCTTCCCTTTTCCTAGAGTAAAACCCTTTTCAAGTCAGTTGTTTGAAATGTATGAAGTGACGAACTGCAGATAGCAAACTGAGTATTTGTTTGAGTTCATGCTTATTACAGCAGTGTTCTGGAAAGTGTTTGTGCTTAGGCTTTTAATAAACTCCCTCTAGAGATCAATTACCGTGATTTGTCTAGTTACTATGGATAAGAGGTTTTGGGGGGTTGTTGTTGAAATGTTTTTGTTAAAGTGGAAGAGTCTTGAATGCTATTATTCAGGCAGAATAAAAAGCAAATGGGAGGCAGAACACAGAACCTCCAAAGAAAAATTATAATTGAAAAGGTAAAAGGACTCTGCAACATTGCTAGGTCTTGTAGGACAATTTTGTCTGTGTGTTTTAGGCTTGTTCACAGGTAGCCCAGAATGTAGGTCAGCAGGGGAAGATTTGTAAGAAGGAGGATAAGCAGCAATAATACTCCTGACAAAGTTCTCTCACTATAAGGTTTCAGTATAATCAAAACCAGTTTAGCATTTGAGGAAAAGCACCATGAAATGGAGTAATGGAATTAGCTTTTATGTTTTTCCAGGAACCCAAACCACATTTCCTGTCACAACTGTATATTATTAATACAAGGCATCTGCTAAGTCGGAGCTGCCCTAAAATGTGCACACATGTAATACGTCTGGTTCAAATAATTTTTTTTAATGTTTGCCGTAAAAAACTAAAGCAAGATACTGCCTCAACCCATCATAAAAAAGAGTATGATTTGGAATACTGCAAGTTTTCAGCATGGTCTCACAGACAGATAATAGAATTCTGTTAATTTAGCTGTTACAAGACTGTTACTGCCTGCATTTTTATGTCTTGCTTCCCTTTCATTTTGTATTCTGTGGCTGCAGCAATTAGTTTCCAGTCATAGAAAGAAATGAGCAGCTATCTTGAAACTCCCTCTGTTTCCCAGCCCCCTGTCGTTTAGAACTGGGTGTAGAAGGTTGTTTGTTGTCTGATTTTTGGGGTGGTGATGGTGACACATGTCATCTTTTCTCGTGTTGTAACCAGCCTCCACAGGCTTAAGGCAAAGGGCACGAAATCTGCTAATGAAATGAGATCATTCCAGGAATATAATGTCTGGAGTATGATTTCCCAGGGCACTAATGCCCTATACAGAGATTTTTCCATATTAATACCCATTCTGAAAAAAAATCTATTACTGCATTTCCTTATAGATTGATTCAACATATACCAAGAATGACTGAGACTTCTCTGAGAGCAGGCAAGCCTGAAAGTCTGGCACCAAGTCCTGGATTGTGAATCAGGGGAAGACGACTCAGAAATTCTCGCATAGTTTCCCTAGCCCTCTCCCAAAGGCCTGTGTGGAAGGGCTCTGGATGGTGTCACAGGTATCTGTCCCTGCGTGCTGCTCCTCTCATGTTAGTGTCTTTAGTATGTGCAACAGTGGGAGAGCGTACCTGAAATCCCACTTGGTCATGTTAGATGGCTTCTCAGAGACCTCGCAGACTGGCATAAACTTCAGTCAAAGGCAGCTGTAAGCTGAGACAACCCAAGAACTCTGACATGGAGATCAGTTGCCTTGTACAGCTGGTCAGCTGGTTTTCCAGCCCTCATGTCCTGTCCTGCTATAAAAAGGGGAGCCATGAAGGATTCTTTTTGATAGATTTCTCAGACAAAAACAGAGCACAAATACAGCACTATTATATCTGAGAACTGTTTATTGATAAAGGGTAAGTGTTCCTACTAAAGGGGGATAGAAAAGAGAGTGGGGGGGATGATGATGTCGCTCACAGCCTGATCGTGGAAGCTTTCTCTGCCCTGATGGGCTGCCAGGTGAAGTTTCCCCAGGGGCAGGGCTGCCAGCACATGCACAGCTCTTATACGAATCCTTCACCTCATGTGTAACACATGTTGAGGCATAAATAAAAAGTAGATTGGTCCCTCTCACCTAACCAATTCATTTTTTGCTAACACCAACCCAATCTTCTTCCTCTCACGTTTGTGGTGCTTGACCATTTTAGCCTTGGTCTTTTCTCTGTCCCATCTAAACAGCTCCAACCATTTCCACAAAATGTGCCAAGAAAAATATCCTCCCAGCACTTTAAAGGAATTGTTCTTACTGAAAAATGAAAACATACTAAAACAATGTACTAATTTGAAAGCAAACCAATGGGAGATCCCAAGTCTGAACAACAGTTTAATAGGAAATTTAAGATAAAGGCAATTATACAGAAACACTGGCTTAAACTGACAGAGGATACAACCTGACACCCTGTTGGTCAGGGTGGTGGTAGCAGTGCGATTACGTGGTGGCTGCAGTCCTGTTGAAATTATAGATGTGGTTCTGTTGAAGCAGTGATCCTGTAGAAGGGTCTGGTCTTCCTCTGAAGGTCCAGTGGTGATTATGTAGCTCTTGTCCTCTGGGAACTCGGTATGCAAGGCTGCTTGTGGTGTTCCAAACCTCAGATTATATCCAGGTAGGAATGCTTGGTTCCTCCTCTGGGCGGAGCATTTCTCAATGGGATGATGTAATTTTACGAGTCATGCAGTGAGACTCGGTGGCCCATTAGCAGAAGATTGCCCCCAGAGGGAGTTATCAGGGATGAGTCATGGAAGAGATAAAGAATGCTGCCCCATGTGTTTTTAACAGCTTATGAAGATGGTGTTAGAACACATACTTCTGGTTACATCTTACATTGTAACCTAAGACAAACAAGCAGTTTGCGATACCTCTCTTCTGCCCTTTTAATTACTGAGTTTCATCTTTTTTCATCCTTGGTTTGGTGTGATCCCTTGGATGTGTTATACTTAATTTAGGGATTCTGAGATTAAAAGGACAAAAGTCTTAGCTAGTTCATGTCTGCAGTACTTTGCAGGTTTACACCAGACAGCATCTAAATTTGCAGGTGCTAAAAGCCCTTTTACAGTGTAATCAAGTGACAGTTCAATTGGAGGGAGTAACCTGCCACTCCAGCTGTACAGCTGGTTTGAGCCCTGAATATTTTGGCTGTGAAATAATAATATTTTATAACCTATTTTTTAGAAGTAGATTGGAGGATCTGAAAGCCCGGCTGGGTGTTTTGAGGTTGGAACATCTACCAGGGTAAAGATTTTGCCATTAGAGTTAATTAATAATTTCCTTGGTTGATGAACCAAAATCAAATCTTGCTCATCCAGTTCAGATTGTGTAAAAAGAAAACATTGTTTGGAATTTACTCTCCAATGGGGTTAATTATTCTTTATATTTTACCCATCACATTATAAACCTCTTAAGAGAAAAGAGAGAAGAAATGTTCTCATTAAATTATGAAACAGGCATTTTTTCTGACAAGTTGCTCTTCCTTTGAAGAAGCTAATATGCAGTGATGGAAATTGTAAAGGATAAATAAAATAGCTTTGTACAGAACAATTTACTTAAAATTACACTGTCAAAGAGCTCTTCATAATAACTAAAAAAAATACACAATGTTTGTGATGAAAACACTATTGAAACTGCAACCTGCTTGCTCACCTGGTGGTATTTTCATGTTCCTACTCAATGAACACACTCTGCATTTTGTTATTGTAAGGCTGCCTGGGAGAGCTGGGCTGGTAGCATTGATTCTTTCCTTAAAAACAGAAGTCCCAGTTGAGCAAATCAGTTCTATACAGCAATGAAATAAGAAAATACTTGAGCATGCTCTCAAGTTCCATTAATTCAAATTATTTTCTAGCCTGGAGAGTAAAGGCTCCCTAGTAGCTACACATACTTTTGCTCTCTCTTTTTTTTTTTTTTTTTTTTTTTTTTGCAGTAGGACCAGACGGTTTGGGTACAGTACCTGTGTGTCGGGGTGAAACAGGATGGGAGTCCTCTCCTTAGTAGCTGTGTACACATAGCTCTGGTTTCCCTGTGAGAGCAGTGTGTGTTGATATCCATGGGAGAATGGACTGCTTGGATATAAGAGAGTTACCTCTTGTACAGGACAGAGTGAAGTTTTACACCTTCAAAATCAAATTGTTTTGGTACCATGCCAATTCCAATATGAACTCCCTTAGAAGGTAGACATGGCCAAATGAGGCTCGTATGGACCATTATGAACCTGGACTTTTTCTCTCAAAGAGTAATTTCATCATTCCTGCAACCCCATCGTATAAGTGTTCCTGATGAAATGTACCTCTTGGCTGCCAGGTGAAGAAATAACTTTTCCTTAGTTAAGAGCTCTGTCCAGATGAAGAAAAGCAGATCCATACTTAGCAGATATATTTATATGTAAGAAACACTGTAATTTAGAGCTGTATGATGTTCCTACCTGAACACATGTAAAAAAACTTCCTTCTCATAGTTAGAAAAAAACTTGTCTTAGCTGGGAAATAATTAATCTGGAGAAGTGTAGTTTGAAGTAGGGAATAGTTATGTTCTTCTCTAGGCCTGCTTGCCTGCCAAAGTGTTAATGAGGGGCAGAAAATGTTCCAGAGAAGTTCATGTCCAATTTTGGTGGTACTGTGGTTATAGACTTATAACAGTTATATGAGGACAGCTGTAAGACTAAAAGGTGATTGTACCAGTTTGACTGAAGTCCCCTGAACAACTTGTCCGTATTTTAAACAAGCTTCCCTGACCTATGCCACAGCTCCTCCTATGTGCTCTCCCTCAGCTGTAGCATTTCTCAGTAGCTCATTCTACTCCCAGCCTTGCAGTTTTTCTCTGTGGGTACCAGGTCTGGATCTACAGACTGTTGCTGTGTCTTCTGTGAATTCTACATTACAGCTAGTCTTATCCCTTGAAACAGGAACTATTGCTTTTCTTTTTCATCTACATGCTTTTTAAGGCTGACTTACTTTCCATGTAATTTTCTAATACAGCTACTATCTGGTGTTGGAAAGATACCACTAAGGCTAGAAAAGGTATTGCAAGGGCATCGTGGGTGCCACGAGTGCTCGCTCTACACTTTTTGGATCCAGTCCAGCCCTGGTGATGGGGATCTCAACAGCAGAGACAAGCTGCCATTAGGGTTAGGGGTCAGAGAGCTGCAGCGCCTACAGCTCCAGGGACACTCTGCCTTGCAAAAGGCATTGCAAGGGCATCACGGCAGACTGCCAACATTGCCATGCCCACACTTTTTTATCTGGGCAACCTATGGTGATGAAGATCTCTGCTACAGCGCCAAGCTGCCAAGGAGGTTAGAGTGAGGGTTAGATTTAGAGTTAGGATTTGGAAAGTAAAAGAACCTAGAGCACTTGGGACACTTGGGATAGAAAAGGCATTGCAAGGGCATCATGGCTGGGTGCCAACATTGCTGTCTCCACACTTTTTAATCTGGGCCATCTGTGGAGATGAGGACCTCTGCAACAGTGCCAGGCTGTCATTTGGGTTAGGATTGAGAGGGTGAAAGAGCCCACAGCTCCAGGTACACTGTGGCTGGAAATGGCGTGCCAAGGCGATCCAGGCAGGGCCCCAGCTTTGCTGCTCCTACATCATTCAAATCTGAACCACCCATGGTGATGTGGACCACAGACCCAGTGACAAGATGCCATTAGGCTTAGGGATAGGGTTGAGAGAGGCAAAGAGCCTAGAGCTCCAGGGACACTGGGACTGGAAAACACATGTCAGCAGAATCATGGCATGGTCACAACATTGCTGCCCCCAGACTTTTAAGATTAAGCCCATGCAAATGGATGGGTACATGAGCCACAGGCCCAACTTGTTTACCTGTCAGAGTGAAAAAACAAAGAATTCTGAAATGAAGTGAAAACATATGGAATGGAATGAAGCAGTGAGATGAACTGCAACTGAATGAAATTTTTGTAATCTGCAGATTTCATTTAGTTTCATGAAATGTTAAGATTTCATTACATGAAAGAAAATGAAATGAGAAATCATGGAATGAAGTGTGAGGAAAAGACAGGAAAAAATATAATGAAAGAAAAAGAAATTGAAAAATATAAAATTACGTACAAGAAAAATTATGGAAATGAAAGAGAAGGAACTAAAGAGCAGTGAAAGGCATTGAAACGTAAAGAAATGATACGCATTAAAATCTTGAGATGTCATTCCCTTTCATGAAATGAACCATTTTCAATTAATGAAAGGAAATGATAAACCAAGATTTCAATTTTTTAATAATAGAAAAAAATATATAATTTTATAAACTTCCATTTAATTTCTCTGCAGTTCATCTCATACCAATCCGTTGTTAAAATCATGAAAGGAAAGGAAATCATGTGAATTCAATGAGGATCAGTTGGCAAGGTCTGGTCCATTTATCTGCACTTCATGTCATCCCATTGCCTTTTTATAGTTTTCACTTCGGTGCAGAATTTTTGCTTTATTTAAGCCTTTCAATTCATCAATTTCTTCTCCTGTCTTTTGTTGAACTTTGTTCCCTGATTTCAAGATTTCGTTGTGTATTATTCTGGAAAGTTTCAGTCTATTTATCTTAGGCTTATTCCATCCTAATCCATTTGCCAATTTTCTTTTTTTTCCAGTTGCATTTTAGTTGATCATCTCTCCTTCCCAGGGGATAGGTTTCACTTTCTTTTCTGATTTCAAGATTTCATGTCCTTTAATGTAAGCAAAGTCTTCATTTCATGAAAGGAAATGAAACCTTTCCAATTCAATGAGGATCATTTGGGCAAAGTTTGGTCCATTTATCTGCACTTCATGTCATCTCATTGCCTTTTCATAGTTTTCTTTCTGGTGCAGAATTTTTGCTTTATTTAAGCATTTCAATTCATCAATTTCTTTTCCTGTCTTTTTATTGAACTCTGTTCCCTGATTTCAAGATTTCAATGAAATCTTTCAAGATTTCAATGAGTATAAATTTGGCAGCTTTCATTCCTTTTCTCCACATCTCATACCCTTAAGTCTCATAATTTCACGTATAGCATTGTATAAGTTCTAAGGGGTACTGTGAGAAGAAAATTAACAATCTATGTGTTCAATAGCTGAGTACTTAGAAACTAAAACATGGTTAACTATCCTTCAGACTCAAGGTAGCCAATTTAATCTTCACCCTAGGTATGGCCCCCATACACAGGGTGTCTCTGCGTCCATGGTGAGGGCAAGGATGTAAAACCTCTCCTACAACAGTAATTTCATGGGAGGGAAGAATATGTAATCAATAAAGAAATCCCTTAAAAGGCTCTGACCAGGAGCTGTGATTTTCAGGGCTGTAGTTCAGAAAAGCAGGTGGTCTATTGATGAGGATGCCTTTGAGATGTTCTGCATGAATCCAACATTGTGCTGCATAGTTACAATAGTGTAATAATTTACTGTACTTTTTCCAAAAGCAATTTTATGAATCCCCAAACAAAAGAGTGAAGGTAATTTTCCAGCCTCAGAAAGTTCTCAAAGTTACAAGGGATTCATTAAGCATGCACAGAAATAGTAACTTTGTGAATTGCAAGGCTCTCTATATAAACAGTATCTACCTAAATATGGCTAAAGGCGATGAGGAAAAAATGCTTGGCACTTCACAACAAGCCCATTTCAGGGCTGGGAGTCAGAGGAGAGAGGAGCCTCTAAAGATGGGACCCTGTAATGCTGCCAACTGAGTGTAACATCCACTTTTCATTAAGCCAAGCCAAACAAGACAAAAAATGTAAACTTGCATGTTGTCTCCCTAGAGTCCGTAACTCCATGCTTGAGATCTCCAGACACAGGCTTCACGTTAACCTCAGTTGTGTCATATTTAACCTGGCTACTGGAAGACACACTTGGCTCTCTTTGTACATACCATACCTTTCATATATTTCAGTCTTCCTGGTTTGCTGGTTTGCTACATGGAGATTTCTTGTCACACTAGTGATTTCTCTGAAATATGCATAGCTTAGCCTCCTATCTGCTGCTGAACTTCTAACCTGCAAACTCTCAGTGGATGCTGGTTGTGTCCCATTATTCAGATGTTGTATGCAGGGGGCATTACTGTGTGATTTCCAGAGGGTCAATGAAAACAAGAGTCTTGAGTCAATGCTGTGAGATCTCAGCCTGGGAGGGAAAGCTCTAGGGCATGTAATCCTTATGGGGACTTCATATTAAAAAATAAAACCAGTGAGAAGACCTATGCTTTAGCCTGCTTGAGGAATCCACTGCTGGGTTAATATATACTCATTTTGATTTCTTAATCCTATGTGAAACAAATGACAATTGCAAAAAAAGGTTTCCCTAAAAACATGATCTTTGCTTTATTTTCCCAGCTGCAAAATGCCTCATTTGCCCACTTCATTGCCTTTTACAACCCCCACCTTGCCTTTTCCCCATGACCATGATGAGGCCTTAAAAATAACTAGGCTCTACTCAGCCCTGGTGAAACCTCTTCTGGAGTGCTGTAACCAGTTCTTGGTGCCTCAGTACAAAGGAGACATGGAGCTACTGGAGTGGGTCTAGAGGAGGGCAACAAAGATGATTAAGGGACAGGAGCATCGCTTATGAAGAAAGGCTGAGGGAGTTTGAGTCTGTTAGATTAGAGAAGAGATGAATGAGAGGGGACCTCCTCAATGTCTGTCGGTGTCTGAAGTGGGGGTGTCCAGATGATGGACCAGGCTCTGCTCAGTGGTGCCAGGCAATAGAACAAGGACAATGCGCAGAAACTGATGCATAGGAAGTTTCATTTGAATATGAGGAAGAATTTATTTACTGTGTGGGTGACAAAGCACTGGAACAGATTGCCCAGAGAGGCTGTGGAGTTTCCCTCATGGGATATATTCAAGAACTGTCTGCACGCAATCCTGTGTAATGAGCTCTAGGATGACTCTGCTTGAGCAGGAAGGTTGGACGAGATGACCCACTGTGGTCTCTTCCAACCTTACCCATTCTGTGATTATGTAATGAAGAGTTTCATAAAAGCTCACCTTGCATAGAAAGGCAATAGTAAGGGCCTCTTTAAAAGGCCCCCGTTACCTCTGTCCTCTTTCATTCTGGATTTTTTTGCTTAAATTCCTGACAACTGCATCTCAGCTGATTGCATAAGAAATGGAGACTTTGGCCAAATGGCATTTGAACTTTACAGTCAAAACCCAACAGTTTCAACTCAGGTGCTATGCCAGCTTCAGAAGTGATAGAAGTTAAAAAGGGCGATGTGAACATTTATTAGAACTCTCTGCTAGTGATGCCTGACTCAATCTGCAAGATTTCTGAACCCCTGCTCATGGAGGCAGGAGGAAGGACACTCTGCAGCCATTCTGAAAATGAGTAAGCATGGTGAAAACCTTCAAAAAGAACTGATGCTCCTAATTTGTACCAAGAAAAACATCTCTACCATCACAAATCATCATCCTGCCAAAGGCTGATTGTTAATTTTGGCCTCAGAGAAACCTGCCACGTGTACAGAGAAACACTGCTGCTTCTCAAAGGGCAGATGCCTTGAAGTGACAGCCAGGCCTGTATAGCTGCGGAGACCCTGGGGGAATGACTTTTTCCCATGGAAAATGGCCATTGTTTGAGTCCACCTTGCATTTTGGGATGGTAGGGTGTGGCCTAGTAAATTTCCAGTCTTTGCAGGATTTCTCAAAAACCAAAGCTACAAGTAATAAGGACCTGGCTGCCCTTGGAGCCCCAAATGCCAGCTCTGAGGTGACTCCCAGACCCTGGGGGAATGACTTCTTTTTCTCATGGAAAATGGCCATTGTTCAAGTCCACTTGCATTTGAGGACGGTAGGATTGTGGCCTAGTAAATCTGCAATCTTTGAAGGATTTCTCAAAAACCAAAGCTACAAGTAACGAGGACCCTGGCTGCCCTTGGAGCCCCAAATGCCACCTCTGAGCTGACCAAATGATACACGTAATTCCCGTTGCCTTCTTGCTGACCAAATGACAAGTATGACTTTCTGCTGCCATTTTTCTAAAGCTTTTGCTCCCAGATTCCACTTCTGCCTGTCAATGACTGTAGGAGCAGTAGAACTTGCTTTTCATTCATGACATCTAAAACCGTGAGGGCTGTGTCAGTGCATTGGTATTTGTGCCTGTGATGTTCAACAGCTTGGTTTACCGCTACTCCTGCAAACTCGTTCTTTGAGACTCGTCATGTTGTATAATATAGAATCACTTGAATAAGGATGGGAAAAAAATAATCATCAATGTAGAATTCCAGACAGTAAGATCTTCTAGCTGGGGCTGTTGTCAAGTTTATCAATGTTCCTGCTCACTGGAAGGGTACCCTTGTGGAAGGGTAACTGATCACCTGATCCATACAGGGCTTTTTGACTGTCATCATGTAATCAATGACAATGGTGTCCTTTTCAGAGTAACAACATTAGTCTTGTTGTATCTCTTCCCCTTTTGCAGCCTGCATACTGCTGGTGTTATGCAGCCATCTAGAGGACCTGTTCCGGCTTCAGACATGTGACCAGAAACCACAAAACTGCAGGAAAACTCAAACTCTGCTGACCCTTAGTGGCTGTAACTCAGCTGCAGTGCTTTAGAAATGTTTTTACAAGTTCAGGACTGCTGTTTTGCTGCTGTTATGCAGTCTGTTGTCAATTTTTTTTTGGGGGGGTTGAAGGTACTGACTAACCTGATGAGGACCAAAAATTCGGGGAGCACTGTCAGCAGAGAATAGCATCTGGGCATCATAGAGGAGAATGTCCCTAACCCTGAGATTTTACAGCAGTTCCACAGAGCAAATGCAATTCATACACCTAGGGGCTATCACAATTGACACCATAAACTGAACGTGAGTCATTCTCTGGTAAAGAGAGACAGAAAGAAAAAAGGAGGCAAAAGGCAAAAATCATTCAAGACCATCATGGGCTCTGATGGACAAATACAATTATTGGAGACATTAGGAGGTGCATATCTGGTTCAGATAGGGAAGACAACTCCTTGTACTGATGAGACTGATAAATGACTGGAGTGGAATGGCTGGAAAATGGCCCAATGGAAAAGGATGTGGGGGTGCTGGCTGAGAGCCAGCTGAACATGAGCTAGCGTGTGGCCAGGTGGTCAAGAGGGCCAGTGGCACTCTAGCTTGTACCAGCAATAGTGTGGCCAGCTGGACTAGGGCAGTGGATGTTCTGTACTGGAAGATGGTGAGGCCACACCTTGAGTGCTGTGTCCAGTTCTTAACCCCTCACTACAATTAAGATGTTGAGACACTGGAACATGTTCAGAGAAGAGCAATGGAGCTGGTGAAAAGTCTGGAGAATGAGTCCTTTGAGGAGCAGCAGAGAAAGCTGGGGGTTTCTACCCTGGAAAGATGATGCTCAAGGGTGACCTTATCACCCTCTACAACTGCCTGAAATGAGTGCGTAGCCAGGTAAAGGTCAGTCTCTTCTCCCAAGCAACTATTGACAGGATGAGAGGACATAGCCTCAAGCTCCACCAGGGGATGTTGAGGTTGGATATTGGGAAGAATTTCTTAATGAAAAGGGTGGTTAAGCATTAGAACTGGCTGCCCAAGGAGGTGGTGGAGTCACCCTTCCTGGAAGTGTTGAAGAAATGACTGCATGTGGCACTTAGAGCTGTGGTTTAGTTGACATGGTGATATTCAGTCAAAGGTTGGACTTGATGATCTTGGAGGTGTTTTCCAGCCTTAACGATTCTGTGATTCTATGCCTTCACCTGGAGTATCAGATAGAAGCCTGGCCTTCAAAGATCCAGAAGCAGGAATTTGAGGATGCACCCAGGTGATCAGGGGAACAGAAATATTATTTTATAAGAAGAACTTAAAGATCTAGCAAGAAAAGGTCCAATAGGATAAGAAATGTTTCCCCCAATTAAAATATGACATCACTGATGTCAGCAACAGAGGGGTTTAAAAGTCACGTGGTGCACGATCAGATGAGCATAGATTGCTCAAACCTTTGGGAATGGAAAGTCAGTGTGCTTTTAACTCTAGAAACAGTGAGGTTCATTAGTCGTGTCTGCAGTGCCAGGAGAAGGAAGCACTTGATAAAATGCAGGTTGGTCGAGGAGGGAGTTGTCACCAACAGCACTTTCAGCCTCATGCTCCTGCTTTGGTGGTGCTGCTCAGACCTGCTAATTTATCAGATTGTGTCGTGATAATGGTAAAAACAGTGTCCCAGCATAAGTGTGCCTTGTACTCTGGTGAGAGTGGGCGAGAAGGCTGTGAAAGGCTGTTATGGACACCTTGTAGCTGTGTGTACACCCTCTAGATATGTGTACATCCTGTAGGTGTGTGTAGGCTGTCGGTGTGTGTGCGCAACCCTGTGGCTGTGTATGGATGCCCTGTAGGTGTATTCACACTCTGTAGGTGTATGCACGCCCTGTAGCTGTGTATTTACAGCCTGTAGCTGTCTATGCATGCCCTGTAGGTGCATACACGCCCTGTAGATGTATTTACACCCTGAAGGCTATGCACACCCTGTAGCTGCGCGCACCCCACAGCCGTGTGTGCGCACACCCCGCAGGCGAGCGGGCTGCAGCGCCGCCCAGCGTTCGGCCGCGGGCGCGCAGGGCCGGGAGCTCCGCCCCGCTCCCGCCCTCGCCCTCCCTCCGCGGGTCGGCACCGCCCGTGAGGGGCCGGGCGGGACGGGGCGCGGGGTCGCTCGTGTGGTGGAGTGGCGGAAGCGGCCGGGCGCGGGGCCGCTCACTCGCCTGCGGGTGTGGAGCCTCCGGTCGGCCCGCCCGCCCGAGGCCGGGGCTGTCGCTCCTTCCTCTCCCGGCGGCACAGCCCTCCTCAGGTAAGGGGGCAACAGCGTCTCCCCTCCTCTCCCCTCCCTTCTGTCCCGGGTCGGCGAGAGCAGCCGGGACCCGGTTCTGGCTCTGTTCCGAGGGTCCCGCCAGCCGTGGGCCGTGCCGAGCCCTTGGACTCGGGGCCTCTGCAGCCGGGCATGGCTCGCCTGCCCTCCCGGTAGCTGCGGGCGGAGCGGGGCCGCCTCTGAGCCCGAGCCCGGCGCTGCGGGGTCCTGGAGCCGTGGTGCCCGTGCCGGGTGTCCCGCTGCTCGGTGCCTGTCTGCCCTCCGCCGGGAAACCGCTCCCATCCTCTCTCTCCCCTCAGGGAGGCGGCCGGCGGGAGCAGCTCCCGTGCCGATGCTGCTGCCGGCCTGGGAACTGTGCCTCTACGGGCTCCTGACCGTGGGCTCCCACCTCTACGCTTTCTACGAAGCGCACCAAGTGTCTCGAAGTAAGTGTGCGAGGCGGGCGTGCTCGCTCGGGCACAGCTTCCCGCCCGTGGCTGGCGAGGCTGTTTGGTGGGAGTTCTCCTCTCTGAGTTGGTTTCTACTTTGTTCCTCTGTGAGGAGCCCCTGTGTTCTTCCCTGCTGCCAGCCTGCCCTATGCGAGGAAGCAGTAGGCAGATGCCACCTAGGGAGAGAGCTTTGTCCCAGGGCTTTTTTGCCTTTGAGTGCCAGGAAAGCCCATGGTAACGCTGTCCTCGGACGTGGCTGTCAGGGAAAAGATGAGGGAGACCTCTGAAGCTCAGCTACTCGGATAGCGGAAATTCAGGAAAGTTTGGTTTGAATTGTCTTGTTTTTCCTGGCTAGTCACCAGCAGCTCATTGCAGGTGGGTGGTTCAGAAGCAGCTGTGCCTTCTGATGGTACTTGCCAGGGTCTGAATCTGGAGAGGCCCTAGGGCAAGTGGGTCTTCTCTGCCTGGAGCTCTGGGTCTCCGGTGCCGAGTCCAGGGCTCAGAGCAATGGTTGGGTTGTCTGTAGAGCTTTGTGGTCAGTTTGTCACCTACCCCTTGGTAGCTGCTGTGGTGGCTTGGTTTGGAGGTGTGTAGTGCAAAGCAAAGGTGGGATTTTAAACAAATTAAGTGCAATTTGTAGATGAAAAGAAGCTGTGTTATAGTGCATTGGTACTTAAATGGAAATAAGGGTTGTATTTATAAAAGTATAACATGCTAGAGAAACGTGGCAGGGAATACGTATTGCATCCTGTTAGGCTTTAATCAGCAGGGTTCTACATTAATAACTTTACCTGTCTCTTGAAAGCATTCAAGGGAAGAACAGAAGTGCCAGAAAGGCATTTGCAGAGCAGTGGAAGGAGTGCTGTGTTACTGGGTACAGAGCTGAGCACCCATGCATACAGCAAGTGTTCTGCAGAAGTGGGTGGCAAAATGTGGTGGCAATGGGCTCTATAGGCAGCTTCTCTGAGCAGCTTTTCCCTGTTTTGGCTGTACTGGCCACTCTCAGGTCTGTGTCCCCCTTCTACTCTGGTGGGAGAAACCAGGCAGTTCTGAAAAATGGCAAGTGGGGATTAGTGGAGGTCGTGTGTGGTAGAAGGTGGGTTACTGTTACTGTCCCTGTTGTGAGTGGGAATCAAAACACAGGTCCTGGGAAATTGCTTTGCCATGGGGCAGAGCTGTGGCACAGTTGGGCCCCTCACCTAGTGAGCAGTGACGTGGTGACATGCCCTTCCCCGGGTATGGGTATCCTCACTGGTGGAGACCACATGGGAATGTGTTGCTCTTGAGTGCAGAGAACCCATCCCTGGCTCTTCCTGCCCTGGCTGCTGTGTCCTTATCAAAGGTTTGCTCTTCCCTGCAGAGTATGAAGCTGCAATGGACAGAAGGTTTGGGCTGGACCCAGGGACTCTCTTTCGGGGGCTAAAAAAGGTAGGAGGTGTGACAGCATCTCGTTTTGTGGCAATAATGTGAACATTGTGCCTCCATGCCCTTTGCATATCCAAGCTTCTGATTTAGATTTAGAAGTTTATAGTAATGTGCAGATTTAGATATTTATAGTTAATTTTGGTCTGATGTTTCTGATGAGGAAGAGAGACTGGCTGGTTGTGTCTAGATATAAAAACCATAACCATAGTTTTGTTCCTTTTCTTGATCCCTAGCTGAAGTATTTATTCTTTGCTACATCTCTTGATAACCCTCTATTTTACGGTTTGACCTTAAAACTCTGATCAACCTTGACACTTCCTGCAGCTTTCTCCCCCTTTTTTCTTGTCACTGGGTGATTTGGATAACACTTAATGTCAATGAACATGTTTTTCTCTTGGTTGGCCTGTAGTACAGCATAGAGGAGAACAGATTTTGAGGTGTAAGGTCTTAAAGCAACATAGCTGGTATTAAAAAAAAAACAGCAACTTAGTAAGAAAACTGGCAGTCCTTTACCCCAAACCAAAAAACATGTCCCTACCCTTCCCTGCTTGCATTTCTTCAAAAGGTTATGGGGTCAAAAGCAAATAATGCACTAATCTTGAGGATTACTTACACAAAAGCAGGAATACATGTCTGTGAAAGTGTTTTGGTATTTAGGCCTGCAATCATTGTTGGTAATGGAGCTTTGATATGTGTTTTCTAGAAAGCTTTAAGGCAGTTGAGATGAACTTTTAGTGAGGCTCTGTATCAGACACGGGGCTACTGGCTGATCCCTCTTAACTAATTTAGATAAAAATCTCATGCCGCAGGTAACTCCAGCTGACCTAACTCCGACTGATTGCAACTGAGCTTTGTGGAAGCTTTTCTTCCAGCAAAGCATCTTTCCACTGAAGTTCTTGGTTTTCCAAGGCAGAGCAGAGTTGCTCTCTGAATCCCTCAGGAGAGCTGAAGTTGTTCAGCTTCAGCACCAGTGTGAGGCTTAGGAGGCATAATGCCATCTAAAGCTCTGTTTTCCTGAACTTTGCCCCATTGGAAGTGAAAATGGTGCTGAGTTCACTGCTGTAAGTGATCCAACTGGATTGCTGAAGAGATGTGGGAGTTCTGTTGGGTAGCCCACAGCTGACCTGTTATAGAGGTATTCTTTTGTCCCTTATGGCCAGATACACACAGTGACTAGTTCCCTTCATGCCACAGGACCCCATGGACTTTGAGTGGAGCTACTGGATTGAATGGGGAAGGGAACGGATACTGTGGCTTCTGGCTGGTCACCTGCTGGTATCACAAATGTCTAGGCTCTTGGTGGAGAAGGTATGTTGGGATTTTCTTCACAGTAGGGAGTTTGTGGTGGGTTTGTTTTCTGTGGACATGGGAAGCTTTGCAGTGAGGCCACTAAGTGTAGTAAATGAGTGTAATAAATCCCATTCTCTGGTGTGAATTTTGTGTGGGAGTTGGTTGCCTTAAAGTTTGGAGACTTGTCTCCAACCTCTAAAAGCCTCTGCCTTGATGTAAGCCATTAAACAACACTGTTTGACTTGTACACATAAGAAGGGTGCAGTTATTCCTTTATGAGGAAAGTACGTAAAGTGGTGGATGCTTGGGTTTTAGCATGATTGCAGAATGATTGTGTGATTGTGGGAAATGATCTGTGTGTGGTGTCACACCTGCTAGTTTGGGGAAGGAAGGGAAGAAGTTATGCTCTCCCTCAAATTAGGGAGGCTCTGGTTTTCACAATACTAGTACAGAAACACCTTCCCTTTCACTTTTAGGGATATAGTTGTATTTCTGTGTATTTTTATGTGTGTTCTTCACCTTGTTGATTATATTTGTCTCTACTGTAGAACATGTGTAGGCAACACAGGTATTGAGTGCCTTTTTCCTTTAGAAATAAATAAACTAAAGATTGTTAACTTTTCTTTTTCTGACAGTATAAGCCATGGTGCTTGATGGTTTATGGAATGGCTGCCTGCTGGTTGTTATTGGGAATCAAGGGCTTTGCTGTCATTTTGTTACATGCAGCTATTTCCTTTGCTGTGGCTCAGTTTCAGCTGTCACTTCTGACATGGTTGTGCTCCCTTGTCCTGCTGTCCACTTTACGCATACCAGCTGTGGAAGAAACCAAGGTAATGTGAGAAGAACTAATTAAGCATCAAATTAATTATGGTGGTAGTTGTCTGTAATGCCATCTATCTCTATGGCAGCATACTGTTCCTTTAGTTGATATAAGCAGGGGTTGATTTGAGAAATCTTAAGCAGTAGCACTGCAGTGACTCATGCTGGAGCTTCTCCAGTTAGAAAAGTCACATTTCTCTGTCAAGGTGGCCAGTGCATTGGGATAAAAGTATGTCCCTTAATGTGTAAGTGGTATTCAGTGGAGCTGAAGTATGATAATACTTCACTACTGCTCTGTTAAACACATTTAATTGGAGCTCTAATCATGCCAATTTAAGGTGCTGGTTTTTGGGTTTGTATCCAGGAGTTACTCAGTTAAGCCTACCTGTACTTCCTGGTGACTGTGACTTCTGCAGGGAGGGAGACTTTCTTCAACACTTTGAGCACCAAATGAGTTACTTGCATCAATCAGCTGTAAGCAAGCTCAGTTTTCCTCTTCCTCTAGCGCTAGTGGCTTTTTCTGGGTAGTACAGATACGGAAAAACTGTTGCCCAGTTGTGAGGAAGTGTCCTGTTGTATTTTATTGGACCGGTGTGAAAAACTGGACATGTTATAAGGGTTGTTGCCCTGATGTTCAGGGGGAGAGGGAATGCGTGTGTAGAATCTCTTCATGTGGTGTGGTCAGTTCTGTGCTTTGCTCTGATGAGGAAAGGGCCCACTGCAATACAAATTGTCAGTCAGCCAAGCTACATTTGCTGATGTTTCCAAGTTTTTTTGTGATGATAGGTTTTTGTGTGATACCAAGTGTCAATCAATAAAGGCTCAGTAACATTTTTTCCAGCCTTAAGCTTTCTCAGGAGTGACAGATTCTCTTTAGATCTAGTTTCAGCTGTAGTAGTCCCTTGGCTATCAATTGTGTTGTCAGCTGGTTTGAATATTGTATTACTGGACTAAATCTGAGGTAGATAATGTTTCATTTCTGTAAGAAAAGCTCTCCTGCTGTCCTAGTTCTTCACAGCCTAATGTGTTTCTGAAATCAAGCTGTTGTCTCTTTATGCTGGCCGCAGTAGCTCTGGAGGACCTTTCTCCATCAAAAGCCAGTGCTTTTTGTTCATGTGTTTAGTGCTGTTCACTTTAGATTCTCATTCCTGCTGCTGTTGGCTTTAGTTTCTTCCTGCTGCTGACCCCAAAAGTTAGGTTCTGAGTGGACATTGATGTCTTGCCATAGAGAAAACACAACATTGCATCATCATGGTCTAGCTTTGTTTTTGTCTTGCAGAGAAAGTGGTACGACACTGAAAACGAGTATTATCTGCTGCTCTTCACTGTGTCTGTCCGCTGCCTCTTCTGCACTAGCTTCAGCCTGGAGTACTGCTGGCATGCACCTACCCAGAAGTCATCCCACTCATTCCCCTGGATGTTGGCATATGTGTTTTACTATCCTACATTCCACAATGGACCCCTTGTGAATTTTGATGACTTCAGTAAGCAGGTAACAGTGATTATTGTTTGCGTGTCTAAAGCTGTCTTCTGCATAATTATAAAATCAACAAATAATATTAAGGAATGTGATAATTTTGAGTGTATTAAGAGGAATTTTGTAATGTCCTGGATATCAACTTTTAAGACAAACCCGTCTCCCCAAGTTCTTCTGCTTCACAGGATGTTCTTGTCTGACATCAGATTTATCCCTTCAACCAGGGAACCAATGACATGCTTTGTTATATTTGGAGAGTGTTCATAATTTTAGCATGCAGCTGCTGGACTGGTTTTTTGTTTTCTTCTTCATCAAGTGGAATAAAGTAATGTTTTCAGCATAAGCTTGCTATTAACTCTGAAACACAATTCAGAGTCAGAGAAAGCTGATCGTTTGTATTGGGAATTCCTGAAAACTCCATTTTCCCCTTATGTTGATGTGAAAACAGCTGATGACTTACTAGGAGCACTTTGCTTCAACTGAGCAGCTTGTTCAATGTATAAGACCTACCAAGGGCCTTTCTTAGTCCCTTGCAGGCTTCTTTTCAAGCCTGCTTTTTACATGATGGGAAAAGTCCATGTTTTCATCCTTTATTGTTTTCCATATTTTCTTTACACTTGAGTAAACAGTGGTATCACAACCTGTTAGGTCTATAGTTGAAATTATTGTGTCAAAGCGGTTTAATGAGCATTTCAAACCACAAAACTGCTTTTTCCATTTATGCATAGAAGCCTAGGGGATTGCTTGCTTCTGTTTATATTTGGGAATTTTCTGTAGAAGCCAAAGCAAGTACTGGGCTTTACGAAAGTGAAACTAGATTCTGGTGGACCTTTGAGTGAAAAGTCCTATGCTCATGTGTTTTCACTTGCTTTGGAAGATGCAAGACTGAATGTTATCTTGGGCTGGAAATTGTGGGAAAAGTCTGCATAGACTTGCATAGAAACGGAGGTAATATTTTTTACTAATTATTGTTTTGTAGCTTCTGAAGTGTGTTAAATTCCATCAAAATCCTTGTACCCTAGGAGAGGGACAGCTGTGCTTTCTTTCCAAAGACTGTTTCAGAAGACCTATGAGACTCCAAAGCAGCTTGGGGATAGCTGGTAGGAAAACCTGGGCGGGGGGGCTTGCTTTGAAACTTAGCCCACCTGGTATGGCTCAGCAAAGAACTATGCATACAGCACATGCATTCTTGGTGTAAGAAGAAAAAGGAAGATTGAAAATGATGTGCCTGGATTTGCAGAAGGTTCTTCTTAAATAATGTACAGACATGTGTGGCTAAAGCCATGAAAAAGATGAAACAAACTGTGTTTCTTGTTGGTGTTTACTGAAGGGTATTGTCAGAGCTCTTACCTGAGCAGAGGGAATTACCTTGGCAGGCGAGATCAGAAAAGGGATTCAAAGGTTGCAGCTCCCAGCAGTTGATTCAAAATGCACAATACAAAGAGAGTCTTTATTGATGCTGTTGGGAAGAACCACTCTCAGAACCCCTTAACAGAAGCTGAGACTGGGATGAAGGTTCCTGCTGAGCACACTGGGAAGCAGAAATGCTGGAGATGGTGAACTGCTGTATGGCCCAAAGAGTGTAATACCAGTTCTGGCAATTGGCATCCACTGCCAGGCAAAAATGAGACACTGATGCCTTGTCACTGGCCTTGTTGAATTTCTGGGCTGAAACAAGGCATAGTAGTTCTAGACAGGGCTTTGAAGATCTGTTGTGCAAATCCCTGTGATAAAATGGTAGTCTCCAAGCTTTCATCTAGCTGATATAAAGGAACCCTCCAAATGAGTGTGCATGTTAGCTGTACTGTGCTTGGGATTGAGGGCCTGTTCAGATGAGTTGGTTACTTCTCTTGTATGTGCATTTTTGGTGGCCAGTTAGAGACTGGAGAAGGAAATGTTGCACACAATAATAGATGTATAATGCATGACTGAATTTTTAGGCAGTCCTATGTTTCTGGTTTTTGATTCTGTTCCCTTTTATTGCAGAAAGGTGGTGCAATAATAATATGCCAATGTGTTTAATGTAGTTAGCAGTGTAAGAGTTTGGAGCCTCTTCAGAAGCCTGTCAACTGCAAACTTTGCCTTGTCTGATATTTAACTTGCACTTCCATTTGCTCAGCACATCCTGTAGGTCTTGCTGACTTTGGCAGAGAAGAATTAAGAACTGTCCTCAAGTAATTGATTCTCTGCAGTTAGTAGAAGTTGCAGGTATTTTAAGAGTAAGCAGTCATTTGTTCCTGTGTTTGGAAGGGCTGCTTGGAAAACGTTCTTCATAGCTGTAGTTTCTTTAATCTTTTTATATTATCCCCAGAGGTCAAGTTGCAGGAATTAAAGTCTCATGTCTAGATTCTGTTCAGGTTAACAACACTTGGCCCTTTTTACAACAGTTTGGTGCAATGTGAGGTAACATTTGACTTCTTGTTGGTTTCTACTGCTTACTGAGATTGAGAATGGAGAGACCAGTCTGCCTTGACAGTGTGTCAGGAATTTCCAGATGGTGTAGTCAAAAGTTCTAAGGATGAGTATTTTGAGTAAAATGGGCAGTTTTGTGCCAGGTAACCTCTTTGGATTTCTTCTTTAGATGAGGAGACAAGAAGCTTTCAGTGTGAAGACCAATCTCAGCATCTTAATTGTGGGCATAATTCGTATTTTCTTTTGGTGGTGCCTGGCTGAGCTGATGATTCACCTCATGTATATCCATGCTCTCTACAGTAGTGCTCTGCCTTTGGAATCTGCATCTTACTGGGCTTTGGGTGAGTATAGAAACAATAGGAGAAATCTTTCTTCTTCCCTCACTTCAAGAACCCCAGTCTTCATCCCTTTGATGCCCATTTGTAGGTACTTAAATGTAGCACATTGTAGCCAGCTACTGTCGAAAGGTAGTCTGCAGACTCTTAATATAACATGTACATTCTCCGTAAGTTTAGTTGAACTTATTGAACTGCTTCCTAAATTAAAAAAATATTTTATGCTTTTTTCAGTATGTCTCTAAACTTTGGTCTAAAGTGATTCTCCCCCTCAAGTTATAGAAGTGGACACTTAAAAGGAGTTTATTTAGTGTGGGGGTGGAGGAGGGAGAGATAAGAATTATTTTTTATCTCTTGATTTTTGTTTCTAGTTTGTATTCACATTGAAAAGTAAAAGAACTTGTGAAAGTAGTAGAGGAAAGGACTTGCAAATAAGGTAACCTGAAAGTAGTAGTCAGTGCCTCTCAGTTCTTTGTTCCTGCTTGGCTTCCTCCACTTCTACCCTGTCCTCAGCTCCCTGGCATTTCGTTAAAATGCCCAACTGTGAGGAAAAAGTGCTGACAAATGCAGCATAAATCAGCAAGAGCTTTCGGTGATGGTATGAAAGCAACTGGCATATGTGGTTGATTTGATTCCTGCCCCTGCTTCCCAGTTGTATCACCAGGTAGGAGGAAAAAAAGCAAAGAAACCACAGACCTTAAAACTGGGTTCTGAAAAAGCCTTGATGATTCCTGACTTGCAGGAGGTGTCTCTTTTACACCAGGGAACAACACACACACTGGTACAGTCCTGTCCAGCACTCGCTCAAGCTCACCTGTGTCACCACACTGTGTGTGTGTTGGAGAGCACTGTTGGGCTGCATTGGGCTCTGGTCAGCAGAGGGCAATGTGTGCACTCTCTGTGTACCCCTATGTGCATACATACACACTTGATACATGTTTTAGTATATAATTTTTATATCTAAGAAGGGGCAAGGGCAGATGGAGAGAAAGAAAGGCAGAGGTTTGCCTCAGTAATATGTTCATTTTGCTCCTCAGTCAATGTTTAGAAATGGGATTCTGAGTTCTCATTTTCTGTTCTAAATGTCAATTCATTGATGAGTTAAATCTGTTAGCTGCTAGTGCTTGTGTGTGTTACAAAAAGCTGGCCACTTGATAATGAAGGGAAGGCTACAGAATTAGGGATGAAATATTCCAGCTCTGGTGCTACTGGTGGATCTCTCCCTCCCTTCAAGAAGAGCCAGTGTTGATTTTATAGGGTGGAGAGAGAGTTACTTTATAGACAAGAGCTGAGTTGTCTGTGTATTTATTTGTTGAAATTAGGTTTGTTATCTTAAGAATTAAAATGCATTTTGAATAGAGGATTAGAAAAAGTGAAAGTGTCTCAAAGCAACAGGAGATGAAAACTGTTGTTGGAGCAAGTTTGGACTGTAAAGATGCCTGATTTCAAGTTAAATATTTGTATTTTAACAAGTTGGCTGTGGAGACCCTGCCTTTAGGGGAGGTGTACTCAAAATGTAGCCCTGTTTGAGCTCATTGAGCTTTGTTTTTGTTGTAATGTACGCAGGTGTTTAAAATATACTGTAAATGAGATTTTGATTAGAAGTTGGTCACTTAATGTTTTCTCTGCAGGTTTTATCACAATGATTATATAGGTTTCCTTAGACTCAAATCAGTGATAGGCCACTGCTGTGACTTGCTTTAGGGAGCCACCAATATATGAGTATGGGTACTGGTAATAATTTACTGTTAGGTCTTACTGGACCCTTATGGATCCCACCATGCTTCTATACCAGTTCCTGTACAGTCAAACACTCCCCTCTGTTACTTTGCATGCTGTGTTATTGGAACTAATTTCGTCCTATTACTGAGTCTTAAGACCGAGGAAGTAGCTTGCTGTTGACTCAGGAGGATTATCCATGGTATGTAAGCCTTTCTGCGCTGATGGGGTTTGTTCATTTTGGGTTTCCTATTTAACTACAGCAGCTTTAAAACAGCCTGGAACAACTGTTCACACTGTGATGCCTGGCTGCCCTGATAGCCTGGTAAACTTAAGGGAAAGACTGTGTGAGGCTGTTTGTCACCTCTAATTAGGGAGCTTATATCTGCTACTCCATTTTTTTTTTTCTGGGATAACTTTGAACAATGGGCAGTAAATGCCAGCAACACTGCTGTGAGATTTTGCTCTTAGCACCTGAGGGCAATGTCAGTCCAGTCCTCACGAGTGTGAAGCTACAGTGTGTTCTGCATCACTGTGTTGTGTTCCTGTAAGGTGAGACAACAAAGAAATAAAAAAATACCCCAAAACTAAACCCTCACAGAGTTACAATGCTTGCTAAAAAGTGGTGTATAACAGTGTCATTTATGGCCATGTAAAGCAGAAATGCTAAAGTGACCTAAACTAACATTACTAAGGGCACACAGGTATAAAATTTTAAAAATAGTACCTGGGAGAATGTTACCCAGCAGTAAGAGAAGCATTTTCTCTTGTGTGGATGGAATCAGAGACAAACGAGTTTGTAGAAGCAGCAACATACCAAGTGGTGCAATACAGCTTTTCAGTAAGCAAGTATTAGAACCCACATCCAGAACAGAATGAGGAATGATATGGGACTGTATCCACCTCTATGCCTGTTTGCTATATATGTATGGCCCTTCAGTTTGTGGAAGGGATGTTAATGTCTGAACACAGAATTAATTTAAAGATGTCAGCTGTGCAATCACAGAACTGTTATTTATTGGTCCCAGGAAGCCATTGTTTGGAGAATGTGAGCATTTTCCAGAATTCACAAATCATTGTGTCCATGTTCACAAATGTTTGTGTCTGTGGATAGTTAGCTATTGACATACTGGGCATTTGTGCTTTTTTAATGATGACTATCAAATGCAGTGTTTATAGCAATTCCATGGTTTTGTGTCAGTGCTGCATCTCGTTCTGGTAGCATCAGTCAGATTGTCTGAAAGAATTGGGTGCTTTCAGAATTAATGAATAGCAGGAAGACCCATGTTCCATGTTAATGGAAACCATGATGGTTCGTTCTTCTCAGTTTTAATGTTAATTGGGAATAATTTTCTGCCTTTACATTTTACACTGTAACATGTAGATTTGCAGGCACCAAGAATAAAAACCACTATGAATTCCAGTAATTCAGTATCCTGATGAACTGCAGCATACCAGAAAAATAGCTACACTGTGCCAGATTAGTGGTTCATCTGTTATACTAAGTAACTTTTGGATATGGTATGTAATGAAGCAAGAGAAAAGAAATGAGTAAAAGCCAGGTAGATTGGTGATCCTTTTCAGTGTCTCTTCTTCATGCTTCTGCAGCTGAATGACAAATTCACTGACATGTAGTAATAGGGAGCTTAATAGCATTGGTTGAAAGAGCTTAAGTTGAAACAAGTGTTTTTTTTTTTTCTTTGCTATGACAACGTAGACTATCAATGGTAAAATTTACTCTGCTGAGGTACATTCTGTTGTGTAGAAACTGAAATGTATGTTGCTAGGTTGTTTGTGTGTTAAATCTGATTCTGAAAATGCAGATGTTGAAAGAAGCACTGTCTGAATTTCCCTGATGAGGCTTCACATTTATCCTGGTAATTCAGCACTGTCTACTTATCTCTGCTCATCTGAGCAGAGCTTCATGTCCATCTGGCAAGGTACAGGGAATGATGAAAGACAGAAGTGTGTATGAAAATATGTTGTTGAATGTAATTGCTGCACTAGATTAATCCAGATCTTAATAGATCCTGTAGTTGTGAAAATATGTTTTACTATGGATCTGTCTGTGCTTTGTCAGAGGTGTGTGATGTATAGACATACATCTGACATGTACACAGATGATAGAATGTTGTGAATTCTCTATGGGTTTAAGGCATTGGTCCTAACCATGTGCTATCTTTTTGTTCTAGTGAAGCATGCACAAGACAGTGTCAATTAGCTATCACTGTTTTAATTATTAACTAGGCTCTACTACTTCTAAAGGGTATTTTCATGTGAGTGGCATGTAAGTCAGTTTAGAATATGATCTGTTCAAAGGTGGAGCCACATAGTTTAATCTGTAGTTGCTGATCCCATGTTTTAATTTGTTAGAAGAAGAAATGTTATGTATGTTCTTCTCTGACAGTGAGACCTACAGAGCAGTCTGTGTAAATTGGGTGTAGGGTGCTGGTTTTGATATATTTGCAGTTTTTTCAGATAAACCCACAGATACAAAATAGATTTCTGAGTTCATTTTCAGAAGCATGCAATGTTTTGCTACTGAAATCAGGGTATCTGTTCATCTAAGTAGTAATGAAATACTAAAAGGAGTCTGAGATTTTTTTCCATCCTGAAAGATAAGAAGAAATTGATTAAATATTTAGTATCTTGAGGTCTGTTTTGAAAACTGGAAATATAAGCATGAATCAGAAAACTTAGATTTATTTTTTTTTCTCTAAAATATTAAGTTGTTCCCTGTTTTGTAGAAAGAAGTGTTCCTGTGTGTAATTTTTCTTTTTGTAGTCTTTCCTAGAGGCTGAACTTAAAGATACTATTGGCAGTTAACCTACTTCTGTGACTACATTTCTTCTTACTCATGTATGTTGTGGCTTAACCACAGCTAGAAACTGAACACCACACAGCTGCCCACTCCTTTGCTTTTCTTGGAGAGCTGGGAAGAAAATTGGAAGGGTAAAACTGAGAATTTTTGGATTGAGATAAAGACAGTTTAATAGGTAAAGAAAAGGCCACATGCGCGAGCAAGACAAAACTGGGAATTAATTCCCTACTTCTCTGGGCAGGCAACCCCTGCAAAGCTGGGCTGCTTCACGTACAGTGGTTACTTAGGAAGACAAATGCCATCACTCTGAACATCCCCCCTTTGTTATTTCCCCAGCTTTATATGCTGAACATGAGCATATGGTATGGGATACCCCTTGGGTCAGTTGTCCTGGCTGTGTCTCCTCCAAGCTCTTTGTGCACCCTCAGCCTTCTCACTGAGAAGGTGAGAGGTGAGGAGCAGAAAAGACCTTGACTCTCTAAACCCTGTGGTAACAAAAACACCCCTGTGTTTTCATCAACACCATTTTCAGCACAAATCCAAAATACAGCCCCACACTGGCCACTGTGAAGAAAACTAACTTTATCCCGGTAAAAAACAGTGTTATGTGATAACTCTTGGTTTATTTAGAGAGCCTTTTTGTGCAAATAATTACCATTGAACATAATGCTTACAGTAGATGTTTTCATATAACGGTTTGGGTTGGAAGGTCATAAAGGGCTTAAAGATCATCTAATTCCAACCCTTTTGGCATGGGTGTTCTTTCCACTAGACCAGGTTTCCCAAAGTCCTTGGAAGTATTCATGGTACATGTCTTTAAAGCATGTGTGTGCTTGAAAAGCCTTCTGGTTTCCTTTAACTTGGAAGACCTGTCTGTGCCGTAACTGATGGTCCCTTGACAATTCTGTTTAGTCCTGTTTAAGTAATGTCACTTCGGGACCTTTATGTCCATTCAGCTTTGTCTAAAAATATGCATTTAGCCTCCAGGACAAACACTGTGGCGCTTTCCTGCCACTACTCCATCCATGTAAGGATGTTTCTTCCTTCTTATATGCAGCTGGAAGGCTGGGATATTTTGAACTTGATGCTATGGCCCCAAATTCTGAGCTGTTATAAATGTCTGCTTCCTATTAGACTTCTGCCATGTGTCTGTAACCCTTTTCAAATGTGACTGCATATTTATCACTCTTTTCTAGTGGAACCTGTCCTGATACTTGACAGAAACAAGCATCTACAATCATTAACGCCATAGGGTCAAAGTAGCTGCAAAAAGGGTAGAGTTGTGATGCTGTGCTCCTAATAACATTGCCTTCTAAGTTACTGTTGACCATGACTTTTGGTGATGGCTTAAAGACAGAAAAATGTCAAGTGTGATTTGTAACACTTGGATGCAAACACTTTGTTGCTTGCTTATGAAAATATTCTATTTGTTAACTTCTGTCAAAAAACTACCAAGGAGAATTCTGAGAATATGTAGACTAAAATTAAATCTTGAATATTCTAATGTGTAATTATCTTTGTTCCAAAGCTCTATGAAACTTAGGAAGTGCAATTTTGCAGTAAACTTAAGGTTAAGGAAAATATTTGAAGCTCTACAAATACATTTTTTAAAGCATAGCAAAGCTTAGAATTTTTTAAGGATTGGAAGATGATAATTGAAAATACCAGCTTCTATAAAAGTAAATTACTTTAGTCTGGGACTTCAAACAGCTTGACTCTTGAAATGCGTGGGATTAAGATTGGGTACTTTAACTTGATACTTTATCCCTTAACACATTCTGTTTAAAAAAAACCAAAACACCTTGACTTTGAATCCTTTGAATTAATTTATTCTGGACAAAAGGTAGAATCTTTGCAGTACTTTTTCCTCTTAGGTGTGTTATGATATACATTTGATATGGCTTGTTTCCAATTTAAAATAATGCTCACATGTATGGAGGAATTATTATATCAAACATTAGAGAAGAAGTTATGTGATATTGTTAATAAATTTGATTGTTAATGTCACACATCTAAATCAGGTAAAGCTGTGTGTTTTGGCTGCTTTGTGCTAGAATGGAGCAAATGCAAAGCAACTGGAATTTCTCAGGTATGCAAGAAGTTTAAAGCCTCTACCTTTTGCCAGTGCAGCCCATCGATTGTGTGGCTGTGAATCTTGCCCTTTGTTTTCCCTGTGTGGCCAGAACTCTCCTACTGCTGGCATGAGTTCAAGACCAATGAGAGCTTGATCTGTGTATTTTGATAGGGACCTTTGTGTTGCTGTTTTTGTGAGTCTTAGAATTGCCACTCACAGGGTAGCTTCTGTGTGCTAGTTGTGACTGTGATGTGATGTCTGCGTTTAAGATGCCAGTGCTGCTGAGCTGCCTGTTAGTTACAGTAATGACAACCTCGATGAATGTTATTGGCGATGGTGAAAATGCCTTTTTTCCACAACTTGTACATTATGACTTTGTATCTGTGAACTCAGTCTTTCATCGTTATATTTAAAATTGAAGGTATTGATTTGTCGGGTCTCAGAGTGGAAGCCTGTTTCTAAATACCTTTCCATCAAGCACAGCCAAAGGATTTTGAATTTTACTAGTGCACAGACAGCTGTGATCTTCGTAATTGGTTTGTGTGGGTGTCAGTGTTCAGCTCTCCAATGAAATTTGTCAGAAAAGAAATGAGACACTGAATGAGAAGGGAATTAAAGCAGAAAGTTGGCTGTACAGATGATTTAGCAGTAATCTAATGTGGAGCTAATTGGCTAGTATCCAAATTGTGCTTCTGATTGTTTGTTTTCCTCTGGGGAAAAATGTTACTGAATACTAGATGCCTGCTTCCCTGAGGTAAAATAACATACTTTTCATGTCCCAGTATATTGTTATAACATATATTTTTATCTTGTATGGCACAACTGTTTCTTATCATATGCATGGATTATGATATTAAAACTAGAAATTTTGGATTGTCTTACCAAAACACTGGCCATGTGTAGGCCAGCAGGAATTCTGCATTTTACATTATTAGTGACAGAATTTCACTTTGGGTTGTTATACAGTAAATGAATTTTTAATGCTTAGCTTTTGGTTGTCATCCGTGGTATGCTCATTAGTCAGCAGAATGTAATAGGAATGTTCCCCCCCTCCTCAAAAAAAAGACAGGTTACTTAAATGTTCATGGACTTGTGCTGCTGCAGTCAGATTAAAAACTTTGTCTCCAAGGGAAGTCTGCTGGAAGGCGTTGAAATTGGGCTGAATGTCTCAAGTCCTTCAATCAAGTTAGGTAATATAACTCAGCAAAAGCAGAGCTGTGGAATGGCAGGAGGTGTAGCAATTGCATTTTATAATTTTTTTTTCCTCTAGAAGCATAATTTTAGTTTCCCTTCTTTGTGGTGAGATTTTTCATATATGTTAGCTGTCAGATGGACAAGTTCACCAAAGTCATTGGATCCTTCAGGAGTGACCTCACCAGTTTCTGTAAAGGTGTTGGCCTCTACTTTTTTACTGTATTTTTACTTATTGGTCAATACTACTTTGTTCAACAGAAAACATTCAGAATATTAGTAGGAATCATCTTCCTTTATAAAGTGTTCTAAGGTTGTTACTTGCATGAATAATAATAATGAGAATATGCATGATTTTCCTCTCAGATCAGTGTAAGATGCTGCAGTTTGTGTCATAACCTGAGGTTAAGTTGTGAGCAAGCACCCTGACAAAATTCCTCCTTTGGAATAAGGCAGCTAAAGGACCTTAAGAAGACCTTTGTGTGTGGGTTTAAAAACTGAAATATGCTTTAAGCATGATGCCAAGTGGAGTTCCAGTCTTCTATGCCTTGGATGCAGCAGAAGCGGATCTTGTATGGGGTGTTTTCTGGGGACTCAAATAATCTGACAGGACATGGAATGTTTGTGGGGATGTCAGGATAAGGTGCAGCTATAACCACTGTTTGTGGCTGTTCTGGAGCAACAACTGTAGAGTGGTTGGATGGGGTTTTTTTGCAAAGATAAATTTACTGTCCCTGTGGTAAATGTTCATTGCTTATATTGGTATATTCTGATTTTTAGCTCAACACAAGTCCATTTTTATTTTTTCATAGCAGTCAACACCCACAGTCCAGAGATTTTTTGAGAGTGGAACTACAGATGCATATTTGTGCCTTCATATTGGAATGATGGTACCATTTTGCCTTATGTCGTAAATGCATGGGCTTGTGTACTGTGTCTCTTGCAAAGGTAGATGTTGTATTTCCCATCAAGCAATGGTGCTTGCCTTTATTCTTGGAATAATTGCTGTTTGGCAGTAATCAGTATTGACAGGTTTTTAAAATGTTTCAGGACTTGCTTAAGGTATGTTTTGCTGGGTTTTTTTTCTTTTAGGTGGCCTGGCTTTAGCTCAAGTACTGTTCTTTTATGTGAAATACCTGGTTCTGTATGGTGTTCCTGGCCTCCTCCTTCAAATGGATGGACTCAAACCTCCAGCTCTGCCTTGCTGTGTGAGCCTGATGCACAGTTTCACTAAAATGTGGAGGTTAGTCATTGTTGCTTTTCAGGCAGTTCATTACTGACACATGGCAGTCAGTAAGAGCATGCATGTGTGCTCATGCTCACATACATCTTTGCTTTCCTGTCCTTGTTCTTTTTCTCTCACCCCTGTTATTCATCTTTAGTGCTTTTTAAATGGACTTCAACTTGACGGTTACATTTTTCACACTGTGGAGGGATAAGGGCAAGTACCCATTTCAGCATTTTCATCCTTTTAATTACTAGAGTTAGCCTACCTAGGTAATATAGCAATTATTTTTTTCAGGTATCTATAATTTTTTTTTTCAGTCTAGGTCTAAACCCCACATATCAGCTTGAAATTCTTCCAGAGATTGGAAAGAAATGCTTGATTAATCACATGAGGAAAGCTGTAGTTACAATACTTTAACACGCAGAGTCATGGTAAAGGATGTCTTGAACACATTAAAAGTACTATGAAAATGGTACTTGTTTATAAATTAGGATGAATTTCTGGATCTACTTTGCTTTTAAGGAAGTTTCAGCACAATATTTCTTAAAAGATGTATGAATTTTTTATCTTACGTTTGCTTTAAATCAGTGTTCACTGAAATCTTTTCACCAAAACCTGTCTCCCAGGTGGATTCTGCTTAATGTTTACCTTCTGTGTAAGAGTGGATTCACTTGACTTCTCTCTTCCGTTGTTTTCCTCTGCACTATCCAATATTCCTTCAGGCTGTGGGATTCTGTGCCTCAGACTTCTAAAAATCTTCCCCTAATGACTCAGAATTGTCAGTGTTTTAATACTGATGCTTCTCTCATGTTGTGTTAGTGCAGAGCCTGTCAGAAAGGTGCTTACTCCGTCTTGTCTCTGATTGCTTTGCAATATGAATAAGGCTTTTAATTTTAGTCATAAAAACAGTGGGCCTGCTGTTATCAGAGTTTGATTGGATGAGATTTTGTTTTCAGCTTGAAGCTAGTTGTAACAAGATGGCTTTATAGTTTATAATCACTGGCAAGTGTAGATTCATTCAAAGAAATGCAGCCGGAAAAGAGTCTAGGAAACAGCTAAATTATTTAAAATTGTTTGAGCTATAAAAAACTGCTTTGGTTTAAATGCTCTTTCAGAATTTGCACTGAACTTATGACCTAGAGAGTTAATATAGAAATCTCTCATTTTTACCAGGCACTCTTGTGAGAACAGCATCTCTTGGCCTTCTGGCCCTTGTAGGCAGAGTTGCAAACAGTGGCAGTTTTTCCCCTTTGTCAGTTTTTAGTCTAGGGAATCTGTATTGCACTGGAGGTGGCAAGTGAAAGTAAACTTCAGCACAAACACTAACGACAACCACCTGCTGTGCCAGGTACTTGTAACAGGTCATGAAAAGTTGCTCTGCACCTGCAAATGTGTGTGGTGTATCACAGTAAAAAAATTGGTCATTCCCTAAAATAGTCATAACTCTTGTACAAAAGTTGAAACTAATATCTAAGTAGAAAATTTCTTTATAGAAGGAAAAAGTGTCAGGTGCTGATATTTACCTTTTGCCCAATTATTTAATTTATATCAAGCATTCATAGACAGAAGTAATAAAAGCTATCTCACAGATTGAATGTTTGCTTTGAATGTTGAAAAAAGTCAGTTAATATATGCCTGACTTCATTTCTTGCTCTCAAAGCTCTTTAGTAGTAGATTTTTTGTAGCTACTGTGTTAGGGGTCATTCTCAATCATCTAAGGAGCTTTGTGAATGCCCTGAAGTATGATGCCGTTATGCTTTTACAGTTAAACTCTTCAAACACTCTACCCAGTGGCTTTGCACTCTAATGTGGTACATCCGTATGTTGTATAGGAATGTTGTGTTAGAAGTAGGAGTAGCCTTTGGTTCTGAACTGTATGACTGAATTGGACAGAAAGTTTGCAAATTATGGGTTTAGCATAAAACAAGTGAAAAAAGGGGAAAATGGCTCATGTTGTGAAGCATTATTAACCATGACACTGTGTTGCCTAAAGTTCTAAATGCATTTTGATAGTTTGTGAATACAAGGACTTTAACAAGAATGTTCCTGACAACTTTATCAGAGTGTGTCAAATTTAAATGTTAATAATCCTATGTCTGGTTTTAAGCTGGTAGAGTGAGATTTGTACCAGACTGTTTTCATTAAATGGTAGTCTGGTAAAGCTTATTAAAGATTTCTTAGGGCTGGGTTGGGAAATGGAGAGGATTGGAATGATCCAGATGACTTAGAGTTACACCACTCTTACCTTCATTCTGTCATCAGGGACACTGCTCAGAAAAAAGTGCTTTTATATGCTTGGCTTACTCTTCCCCTTCTTGCTGGTATCCACTTGAGAATACTGTCAGAAACAGGGCATTATGTTGGCTGGAATTTCCAAGGCCCAGTATTACTATTTTTGTCTCAAAGCTTTTAGCAGTGCACATTTTGAAGGAGAGAACGCAGCCTGGAGAAAAAGACAATATGAATGTCACAATGTAAGGAATGCAAATATGCTACTAAGGAGCCTTACTCCACCACCTGGTGTCCTTTGAGCATAACAACAAAGCTTTTGGTCCAATCTGTCCAGTCCAGTGTCACTTCTAGTCAGGACATGCTGGCATAATTCACTGTGAAACAGCATGTGGAAGAACTTTCAGTCAGGAAGGTAAGGAAGATACCACAGTGTGTCTAAAGTTGTCTAAAGTTTCTCTAGAGCTGAAAAGCAAAGCAGGTGTTAAAAACAAAATCAAGTATTCTGCCTCTGTATTTATGGTACTAAACAATAAACCAAATCATGTCCATTCAAACTTTAAAAGAAAAGACTTTAATTAAAAAAGTTATCAAGCCTATGATAGGTTCTCCCTAATTCACATTTAATCAGGACAATCTCTAGAGTAAAAAAATTATCAGTCTTGTTTGCTGTCTCAAGACAAATACAGGTGTTGAATGTGCTACTCTGGTTTCATTTTACCAGGATATCATTAGCTTGCTCAATATGCAGCTGCATAGCTAATAAATGCATGATAAATACATTACTATTCAAAAGCTTTATTATAACTGTGAAAAAGAGTCTCTGAGCTCCTGATTTCCAGAGAGGATAACGGTTCAGTGGCACACAATCTTAGTTTTTAATGCCTGCTTTACCTTAAGCCACGAGGAATTAAAACTTAGTTTTTGTCACCAAGGTTAAAAGCAAGGTAATGAATTGTGGGAAAGAACCAATGTTATTGGAAACTTGTGCTTTTAAAGAATTAGTCAAGGCTGATGCTTGCTATACAACTTCTCAGGTGGGGGGATGAATTGTGTAGTGCTACTAGAAGAAGTTGTGCTACTGCTGAAACTTGCAAATTGAAACTTCAATGTGGAAAAATATCCTAGTAGAGAAGTAATGGTTTGGAAACTACAGAAACAAAAGAGAGTACATAACTAAATCCTATATAAATTTTGACAGATTGGTAAATTATCTTGGTAATGTATTCCACAGAGGAACTTGTCAGTTTGTAAATTAGGACAACAGTTAGCTCAGCTGTTGTTCATGGAAAAAATAATGCTTTCATTTTTTTTTTTTTTTTTATGCTGCTACTGAGTGTCACTCTGTAACAAAAATGTTGGACACATTAGTTGGACGTGTTTTGCCATGCTGTGGGAACAGGATGACGTAAACCCCCCAGTTATTTCTGGTCACAGACTGATTTGAAATGTGCAGAAGCACAGCACCTGGATGTTCAGAGGGCGGGAGCACCTCTCCTGTGCAGATGGTTTGAGAGAGTTGGGTTCAGCCTGGAGAAGTAAAGGCTCCAGGGAAACCTCATTGCAGCCTAAAGGGGGCTTATTAAAAAGAGGGAGAGAGACCTTTTTATGCAGGCAGATAGTGATAGAACAAAGGGAAATTGTTTTAAAGTGAAAGAGGAGAGGTTTAGATTAGATTCTAAGACACGATTCTTTAGTTAAATGGTGTTGAGGCATTGTAACATGTTGCCCAGAGAAGTTGTGGATGCCCTGTCCCTGGAAATTGAAGGCCAGGTTGGATGGAGTCCTGTTCAACCTGATCTAGTGAGAGTTGTCCCTGCACATGTCAGGGGCATTGAAACTAGATTATCTTTAAAGGTCCCTTACAACTCAAACACTTCTGTGGTTCTATGACTTCTTCTATGTCTTTCCACTTTGAAATCTCGTCATTCTCAAATACCCCAGAATAGTTTGAGACAAGTGTGTTGGGGACAAATTGTGCTAAAACTTGATCCTAACTAATATAGGTCAGCAAGAGTAGAGGCTTTTCAAGAAGGCAGGCAGAAGTAGCATATGAAAGGTGGATTTCACTGTAAACAGTATTTCATCTAGAATAAAGAAAATGGAGTTTAAGAAATGCTGCCAGAGGAAAATAAAAAATACAGTGATAAAGATCTTATGATTTTCAACTACCACGCTTTAAGTTCTAGATTCCACTCTGTATTTAACACCCTGATTCTCGACAGACAAGAGTCTGACATAAGGCAGTCCCCAGTTTTCTTGCATGCTAAGGGGTGGACCAGGAGGGCTGTATTTTGCATGTACAGACACACACACTTCTGTATGAACAAGTTAAATTTATGCCACAGATGTTTTAGTGACATCCAAAAGTGGCATCTGGGTTATGATTTGCAAGAAATTGTCTGCCATTTAGTTTAGTTTACTGGCCTCGTTATTGCTGAAGATTTGCCGGACATGAAAAAAAGTGGTCTTCGTGCAAGGTCTCAGTGAATTGCTTCAAATTATGGATTACAGTCTACTGTGGGCTTATCATGTTCTTGGCTATAATGATGCCATAGAAAATAGATCTACAGATGAAAATGTAAATTTATTTACATTTGTTTCTTCCTCACGCGGGTACTTTTTGCCTACTTTTACTGTTGGTCCTGAAACTTTCCTACTTCTGGATACAATTCCTTGTATGTCTAGCAGAAAGGACTGTGCCAGGGTTTTTTCCCTTTGTTTTGGACTTTTCTGGAAAAGACAAGTCTGATACTCATGTTATGTGTGAGTGTGAGCACAAGAGATCACTGTGACCACATGCAATAATTCTGGAATGATGAATAGCCTGCAAAAACTTACCATCTTTTATTTCTGGCTTAAACTCTTGATAGTATTGTTTAATTGCCTATTAGTTTATGGTGAGGATTGAAATAGATATTTAAGAAAGGAAAATGGACTTCCTGACCTGTAGAGGTAGAGTAATTACTTAAGTGCATTTTCATCTGTGCTTGTTATGGTCCCAACCGGTTTGACACGTACTTTCTGTTCTTTGAGCTTCTGATTTTTTATGGAATAAATAATCTTGGGAATTAGCTTGTCAAATATATCAAGACAAGTAAGAAGCTGCAAGGCTTTGTAAAATACCATATGGAAAATTAAATAAGATCAGAAGTGGAGTTTCTGTCACTGAAACTCCACTTGGGAAGTTTGACTTGGGAAGCTTGCCTCCCTAAATTCCCAAATAGCCAATGTTTGGCACAAGTTAACGCAAACATAACTGTGTATAACAATAGCAACTGTAGCTGTGCTGCAGAACCTGTGTAGTCAGGATGACATCTGTGCCTCTGGGCTCAGAATAATGTGCCTTTGTGTGTTTAGGGGCTTGTACTCTAACAAATGGTGAAAGGTTCACTCTTTCTATTTGGGTCTTGTAGTGCTCTTTTGTTGTGGTGTTTCTGGATAGGCTGATGGATGGTCTGAAATAGGAGATAGCAGATTTTCTCCCTTAATTTCTCCTTCCTATGAGTTTAGTTCTCTGGTTACATGTTAGTAATAACAGCAGATTGCTGTTGTGCAACCTGTCATTTGGAGGTAATTGCAGGGCAAAAAGAAAGGATGATGGGTTAAACTTCTTTACATGGCAGGTATCCTCAGGAATAGTTAAGTTACCATGCCTTGAAAAATTTACATGAGGGAAGGAGAGACAGGCAGTGAAGAGAAACTCCACATCTCCATGGCAGATGGAAGGAGGGATTCAGCATGAATCACCCAAAACCTGGTAGAAATTTAAATGGCACATCCAGATCTGTGACTCACACCTGCTGCCCTCCTTGCTGTGGAAAGGGTTGCAGCAGCTGCTTTCCAAAGCTGTAGGAAGACCTCCTCTGAGGTTCTGTGCCTGTGGAGAGGGTCTGTCTGGGGTGCTGGACAAGCCTATTTGTACTACGATCAGATAATCTCATTTTCAGTGCTATGAGCAGCCTACCAGTCAGCTTCAAGAGGATCAGGTCTTTTCCAGGTGATTTGTTTTTTATTTGTCCTACAAAATTTGTCCTAGACAGCTATGTTTTTGAAAGCACTCTACTCCATGTTTGTGATGGGAAGTACTGAGCAGCTGGAGCTGAGAGAAAAGAAAGAGCATACTTATGCATTTTCCCTTTCCTCTGAAGTTTAGGATTTTATATTTATAAAAATATACCCTTTGATATTTTCAAATAAGGAAGTTGTCCAGTGTATTATAGACAGTGTATCAGGTAGAATAAATGTCTTTTAATTACCCAGCTTCTCACTGATTTTTGACTTAAAAAATGTTAATGCTGCAGCATTCCTATTCCAAAATCAAAAGGCATCTTTTTCCCTGCTGTGTTTTAGGCGTGATATCTTAAATATGAAAAAAGATTATTTAAAAGGGTATTTGGACTAAATACACTTATGCCCACAGTGTTGAAACACCCTAGTGCTCATGAGTAAAGGAAAACTTTATTGGAAATTAAGATTATTGCCAAAGTGTGCAGAAGCCCTTGTCTGCAGACTTTATCACTGTGAAGTCATAGGATTAAGTTTCTTGTCCTTCTGTACAAGTACACTGGATCAGATCCCAAATCAGTAGTAAAAATAACATGCTTAAGACCAGTTGTGTCATGGAAAGTTTGTGTGCCTAGAGAGGTAGGTGGTGTGCTTTAAAATGTTTGCATAATATTAAGTTATCATTCTTGAGAAGATTTTAACATGGTCTTTGAGGATGCTGAATGTGAATCTTGGAAAGGAAAGCACTTTCTTCCTTCTGTTGATACATAAAGTTGAATGTAAGGCAGGTCTCCCTGTATGTCTTTGCCCTCTACAACTCTTGTGGTGTTCCTAAGCAGGATCATTTGGTGTTAAATACACAGTCACAGTGTGGAGTGACAGCTGGAGTCAAGGAAAGTTCTCCTTAGGGTGTGGAGTTATAAGTAACCTTTAAATATTGCACCTGCTTACCAATATCTGAATACTTCAACTTCTTGCCAAAAACTTGACTATTTAATTGCAGAACTAGTGCGTATCTTTAGTAGTAGAATAACTTGTTTTAAAGTTGAAAAATAAGTCTCCCTGTTTTATTGGTTTTTTTCTTAACTGTGGTGATGCTTAAAGCTGAGTATTGATCTATGATGCTTGCAGCTGTCACCTGAATATATGAAAGTTCTGAACTGGTTAGCTATTCCCTTACTGATGGGGACTAAAGATTTAACTGCTTTTGATGTCAGCTAAATTAGTGCATGCTGCAGTTACCTACTGTACTGTACAGTTCAGTTTGCTTTGGTTATATTAAAGCTTTGAAAGGCTCCTTAAAACTCTTCAGTAGAGAAAAAAAATCGGTTACTTTGGAGTGTAAAAAGAGGTGCAATAATAAGGCACCCTAATCCATCTTGGGTCTGAATTATGTAATTATTGGGAATTTGTGTAATGACTGCATTGTTACTGTAATTTGAAATTGCTGGGAGTTTTAACAATCAAGCTAAGCCCACCTACTGCTCTTCACCTGTGAAGCTCATTCTTCACTGTATTTGATATGGCTCTGCATAGATAGAAACTATTACTGCTGCTCACATTTGGCAAGCAGCACTCTGCCTGCTCACAACTACTGCAGAAAATGAGTAATGGCTGTTAATAAACTTGTTTGCTCTGTTTGCAGTAAGGATAGAGATCTCACAGTAATTGGATGATCACGCTGCAGTGCAGGAGTCTTACATGACAAAGGCTGAGTGAGAACTTTCCCTATGGGAGTTTGCCACTAATAGGCATTAGGTTTCATCCACTCTCCATGAGCTACCACAGGCTTTTAAAGAATTGGGGAAGGTATAAAATTAAAGTAATATTTCTTCTGAAGGGTTGTAGGGGAGATTAACAGAATACAAATGAGAGTTCTCTTTTTAAAAAAGTGTTTGCTGAGCTTGTATCACCAAGATCCAATGATGGGATATGTGAGAAACAGAACCAATTTGTTATTTTAAAGCCTCCCAAGTAGGCAGACTTGTGTGCAATTTACATAAACACTGGCAGTGGTTGATGCCTGCTGAATGTTCTGCTTCTCTTTCTGTCCAGGAGATTACAGGGGTGAGGAGTCACTGCCTAGAATCATTACAGCTTTCCTCAGGCTTTCTGATATAATACAAGTTCTGCATTTAAATTGAAATAAAACAACAAAACATGTTAGGTCACAACTTCAATTTGTAGGCTGGAGGCCTCTCTAGCACTGTGAAGTGTTTTTCTGTGGTCCTCAAAAGAGCTTTCTCCTTGTGGGTGTCTTCTTAGGCTAGCAGGTCTCCAGCCTGTGTTCCTGGCTAATAACTGAAACTCTGCAGATGAAGCTTTGAGACTTATTAATAGTTTCTACTTGGAGATGAAAATGTGTCTAACAAAATGCACACCAAAGCTGGACTATCCTGCATTATACAGACTGTCCAGAGTCAGTCCAGGTATATTTCTGCTTCCCTTGAAATCAGTAGGGTTTTGTGCTGATTTTGATGGGGTCAGGATTTGATGGGCTGTGGATTTCCACCATTCCCACTAGTACTGGAAGCCCTAGCTTCTCTCTGTGATGCTATGCAGTAAATAATTCCCAAATAAAATGTTTGAGGCTTTACCTTAGAGTGATCATGCACTTACAGAGGACTCTTTCTGTGAAGTAAGGTGAATGTTTGGTCATTGGCCCTATTGGTGCTGCTGAGCACTTACAGCACTGAGCAGGAGCCTCTGTAGGGAAACATCCAGCACAGGCCAACACAGTGGCAGCTTTGGGTATTGTAATAATGGAGAAAACCAAAAGGCAACTGGTTTACTGCTGAATCATTCCAGGAAGAAACACAACAGAGATTCTAAGTGTTTTATCTAAGCATGAAGTGTTAAAATTCCAGTGTCCTTAAGCAAGTGTCATAGAATGATAACTTTATCTTCATGTATACGCGAGTTCTGCTTATTATTGCTGTAACAAAAAATTGTTTGTCAAAGATACGATATTAAAGCATCTGACAGTCTTCATATTTTCTCTTTTAAATAGCACAGATTTTTATTTTTACTCTTAGTTGCATTTTTACATTGAAATAAAAGCAAACTGCTACTGGTTTACTGCATTGCAGATGGATAAAGTCAGAGCTTGCAAACAAAAGAGTCCATTGAAGCCTGAGATCTAGGCATAGCAAGTTCTTAAGATTTTGGTGTTTAAAAGAATACTGAATTCACTTAAACAGGAATTTTATCATTGGATTGAGCTATGGTTTGTTTTTTGTATGTTGCATTGTTAGAATGAAGATGCATAGGAAATGATAGGATTTGCCAAATGATAGGAATGCCAAAAGAGCTCCATATATGCATTTGTTCCCAATTCCACTACCATATCAGTGGGCAGACTAAAACCTATGTGGGTGGAATTCACTAAATGTCTTGGACAAATTGAAAGGCTGATCTCAAAATGAGAGCTCAAAAAACATCCTGAGTCCCCAGAAAAATGTTAAAATGTGACTTTAAAGGCTTACTGTCCAAAAGTCTATTCTATAGTTTAGGTAATAGATAAATCCAAACAGTATGTTATGTTGGACTGGATTGCATTTTTCATCAGGCATCTCTCAGTCTTCATTTTAAAAACTAATACTGCTACACAGTATTCACAGTGTAAGTGAATATTTTCAGTTTGCTTACTGTGTTTATCTCTACTGCAAAATCTTCTGTGACAATTTAATTGTTGTTTTTCTATTTGAAGTTGTGCATCAGCTTTCTAAATAGTGTATTCAAGTATGAAGGCAGTTATGTTGTTTAGAAGAATTGTGCTGCTTGTCACTGAAGAAACAAGCTTTACCTGAAACCTCCAACTTCGTAGGCAAACTTGCAGAAAACTGAATGAATGCAAGCCATGGACAGGCAAAAGTGTCTTTTAAAAATATAGATGGATTTCCCAGATGTTTATTTAATAATGAAGATGATGGTGAATCAATTGGTAGCAGTCACTGCTTGAAAAATACTTCTTCTGTTTGGTAGGCTGTACCCCCTCCAGGGGATTTGCTTTAGCAGTTTTATAGCTCATTGAGACATTAAATAATAGTACTTACAAAACCTGCATATAGACTTTCAGTATCTGCTTTCCTAGTAGTAATCTAACTCTTCAGACAGGACTCTAAAATTATTTCAGGTTCACACTGCACACCTATAATTACTTCAAATTTGGAAGCATTTGTCTTTAAGGGATTGCCTGCTGGGGAGACTGTCACAGGCAGCATTGGAAAAAACATGAACAGATGTAGGAGAATCCAGAAAAATAATTCTGGGAAAAAAGAGGAATTCTTTTTACAGAGTCTTTTGGTCATCCCTGCTGTAAGATATTGCTTGAGAAAGAGGGACTTGAGTGCTGTGTGAAAGCAGCTGTCATTCAGACTCCTTAGTCTCCAGTACAAAATATTCTGGTGTGGGAGACACTCTTGGTCAGCAGCTCACTGACTAAATGCCACATTTATTTGCAAAGACAGCTAATAGAAGTGCTAGTCTTGCAAACGCTTCTGCAATTAAATTGGACAGGTTACTCTGAGGATAGAAGAATGAGTTTGACTTTCTAGTGTCAAGTTTAGCCACATTTTAAAAGAAAGGGCCAAGAACTGTTGTTGAAACACTGCAGTACCTACAATACCTTTTTTAAGAGATGTTGAACATCCAGAGTACCAAAGGTATAATAAATAACCCACTTGTTGGTTTTCATCACTGCCATAAATGGCAACAAGACTGATTTGAAGAGATTTAAGTGCAATTATATTGTTTGCTCTAGCAAAGTCCTTTCCTGCTTATAGAAATTACACCATTCCTTTCTGCATTCAGAAATGTTTATGTTCAGTGGCAACATGACTGTTTTTAAGGTGTCTGGGATATTTCTGTCTACAATGCAATGCAGTCTCTGGGTACACAGTGTCACATTTGCCTGTCTCCATCTATGTTACTAATTTTTTTAATTTTTGAAATTTTTTTTTTTTTACAAATGTCAAGCTGTTTATGTAGGTCTACTCCCCTGAAGGTAGGGTCCAAAGTAAGAATCAGGCCACTATCTGATTCTGAGTGCTGATGTACTGACTGCTCGCAGTGATCATCTTTGTGAAATCCATGGTTAGCCAAACACTTCCCAGCTTATGCCATCATACTGGAATAGTGAATTATAGTCCCTAACTCAACTAATGAGCAACAGTTTTCTTCTAGGGAGCTGTGGGGTTAAGTCCTTAAATACCATAGTCTGATACAACTTGATTGAATATAAAAGCTGTGTACTAAAGGCTCACACAATTCCTCTGTTGAGGAACCAGCATTTAGACTTCAGTTAAAGGAAGGCACAGCTTTGTGAAAAGTGGGATTAGAAACATCCACTGGATGCTATGTGCTTACAAGTTTTTAATGTTTCCTCCCTCATCTTTGTTCTGAATGAAGATTTGAAGACAGGTTGTTACATAATGCATTTAGCTTTCAGAGCAGAAACTGCACATCTGAAATAATTTTGAAAACTCTGCCTGCAAACATTCCTCTTTCTCCTGCAGGTACATTTTCAAAGATTGTATTTTGGAAAAGGTCTTTGTTGGTTTAGTGTATTTGTATTATTGCCCACCAATCTGTAGTTGATGTACTGGGAAAAGACAAGTTTGATTATGAAGGATTGTATGTGTAATGTTTTGTTGATTTCTATCGAACTAGAGCTTCCATGCTTAAGAAAAGTATGAAAGTTGTGTACAGAACTGTGATCCAAAACTGCCCTTCAGAGGAGCAGAACTAGGGATGCTTTTAAAAAGAAAATAGCTATCAAATTATCTGTACTGTCTGTAATGATTAGGAAATTGAGGTTAAACGTATCTCCCCTTTATCGTTCCTTTGGCCAGTTAAGATTTTGCTCTGTTCGAAGACCATTGCTCATGATAAACTAGATTTTACTCATTCCTCCAAAATTTGAAATACTATATAGCTATTGACATTTGAGCAGTACAGAGAGTTTAATTGGTAAATAATTTTTTGCTCATATTACTGAGGATATCCTTTCTCTTGTTATTTTTGGTTCAGTGTCAAAAGTGGTGATATTTTTGTGTTCCACATCCATGTCCACAAGTGTGTCCCATCAGAGACTGTAGCAGATTTGGTGATTGCCATGGAGAACAGCTGGGAGAACTTGAAAAGATCAGCCTGGCTGAAGATGTGCAAGATGGCTGTTTCACATGCAGCTCTCTCCTGAAACTGTGGAATTTTCTTCTTCTCCTTATCCCAGCACAAACATACTGAGTGCTTGATCCTAGGAAGAAAAGGTTTTCAGAGCTAAAAATACAGACTGTGTCCAGCTCCAATACAGAAAACTTTAGTGAATATTTTAGTGAAGAGAGGGAGCCAAAATACAGTACGTATCCAGGCAGGAGGAATGCAGAAAGATAACTGGATGCACAGTTTAATTGCACAGTAATATAACAATAATATAAAAGGCAGAATGATTTCAGGATAGGGTTGTAAAAAATCTAGATTTAATGATGATCAGGTACATGTTCCTGGCAGGATGTTTTTCTGTTGCAAGGCAGCTTTTAAGTGAAAAATTTGCTGCTCTCCTCTATATCCTGCTGAACAAGTGGACTTTCCTTTCCTGTTAACTCCTAGCATTTCTGCAGAATTTTGTTATCTGTCTGCTGTTATCAGGATGCCATTAACTACCTGATGATTTCTCTTGCTCTCTCTGTTAGAAAGCAGCACTCTGCAAGCAGTACTGTTCAAGTAAAACTGTGTGGTACTCAAAACTGCCAATTAGGTTTTTTGGAACAGAATGCTCAAGAAGTTAGTATTTGCCAAAATTTTTCTTGCATATGTGAAATATAAGCCCATTTCAGAGTAAGTCCTGTACTGGGAATAAGACATTTGCGTTTTCCACTTGTGCCATTATGCACACAGTTAATCTGGGGTTATATGAGTTGTCCCATAAAGCTGGCACGTGCTTCAGATATTGGGTAAATATCTCAAATCAGCAGATACCTTCCTGTAGTGTCAAGGATTTGCTAGTACCTTGTTCATGAGCTTGGTTCTCCTGAGTTATCTTAGAATGGAGGAATCAGAAAAGGGGAAGAAATGCTGACAGCTGCTGTCAATGTATGTTGTTAGGGCTGAAGATTTCAGACATGGTTCTAGTAATTTAATGTGATCTAACTTGTACTTACTGTCAGAAGTCCTCAAAGTTAATTTCCTCACCGATGTGAGTGGAACACACTTGCAAAGTCTGCTTCTTGGAAATTCTATATTTGAAGGAGATATAAGGGGATATTTTTGATGGTTCTTTATCGTGGAGGGAATTCATAGCAGCCCCCCTTGCATTTTAGTGTAGTACAGAGCAGAGAAGGGGAAAGAGATTCCACAGCAGTTTTGCACAGAGGATCTACTTGCATATGACAGAAAATGTGCTGGTGACCAGGATGCTTATATTATTTCCAGTAACAGCATATACACATTTTATGCTTTATGTGGGTTATAATACTCTAAATGTTAATACTTTAGTGAATAAATACTCCAACAAGAGATTTGTGAGCTTTTTAACATGCACCTAAATCTTTTCAGATGATGATCATCTTAGATTTCATGTGTCATCATAGATAGGAAATTGTGTGTTACACTTTTGCTCTTTGCTTTATCCATTCTAGTAACTTTATATTTGGTATTATTGTTTTGAAGCACAGTGTTTGTACAATACTCAACAGAGTAGTATTTTTTAATAATTAAAATTTGGCGGTTCTTTTTTTCTTACAGAAGTTTTGACGTTGGGCTGCATCGCTTTCTGGTCAGGTAAGTGAATACTTATTTTGCACTGCAATTCCATATTGCTGTGGTTTAACCTCAGCTGGCAGCCAGGCTTCACACATTCTCACTCCCTGCAGTGGGATGTGAGAGAATTGGAAAGGTAAAACTGAGAAGAGTTGTGGGATAATGTAACAGTTTAATAGGGAAAGTAAGAACTGAGCCCCACACAAGCAAAGCAAAACAAGGAATTAGTTCACTTCATCATGTGTAAAGGTGACTTGGGAAGGCAAATGTCATGACTTGGAACATCCCCCCGCTGCTTCCTTCTTCCCCCAGCTTGATACACCGAGTGTGACACCATGTGGGGTGGAATATCCCTTAGGGTCAGCTGTCCTGTCCCACCCCCTCTGCTTGTGCACCCCCTCAGTCAACTTCTCAGTGATGTGAAGAGCAAAACAGGCCTTGACTGTGAGTGCTGCTCTGCAGTCACAAAAGCATCCCTGTGTTTTCAGCAGAAATCCAAAACACAGCTCCTTACTAGCTGCTATGAAGAAAACAGACCCCATCCCAGCAAAAACCAGCAAACGTGTTAAAAAGCATTTGCGGTTATAAGTAGAAATCACTATGTGAATTCAGTATTACTTTATACTTTCTGTGGTAAGATCTTCTTTTGTCTTCTGTTCATTTTTTAGTTTGAAAAACTTTTAACTATTTGTCTTGGATATCTACCCAGTGTCACTCTCTAATGAACTTCTTCAGGAAAACATGACTCAGAAAATTTCAGTGGCTGTGAAAATCTTATTTTTCTTGTACTGAGGGAAAGCTTTTAAAAACTCTTTTCCACTGGTAACTCTAGTGCCTTCATACCTTGTAAAAAGGGCTTGAATTTTATAGAAAATTGGGAATGTGGAGGGGAGTCTTACATTCTCAGCAGAAAAAGCAATTTATTCAATGCGTGCCATGGACTGTGTTCTGAAGATGAATAAGGGAAGTGGAATCATTGTTTGAGAGCTTTGGTTGATGATATTTAGAGGGATGAAGCAATTAAAGCAGGGCACTTCGGCAAGAAAAGGGAGGTTAATGCATTTGAATTCTACACTGAGAAACTGTTCTAGCTGTTTAGAGGTTTTGTGTGGGTGAAGTCACGGATGTTCACCAAGGATGTGTTTGCCTTCATTTTTCATAAGATGCCTATTACTATCTACTGATCTTTACAAAGGAGCATAGTCTGTACTATGAAAGGTGAATTTTCTGTGGTCTTTGGGCATTTAGAGAATTAATTCCATCAGTTATTTCTTCCACCGAACTGTTGCAATATATCTATCACTGAGGAACTCTACCTTGGAAGAATTAACCCAGTAAGTACGAGTCAGAGTATGCTGTTTGGGTCCCACTGTAAGGGTCAGGTGGTGTCAGCCTTTCCTTGAGTTGGCTTTGCTGCTGAACTCTTTATTTTAGGCTACTTTGTCATATTTCCTGGATAAAGACTGTCTTAAGCCTTCACACGAGTCCTTGTGGCTTTAAGGTAGTGGGTTTTGGCACCAGATGTGAGATCATACAAGCCTAGGTCACAAGGAAAATCAGGTTTGTTTTAAGATTGCACAGGCCAACCCACTTTTCATAACCTGTGAGCAGCAGACTTTATAGGTTAGGGTTATTTTGTGTATTTCTTTGTGTATAACATTAAAATGTTTAACAGATAGCTCCCTTCATTAAAGGCATAGTGTCTCTATTACTGAATGTACTTGTGTTTTGGAGTTCTTGGACAACTGAATATATAAGTTCTGGTATCAGTTCTACAAAATTAGTTGCATCCATATTTTGATGAGCAGATTTTGTTTGTAAATAATTGTATAAGAAATTGAAATAATATTAAAACATAGTTTTAAATATGCTACTTTATAAAATAAATGCAGTGCCCAAGAAGTTCTCCTGGGAATGCATACAACTAAGAGTAACCAAGAGTAGAATCATGGTAAGCATTGATGTATTAAGTTCCTGGTAATGCTTCTGCCATAAAATATTTTCATTTGCTTCATACAAAGAGTGTAATAATATATTCTCTCATATAGCATTGCAAAGAGATGCAGTATTTAAGTTGTATGTTTGTGTGATGCTGGACTGCAAATAGCCATGGAATTGGCATGAGTTGAGTGCCGTCTTTGACTAATGTATCATTGTTTCAAAGCCACCTGTGTCCTGTGCTGTTCCTCTTCTAACCTTAGCTTAGACATCTTCAGCCTGTTACCTGCCTCTTTTAACTACTTGGAGAACCATCATCTGCTTTCTCTGTAACTGTGCTGCTAAGGAAGAAGTAATTTTCCCTTCTCTTGTACGAGAATGAGTTTTGCTTGGTGTTTCCTTAATTAAAAAAAAAAAATCCTTTTAGTAGATTACTTTGGAGTAGGAAACAGACTTGGTGTTAATCTATTCTGTTGGTCTGTCTTGCGAACTTTAGAAAGTTACTGCCTTTTTTTGCCTAGACAGTCTCTGCTCCCGAGGACTTGCTGCTCATCTCCTGTGTTCATAAAGTATCTGTCATACATGTTATACTGTCCTCTTCACAGTTTTCATTTCCATGTGAAATACAAACAGAAGGAAAGAAAAAACCTGAACCCAAACAAACCTGAGTTGCAGGAACATTGAAGTCTATGAGCTGGGATTTGTAATGCACAAGAAATTATATTGTTTTAAATATAATGATGCTGCCCTACCGTGGAACAGAGAACCCAGTATGACACTTGCAAATATAAAATGTGGGGCCAATAAAACTAAAAATAGTGTCTGCTAAAAGGACAATCTGCCTAATTAAATACTGATTGAAGGAACTAGGACTAGCCTAGTGTCCAGAGTCAGTGGCTTCCCCAAGTGAAGCATGACACAAAGTATTACAGAGAATTGCAGCTACACAGGATTTTTTCTGTGTTCTTAGTAAAAAAATTAATACAAAATTATTTCTATCCACCTATCTATGTCTTGAACTGTGCTTCTGATACCATTTTTAAGATAGCTTTAAAAAGTTTAAAAACATATTTTCAAATGTACTGTGGATAGGTACATACTATACTGTAATGGCTAATGTGTTGTTTACTGACTTGGACTGAACTGGATTCTGGGACTAGATTTTTAATTACTACTTGCAAGCTGAAAGGAAGTAGTGTCATGGAACTTATATTTGTGAAAGTAAAGTGCAATTGAGTATATGGGGGTCTGGGTTTTGAACATTTGTTAGTTATACCATTGTATTTGAAACAGGGATCCTGGAAACTCACCAGGGAAGGATTATTACTTTTGTGATGAAAATTGGGGTTCGGTAGTAGTAATGAAAAATATACTGCTATGCTTGGAAGGTTATTTTCCCAATGTTTTTACACAATGATATGAAAGAACCTATTTGTTACTACTTCTAGGATTTCCAAAATTATTAATCACATATTTAAATCACATGAGTACTATACAAATGTAGTAACATTTTCCCAACTGACTGCAGGAAAAACAACCCTTTTTCTCCTAAATCAGAGCATTCTCAGAATGGAGTGATAGGTGTATTTTGAGAGTTAAAATACATATATATAAATAGCCTTTAGCGTAACAGTTTAGAAGAGAAAGAGCAGGAGAGGCTGCCTGTTGCTCTTTGCTCACTGGAGCTATTTTATCTAGGCATTTCATCCAGTACTGAGAACAGGGCATTGGATGAAATAAAATTGTGAACTTGTGGGAATATTTACAGTCCTGATGACAAACAGTGCTTCCTTTAGGACAGCACTGATGAGGACAGTGGGGAAGAATGACAGTTCCTGCAGGCATGGTTCTTTTGAAAAATCTCTATGCTTTCAGCTCTGCTGTGCCTTTGAAAAAGTGTGAATCATACTCATTTCAGTACAGATCTGGCTTTGAAGAGAGCTGCAGGACCACACACCCCCAGTGTCTCCAAAAGGCATCCATCTGTTAGCAGTGCTCTCAGCTCACCCTATGGTTTGCAATTACTTTAGCTTGTTTAGAGTTGCAGGTTGTTTAGGTTAGCTTAGTCCTGGGTGCAAAGGTACTCTGAATACAAAACTTGAAATTCAACCACTTTTTTAGTTATCTCAGGTAAAGCATGGCATAGCTTACTTCTAGGATCAAAATCTACTGTGTGGTGACTTCTACTGATTTTTAGTTAGGAAAAACTAAATTCTGCCCCTCTGTGTAAGGACAGAATGGTCCCATGGTTAAAGAGGGGATTATGGTTCTAACTAAGGTATGATTATGAAAGAAGAAATGGAAAAATCTGTTCATCATCTGGCTCAACTCCTGTATTAGTTTGCTGTGGAATCCCATGGGATCCCACATCTTCAAGCCAAAGAAAAGCTTAAAAAAAACCCAAGCAGGTATTTTTATCACTGTATTGAAAAAAACTCTCAAAAACAACTGACCAAAAAACCCCAACACACCAAAAAAATTCCACAATAACAATCCCCACACTTCTGAGCTTCCCCTTTCTCTTTAAAGCACACAGGTCTTGGAAGGTCAACATATGCTGCTATAGTTCTCTAACTCCATTGATAGGAAAATTCAGTGGTGATTCTTGGCTCCAACAGCTGGACACAGATTCTGTGTGAGCTTCAGTGTAACACATGACCCTCTCTTGGGAACCAAATACCTCTGCTAATGCTATACAGTCTCTGCTGCTCTTTTGAATGTATCTGCCCATAAAATACCATTGATGATTTAATATGCTGTAGCTGGGTTAGAAAGCACAGTATTAATGAGATTCCACTTTTCTCCAGCAGCACTGAAAAAGGTATGTGGTTAGACACCTCTGCCATTGAAAGTGCTAGCTATCCCAAGGATACATTCTTTTTTCTTCGTTTTGTCAAGAAATTTGACTTTTTGATTCATTCTGTGTCCTGGATACCTAGTTGGCCTTAAAGCATGCACAGCAGTCGTAGAATCATACAATAGTTTTTGTTCTAAGGAGTCATTAAGGTTTGACTAGCCCATCCTATCCTGGAATGAGCAGGTATAGCTTCAGCTAGGTCAGGTTGCTCAGGGCCCTGTCCAACTTCACCTCAAATATTTCCAGGCATGAGGCATCTACTGCCTCTCTGGGAAACTTGTTCCAATGTTTCATTGCCGTCATTGAAATAAAAAATTTCTTCCTTCTGTCTGTTTGAATCTACCCTCTTAGCTTGAAGCCATTACCCCTTGTCCAATTGCAGCAGGCTCTATTCAAAAATCTGTCCCCATCTTTCTTATAAGCCCCCTTTAAAACTTGAAGGGTTGCAGTAAGGTCTCTCTGGAGCCTTCTCTAAGCTGAACAGTCCCAACTCTCACAGCAGTGTGTGCCCAAACTGTCTCCTGAAGCAAACCACAATATTTTCCCAAGAACAAAAATCTGTGTGTGGTTCTAGGGGTCCTTCACACCATCTTGTTTCTGATAGGTGGTGTGGATACAAGTGCACCAACTTTGTCTTCCTCTGCCCTGTGCAGTCACCTCATAGTTCCTTAGTAGCTTTTACCCTTGGGATTTCTCTTTTCAGGCTGTCATTTTAGTCAACATGTAACCTCAGTCTTTCGCCATAAAATATGGCCACAGTGTGCACTCACCTTCCTTTAGACGCCTTGAGGAAAATGTGGTGCCCTAAAGAACGATTTCTGCATTGTGTGGATTTGGATGATCTATTCCAAATGAGGTTAATCCTAACCGATATTGCCAAAGCTTTGTGCTGCTTTACCTGAAAGTCTTGGATCACTGGTTAGACCAGATCTATTTGACTTTTATGTGTACCTGTGTCAATGGGAGACCTGCTGGATAAACAATACTCTTTTCTTTACTATAACCTGTGCTATGTCTGTGATAATTTTATGTATCTATCTCATTTTTCTCACTTGGATCAGTGCTGGCACAATAGGTGTTGTATTAAGTAAGCAGAAATGTGTTGGAATGAAGAAAGACAATTGGTATCTATCTGTAATCATCAAAGTAATGTAGACAGTAAAAACTGCCAACAATGCAAGTGATGCACTGCCTCATTCCACTTAAACCTACTGATAGGCTTCCTTGGGAAGGATTCAGTGATGCTGGTAATTTGTCATGTGCAGGTAGGACCGCTGTGTGTAGAATATGTGTAGCTGCTGTACTTGCATTCTCTTTTGGGTCATTTCTGCCTCCAATCCCTAGCATTTAAACAAAGCAAGGAGACTTGCAGGGTATGAGACTTTAGTAAGTATTCACTAGTCTTGAATTCCTGGGATCTCTGTATTCCTCTGGAGCAGTGGAGATAAGCAGTGGAGACAGCAGAAGCAGTATTTGCAGTCAAAAGTATCCAGCTGCCATACAAGGGTCTAGACAGGTTAGCACAGAAATGGGCTGTTTCCAGGTTGTGTTACAAAAACATCCCTTTGGTAAAGAAAGCCCACTGAAATAATGCCTCCTTAGCCAAGGAGCTAAGAGGAACAAAAGGTGATTCTTCCATCTTTGGGAATATTGTGATGTAGATGTGATGTACTGAAGACAGCTTTTGTAGAGACTTACTTGAAATTTTGTGATTGTTAACATATATTAAACATATAGTCTTATTGGTAATAAACACAATTGTAATAATCTGTAGATGGGATTGAATTGGCTTTGTGTCTAATTTACACATCATTTTAAGGTTACAGCATTTATTTCATTGCTGTGAAGAGGTAGTGGTGTTAGCTTAGAGAGTTCTTTCTTGCTTTCAATATGGGGCCTTAGGGTTTCTGCAGAAATAATTTTAAAGTTTTGAAACAGAGGAGAATAGCAGCTAATCCATCCATAGAGACCTCTACATGGAGAAGTTGAAAAATACAGCTCTTTTTATAAAATACTGCAGTTACATCCAGCTGCATTGCGGACTTCTGTGAGCTCCCCTTTCAGATGCGCTGGAAGTTTTGCCATGTTTGCTGTTGTTTGCAATTTTTGAATGGGTCAGCACCAGTCTAAATGTGTTCCTGTTGAAAGCAGCAATAAGAACTAAGTGGTATTAAGAAAAAGGAAAAAAAAACCTCAGTAAAACCCAACAAACTGGATAGTGCTTGGAATCTTCTAAAATGTTCCAAATTTTAGACCAACACAACCACTGCTAAAAGTCTATAATTAAACTCTTGTGGATTGCATTGGGAGGCTCTCTGGCTGTTCTCCTGTGTGTGTATTGGACGCAAGTGTGAACTGTACAAGTGACCACGAAGTATAAAATCAGTTGAGGTGTCTTGGGAGTGGGACACTGTCCAAAATACCTTGTTTGTTTTAAAACAAGCCAACCTTAAAAACTTGATGAAACAGTGATAAAGAATGGGTGCTAAATTGCTTCAGAGCAGTTGCGGTCTCTCAAACACCTTCTCAGAATGAAACCTTTTATTTTTTTAAAAGAGCAAACAATCTGTTGTTACATAATGAATTAGCATCGAGCATGTTGCAAAAATAAGGCTGGGGTTTGTATAAACAAAACTGAATCTTTATGTAAATGTTATGTAAATGTGACATTTAACTTAAACTGTTGGAGTGGGGAAGTCGGGATTAACAATGTACAGATCTCATCATGTTTATGTGTTGCAACTGTGAATTAAAACAGTTTGTTATTTTTGTTGCAGGGTGTTTGAATTACTATCCATGAGTAAGAAATACACTGTGAAACATGAAGTATTTAAAGATTCAGTTCATGCAACTTTTAAATAATTTTTCTGGAGCTGCATCAAAGGTTGTGTTTCAGTGTATTGGAAGAAAGTGTGTGCCCAGCGGTCTTGAATCACCTGTGATTTTAAGGATTCTGAATTTATTCCTTGTATAGTCCAGGAAGTTATTTCACAGGAACTTTTTGTCCCTAACTCTTAAGTGCCAGAATTTGGCTGGAATTTACATGTGATTTCAGTCTGAGGGACTTTGCACCTTTCATAGATGAAGCCAATCAGTGTTTCAGAGTCACAAAAGTGAATATATAAAAAATATTACATAAGAAATATTTTTTAATGTATTACTTCAACTTGTGGTCCATATTTATACTTTAGGATGCTAAGAGACATGATTACAGCTTTTAAATAGGAGGATAGGGCTGGTACTAGCTTCAGTCTCAAAGTTGTTCTATGTTTTAGATGTGTTGCAGAAACCCACATATTCTTCATAGTGGAAGATGTTGATCAGAGCCAGGAAAAAATAGGATGAAAAGAGTACTCTTTGCTACTCCAGCTTCTGCTAAATTAGTTGTGTGCAGCTCAGTAAATGACATCGCAGCCAGCACACGCCTCAGACTAATTTTTCGCCTGCCCTGCTGCTGCTCTGAGCTTGCCGTCCATTCCCCCGCCGAGAAAGGACCGTGTGACGAACCCCCGCCCTGTGTTCCCTGCCGCGTGCGGGAGAAAATAAATCTCTCAGTGCCCATGGCTTTCCCCTTTCTGCCTGGCGGCTGCTCCGGCCCTGGGGGCAGGCTCGGGAGCGGCGGTGCCGGGCAGGAGCGGCGCTGCCGCCGGGGGGCACTGCTGCCCCGCCGGCCCGGGCCCAGCGGAGCCCTCCGGGAGCGGAGGCACCGGGAGCTGCTGCTGGCAACACCCCCGGGCTGCGCAGCTCGGCCTGCTGAGCTCGCTCCGCTGCTGCTGCTGCTGCTGCTGCTGCTGCTGCTGCTGCTGCTCCCGGCCTGGGAGGCGATGGGACTTCGCTGGCTATAGAACGTCTTGGGGAATGACATGGGAGTCCATGTGTGTTTTTTGAAAGATGGTCCCATTTTAGGAAATGTGCATTCCAGAAGATGCAGTCTGTTATACAATCTCCTCTACTTTTGTGCCTTTTCATCCTGAAAGCACCAGGTCAGACAGGAGGTAGTTCATCTAACATAAGAGATTTTAAGAAGAGCTGCTCAGAATAACCTATGTGGCTTAGCACCAGAGAATACAGAATGATTCCCTTTATCCCTGTGGGCAGGGAAGCTTGCACGCCTTTCTCTTCCTTGGCTGCTTTATGGAGTAAAGTGTTACGAAGACTGGAGTGTTCTGAATCCTTTCCTGAAGATCATAGCTCTTTGACTAATTTTTGTGCTCAGGGTCAGCTGGCTTCACCTTTCCTGGGTCTAGAACTAGATTGAAGGTGGTTGTGGTACAGCTTGTCAAAGCAATAACCCCATAACTTGAGTCTGAAGTTGTAGGCTACAAAGGTTTCTCACATCATGATATCTGGATAGAACATCAGAAATGTTACTGAAGTAGAGGGAGAGCATCCTTCTTTTATGACCATGCAGCAGTGTCCAGCAGTTTCAATCAGACTGATACCCTGGTACCCTGTGTGGTTGTTTGTACACAGTCTGCTTTCAATCCTTATCTCCAGTACTTGGTTCTCTGAATAGTCCAGGAGAGTTTATAGAGTTAAGGCAATCTATGAATTTAAACATCCAACTTAGAGCAAGTTGGAAAGAAACAAATCAAAGAGAGGAGAGGAAAGGATGAAGCAGGAGGTTTGGTAACTCATACCTAGTTACCCCTAGATCAGGTAGGTTTAGAATTTGTGTGGAGGTGAAAATGCTTTGAGACACCTGATTGGAGGCATCAGACCTTGGTACCAACGTATCTGTCTGAAGCAGTATTGATTTCAGTAGTAAAGCCCAAGCAGAGGACTTGACTCAGTTATTTCCACCACTGATGGTAATGTTAGAGTCTTTAGATTTGTAAGCAGGAGAAGGGTGAAGCACACTGTTTAAAAGTGCTGCCTGTGCGGGATGGGAGGTGTTTTAGTGATTGTCAAACTAAATAAGACACCGTATTGAAAGCTGTATTCTCTCTGGATTGATGCCTTAGGGGTGTACGGAATTGCTGAGTGCAACACAGGCTATCAGTGTTATGGAAGGCTCTGGAATCCTTCTGCAGAGATGAATGCTGTTCTGGCTGACCAGTGCTATTGTGATGGGAGGTGCAATTCCAGCTTCACTGTGGAGTGTGGGAATTTAGTGAGATCTGAATTTCACCCTGAAGATGTCTGTGTTTTTTCTTTTCATAGATGAAGCAGGATAATGGTCATCCTTTGTAAAGTACTTTGAGATCTGTGGATTAAAAATGCTGTATAAGAGCTCAGTGATGTTTAGTATAAGCCCTTTATGTAACATGAAGAACAGATGATAAAACAGGCCAGGAAGTAACTATTGGATTTAGACTTGTCCTATCACAGATATGAATTTAGAGTCAAAAAAGGAAATAAAGGGATTTTGGTCTGTGTGTGCTCTTAATTGCATATATTTAGGTGGGTTATTTATATAGATAGGAAACTGTAGTAAAAAGTGATCTTTTAAGCAGCTCAGGTAAAATCAAGGAAGCATGTATAAAATACGCAAGTTAACATCTTTGCAAATATGTGGTGTTTGTGGTGTGCTGTTTAAGGGGAAGCACTCTTTTTCTAGCTTCTAAAGAAATTAGGCTATATGAATCAAAATTTCATGCAGACTTCCATCTTAGAAGTGACAAATAAATACTTGCGTAGATTTCACGCTTTTGAAAGAATGAAGGGTCAAAATCTTCAGGCTTCTATTTATCTTACTGTCTGGAATAAGTGAGTAAAATAACATGCTGTAGGCTTCCTATTCTATCCCCAAAACATAATTGCAGTACTTCCATGCAGTGCTGAAGAATCAGCTAAGGTCATGGCAGCCAAAGGATAATTCTCACTGTCAGCTGTCACACGGTTCTTGCTTCCTTTGTCCCAAAGAAGATTTATCACTTTCTTGCAAGCTGCATAGCTGGATACTTGAAAAGTTGACTCCACTTTCCAACCAGCCTCCGCTGCTCCATTCTGTGTGAGCAGCAAAATGCCATTTGCTGGCCTGAGTTATGTGATGTAACCCAAACTTGAAAAAACCCATTAAATAAAGTTCTGCCATGACTGGTATAAAGAGAATCAGGGTGTATAAGTAATAAGTATTGCTCTAAAATTTTTTGTGAATACTAATGTTATGTAATGAACATTATCTCCTGTAGCTATAGGGATAACAGTATTGCATGTGCTACTGCTTTCAGAGACAGTTGTGGTAGATTTAGAGATTATTTAAAATGTATCTAGCATTTTTGTACAATGAATTGCTTTGCAAATCTGGATTAGACTATTGCTCTGAAAATATTAAATATTGGACATTAGCTAGTGAAGCACAGTAGTTTTAAACACAGTCTTCAATTTTTCGACCAGTGATAAGGAACTGACATTAGAATATAAGGAACAGTAGTGTTTCTCTTTGAGTTCTGCCAAACTTGTGTGTGTGTATATATATATATAGATGTAAAATATATTTCCTAGATGGATGGAAATGGAGACTCAAAACAGGCCATGTCTTGCTCCGGTAAATGTTCTCATTTGAATGCCCTCAGAGTGTAGGAATGACTCAGGAGCAAATCTTGTTCAAGTGTAACCTAAGTAGAGTTGATCCTGCCATGGAGAAGAGATTAGCTGATCTCTGCAAAATTCACAGATTGTTTTACAGAATAAGTGTGTTCACTGACAGAAATTTTTGCAAACACACAGCAACAGTGAAATATAGGAGTTTGTAGGATGGTAGACAGGTTGATAGTATTTAAGTTACACAAGTTTCCAGGACACTCTTTGGCTAGAACACAGCAGGAAAAAGTGTTTCCCTGAATGTTATGTAAGTAGATTGTACTGTACTGCTTGAGTCACCATCCCTGGAGGTATTTGAAAGACTTGTAGACATGGTTCTTAGGGACAAGGTTTGATGGACTCAGCAGAGTTAGATCAGTGGTTGGACTTGATTATCCAAAGAGTCTTCTCCAAACGAAACAATTCAATGATTCTAATTAGCAGCTTTTGCTGAGAACAGTCCTGCAGGACTGCTGTTACTCTCGGAGTGAGCTGTGCTGCTGTGTGATGGCTGTGCACACGGGACCTAAGGCCAAGTGCTGCCTCTTCACTGAGTGAGATTGGTATCCAAATATCAAGAACTCCAAAATGCCTCCAGAATTTTCAACATTGGGCACTCCATATAAAATTTCTGAGCTTTTGATGGCATGTCAGGAATCTTCCAGTACTAGTGTTACCACAAAGTTACTTGTCATTCCTCCCCCAGGCAATAAGAAGCCTAGTTAAAACAAAACATTATGGGAGATAAAAATGACCTGATTTAGATTACATTTTTGCTTCAAAGTGCTGTTATACAGAATTAAACTTCCATTTACGGTGCTGACTCTGGATAAGAGGAACTTCTTTTGCATTAGAAGTAAATGATTAAAACTTCAACTGTTGAAATGGATAGAGCTGGAGAGCAGCCTTTGATCAGCAAGTTTTAGCTGATAGCCAAGCAAGAGCTTTTACTTGTGAGAAATCTGCAGTTTTATCATTGGTTTCAGGGCAAGGCATCACCTTCTACTGAAAATAAATTACTGTTGGCATGTTAGTAAATGCACTTGGGTTGAGGGCTTCCTCTGTGCACATTCAGTAGGGGTTTGTTTGATATAATGTACCTGATAGCACCAGCAGTGAGTAGATGTCAGTGTGTCTTAGGGCTCCACTGGACAGTCAGCTGTTGAAACAGACATGACATATGGTGGGAGCTTTCTGTAATGTAGATCTTAATAAATATTTCATTTCTTCTTTATAGTGTCTTGTTTATAAACTATGTAAGCAGCAAAATGGGGATGGTTAACAAAGTAACCATGGAAACCTGTTTTGTCCTTTCTCTCCCTTTCTCTGTAGAAACATATTTCAACGATGGTTATGATTTCTTCCCCTCACTGTGATTTGAACTGGACTAACAAAATAACTCGTAAAAAACTGTATTTCAAGTTGTTGGTTATCTAGTGACAACCAATAGGCCAATATTTGTATGATCAGCATAAAGAGGGATTTTTGCATTCATTCTCTTCGTTTAGGGTAGCACTGCAGAAAAAGGTATGTGCCTCCAAATAACTGTCTGTAACACTTACAGCAATCCATGACTGGACAAAATACACTTCTGCATTTCTGAAAAATGGGATCTTCTGGCTTGTGGTTTAAACACTCAGTAGTGTTAAATTGGGAATGAAGTGTTTCATGCTTTTTGGATGATGCAGCCTATTGTCAAAATACAGGCAGCTTTTGCAGAACAACCATCTCTGAATCTACAGAACTGATAAAAAGGAATGTGAAATAAAATAATGTTTTATATTTAGGAATCATTAGGCTTCAACATTAGAATTACAGGAAAAAAGAAGACCAGTGTAAAGGTTAATTTATTATTCTAATTAATTCCTCACAAAATAACAACTGCAAATAGAAAACACATATTTTATATAATCTGAGACAATTTTAAGAAACGTGTAAGTATGATAAAATTTGGTGAGAATGCTTCAGATTCATATTGTAATTCTGGACTATTATTTCAAGATGGTTCTCTGTATGTTTGCATTACAGTAATTAAGCTTAAACTCAGCAGGAAGGGTTAGTGTTCTTTAGTTTTTGTGGAATGAACAAACTGTTTCAGTAATTTAAAAACAAATTGCTTTCTTTGATTAACTCTGTTTCAGTGATTAGATACAATGCGACATCTATTAACTGAATGCTTTTATTGCCAGTTCACTTACTTGGAGAATAACTTCTAGGTGTCCTCCAGTGGTGTCTTGTTGATTACAGTACTGCTTGTCCTGCATTCAGTCTGGTTTTAAGAATAGGTGTTGCCAAGTTTTCCATCACTTTATGTCTCTGTTTTTATGGGCAACAGTCCTAGTTCATTGGGATACCTGCCTCTGGAAGATTTTCCCTGCCTTCTCTGGTTCCAGAGTCCAGAACTGAAGGTTTGTTGATGTTTTGAACTGTCTGATCAGAGCTTTGCATCACTCAATAGCAATAGTTATGGAGCAATTGTTATAATGAATAATTTTGCAATTTCTTACTAATGTTGATGCCTTTTATTTTGCGGTAGTGCAGAGCATTGTCTTATGTGGGTTTTCTGCTGCCTACAGAACTGTTTAAACCCTGACTTCAAGTGAAGATATTTTGCAGAAACTATCAGTATTTCACTTCTATGTGAAAGATCAGCCCTGATAGGGACAAAGTGTTTTGTACAGCAGGCAGAAATTGCTCCTGCAGACCAATCTTCTGTTATTTGTACTTTCCTTTAGATGTGATATGCAAGCTCTTTCTTTTGGTTTTTGATTCTCAAAAATTAGTAGTGACAAGCTAGCACAGCTATAACCAAGTGAAAAGTTGTGATTGAATTGTCTCTGATTGAAGGGTCTGAAACATAAGTTCTATGAGGAACAGCTTGAGAGCACAGGGGTTGTTCAATCTGGAGGAAAGAAGGCTCAGAAGAGACTTTATTGCCTTCCACAACTATCTGAAAGGAGGTTGACCAATCACCACATTGTCAGCTAGACCATAGCACTGAGTGAGTCATTTCTTAAAGAATTCTAGGGATGGTGACTTCACCACTGCCCTGAGCAGCCCATTCCAATGTTTGACAACCCTTTCTGTGAAGAAATTCTGCACAGATTCCCACCTGAACATCCCCTGAAATCACTTTTCTGGAGTAATGTGATTTTTTTTCCTCCTCATTATTAAACAACAAAGTTATTTATGCCATTATGTTGGGCCAGCATTTTGTGCTTTTGGGTTTTTGTCCTCATAACATATAGCTTCAGACCTTGAAATTTTATCTCTTCCAAAAGACCGTGTTTGTGTTGACGTCAACAGACTGTTGTGTTTCTGTATGTTTTACAGAAATAAAGGGTTTGCTTCTCTATGAAAAACTATGTGATTTTAGCTCATAGTACTGCTGCCAAGAACTGCTGATGCAAAAGTCTGCCCACAGGTGTATGCAGTAGGCCCTAGTTTTGTTAAAATGATTATTTGAAAAGAAATCAGCAATCAAAAATATCCCATCATTCCGACTCATAAGTCCTCTGAAGGCTAACAAGGAAATTAGTACTTGCACCTCTTTTAAGCCACCTTTTGATGTCTGAATTCAGTAAGGAGCTCCTTGCTCTCACATGCTGCTTTTGCTTAATTTCTTACTTGTCAGGATGAACCTTTCCTGAGCTTGGAGGAGGTGATCCCTGAATATCAACCAGCTTTACTGGACCCCTCTTCTTTCCAGAGCTATATCCCATGAGGTTCTTATAAATAGATCTCTGAAAGGATGGTGTCTTCTCTCCTGAAATCCAAGGCTGTGGTTCTGCTTACTGCCTTGCTTTCTCTTGTCAAGATCCTGAGGGTCATCATCACATGGCTACTGCAGCAGCCCAGGCTGCCTCTGACTTCCCCATCTCTGAGCAGCTCTTTGTTGTTTGTAAGTACAAGGTCCAGCAGAACACCTTTCCTTGTTGGTTGCCCACATTGGGAAGTTGTCATTAGTGCACTCCAATGCTGCATTGCTGGAGTGCTGCTGTGGGGTTGGGAGGTCTGTAACAGAGACCCAGTGCAGGGACACCCATCCCCAGGCACAGCTCCCTGCACTCCAGCTTCTCTTTCACCGGGAGCAAGTCCCTGTCCAGGCCTTCCCATGCTGTCCTTCCTGCAGAGCCTGTATCCGTCCCTCACACTCCAGTCATATAACTGCACAGAGACTTCTGTTTGTTCCCCATGCTGCCTGCATCAGAGCAGAGTGTTTCAGAGAGACGCTCAAGCATGCTGAGTCTCCAGAGCAGGCTTGAGAGCTTTCACCAAAAGACCGTTCCCCATTTATTGGTGTCTTTTGAACAAAATATACTGTAAATTATACTGAAATGGATGGTAGTAGTCCTGAAACAAATTACAGCAGTGTTTTAAGTCAATGTTCTTTGTTGACCATGTCTCTTTCTTTTTCCTCCATTTTAATTTATGATCAACATTAAGGAGGTATGGAATTCTTTTTCTGTAATGCATTGGATGCTGAACATGGTCTCCTCTTTTTTTGGTTGGTTTAGCTTGGTTGTGATTTTTGGAAAGCAGTGTGATGTTTGCGGAAAGATGCTTAATCAACTTTTTTTTAATACAAAGAAATGAAAGGGAGCCCCAAAGAGATGATTTATTCTTTTATATGTAATAAACTAGTCATTATCTGTCTTATTAATTTATTCTGGGTTTGATATCATTCCATCTGTGCTTTTTTGAGTTGTTGCTACTAAACAAAAAGGTATCAATTAAATATTTATATATAAGCACCTGGCAACCAGTTGTGCAGTGTACAGTTCTGCCGACTTCGTGAGAAATGTCAGCTCACAAAAGTTGTTAGTGACAGCCTGCAGGGAGGGAAGCACTGACGCAGCAGTGATCTTGCAGACCTGAGAGAAATGGACAATACATGTTGTCAATCACGACCTAGGAAAGGAATCAGGGAATACACAATGGGGGAACAATAAGGCAAAACAAACAGAGGGCAATAGGGAAATAAAATCTGATCCTACTGTACAAGTTGTCTGAGACAATTCTTTGTCTCTGTGGTGTATGTGCTTCTTCCTCTTTGCTGTTGCTGTAGGAAAGGTATTAGAAAGGGAAGATAAGAGCATCAACTAGTCCTGTCTGACTCAAGGCACTTTATTATCATACCTGACCCTTTGCTGACTGGAGGTAAATGAGACTAGAGGAGACTTTTTCCTCCATTGCCGTGGGGCTAGGAGGAGGAGAGAACAGGACTGTGCATTATTTCTGTTACATACACAAATGACTCAGAAAGCATGATCTAAAGGGATTTGGTGCTTCCAAGAGCCAGGGGCTTTGATTCCTGCTCATTTTATAGAAACCATAGTCACAACATGTACAAATGGGCTGAGAATTGCTGTGGTTTGCTTATAGAAGCATCTCCTAACTCATGCTGCCAAGTGGTAAATCATAGCACTGGTCACTGGAGAAGCAATTCCTCTGTATTCAGGGGAAGAGTGAAATGATGGGGAGTAGGAAGATGGTGCGTGGATTGAGTTCTGACAGCGTGTCAGGCTGGGCTTCTTGGAGGCAGATGGCATTAAAATGTCAGAGCATTAAAATAAGCATGTCAGGAATAGGATTGGGCATGTAAGAGGTAATTATTCCACAGAAAAGTGATATTTCTATGAAACAGATTCTGAGAGGATTTAGGATGGTTGCTGCTGTAATTAGCTGTGTGAAGCTTATCATGCTGTCTTTCAGCCCTGGCAGAAGACTGCCACAACCACTTTAGTTGACAGACTCAATTATTTAAATAAAGGCAAAAATGAATGGATCTTCCAGTCCTACCTTTATGATCTGGAAAGGAAAAACCTTGCTTGGAAAAGGTCTTTAGAAAGTCTTATTTCAAGTTATTCAAGAGCTGCTCTGAAATAGGTTCCTATTGATGATTTAGGTGAGAGTATTTTTCTCAGCTGATATTCATCATTTTTGCATCATTTGCTGTTATAGCAGGACCATCTATTTTTTACATCTTACCTAAACTGATGGCCCTACTCAGCATTGCTGTAATAGGTGTCTGTGTGTGAAGGTAAAAGTACTCTGTAATATGTTGCCTGCAGATGTTCTTTTTTTTTCTAACACAGCACATTGAAGGCCATGGCTTTACATGTGAATTTAAACCAGGTTTTTGGCTGTAAGTCGTCCTCTCAAATAGGTGCAATGGGATAGTTTTGTGCCAGGAACACTTAGCTCTGGTGTCCATTTTTCAGTAGTCTGGCTGTAAAAAAAATGCTCTTCATCTAAACTGCTGGGGCTCAATTCCTCCTACATAATATGATGGCTCTTTAGGCCATCTTGTGTGTCTGCTCACTAAATCCTTGTTTTGAGACAGAATTCCTGGATGGTGAGGCCAGTGCACTGGTCTGTGCGACTATCTTCTGGACAAAGAAAGAGCAATCTCTCTGTCCCTGCATCTCCAGCTACTGGATGGTTCAAAAGAATTGTATAGGAGTCATAAGTTGATTTAGGATTTTTTTCTGCAGGTGGGTCTTGTGTTACTTCATTATTTTTAGTATGAGGATCTCAATCCATTAGTTAGTGTAACATTTATCATTTAAAACCTCCCAACGTATCCTAAAGGAGGGAGCTTCTAAGCAATTACTGCATTAGCCCAAGTTATTTTAACTCAATGTTCACACCCATTGCTTTTACTATGGACTCTATACATACCTGAGGTTGAAACTTGTGTAGTCTTTCAGTTCCTTTACAGCTCCTTGTATTAAACTGTCTAGGAAGTCCTCCAGTGACCAGTTCTCCTTTGGTATCTTTAGTGGTGCAATACCAACTTTTCTAACATAATTTGCAGTGTGTATGTCTAATCAATAAACTTGTAAAAAATTAAATGTAGTAAGTTTTGATTGTGGGTGGGGGGAGGAAAGCATTGCACCATATTTCCCTAATATGTGATAGACAATTTCAGGCAGCCAACATTACCATCTTATGCCTCTTTGCTGTCAACATCAAATTTTGCCTGTGATTTTTCACAGGTTTTGCGGCTGTTTGTCCAAGAAATGAAAACTTCTCAGGAAAATTACTGAAAATTGCTGAAAAGCAATTAGTTGGATCTGCCTTTCTCTTTTTCTCATTCTAAGTCAGATATGTTTTTTCCTAACTTTTATAATTCCTGCCACTCTTAGCTTTTGGGTTTGCCTGTTCAACTTGCCTGCTTAGTGCTGTGGTGTCCTTCTCTAGACACTGCCTCAAACTAGTTCTTGATGATGATGGTGATAAAAAAACAACAGTAGCAAGGATGACCATTAATTCTGACTAATTACAGTATTCTGCTCCATGTCAATCAGCCCTACCTGGCATTTTCCCCAGTCTGCTTTCTCACATCCCAAAATTCCTCCTCATTAACTTCTGTGTAGGTGGCTGGAACAGACATGGCACTGATGGACAGCATACATGGCATTGTGTTTGACCTGAAAGCACTTGTTACATCCCTTCGTTTCCATGGCATCCTATGGGAAGTGTTCCTGTACTCTGATGAGCAGGTCAAAGGTTCTCTAAAAATATCTGTGTTGAGCAATGCTTACACATCAAACACATATGGAAATACTGAAATTGTAAAGTCCTATGGTTTGTGCTGGTTGTTCACTGTTACTCAGTGCTGTGGCTTGTTTGGGGGGGATAATGGGGACAAGCTCTGCTCATTTTGGCAGCAGAAGGTGACACACGTGTTTCCCTGCCTCCCAGGGTAAGTGTTTAGATGCAGTTACAAATTATGAACAATTGGCTTTACCCCTGGAAGGGTGACTTTGAGGATGGTTTTTATTATCCTTGCAATGGATTGATTTAGGTTGTTTACAACCTCCTTGTCATCTTTGTTTTCTCCTCTGGTGACATATTATGTTTGTAGGCTGTCATTATGCAATGTTTCATATCTATAGATGGCATCCCTATTTTCATACATAGTTACAAAAGTATAATGGGAAATATAACAAGCAATTTCCTCCTGTGGTGCAGTCAAGTACTAGCTTATATGACTCAAGTGTCAGGGGAGGACAGGACAGGATTTGGAACTAGATTCTGGGGCAACACTGTTTGATTTTGTTTAGTGGTTTGTATTTTTTCACTGATTGCTTTTTATACCATGCAGACAATCTTGATAATCTCCAGCTTAGCTATCTTCAGCAGCACAATGTAGTGTGTCCTTGAAATCTTATTGTTACACTCACAGAATGCTTTGTCTTTTTTTAACTTTTGCTGCTGAGAACCTTTGTTCCTGGGTAGAGTGCCACAGTGTGATGTAGTACATGGAATAGTCCAGTTGGTATTGAATACTGAATTCTTTTCATTACCATGGGTGGCTAACATTCTGTATACTTCTACCCTACTCAGTGCTAATCGAGTTCAAATTTTGGGCCCTTTGGGGCTGAGAGACCCAAAAGATTCCATTGTGAGGATGTGGGAGGCCAACCAGCATCAGCAGCCCGAACTCTCAAAGATAATGGATCTTTCTACCTGCAGGTTGAAGATTGATCTTTCCAGGAGTTTAATTCATTTGGTAATAAAGTCCACAGTTTCGTAGTGAGCATCTACCCAAAGTAAGGGCTATGGTATCACCTTTTAGTCCATGCATTTTGGAAAATGTATGCACAGTCTCCCTTTGTGCCATAGGGCTGTGCTGTATTGCACACACATTTTTCCCTCTCTGATGAGTGGCTAAGCTACAGAGTATGGTGGGTTCAGTTTTGGTTTTTTGTGGGTTTGTTTGTTTGTTCATAGATACTTTGTTTTTTAAAGACACAACCAGAGTGCATTCAGATACTGTAGTGATGGGTCTAAGATAAGAGTTTTTGTAAAACAAGCAATGATGTTTGAACAAGCACAGACTGTTTCAAATAAAATACAGGACACTTATCAGTGCCTGAAATTGACTTTGGAACAAACAGAGGTCTTTTGAGTATTGTTTTGAATGGATATAGTATCCTGGATCACACATGACTTGCAGAGAAGAAATTGTGTTAAGATGACATTCAGTGGAACTTTCTTGTGTGACAGAACAGAATCTGCATTTTAACTATGACAGTTATCACAAATCTTGTTTAATTTGGTATCTGACTTAATATGGTTTTCCATGTATCTATTTCATGCATCATTGTATGTGAAGCTTTACTGAACCCTATTAGATCAGATTGCATATTTGAAAGGTATTTTCCTATGCATTTTAAGACTGATTGCAACATGGTAATTTGTCTGCCTTGAAAGTAATTTTCCTTTCCCAAATATGCAGAACAAAATAATATCTCTTTAGAAAAGTCTAGAAATTTGTTAGAAAAAATCTTTAGCATGAGACGCATCAGTGGAGAATTCATAGGTAAGCTGAAGGGTCTAGAGAATAAAAAGTTACTAGCTGTGTTCTTCCTATATGTTCTTTCACTCCCAAAGAGATACGTGTTCATACATTGATAATAATGACACTTTGGACTTAAATCACTTTCTAATTCCCAGGTGCTGCACAGATTTTAATTAGTGTCTCACCCTGTTTCCAGTCAGCTCATTCTCACTGAGTCAGAACACATTATTCCTCACTATGCAATGTTTCAGCATAATCAACTTTCAGCTTGCAAACAGTCTAAATTTTGTACTTTCCACTCTACAAGCAGTTCTTAAGAGTTATACATGGCAAGGTCAGTTGCATTTGAATAATTATGATATAATTTGAAAATGTAATTACCATCTGGCTAGTAAATCCATTTCCATCATTATTGGTCAAATGTGAAATTTCTAGGATACACTTAATTTCTGTCTCTCATTCCTTCTTCATTCTGCTTTAATTTTCATAAATTGAGTCTTGTGTTTTAGTTGTATAGGAAGAAAATGATGCTTAAAAGAAACAAAAAATTATGCTGGGTTTTTGTCCTTCTACAGGTCATCTCCATATTGAATTCTTTTCATGATTTTTTTCTCCACGTCTGCAAACCTGCCGATGAGCAGAACTAGGGTGCTTGCAAATGGTGCCAGCACAGTTAGACAGATCCTTATCTGTGTTTGCTTTGAAGTGTGAGTTCAGTCACTTAGCTATTAAATGAAGCTGATGTTAAAACTTTCGGTCTATGTGAAGTAGTATGGGGAGTTTGTTTAGTCATGTTATTTCTGTTGTTAATGTCAGAATCATGATAACTTCAGAAAGCCCAGGATTTGAAGGTGAACATGTCAAACAATTATTTTCTTATTGTAATAGAGGTCAATAGAGAATGTTTGACAACTTGAATTTTTTGCATATTTGATCATCCCTTGCCAGCAGCTAAATGAGAGCCAATGCTTTATGCCTACCTTTGAACTAATCAGTAAAACATTCCCTTCTTTCCTTTTCTCTCTCACATGTACGAGCAGAAGTTCACATGGAGTTAGTGGAATGATAGCTGGGGGGTACAGGCCTTGTTGTGCTCCTTAGAGCTCTGATAAGCCCAGTACAGCTTGATCTGGCAGCAAGATACTAAGATTTCCTCAGAAATGAAACCTAGGTAGCCTTGTAAAACCCTGCCTGGGGCTTACTGGTTTCCTGCCAAAGTGTGAGATATGCTGAATGTTGAGTCAGGGACATTGGATATTGTCTTGAGGATGGTAGAGCTGCACTGCGCAAGTCATGATGATGTCCTAGTTTGTGACCTTTTCCAGATGCAGGGGTGGGATAGTTGAATACTTGCTGGATCAGTCTGTGTGCTTTAGATTTGGTGAGTGGTAGTCCTAAAGGAGTTTGGTTTCTGAGAGGCATGACAAGTAAGAGACAAATTTGCAGCAGGGAGTATGTTGGGAAAAAGTACTGTCTCTGCAGGCCAGGAGCCTGTGAGAAACAGAAAAAAGTGCTGTCAGTTACTACTTGTTTAAAAAGAGGGTGAATACGAATGGAAAGCTCCTTGGATCACTTTAAAAGGTTTGGGTTCTACATGTTAGGTAAGTACATGTATCTGTTGTTAAGCATGTACATGCTGTCCAATTAAGCAAGACAGGTCTGGGCCTAAGATGGGATCTGTAGGGTTTAAATACACTCACCATTGGTTTGTACTCACCTCACTTGTCTTGTTCCTTCACATAATGGCTTTCAGAGCCAGTAACGGCAGAACAGGGTTTGCACTGTAATGATTTTGTCTGAACTGGCAAAATGTTAAGCCTAAATAGTGTTATCATCTAGAAGATTTTGAAACATGGACAGGACAGGCTTGTCTCACATGTCAAGCACTCTGTACAGGCTGCTGCCTGATTTTGGATACTGTCTACAATCTGATGTGCCTGTGTGGTATTGTTGATCCTTGCAGGATTATGTGCAGACAAGATAAAATGTTCGGATTCAACAAAAGATTCTTTGCTGTTTTATTTCTTGCTATAAAGAATGTGGAAAGAGAATTCTTTCTTAATTACTGAATCTCAATGACTAGACTAGAACTGAGACTGAAATAATGCTGGGATGTTAATTTTCAATATTACACTTTAGTTTTAACTAAAACAGTTAACAGTAAATTGAAGTGAATCAGTTGCTGTTAATAGATTACACAGCAAACAAGTGGTGCAGTCCATTCCTTCATCGTTTGCACCCAGTGCAAAAAAACCCAAGAGGGATGAATCAACCCTGCAGCGCACAAAAAATATTTTCTACATGTTTTGTTCACAAAACCAGAGATTGATCTTCAATATGTTTTCTTGATCATTTTACCATTCAAAAGTTCCAAGTTAAAATGGAACAGGGTGCTGGTTTTTCATATTGCTGTTTTCCTTTAGATAGTGAAAAAGCATAGCAAATGCAGCTGAAGGTAGAAGATGGAGAAGAATGCCCTTGTTATTGATTTAAACTCTACCTACTCAGCAAAACAAGTCACAGGAATCACAGCTAGGCTGCATCACAGAATATACTCAGATTTAATACTGACCTCTATTTCTATTAACAAGGTTAAAACATGCTGGATGATAATTATGAACAGATTTTCTTTCTCAGATACAGCTAGCAAAGAATAATATCTGTCCTGTGCAAAGATCCTGTTGATCGCAGGCATTATCGTCATGAAGAAATGTGTATTACACAACTACAATTAGGTGTAAAACTCAATTTAGAATTTAAATCTTGCCTGCATTCGCTTTTGATTAATTTTTGTGGTTGTAATACTAGGAGCTAAAAATCACCTCCAGTTCTGAATGGCAGCTGCCTTGCTGGAAATCCTCAACCTTCTGCCAGCAGTGGATGCTTTAGAGGTTGTGACACTGGGTGTTACAGTTGGCTTTATGCTGTCCCCTATAGCTTTAAAGGGATTTTGGAGTTTGCTTAAATGAGTCTGTGTTCAGATCCTTTGATTTCCAAGCTTTCTCATCATGCCAGGCAGGAGCAGAAAAGCCATTGCCCATTGAGATCTCAGGAGTAGCCCTGGCATCTTGTGCGTTCCAGCTGGGAGAGGTGATAAGGGAGTGAGGGAACAATGGCTGTCCAAGAGAGATTACTTCAGGAGGTTGTGTCATATGCTCAGCTTGTCCCATAAAGGCACAGAGGAGAGTCTGAGATGCAGAGAGCAGTGTTTGTATGTTTGTTCTTTAAGTGAAACTGGAGCTTAATACTGATACCACACTGTTTAGCTGCAAGGTTAGTACCATGCACATGCTCAGAAGAGGATTTAATTGACAGCCTTAATGTTAAGGACTGTAGTTTAGTTTGCATTGTATTTTCTTGATGGTTTCTCTACCCTATGGAGATAATTGCTTCCCAATAAATATGCAAGTAAAAATATCAATAGATTGTGGAAGCATAGTAAGAGTTCACATGCAGGAAGTCTTAGAAGATGAAAAATCTTCTGCCAGGTCATAATTATGTGCAGTTATTCTGCCTTGTGTATGAGATGAGAAAATCATTGCATCTTGCATGTGGTTTTAGGTTTTTATAGTGCAGAGTTTTTAATGTAGGAAACATTGGTTTTAACTATAAAATGGAAATCCTTTAATGTACATGCTCTGGAAATGGAGTTAACATTCAAATGAAAAGAAATATCTGTCAAGTTCACTCTGCTAAATCCAATCTCCAGACTAAGTTGTGGTAAATTAATGTATTTTTATCCTGCTGCTTTGCTAAATGTGTGCTCTGCTTGATGAACCCCACCCCTGCATCCACAAACCTCACAAAACATGGAAGGGTCCCAGCAAAGCATTTGTGTGAATACGTATAGGAAAAGAAGTACAAAGACACAATTATTCAATGCTTTCTTCTCTTGAAATAGCAGTTAATTGTAGCATGATCTCTATAACTGTGAAAGGTGAAGAAATCTTTCTGATTCTTCAGTCCTCACATTTTGAAAATGTCTGGTTTGGCTAATTTTAGGGGTAGAGCAGAGGATGCTTGGTGCAAAAGGTACTTGGAAATGAAAACAAGCACATAATCCAGATCTTTATCCCTCTGAAACTGATGAAAAAAAATCTTGCTGACAATAAAACAACATATAGTCTGAACTTTTCTTTTAGGAACAAATAAACAGATCTTAGTTCTCACTGTACAGGATAGAGGGGAGACAGTCATAGAACAGCCAGATGGTCACAAGAAGAGGATAGAGTGGGCTGCTGATGGAGGGCTAGAGGGTATTTAGTTTGTAGAAGAAGGCGAGAAACAAATGAAGGCAGCTTAGCATCACTAATGGTCACATGTGCGAGGAAGTATAAATGAGAAAGTATCGTTTAATGTCCACTCAACTTCACATTAATTCCCACTGAACATTAATAAACAGTACTGTAGTGATGGATCATCATTATCAATCTCTGCAGTGGTGCTGTCAAACAAAACATTTGCATTGTAAACAGAAAATGTTCCAGGATGTTGTCAACATACTTGACCCCACATAATTACATTTGGCCTTTTGGTATTCATGAATTCTATGCATATGGCTCTGCTCTGCCACTGTATGAGCTCATAACTGAGAATCATGAAGTTTAGGTAAGAGGTGGGGGAGAATGGGAGACTGTTCCTTAAACTGGCTGAGCATTTCTAGTCTGCTTCAGGGCAAAGAATCAAATCAGTGGTGAGGGTATACCTGAGATTCTCGTACCTTTTCATTGCTTCTTAGCTTTTGGTCTCAGCCAGGAGCTGATGGATGCCGTACCTCCACATCTTTCCTTCTGAAGTAACCTGTCTGTGGAAGGGAATGTGCTCTTGGAGGCAGAGGTCTGCTGTGGTGTGAAGGCAGAAAGCGCTGGATAATGCTCTGCTTGCAGCTCTCCAAGCTGAGGGATACCCATGTGACTGATGACTTGTGACAGGGAAAAGCCATTTTCTGGTAAAGCACCACTCTCTGCAAGATGGTGGAAACTCAATAGCTGAGAACAGCAGTTGCCTGCTGCCTTCTAGTTGAGACTGGAGTCAAGGACAAATCTGCCACCTCCATCCAGCATCACCCATGGTTTGGGAGTGCAGAGTCTCAAGTTTGCATTTGGTGTGGTGGGACGTTTTCTGTTTGTGTGTGCACTTTTTTGTCATCTTCACTGCCATCATGGCAAAACTGCAGTAGAATAGAGGGGTTTTATATTGTCTGATTCTCACCTGTGGAGCTTTCAGCCCAGGGAGGTACTTGCACCCTACTGCTGAGGGATAGCAGTTATTGAATATTGTAGCAGTTTGAATGCTTTGTTCAATATTTGGTGAGTAATTCAAACAGTTTAAAAGCTAATCCATAGCTATCTTACCATGATGTCCTTCAGGTCATTGGTTAGTCTTTAACTGACAGATTTGTTTTTTTCTTGAGGTTTTTCAGGGAAAATAAGCCAGTTTGGTCTTAAAGATTCTATTGAACTCTTTGAAGCTACCTTACCTCTTTGAATGTTAGTTCTTGGCTGGTTAGCCCTCAGTCCTAAGGATGAGGTGAGCACAAGCTGCTATTTCGTAGTATGTTCCCAAGTATCACCAGGAATTTGCTAAGCAGTTCCCAAGCTGGATGAAATTTTATTTCTGTTTGGTTACCCCCACTTTTGAAGAAAGAAAAGGAGTTTGTTTGCTTTTTACAATCTTTTGAAATCTCAAGAAGCAGAAAACGTGAAAAACAAGCGCGGGTGATCCAATGTGTAAACCAGATACTTCCTTGAATGCCTCTCAGAGAATTTCATGAAGGCACTCTGACTAAAATACTCCTGACATTCTTAATGGTCTTTAACCTGTTTTCTGTCTTTTGCCAGTTAAAATTAATTTTGTTGATTCAGCCTGTTGGGGCTTTTTGTGAGGATCAATGAAAAGATATTATTTTATCAGTTGTTATTTGTTTTCTATTTCTAACACAAAGGCTACCTTTAGACAACTGGAGAGATAAACAGCTTGGTGTTTTAGCAGGATAAGAAGATTTATGGTACATTTTCTACTTAACTTTCCATGATACCCTAACTGATGATTTTTCCTTGACACTTTTACCATTCTCTTTTCCTTGAGTATGCACCTGGGATTTGTCACATTTTTTTACTGTTTTTTCCCCCATCCTTACATATATATTTAAATTTCTGGCTGTAACTACAGCATTTCTTTCTCAAGTTCTACCTCTGCATTGGAACAATTTTTTGCTGTATGTTTAAAACTTATTTGGCTCTAGCTCCAGCCCCTGTTGCTGCTGACTTCACAGGAACTGCCATTTTCCACTGAAGTTTTTATCTGGAGTGAACCCTCTTGCTGGTGGTTGTTAGGGGAGTATGTCCATTCTTTACAAATGAGAAAAAAGGAGGTCATCATTATTTAAGGGTGCTACTTCAACAGAAGTAAATATTTTGCTTCACTTTGCTTAATTAAATTTATATTCATTCTCACTTATATACAATTAGGCAACATTGATTTGGGCTGATAAATGTGTACTGTATGCTACATCAGAGGAGATTTGACTCTGCTGGTGTTTGAAGGGTTTTTGACACAGGCTAGAGAGTGTAGAGAAGTTCTTTATTGTGGAAGGTGCTGTATAATCTTAAGTGATGCCAGCTTTGCCTAGACATCTCAATGCCTTGGCTGTACTTTATAAATAGTCATTTCCCAGAACTGCAAAGTGCATTTTCTAGGAAATGTGGGCTCAGGAGAGGTGAATGAATTACTCAGTTTGGAATAATGTCAAAAATCTAACTCTTCAAACTTTGTGCGCATGCAATTTGGAGGAATATGTAATGCCATGCTTTCCTTAAGCAGATACTTTGATATTCATCAAGTTTTCTGCCATATTTATGTGACATCTCCTCCGTATTTCTGCTTTTCATTAATTACATGTCTTTATTTCAGAGACCCATTGAAGTATATTTTGTTGATGTCAGTTTATAGTTTGAAGATTGTAATACTTACTGAGTCTTCACTGACTTTGGAGCTTTGAATGTTATTCTTGTCTCACAAAAATCTGTATTTCTGATGCACTCAAGTGAAAGTCTTCTGACATCTTGATTTCTGTTTGTCTATAGAACTATACAGCCCAGTGAAGCACAGATATTTCATGGTTTGGTGAAACTGCTGTGTGGTCTGTGGATGCTAAGAATGCCCTTTGACATGCATGTGTACAAAGGGATATAAAAATGCAAAAGAATCATCAAACTCTCCACAAAGGAGTCTGCAACGATTAAACAGTCTTTCTGTTACCTAGCAAATTTTAGAGGGCTATTCAACTTTATCACCTGTCTCCAAGCAAAAATGGTTTAATAAGGAAAATAAATAGGTTCTGTTGTAGTGACTGCATTTCATGCACTCCTTTGACAGAGGCATGCTGGAAGAGGTAGCTGTTAAGTGCATGGTGATGAGTGTATTTTAAACATCTGAATTCACACATGCGAATGAATCTGCATGTTTTCTGATGTACCTGGCTAAAATAAGAATGTGTTAAGAATGGCTGAATAGCTTGTGCTTACACCTATGGAATTTAAAGCAGCTTTCTAAGAGAAGGGAGAAAACACAGGCCTTTTTTCTTGGCGTGGTCAAAGCAACAAATGACATATACTTAACTGTTTTTCACTAACTGAACCACAAATAGTTCACAAACAGGAAGAACTGGTCTTTGTTGCTTCTGCTGTAGTTGAAAACTACTGTAAAATGTGCTATTGTGAATGCACTCTAATGAAGAGAGGGGAGATGGCAAGGGAAGAGATTTGTTGCAAAGGGTTTATTTGTCTAGGAAAATTATGCCTATGCAACCTCCAGTTCAGGTATTCAGAGTTCTGAATTTTGAGCTGGGCCCTCTGATATGGCAATAGTCCAGAGAATAAACTTTATAACACAATTTGAAGTATTGGAAAGCAGGCATTCTTTATTACAGCGCTGGACACATTTGGAGGTTTTTTACCCCAAACTGAATGTGTGTTGAGAAACTTTACAACAGAGTATTTAATCCATCGTGATCATACACATTTGTTACAATGTACTTCCTAGCTAATACATAAACATCCCTTTTCCTAGAACTAATGTACATGTCTCTGCCTCTTATTGAAAATACTATTATGGTTCTAGAGGGTCTTCTAAAGGGGTCTAAAGTGGTTTTATTCACTGAGAGCCCCCAGTTTTGTAAATGACCTTGCCTTGAACTTCTCTTAGGGCTGTTGTTTTTTGTTACGTAACTTTGCCACAGAAACCACTTAGGTTCCTCATTATCTGTTTATCCACTGGTTCCAACTACATCTAACACTCTGTGTGTCTACTCTTACATTCTTTTATCTAATTTGCTAGCCAGTCTTTAAGTTCTACTTTGCATCTTCAAGAGAACTGAAAGTTTTTATTCTCTCTGTGTTGTCTGTCAAGTCCCCCCTTTTCTTGAGACTTTGTCTCTTTTAGACAAGTCTCAATACTTCATTTTCCAGCACAAGGTGTTACAAGAGCAATAACATCGAATCATAAACCAAGCAAGTACCCATACTACAATGCTTACAATGACTGCCATGTGTGCATTTTGTGGCAGTCTTCAATTTCGTAGCCATGAAGTAAGTCAATCTCACCAAGAAGAATGTTCCTCTTTCTGCTACTCTTCTACTGCTCTTTCTATCTGGATGATTCCTGTCTGGTGGACTTCAAACCCATCACTGACATAAGTACAACACTCCTGTCCTAAAATAGCACACTGGCTAGCAAGCAGATAATCTAAGGTATGCAGGTCTGTACAGCCACCATTCATGTTTGTTGGTGCTCATACAATGTGTTATTTGATATTTTAATAGTATCATTCACCACTTCTTCTAATAACCTATTTAGCTTGTTAATATAAATTCCATAGTGCAAGGCAGCATGTATGGGGCATAGAGTGAACTATAATCTTTTGCTTCCTGAAATCAAAGGAGTTTCTTGTGGATCATCCTGCACTCCCTGGATGGAAAATATCCTTTTGGCCCTAAGTCTGTCTTGTGGTTGTTGCCAAAGTACCTTAAGGGGAGGCATTAATACTGCTTGGAAACAGGAACCAAGCCATCCTTTAGGAAGCCATTTATAGGCGCTGTCTCCACATATCCAGTAAGTCCCATTCCCAGTACCAAAGGTCTGATTTCCTGTTTCCCAGTGTTGCCCTACTGGTGGATCTAGGGCTCCCACGTGTGCTTTTGTTGTGTGCTTGGTGCGATAAGCCCAATGGAGTTTCATAGTGGCATTGAGGCTGGGAGTGGTATAATACTGACACTGATTCATTTTAGCACTCCAAGTTTATATTTCTATTTTAAAGCATATGAATCCTTTCACTTTATGACCTTTGACTACAGTAGTTTAAGGTTTCTTCTTAAGGAGAATGTTACTAAATCCTGTAAAATTCATAGTTGTATGTCTTTGTTCCGCTGTGCAATTTTCTATCCCTTCACTGACTCTATTACGAGTCATAGCCCATTGACAAAGTTCTTGCCACTCCATAGGGTGGACTGTCCAAGGGAACCCTGTTGTCCCAACATTATTTGAGAATGTATCTAACGATTAGTTGCATTTAATATTTTAGCTACTTTGATCTTTAAACTTTCGTAAGAATTTTCATGACCAATCCCTTGGTGAAACTCTGAAAGTTTCTTTGGTGAACAAAGATTTTGATTAGCTATTAAGATACAACACATAGGTATAAATAATACTTTAGGTAAAAGGTTACTCATTCTCTTTCCTTATTATTTGGGTTGGGGACAATAATTCTGTTCTCCATGGAACTGATGCCTTTTTTATTCTAGAATAATGCACCCAAGGTCCTTCACTGTTTAGTTGTACTGTGGTGTATGTGGTTAATGGTACTTGCTGTGGTCCCTTTGACTTTGCCTGGAGAGGTGCTGGATCCCTGTCCCTAAGGTACACCTGGTGGTTGGAATTTGTGTGCTGGTATGTTCAGTCCCACCAGTCTGGCGATGACAACTGCCTGCCGTAAATCCTGCAGCACTTTACCTAAAGATATGAGGTACTTATTGAGGTCTGCCCCATCTTTAACATGTACATCCCCTGGCATGTATAGAGTTTGTTAGGGCTGACCTATAGAGCAGCTTGTAGGGGCTAAATTTATCTGTGCCCTTAGGTTGGATCCTAATTCTCAACAAAACAATTGGGAGTGCTTATACCAAATTCAATGAGGTTTCTTGACAGATTTTACTGAGTTGCAGCTTAATAGTGTAATTCATCCTTTCTACTTTTCCGCTAGCTTGTGGTCAGTAGGGAGTATGTAATTCCCACTGAATTCCCAAGGCCTTGCTAACTTGTTCCAGTATTTTTGCTGTAAAATGAGACCGTCTGTCTTATGACATTCCTAGAGGAACTCCAAAGCATGGAGTTATTTGATTTAACAACATTTTTACTTCTTTTGCCATGTTGGTGTAACAGGGAATCACTTCAGGCCACCTAGAAAAGGTATCCACTAAGACTAAAAGATATTTATAGCTCTCTTTATACATGGAAGTTCTATGAAGTCAATTGGCCAATAACCCCCTGGGGAGTTACCAGATTATGTCTTTTACATGTGCCACACTTTTGAGTCTTTGAATATACAATTTCAGTCATTTTGAAGCTAATCACTGTCTTTCTCAAGTATTTGAACAACCTTTCTGCACTCCAATGTGTGAACTGGTGGTCTCTGTCTACTGTTTCTCTCATCATTGCCTTTGGAACTATTACTTGTCCAGAAGGGCTGATTGTCCATTCACTGGGGCAAAATCAAGCTTCTACTGCTTCAATTAACTGACAATCTTTTGCACTCTATTCTGGCTTAATATCTGGTAGACTAATTTCTTGTTGCAGAACCAAAATGTGGATGCCTTTTTCTGCGGCCTCTTTAGCTGCCCTGTTGGCCAAGTCATTTCCACACTTTGGCCCATTTCCACATTTTATTTGTCTCATGTGTTCTACAGTGCCTAGTTGCAACTTTAGCTGGTTTTTATACTGCTTTCAGTAAATGCAATATTTGTGTCCCATGTTTGATTGATGTACCTTGTGCTGATAACAAACTCCTCTCCTTCCAAACTGTCCTGTGAGCATGCACTACACCGAAAGCATACTTGGAATCCATCCAGATGTTTTCTTCCAATGCCTGTGTTAAAGCAACCAGTTCAGCCTTCTGTGCTGAAACATCTGACTTTAGAGCCTCAGGTTCAACTACCTTGCTCAGAGCAGTTGTCATGTATTCTGACCTGTTTTTTCTGTTGCAAACAAAGCTACTTCCGTCCCTGTATAATTCCCAGTCTGGATCCTCTGTTGGGATATCCTTTAAATCTGGTCAGCTGGAATAAACTTCAGTCTTTTGTAGGCAGTCATCTTCTGGAGTACTTTTCACTTCAGTGGCTGACAGAAACATAGAAGGATTAACAATAGAGGTGGTTTTGAGGGTAGTGGTACAAAATTTTGTTTCTAATTTGCTAGTTAGTCTTTAAGCCCTATTTTGCAACTTCAAGGGAACTGAAATTTTCTCTGTATTGTCTGTCACCTTCAGTGTAAAGGCTGGGAGAAGTAAAGAAAATAAGTGGGAAAAAAATAATTCTTTTGTTCATGGTGTTGCTTATGCATTTTGTATAATGAATGTTTAGGGCACAATGAGCAAAAAGCTGGAGAAAGCTGGACTGGAATATCTGCATCTCTCTGAATAATCCCATAGTCACAGACTTGTTTTTTCTTGTATATTCACTCTTTGTATCTCGTTTTCTTTTCTGCCTGGTGGCAGCCTGGTAACAGACAGCTGGAGCACTCCTCTGAGAGGCAAGATACGTTGGTCTCCCTGGCAAAGAGCCTGACCTCTACCATTTTGTAAGCAGAGAGTGACAGTGCTATTAATATATCCGTCTTCCAGTTGTGTTTTCAAAGGAGTATATACCCTGATTGTTGTGCTGCTGAGCCTAGATATCATCAGCACACGGTAGGTGTATTGTGAGTATCAGGAGTGAATTGGGCCCCTGAGGGGAGTTAAGTTCAGAACAGCTTCAGGGAGCTCTGCAGGTTCTTGATGGGAGGAGGCAGGAGTGCCTCCTTCCCAGTCCCATCTGTCAGCTGGGGGCACAGCCCTCTCCCGCCCAGTAGCTGAGCTGTAGGCACTTAACTCTAGTCTGTTTTGGCAATAACACCTAGGCTTCTACTGTCCGCTAGACGTTTGGGGCACTGGTTTGAGCTTAATGCTATAACCAGTCTTTCGGCTCTTTGGTCATCTGGAAGCTCTCCCATTTCCATTTTGATCAAAGGCAGCTGAGTGGTAGTTTTGCATTTGACTGCAAACAGGTGGTGGTAGGCAGGGTTTCTTTCTTTCCTAGATGCAGCTGGAAGAAAACTCAACACAGCAGTCCATCAGTAATGAAACTTTTTCCATTAGAAGGAAATATTATGATTTAGATTAAAATTTCATTTGAAATAAATGAATCTCTTTGAAAACATAAGCTTCCTTGGAAGAGTGAATTCAAAATGATTTATTCAGTATTCTGCAGTTATCTGCCCTTTGACATATGGACTCGACTCATATTTTTTGTGTTGAATGCAAGGGAAGAAAAATACTTTAAACACTTCTCGGTTTTTTAGTAGGAAACTTCACACTCAATCTTTGCTGGGAAACATGCTGACAATTGTGAAGTGAATGAGAATTCAGGTCATATTTGTAAAGCTGAGTGTTCTTGCATATGAATATTCTCATTAATGCTTTGTAAATCAAATAGACTTAATTTCTCATTAAACATTTTTGTGGTCATGCAACAAGACTTGCCCGCAGCCAACATTAGCTTGAATATTTTAAAGGGTCTGCATTTGTCAAGGTCTCTAAACATCAGGTTAAGCTGGTGAGGTGTGAGAGAGTCTTACAGAGCTTAAAAAGCTTTACCAACAGCCAGGAAAATTGCTAGACCGTGTAAGAAATGGAGTTTCACAGAACAAGGCTTAATCTCCTAATGGAAACTTTGCAAAATGGTATTTCAAATATCTCTTGTTATTTCTTTATTTCAGGTGCAAATATGAGTGGCTCACCCTTCAAAGTCATGTTTATGGGAGATGTTTCTGTGATTTAAAACAGATTTATTCCTGCAGAACCCAGTCTTGCCAATTCTTACAGGTGTGCTTTATTTATGCATTCTGCGTAGCACCATTCAAGTCAGTGACAGCTTGAAGTGACAAAACAGGAATCATAAGAACTCACCCAGAAGTAAGAATTTGCAGAACTGGGCCTGACATCTTTTTATTATGCAGCAGAAAAAAAAGTCAGTGGTTTAAGGTCATGAAGACAATATTAAAAATAAATGAATTAAGGAAGCCCAGCATAACACTGCCTGGACAAGATTTTTCACATGCATCCACAAATGAACACCCTCGCTGTACAGAGCCTCAAGTGATTTCTGTTGTCAGGATGCAAGATGGAAGACTGCTTTATTGCTTTTTAAACTTTTGCTGTGTTGTCACTGTAATTGTCCAATTCAAAACAGTATGATAGTCACACAGTTAACCCTTGAATGCTTTGAAACTTTAGAGAGACATTGGAATTTTGAGCATCAAATGTTCTCTGAAATAAAACACAAAATCCTCATACATTAATTGTATTTACTTTGCTATTATAAGCAAATAATCTATTTTTTTTTTTACATTTCACCTCACTCTGGATTAGACCTTCTAAGACCAATGCCTAGCAGAGGGGAAAAAAATCGTGGATAGCATTCACCTTGCTGTATGACCTTACTTCAGGAAGAAATTCAGGCACATGATGAAGAAAGGTCCTGAACAGAGTAGCAGTTAAACAGGTGGTTTACTTGCACTTACTTCAAGATTTAAATATGTTTAAAATTACATGCATGTGAAAATAAGAGCAGTACGTGGAAGCCTCAAGGAATAATAGCCCCTCTGAATGATCCTTGACTGATTACAAATGCTCTTCTTAGAGGTTTTCTGAAGTTATGAAGTTCAGAATAAAAACCTTGTAATGTAGAGTCATTAAAAGAAAAGAAACTGTATGTCTTTCAAGGGAATAGTTGTCAGATCTCATATGATTGTTCTGAAGATTACCACTTCAAGAAAACTAACAAAATGGTTATTGGATTTAAAAGGTATTCTCTGTAAGTAAATGTCACTTTTAAATACCTCAGCTATTATGTTTGTGTTTGCATTACTGTAGGGATTTAAATGGTACCATTTCCATATTTTGTCCAATTCTCTAATGTTCACTTAGTGAGTTAAAATTAAGATAAGTTGTGTAAATGAAACAGCTTGCTGGCTGTGGATAAGCTGATTTAAACTGCTGTACCTGGACTAAAAGTAATGCACTTGGGGGAAGACACATGCACAGTATGCTTTGTTTGTGAAAGCAGCCTGTTTAATTGCATGTAAGCTTTAGTTTGAAATCAAAACAGAAATAGAAAGATAGAAAACACAGAAATATGGTTAAGACTGACATTTTTGCCTTGGGAGAGGAAGACTAGGAATGTATGTTTAGTCATGTCAGGTGTGGGGGTGTACATGCGAATAATTTTTGCTATATAGCATTCTCTCAATATTTGTATTTATGTGCCTCAAACACACCCCAGATGTTTTGAGATTTTAATGACATGGAGTTCTCTTCCCCCTTCTCTCCATGTGATGTGCACAACTTTTTCTTCTGACGGCATGAAGTACCTTTCTTTGTTGTCCTTAAGGGAGGTCTAGGCAGCCCCAGCCCAGGAATGGTTGGCAAAGCCTGGCCTGTGGTGTTCACATGTTCCTTTCTGATAGTCTGCCTAGAAATCTCTTTTCTTTCACCTTCAAATTTCTCCTTTGAAGTTTTGACAGTAATTGACTTTTGGTCCCCTAAGCTGATGTTTTATTTTTAAAACTCACCTAGCCTGCTTTTTTTGATATTAAGCTTTTTCCACAGGTCTAATCTTCTTGTCTGTAATTTTCATGGATCTTAGGGGGGACCACTGCTGGCTATCCCTCTAACACAACCTGGAGGGACATGACCAATTACTACCCTCAAATCTGCTTAACTCGACATCCTTTTCTCTTTGCAAAATACTTTGTTGCTTTCCTTTATTTGTCCACTTTTGGCTCATTGTCCACCAAGTAACTGCTGAGTTTTCTTTTTATGTATGTGAGTTAAGATAAATTTGTTACATGTTGGCACCACATTTTTCTGCCAAATCTGCCTTCCTTACTCATGTAGACTAAATGTGTAATCTGGTTAAGAGCCATTAGGAAACTGCTACAAGGGTGTTCTTTTGAGTTGTGTTAGGCTGCCATGAGGACTAGTGGTTACTTTTATGTGCTAAAAGTCCCTGAACTGGGGATTTTGAACTTCTGTGTGGATTTTCTGTGATTAGAAATGGGAATAATCTTAAAAGCTGCACGGAAGCTTAAAACGAGATATTTATGTAATGCTATTCTACTTATGGTGCAGCAGGTCAGCATGTTCTACAGCAACCTCTCCATTTGTGTAAACCCTGAGTACAGTACAGTGTTTACAGTACAGAGGGACTGCAGGGATAGATTACAGGTAGATGGAAGTATTGGTAAGTAGAAAAAAGTTAGGAAGCATGCGGATATAGAAGACATCAATTCGTAGTAGTCACTGCCTCTCAAACTCTCTTTCCCTGCCTCCTTCCTTCCCTCCTCACAGATTTTCTTAGCAAACTGGAGGGCAGAACAACTTTCTGAATGCACTGTAAGTGGTTCCTTTTCTTCCCCATTCCATGGAGGAGGGTGAACGAGGGGCTGTGTGGGATGTAGCTGCTGGGCAAGGTTAAACCACAACAAATTGTTAGTTACAAGGCATGTGTTGTGTTGTAGATGATAATACAGAAGTAATATATTTCTTCTGTCATCTGGCTTAATAATGCTTTTCATGGGATTCTCCCTTGTATTTAAGTGTTCCTGTAGCTTTTTGTAATCAAATGAGTACTGACTCTTCTGTGTAAACACATTGGGGAAGTATAGAGAAATTAGATTCTAAACTACCAGGTTGCTCTGAAAGAAGCCCAGTGCATCTTTGCAGCTGTGAGAGTTCTGGCATGGTTCTTTTGCAAGTCCATTTTGGTTATCAGAGTATTTTGGTAATCAGGGAGCACAGAATGCCTGGTGTTGAGCCAGGTTCTGCCTCTGGCTGCACACTGAGTTGCCTCTTGTTTGTATGCAGGCCTGCCAGTGTAACAGTGTGTGCACATGGACATCACATGGATATGATGTGCATCTCCTGATGTGTTCTGTAATGTAGTAATGACTTTTTCACAATATTTTTCTGCGTGAAAAATGCAGGAACTTATAGAATTGCTCTTCACACTGCTCAAGAGAAATGACTCAACATCTATCAATCCTTTATAAACACTTTAAAACTGCCACTGGGAATGTCCTGAGAGGGGAAGGCAAGACCCCATGATCTGAGAGTGCTTACTGCCCTTGTGACAAGGAATAGCAGCCAGCTGCCTGTCCATTTTCTTATGGCACTAGCAGGGAAGGAGAGAGGCATTGCTTTCTGCCTTCCATTTCTCCTTTGGGCAGGGAGGCAGACTCCACAGTGTACTGGAGGGAGAGGCCAGAGTGTTAGTAAAGATTCTGTTATTCCTTTTGTCTTCTATCCTTCTTCAAACAGGTCTTCACATAGTGGATTTTTGGGTGCACATTTGCCATCAGCCTCACTAGGAGCTAAAACTTCACTAACATTGAACATTAATCAGAATTATGAGTTATTGCTGCTCAATTATCTATCTGCTGTTGCTAAACACTGAAAATCAAAAAATAGCCTGTTTTTCTCTGCACAGTAAGCTGAAAGCCCTTCAGACCAACCTAAAATGAGCTGCAATTGGAAACAAATGAGTTGATGCTGCTGAGCTCTTCCTGGCAATGCCAGTGCCAGTGGAGGCTGCCTGTGCTGGCAAGATGGCTGGAGCCTACATGACAGTGTCGGTGCAGGGAAGGGGACTGTACAGAAACCCAGAGCTACCTCTGCAGTAAAAGCTACCTTTTGTACCATGGATTTAATCCAGGGCTCTATGGGGTCTGCAGAAAGGTTTCTTTGGGGATTGAAGTCAGATCTCTGTCACAGAGATGTGTCTTTTTGATAGTGTCTAGGTTACTTTGAAATGCTGTGTTTCAGAGATGATCTCAGTTTGTTGGGGCATGGTGCTGACAGGGCCAAGGTTGTGGGTTCTATCCCATGTGGGCCATTCACTTAAGAGTTGGACTTGATGGTTTTTGTGGGTCCCAGACTATTCTGTGGTTCTGTGAATTGACAGACATGGATCAGGTACAACAGAGAGCTCTTCTGAGCATGGCAGTGCTGGCAGCATCCTGCTTTGGGCTTCTAGGGGTGCAGCTCTGTAAAACAAGGCACTGCCATGCCTTCAAGGGAAGCTGGTAATGGAATGGGCTCTGCTTAAAAAAGAAACCAGTCAGCCTTTAAGAAGGGAGAGGAAAGGTGTTGGAAAGTCTGTCCTAAGAGTACTAAGCTGCTTAGTCTTTCGTGACTGTAATCCTTTGTGTAGAAGGAATTTGCTGAAGCAGCAGAGTCTGTGGCTCTGCTCTTCTTACCCTCCATGCCACAGCCCTGCAGGAAATTCACTGCAGACTGCTAAGAAAAACCTCTCTGCCATTAGGTTAATTGATTGCAATTGCAAGTGTCTGTTATTGCCACACTGTTCAAACATAGGAAGGGGAGAGAGAAGAAAAGCACAACATAAATAGAAACTATTGATCTTAATTTCTATTTATTTTCATATGCTTAGTGGAAAAGCACACCTGTACTGAAAAACATGTAGATGTTCCCTGTAGCAGGTTGAAGTAAAAAGGTGTATTGATGTTATGCTAAGAAGGAATTTGGAGGATTTGACAGTTGTTTTTTAATGACTTTTTTGTTTACCCTTTAATTGTGTTCATCACTGTATTTTATCCCATTATGTATTTTCTTACTTCCTAAGAGTAGAAATAAAGCAGTATGTTAATTTCCCTTTTAAATTTTTAAGCCAATTTTTATCTCTGAATATGAAAACTGATAACCAGAGATAAAGATTTCACTGGAAAAAGTTTTCTTAAATTATCTTAGCAAGTAGGAATAGGCTCAAATATGAGTACAGTGTGTCATGCCAAAGGAATGACAGCTGAGAAGAGCTGTCACTGGTGGTTCTCAGATACTACTTCTCCTTGCTGGTACCTATGAGCTGGATGGTGACTCCCCTGCCTGATGAGCTTCTTCAAAGTGTTGACAGAAATATGTAACTCTTCCAGACAAGGTCTGGCCAGTGGTCATGTCTTAATCAGAAAATGATGGCAGTGGATAAACCCTTTAGGCTGGAAGTGAAATGATCCACAAAATAGTGTCAGCTTTCAGAATCCCATTGCTTCTGGTATTTTGCCTGAAGGAGCACTGCTTTCTGGACACTTACAAGCATCAATTAATGACTAAGGTTCTGACTCCTGGGTTCAGTTTAAATGCAGAATATAATTGCGTGCAGAGTGCTTCATATGGGTTTCCAGGCTTTTTTTAGGTATGAGTGCTCCAAAGGTCATCAGACAGACATGATCCTGACAGTATAATAGAAGAACCAGATAGGAAATATTTACAGTTCACATAATTTTTAATGAAATATTTAAAAAGAAAGAAATTACAAACTTTTAGCAATAAAGTATGTTTGCTTGCATCTACATTTCTGACATGTGGAAAACAGTCTATGGGTTGTGACTGTATTTGACTTTATATACTGTTTTAAGTTTTTTGTTAAGAATCTTATACTTTAAATTCACATGAAGATTACAGGTAATTTCTGTAGTTGACTTAGGACTATTTCAGTTTTAAAAAATGGAATTTTTGCTATTGGCAGTTTTGAGAATGTAGTTTGTATTTGCCTAATGCAGAGTTCCCAGGACCACAGAATTGTCCTTTTGCCAAATGGTACATGCACATATTTCATGAAGTGGTCTACAGCTTTGCAGAAAGTAGGACAAGCTCTATAAATAGAGCATGTCAGGTAGTTTTTCAGATTCTTTTTTATCCTACATATTGACACATTTATTCTGTGATGGATGTTTTTCTGAGATTTCTGTGAAAACTCTTAACAGCACTGCTTATTTGTCATTTCACCTACAGGTACATTTATGTTCCAATGGGAGGATCTCAGTCCAGTTTGCTTGGAACACTATTATCTACAGCCCTCACTTTTGCCTTCGTAAGCTACTGGCACGGAGGACAGAGTTATTTGTGGTACTGGGGTGCACTTAATTGGCTTGGAGTAATTGTGGAAAATGGCACCAAGAGGATACTTTCAATTTCGCTTATTCAAGATTTAATTGTAAGTTGAATCTCTCTCCATTTCATATTCTCGCTTTCTGGCTCCGTGCTCATCTGAAGTTCCTGGTTTCTAGTTTGTTTTAACCAAGATTAAAAGTCACAGATAACAGATAGAAGAGTTAGCATTCCCTTGCCCACCCTTCAGTATCTGAGGTAACAACTAGTTCATATCACTAGAATTTTGCAAAGTAGCAGCAAAGCAGATGGTGAAATGTGCATGGTCTTAAAAACTTCCTCTGCAGTCATAGAGTAAGCAAATGCTTGTCACGTTGTATATGGATGAAGAGAAGCCAGTTTTAACATTTGTATTCTGATTTCACTCAGGATGGCCTTAAAATATTCATCTGCACTAAAATTAGGAGTGTATATTTCTAACCATGTGTTTCCTGGACGAATGTATGTGTAGCAGCTGCTTGCATCTGGGAACAAGCTTACAGTGGGAAATCTTATGCCACTAAAGAGCCAAGTAAAGAAAATATTATTTTGCCTTGAAATCCTTTGATATTTTCATTTTACTTATACTTTTGACCTTCATGCTGTAATTTACGAAGGACAAAATTGACTTTGACGTGCAATTAGATGCAGAAAGCACTATTTTAAGTTTGATGGTCATTTTAATCTGCAGATTCGCTCGCTACTAAATCCCAATTCTTCTAATAACTGTTTGTAAGAGTAAATAATTTGTATGTCTTGCTTCCTTACTAGTGATAGTTGCACAGAATTCATACTCCTATATATTGCTATTTTTTGGTGGGGACTCACTCTGCAGCCTGATGAAGTCCTGATGCTCAAGGAATTATATTTGTTGTCCATCCTACCCATTTCAGTTTTTACTGTTGTGGCATCCCGTGTGTGGCAGCTGATATAGCTCAGTAATTTAGTAGCCAGTGATACCTTATTTCACCCAATTGTCCATCACTGCAATTTCAGTGATAGTCTGGAAGCAGATTTTTGCCTTCCTAGAGAATGAATTTATCAGATCCATTAATCCTCCCTCTGGGGTGAAACTGAGCTTCACCATATGACCAGCTGCATATGTTTGTCTTTGGACTGGAAGACAACAGAATTTTAAGGCATCAAGCTGTAGGAGAAAATAAAAGCATGGGATCTTTTTGTATCTGATGTCACTGTATTAGAAATTTTAATAGAGCACCTAGGGAATTAAGTGCTTAAATATCATAGAAATTATAATGACAATGGCATTATAAAGGTGGGATTATAATGTTGGATTAATTTCTAACTCATAGTTCTAATTATAGTTAACTGATGCTGGCAGTAGGGTTATTTTTGTATAAATTAAATCCCTAACCAAGTGCATTTTAACCCTTTCCTCCACTTTATTTTCATCCAGTGCTTTTAAAGGCCCGTGTAGTGTCTTCCATGTCTCCTTTGTTTCTCATTTCTATTTGGAAATACAGTTGTAGATCTTCTTTAGAAGACTCACATATTTTCCTGCAATAATTCTGAAGCCAGTATTATTAATATGCATAGTTTTGGCACCTACATTAGTACATGAGGCAGATCTCACTGCAGTTATGGCTGAGTCATGATTTGCCTTGTGCCTTGAAGGTTTCTCTACAACAACATGAGCTACAAACCACCCGTTATTGCTCTCTCCTCACTCTTCTAACTAATTCCCATTTTCTTCTTGAATTCTGATACTGGGGAGCAGATGAATAGTTGGACTTTAACCTTTCCTTATCAAGAGATGGAATGATATGACATTCTCTGAGATGTACCACCTTGAAAAGAAACTGAAAATTTCACAGTGCCCTGCATAAATTTCCTCTTCCCCCTTTTAATCTGTCTTTTGGAAACATTCCTGTAATCCTGTCTCAGTGGGAGGTGTGCTGCAAGCCTAATCACTGTGGTGTTGAAGACCCTCTTCTGGGAGGATGGGTTTTTCACTTAAATTTCATCTGTTGACAAGCTGAAATCCTTTGCATTCTTGTGCTTCACTCAGTTGCTGTGTTGCCTCTTGAGGGCTATTTTTGAAAAGGAAGGTCTATTTTTGTCTTCAGAATAGCAGATGAGTTTCTGAAAAAATACAGAGCACAGGTTTATGCTGTTTTTAACCCATTCTGTTCACCAAACCTTCTCATATATTATACTTGAAGTTGAGATACATAATTCAGTTGAGCAGGAGGTGTTTAATTAGTAAAATAAAAAAAATCTGGAGGTATAAGTTGAATTTTAATTCTACTCTGTTTTTAAGATTTAATTGATCACTAAGAGTAGTAAGAATGGTATCAAAACTGCCTCCTTTTTTTCCCTCACACTATATTGTCTCAATTCTCTTGCAAAAGGAAGATTTAAAAACTAAAATAGTGCATATTCAGTTCTCATCTTTTGCTGAATCCTTGTGCTGACTAAATATATATATGTATACATTGCCTATATTTATGCAGATTTGATGGTAGTTTCAGTCTCAACACTTGAAACACAGTGCAATATGGGGAAATAACACTTTTGTGGCAGTCTGACAGGTTTTAAATATCTCAGGCATATTGAGCTAGAATGAACAAAGCAGCACGGTCATTATTTGTGAGAAGTAAAATCAGCACATAAACAAATATGTGCTGAGAAGAGTAAATTAATTCCCCGACCCAAAAAATTGGTTGTGGAACTTTTAATTTGAGCTGGTTTCAAACCAGTGGCTGGCTTCCTGAGTTCAGCTGTAGAAGAGCTGGTGCTCCTTCTTACATACTTTCCAGCTTTCACTTTTCTGAATTTTCATGTTTCAGTAAGTTGTGTGAGGAGTTTTCTCCATGTCTTTTTTCCTCCTAGAGATTTCTTGTTAGTTCTCAGTGAATTAGAGCTGAGTTAATTCATACTGTCTTTTCAGCAAAACATTATGTATAAAACAACAATAAATGCTAGGCTTCATAAGATAGGGCAGATCTGAGAACTTTTAATTAAGCGGGAGAAGTTTCATTGTGTTTCTGTCAGATCTTCTTTTCTTACTTTTTCAGGTGATATTTTGGTCTGTACTGAGGAAAGTAGTGCTTTGCTTCACTGTTTCTATATTAATTCCTTAAAGATGAACAGACTCACGTAGTTACTCATTTGAAATCAATGACAGAATTTGAATTGACTTTTAATAAACAATGTGTCTGATTTATGAAAGAAAATGCTAATGGCTAACGTTCTCCCAGTGATTTAAAATTTTTCCTTCCCTTTCCTTAAGGAAAACGAGATACAGATCTATTAAAAAAATTAGATCTTGGTATAAAAATAGATTTTGAATGAGTTAAACCTTAGAGTAGCTGGCAACACCTTTAAATCAATGGATTTTTGAAAAAGAAATATTTGGAAATCATCCAAAAGGAAGATGTAGCTAAGGGAATGAAGCTGGCAGATTGATAAAATTAATGTTTTAATCTAAATTGAAATAGCAACATTTATCTTTTTAGTTTTTTAGTTAAGTGAAAATATGTCATTCAGTCTAATAAGAATTTTTTAATTGAGACATAAAGATCTCTCATCTCAAAATCATACTGTGGTGAATTTCTAGTTTAAGATCTTATTTTTATATTAATTTGGTAAGAATCTAAATACACCATAAACAATTCATTTTGAGAAACCAACTAATTTTACATACGGCATATTTTAAATTTTTACTATCCTTGTAAGTGTTTTGGTTTTTTAAAGTATACAATACTTTGATTTCTAAATTTTCATTTATAGCTACAATGAAGTGCACTAATTAAGTCCATTTCAATATGCTGTCATTTCCTAACCAGCCCTCCTTTGCAAAAGGGGAAGTATTTTATATGATACCCATGTTTTTGCTTAGTGGTTTAGATTAGACTTCGTTAGTGTGTTAGAGGATTCTTTTCCCCAGAGGAATGAACTCCATACATTTGTCTCTGCAGTTAAAAGATCACAATTATTTTGTGCACCAAAGATGGAATCAACGACAACTGGTATCCTCAACTTTCCAGAGAGCAGAATTTTAGATGACTTTCATACTTTGAGTGGGGTGAGGGGTTTTTCTCTGTTTTTTTTTGTCTCTCTGCTTAATTTTGTTTGCCCTGATTATTCTACAAAACAGAAAAAATGCATTAAAATTTCTACAGTTATTCATAATAAATTGTGCATTGTACAGTGATCCTGCAGACAGCTATTGTGGAGCATGGAAAGGTTCTGACTGGTTAGCCTGGCCTCTGGGCTGTGGTTCCACAGGGAATTAAGCTGAACTAAAAGCTCATTACAGTTGAAAGGGGAAAGGTTTCATTTCTCTTTCCTCCGTTCCTTGCAGTCGCACCACTTCCTCCTCCTCACACCTTCCTACTGGAATCTTTGCTCAGCTGATCTAGCTCTTTATCCCAGCAGAGAGCTCTGCTTCCTTGGGTTATTTTGTTGCTAGCTGCTGTGACTCATGGAGAGGAATCTGAAAAGCACCCAAACTACAGTGTAAGAGACTAAAGCCAAGGAAAGGAAATGGAAGACGAGGAGCTCAACTACTTGGAACTTTCCTCTTGCAAATGTGCATAAACAGTGTGGGGTAGCAGACGGAACCTCTGTATTTAAGAGCAGTGAGACAAAGAAGCCGATTGGGTTCTGCTGCATTAATTACTCACATTCAGCCTAACCAAGATGAAAGTGCCCATGAATTTCACAGCCATGTCCCATACACATTGAAAAATGGGTAATTATTTCCTTTAAATGTCAGAATTACTTTTTGCAAGAATAACTCACTTTAAACTACCATGAGACAAGTAAAGTTTCCTTCAGAAGAGACAAGATCTGACTAAACATTACGAAGTCATTCAAGGGAGGTATGTTTTTTGACCACCTTGCAAGATTGAATCTTTAATAAGATCTCTGCAATAAATAAAGACCATAACAGCTGTTCTTCAGCACGCACTGGGCTTTGATCTTCCTCTTACTTCATTTGGTGGAAAAAGTATTTATATCACTTGTTTACTATTGTCCAGTCAGTCTGGCCTTTTCTTTTTACAATAGTTTTGTATAATTAATACATGTTTTTATTGCAGCATGGTGACTCGGCTGAGTGAGAAGCATTGCCAATGATACTTTTTGCATAACATTTTTATGTACTTGCTGTAGAATTGTGTTGAGTTTGTTGCTCCACTTTCTAAGAATGAACTAATTCCCTTAATCATTCTTACTCTCTACTGCCGAATTGGTTTCTTTAACTAGGTACCAACCTTAATGTCAAAACCCAAACTAGGGGAAGAGGCTTGCCACCCACTCCCTAATCCCCACTCTGATCATGAGTTCAGCTTTCCCATTGCTCTAACCAGAAATCGTTACTATCCAAAGTTGACATACTCTGACTCAAAATCAGTGAAAACTTGTTCTTCTAGATGTGAGCATTAGTCAGGGCAGATTTGTGATAAGTGGTCTTTGGTACTTAGAAGCAGCAAGCTGAGTCAAGGTGCTGTTTTGAGATGCTGAATGACCATCAAAGATAAATATGGGTTGCCTGATGCATCCTCGTTAGTCCAGTGACTTCTAGCTTTGCTAACAATAGTTCTGAGTCAAGCAATTCTTGCTATGTTTCTGCTTTTTCTTGATTTTACTTTCTTCTCTCTTCTCCACCCTCCTGTGGTAAGGGTTCATTTGTCTTAATAGAAGTAAGTCTCATTACATTTTGAGTGCCCTGCTAAAATGTGCTCACACAGTCACACACTTGCATTATGACAGTGGTTTTTTTTGCTGAGGGAACTTCTCATCTCAAACTCAGTAACAAAGACTGAAAATAGTAGAGGGACAAGCATATGCAATATGATAGAGACTTTTGTGTGGTGAAAGACAAAAATGACTGCAGAAATATTTCAGAGAAACATTCTATTGTTTCCTACCTTTTGAGGCCTTTTTTGTTGTCTAATCTGAGCAAGAAATATTATGTTTGATGCCAGAAGTAGAGAAACTGTTGTGATTTTTCTGACATGATTACTGCTCTTCTCCAGACCACAATGTCAGCTGGGAAGCCCCTGGCATAGCTGCTTGGTTATCATTATAAAAACATTTCTGCCACCTACCAGTATTATTTACTTCCTCTTCCATTTTGGAGACATTGGGCAGTTTTCTGGTGCTCAGTCAGTAATGCTGTTTGAAAAGCAAGTAAATCATGCTACAGTGTGAAAACAAGACAGAGTGATGCTGGTTTCGTGCTTCTTTGTTACTGTTACATGAACCCAGCCTCCCTCTGTGGTTTGGCTCAAAAATTAGTCCAGGCAATAGATGTCAGCAATTACAGAAATACGAGTTAAAGTCCCAAGGAGTGGTTGCACTCTGGTCTTTCTGCTCTGCCTTGAGCTACAGAACCTTGCTGTAGGGAAATCATGGTCTTTATCTGCTGAGAGTGTTTATCAAATGTCTCCATAGGGATTATTACTGTGTATTATTTGTTTGATAACAGGCATAAGGGGCAAGATCAAAATTCAGCACTACTGATTGGTGAAGTTAAATCCCTTCCCAGCTGCAATTTAAAATGTAGAAATGTTAAAATGTGGATGAGGGAACTGAGAGAATCAGAATGCGCAGAATGAGAATGCAAAGAACAAAAGCAGGGATGTCAAGGACCTGGACACAGAGAAGAAAGCACAAATCTCTCGATCAGTGAGAGCTGAGACATATTTGTAGGAGTATGTACACTGCCATTACTTGGCTAAATTCCCTACTTTAAACATAAAACAGAAAAGAGGATGGTGCATTTCAGTGCTGTTCATTTTGCGCTTTACACAAGCTGCCACTTAAAGAAGAATAAATGGGCAGGTTTTTTGAAAGTGAAGAGTTAAATGTAGAAGTACAGAAATTTACTTGTGTGTATGTCAAACTTTCACACATGCATCTGTAAGTGTAGTGGATACATACGAGCTGGTAGGAGGCTTTCTTCAAACAGAAGGGGGAGTTGGCTCTTTGCTAAGAGATGCTATAAATGTAGGTCTTTTGGAAAATCTAAAAATGAAATGGTGCTAGTGCAAGACAGCGTTTTGTTGAGTGAATGTTTAGTAAGACATCAATAGAGAAGATGAGTATCTTCTCAAATACTATATATAGCATTTATTCCTAAATTCAGAATCAAGTTCTATTTGTGAAAATAGATCTTAACTGACAGCTGCTTGATTTTAATTGTGTGGTCTTCTTTTTATAGGAGTTATGTAGGGAATTACAGGTTGTTTGCATCATCCCGTCTCTTGGAAAAATGCTGTCAGTTCCTGCTTTTATGTGTGAACCTTCCAGGAGCTAATTTTTACCTTTGATTTGGAAGGAAAGTATATACCTTGAAAAGAAATGGGATATGACCTTAAGCCACAGTTCAGGTTGGGTAGAAGGGAAGGAAAAACTGCAAGCAAAATTAAATGCCAGAAAAATGAAGCAAAGTGAAGTAAAGGGTATGTTTCTGGGTTAGAGTTAGGTGGAGAACAGAAGAAACAGGAATGATGGCCGTGCTTACTGAAGGGTATGGTGTATGATGAGAGGGAAGTAACTTTGTTCTTCTATTTAGTGTGGAAGTTAGTGATGGAAAAGGTCTGGTAGCACATCTTGTTCACTTTCTTCTTGCAGGCCTGTTCCTATCTTGGTACTCTCGCAGCTCTGGAGATTCCCCAGTTTCTTTTAGATTATTTCATAAATTAAAATTCTGTACATGTGTTAAACCAGAATTCTTTATTTTTGTTGCTCTTCTGTTCGGTGGTACAGTCTCTACTCTTACTTCGTTGAACATCTGTCCCTCAGCTTTGGAGTGCAGGAATGTGTACCATACTGAGATGTCAGCCTCTCATGAGCTGCCTTTCCCTGGCTCCTGTTGATCTTCAAGGATAACTTCTCCTATCATTAATGAGAACCTGTAGTCCCTCCCTTTGTTTCTGCAGTCTCCCAGGCACATTTTTGTCACTATGACCCATTGCCCGCTGACAACATGTATTAACAAACATAAGATGCTCCATTGCTTGGACCCAACCCATCTTTATTTCTGCTGCTCACTTTAAAAATTAAATAAATTGACATTCTGTTTGGCAGAGCTTTGTCACAATTTTCAGCCTTTCCTCCATCCCATCTGCTCCCCCAGCTGCTCAGTCACACCCTGCCCTCCATTTTCAGTGCGCCGAACTGCAGATAGATAAAATAGCCAGTAACTGTTAGTCAGGATGTGTCGCCTCCCTTCCCACTGTCCCATCTGCTCATCGCTCTCTTTCAGCTTTTCACCCATGCTACTGTTTTTTTGCTGTCCCGTTATTTTTGGCAAATGGCTGCATTGCGGATGACCCAGATTCAGGGTATGCATCGGGGTGTTGGCTCTTGTGGTAACATGGTGATTCCTGGGGTTCAGGGGTAGGCATTGAAGAGCTGGCTTGTCGTTTACTTGAGCACATTTTCTAAAAGAAAGCACTTGAGGAGGGCTGGCACCTTTAAGATTGACTGGGTAGTATCTCTTGTTTCTGTAGGAAAGTATGGAAATTGTGAGAGGGGCTTATTCTTTATTTGGGGTGTAACAGAGGAAGAAAACTGAAGCTCAGAAAATTGAACTGGTAAAAGGAACTCCACCAACTGATTTGAGGTTTTTTCTAAGCACTTTGCTGATATGCATAAGAACACCACCTGTATCCCTCCTGTACTTGGCCAGCTTTACTCACAAACATTTTACCCATCCATCCCCTCCCGCCAAAACTCCTTGTAAACCATAAATAACAGACTGTTACAAAGAGCATTTAATTTAGTTTTTGTGATGTCAGATGAGTCAGCGTTGCATCAGATTTTAAGCATTGTTTGTCTAATAAAGACCTTAAGGAAATTGAAAGGATGGAATTGTAGGAAGCACACTTAGTCTCCTCTCATACACTAGGAAAGGCAATGAAAGATAATGCAGGACTAAGTGTTATTTTCATGGTAGTTAATTTTCTCTATTTCTTCCACACAACAAATAGTGCAGTTTCTATATCTTATCTGGTTTGAGTGGGAGAGAGTGAAGTCTGTAGAACAGATATTAATAAAATATTGTATGCTTTTAAAAAAAGAAATGTCTTCTAAAAGTTGTTCTAGATTATATTGATCCTTAAAAATCAAAGGCAGATGAAAATAGAATAATGTAATCTCTATTTTTGCAATTCGTAGTATCAAGTACGTTTCATGTCAGTCTGGTCATAGTATCTGACAGTCTTCTTCCACAGTGCATATGTTCATATAAGAAATAATTCAGCTGCTTCTCCAATTTTATCATACGCTCTTGTTTTGCCTTGTGCTTGGATCATCAATTCTCTGGATGGGTAGTTCATAAAGATACAAATGTTGTGAATCACTGTTTTACTCCATGAAGATAGACTCTTGCCTAAATTGCAGGAAATTTAATTCCTTTACATGGAACTTGTTAAAGTATTTTTAGTATAAGCAAGCTCGATAACGTCACTGACTTTATGGAGAAGTTTTCTTTTATCTGTCCCAGAACAGCTCTAGAAATGAGATGTTTTGCAAATGCAACACACGTAGATGTTTTCCATCTTATGAGTGTTTACCAAGAAGTTACCAGCTAACGTCTGTCAGGGGAGACTTCCTGCCACTTGTCACTCTGTCATCAGGCTGGGTTTGCAGCATGGTAGAACACATGTGACCCTGTTCCTGAGCCCTCCCTACCCCAGTGTGATGCTGGAACCTGCTCCCAGAACAAACCACTGCAGTTGAATTCAGTGGCCCTCTCAATAATGAGCCATTTGATGTACCAAATCACCATGATGCCACCACTGTTGCTAGAAAAAGTGTAAGAGTGGTTATGTAGGAAAATGTAGGATTGCTTCCCTGATAAAATACCAAGGGATTTATTTCTGAAAAAAACTTCAGTGTGATATTGTGTGTAGTTTTGTGATATGTGCCTAGTTTTGACTGCTGTACAGAATTCAGTTTTAGAAGTCTCCTCATCTTCATAGAATCATAGGATTGTTTGAGTTGGAAGGGACCTTAAGGATCATCTAGTTCCAACCCCCTCCAATCCAGACTCCTTCTGCTAGATCAGGTTGCTCAGAGATCCATCCAGCCTGGTCTTGAACATTTCCAGGGAGGGGGCATCCACAACTTCTCTGGGCAACCAGTGCCTCACCACCCTTACAGTAAATAAGGTTTTTCTAATACCTAATCTAAAGCTATGTTCCTTTCTTTTTAAGCCACTCTCTCTTGTCCTGTCACTACTTGTGACTTGTCCTGTCACTACCAGCTTCCATCTGGAAGGCTGGATTACTTACTCTAGTTAGTCTTCCCCACAGAGTTTTCTCTGTTGTTGGCTAGCTCAGAGAAGTAAATGCATTTGCCTCAATTTAATCTTTCCATGCCATTCAGTGATATCATTGTGAACAGTCCTGTAAAAATGCTAATTTACTGTTGATAGCTCTCACTGACATTAAAGAGAAGTTCCTTTAAATTCTGCTTTGCTGCCTGAAGCCACTTCTCCTGCCATGTTTGTGTATTTTGTGCTTATAGTGATGTAATTACCTTGCATAGCAAATTAAATAAATACTTTCTCTCCAAGTCAAAATTCCACAGTGTCCTTTCACTTGGTTCTCAGTTGTAACCAAAATGATCTGTTTTGGTGTGTGGTGTCCTTCATCAGCTTTCTCAAGAGACAACCATTATACAAGCTTCCCATTTCTGGCTTGGTTTTCTCTTAGAAATGTGACATGCATGTGTAAGTGGAAGTGGATTTAGGAAGGGAAAAGTTCGGGCCATGCAATTTCTTTTCACGCTTGTCTTCCTCCTCCACTCTCAAACACATAGATTTGCTTGTCAAGAGGCCCCACTACATGATAGTACCCTTTATTTTTGTAAGATGGCTGCAAAGTTGATAGAGCTCTGATAGCAGCCAATTTTGCTACACCAAACAACGTGCAGAGGAAAGTTTTTCCTAGCATCTGGCAAAAATGTCTGAGGCTGATCTTCATTTATAAACTCCATTCAGTTCAGGAAAGGTTGCCTGAGCCAATGTTTTATGTCACCTTCTATGTCATGCTGCATGCATTTGGGCTGAGTATCTTGACAGTATGGCTATTGTTTTGTGTAGTTTAAGTGCTACAGTCCATTTATTTCAAAATGTGTGGGGAGGTGGGGATGCTGGTGATTACTAAAAGTAAAGTATGGTGAAGTATTGCTGTGAGATTATAAGATGGAGCATTGAGGAGGGATGCAAATCTGGGTTTCAGTCAGGCAGCCATGGTTTCATTGTCATTTTAACACGAGATGCTCTTTTGCCACTCTATCTTCTGACTCTATTTCCAACAAGAAAGAGGAGGGAGAAAGAGACAGCAGTAAAATCCAGAGAAACACCACAAATCCATAGCAGTTGTTTATATTTATATGGACCATATTGTTAAAGGCATTAAATGGCATAATGAAGAGTTGTGGGTATGGAGGATGTTTTTAACTTTGCTTTAATGTAAACAACTTGCTGTACATTCACAAAATTTACAAGCTTGTAGATATTTAAATAAAAAATGTTGTTTTGGGTTATCTAGACCAACCTCATTCCTTTTTCATCGCTAAATAATGCTTCCAGTGTATTAATTTGAGCACACTACCTGCTTGGGTACTTTCCCAGCTAGCTTATTCTAGGTGGCTTGAGATGTTTAAAGAAAGTTTTCTTTTTTACTTTCATAGCAGCTGAGTAAAATCTGCATTGACATCAAAGACTGTCAGGAAAATGTGTACTGCTTTTTGGATCAGTGCCTAGCAAAGTTAATGGAAATTAGCTACAGCAAAACCCAGTGAAGATTCAGTGATTGTCTAAACTGTGTCTGTCATAAACTGCTCCTTTAGACCTTATAAATGGCTAAGGGCTTTTATGGTCTATACTACATTTAACTTGCCTTGTTTAATGTGCAGCACTTCTGTAAAAGGTGATGTACTGTATGTGACAGTTTAATTTATTTTTTTAGTAACTGTATTCATTAAAAAAAAAAAAAGGTAGCAGAGCTTTTTTAGCTATTTATGTTGTTATAGTCATACTGCTTTGGGTTGTAAAACAGACAGACTTTAGAAACTTACCAAGTCTGATCAGTGCCTTGATGGAAAATGCAGTTAAACACCAACAGTCTGATGGGTTGTCCATCTCCAACTCTTTCTACTGCTTTAGCAGAAGATTTTTTTCCCTTTCTTAATTAAAACTTTTTCCTTAGAGTTGACAAATAAATTTGATAGATGAAGGCAGAGTGAAAGGTAGATCTGATGATAGAAAATGCCCTATTTGAGCTGCAGGTAAATCAGAATTAGTTTGCATGATGTAGGAAGATGGTAAGTTTGGTGACTCAACAAAGAAATTCAAGCTAGCATGATCATAACTTCTTATTTAAACTTTGCTGTTAACATAGATTTCATAGCAAGATTTCAAATGTTTTCTCTGTGTGCATACACATTGTGAAAAGGCATACGTTTTTCATGTATGGGACCATACATTCAAACGATGCATTTCAGGAAGAGACAAACTTGAGCTGTCCTCTGCATGTGTGTGAGCAGAAGGAGGGTGTATTGGAAGCCCTTGGATAGCTTTGGAGATGCGAAGTACTAGAAAGGGAAGAAATTCTTTCACTAATGTAACTGTCTGTGTCTGTGAATATTTATATAATTGTTATATTCTCTGCCTCTCTCCCGTCATGTCCTAGTTTCCATCCAGAATTTTCAGAGAAAATCTCAGTCTCTGTTTTCATACATGACAGTTTTTCATAGCATTGTGTGGAAGATTGGCTATCGCTCTGTTGTATATACTGCCTGAAACAGAGCACTTATCCTTAAACCTTATCTGTCCTCATTTTTGTGCTGACTCAGACTGACTCATATACTAGATATAGTTCTGACCAAGGCTAATGTTCAATCTCCCAGAGATTACTTTGCAGTAATATGTTGAAATTGTATTTCTATGCCTGTAACTGTCATTTATTTGAAGATTTGTCACTTCATAATCTAGCAGTTGAAACATTTGTTTTGATGCTTACAGAAGGAGCAATTTAATTGTCTACAAATGTATTTTTAGGTTTTGAGCGTGTGTTTATGTTGTTTCAGGTATCTGAACATGAATTCTGGTCTGCCTCTAGCTATTAAAGATTAATTACTGCCTTTTTTTTTTTAAATGCTGCAGTCACAAGACTTTGTTTTCTGCAATGTCACCATTTATGACATGAAGGCTGAGCAGCTCCTGATACTTCCCTTAATTTCTATGCCCTGAAAAATACTCATTACTTCACATGAAGCATTCAATCTTTTCTAAATTCAAGCACTATGTACAGAGGCTTTCAGCCTGGGGTCACGATGTACAAGATATTTTTCCTTGTGCAGTAATGAGACAATATTTCTTTGTGAAGTGATGTAATGTTCTTTCAAATTTCTTCTAGCAACTGAATAATGGAGGAAGGTATGACTTCCTCAACCATCTTTTACCATCTTCTTGCAGTCTCCATGCTGCACTCATACCTCAGGTGATAATGCAAAATACAGATTCAGAAAAATGTAAACTAGTATATGATGGAGAGAGACCTACTTTATTTGTATCGTTAGAACATCAGTACCAAAATCTCAATAATTATGCTCCTTGAACATGAGCAGTAACATTTGCACTGAAAAAAAAATTTGGGATTGCATGTATATGTGAAACTTTTTTAAAGGTATCTATTTTTTAAGAGTCATTGCTGTAACCAGATCTAATCTTATTCTAGAATCTTTCAGTGATGTCTTATTAATCAATGGAAGGATTAATGACTTCTGAAGTTGTTTGATGCTGTTTAGTGAGGTGCTTTACTCTGTGCTGGATCCTACTGGAAGTATCACCCACCCAAGAAGCACATTGCTGCTGTTTACATCTGTCAGGAAAAAATCATCAAGGAGGATATTTTGTAAAATAATTTTGTAAAATAAATCCACTGGCTGTATAGAACTGTGTCCCATTCTGGGTTCCCTACAAAAGGGACATGGACTTGCTGGAGTGAGTACAGTCACTGATAGTAAAGGGACTGAAGCCTCTGCTGTAAGAGGAGAAGCTGAGAGAGAGCTGGGACTGTTCAGCCTGGGGAGAAGGCTCAGGAGAAACTTACCCATGTGTATAAATACCCAACCGTAGGGGGGAAGAAATCAAAGGCAGTCTTTTCCAAGTGGTATTCAGTGACAGGACAAAAGGCAGGGGGCACAGACTGAAATCCAATCTAAACATAAAAAATACATTTAATCATTAAAAAAACCTCTTTTAATGTAAGGGGTTGCCCAGTGAGGTTGGGCAGTCTTCATCATTGGAGATATTCAGAACCCAAACAGATACAGCCCTGAGCAGCCTTCTCTAGCTGACCCTGCTTTAATCTTTCTAAGAAACCTCCAGAGGTCCCTTCCAGCCATAACTATGATTCAAGACTGCTTTTAATCAGGAAACCTTACTCCAATTTGAAGAGCATTGGTGAGAGGTTCTGTTAGATATTTTAAAGTCTTTGGAGTGTGTTGCATAAGGATCTGGAAAGTTGTTTGTTGTAATGGCTATGTCTTTTTCTAATGCTGTTTGAAAATTTGCAGGGATTGTTAACTTCATCTGCACCTTTTGTTTTGCCCCTCAGGAACGTTTCTTCTCGCCAAGGTTTCGTCGTCGGCTTCATGCTGTCCTAGCATCTGTTAGCACTTCAATGCTGATTTTATCAAATCTAATATTTCTTGGAGGAAATCAAGTTGGAAAAATCTACTGGAACAGGATCTTTATGGAAGGCAAGTTTATTTCTCTGTGCTTTCTAGATAACAGAGCATTCCAAATGTTACCTTGGGTGGGCTGAGCCAGGTTTTTCTCTCAGTGCACTAACTGGGAGTTAATTTTTTCTGGTCAAAACTATTAAAAAAGCTGAGAAAATTTAAATAACTATGCAGACTGTGTGACTACAAAGAAATGTTGCCTTTCTCCCATTCAAATCTAGAAGGAGGGCTCCTCTGTCAAGTGAAATCACTGAAGATTGAGTGATGGGTGACAAGTTACCAGGTTGAATTTCTTCCCCATTTTGCATTTCATACACATCAGTAAGAATAGGCATACTAAAGCCAACCCCATAGATCCTGTGGAAGGTTAGTGGGTAAGATCTGCATGGTATAGCATAATTGAGCAATTAATAGCTTTTTGTTATACTGAATGGGATTTCAGGTTGGGGACCCACTGCCTATTGAGAACAAGTGTGGGAAGAGGGGAACCTGGGCAATAGTATCAGCCTGTGGTGATAAGCAGTATAGGAAGTTGAGCTCTGAGCTGACTCAGGAGACAAGTCCAGCTTTTTTTTTCTTTGCCAGAGGTCAGCATAAGTAGAACTAGTTTTCTCCTTTTTTTGCCAGTCAAATGAAGATCTTGTAGAGGAATATTTCTTCCTCATGAGGGAGGTACTAATAGGCTTCTGTGCCTGGAAGTGCTCTCCTACAAAGACCACCACTGTCTATTGAAGTGTTTTCTCCTTTTGTTCCTTTCAGTGCCTTAGAAATCAGCTCTGGAGTTCCAAGATCCTACCTAAACTTTTTGTTAATACTGGACAGGAAAGGGGGAATATTAGTTTTTGTTCTTTAAAGCACAAAATACTTGTTTTCTGTTTTTTTGAAAGACTTTCTTTTCTCTTAAATTGTTTCCTTCCAGTTAGTTGGCTAATAGTAGAAAATAAGCTGAGAGAAAAAGGTTAAAAATAAATTCAGACATCTCTTCTTATCTATTAAAAGAAAAAAAAGGACTAGTGAAATTGTCTATATCAGACTTACAGCTCCGTACAAATTATTTTCATAATACCATCCATATATAATAAATAGAGAAAGTGTGCCTTCTTTGTTGGAAGGGTTAGCAGTTATCCTGGGGTTTGCAACGAATGGAGGACAATGTTTTATCAAGTATAACAATATGTAATTAAACCAGATGAATTATTGATTGCTTTCTAGGTTTGTTTGGGGGGGGTGTTAATAATTATTTCTTTGACCTATTCCTCCTGTACTTGAATACATGGAGTTACTTAAGGATGAGGTACCAGACATCTAAGACAGGAATAGGAAATTAGTTTAGTCATTTGCATCTTTGTTTCCATGATGTTTTAATGAAATTAACTTTATTTTTAGAACATGAAAGCTTTTGCTTAGTGCAGCTCAAACTCCACTAGTAGAAATCTCAGTGTTTAGCTTTATGAGCTTTACATGCCTCTATTATTTGATCACTCTGATGACTGTGAGCATGTTCTTTAACTGCATTGTTGTTCTGACAACTCTCATGTACAAACTGAAACATCCACTAAAATTTTATTGAATCTACACACCTGATCCATTGTGGTTTTCTTACTGTGAAACAAATGGGTTGAACTCTGGTATCAATCCAGGCTGGTCAATGAACAGATCGAGAGCAGCTCTGCAGAGGGAGACTTGGGGATGCTGGTGGATGAAAAACTGGACATGACCTAGAAAGCCAAACGTGTCCTGGGCTGCATCCAAATCAGTGTGGGCAGCAGGCCAAGGAAGGGGATTCTGCCTCACTCTGGTGAGACCCCTCCTGCAGTGCTGTGTCCAGTGCTGTGGGGTCCTCAGCACAGGAAGGACATGGACCTGTTGAAGCAGGTCCATGAAAATGAGCAGTAGGCTGGAGCACCTCTCCTGTGAGGAAAGGCTGAGAGAGCTGGGATTGTTCAGCCTGAAGAAGAGAAGGCTCTGGGGTGACCTAATTGTGGCCTTCCAGTACCTGAAGGGAGCCTACAAGAAAGATGGAGAAGGACTTTTTACAAGAGCCTGTAGTGACAGAACAAGGGGGAATGGCTTCAAACTGAAAGAGGGTAAGTTTAGATTAGATACTAGGAAGAAATTCTTCCCTGTATGGGTGGGGAGGCATTGGTACAGATTGTCCAGAGAAGTTGTGGATGCCCCATCCCTGGAAGTGTCCAAGGTCAGGCTGGATGGATCTCTGAGCAATCTGGTCTAGTGGAAAGTGTCGCTGTCTGTTGCAGGGGGTTGGAAGGGATCTTAAAGATCTATAACATTCTATGATTCTATGATTGAAGGCCAGTCAAATCTAGAAGGACTATTCAAAACTTAGTCTTCCGTTTCAACTAAATTTAAGTGCTGGTCTGTAAGAGAGACAACAAAAATCTACATTTGGAGTGCAATGCTAAGAGCTAAAGTTAAATAAATTTGTTTGTAGTCGACACTGTTCTGGTGAATCCAATTCATTAGTATTTACAGAGCAAATTAAACACTACACATACATACTCTTTGATCATTCCTTTGTCAGCCCAAGAACAGATGAGATTATCTAGCTACTTAGCTTGAACTCAAGCTTTTGTCTTCACCTTTTGTCTTCACCTTTATAAAAAATTCAATGGGGATGTGCTTGATTTGTTTGAAGAACTAGGGGTGGCAGTAGTGGGTGGCTGTTCTGTGAGGCAGGAGAGTGTTTGTTTAGGTTTTTAGCTTTGTGCTTAATTTCTGGTGTGATGCAAGCAATATAAAGTTCCCAAGAATTAAGGTTTTATTTTGTGCATTATGATTCTGCAGAGCTTTGATTGGAACACATGTTGACATTCTGTCATTGTCTTGTGGAGAATAGTGTAGAAATCTGGCAAGGGACCCCCAGAGCTCTTCTGTGCATAATACCCAAATATGTGTCCTTTCACATAGATAAAGTAACGTTACGATGTCCAGTACATTACTGAGATCTGCTAAATATGTATCTAGTTTCTTTGAGTAGATAATTTTTAGCTTTGGGTCAAGAAGACAGAAGATTTTCTGTGAATTTCAGGGTAAAATATTAGAAATAATATTCTCTATTTAAAAGCTTTTTGATCTGTTTGAAACCTAAGCAGGGTTTTGCACCAGTCTAAAACCAGAGAGTAGACATTGGGAGGACATCTCTGCATTCTTATTAACTCAGCCAGCAGGATTTGAGATCGGTTGACTGAGATGGCAGAAGGCTCTGCAGCACTAGTGTGACATAAATCCCTCTGAGGTCAGGAGCAGAGAGATGTGGAAACAAAACTGACCACCTGTGCAGCATCAGCTGTGAAGAGTAGTCAATTCCTTTCCTTTGTTCAAATCCCACAGAATTACGTCTACAGAGATCTGTACATGTATGGGTAGAAGAAAAATAAGGGAACAGATGTGAGTTTCACAGTTTGTAAATGTAATTGGCATTTGTAGATCACTAAAAATAATTAGTCAAGAACATATATGCTAAACTCCAGCAATGAAGCATCTCAGCGGAAATCAGATCTGCAGGTTTAGGTGCAGCTTAAGATGTTATGTGTGGCTTTTTCAGGTCTGGCCAAGTACATAAACCTCAGAATATCAGTATTGTAAGGCCCTAAATGCCCAGCTTACAACACTTCACAGTCAGAAATTAGAAGTTCTATTGTATAACACGGAAAAACAGTGTTTGAAGAGCAGTTTCCTGTTAGCATGTGTGACAGTGATGCAAATTTAAACCAACAAGCTCTTAAAAGAAAGTTTTACTGAAGCTTAAGATGTACGAAATGCACTTCTAGTTTTGATCTTTGGTTACTGAAGAGGATCTGCTCTATTCTTTTGCAAAGACTGAGTATTGTCAAAAATCTTTACAGTTTTCTGAGAGTGGGGAAGAAAAGATATGGATATGAAAGCACTTAAACCTCGGGGCCAGCACAGTCAGTTCAAGGAGAACAATGCAAGTGGGATACCTTTGTTATCAAGCTTTGTAGTCTGCATTTTACGAACAGGATTTAGATGAAGTTTCCTAGGATTCTTATTTAACTGATACTTTTACTGTTTTGAAGTGTTTTGGCAGTGCTTTCCACAGTTCCCATACCATAAACAAGGGGAATTGATATCTGAGCATGTATTTTTTAGTATCTATTTGCTTTCCTCTTGTGAAAAATAGATTAAATTTATCTGGCTTTAAAATTAGTTCTGTGCATCATTAAAATCACTGGTGTCAAAATTTTGAGAGCAGAGGTCTGTGTGTCTTACATGTATGAGTATTTGTTCTTAATTTTGTTCTCAAAATTCTCTCTGTTCTTTCTGTTCAGACCAGCCTTAGTGCTTGTTTCTAAAACTTAATTTGGCCCTGTTATCTGCAAAGAATAAAGTTCCTATAGCAAGCATTTACTTTGATCTTTCTTTAGTAAGAATTTTCTCGTGAGAGACAGTGTCACAAATGTCTAATAAGAAAGTAGGAGAAATATCTTTTATGTAACAAACTGTGCTTAATCCTCTATTCTGCTTAATTAATTAATGCTTCAAAATGAGATGCTTCAACAGGAAGGGTTCTCTTTGGAAGGGCTCGCTCCTGCAGCCAGCTCTGTGCAGTGCTTTTGATTAAGAGACTGAAATACTTTATCAAGTATGAGCAAAGGCATTAGGCTGGGAGGGGACATGAGTGTATAGGGTGATAAAAGTCTCAAATTCTTCCTCATCTTTTTCTGGTTTATAAAGAACAGAGTCTCGATCAATGCAGAAAGCAGAGTGCATGTCAGGTGTATTCTACTTTGAGCAGCTGTCTGAAAATTGGGCAGGCATTATTTAACTTAACTGTATACCTGTACTTTAACTATCCAATTTACCTTGCCAGATTGTGAGGAGTACTTCTCTGGAGGGCAGTTCAGCCCATGTACATCTGTCTTAGCATGGGATGAGATGGATTGTCACTCTTCACTGCATTCAGAGGCATTTTGTACAGCCTAGTTTAGATTAGATACCCAACCTTCGAGAAGGTGTCCTTTAGTAGTCATCCAGCAAAGAGTGAATTTCATCCTCAGTTAGGAATGATTTACTGCAGGGGTACAGAACGGCTGGCTGGGCAGAAGTCCTGCAATGAAGGATGTCTGACTGCTCTACCAGATTGTGAACTTTGTGCATCAACAGCGTCATACCACCTACATCAAAAATAGACCTTGTGTCAAGATGCATTGACAGCAGTGTAAAATGCATAACTTAACCTCTTCTTCTACATGATGTTCTGAAGGCTAAAGTTAAAATATGTGCCCTTTTGGTTACTGCAATTGAAAAAAGCAGTAAGCTGACAGTTAGGGAGAAGGAAACACAACAATATAATTGGAAGTCTAGAGCCATGATCCTGAGTAAATGATGTTGTTATGTTTTGAAAGAAAAGTATTGGGGGAAGAAATGGATACATAAAAGTTTCTGCAAATAAAATTTTATCAAGATATTCTAATCACCAGTGGGGTCAGGAGAAAGGTCCTTTTGGGTCCCTTCCAGTTCCAGCTCTGGATATTCTATGATTCTATGGCGTTACCTGGGTAAGCTGTTGGATTGCCAACTTCAGAGGTCAGTCTCCAGGTAGACAAAACTCTGTCAAGCAATGTAGGAAATACTGACTTCATCATGATCTATGAGGAATCTCTAAATGGCCTGCAGACCCATTCCAAGCCCTTTTTTCTCTAGGCAGTTCATCAGAAATTAAGGATGTTTAAAGCAAAACTGAAATTTATTTCTTAATGTCTAATATTTGTTCACTAATTAAAGATGGTGAAACCTTTATTTTGCCTCCAACTTTCCCTTCTGGCTGGCTTTGAAGCAAAATCAGGTTTTATACTAATCAGAATTCAGATAATTGGTTAATTTATAGGGAAAAGAAAAGATGTTCTCATCAGCACTTCACCTACTTTATGGAGGCAGAAAGCCTTTGGACTTTTTCCCAGCTGTGCAGTGCAGCAATCTCAGATTGTATTTCACAGGGCATCTTAAGCACTGATTTGCAAATGGAAATTTCCACAATCATGACATACAAGATTCAGAGGTATGAATGAACCAAAGAGTTTGGTGTAACATGCCTAAATGTGGATCTTTTGGCTTCCTTTGGCAGAAACAGTAGGTCATTATCTTATGATATTAAAATAAAATTATGGTGATTGGTAGTTACAGGACTGAAGATTATTCTAATAATCTATATTTGTTTCATTTTATGTAAATCACTCAGCACATGATTTGAGAATTGCAGTGGTATCAGCATCTTTTAAGGCATTGTCCTGAACTGTTGCCTTTAGAAGTTTTGCCCTTGGTTGTGAAGACAGTGAAATTAGCTTGCTGCTCTACAAAAAAATTGTTTGTAAATTAGTAATTGAGATGCCTTTCTGAGTTCAACAACTAAATTATTTAGAAACTGCGAGTTACTTATTGTGCAGCTCCACGGCTGTGTTAGATGTCAATAACAAAGATGAGAGATTCCTGTATTGGTTGTTTTATGTTCTAGTCTGGCTCATGTGATATTGTGTCTTCCCATTAGATGAGTTGTTGATTGTGTGCCTCATGTGCTGCAATAGAGAATGTAGGAAGAAGGCCTCAGGATAATCAGTTCATATGACAGCATCTCATCCTTCAGAAGCTGAGTACTGCTAGTTAGCTTAGGTCATAGATTTAGCACGTTTTATGGGCTGAGGGAAGAGGTGGAGCAAAGTAGTTAGAACTTATTATTCAGCAGGGGTCAGTTGGACTTTTCAGCTCTGAAGTGTTGCCAGATAATATACAACAATGTCTTAGGACCCACATTGCGCTTAACTGCTGAAATGGGTTGCAATGATACATGTAATTATCGAGCTATGAAGGGGTTTAAAGGTGCAGGAGGAATGAAATCATGTAGCAAAGGAGCTCAATGGAATCCATAAAACATGTCAGCTGGGGCATCCCTGTGAGTGTGTGAAACTTCACTGTCTATCTCTTGCAAGGTCTTTGCTCAAATTTCTTTACAACTGAAAGAAAAAGGAGGGCTGCATCCATGATTGGCAGTTCATATTTTTCAGATGGCCCTTGTTTGGGTTTGGAAGATTCTGTTGTACAGTAACTGGTCTTCCAGCATTCTTGTTCCTCCAGATTTTTGCTTTCACTGAGAAATCCCACGTGCTGCTGTTATGCAGAAACTTATTTAGGGTAATTTTTTCCAAAAATACATTTATGAAAACTATATTGATGAATTGCATAATTTAGAGAAATATTACATAGTGGCAGAAGTATTACTGAAGATGTCACATTTTTCTAAATGATTCATTCTTCTTCCTGCACAAAGGAAACTTGTTTCCACAATCATTTATGTGACCTTGCTTAGTGGGTGCAGTTCATTGGGATGTGAACTGGCAGACTACCAAGAAAAATTAATTTTGGTCTGCAGTAATAAGGAGGCAGTATTTGGGTTTTTTTCCCTTCACCTCCCAAAGGATGACAGCTGTATAAAAGCAAATATTCACATGTTTTTGGGGGCATTTTCTTTAGAGTTGAAACAGTAAAATGTGTTCTACCATTTTCTGTTGAATCATGTTGGCTTGAGCCTCTGTTCTATGTGAAAATTGTTGGAGCATTGCTATGTTTAAATTCAACTGTTGCTGTTTAATCTCAGTAGTTTACAATTTATCTTTAGACTCTTATAACCTGATCCTGCAACCAAATCAATGCAGAAAGTTCTTTCTATCTAGAAAGTTCCTGAACATGTGCCGACATATCTCCTGGGGTCTATATAATTCCAATGTCAATATCAGTCACAAAGAACCTATACTTCATATATCTTATTAAAGCCTTTATTTTACATAGTGCATGTACAAGTGAAAAAATGCAGGATGGTCCACACTGTGACTGCACATAGAGTTCGCTGTTGTCCACTGTGCTTTTTCTAACTTACAGAACTAAGTAAAATACTCTTCACACAGAAAACAGGGAGTTATCCCTACATCGTGCTGCCTTCTTGTCAATTTGCAGCTCTTTTATAAAAATACAAGTTTACTACTTTGTGAGCTTTGCTGATCACAGGCAAAATGCCCCCAGATTTTCAATTACTTTGTCAAGGTTCATAAAACCTTTTTTTAATTGTTGTGAAGTTGCTAGTGAAGTACAATATGGAATGATGAGCAATTGTTGTAGTAGGTTGGCCAAGTCCATGTTACAGATGTAACATGTACAGATGTTACATGTAACATGTACAGATGTAAACATGTTGCTGGTAGCAACATGTTTAGTATGGAAGCTGGGATGAATGATGCCACTGAACACACTTGTTCTGCTGGTGTGGCACGTCAGTGTGTGCTGTTTCAGCATAGTCTTTCAGAGGCTGAAGGAGTTTGGATGTGTGGACTCTTATGCCTTAAACATAGCATGAACATATAGAAATAAAACTAGTTTGAAATTGCCATGACCTCATGACTGCCCATCAGTGTGTAATTCAGCTTTGCCTTCTTGTTCCCCTGTATTTTGCCATATGCAGCAAAAGCCGCACAGTGGCCCAAAGTAACATAGCCTGGTATAGAATACTTGAATTACTGTTTTATTGGTCACTGTGCTTATTGGGAAATTTATACATAAATGAACTCATGGCTGTGGTGGCATGTATGTATCTCATTAGTAAGAGACATTATTTCAGCTAAGATGCGCAACCATCAAGAGAAGTTTTCTGAGGAAAGATGTAATCTCTTTCTTTTCCTGTATTCAGAAACTTCCAGGAGTCTTGTAGGTGCTACTTCTTTCTTGTCACTGAATCCTGTTTTTTTCGTCTGTTAGCTCCTTTCATTTGTCTTCAGATTTGAACTAGTCCTCACTCACACCTTTTTTTTTCCAAATGCTTTTTGAGAGAACAGTTCCCATACACAGAAAGTAACCTCGCAGCAGGAACTGGAACACCAGCTGTATTTAGCTTTGCAATCATTGAGACTTTCATGACAACTTTCTAAGTTGTTTATTTCCTGAAAAGTAATGTTAAAACAGCATTGTGGCATTCCACAATTACTGCCACTTGGAGTCTGCTAGATCAAACTTTCTCAACTTACAGCAAAAAAAGACTTTTTTCCCCCAAATGCTAGCCCCGTGTATCAGCTTGAGATTGAGAACTCAAGCATTGTTCATTCTTGCACCTCTACCAGTGAAGTCAGAGGTGATAACAATCCTCTTGTAAAGATGCATGGGCCACACAGGAGGCTGATCTTTTTCTAAAACTTGTGTTCCCTGTGCACAGGAAAGAAAAGCAGCTAAGAGCTTATTTTTCTCACTGAGGAAGCCCGAGAGGATTTTTACTACGCTATAGCACAGTTCTGCTGCGTTTTTACACTAATGCTGTTTTGCCTATAGTTTCATTCTAGGTTCACAAGCAAAAATAATTGTCTCAGACTATTTTAGCATCTTTTTTTTAAAATGTCTGAGTGAATTTATTTCAACCATCTTCAAATAGCTGCTGCTTTAAAGAAGAGAGAAGCTAAAAATACAAGAACCCAGAAAAAAATGAGTTGATTCGGCCTTGTCTTGACTGTTGGGTTTTGGGAGAGGGTTTGTTTGGTATTTGGGTTTTTTTAAGAGAGCGAGTGTGAAGCATTGTATAACATGTTTAATAAAATTTATAGACTTACACCCTTGTAGGTGCTGACAGTTCTGTAAAATGTCTTCTACTTCATGTCATTCCATTTACTACTAAATTGCATGCTGGGACATGTTTTCTTAAGGCACTTTGCACCAGCCAACAATGACCTGAAACTCTGCAGAGCTGGAATTTAAGTCCATGCTGAACTTGGAATGCATCAAACTTTATGTGGACATTATCAAACCCTATGAGAAGCAGCACCATGTGGTGGAACAAACAGCTCTGCTGTCCCTAAGGAAGCACAATGAGGCAGAAGCGTGTCTCCCTCTAAACAGCTGCATTTTTTTCCTCAGTGCTACACCAGTCACTGATAATCTTGCTGTTTAGTGTGGTACCTGTAAAGAATGGTAAGCAGGGAAGCATGTGGTTCTACTACGTTTTTAATCTGTTTGGGCACTGTCTTGCCCTGAGAAAATGGAGAAATATTTTTTGTCTCCTAAAACCTTGTTTCTGTCTCCTGCAGAGACTGCACCCCTGGGACATTGTGCTCTCCAGTGCTGTCATAGCGGTGACTTGCCATGACCATTTGAATACATGAAGTACATTGTTTGGGTCTACCTAAGCTCTGTGAGATCAGATAGAATTAGAGTACTAAATGGGACAGTTCCCAGAATTGGCTTAATGATCCTAGATATATTACAATTTTCTTTTAGTGCATGTGCACACATCTTTGAGTAACAGAATGTACCTGAGATATTAGGCTAAATAAATGCAAGAAATATTAATGCCTTAAAGCCAGTTATAAAGTCAGAGATCATCATATGCATTCCCAGTTATTGTTGCAAATTACATCTGATGCTTGCAGATCATGCTGTAGTGAAATAACTATGATTTTCATGGCAGAGAAATTCCTCAGGAATGTTTCTTCCAAGAAAGTAATGGATTTCAAATACTAGGGTAGTTTTTATTTAATACACTGTCTTCCATTTTATCTTTCTCATTTCTCACTTATTACTTCTAAATTTCCTGATCTAAGGCGAGCTGAAGCCCAGTAGTGGCCTGTCAGCTTGTGGCTGTCTTCGTAGATGTTGAATTTTCACTGCTGGTAGGTTAGGTTAGAAGCCTGTTACAAGTGTCTTGGCTGTCCATGCTTTAACAAGACCCACTTTATTTCTGACAGTTGCTGAGATAGCCAACAAAGATTTTCCACAAATCTCTGTCAAGCTGCCAAACCTGTGTATTCCTGTCCATTCTGTGGGTGAGCAATAAATGGTGTGAGTCACTTGAAGCTACAGAGCAGCATGCCTGTGTTTAGGAATCTTAAGCAGAAAATATGCTCTGTTGTTAATAACTGATTCATAATTGATTTTTCTTTTAAAGTGACTTCCTTATTTTTGCAGCTTGCATCAAAAACTGGTAAATAACATTATAAGTTTTTTGTGTTGTTAATATCCATCCTCCTAGCCATGTAAGAACATTGGACTATTGATTTTTATCCCTTCTGCCCTCTTTCATGTGGTTTTTATTAGACTCACAGCTAAGCCTTCTATCAAATACAATAATCCGTTTGCAAATTCTAATTTAGGCTTTGAAACAATCCTTGAAGAAGAGTGACTTGTGTATTATACTACAAAGTATCCATAAAAATTCTCCCAGTGGTGGGACTTTTATGTCTGAATAAAGATTTATCTTGCATCTAGATTGAACAAAATCTCGAATCCTTGTACTTGTGTGTAGTGTTGTTGTTGAAGAGGGTTTTTTTGCTCTTCAGAAACAGTACTGAAGTGTTATTGAAGTAGTTGCATTGTTCAGAAGGAAAAACATCTTCTTTAGTAGTCCTTAATACTGAAAGAAAACTGTAGGGATACTGTTCCATTACCTGCAGGTTAATACGTATCCTGCAGTGAGGAATAGTTTACAAATAATTGAAAATGTTTTAAACTTGAATCTTTTGACTATAATGCTCTGCCAGTCCTTATGTCTATTTATAGTGAAAGTATCTTCTATTTAACAAGTAGTTTGCATGTAAATAGTTGAAAACCATCTTATCAGAGAATCGTAATGTTATCCCAGTTGCTATTACCTTTGTTTTAAAATGGTTAAAACTGTGATCCTTTTTCTAGCATGTCTGTTGCACACAACTTAGAGTGTTACATATATATATATATATATATATCCCTTCACTGCTGAGTATAAAAACTGCTTCAGTTACATTTTTACCGCAGCAAATAGGAAATTAAATCATACATCTGCAGCAACATAGTCTTAAAACAGGAGCACACTTCATCACAGTTGAACTCCAACTCGTGGGTATCTTATTTTTCTCCCAGCATTGAGACAGGTGACAATTTGCACATTTCTGGCCAAATGGCACATTTAAATGTTTTAAGAACTGACAGCCTGTACCAATGTGGAAAATGAAATGCTGAAAAACTCTAGAGAATTGCTAATAGCATGTACAGACTTTTACCTTAACTTCAGTTCAAATTTTTCCGGGACAGGAGCAACTGACAGTTTGTACCACCCGATAGTTTTTTCTGTGCCTCTGATATACAACTGGGAAGAAGGGATTGGAGAAAGTTGCTATTAACACGAACTCAGCAATATCATGGTGGGTCTGCAGACTTCTCCAGGAGTGGAATAAGCTTGGAGACTGAACTCCTGCTCTTGTCAATAGTTTGACCACTTAAGACCACAGCAGCTTTCATAAGAGCTATGAAAAATGTCCAGAAAAATGTCCATCACACCCATCTGGATGTGCCAGGAGGAGAATTTGCATGGGGGTTTGTATATTAGTTGGAGTAGCAAAAGCAGTCTCACTTTAGCTTATTGTATTCCAACCCTTACTAGATATATCCTAGCAGAATGTGATTACCTTTTCCATCATTTTCTTACCCAGAGTGTTACCATTCCATCAGAAGTACAAGGAGATCTGCATGACTAGTACAGGAAAGTGACCTGTAAGTTAGCACATAGAGTCAAAACAAGGATCACCAAGACCCTCAGGGTAAAACCATCACTAGAGCCCTGATGGAAAACCATCAGTATCCCCCAGAAAACCTAACATTATTTAACTCAAAATTCTTTGAGAGAAGACTGCTGTATTCAGTACCTCTTTGGTGTCCACATGCCTAAAGCCCTCATAGTGTTCACAATAGTGTTGTAACACCAGTTTAACACAATCTTTACAACGTGATTTGGCCAGTGTTGCATATTAAATCAGTGACACAAATAGATGGAGAAATCAGGAGTCCTGTGTCTATTCATTAAATCCTCCTTCCATGAAGCCTTAATGGTTGTAATTTGAGCTGTGTAATTAATATTTTGCAGCAGACCAGCCACGTGATACACTAATAATGCCTGACCTTGCCTGTCAAGAGGAGGACATGGAGGGTCTTTGTTCATTTTCCTTGGATGAGCATGCAGAGCAACAGAGAAAGCAGTATTTGTTTGTTGGATGGGACTCATTCAGGTTTTACAAGCAAGCTGTTGCTAGAGACACTCAGTAGACTTTTTAAAAGTGCAAATATTCTTTCACCATCATGTCAGACCACCAAATTTTAGTGCATTGTGACACTTGAAGGTCAGTATTCTCATGATATCAGGTATCATGGTGGCTTCCAGAACCAGATGCTCAACGCAGAAATGCATGAGGAGCAGTCCAGGTCTGGAGGGTTCAGGACAGCAAAAGCTTTCATTACAGTGAGAGCCATTGAAAATGAGGTCAATGAGTGCATTGATGACAATGACTGCAGTGAATGCTCTCATGCATAGGGCAGGACATAACTGCTGGGCAGTACTTGGTGGTGCATAATGTTACACCTCCCTGAAACAGCAGGATTTAATTTCCTTTGTGGAACTGAGGAAGCAGTCATTATTTCTTCATCTTACAAATATGTGTTAGGTCTCTTCACTCTTCTGCTGTTGACAAAGGTCTCAGATATTTTGGTTTAACTACAACTGAAGTGTGAGAACAACAAAAGACAAACACTAATTAGTATTCTTTTGACTGCTGTTCTGAAGGAATGGAGCTGTATTCTCAGCTCCTTCTTAAGCTCCAATGGAGATTAAAAGAAGGCAGTGACTATGAGAGAGGACAGAAAAAAGAGAAGTGGAAACAAGGCAGATCCAGCCAATTTCTTCTCAATGCAAATTTATGCAAAATAAACCTAGAAGAGGGACCTGCATTGAACCTACTTTATCTTTGCAGATTTCCTCCATGGCTTTTGCACAGGCTCTCACTCTTTGCTTGGAGATAAACTGTTGTCCAGTTCCTCTTACTGGGCTAGTTTGTGGAGCAGAAAGTCGCATTGCAAAGTAGTACGAGGAGCATGGATGGCAGATTGTGCAGTGCAAGATACCACTGGGATTAGCAACTTGCTGCAGGAGCACATTGTGTTGAATGAATAAGTTATACTACTTAAAAATGTAATGCAGACCAACGCTTTTGATTTGTAAAAGCAGAATTCAGATTCACTTTTGCCTGTGGCTGCATTAGCTTGTGTGGCTGGCACTGACACAGCTGCTGAGAGTAACCCCAGCAAGGTGCCTGATTTTGGCACTGGAGGGCAGCTCCTACAAACTGTGGAGTTACCCTTTTTTCTTGGGGTTTTGTGTTAAAGGGACTTAGCAATCAAAGCTCTCATGCCCATTACAACTGCAAACAGAATTTTCCCTTGCTCAAGTTGTTTCTCTTAAAAAAAGTTGGGTGGAGAGGAGAGAAACAACTCTTTGGACTCTCCAGTAATGGATACAACTTTTTCCTTGCTGATAGAGGTTAGAGCAGCTGTAAAGCTTTTTCAGTTTCCGCTGAAATTTGGAACAAATTACAACAGCTGTCAACAGGCGGAAGACTGCAGAATGGAATAGATTCTACTGTAGTTTAATGAAGTCCAGCTAAGGCCTAGGAAAGATGTTAAGTCCACTTACTCTGTGCTACCTCTGAGCATTTGTTCTTTTACTCTATTTCTAAACCAAAAAATACTCATTTATCATGTGCAGGATGACTTTTTCTCTGCTAGTCTGCCATTTTGAAGAGAAACATCAGAAAGTATAACACCTTTTAGATTCATTTCTCTTTCATTTACCTTAAAAAATACATAAAACTCTTAGAAGAAATCAAGAAGTCCTTCCCTACAAATAGTGTCATCTGGAATAAAATCCAAACCATATTCAGTCTTCTCAAATTTTTACAAACGTATACTGTCCTTGACAGTATTCTTTCCTGAATGTTCTTTCCCTAATTCTCTGAACAAAGAAACCAACCAACAAACTAACTAGTGGGTTGAGACTTTATTATCATAATTATTAGCAGAGCTGCCTCAAGAAAAACTTACATGAGTTTGACTTCATCAGCACCTACATTTTAGTGAAATACTGCAAGATATTAGTGAAGTTTCATGTTTAGCAGACACTCTACTTGCAAGGCATGAAAGAGGCACATTGCCCTTATTTTGTTCTTTTGGTCATATTTTAATCCTTTGAAATCTGTTTTCTAAGTCTTTCCCAGGGAAGAGTTAAAGATGTGAGTACTTTAAGAGTTAAAGGTTTGAGTACTTTGTGACTACTTTTATTTTTGTAAATTCTTTGGTGGATCGTCCATTTTGACGGTTTTGAATTTTACTCGTGGTAGTTGAAAGGCATCAGGATTCACTCTGGGCTGGAGGATGTGTGATGGGTGGTCCATCACTTTTGGCTAAGTGGCAGACTGACAGTAATAATGCAGTAGCTCTCAGAGATCTGTTCAGGATATCATGACTTTTGTTGGTCAGCCCCTCCCAGTCCCAATATCACCCTGAATATCTCCTTGATACAGAAGAATCAGAATAGTTTGAGGACATTAAAGAGCAAACTGCCTGAAGAGACTGAGTAGCATGCAAATGATTAACAAAATTACTTATTTGGCAGTATAGGCGTTATTTTTTAGATAACGTATTCAGGAGGAAGTAAATCAGTAATGGGATTTAAGAAGCACAAAAGGAGATCTCAGTATAACAAATAAATTCATAGAGGTGATACCAAATGTCTATAGATATTACAGGGAGGATTTTTGTGTGAAGCACATATAGCATACTCAGATTTTTAACTCTGTTGAGCACTAGATTGATGCAGTACCTGTTGAAGATAGCATTAGTGCTTTGCATTACCTTAAACTGAAATAACTCTGCCATTTATCCTTTTACTTACCATAAAATGAGGGAAAACTCATGAGGTAATTACCACACACTAATTTATACACAGCAGCTTTTCAGGGTTGATCAAGTGTCTGAAATTACCTGTGTGCTTGAGTCAGGTAGAAGTTTCCCTTGAATATTGTCTGATGAATTTCTTAATGCTCAAGTTTTCAAACAGAGGAAAGGAATGTTAAAAAGCTAAAAGTGTTTTATGAGATGCCCTGGGAAAAACTTCTTACACATAACTTTGCTTGAATTTGATGTGCTGGAGTTGCTTTTTAAATTTTGTAGGTTTTTTGTTTGGTTCAATTCTGGTAGCTGTAACCTCCTGCCTTAGCGGTGCTCTCATGAGGGATAGTGGCCAAAGGTGAGTTCACTGCGCATCTTGCTGTTTCCTGATAACTTATCTGAAATGTTATGGACATATTCCAGGATTTAATCTTTTTCCTTTATGACAGTGATTAGTTTTCCAGATTTATCTCTTAATTTGTCATGCTACCAATTTCTGTTTCTTAAAATAATCATTCTGTTGCAATGCATCTAATTTCAGTGATTATTACAGCTCATATGTGTAGAAAAGTAGTGGCAAAATTCCAAACTAAGGAGTCTTCAATTTAAAGTGCCAGAGTTAGTACAGAATAGCATATTCCTAGTCAATGTTACTGAGCAGAAAGCCTCTCCATTTTGGTCTCCAGATCATAAATGTGTGCTCTGCTTGTCTGGCAATCGAGCTGTGGTTTCTTTTAATCTAGTTCTACTACCGTGGCATTTTTCCCTTGAAAAAGGAGGAGAAAGCAGCTTGCTGGAGACATGGCATAGAGCTTTTTAGCCCAACAGAGAGTTTGTACCATGTAACACCAAAGGACACACAGAACTGTTACATCTTAGATAGCCTGGATGCTCAGCAAGTGAAAAAATAGCTTGGCAATGTTAAATGTGAGTGAGGGATGGGCAAGTTACAATTTCTGGAGGCTCTTGAGTGAGTTCTACTAAAACCCATGTATTTTAAAATCTATTTCATTAGAAATAGTCATCTGTGCCACTTAGAGGGCAAGTACATTTTTCTTGCAAAACAACATTCTGACTTTTGGAGCAATATTGAAAAAGCTCTCTAGGTACACAAATAAATGCCCATGATAATACAGCAGGTTGGGTTGGACTTTGGTTTTTTCCCCTCCTAGATTTACAATGTTAAAAACCTGTAAAAATCTGGGGTTTTTTTCCCTGGCAACTCAAATTAAAATGCATAGATGAAACTGAATTGAAGCTGAAGTAGAGTTTGCATTGAAGGACAAGATTTCTTTCCATAACTTAAAAGCACAGAAGAATCAGCCAAACAGTTTTGTGTAACAGTATGATTATTACTGTGTTAGATTGCTCCAGAACACTGTATTAGCATCTGAATTTTGGAGAGCCTGTCATTTGTTTCCTTCAGTTAATGGCAAAGTTTAAGAGGCAAAAGTCGCTTTCCTGTTGCTCTTCCCACCATCCTGCTGTTTGGTATAGTTTTGACCTGCAACAACTAATAATAGTTCTTTAAGGACATTTAGGAATTCTTCTTCCAAGTTTTGTTGTTTGCATTTCCCCCAGAATGTCAAGTATAACCTTGTGAGGATAGTTTGACATTTCTGCAGCTGCACTCCATCCCAGTATGTTTTGCTCATGACCAGATTTAGTAAATTTGCTATGTTCTTTATCCAGAAAGAGAATAGATTTATTGGACATAATTAGTTTGTTTTAAATCATGACTGCTTATCACTCTTACCTTTGTCATCACAGAGGTTGTTTGTAGTTTTTGTTATCTAAATATTTGTGGCATTCCTTTAGTAATTATACATGCCAGCATTTACAGCTGCTCTCCATTAAAACGAGCCTAACTGCTCTGCAGCTACTTTTTCATCATTTAAGAAAAAACGACTTGTGATTTGGAAGGGGGCTCAACTCATTTGGCATCCTAGCAAGTGTAGTGTAGCTCTCTGGATGCTTCAGGGTGTCAACGGAGAAACATTCGGTGTGTTAGCAAGGACATGCCTGTTGGATGGCAGGCTGCATCAAGCAGACAAAGGAGGGCTGTGTTTCTACTGCTCTGTGTCCTGCTAATCATAAGTGCACCTAAGAAATGTGGGGTCTCATCGATGGTGGGATGTGTGTTGTCTGCATAAGTAAAACATAAAGTTGAGCTGATTCAGACTTTCTGACTTACAGGGTTTTTTCTCACTATATAGCTGTCTGCTCATTATCAGTACAGAGTAAAGAATGCCCAGCAAACACAGCCAATGCTGTGAATCTCAGCTTTATTGCAAAGGTAAATAAATCTGGGAGAGGTATTGTAAAGGATTAGCAGTGGAGCATATTGCAGTTATAAATAGTCACCAGGTTCATGATTGTGAGCTGCATTTACACACCTTTCCTCCCAGTGACAGAAATAAATTGAAAGGTGACAGGAAGGTGATGGATGAAGAATTGATGGATGTAACTGTCCCCTCTTGGCTTCTTTAAAAAAAGGGAAAGCACTGTTTTGTTTTACTGCCATGCACAAAGTCAGTACCTTTCCTGAGGACCATGGAAAACGTAGCATAGAATTCAGCTTTGTATTTGCAGTTCTGGAGCTTGGGGGTCAGTCACTGCTTCATTAGTTCATGTGTAGGAGTGATAATTCAGGGCAGAAAGCAGATTAGCTTCTATTAATTACTTGAAATCCCTTACAGCATCTTCTGTGGTGGAATTAATAAGCAATTAGTTGCTGCTGGAAGCTACTGAGATTTCAAATATATAAAAAAGTAGTGATGAGTCACAACTGTATCACATTAGATTTGTATGAATGTTGAGGTTGAGGATGACCATGAAATTGTGACAGTGACAAAATCCCACCAGCCATCTAGGCAACTGCCATTTCAGACTGGTGTTTGTGAGATCTGAAATATTTTTAATTCTCCTTAATTCCTATTCAGAACCAGTACTGAAGGGATGAGTTTGTATTCAAGGCTGTGTTTCTTGGCTGTCTGCTGGAATGGTTTTGCTGAATGACTTATTTGGGCTAATGTAATTAAGCTTCTCTCCAAGCCAAGCCCATACCTGTGTGAGTGTGCTGTGGTGCTCCTGGGCACGCTGTCCTTGCTCTCAGTGCACACAGATGGCAGGGTAGGACTGGGGCTGCATCCTCAAGCAGCTTCATGCAGCACAAGCGAGGCTCTACAAACAGCCGGTGATGCCAAGGCTCTGCTGATTACAAAACACTTTTGACAAGAAAATTGAAAATGTTAACATGGTGTAACACTCTGAAAGTAGATACTCCATCTTAGGTGCACATTCAGAATTTCAGGCTTGAGGAGGGAAGGCTGAAGGGGATCTTTCTGCTCTCTCAGATATCTAAGGGGAGGATATTGATTACTCAGGAACACAGTCACCTTAGAGTTGCTTGATAACAGGACAAGAGGCAGAATTCACAAGTTGCAAAAAAGGAATATGCAATTAAATTTCATGGATGAAAAGTTTCAGAACAGATTGGCCAGAGGTTGTCGAGCTCAGGAACCTAAACTGGTGGTGGTGGCACCGGGAGAAGATGAGAAACCCTTTTGACCTAAATTGTAGTCTGTAGTCCTAACTACCTTCACAAGTCCTTGCATGGTGTGCTTCATGAAGAGGTTACTTCAGACTGGATTTGTTGGTTAGCATTGTAAGATTCTAGTTTCAACAGAGAGAAATCCAGTGCTGGCAGATTGTTTTGCACTGTGATGCTGTAAGCAGAGGCAGGCCAAGGATTCACTTCCAAAGCGTATCTTTTCATTTTAAAGGGACTTTATTTTTTTAAGTCTCCCCTTATGCATTTTGTCAGGAACATCCAGCATGAGCTAGATAAGTATCTCTTACACAGGCTCAGATCTATTGTTTTAAATGAATCACAGGTGAAAAACTGTTGTTGCAGAACCACTCTGTGTAACAGTCTGGGAGAGTCAGCAGTCTGGAGCAGATTGGAAAAGCTCCAACTTGCTTCTCATACTCATATGTTTTCATGGTCTCTGGTGCTGTGATAGATTTTTGGTTTCTGAGATTTGAGTTTAGCTTTTAGATTTACTTGAACTGCTGGAACAATGAAATGTGGTTGTGTGGTGAGGCTTGCAGCTGAGTATGGCAGATAAAAGGCTTATCTCTCTTCTAGTGTGTTGTTCAACATTTTTAAATGTTGCTTTTAATTTCAAAAGGAAAGAATACAGAGAGGATTAGCTTTGTCTTAACAAATGGAACAAAACAGTACAAATTATATGCAAAGGCATCCAGGCTGAAACTCTTACTTGTACCTCAAAGGTGCATGCAGTGTAAGGATGTTGACACACAGTTCAGTTTTCTTCTTTATTCTGGCCCAAGTATCTGCTATTTAGACTTTCAATTTTAGCTTTGTCTCCTTTTCTGTTTTCATTCTCATTTTCCTTTTTCCTTTGCACATACCATTTTCTTATACCCTGTCCCCAGCTATGTCCTTACCTGCCTAACCTGCAGGTCCCTTCCTCCCCTTCCTCCCCTTCCTCCCCTTCCTCCCCTTCCTCCCCTTCCTCCCCTTCCTCCCCTTCCTCCCCTTCCTCCCCTTTCTCCCCTTTCCTCCCCTTTCCTCCCTTCTCTTCCTTATTTCTTTTTTGTTACCTTTTTTCTGACTTCTTCTCTGCCATTCTCAGCATTAGTCATGCACAATCCCACTTTCATTTCTACCCTTAGTTATTGTTGTATTATTGTGTATTCTCTTCTTTATTCTATTTTTCAGCATGGAAGGATGTGATTTTGCTTCTGCAGAAAAGTCCCCAGCAGTTCACAGAAATGGCTCTTTGCCAACAGTAATGATCACACAGACCCCAGGCCTCCCACTTCCAGGGTAGCACTGAAACATGAACAAGCTCATAACTGGGTGCAGGTCCTGGGAGATTTGGAATCTTTGGAGCAAAATGTGAAGTTTGTGTTGTTGGGCTTTCCTGAGCATGCCCTGGCCACTCAGCAAAGCACTGTGCTGATGCCTCCATAGGCTTTCTCTTGTGCCTGTCAAGAGTGACCTGTTCTGGGGGTCCTTTCCAAAGCAGATTTCTCTTTCTTGCCACCTCTGATTAGTGCGATACGAAAAGGTGTTTCTGCTATCTTCTGTCTGTCACTGGTTGATTCTGGTCAGTGGAAGCCTCTTGAAAGCTTCATTGCCCAGCTTCATTTTTGCACATTAACTTAGTTCCATAAATCACTGCTTCCCCTGCCCCCTCAGTTTTTCATTATCTGATACTTTTTGCTTGGGGCAGTTATCTTCATGACAGATCAGCAGTAGACCTTAAGTGAGTTATGACTTTGACTCCTGAACCTGGTGCTTAGAATTATGGAAGCAGAGAGGCACAATGTGTTTGGCTCCTGGTTTTCTGGCTGGTGTTATAGCCATGGTGTGGGCTGAGTCAGTGTCAGGTCCAGAGCCAATACAGTGATATTGAAAGGTGCTGGATTTCTATCATCAATGGTGCTTGTCATCTTTGTGAGTTATATGGCTTTGTATGCTAGAAAACCTAGCTTTTGACTTGAATTTCACATATTAAAAGGAGAAATGGAAGAAATGTTTTATTTCCCAAGTTGCCTTTCTTTTTTACAGTAAAATCAATGATGAAGTGAACACAATCTACCTGTCTTTTTCCTTTGCTGTCTGCCAATGATGCATCAAGTTACAGGGGATGAATTTAAGAGCAGCTCTGGTTGGCATCCAGCCGACTCAGTGATAGAGGCTGCCTGCAGAATTCTGTTGCTAATGAAATGGCCCATTTCATTGATAGATATTGATCAGCATTGGTGTGTATTTCTGGGCTTATTGCACAGAAAGGGTCATAGAGAACGAAACAAGCTGTACGCTGTGGTGAATTGACCTTGGTGTCCACCAAAGCCACTCTGTTGCTTTCCGTCCTCAGCTGACAGGGAAGAAAATGTAACAAAAGCTCATGGGTTGAGATAAGGAGTGGGAGAGGTCACTCAGGAGTTGCTGTCATGGACAAAACAGACTCAACTAGGGGAAAAATTAATTTAGTTTATTACCAAACAAATCAGAGTAGGGTAATGAGAGATAAAACTTAGAAAAGCCTTCTCCGCATCTGTCTGTTCTTTACTCCTGATTTTTCTACCTCCACCCCCCCAGCAGTGCAGGGGGACAGGGAATGGGAGTTGTCAGCTCCTCACGTGTTGTCTCTGCAGCTCCTTCCCAAGGGGAGGACTCCTCACATCCTTCCTCTGCTCCAGCATTGGGTCCCTCCCACGGGAGTCAGCCCTCCATGAATTTCTCCAATGGGAGTTCTTCCCATGGGCTACAGTTCTTCATGAACTGCTGCAGCCTGGGTCTCTCACAGGTAGTGCAGTCCTTCAGGAACAGGCTACTCCAGCCTGTGGATCCTGTGGGTTCCCTGTGGTATCACAAGTCCTGCCAGCAAACCTGCTGCAGCATGGGCTCCTCTCTCCATTGGGCCATGGATCCTTTCAGGAGCCCCTGTTCCAGTGTGATCTTCCCATGGGGTCACCGCAGCTGCACATCCAGCTGCTCTGGCATGGGATCCCTCATGGGCTGCAGGTGGATCTCTGTTCCCCCATGGACCTCCGTGGGCTGCAGGAGCACAGCTGCCTCACCATGGCCTTGACCATGGGCTGCAGGGGAAACTGCTCCAGTGTTTGAAGCACCACTTGCCCCTCCTTCTGCACTGACCTAGGGGTCTGTAGGGCTGTTGTTCTCCCTTATTCTTACTCCTCTCTGTCAACTGCAATTGTGCAGATTTTTTCCCCCTTCTTAACTGTATGATCCCAGTGGTGCAGCCATTGTCTTGGAGCTGGCTGGCATTGACTCCACTGGACACAGGGGAAGCTTCTCACAGAAGTCATCCCTCTAGCCCACTGCTACCAAAACCTGGCCATGCAAGCCCAATACACACATGTACAACCAGTACATCTTGGGTTTGCATCTTGGCCTTGTGCAGACGTGGCTGAAAGGGCAGAAGCAGCGTAAGAAGTTGTGAGACAGGGAAGAGTTAAATGCAGGTCTGTTACGACAGGCAGTGACAACTGCTAATGTTCATCCCAAGTCAGGTGCTGAGAACAAGGAGAGAAATGGTGGCATAGAGGAAGGTGCAGGGCAGGCAAGTGACCCTCGTGTCCTATAAAGGAAGGAGGGAAAGCAGTGACAGTGAGTGTCTCAATACTGTTAGGTGTGTATTGTTGTAAGTAACTGGTGGGAATGCTGCCTTTCTGTGCTTAGAATCAGTACAATGGAAGCTCACCGTACTGCAGGACTGCAGCACATGCCATCACCCTGGAAACATTGCTTTGAGAAGCCCTTTTTTCCTGTCTTGATTGTATCTTGCCCATGAGATACAAGTACAAGGTCATAAGGGTTGTTCCATAGTCCTGTGCCTGACAGAGAAGATAAGCCTTGTAGAAAAGGTTCCTTCTTTGTAGAAAAGCAACTAAAAAATGTATTGACAGTGTGTATGCAGCCCATTGAGTGTCTTCCTGGAGAAGGGACTAGGCATCTTCATCCTCAAATGAGACTCAAACTGCAGAAGCTACAGATAAGGAGAAATTGAATGCTTGGAAGCACTGGTGACTGTTTTAGTGGCTGGTACCCAGGCAAAAGAGTCAGGTCCATAAACTCAGAGTTCAAAGAGTTACTCATTTATTACAGAATTCAGCAAGTTATTGGGTAAAATAGAACAAGGCCACATGACATTCAGGATGCTGAATCCAATTTATACAGCTGATAAAAAGCAAAGAAAATAGGAGCTCACTGTAGCACCTGACTAATAAATCTATTTTGAGAGAAAGGGCAGAAGCCACAGGAGTTTTGTTGCTGAGAGTCACTGGATTTGGTACATGGAAATTAGTGGGATTCTGCTCACACTGCTATCGAGTGACAAAAATCTGTCTTTGATGTAGGTAAAATAAGGCCGTGCTTTGTAGTATTTCTGTGTAATGATGGGCTCCCTGCTTCTCTTTACTCTGCTGTATTTGAACTAGTTATAATTAGCAGTGACACACATTTGGCAGGCAGGGACGGGCAGGTGGCCATGCCATTTAGCAGAACTGGAGCTTAGGAAGCAGTGAGTGCTGGCCCAGCCCTTCTCTGCCAGCTCAGGTGTAGCAGCTGACCCTGCTGAAACCCTTGCTTTACCAATGTCTGATTTTTGTGTGTGAATTGTGCTGGTGAGCCAGACTTCATATCTTTTTTTATAGTATTTGACAATGGCTTTCCAATAACATTCAGCACATCTCTCTATTTGAGCAAAACCAGGCTTTGGGAAGACAATGGCTGTGTCATGATGTACAGAGGAGTTTATCAGCTGGTCTAGTACTATTTTCATGATGTCTCTCATTAACTCCATTATTTCTTGTTGCCCTCTTGTTTATTAGAGGGCAGTAGGAACATTATAGTTTATTAAATCCAGTACTTGCCAAATTTGAATAAACTTTAGTTAATTATAAATTCACTTGGAAACCTGATGTGATGTAAAACAGAATTACACAATTCCCCTTCCTCTGTTTTTGTTGTTAAGTGTTTTTCCTACTCGTCTGGTTTTCCTGAAGAACAGCCTCTCCTTTTTCTGTTATTTTAACTTTCCAAAGTAGCTCCCTTGTATTTTCAGAGTGGTGATTCAAAATAAAGACTGCAGGAGTTATTTCAAATGTCTGAGGCAGTCCCTGTCTATCCTCCCCCCTTACTTGAGCAAGCACTAAATGTTAAATTATAATAATAAATGTTAAAGGGAAAAATGTCACAAAAGAACTCATTTGGTCACAAATTAGGACATCTCATGTTACAGTGAACTGCAAACTGATTTCATTTGGATCTCCTCAGCATTGCCAAATGTAAATATCGAAATACCAGAAGTTTAATTGCAGAAGGTGTGTTAATGTTTTGAAAATAATTTTAGAGCCTTGTTTCATTTGCATTTTCTACCATAATTTTGATTTCTTGGCCATTTGCTACAGTCCAGTTGTGTTTCAGGTAGCTTTCAACAAATATGACAGCTGAATGCAAACTCTAGTTTCAGTGAAAGCTCAGTTTTTTATGCAAATCCTGTACCTGGGGGTTTTTAAAATCTAGTTTGCCCAAGATAGGAATTTTGATTTCTGTAACTTCAGCTAGAAGTTGAGCATTACAGTTTCTATTTGTCTCTGTGTTTGAGCTGATTTTCAGCTCAAGAAGGAAAATAGAAATTTGAAGGTGGGAATAATCATATCGGGAGCACTTAAATGGACTTGCAGAGGCCATAGGGGGAATGTATTCCTTTCTATGTGCCAGTGTTAAGTTCTCACTTTCCTAAGTACATTGTTTTTAATTCTTAGTTCTATTTTGAGAGCACTGGGGTTTCTTTGTTTTGGAGTTGGTTTGGGGTCTTTTTTTATAGGACAATTATGACCTGCAAATTTTGCTTTTCCAAAAATGTTGTGTTTTTTAATCTGTCAGTTCATGATGTCCAGATAAATGACATCTATAACTCTTCCCTTGTCCACTGCCATAGTCATTTCACCACAGAAGGCCACTAAGCTGGTCAGGCAGGACTTGCCCCTGTGCAGGCTGTGTTGAATCACTCCCTGTTCTCCATGTGTCTTAGCAGAGCTTCCCAGAGGATGTGTTCCAGGATCTTCCCAGGCACAGAGGTGAGGCTGGCATGTCAGTAGTTCCCAGGTTCCTCCTTTCCACCCATTTTAAATATAGAAAGTGTTTCCCTTTTTACCAGGGACTTCACCTGATCACCATGACTTCTCAGATACCATGGAGAGTGGCTTGGCAACCTCAACCAGTTCCCTAGGACTCTGGGATACATCTTGTCAGGTTCCACAGAATTATGTATATTCAGGTTCTTCTAGAGAACAAACCTGGTCTCCTCTTACAGTGAGGACTTTGCTCCTCTAGTCCCTGTCTCGTGGTCCCTTAAGTGTAGGGAACTGTATAGAAAACTGGTAGAAAATGTTCTCATACAGAACATCAGGGGCTCTTATTGTCACATGGAAACCATACTATATTCATCCCTTGGCTTTGGTTGCATCTAAGAAAATGCCTCTTATAGTTATGGTACCAGCCACAGTCATTCTCAATAAAATGCTCTGGAAAGGCTGTATAGAAAAAATCCCTACACAGATTCTCAAACATGCATAACAAAACTCACCTTCTGAACCTGTGCTTTTTATATCTTGTGATGGCTTTGCTCTTTTGTCAAAGTAGCCTGTGTACAGTGCAGCAGATGTGACCATATGTTATATCATTGGGTTCTAATAAGGTTCTCCTTAAGATGAAGTACTTTAGGCAGCAATAACGAATAATGGGAAGCAAATGCACTAAATAAATAAATGGGGTTGTAACAAAATTGTCGTGCCACATCCATATGTGTGTATCTATGTGAATTCAAAGGAAGGAAATAAGTAAACATGACATCCTAGCATCCAAAGCTTGTGCCAGATGTCTGTTCTTGGAGTGAAGTCCTACATGAATCAAGAAAAGCTGTTGAGTTTAATTAAAAGTCGATTCTGATCTACTTCGCTTGATCTCATGCTCAGTAGAGAGCTCATCAAGCAAAGACTACATCTGTGAAAGTAGGAAAACCTCTGTTGTGTTGTCTTCAGTGTGTGGTTTCCAGTATTTAATTCCCACTCCACTTAATGAAGTAGAGGAAGAGAATAGACCCGATTTTAATTTTCTCCAATTCCTACTGGTATCTAAGGAATTCTCTGTGCTGCAGAATCTAAATTCTCTAATCCCTAGAAATTAGAACCTAGGAAGCCTTTGCTGGAGCAGCGAGGGAGCTGTTGTATGCCTGATACCACACACAGCCTTTTTGGATAGAAAAGGAAATTTCAGGGCTGATCTACAGACTGGTGTTGCAAATGGTGCGAAGCAAAACGTCAATGTGCTACCATATGAATGAGACTGATAGTGAGATCTGATCTTCATGGTTCGCATTACCAGTGTTTTGTGATCGTTGCCATTCTTTCCTCTAGAGAGAGACTCCAAAAATCAAATTAGAGCTGTCAAAAGTGAATGGGAGTGATGGTAAATTTGGAAGTCTTCCAGGAAGAGCAATCTGTATGGACCCCAGCAAATATGGGACTTACTGTAGTGTGATGTTTATATCTTATATTTCATAGAATCTTAGAATGGTTTGGGTTGGAAGGGACATTAAAGACCATCTAGTTCCAACTCCTCTGCCATGGGCATTGACACTTTTCACTAGACTAGGTTGCTCAAAGCCCCATCAACTCTATATCAAGGACATAAAACTTCTATCTGGTGTAGAAATAATTACAATATACAGTGAAATGGGAAATTCTTGTCTTTAATTTCACAGAGGAGGGAACAATGAGTTATTGGAAGGTTTCTGCTCCCTGGTCTGACTGCTGCAAAGCAGCATGGATTGCATGTTCTGGATTTCCTCTTTGAAGTACTCAAATTCTGCAGGACAACTTTGAAACAAAGCTAAGAGGGGCAGCAGCTATTTGAGAGCAATTTAAAGTTGAGCAGGTGTAGTCTAGGTCAAGATACACAGGTATCTGACTGTTCACAGCTCAGGTGTGTAGATACCTAGTTTGTGGTACTGTGCTTAAAATTACAAGGTTTGGTAATGGGAAGGAGAGAAATTTTTATGGTTTTCAGTGATGTCACCTAAAACAATGGTCTCCAAAGTAGATAGGCAAATACTAAAGTGGTTTAAAAATTGCAAGACCAATATTTCCACTATGAAATGCAGCAACATCCACTGGAGTCAGTTCCCATTAAAAGGCAAAATTACTTATCTTTGATATTGGGGGCTCAGCTCCCAGAGATAGGGAGTTACTTTGGGGAAGGTTTTACAGGTGTGGGAGGGTTTCTTTCAATCACCTAAAATGACCTCCTTAGACAATCCTGCTTCCTATGGTGAAAGTGCCAGAATAAATATGCCTAAATTAGATGCAGGGGTGTATTTCAAACAATGCTCATTCAGAAATCCTGCCTGGTTTGTTCAATGTGCCATTTGTTACAGCAAATATGCAGGATGGTGGGAAACAGCTTGCTGTGCATTTCTTCCCTGCTTAAATGGCTTGTTGAGCTGATAATTAATAAGCAACAGGACATTAGGTTTATTGTAATTTTGCTGGATGGATGGTTAATCACTGGAGGTAGAAAGAACAGGAAATGTCTAATCTATTAAGACTTTTCTTGTCTGTAGGAATTGCAGCTACGGATGTATGGAGTAGTACACTCCCTAAGAACTGTAATATGCACATGAATTATTACTGTGTGGAAATCCTACCTGGGGTTCTTAAGGTATTCTCATTTTCTTCAGCTGAACACCAGGTACAATAGTTTAGTGTGGTCTTAAAATCACAAAGTAAGAGAAGTTTGCGCTAACTAGCAGTCATATGTGGTCTCTGTGGATGCGTGTCCGTTGACATTCACTTAAATGTAAACAATGGTTCAGGACTACACAGAGATTAAAGTATTGCCTGCTAAATCCTTAAAAACCAAAAGCTTCTAAAATATCCTCCAAGTTTCCTTTACAAGTTCTGCTGAAATCTTTCTGTTTAGACGTGATGCTCCAGGGAGGCTCAGTGTGTCCTGTGCATATGCCAAATGCACAGTGTAGGCAGTAGTACAAGGCAGGCTTGTGTTCAGCAGGACAGGAGGCTGACATGCAGCGCATATCCTGTGGGCTAGGTCCTGCCACAAACAGCTGGGTGCTGGGGAGGGCTGCTGAGCACCGTGCTGATGTGTGTGTGTCCTCCAGGAAGATGATGGGGAGCAGGTGCTGCTGACTTACGAGCTGATGAGAGCGCGGATGCTCATCATAAGCAGCTGGCTATGAGTAACACTGCTGCACAGGAAGCTTTTCTGTGCCTGTGGCTGTCTTTCTTAGCAGTTTCTGTTCTTTTCTCTTAAGGTCAGCTCTTCTGTTAAGGTGTTCAAAGTGCGTCTTCAAGACAGGAATGAGAAAAGCTCAGGGCGATGAGCACATTGATTGTGCACGTGATGCGCCTCTGGCTTGTGGATGGCAGCACTGGGCCTGTCCTTTAACAATGGGCTGCATCAGTGATTCACTAATGTGCTGGTGAGCCCACCTGCTCATCAGAGCTCCCTTCAGTGTGCACACAGGTGATCGCTCACACAATCCGTGCACTGGGGCTGCCTCCCGTTCTGGAACTGAAGTAAAGCTGTGAGTCAGGGCATTACATTGTTCCTCTGTTATTGTCACTGCACTGCAGCTTGTGGGAGCAAGTTCTATGTGTTGTCCCCGCTGAAAACACAGTCCTAGAGTCTAAAGGTGGGTAAATACAAAAGACCTGATAAAGCTACAACACTCTACACCCATTGTAATCTTTCTTTTTACTGCTAGAGACATGTTAAAGAACTTGAAGGATTTTCAGTGCTTTACGAGCAATACTCACTCCCAAGCTTCTGCTGGGGCATGGAGTAGAAAGGGCACAGCTGCATATTGAAGGCCTTTCTCAATTCATGCTTACTTAATGTGCAGTGTTGTGAGCATCACTAAGCAGTAATGAAATTTTTGCATTTGAACTGTTTAGTTCCTTGGAGAGGCACTTTTTAGTTCATCTTTAAAAGCCTGAGGACAGTTCTTCATGGTAGTCTGCTAATGCAAGGACAGTGCTAACAGGTTGCTTCTAAAAGCTTGTCACGTTTATTTATCTGCTTGATGGAAGTGAGCTCTGCAAGAGCTTCTCTACTGGGGCTGCAGCGTAGGAGGAGTGGGTAAGGAACAGCAGTGAAAGAGCTGCATGATCAATCAGACAGGACAGTTGCAATACTTCGTTCTCTCTGCTTTGGCAAGCACCAACTGCTTGGTTTCTTGGAGGTGCCTTCAGAGCAATGGCAGATGCTTTGGCCTGGATGCAAACAGGTTTGTAGCAGTTAGGAGGTAACAGCCTGGAATTCCCTTCCTCCTGAGAGGCAGTGGGCAGTCTTTCACTTCAAATGGACAATTACTGGCCAGTGTCCTGTGCTGGACTTGTCCTAATCCAGCAAAGTCTTTCTTGGAAACCAGAGCAGGACAGGAAGTGGTTTTCTTGTCTCAGTGAGGTATTGAGTCTCCAAAATATATGGGTTAAAACCAGTCAAAAAGCAGTTAATTTTCCTGAGCTGTCAGATAGATCCAGGGAGGTGTGTTTGCCTTGGATTTAGATTTCATTTAGATTTGAATTTTTTTAATTGAAAAATAAAATCTTAGCTTGCATTTCAAAACAAACATTTTTATTTTTTTTTATCCTGATGTAGGAAATGGTAAAAGGTTTTATTTCATTGGGATTTTTTTTTAATGAGAGACCACACACAGAAGGTTTGTATAAATTTGGCTCTCCCTGTCTAGAGTTGCAGCCTCAGTGTGAGAGTGTATTTTGGGTGAGGAAAGTTCTCAGCTCATTACTAGTAACTAAATACCTTGTGTAGAACATCAGGACATTTCAGTGATCTCCTACTGCAACATATTTGCACATGTTAAGATTGAATGTTTTGTCCTGTAGGTTCAGCATCAAATTCTTCAAAGGGAGAGAAGTTCAGTCAGGATTGCAAAGAATTAGAAGTCCTGGAAAGACACAGTAGACTGCAAAACTAGTAGGTCACCTGCAGTTCTCCTCCAATTGCAGTTCTTCAGCAATCTTTGCATTTTTAACCATTGGCAACCAATCCAGTGGTTTACGCCTGGTTGTATTCAGTCTGTACCAAAATGTACCAATTTCTAGTAGCTCTGCAGAAGACGTAAGATCAGACATTGGTTTAGTTGTGGGTATATAGTGTAATATAAGTAGATCTGTTTATAATTGGTTTCTTACTATCTCATGTTTGGAAATGATGCATGTGGCTGGCGAGTGTTTCCACTCTGTGCCTCCAGCTCTGACTCAAATAGCTGGATGAATTCTTACCTGCTTAAGGCATTAAACAATTATCTGAGGAGGAAGAACTTCAGCAGGGCTGAAGCTCACTGCACTCTCTCTGATTCCTACATCTTGTTATCCTCACTTTGCTAATTTTCTGGCAGACAGATGTGTTCTTCTGTTGCTGTCTGCATACAAATATTTAATTAAAACAGGAAGTGGTAATGCTTCACAGAGGCAGCTGTTGTCCCCATCTCCAAATGCAGTGTCAGTTTAATAATAGCTTCAAAATGCCGAAAACCAAGCAGTGACCTGGTCAGTAAGTCCATGCTGGCATCTGGTGCCTGTGCAAGGAAGGACCAGGAGCAGTGTCTGTCCATCAGTGCGTTTGGCAGCACGGTTGGCTGCTGCCTGCCTCAGGGCACACAGCAGCAGCCAGAGCTGTGCCTTCTGCAGAGCAGGATGTTCATGGGGGAGTCAGGCTTTCAGAGAAACAAAGAACTGGGGGATGCTGTGGAACTCGCCAGACTTTTAAAAGCAGAGGAGCTGTGATCACTCAGTGAATATAGGGGACAAAATCAGTCTGATGGCTCTGCTGCAGCCCTCAGCTGCCCTCCAGGCCCCTTTGATGAATCATCACACTCATCAGCATCATGGTGCTAACTGGCATCAAAGTGCAGTTTTCCTTTACCAGAAAGCAGCACACTGAAAACTGTCACTAAAAACTTTTTTTTTTGATGCAGCAGAAGCACTTTTGATGTGTTAGGCCAACTGCACTGTGCTGACTGCTGCCTTTCTCATTAGAATGTCTTGGCAAAGGTTATTGAACAGCTTCCTTGGCTTCTTCATCCCACAAGCATGAAGGCAGGATATTCAGAAGTAGGATGTTTAAAAAAAAACCCCACATGGTGTATTTTTTTAATAATGAGATCCATTTCTCTGAGTTATAATCAAAACTTGGTACATTTATATGTGAAGAAGTTTTGTATAATTATCACAGAAAAGACTGATAATATACAGATGCAGAGAGGAAAAGCCATGAGGGGAAAAATTCCTTCAGCATTGTCTTCCTGCTTTGATCTTGGATTTTTTGATGTTAAGAAATGTCTCAGTTAAAAGCAGGAATTCCCTAGAAAATGTATATATACACTAATTTATTAACTTGCCAGCAAAAGAACAAGAGCTATAGCTGGAGAATGAGTTACCAGTTCACTGTATAATCTATTGGTTTGACCAGAATACAGTATTCCTTACAGCGACGTAGAAAAATGATAGTCCTTTTCAGGACAATATGTTCCATGCTGCAGATTTAATAAAAAAATAAAACTGAAAGGAAAAAGAAAATGGGGAGAGAGAGAGAAAAACCCACACTCATTGAGGACTAAGAGGCAAGTATATGGAAATCACTTTCATAATTCCTGTTTGTCATTTTCATACATAATTTTGAAGGAAAAGTAATTAAAGTAATTGAAGTTATTTCTGTTGGCCTGGCATCTATTAAAATCCCCTTGAATATGAAATGAATGTGGTTAATATAATAAAAAGATCTCTTTTATTCTGTCTCCTGCCTTACCACTTCACCCTGCTATTGAGTGCCTGAAAATATAGTTTTTTCTTAATGTAGTAATGAATACACAAAGCATTTTTTGCAGTTCTTCCTTTAAATATAGAGAGCAAGAGAGCAAGACTATTTTACTTTCCAGGTTTGCTGGGCATGTTTTAAAATCAGTCAAATGCTGTCTTATAACAGAGTGTGTTTAGCTGTTCAGGTTTAGAAGGAAATCTCCGCTTGCAGGTGTGTACATGTGCACACACGTGAGTGAATCTGGTATTATGACAGATTAGATGCAGCATCTGAATTGGAGTCCACTAATGAGAAAGCAGCTCTGTCTTATTCTTTCAACTGCTGTTTGTGATGAGATCTCATTCCAGTAAAACTGATTAGTATCAGGTAGGCTTTTCCTTTAAGAGCTGCAGAGCATCCCTGGCTTATTCCCTACAAAAATAGCTGGTAGTTGGTAATGAGCTTTTGCACAAGCTCATGAGAAAAAAAAGAAAGAAAAATTCTTGATCCAGCTGCTTCTTTTTCTTTCTGCTCCTTTATCTGATTGAAATTCGCTACACAGTTGTGCCTGGAGAATGAACCTCTCTCACGTTTGCTCCCACCATTTTTTCAGTAGTTAATTTCTACTTGTGTTAATGAAACTCACAGTTTAAATAGATGAACTAAATTAATAAAATCCTTAACATTGCAAGTGCATAATAACTAGTGATCGGTACAGTATCTTGCTTCCCAAACAAGGCAGAAAATCTATTATTCTATTTATATGATAGATTTTTAAGAAATTAGTTTCAAGACAAGTAACCCCTTGATTTGGTGCCTGAAAAAGAAAAAAATTCTAATACTGATTGTCTGTATTTGCTGCCATACTTAACAATTTCCATTCTATAAAAGCTCTACTCTTATACATGACTCCAGAGTGTCTGTGAAAATTAAGCATAAGGACAACCCTGCCTCCAGCAAATATTTTAATAAAAGAGCCTTAAGAGAATGAGAACAGCTGGGTTATTTTATCCTTTTATAATCCTTTCAAATCCATGTAATTTCTCTTCAATGAGGCAATTTAACTACCAGTGTTCTATGAAGTTTGACATTCCAGTCACAGAATTGACTGGTTGCAGTAATATTTATTGGTTTGCTCCATTTATTGTAAACAGACTTTCTGTCTGACATGGTAAATCACAATTTTGGAAATTCAATGCTAAGATTCAGATTTTTAGCTGAACTTTTCTAAAAAGGAAGTTTTCATGCAGAGACTGCATTAAATTATATGAGTTTGGTCAAAGAAACATATGCATTGATTGCAGAAATCCACTCATTATTGAAGCAAATAATCTTAACTAGGTTTGATTAAAAATATTTTGAAGCTGTGTTCTTAGAAGTTATGGATGTCTGAGCACTATGTTTCAATTCTTGGGCTGTATAATCAAAATATAATCATGGGGTTTAAACAAGCTAAACAGGACATTTCTCTGCATAAGTGAGTATCATGTATCACCTCCTAGAAGATAGGATAAACAGGTTGTATTTTGTCATATTTACACATCATCACTGAAGAAGAACTTCTCTTTGAAATGATTTTATGAAAAAGTTTCAGCTGTTTTTGTAATAAAAATTGAGCAATCACACAAAAAAGGCAGAAGATGATGATGATTATTGTTGTTGTTGTTGTAAAGTGTGACAGTAGTTGGGGATTTCCAACAGCACAGAAGAGCTTGACAGAACCTTTGGATATCTAAGACCTTCAGAAAGTCCGGCCCATACTGAGCCCTTTAGCACTGAGCTCTTACACTCTGCCGGTTTTCCTTTCAAAGAATAATAGAATGGTTTGGGTTGGAAGGGACCTTAAAAACCATGTAGCTCCAACCCCTCTGCTGTGGGGTTGTACCCCACTAGACCAGGCTGCTCAGAGCTCCATCCAGCCTGGCCCTGAAGAGCTCCAGGACTGGGGCATCCACAGCTTCTCTGGGCAACCTGTTCCAGTACCTCACCACCCTCAGAGGGAAGAATTTCTTCCTACTGTCTAATCTGCACTTGCCCTCTTTCAGTTTAGGCCCCCTTATCCTGTCACTCCCTCTCTGCCCTTGGAAATAGTGTCCTATCTCGTAGGCTCTCTTAAGGTACTGGAAAACCACAATTAGGTCACCCTAAAGCCTTCTCTTCTTCAGGCTGAAAAACCCCAATTCTCTCAGCCTTTCCTTGTATGAGAGGTGCTCACTGTAGGTACTTTGTAACTAGTAAGAGGAAAATGAAGAGCACCAATTTTAGATTCACATTGTGTTACTAGCTTTTGGCTACTTTAAAAAAAACCTTCCTGCATATTTTCTGAGAAAATAGAAACTGAAAATTAGTTAGGTCAAAACTTCCTCATTTTCATTATCGAAATAAAAAAATTACTTGCATTTCTTGATAGAAGAACACTTTGAACAGGGCATGAATTCACTTAGATATTTGTATCACATTATTTACTGCATTATTATAGAACTTGAATTGACATCCACAGCTACAGCTCTTACTTATTCCATTTCTACATTCATATAAAATCATCACCTTTTAACTTATTAAACTTTACGGCATGATTCACTAATGCAATATTTCTTACATAAATTACTTCAACATATTACCAAAAAAATCAGGCATTCAGTAAATTCACCAGTGGTTCTTACTACATTTAAATGAGTTTGTTTAAAAGGTAAAATGCATTAAAATGCAATTTACATGGTAAAAATTAATTTAAAATTAATTCCTTCATCTCCATGCAATCATGGATGCAACTGTTAAAAGGAATAGCTCTCTGAATGTTGGACTGTATCTTTCCTCTGGCCAGCTGTGCCCTGACTCCAACCCTTCCTTGTGCCACAGCATTGACATCAGCAAGCACTGGTGTCAACTGGTTTTGCTCCATTGGCATCTCCATCTTGAGTCTGAACTGTTCCTCCTCTGAGTCTCCTTCCACTGCCCTGTATAAGTCTTTTTCTCTATTACACCTTGTGCCTCCACCTCCTCTTTCTCCTTTCTAAGATCCTTCACATCTACTATGGAAGCAAAATCCAGTAAGATTTTTGCCAATGGATATACATACTGTACATGTTCATTGTCCATTTGGATGCTTTTTCTACATCCACATGATGCTAACTTTTACACACAACAATTGCTCAGTTAGGTACAGAGTCTGAAGGATTTTTACAGGGATCTTGGTGAGATAAGGAGCAGGCCCTCAGGGAAGCTGGTGCAAGTCTCCTGACAGGGAGTACTTACACCAGAATTACTGACAGGTCATCCTGACAGAGGAGCATTTTATATTCCCCAAGTCTTTTATTGCAGGGTTTGTGGGGTCTGTAAAGTGCTTTGATGTTGGAGTTGTATTTAAGTGCTGGGCATTTATTGTCTCAAATCTTTTGGGCTAAGAGTTGTGGTGGATGTGGGGAGGCTGTTTTTTGTTAAGCTTTCTGTTTTATCTTCTTCACACATGGTCTCCTGCTGTATGGACTTGGCTTAAAATTATAAAATGCAGAATTAAGTATTAAAGAGGACTTTGGAAGAGTCAGTGGGTGACTGATGAACAATCTGGACTTATCATGTAAAATCACATGGGGAAAAATCCTCCTAATGTGAAACTGGAAGGCCTCCTCTTCCTTGCTCTGCTCAGTTATGCCATATGCCAGACTGAGGACTCTGCCTCCCAAGGTGGGGGCTGGACTAATGCATACCTGAATTCACAAAACTAACAGAAAGTACCTCTTTTTCTCAGAAACAGAAAATACAGTTTCCATTTTGACTGTTACAGTATTATTGTCATGTAATGTCATGGGAAACAATCCTGGGTAGAAGTTGCTTTGTATACAATTTTGTGGTAATTCCTGAAGAGACCCTTTTCCTTTGCTATGAGCCATTGTTTAGTTCTGTCGATGTTTCTGCATCAATGTATTTCTGTGTTCAGCAAAATCTCAAAAGCCTGGAGCTGCTCATTTAAGAGAGTCTGATGGTGATTGCTCCTGCCACCTCCAGAGAACTTGTAAAGTAGAAAGGAGATTGGAAAGATCAGAGAGTAAAAATTAGGTTTTAATGGCAATTCCAAGAGCATGTTGGAGAAGTAGATCTGAGGCACTCTGTTGTTTTCAGCTGAATTGTGTGTTTTGAATACAGGATGAAGGGAAAGCTGGGTTCACAATGCTGTGTGTGGTTGGTTTTTTCAAGGCTGTCCAGTCTTCTCCACTGCTATTTCCTTATCACTGACTGATTCATGTGATAAAGAAAATTCCAAAGAGGTAGAAGATTTTGGTTCTTGGAGAATTACTTTTGGTACTTTTTTTCCAAATCAAAAGTACCTCAAACACCTGAAACATGCCAACTAAGGCAAAACCCCTTGTACAGGTGGGTTGTTGCCTAAATGGCCAGGAAAGTCAAGGAGTGAGACTTTGAACACATCTCACTGACTCAGTGAGTCCTGCTTAGGCATCCTGGGACAGCCTTCTCTTCTGCCATCTGCAGAAAGTTACCAGACCTTTTAGGAATCCGATGTCTTTCAAATATACTCCAGTGGCATGAGCTCAAGGAGAACTGTGAGCGGTTTTCCCACCTACTAGTTAAAGACAGATAGTGAATAAGAACTGAGAGGCAGAATGACTTTGAAATAATATGTTTAACCTAAATATTTCTATACATTTGAACCCTAAGCACTTATTCATGCTGAAATAAGGCTGCATGCTCTTGGTTTTTTCCAAGAGTGATATTAGAAAACTGAAGAATAACATTAGCATTTCTGTATTATAATAATCCTTAAAAAATTTTGAATTGATGTATTAGTATGGTTAGGAGCACCTCACATTTCTTGCTACAAGACCATTAATTGTTTATTTGCTTTTTGGGTTTTTTAGTTTTTATTTCTCCTTTCCCTAGGGCCAATTCCTAGAAGGAATCACTCAGACAAAACACTTCAGGCATCTCCAAGTGTGGGGCTGAAGTTTATACAGCCAGGTTAGCAGGTTTTGTTGAAAGGCTAGAGGCAAGACTTGACATTTGGTTGGAGATGAGGAAAAGGAGAAGGAAAGTATGGGGAGAACTTCAGATTTGTGCCCCAGAGATGAGGAATAATTGCCTCTGTCAGCATTTGCCTTTTCATCATATGGGAATTGACCACTCTTTTCTTACTCAGAAATTCCTGCTGAAGTTAACAAGGACAGTTGTGTTCTTTTGATATGTAAATGTTATTTAAGTTATTTACGGAGTCTGATCTGAAACTGTGTCAGGATGCAGGACAGAGCCTTGATGCTGCTGTATGCTGTGACTTCTTTGCATCCTTCTGTCTTGCTTGTTAGTGCTTGCAGGTCATGCACTGTGGTCTAGGCAGAGATGCAGCCTGGAGCAGACACCACTGTGCTTCCCTGAGAGCTGAACTGGACTACAGAGATGACTCTGGCTTTGTCCTGTCTCTCTCTGGTTTTGGGGAAGAAGAAATCTTTGCCTCGGAGGCACAGATTACTGCTCTGCTCATAGCCTGTGTTTGGTGGTCAACTTCGCACATGAGGGTGAGAATTAATGGTAAAAAGGCTTGCAGCAGAGCTTGGCAGATTTTGGAGAAGAGCAGTGGGGATGGTGAAAGGATGAGATAGTTTCCATTCACAGAAGGATTCTGCAGATAGGTAAGTTTGTAGCTGACCGGTAACAAAATGCTGCAGTAAGAAAGTTGATAGATGAAGAAATTACAGGAAAATTGGTTCAAGTGAAATTTGCAGATTCAGAGCAGACACAACTGTTTGTTTTCTAAATGCTTTTCATGAACATTAGAATAGGAGATCTAACACTTTCCAGAAGTGTGGTAATTATTTGTTAAACAAATAAATTTGACAGAAGTATTTTGATCTGTCTATGCAAAATTGTGTCTTCTTTTTTTCACTGGAGTAGACAAAAAGTTCTTTTTATTTTCCTGTCCTCTACCCCAACTGTTTTCTAAAGAGATACATAATTTTAATACTCAAGTGCTTGTTACTAAAATATTGGATGTATTCCTTTTCTCAGATGGGATGGTGTGGGGGATAGTTTGCAGGGTGGGGCAGGGGAGGATTGTGACTGAAGGTCCTGTCATTTATTCATAAATGTGAAGTCCTGAAATAACTGTTGCAAGCATAAATAGTGTATTTTCAAGGTGAGGTAGGCATCAATATTTCAGCTGCTTTCAAGCCAAGTCCCTCCAATTATTGAGTGCTCAGCTCCCAGCTGAGTTGCTGGGAGTGGTTGTCACTGTACAACAAAGAGCATCATACCCTGGCAGCCCAGTCCTATTTCCTTTAAAATTGGTAGCAAAATCCTCACTACTTTTTTCAGTACCAGATTTAAACGTCTGAATCTTTTTTTGTCAGGTAAACTCATTTTCTACAAAGACCAAAGGATTTAAATCTGAGCCTTATTATGTCATATGAAAATTTTAGTAGGAGCTTATCCTAGATATGTTAAACCTTCTGTTTATTGCAGTTGGCCTTGTTTCTTCCACAGACACTTTCATAGCCTTAGAAAGCACCATCAAGGTGTTGTTTTTAAGAAACCTTCTCCAAGCTGTGAGGCTGTCTCACAAAAAGCTAATTTGGGTAAGCTGCATGCTGAATTTTACACAGCCTGCTTTCAATACACTTGCTGCTCTGTGCTGGCCTGAAGATCTGTCGCCTGACTCCAAAAATGAGTCCAAGTTTTGTCACATCAACTCTCTACAGGAAGTTGCCGTTTTTCAGCTATTGAACTGCTTCAACTTGTGTAGAGGCAGTTGTGTCTTTTATCCCATAAACAGTTCAATGCCAACCTTTTATTCTGGGTCATGCTGCAAAGCAAAGCAAACAAAGGAAAAAATCTAAAGTAGCCCAAAGTTATTTTTTACTTGGTAGCAGCATGACAGTGCTTCCTGGGGGACATTGCTAATTACCCCTTGGTGCTGGGACAGAAGCCCTGGTTAGAGGGAGAGCCATTGTATTTAATTATATAAGTAATTAAGCTCTGGTCCACGCATTTAGGAGAGGTTATCCCTGAGGGATGCAAAGTAACCTTTGATGCCAGACTCTCGAGGACTAATGGCTTCCTAAAGAATGTCTAAAGTTGGTCTGGGATTCCTTTGGAGGACCACTTTTCAAAGAGGCTAAAACCATGAAGGGATTTCTGCTAGAACCTAGCTCACGCTTGGTTCTGTGTTCTCATTTTGCATGCTTGGGGCCATACCTGTGCAGAGGGCACCTTTGCAAGTACAGGAATGCCCACAGGCTGTACCACCCCACATAAATCCATGCCTTGTACCGTTTCAGTAAAACTCTTCCTTGGGTTGAAACAGCATATAATGTCATGAATAAATTTGTGACTTTTGCCGGCAAAATTATGTTAAAAAAAGGGATTGAACCTTTTTGTATTGTTATCTGTGTGCAGCTTAGTCATAAAGGACATAGAGCTTGGCTAGGGCATTTGATGCCATCTTTCTTTTGATGCCTTATGCTGAACATAAATGCTGTCCCAATCACAGCAGCCATGGTCAAAGGCCTTTCCTAGTAGCAGCAAGATGATTCTGTTGTTTCTAGGACATTCTGTCCAATGAGCCTCATGGTGACACTATCATGGAGTTCTGTGCACGTCACTGTGTGAGCTAACCTGTTTAATGATGCAGTAAACATTAAATTTGCATTAACCTGATAATGCAAATTTTACATCATGATGCTGTTTCTGAAAAAAAAATCAAATAGCACCTGTCTATTTCAGTAAAACCTCTGTTGCACTTAGCAGCATGCTAGAAAAAATAGCTAAAAAGTGTCCCAAAACACCTGTCTTTATAAACCTGATTTGTCAAAAGTTGTCACTCCTGAAGAGAGAGCAAGTGAGCATGGTTTCTTCTCCTAACTTCATTTGAATCTGGTTTGGTCACTTTAAGGTTACAGTGGATTGTTAGGTTTCTGAGCCGCAAAATATGGCAGTAGGTGTGTGTATCCTCTTGTTGTCCTGTATGGTATTTTTGACCTAAACATTTGAGGAATTTTGTGATTCCTGTTGACTTACAAATAGCAAAGGGAGACAAAGGGATAGGGAGAAGTAGCAAATGAGTAGCAGAAATGGGAGTAGGTCTTGGCTCTTGTGACTGATACCAGTCAGTAGTAATTCATATTCATTCCTCCCTGTGATGTGCTTTTCCACAGCGCTGCTGTGGCACCAGGTTCTTTGGGGTTTGTGAATGGAGCTCAATAAGCACAGGATGATGAGCAGGAAGTGGTCACGAAGCAGAAACAGTAGTGTTAGAAGATCCTTTCAGTGCCTTTTCTTTTGTGCTTCTTGAGCTGCCAGTAGTCTTCTGTGGCAACAGTGCATGAAAAGTCCACTGTATTGTATATAAAAGGGATTGCCATGAACTAGTCATGTCTCAGTTTGTTTGACCTATGCCAGATTTAGAAAGGTCAAATCCTTGTTAAAAAGGTCCTGATCACTCGCTATTGCGAAGGTGTCTCCTTTTCATTGGGATAAGCATTGCTGATCTGTCTCGCATTGAAGCTGGCTCCTGCAGTGCAGTCAAACACACAAGGTTTGTCTCGTACTTCTTTTTTAAGTAACAGTATTGCTGATGAAAGGCTGTGAGATGAGGACAGGAGAAGCTAGGAGATAGAGTCAGCAGTTACGTGCTTTGACAGTCTAGAAGAATTGTCAAAATGTATCTTGTGAGATGAAATAGCTCTTTTGGTTCCATCCCCCTTTTGTCCCTCCGGGATTGTCTGTCTTAGTGTGTCTGTCATGCATAGGTTAGGGGTCCTTTAGGATGCTCTTGTTTTTATTTGTGTGGTTTTTTCTGCCTCTGAAAATTTGCTCTCACCTTTACTGTTCACTGCTCAGGTAATGTGAAATAGTGAGATGATCTTCTCATGATCTGGGCTCTTGATGCCTCCTGGGGAATGCTAAAGACAATGTGGAAGCATGTGTAAGGATGTAGTTTCTGCCAGCTGTGGGCCATACTGGAAAGTCTGATTTACTTCAAGCAGTTACTGGATAGGAACCAAATGTAGTCTGTGGAGCAGGGAGAGGACCTCCCTCTTCCATTTTGCCACAGGAGAGTGTGCAAGCTGTGAGCTTACGGAAAATCCCGGGGTGTTTATGTAGTGACTCTAACTGAGCCATGGAGCAGCTTCCAAAGGAGGCAAAAAGCTGAGCCCAGCATCAGGGGCAGCTCCAGAAGGAGCCTCCAGCTGAAACTTCCTGGGGAGAAGCATGTTTCTCTTTGGGAATCTAACCCAATATAACTTCTACCCCATCAAAAGCAATAGGCATTGTTGCTACAACATGGTAAGCAGGTGCTGCTGTGAGCATGGCTACTAGCAAAGTTAAAAAATAAGGAAGACCTGCCACAAACCCAGATGTCACATCATAGAATGCTGAGTCTTCAGCATGATTCTGAAAACATAAGGAGTGTTTTTGGATTTTTCGTCTTGCTTGCACTTTGCACTTCCTGTATCTTCCCACTGTCTGTGGTGTTACATAAAGTATGCATGATTTTATCTCAGTGTAGGCACAATGGTGTAACCAACAGCACAGGTCTGCCTGCAGTAATCTTCCTGTACTTGTGTTACAGAAGTAAGTGCTGACCCATCAGCCTTCCTGAAACTGAGACCATGGCAGTGCTGTGCTTGGCCAAGGACACACAGTTCATGAGCGTTTTAATCACTGAAGTTAATTACATCAAGACCTTGTATTATATGTAGTACTTTGACAAATTTGTACTGGGTTTGGGATGACACAAATTACTTCCATGACAGTTCATAGATTATTCCAAATTAATGTATAGTCTGATTAGATCTCCATTAATCAAAGACAGTGGTTATTTTGTTGAAAACATAAACATTTACTTAAGAATTTTTACAAAATTTTTCTACCATCATGTGAGTTCTGCAGGAGTAATTTAATTAATAATTCAATTCAGCTTTGTGTACTGCAGCTTTCAGTTGGCTACTGACAGCACTTGTATTTAATGTTCTCTTAAGCCTGATTGAGATAGAAGATTGAGTCCACTTATATGTCCAAGAGGAAGGCAATGAAATTTTTCTGCATTAATGAGATGACAGCTATAATTAAGCTGCTGGTCAACCTGTGCAAAGCCGACAACTCCTCACTGTAGACTATCTTAAGTCTTCAGACGGAAACAAAACTGGCATCATTATCTCTGAAAGAAGGCTGAAAAGACTGGACCTATTTTTATCTGGTAAAGGCCACCCTAGTTAGTCCTAACTTGATATTACAAATTGATAATTTCTGGGGGTCTCTTTTGCCATTTTGGTCTCTTGGTATCCATTCTGCACATCCGGGATGCATGTGTGCACCAAAGGCATGAGGCAAGCTGAGCTGACTGTTGTCCCTGCTGAGGCACACTCAAGTGCTTGTGTTGACATACAAACTTCCTTTACTTTTATGACTAAAAATAACCAATTCAGATTGGAAAAAAATATATTGCTATTGAATCTTTCTTAGAGTCTACTTTTTTTTAAAAAAAAGTATTTTTTTAAAAGAGTACTTGAATGTTTTAGTCTCTTATAACATACTTGATTAAGAGCATTTGTCATCTAAGGTAGCATGTAGTGCCCATTCTTTGCCCATATTCTAAATGGACTGTTAGATCAGTATTGATGAGCTGAGGAGCCTCTTATGTCTTCTTTTTTAGTGAAGAGATAATTTTTTTCAAATCTGTGAGTTTGATTCTTGCTTCCCATCTTTTCTGTTGCTGTTTCCCTAGTTGAGTTCTCAGTCCACCTGTGACATCTCTTCCTTTTTACTGGAGATTTACTTGATCACTTAAACATTTTAGTTTTTCATAATCTTTGTCTAAAGTGATGCTAATGCATTTGAGTCACCCTTCTGCTCTTGTTCTTCTTTGCACTTCCACTTACTGTGTTCTAAGGCCTCCAGCAGCAGATCAAAATGGAGATACAAATGGTGCCACAGCTTCTCAAGTGTTCTACCCAACAATTATAACATCAATTGTAGTTTGGCTTAGGATTGAAAACAAATTAAGCTACATCACTCTCTGCAGAATAAAAGAATAGTATATTATTATATTTATTAGATAAGCCATAGAAGATACAGGGACTTCAGCAAAAGGGAAGGTAGAGATGTTAGTAAATTGCTAATGACCTTGGTCCAGCTGCCAGGGTAATTTTTCTGCCTTGGTAATTGAAATGTATTCAAATGTGATTGAAAGGTCATCAAGGATGCAAGGCAAAGACTTAAGCACAGTTTCTGATCAAAACATTTAGTATTGTCTTCGACTTTTATGAATGGCTGAAGGACTCTGCCAAATGGTGAATTTCGCTTATTTAATCAGGCTTCTTTGTTACGACAAACTTTGACTGCAGCTGAGCTCTTCACTTGAGGCCAGTACTCACTGAAGGACAGACGAAGGTCTTTTATCCATAGTTATCTTGCAGTTCTGCAGAAAAGTGAACGCTGAGGCAAATCCCAATTCAAAGTAATTCTTCAAAGAGGAAAAAGGGCTTATCAAGAGCAGTTTTGACCTATATGATGAATACAGTGTGAGCAGATGTGAAGGGTGTTGGAAAATTTGATCCAAAACCCAAAACATTCAAAATCTATCCTGGATGTGCCAGTATCTATTCAAAAGATTTTTTGAAAGGAATGAGTAAGGTGATGTATGGTGGCTGAACAACCAGATTGTGCATTTAAGATTTTCAAATAGGGAAAAGAACCAGTAAAACAAACTGATACTTTTCTTTCTGAATATCAATTTCGTGTGCGAAAGTCAGCTGCGTTCAGTGACCATGCATAAAATTTGAGAAGTTCTTCCATTTCATCCAGAATATTTACTTCAGCATGAGGCATTGATTTTTAGTAATAATTCATGTAGAACCAGTAGAAGAGCCAACTGAAAATAAAGGAGAAGGGAAGAAAATGAACCCTCTGTCCTCTCTGTTAGGTTTGCTAATTATTGCCAAAGAAATTGGCATTACTCTCCTTGTCAAGATCTGGAGTGATACCACCTTCAGAAGAAAAACAGCCTATATCAGCAGGGTGAGCAATATACCCTGTCCCCCTGCCCCCACCCCCGCAAAAAAAAGGCAATCTTTTGGTTCTTCTCCAGATAATTAGGGTAAATTACAGACACCCTGCACTCTATCCTTCTTCCACACTGGCTTTGCCCATGCCTAGCCAGCCTCTGTAGCCACCTTGCTCTCTTAATTGGGCATCTTGGTATTTTAGTTTAAAATTGAGGATGTGGGGAAGCGTTGTTTTGAAATGCAGTGTTTGTAAGCAAAGCTATTTGATCACGGTCTGCTTGAGATGCAGCATTCATTAATTAGCCCAAATTTATCTGTAAAATGACTAATCCATGTAGCCACACCATTGCACATGAGGTGTGGTCTGAAATCAGATCAGACCCAGTTCTGTTCTATTGGATCCTCTGAGTTGATGCGACGGTGCCTGAATTAATGGATTATTCTTGTTGTGCGGCTGATCCCGTAAAGGCAGCGCGCACCACATGCGCTGGGGAGAGATTTGCAGAGATGATTGTTTAGCAAAGACTGTACATATGGAAATTTGTTCTCATTTCTTCCTTTGTGCTATCCCATTTACAAATGGAAATGACTGCTTCGTAGCCAGTTCTCATTATATTTCTCTCCCATGAGATGTGAAATTAGCACGAGGAGAAATCCCACGGTGGTTGGGAATGAAGCCCAGTCTCTGCCTTCGAGGCTGCCCCACCAGGAGGGGGGAGCAGGGAGTCAGTGAGGCTGGCAGGATCCTGCCCTCTCCAACCTGTCTCAGCCAGGGACAGAAGAAGAAGAAGAGGAAACCTGTTGAACAGTACAGAGTTCTGCCCACTCTCACCTTTGGAGAGGTGTAGGTATATGCTGGTTTTGGGCAAGATGTGTATATTGGCATTATTAACAGTTGTGTTAAAGGTTTGCAGCACTGCTTTTATTACACTGAATAGCAGAGCCCAAGGTGGGACAGAGGGTGTAATAACCGTGCATCAGATCATGCTCCTTGCTAGTTTTAGTGGGCCAGAGAAGCACATGAAAAGATTACATCTCATTGCACTAAACTGCACTTTGCTAAATAAGGCAATTTAAGCATAGGCAAAAACTCCCTGGCAAGGCATAGTAATTCTATAACTCTGTTACAGTTTCATGTAATGGAAAGGTTGTGAGGGGTTTTTTTTTCCTTCTAGAAAAGGGAAAATGCTGGTAAGGATATAACAATTTCAAAAGATGGGGTTTTTTGAGATCTTTTTATAGTTGCAGACTTGTTTCTCAATATGCTTTGCTATGCCAATGCAGACATCTTACCTGATAGGAACATTGTGAGTGATCCTCTTCAGCAGTTGCTCAGGAAGCTTGCTTAAAACAGGGAAGCAAGGAGATCAGCCAGGCTGTTACAAGATTTAAATCTTTCTATATGCATTCCTCTAGGCCAGCTACAAGGCAAAGAAGGGTTGTATCTCTCAGTGTCAGCTTGTGTTGACGGAATGGTTTTGATCTCTGTGACCACACTGGCAGGTAACTCATTCAGATTTGTGCTGATCAGACTTCCTCCCCTTGGGTGGCTGCTTGCTGAGCTGAGAACAGATCCCAGGAAAGCAGAGCAGGGCTTAGGAAATGAGATCCCTGTCTTTGGAAGTGCTGGCAGATTTTGCATGTTGATCTAGCTGATTGGCTATTTCTAATCTATGTTTTCTGACACAAGTGATGAATGGTTTACCAGTTTTTGCTTCAGATGACCTCTGTGCTTATACAGCTCACCCAGGAAGGCCTGTATGTTCAGGTACTCTCTGGGCTCTGTGTTGCCCAGTTCACACAGAAAGCAGAGAATAAGGTATTCCCTCCCCAAACTCAATAGATGTTCTCTTGAAATCCAGAATGTGTTTTCTGAGAATATACAAGCAAATTGTCTAATTTTGTCCTTGAAGTCAATTAAATATCTACATCATTCAAGGAATTTTAAATTAGTTTTTTCCTTTGTTTCAAGTAGTCTTGATGATGGACTAACACAGATTTGTTTTCCCCCCAAAATTAAAATGCATTTGCTCTTATCCACAAATTATCTGTAATTGAGCTATTTTACTGATAATTCTTCTATTTAGTTGCTATGATTCTGTGGACTGCAGCAGGGTCAGGTCAGTATGTGCAGGTAAGAAGTGAAACAGTTGTTCTATCAAAAAGTGGTCAACTGAAGCAATCCTGTATGGGTCTTTTGCTCCAGATAACTTGTGAGCAACAATTCCATTTCATGGGATATTCCACCAGTGGGATGGAGATTGATTGTTGTCAGGGTTTTCTGTTGGCTCATGGCCACCTTCAGGCACCACTGTCTTTCCAGGGCTGGCTCCCTAAATCTACATCAGCCCTTTTCTTTGCCCTTTGGTGACACTGTGAAAACAAGACACAAGCAGAAAGGGAGTAACTTCATACAGCCTGAGACCAGCAGTGTTCAAAATGCCTTGGTCCTGCATCGATTGCTATGGCTCAGTAAACGACTGCAAGATTGCCTGGTTACCTTATCTGTGCACTTCCATCCCTCAAGATATTTGTATTTCTGTTAAGTGAGAACTCAGCTCAATGACCTCACTTGTAGTGTTAGCCTTACACTGATATAGCAATTATCAAAATGCAGTGCTCATGTAAATTAACATTGTGCTCTCAGCCCTTCTCTTACTGCATTAAGCTCTAGCAGTTAATATAATTTTTAGCCACGGAGCATTTCAGCTGCTCTGCGATAAGGAGTTGCAGTTTGTTTGTTGCTAGCGTAGCTGGTGGTAAATACTTGTTAAATTTGTCACACTGTCTGCTTTTTTTCTTATTCTTAATGCTGTGAAGAGACAAGACAGCACCATGGAATAAGTGCAGTGGTCTTAGAATTTGAATGGTTTTGAGAATGACAAAGAAAAATGGCAAACTAAAAAATGGGTTGCAGGTAGGAAGGAGATTGTGAATAATTAATTTTTAAATCATTCTTCATATTTAAAAATTAATTATTTTATGGTCATTTAAGCATCTTCTATTCATGACCATTTCAGGGTATCTTAGCCAGAAATCACATTGGGGAAATAAATTATAGTGCTTCACCTTTTTACCCAAATATTTGCTTGCTGGTGATTGACGACATGTGTCTGAATCCCTAGTTTAAATCCTCTTCTTTATATAACCTTGATTTCTCAAGAGCTCCCTAGCACTCAAAGGCAAGAGAAGGAACTTCATTGTGTGTGAAAAGCCTGACATACAAACCTAAATCCAAGAACCTCAGTTAGACTGGTACAGAAATCTTCCTGAAATTTGAAGCTCTGGTAGAGGGGAAGTGAATTCACCTTTCTGCTCAGCATGTCTTTCTGTATATAACATGGGCATCTCTTTGCCCAGTGAGAGGCAGATGCTCACCTCAGGATCCTGCCAGGCAACAGCAACATTCCCATCTCTGCCTTTGGGATCTTCATGTTCTTCTGGGGAGTTAACTCTTCATTCTCCTGTTTCATCTTAAAACTGTAACAAAAGGAGGCTCCTGGCTCTGGTGTTTTTATTATATAACACTCATCAGATAATTACAACTGAAAAGTGCCCTAAAATCCTTGCAAGTCTCATCTTTATATACTTGTTCACACCATATTTAAGGAAGTTCTGTTGGGAATACCTGAGTAGACATTTAATGATAAACTTAGTGCTGTCCTACACCAGATATATTGCTCTAAAATGTTTTCTTTGTAGAACACTTCATAGAGGTAGCTCTTTTGCCTTGCTTCTGGGTGAAGATGGATCTTTGTTTACAATAATGCTTTTAGAAGCTTTTGTCTCTGTTCTAAAAATAAATGAGCATTAAGTTTTCATATTTTGTGGGCTTTGATTTCATATTAGCTGTGTGTAGCTCTCAGTGTAAGAAATGGGAGGAGAGGGAAGGTTGCTTCTGATTTACAGATTCACCCTTTCATAATCTGAAATCTAAAGGTGGTTGGTTGGGACTTTTCTCCTATCTCATGAGCAATTTTGGCAGGAAGATTCCGACAGGCAGTTTTCATCAGTCTTCCTTACTGTTAATTCAAATTCAGCAGTAGCATGAATATGGTTCTTTTGATTTTGGTTGAATTACTCTAGAGTCAACTTGATATGCATGAGACCACAATTATTGCCTAAAATATCAGGCTTTTTTCCACTGACTAGCTCTGCTGGGAAAACTAGTACAGGGTGAAGATTTATTTTAAAACATGAAGCAGAAGGCATAACTCCTGTGAATTTTTTTATGCTTTATACAAGGGTTAGAAGTAAAAATGCTTAAGGTAGGATAACACAACAAAAACATACCAAGAAATATAGAGTGAAGTTATCCTGATCATTTCAGGTGATACATACAGGGGAAATAATTCTTCTAGTCTGCATTGTGCAGCATCTGGAGAGCTGATGGTCATGCTTAGCATTAAATGAGGTTCTAGAACCAAAGACAAAACAGAGAATCCATGCAGGCAGGCATATCCTGTATGGATATCTGCATCCACAGAGCATTTACCAGCAAATAGCAGAGCATGGTGGTTGTGGAGTTTTGTGTTTTATTTTTGGTTTTTTTTCTTTCATATACATACTTAGTGCAATGAAAATAGTTTTGGCATCATCACTGAATTGTGCTGGGGGGTGCTTTATAAAAGCTATAGCACAGGCCAATCTTTCGAGCTCTACCTATGAATTTATTTATTTGCAGTTTATCTAATTACAGGTCAGCAACCTGAGCCCTGGCATAGGTTAAATTGATCTCTTGTTGCTTAAGAAAGTCTTTTTCAGCACACAACTTCTTTCAGTGCCATTAAGCACAAAAGTAAAATTATTATGGTAAAGCCTGGTTCCATGCGCAGTAAGAACACAGGAAAGCCACAACTTTCATGACCTCTGTCTACTAAATCCAACCTGTTTGCATTATGAAAACACTAAGAGACTTTAGCTTTTTGCTTTCAGTAATGCTGATCTGAATGAGTTGTGGTCATCCTGTGTTGCAGCTGATGCTCTTGGACTGTTATGTCTCCATTTTCAGTTTTTCACAGCAGTGATAAGTACTCAGAAAGCCACAGATGCAGGCAGTCCTGAGGATGGTATGATTTAAAGTTCACATAAGTAGACTACTATGTTACACATTTGTTAATGCCTTTTGCTGGAAACTTCTTCATGTCTGCTGAAGAGGCAGCTTTTGTGGTTACTGCCAGTAGACCTGGCTGAGGTTCAGGTCTAGATCTGGAAGCTTAGAATTCTGTCCTTCTCAGTCATGTTTCCAGATGCTGGATGGGACAGATCTGAGTTATCCTTACAGCATTTTCTTGGGCTTCCTTTGAAATACTATCTATTGTACAGTAATATTTTTTATTAATATTTGGACCTTTTCCACACCTACCGGCTAGTGTCTTCAGTGCCTGGAAATCTATAGGAATAGGTCAGGTCAGCCTTACCTAATCTCCCAAGCTGGTTCCTGTTGGTTGAGCTCCTCTGCTCCCAAGCTGCACAATGGATGGAGGGGAAAGATGTGGGAGCTGTTATCTGGGGGCTTATAATGGGACAAGGTGGCATGTCGAATTTACAGACCCTGTGACTGCTGCTTTACATGAGGTGGGAGGATAGAGATGCCCAGCTGGTACTTGGAGGGCTGTGTGTTTGCTGGCAGAATTTATTGCCTGTCCTTTGACACATGTGCAATATGGAGGCTGAAAGTAGCAGCAAAAAAAACCTGCTCTGAATCAGGTTAGGGCTTTGCCACAACACAGCTGAAAACAGATAGAGTTTTCTTTTCCAAATATCTGAAGACTAATTGGATATCAAACTGCACTGTGTTTGTAACACTTGCTGTGTGACATTCCCTGCTGTAATGGTCACATAGGTCCACCTGGAAGTGACAAAAAGACATGAAATTAAAATTTAAAAATGCAGAGTTTCTCTAGCCCAACATTTGAAGAAGCTTCAAAATCTGGGCTAAATAACAGGTTTTTTCAACAGCTCTTTAGTTTGGAATCTCTGAAAAAGTGGTATTTTTACTGATCCTCTAAGTATGTTAGTAATTGTAGGTAAGAGATGTCTTAGCCTCAAATGCTGGTTTGCTTTGGCTTTTTATTATGCTTGACAGACTGGTGCCTGTTCCTCCTCCTTCCCACCATTGTGTCTCTTTAATTTCACTTTACAGAGGAGTTGCTTCAGTGTCTTTGTCACATTTGAACTTTTGTTTAAGAATAAATTTTCCTGAGTGCTAAGCCTTACAGCAACTTAGGTACTTCCAAATCAAAGTCAGAGTAGATGTATGCTCCTGCAGCCAAGCTTTTCAGGGAGATTACTTCTTTTGACTTCAATTGATTTAATAACTACTCTGCACTTGAAGACTTCTGGGGACTTTGCAGCCAAGGCACATCTAAAAATAACATTTAGGTCCGAGACTCACTAAGACAGTTTTGAAAAATGTAAAATGTAACTACAGCCCCTTTCTCTTACATCTCACAGGTTGGAAGGAACAAAGGACTGTTTCCTAGTGTTTTGATGATGATGGGGGAACCTGGGTATGCCCAAAATATTACCGGTGTGATTCTTTTTCATTACTGCAGGTGATGAGGCAATTTGAAAGAGCCTCCTTCTGGATACATGGTTAAATGTTAGTTCAAATAATTTGAACCAAGGTAATAAGATATAACTGGTCTTTCGAGAGCTGTGATCCAGACTGTTACTTCTGAACTGAAAGCTTAATTTTACCCCACTCCTATCAAAATCCAGAGCGTGCTAGAAACATGACTTTTCCTAGTCATTTGCAAAGTATCCAGAAATACTTTGGAATGAGAGATAGAAGTTGAAAGGAAAGAGCAACTCCAAAAGCTGTTCCTGTTGCAGCAAGTTTGTATCAGTTGTGTCTTGGTCATGTAACAAAGACAAGTCTCCTGTTCATCAGGCTGAAAGCTTAGTACATAACATGCCAAAATGTGGTTTTAACCTGCAAGACTCCTGGAAAGTCCATGAGCTGTGTTGGACAGAGCGGTGCCTCAGGCCTAGTTGGGACTGAAGAATTCTCTGGGAGAAGGTTGTGGGATATATGGATCAAGTGCTAATGCTACCTCTTTACAAAATTTGCACTCTTCCTCACAAAGGAGCTTGTGTTTGATGTTTTGTGGAGCAGCATACCTCGCCATAAGCAGAGAATTTGGTTGTGATTCTCACCCAGTGTTCCTTTGTTAAAAGTGATATCCAGCTGTCTTAAAAGAAATTTGTGCAGGTGAAGCTCACAAATATTGCTGGATTTTCAAACAGCATATGAATTAGTCCTTGTATCTACAAATAGCATGTGTTAATAAATACAAATTCGTCTTTCTGTGAAAAAAAATAATGAAAATCTGAGTAGTCCCATGAAACTCGGTCTTCAAGCCCAAAATCAAATTACTGATACCAGTCAAGAAACTGTAAGATTTCAGGTGGTATGTGACATGGTTTTGAATAAACAGACTTAACTCGTTCATCTCCTAACAGCCTAGTGCTCGATCTGAAACCAATAATGTTTTGAAGAGTACACTGTATGTATGATTTTATAGAGAGATACTGATCTAGAATGCAGGCAGGTACCCTTCTAAGCAGAGTTGGAGAGTGGTACAGCACAGGGTGTAGCAGTTTAGGGGGATAAGGTAAAGCTGAGGAGTCACTAAAAAGAAGAGGCCCCTGAATGGTGTCAGAGTAGGAGCAGAATGATGGGCAGCAAAAGGCCTGAGGAACGAACATACCTTATGATGCTGGCCCAGGGTAAAAGGAGGAAATTTCCTTGGAACTATGGGGATCTGAGGTCATCAATACTGTTTGGTTTCTTGGGTTTACAAGGAGGAACTGTGGAAGCCAGAAAAGGCTCCTGTGACCTTACCTTTCAAGAGAACAGCTCGTGCTGCTGTTGGATTATGGAGGTCACCTACAAGGAAAACACACGCTGGGCAGAATTTGAAATTGCACCCTTGCTGGATTAGCATTGCTCCATATGTCCTTCCCTACATCATCACCTTCTGGAGACCAAGTTCTTCAGACTTTTCAACAACTTCATTGTATATCCAGTCCTAGAATTGAAGAGATGAGTGAAAACAGTTTGGAGGTCCCCTGCTTGCTTCAGGCTGTCCTTGGGCTGCTTCTCAAGTGTGGATGCACCTGAGCAAATCTGCCTTGGGTGGGCTGGAGGTAATCTGGGATTGCCAAGAAGCAAAACATGATGCCTTTGCTTCACTCACATGTGTTTCCCCATATCCACCAGCACTGCACGTGGTTCCAGTATGGCAAGAAAGGGCAAGGCAGAGGTGCTCCCTTACCCGTGCTTGGAGCTGCCTCCTACTTGTGCAGCAAGAAATGCTTTGGGATTTGTGCAGCATATCCTAAAAGAACTGTAGCAACATTAAATTTTTAAAAAACCCCTTTTCCTTTGCCCATATTGGGGTCACTTTCTCATCCCCCTTCCTTCTCACCTTCATTAGACCAGGAGGAAATGATGTGCTGAATGCCACCCCTGACACTGTACAGGACAGACTCCCTACATTCCAGGAGGATTACTACAAGCCTGATTATAGTGGCTAAAAACCCAGTGAAATCATGTTCTGGGCACAATGGAGGAATATTATCAGAAATCTAAGATATCTAGAAAAGATTTCCAGTGCATAGCTATGTATTCTGACAAGATCTCTAATATGCTGCTTGGGGCATATTTTCTGTGTGCCAGAGCTTTACAGTATTTAAAAATGCAAAACATGTAACTAGCAAATTTCCAAAGTGCCCCTAAAACAGAAGAACAATTCTAGACTCAGTCCTTTTTTAATTTTCTGGCTCTGTCTGTATAAAGCAGCCGCCACAATATTGCTGCCAGAAGAGGTATGTTTTTATTACATCTATTGACATACTTTCACATGCAATTTCAGCAGAGACAAAGCACAGCTGGGCTTTAGCTTACTATTGAAGGTGAAACCCAATCTGCAGTAGGCTAATTTCACTGAAATAAAAACAAGACTTTTATGGTTAAAAATCCCATTGGAGATACCTCAGCAAATTTGTTTTGTGAAACAAAGAATTAAACAAAAATATAATTTCACTTCAGGGTGTTGTGAAGACAAGGGATTAATATTTGTAAAAGTCTCCATGAAAATCAGTCAGGTTACAGGACTGTATTTCCCCACAAAGCAAGGCCAGAATAATTAGAGGTTCATGAAACAAACTCAGCTATTCATAGCAGGGGGAAGCAACTTTTTCTGAACCTGTTCCAGGATGAAGTGTGACACTGTCCAGCTCTTGAGAGCAAGGGTCCCTGCACATGCCATCCCCAGAAGTGCAGGACTGAGTGTGGGGCTGTGAGTTCTGCTGAGGGCAGGGTATTGAGCTAAGGCTCAGCTGAATGTGAGCACAATTAAACTGTCCCCTGACTGGAATTAGCTTGGAGCCTGCACAAAACCAGCCTGCAAAGCACCTTGTAAATATACCTTTAGAAGGTGCTCTTCCTGGGGTATCATGTTGTGCAGAGGTTACAGCTTCTCTCCATCCCTTCTTCCAGGCAAAGGGGAATCTCATGTCTGCCAGCAGGCTCCTTTAGACCAGAGTTTTCCCCAAGAGGGGCAGCTTTTCTTTCAGAAGCAGGTGTTGCTATTTCAAGGACAGCATGCAGAAAACCAGTCATGCACATAACCAGAATTTTTATATCAACAATGGCAACCAAAGAAACCATTAAAAACCCCAAAACATCTCCTCTCTGTCTCCTTTCCCTAGACAAAACAAACTGAAAAATATCAGGGCCTAGCACCAAGGATTTCAACCTGTAAGATCTAAATTTCATGAATTCCAAAGAAAGGAGGAGAATGGACAAAGAGAACAAAGGTGTCAGGAAACATTTCAAGGAAAGTAAAATCATTTACTTGAATAAAGATTTTTCAAATTATTTACAACTCCACTGGAAAGCAATAGACCTTTTGGCTTGTGACCTCCTGCTTACTGCTGTTTGCTGTGATAAGTTCAAGTGAAAAGATGGTGACTGTTGCTTAAAAGAATTTGTAATAATAATGAAACATCATTTCCCCAGCAAAGGTTTTACGTATTGAAAGAGTCTTTTTAGTTTAAAAATAACCTGGGCATCAGGCAAGTCAGGCAGAGGTCTGTCTGTTCTTTGCTGACACCCATTAGCTGTTAGGGGGCTGTGAAGGGTGTGTGAAGGGCTGTGTGAAGGCTTTACACACAGCTGCAGGATATCCAAAACAACCTTAATCAGAGATTACCCCAGACTCCTTTTGCAGGACAGGTAACTGGACTTGTTCAGATTTTTAAAAATCTTCATTGTGGCTATCTATGCATCCCTTTGTGCCTAGGAAGCACCATAGCCAGTTTAAAGCATCAGGGTTCATTGGGGGAGTGTGCTTGACAGACAAACCCACTACAAAGGAGAGAATCAAAACAGGAATAAATCTGGTCCAATTCCCTGAAAACAAGAAAGACAAGGACTGCCAGGGGTCAGGCAACCCTGGAGCTTAGACAATTTTCCTTTTCAAATTTTGTGGGTTGACTCTACTTACTTATGAGACTGAATTGCTAATAAAATTAATTAGAAGCATCATAAGTTGGTCATCCCAAGAGTATTTCTACTTGAAGCTGTCATTAATTATTCTGACTAGGATTGTCTGTCTTTTCTATTTATAGGCTGGCCATGGGCGACACTGACTGTTCTTGGGTTCCTGTACTGTTATTCTCACGTTGGAATTGAATGGGAGCAGAAGCATGCTGTACATTAGGAGTGATGCAAACAATTACTCTTAAGGCAGGTTGATGGTTTTACTACACTGGATATTCTATCTGCACAAGTGTGAGCCAGACCAAGTCTTCACTCCACGTATTAAAAGCAAAGGCTTGTTTAATTGATTCTGGATTGCAAATGCAGGAATTCAACTGCAGAAACTCTGATGGGCTGTGGCCAGGGTTGGGGAGAAATTATGAAGCATTTTGAATTATGTTATTTTTGTAAAACAGCATCTCTGCCACTCTGTGTACATTAGAAGCGTGCATCTCAGAACAGGTATTTTATATATGTTGAAGATGTTTTCATGTTTTGCTGCCTATTTTGAGATCCTGAAGAAAAAAAAATTCCACCTTGGAGAATTCAAAAAGCCCAATCTCTGACAGGTGGTGTCCAGGGGCATGTAGGGCTGTGCCCTGCACTTACACTACTCCACAAAGGGCATGATGCTCATCAGTTCTTCTTGATTGCTTTCCAGTATAAACTAGAACATTTTGTATTCTCACCAACTGGAGTAGTTCCTGTCTAAAGCTACTTTTCCACCTACTGTAGCAAAGCCTGCTTTTCCTTTTTAATGTCTTAATTTAAAATTTCACCTTTAAAATGACACGTTTTTGGTAACCTTAGGTTTTGCTTCTTTAAAAAAACAGAGTAGGGAGGCAAGTCTTTTGTTAAGGAACAGCTTTTCTTTTAAATCAAATATGCTCTTAAAGCTCCTTGGACTTTAAGTGCTCTCCGCCTTGTCTTAGAGCTAAGGCATTAAATACTGCCTTTATTTTGGGGCTAATACCACCATCAGACTGTTCAGTCTGCCTCTTGTATTGTTCTGTTACAAAAGGAGATATCCCCAGTCTGGGTGAATGATAAATATGTTCAGTCAGCTTCATTCTCTGGTGTCCAAGCAATCAGCTCCTGCAATACATTGCAGACACCCTGGGAGGAACTTTCTAAGACCTTTAGAAAAAAACCAGAATAGTCCAATACAGTGGCACCAAATTAGCTGGAGCTCCATGTCCTTTGCCCACAGCCAGACCTGTCACAGCAGCATCTTTGCCCAAAGATTGTTGTCTGGAGCTGGGAAGGTCATGCCTGCAAGTGTCCAGGTTGCAGGAGTGCTTCAGCACACGCTGTTTTCTGAGGGAAAGGGAGACCCTTCCCCTGCCTGGTGCTATGGGTGTCTCCTACACTGTTCTGTTTTAAACTAATACTGGAGAGCAGCCAGAAGACCTTTAGTCTTTCTAAAGTTAGACATTCCCCCAAGGCATGATCAAAAGGCCAAAAGTTCTGGAGTGGACTTCTTCCAAAAGCAGCTTCCTCCACCCAAAGCATGTCAAAACTTGTTCTATGCCCCTGGCAGACATTACAGCCTGTTGGGAATTAGTGTCCTACTGCCCATCACTCCTGCAGCTTCAGCCAAGTCTGATATAACTTATCCCTGCAACAAGAAATTCCATAAATTCCATTCCTGAGACAGGCTTCTGCTTATTGCTTGCATTTCTGATGTGTCTGCTGCTCACAACTACGGCAACCTTCTTGTTACCCTCCATTTATTCCTGAAGAAATAAGGGCAGAGGCTTCAGCTCTGTATCCATCCAAAGAAAAACCCATCTCTTGCTGTTTCAAAGCAGAAGCTCCAGCCTTTTATGTTATGAGTCCCCCAGCTTCCCCTGCCATAAGAATGCCATGATTTCTCCTGGAAGCCATTTCTAAAAGACACCATGGCCTGTTGAAAATAGCTTACCTTGAATGCTGCCTGGCCGGAGACATGGCCCTCCTGACTGACTGGATGGTGGTTGCAGGGGCACTCTCTGCCACAGAGTGTATGGCTCTAAGCCTCTGAATTTACTACAGGGAGCTGAAATTAGCCTCCATTTTGGGGCAGCACTGAGCTAAGGGCAAGAACTTTCTCAAACTTTGTTCAAACTTTGTAATTAAGTGGAATTAGCATTAGAGCAAAAAGTCATGAATCTATTCTTCAGTCTTATCGATTACCATTATTACATGAACCGAGGTGCTGCTGAGTGATTGGATTCCAATTTGTATGCATACAGAACTTCTGGCTCCAATATGGAAATGACCCTGAGGGTCATATAGAGCATGCTTGTTTCTAAACTAAATTTTTTTTTCTATTTTTTTCTGGTGCTTTATATATCTTCCATGATTTTGTATCTTTTTCTGTTTCTATAAATAAAGCTGAAATGGATTGTTGGCTTGAGAATTGTGTCTTGGAAAACTATGGCCTTGTGTAAGAAAAATAAGTGCTCCACTGTTGTGGAGAAACACGGCTCTGCACTGGAAGCCTGCAGGGTGGGTGCAGTGCAGAGTGGTCACTTTTACCCCTGTTGTGCACTGTGTGGAACATGCCTTCACTAATGGTGTGAGCTTAAAAAGCAAACAAGCTTTTTGTAGCTGGGTTAAGGACAGACTTCAGCATGTGAAGCTTCTGAGAAGCGCAGCATGCACATAAAATGATGCTTCCCACTCACAAATTTCCTTCCCAGTCCTGCTTACAGCAGCTGTTAGCATGGGGCGTGTTCAGTCAGACAACACACAGCTCTATGCCCGAAACACTTCAAACTTGCTATTCAGTTATACCTTCAGCTTGGAGACACATTCCTCAACATGGCCTGAGGAGTGACTCTTCATGTGGCACCTGTGTGTGGTACCCCATCCTCCAAGCAAGGCCTCCAGGACAGTCCTAGAGAGGTGGGAGTTTGCAGAGACCTGGAAGAGACTGAAGTAGCCCTGCCACTTGCTGAAGGAATAAAATAGGTGAGGGGTGTGTGAGAGAGTTCTACAGACTGAGAAAAAGCTAGATAGGGGTTATAGGAAACAGGTGACAGACATGGCCAAAGTAAGACACTGGCCACTTTGAACCAAAGGGGAGCACTTCTAGCTGGGGTGAGTGGAACAGCAGACACTGACTAATACTGCTTTGAGACTAAAAGTCACAGAAGTGCAATGACCAAAAGAACCCCCCAAGGTGGTGGCTCTGAAAATGAGCTGGGCAGCTACATGATGGCTACTGACAACAACAGTTCACAAGTGATTTTGAAAAGGTAAGTGACTAGCAAGCATAGTGTACAGTGATATATGGCTTTAATGGTCACCACAAAGCTGAAGTAAAGTCTCTTGCACACACCCACCCACCCCCTTGCTCTAGCCCCTCCTTAGTTAACAGAGCTATCATCATTACTGGGTAAGATTATATTAAGTGGCTCTTTCTTTAATTCTGCATTGATTAGAGGGTGAGCAAGGCTTTGCTGACCTATCTCTTTCACATCTGAGAGCTAAGAGCAGCTTAGTTGGAATAGCCAGCTTACCACAGGTCAGAAGAGAAACAGCTTAACTGTGAAAACCTGCAGCAGTTTTGTTATTAGTCACAGCAATAACACAGGGCCTGTCTTTTCTCTTGCACACCACTTAATTTCCTTCGTCACCGCTAACCCTTGAGCCGGTCACAGTTTGCACTTGCTGAGGGGGGAGGCTTTCCTTCCTCTGGCTTGGCAGCAGGATTGTCCTCAAGGAGCTGTGAAGAGCAGGAAGATTGTGATGCATGGTCTGTCACAACTTCCTCACGGTGCTTTACAGTTTCCCTCCTTTTCCATGAGTAGTGCAGCCCATTATTGCTTTCCAAAATAACTCCCAGCACACGGCTACTTGTTAGTCAAGGCATATATTTTAGTCCTGCAGGGGCAGCTGAAATACTGCTAGGTGCAAAGCCTGTGTGAAGAATGCTGTGTGCCTTTGAGGAAGAGGGGAAATCTGCATTACAATAGATAATTTCTTGTATTATGGGACCTCTGAGAGCAACCCTCTCCAGTGGGTCCCCATGGATGCCCAGGGGTGTTCTGTGCACAGGCACTGAATTCAACAGTCCAACCAGGAGCTGCTTGCGGAGCAGTTCTCCATTAGTTGCATGTAAAAGGAAGAAAAAATGAAGACAACTTTGGTGACTTTTAATTTTCTGCTTCATGCAAATGCAGTCACATCTGACACAGGTCCTGCCAGAGCATCTGAGAATGAGTCCCAGCTGTCGGTGGCACCAGTCACCTACGCCTGACCTACAGATGGACAACATTGCTCAGATGTCCCCAGCCTAGGGGACAAGCACTGGCAGCTCCAAGCTTGAGAGGCTTTCACAGATACCACCAATGCCCAGGAGGACAGGAAAAGGAGAATTCTAATGGATATGACACACTTTAGACACTGCACAAGACATGGAGCTGAAGGATGTGGAGGCTCAACTTTGAGGCAGCCTTGGCACCGTTCCCTTTAGTTCTCACAAGCTTTAGCAACATAAATGAACTGCTCAACGACGAAAAAGGTGTGTGCACTCTGTATCCAGTAGAGCTAATACCAGGATTAAAACTGTGTTCCAAAATCTCCTCATTCCTTATGCTGGGAATCACAAAGATCTGGCTGAGAACAAGTTAAGATAACATCAGGATCTAACAGGCACATTTTGACCACAAACTAGGCTGCACCACCTTTCTTAATATCCAGGGGCAGCTCAATGTCTAAACAGCCTTAGGTAGTTGCATATCAGCACCTTTCAGGAACAGAACAAATTAAATGGGCTACCTGCGACCTGTGCCTTCCCCAGAAATGGTCAGCATGCAGGTAACAAATGCATTCTGCCCACAGGGATTTAAGAAAAGCTTTGTATATGGTTGGGTAGCTGAAGTGAATCCTTGCAGCCAAGTGCATCAGCCAGCCACTGAAAAATTAAAGTTTACTGAACAAGTAGTACAGAAATATAACTTCAGTTATGACCTGTGACATTTAAATTGTACTGGCACTCCCTCTAAAGCTGATCTTTCTTGACAAAATTAATTAATTTTTATGGACCATAGCATTTTCATCCCTGCACTAGCGCATTTGAATTTCCAAAATTAGGTGGCAAAAATAGAAGAACTGGAAATGATACTAGAAGACCAGAAACAGCTACACTGTTCATAAGTTAATTAAAAGGCAAGTCAGGGAAAAAATTAAGGTCCAGTTGATTTTTTTTTTTCCCAGACTACTGCTGGAAGGGTTGAGGTTGCTTTAGAGGCTCAGGTATGTGGGAGGATTTCCTTATAGTGAGCCATAATTCAGACATAAAAATAAGCATATACGAGACCACCTTGAAGTGATGGTACTTCTTATTTATAGTTATGTGCTTCTTTACTCTTGTGGTAATAGTTTTGTGCTAAGGTGGTAATTAATGATGAAAATACAGGCTAATATGGCTAATAACTTGCATTTGGTCATATATTTGCTCCAGGCAACTTCAGTGACCTCTCCACTGCCTTTCCCCAGCTCTTGGCATCCTGTCTCAAGGCTACCCTTGGATCCAACTCTGTTGACCCACACTTCATACACCACTGCTGGTGCCATCTGCCTAACCTTCACTCAGGTTATTCTTCTCAAAAGTTCCTCAATTTGCCAAACATCACTGGGTAAAAATAAGACACTTACAAGGGGAAGACATCCTGCTTGCCTTGCACAGTTATGCCAATAACCACTGACAGCATGAACAACTGCAAGTTGGGTATGAGGCCTGACATAGGTGTAAGGCTTTAAAAAGCATGACAGCCATTCAAAATAAAATAGCACACTGCTTTTGGAGTACTTAGGGGCTCTGAACTTGGGGGCTCTTAGTTCATGCTGGTTGAGGAAACTTCTATTTTAAGAAAAATGACATTTTCATCATAATAATGTTTCCAAGCTAAATCTTTAAAACTTTAGGGCTGCTGACAGTAACGCAAGGCCAGTCTCTGACACTGGTGGAGACAACTGAGGCAGAGTAAAGTGTCTCACAGCTCCTTCCAGCAGGCAAATGGTGACTCAGGGGGCTACAGCCCTTTAGAACTGCCAGCCAAAGGAGCTTCCTGAGTTGTCAGTCCCATTTGCCCTTGTGCCAGTGTTGTGCTTCCCTTTCCTGCTCCCTTCCTAATGTCTGCCCCCTTGGTGAGTGCAACCTACAAGCCCACCCTTTCACACTTCGTTTTCCAAGGCTTTCCTCGGATGCTTACCAGAGACGCAGATAGGTTTCCTCCATAACAGATTTTCCTGGGCAAAGGAAATGCAGCAGATTCAAGCCACAAAGACAGGGATCCAGGGCTGTACTTGGCTACATTATATGCTGCTTCCATTTGCTGCCATGACCTTAGACTCTTCTCCCTGGTCTACACTGGGGTCAGACCAAGCAGCCTGCAGCCTTTCAGCACACCTGGCCATAGCTGCTCTGTTTGCTGCTCACAAATGAGAGGTGCCCACCCCCATTTTACAGAGCTGTGTACGATTTGTGTTGGTAGAATTGTAATTTCATGCAGTATTTCATGCACAGGTCCTGTACACTTTCCTAAAGGAAGCTTTTTCCAATTTAGCTTTCAGCTGAACACTTTATATTTTACTTTATATTTTTGTCTCTTCACTTCCACTAGCCAGGTTTAACACGGTTGCATGTGCAGTGTTATCATTCTAAAGAAAAACAAAAATAAATACTTTATTTTGACTTGGGGCTTCATACGGATTATCTTAGCTTCCTTTCCAGTCCTCACACTGAGAGTGTTCAATACATTTTCCTGTTATCGTTAGTTCCAAAATACCTTCTGCTTAACCATAAAACTCACCAAAAAAGATTGCTGGAGAGCTTTGAAAGCAGTCTATCTCTCCTCTCTAAGCCCTGTTTGCAGGGAGCCATTTCTTGTTGAGCTGTCTTGGTCCCATTGCTGAGCACGCAGTAGCTCCCAGGCTTAACAGTGCACTCCCTGTGCTACTGCTGCTTAGCATTTCCCCCCAGTGGCAGCCCCTGATGAAGAGACCATAATCTTCCTTTTATAGAAAATCCACATGTGTAATAGATACTCCAGTACAGTTTCTTTCTCCCCCTGGTTGTGTAAACTGGGAGACTGGGAATGTGGAAGGAAATTCCAGTGCAAAAGCACAACTCTCTCAGATTTGCACATGCAAACTGCAGTGACATTTGCAGGGGCTCTGTGTGCCCCCAGGTAGGAATTAACAGCAAAGCCCATAGTTCCCCCTCATTCCTCATCCACCTGAACAGAAACATCTTCAAGAGAATCTCTACAAGTGAGCAAGCTTAAAAAAACCCAAAACCTCTTCAAGGTTTCTCAGACACTCCTGCCTCAGTAAGTACTTAAAGTGGGGCTGCAGGGAGAAAGCTTCAGAATTGGTAATGATGGATGGAGCTGCCAAAGTTAAGCTTGTTTTAAACCTACACCTGTGCTACGGGGCAGCTTAAATTTGAATTTGGCTGGGCTATGTAAGGACTTGAACTTAATTAGGAAAGAGAGAGTAGGAATGGAAAAGGAAAGGAAAAAAACATCAAAAAGACAAGGCTTGAGCACATGTGTTTACAGATACAGCTGTGCACAAGCATCTTGGTAACTACTTCTGACAGACTTCAGGAGCTCACTTTCCCTAATGCCTTCTTTAGATTTCTCACAGGGTTTTACGCATCCTGTCTTTCAAGAACAGGACAGGTTAGTTCCCCCAGCTGCCACATACCAACATGGAAGTTGTGGTGAATTAGAACGAAAGAAGCATAGATTCAATCTTCTAGGTGAAAAATACTTGTATTGGCTGAGATTCTTTATATGCGTGTTGCAATTAAACCCCTAACACCACTAGCAGCAATAAATACCATAGCAACACGATGTCCTTCCCAGCATTTTCTGGCTGGATACACAGCCTTGCTAACCAGCCTAACTCTTGGAGCAGAAGGGAAGCACAAAGAGCAGCTCATCAGCCAAGCTCTCCTCAGCCTCAGTGTTGGGGCGCAGCGGCCGCTTCTCACCGGGTGAGGGGCTCAGTGTTCTCCCCGAGTTTTGGTGGGTTCTCCTGAGAATTGCCCTGCCTCAGGCATACACACTGCTGGGACACACTGAACAGGAATAGCTTTGATGTTTTCTTAGTGCCGGGGGAGCCAGTAAACCCACTGCTATTGCACACACGTGTGAGGGGGCGGGATTTGCTGCAGTTCAGTCCCACTGGCTCGCACAGCTCAGAAGAGCTGGTTTATGCTGCTTGTCCATTGCAAAAAAAGCACCACAGACAGAGAGCTTCTGGCTTTAACACAGATACTAAAATGCACCACAGGGCAACTAAGAAACCTCCATCACCAAATGCAGAATTTAAAACTGTGTAGGCAGCACTCACCTCCTCACAAGCCGATGCACTGCTGACTGCCCCCGGGAGTCCCTGCTGCTGCCCCGGGGCCACGCACCCAGCCTGGTAAAGACCCCATGTGCCTGGCAGGGGTCGCCAGCAGCTGCACACTAACTCATAACCTGCAGCTATTTCTGAGAAAAATCAGAAGCCACAGCACACTCCCTGTGCTTTAGAAACCTTCTATCCCTGCTGTGAATGTGCTCGCAGGTGCAAGGAATGAGGAGCAGGGGCTGGTGCAGGTGGGCCCAAGGCTGCTCACAGCTGCTGGGGCTGCTGCTGCCCAGCTGAGCATGGGCCTGACAGGCAGCATGCACAACATGAGCCTTTGCAATCTGGCACACAAATCTGGGCAAAAAGTGCTGCAGTTTGGTTTGAAATGCTGTGGGGTTGCTGAGGGGAGGGAAACTCTGATGGGGAACATTGTGTGGCCAGTGCTAACCCTCCTGCACTTGCTGAAGCTTGGAGCGCTGCCAGGGAGTCTGTGAAGAATGCAGGAGCAAAGAAAATAATGAAGAATTTAGAAAATGAGCACAACAGCCTCTAGAGACCTCAAAAAAAAACCCCAACAAAAAAACCCAAGCAAAAGTACGTGCCTTCACTACAGTAATTTTCCCTTTTCTAGTAAGTATGAGGACACTGTATAACATCAGGAAAAAGAAAGCTGGATTTTCACGCTGGCCAGAGAAACAATGCGAGTGACAAGCGATCCTGTCACACCACATACGACAGTGGATGCAGAAATGGTGTTAAAAATAGCTCCTTATTGTGCTTCTTGGCTGCTCTCCGTACAGTTCCACCCCAGCTCGCCGGTCTGAAAGCTTATGCTTTATTGCTGTTCTTTTGGAGATGAGAGTGACAGTCCCATGGAGTGTCTCAATACAGGTGACAGCCACATTCACCAGACCCTCGAGTGAGAGGACAGAGAATGAACCACAGAAATGGCTGCAAAGCTCACAGGGCCCAGGCTGACACCCTGAAGACTTGAACTGTGTATAAACTTCCAGCATGGCTTCTGGGCTGCAGGAATGACTGCTGACTGTGATCCTGTCATGTGTGTCCATCCTGACCTGAAAGGATCTCCCATTCCCATGACCTTTGGTTATTGATTCCTTTGCTGAGGTAGCCAACAAAATAATATTCATTGCTGCCTGTTGCAGCAGTGTCACTGCCAGGTGACACACTAGGGCTTCCTCTGTGGGGTTTGTCTTTGTGTAAGTCCATGGTGAGGTCACTTTCTTCTGCAGCAGGTGACAGGACAGCAGAAGTTTCTTTGAGCTCTGGTTTCCATGGGTTTTGTAAAAGTTCTCAGATACTGCAGTAGTGAACACAGTCTAAAACACAGACCAACTACAGACACTTGTACCCTCAGGACATGGGATGACCATTTCAGACAGGTCACAGCCAGTCCTCTGGTGATCTCTTTTTGCTCAGCAGATACCTGGGCTAGACTGAGGTCCACAGCACAGGACACTGCCTGGGCTGTCAGGATATTCACTTTACAGAGCACCTGAGTTCTGTTCACAGTGAGCCTGGAAATGTGAATCCCTTTGCACTGATACACAGCAGAAAGAAATCTGAAAAAACAACCTGAATCATTTACAGCAAAGCAGTAATATCCCACTGCTCCACTAATAACACTTGAGATACAAACCAACAGCAAAAAACTGCTAGGCAGAAGTTCCAGAGGGTAATTTAAAACCACCTTATTGATCTTAAGAGCACATACTCAACACAGAGAAAAGCACACCAAAGCAACTGTAATGTATAAAATAGTTTATTACTATAATAAATAAAATTAAACTTCTTTTTTTACAAATATTATTTGTGCTTGTTTAAAAATGTTGACTAGGGATATCATTAATGGAGGTGGCTGCATTTGTATCTGAAACATTCCCAGACAGTGCGTATACATACATACATACATACACACACTGTCTATCTACTGGCAGCTGCTTTGCTGACCACAAAAATAGTATCTACTCATTCTCTGTTTCTAGTCATGCTTCATTGAACAAAGTGACAAATGCAAAGAAAAAGAACTGAGAGTATTTGGTGGATTTCTGAAAGGATAAAAACAAGTGAAGTACATTGAAAAGCGCCAAAGCAACTGCATTTACTGCATATCAATCAAGTGTCCATGCAGTGGTGGCTAAATATTGAAACGCAGACAGGTCTCCAACAGATGTACAAATATTGATTGCATGTAGGTACAATAATATAACACATTCATTGGAAAACTTGGTATTTCTTTATATAGCAGTTCATCCTGATACAAGATTATTGAACTCCTTTCATCTACAGCTAAAATGATTCTTTTTCTACGTTCGTGGTCACAGATTTAGTGGGAAGAAGAAAAAAAACCCACGAGCCTTTCAGAACAGTTAGTGAAAACCCCGAACTGTTTTGTTAATATTAGGCATTTGGATCCAGTTACAGAGATGTTCTGGGATTACACATCAAATATGTTTACACAACACTCAACAATCAGCTTGAAACAAATTACAGTTGCAGGTAAATTCACATTAGCTTTGTCGATCTGTAAAAAAGCTCTCTGAAACAAACACTTTCGCAATATGACGGGTTGGCTCCCTGATATACAAAAGTGTTTAGACAATAGCTATGTCTCTTTGTTTTATGAGGGGAGAGGGCAATTGGAGTAATTCATTATCCTAATAAGAAGGCAATAAGTGGAGAAAGAAATGTGATTACCAACAAGTGATTTCCAATAGATTTAGAAAGCTAATCAAAGTGCTTCATCTTTAGGCAACACTGTAAATACTACAGAACATTAAGAAGGAAGAAGAATGGAATCACAGTTTGAATTATATCACTTATGAAAGGGTCTTAAGGCTAAATGCTGGATATATCTTATTGCAAAAAAAGCTTTATTTAATTGAATCAATGCTTCCCACAATAATGTGGTCAAAATGATGCCAGATTGGAGGGTACAGTATCCTACTGTGCCTCACCTCAAATTTCTGGAGCTTCCCCTGCATGGGACTCTCTCTAAAAGGTTTATCTTGATGTATCGTAAGTGCAGCTAAAACACAGACTTTGTTATTGCCAATACACCCACAGGAGACTATGTGGAAATGAAAAATACAGTAGAAGATGCTCTTTACCACCTAACACCAGGACAAGAAAGCAGAGGTGCAGCAACCATGTGTTATGCTGCCCATGAGAAGGAGGATAGGCTCAGCACCTTTGAGACAGCCCCTGGTACCAAAAAAAATATAAATCTGTCTATTCCACCATCTCTCGAGCAGGAAAAGCCATGAGAAACACTCCCAGGGCAGCTTGGCTTCAGAGATACTGTGAGCAACAAACATCCATTTATGAGCCTTATCCCCACCAAGTAGGACACAGTATTTTTCCAATTTCACATGGATTTCTCTTTCCTGACTATCATGACCCTCACCAGATCTTCTCTCAGTCACACGATTTACCAGACTCACAGTATGAAGTTGAGGCCAGCTAGAAAAATCAAAAATCATGGCCTTAAAAGTTCAACAGTTAACAAACAAGACACTAACAGGACATTCAGTGGATGTCTACTGGGAAGATTTAAGCTCCCTTCCTGAACTGGAATCAATGAGGAATGTGCTTTTACTTAACAGAAATGCAATCCATAGACTTATCTATACATAGATATTATATATATATGTGTGTATGTACACGCATCTGCACAAGCGTAATCATACACATTGTTGTTTACATAGTAAAGACAAATTATGTAGTAAAGTTTTTCACAGATTGGTTAAGAGTGATTGAAAATATATCACCAGATAGTCACAGTAAGTATCTTGTTCAGTTCATTAAAGGGAAGTACTGCAGAAACAGAACATCGCCTTCGAAGCTGTTAAACAGGGTGTTCGCTGGGATTCAGGGCAGAACTGTGGAAGAGATTTAAAGGAAGAATGGTGTTTTCAAAAGTATACTTGTAATACCAGACAGAAGTAAATGTACCCGAATAAGGTAGGGGTGAGGGCTGGGGTTTGCTTTTTTAATCCTTTTTTATGTGCTGCTTATTTGTATTCTTTCTAACCATTTCAGCATGAACTTTCAGAAGTTCCTATTTGACCAAATCATAATACAGGTTCCTTCTCTCAACTACCTTCTTTTGACTGAAATTTAATTACATCATCTCTTCTAGAATGATGCAGGTCATTTAGCAGGTTGTTAAATGGCAGAAGCACTATGCCAGAACACAGTTAAAACTGAGGCTTTGGTTTTTGTTGGGGTTTTTTCTTTATACTATCTGCAAGCATTTGCTTGTGAAGGGGCAGTCTTATTTTCAGAGACCCTTCAGTTCTAAGCTGTAAAATAATTTAAGTGAAAAGGCTTAACCAATATGTAGAGAGGAACAAGAGAAAAAGGAAAAGCTGACAAATAAAATCAAAGAACAGATAACACTTATGATGGGTCCACATGCCATCCAGCCATAGGCATCTGTCTGAGTGTAAGGCTCAGTGGAGAAAGACAGATTTGTAACCCAGGGGCTTTCAGCCACTCTTTAAAGGGAAAGTGCTGCATCAGCAGAGCCTGAGCACCATAGCACAAGTTCAGATTAGCCTGGGGTTCAAAGGAGTGGGCATGCATTTGTTCATTTTGTAACCACTCAGTAGTTCAGGGAATCCAAACACCAAAGCCCATCCTAGATAGTGTTTTTCAAATTCTCTTACAACAAATACAGGTTTCTGAGGCATGATGCACTCTCCTACAACCAGTTTTAGTGCCTGACAGTTCATAAAAATGGGCCTAATCTCAGTTACAGCTGTACAGGTCTGAGTGACACTGACTGCTGCCAGGGCTCACATGGAGCAGACACCCTCAAGGTGTCATTGTAAGGAGCACGCAGAGTTTCTCTGCCATTTCATGACCATAACAAAATTAAATTTGCCCATAATCTCCAAAGACACATTAAGTTTTAAGTGAAATTCAGGAGTGTTGCAATATTTGAAGGCTTTACAAATAATAAATGCCTTTATAAGCCATTGTAAAATCCTGAAAAAAGCCTTAGAAAAGGACTGGGTGCTGCACGCACCCACTGTTATACAGGGTGAGGAGGAGTTTGGTATCATTCTGAGCATCACACAAGGAGCATCCCCAGAGAATGGGGACTTGTCTGCCTTTGTTCACAGGCCCGGGTACTTATTACAATTAGGGGGCTTCTAGGTCCTGCTGGGATTCCAGGCTGGCAATCAGCAACAGCAGAATAACCTTTAACATATCCCTGAGGGCACACAAAAATATCACTGAGAAGCATCAATTCAGTATCAGCAACAAAGGGACAGGTAACCTGCAACTGCACATTTAATTTTAGGTCTGCACTGCAATTCTGGAGACTTTAGGCACATACTTGGGAGGTTGTAAACATTTCCTCCCTTGTCCACCTGGGATAAGCTCATGTCCATGTTTATCCAACTGCAGCTAAATGGGTGACACTTTCACAAAGGACTTGCTAAGACTTTCAGCCTTTTGAAAATTTTATTAAGGAAAGTGTCATAAATATCATGCTGGTGAGGAATTTGCCTGGATCAGGAAACTGACTCCAAGGCAGTTTCTAAAAACTTGCTGGAACTTTTGGAAATCAATTACAAATCCTTGTGTATCAGTACACCTGGGGTTTACTTAGGTGGTAGTTACTGTCTAAGAAAACTAGAAAGAAAAAAAGTCCTGACAGGGTTTCTCACAGAAACTGTGGATAGATGGGTTTCTGTGGCAGCCATGCCATTGCTGTTGCAGGTAACTGCTGCCACTTACAGTGATTAAAGCACCAAACACAAACAGCGTGGCTTTGGTCAGAGTGCCTTCCTCAGCACTGCAGGTCTGCAGTGAGGAACTGTCAAAGACACCAGGTACCACTGGAAAAACCTAAACATGGGACCAGAAACAAGTTAAGGAAGTGGCTTCTTGGTTTCAGAGCAACTCACCTCCCTGCTTGCCTTTTCTTGTTGGAGGGAGAAGGTGACCTACAGATTTGAACCCAAGAGTTGTTTCTCAGGAGTACTTCAGTCCTTGGGTATGAATTCACCTCCCTATGGGCACCTCCATAGCAAACCAAGGAGTAAGACAAAGAAAGCAAATCCTAAACCAATTGCCTCTGGACTTAGAAACAGTGGTGCTGCACTTGGAATAATTGTTATCTTTGAGAGCAAGGGGAGTTACTGCAGGAACAGGTACAAACAAACACACTGACGGCAGGACCTGAGCTGGGAGCTTTGCACAGCATGGCCTCACCACTGTGCCAGTCATCAGGGGACCTCCCACCTCCCCAGGGACATCTGACACAGTTCTGTATTGCACTGTGCAAGCATCAGGCCTGCAGAAATCATTAAAATTGGTCGTGTTCCTTGCCTCTTCTGTACTTAACATGAATCAAAATCTTCCCCCCAAAAAATCCGGTGTTTTCTTGTAAATGACTTAATACCAAGGAAAAAGAATGAGACTCAACACACACAGCATTGAGAGCTATTGCCATTTAAAATGAAAACCCCTTAAAGTGTGGTATGGTACCATACTTCTGAGCTCTAAGCTACTGTTAAGCAGTGAACATAACAGACCAGTGGAGTGAATATATTGTGAATATACACCTATATCCCAAGGTGAGAACCCAAGTCATGATACCATCTATGCTACCCTATATGAATAATGAAGAGTAGTTTTGGTAAAGTGCTTCAATCTTCCTCTGAAAAAAGTTATGAAAATATAAGTTTTGGAAACATCTCCTTCTTTAAGAAGCAGATCTCTTTGTTTCCTTGCTACAATAGCACTTGCATACAGTAAGCACTGTATTTCTACCTCTACTATCCTTTTGCTTCCAAGCTAGATTAGATCAGGAACAATACATCCGGATGTAGAGGAAATACCATCTAAACTTGTTAAAAATTCTGTGAAAGCCTTTGGCTACAATGAACATTATCAAAACAGAAACTTCTGAATAATAATTTAACAAGAATTAAAAGAGCAGATTCATAGCAGAACAGGACATAAATGCCACAGTATATTTTCACTGGGAGGCAAATCTGCAGGACCTGTTAGTGATGTTCCAAATAGGTTGTGCCATGGGCTACTCTCAGGTACCCTGCACACCCAACCCTCTGGCCTCCAACGGCTGGAGTTGAAAGGAAAAGTATCAAATGTTGAAAGACGTCTGAGACAGAAGTTAAGTTTTTGACAAAACATAAAAAGTTTAGAAAAAAAAGTATCCTTGATTCAGTGAATGACAGTGTGGAAGATCCCATTTATTAATAGATCTGAAATACTGTGGCTATTTTTGAAGATGTTGCCAAATGTAATTGTTTTAGCAATATGTCAGTTTGAAATGAAAAAGCACAATATTTTTTTCATCTTATTAGCCCTTCCTTGGCTACCCAAAAGAAATTTCAGCACACAATGAAATACATCTTCTACTGCTCTTTGCATTATTACAGATATATGAAAATATACTGTGACATACAACATGCTGTAGAGGTGACTGAGACAGTGACAGCAGCAACAAAACAAAAAAAAACAAACAACCCACCAAACACTGAAAATACAAGCACCCTGGCAAGTGCTTATTCATATAGGCATAACCCGAGCTAAGGACATAAGGCATGCTCCAAAAACCTCAGAGGTCACCTGGGGCTCACAGGGATGGCTGCTGCTGTCAGAATTCTTATTCCAACATCCCGAAGGAGAAAGGGGTCGGGGGGGGAAATGAGGACAAAGGGAAAAAAGAAAAACTTTAGAAACTGTACCCTTGCTGTCAAAAAGGCTTCAAAGTCAGCTGCCATCTTGACATGAGGTTGCAATTCCTGTTACCATACCTTTTTAGACAGAGGGAACATGCTTAGTGAACGGGTCCCTCACTCATTTTCAAGAAAGATTAAATGTAAAGTGTTAGGGGGCTGTTTCTTTGTTGGTTTATTTGTTTTTAAAAAGAAACACCTCAGCTAGCTCCAAACACGTCTTTTTCTGATTCTGGAGACTGGGGCCTTGATATTTCAAACAACTCCTGTGGCGACTGGGAGCTTCTTCTTGAGGTTAATATCCTAAGTATCTCAGCAAGCTGATTTTCTATATTGGTCATTTTTGTGTTTAAAGCCTTGATGTCCTCTTTCAACTCATGTTTCACTTCTAGCATGGTGGCCTGAAGAGTCTGTTCTGGGATGGGATAAAAGGAGTGCTTGACCTCGGTGAGGACCGGGCTGTGGTCCTGCGGGCTTCTCGTCTCCCCAGCGTTATCCAAGCGCAAGTCACTTTTTGTAATGCCACTGTCACAAGAGTCTGTCTTCTTCAGGGTAGCTTCTCCCGAAGCTTTAGTTCTCTCAGGTAAAGTCTCCATGGACTCTGCTTTAGAGACCTTGTTCCAGTCTTCACCTTTCCCACAGGCTTCCTTGAACTTGGCCCAGCCTTTCCGCCGGGGGTAGTCCCCCGACGCCTTGCAGGCCGCGTGGTCCGACGGCGGGGCCTGCAGCTTGGCCTGGTCGGAGGCCGCGGAGGTGGAGGCGGGCTGGTAGGACACGGGGGTCGCCGGGCTCTCCCGAACCGTCACAACGCTGGCCTTGACCACCGCACGAGCGGAGGATTGCTCCCCCACGGCATTGCCCTTCTCCACATCCAGGTCGTCCGGATCGCGGCCCCTCTCTGCTGCAAGCCGCGCTTCCTTCTGCTGCCTGAACCTCTGGAACAGCCGCCGGACCGGGTGGTCTGGGGGTAAGATCAGAGGCGCTTCGTTCTTCCTCTTCATTCTCTCCTCTTCTTCCCGCTTGACGTCGCTGATTTTCCGGAACACAATCTACAGGGGGAAAGAGATTTCACTCTGTGATTAACTGCACATTTGTTAAGGGGGAAAAGTTGGAGAAAGAATTATTTGAAAGAATCTATTTTAACTGAGAAGTGCACAACCTCTGCACATTTATAGCAACATTTTCAAATGTCTTATGTTGTGTGGAACATGGTTTATTTCATTATTTAAGAGCAGACACCATCTGTCTTACAACACCAGAAAGAAAAAAAAACAGAAGAAAAATACTTCTCCAGCTTTGACAGGTCAGCAAGGCAGTGCCATTGTAAATATGATGATCCCAGGAAGATACTTGTTCTATTTTGTGTTAAAAGTGACTTCTTGTATTTGTTTTCCTGACTCTATGGTTTAGCACCAAGTTTCTAATGTTACAAAGCCATTCCCATCAGTCTCATCTCAGAACTCACTCACTGCAAATGATCTGATATTATTTTAGTGCAGCTTGGCCACTCGTGGTGCCACTACAGCAGAGACTACTCTGAACTCTCTAACAGTAGTTTGCGAAGTGCTTCTTGCCTTACCTTCCTCCCACCTATTCTTCTAGAAGCAATGTGCAGTTTAAGGATGCAAAGCTTGGGTCAGTCCCAGAGCCAGAGGCACAAGGACAATGGGAGATGGGCTTGGCGAGACATGGGGAAGCTGCTCATGGCTTGGTTACCTCAGAAGCTTGTAGAGCTTAATGTCTTGATTTATCTCTATTTCTATGCAAAAGAGAACACTTTTGCACAAAGAAACATTAATTTTCCATCTACCCTCCTAATTATATCTTCCTGAGCCTCTAGGCTAAGTGATCTCTACAGGAGCAGCCCAAGGATCCCACAGTACTGATAAAAGCCTCAGTGTCCCAACCTGTAGCCAGGCAAGGTTTCTTCCTTGTATGTGATGGAAACACATTCTCTTCAAAAACTGTGCATTTTACATTAGTATTGATATTTTCCAAGCAAACCCAAAAATTCCAGTCTGGCACTAAAGAAGAGCCAGTAAGTAGTCTTGTTTGAAAATCAGAGGTCCCCAAAGCTGAAGTTAGCAATGCAGAGGGTGAAAGATGCAGCACCCGGCTTCTACTGAACACTGATACCTAATCCCTTTAAGCTGCTTTTGAGAAAATCCACTCAAAGACCTTACACTTCAATGCAGAAATAACTTTCAGATTCAAATCATTATTAGGAAATGTGTAAATAAACCCATCCCTCTGTTGAGGACAAATTTAAATTAAACTAAAATTAATAAGCACTTCTTCAACTGGCACACACAAAATGAATGTTTCTCCAGACTCCAATGCTTCTTGACAGTTTTGTCATTGTGGAGCAGAGAAAAAAACATATTAACAGTGCATCTTTGGAAGGAAGAAGTTGTCAGACTTGGCAGCATTTCCTAAATACAAAAGAATAAAATTAGCAGGAAGGATATTTTATTTCCAAGCTGCAATTAGGAAACTAAATATGAGATAAGAATAAGAAAACAGGGTACTTGACAGTCTTTCTTTCCTTCCCTCCAGGAAACTCACTCTGCAATGAGCTCGGTAGAAAGTGGACAAAGCAGCGGAATCTTTAGAAGTGAAAGAAGAGCACTCACAGGGAAGGGAATTGAATGCAATCCTGCAGGCTAATGGCCTCCCACACACTGGCAGTTTCCCACTTCACCTGAGGGAGGAGTGTCAGCCCAGTGTTAGGGCTCTGCTGGAGCCAAGTGATGCCAAGCAGGGTCTCAGGGGGTCACTCCAGCAGCATCCTGAGGCTGCTTCTGGGGGCACAAAGCCCTAGCAAACCAAGGCAGCTCCCCGACCAAGCCAGGTCAATTTGTCCCTGCAAAATTCTGTGTGGCCAAGCCTTCTCTCTCCTGTAGTTTGTATGTTTGGTGTGGACATCCACATCTGTGCCAGATGCAGCTAACAGGGCTCACATGGTACATGAGCATGTTGTCTTGGTCTGACCTATGGATCAGGACTTGCCTTCAATGCTCAGAAAGGATGTGTGACTGGCTGGTGCACTGGTCACCCTCACAAGGGTCATCAGGGAAGGCTTTTCAGACCCAGAGGCCAGAATACTTTTCAGAGTCAATGTCTGGGCCAAGCCCTGCTCCAAACAGCCCAATCAGCACTTGTCTGGAAAGCACTGGAGAACCTCTCACTATTTAATGACTGGTTTTTGTAACATAAACGGGTAAGTTATGTGACAGAAGCGGCCTCTTTTACAGCGCCATGCAGGAGAGAGAACAATGAGCAAGTCTAAAGGAAAGGAATCACTTATTAACAGCCTGGCCCAACCCATATTAGTCCTAGTCACTGGACTTCAGGCAGCACCTGGTGCTGGAGGACATGATAAAAAAGCCAAATCTACCAGCAAATGCAGAAAGTTGAGTGCTGATGGACAAGCTTTTGGCAGCCCTTATCCACCCACAGCCCCCACTGCTCTCCATGGCACTGCCTAGATGAGCCCACTCTGTGGATGCCAGGCACACTTGGCCATGGAGGAGCTGCCATCAGCATTTCTCCAGACAGCTCCATATTTATGTATTGAGCAAAAATACTATAGCTATTCAAAACTCAGCAATAATCGAAAATACTTTAATTAACTCCATTTTGGATTTTTTTCTGCCTTTTTAAAAGATTAAATGCAAGTCCTTATAAATAAAAATACACATAACTTTGAAATGGAATCTTCTCTTACAAATGCTAAAGAAAGCATGGTTTTTAAGTGGTTAAATATCTTCAGCAACAGCCAAGTTATTCAGAAAATCTGGTTGTTACTCCAATGGATATACACCTGTTTCCACAAGCAGTAGGAGTACAAAGAAAAAGAAAATAGATTTCATTTGTTGTAAGGAATAGAAGTCTGGATCTACACAGAAATTTTCATGATAGGACTACAAATATGGACCTTAATAAAAGTTAAAACCCAATATTGTGGCAAAGGTTCCAAGACAGCTTTTAGAACAGTCCCTCTTTATCTTTTTCTCCAAGCATTCATGTCTGTCTGGGAAGGGACAGAGCTTTATACCCTCAAATCTCCTAGACCATGTATCATACACTTCTCAAACACACGGGACTTCACAAGTTATGCAGTTCTCCATAACACTGCACTCCTCAAGACCTAAGCCCACAGAAAAAACTTGGTGGGCGCATTTTAACACTATGTCAAGACCAAAAGATGGACAAAAAAACCCTTAATTGAGTCGAAATAACGTGAAATTTAAACACCAGGCCTAAAGCTGCATATTTCACACATCCACTCTCAAATCTCATTTCATGATTCTATTTTTATTAAAAAGGTGCTGAATCTTGTACCTCCACAGGGAAGCTGCCCAAGCTGCCAGAAATTGGAGCATAGTGGAGGTATCAGACTAGATTTGCCAAAAACTTGAAAAATAGCCCAGTTAGGGTACAGATTCTTGCAATCATATAAACATTTAACCAAGGCATGCAGTTATGATGACTTGATAATAGTTGTATATTTTGGAAAATGCACTCAGAGACAAGTGGAGAAATGCGCTGACTTGTCCTTGTGCACTCCTTCCTGTTCCCCTGTGTCCCCACAGACCTATGACAGAACGCTCTCAGGGATCATGTTCCTGCCTGTGCATGAGGCCTGTCCAAGAAAGAAAGATGGGATTACACCGAACACTTTTACATTTCCTCAGTATTACTTAGTTGTGAAGATGAAGTCTTAAGTGACTTTGGGTAAAAACTCTTCCTCTTTTGAATCATCATAGAATTTTCAAGTTGTATTTCTAGAATCAATGTTTTTACAGATTAAGGTCAAAGTATTAAAAAAATGAGGTGGATGTAATTCAATACTTGGTTGTCAAATGTGGAGTGCCCAGCAACTGTTACAAAGATTTCACTGTGCTCAGCACTGAAACCCAAGCATCATTTAAATAACAGAGCATGGACATTATTTGTGAATATGACTTTCATAATTTCTTTATGATAGGACCAGGAGAACAGATGGCAATGTGACCCCCAGCATAAGGCAGGCCACAGGATTGCTCTGAAGGGGCATTCCCTGGGAGGAATCTTGTTACCACTAGATCACATCTTTTAGAAAAACACCCAGTTTGTTGGCAATAAAGAATCCATCATCACATCTTGATGAAACATTGCTTCAATTTTTGATTCAAGACTAAATTTCTTAGAATAATAGAACCATAGAATCATAGAATGGTTTGGGTTGGAAGGGACCTTAAAGATCATCTAGTTCCCACCCCTTTGCCATGGGCAGAGACACCTTCCACTAGACCAGGCTGCTCAGAGTTCCATCCAGTCTGGCCTTGAATGCTTCCAGGACTGGGACATCCACAACTTGTTTGGACAACCTGTTCCAGTGCCTCAGCACCCTCACAGTAAAGTATTTCTTCCTAGTATATAATCTAAACTTACTCTCTTTCAGCTTGAATTCATTCCCCTTGTCCTGTCACTATAGGCTGTTGTAAAAAGGCTCCCTTCAGGTACTGGAAGGCCACAATTAGATCACCCCAAAAGCCTTCTCTTGTCCAGGCTGAATAATCCCAATTTTCTCAGCCTTTCCTCACAGGAGATGTGCTCTGCTATGCTGTCCACTGTATGTAGCTGTTCTTGTCATGAACAGCCTGCTGTGGGTTGTTCCCAAACCCCACCACAACGGTGCTGCCTGCCAAGTCATGGCAAGTCATGTTCTTTGCCTCTCCTCACACTGCCAGGAAGGTAATCAATGGAAGGGCAAGACAGAAATGATGTATTAGCAACCAGATTTTGGTCTTGCATGCCAACACTGCACGAGACAGAGGATGCTACATTTAGACATACTGTGAATATATTGAAAAGCTTACCCTGACAAATGCTGAAAGTGACCTGCCTGCACCTGCAATGAGAGGATCTTTTGGTCTTGTGCAAAAACATTCAAGTTTTTTTTCAACTCTGGTTTGTAAGGACTGATCCAAGACCCACAGGAATAGATAGAAGTATGGATTTCATCATGTTTTGGATCAGACTGTCATGGAGTTACAATTATGAGGCTTCTAGCCACAAAGCTGCTGCTATTATTAGCTCCGCAAGCTTCCCTTCTTTCCACCTCTATGCATGCACAAATACTGCAAGATTTGGCAGGTCTTCCTCAGCACAACAGCAAGTAGCATGGCATTTTTCTCTGGTGCTTAATAACTCCCTTTCACACATACAGAGACATCCCCAGAGTCTGGAAGTGCCAGATATCATAAACAATTAAAAGCTTAAAATTACTTCGTACAGTGCTCGCAAAAAATGAACTTAAGCGTGAGGAAAACAATCATGAAAAGGCATTCATTATTACACAGTCCATCTAGGATCTGCCAAGAACTGATGAAAATATCTTCAGGCTGATGTTAGTCTGATGAAAATTGGATCCAATCTTTCTTCCTTTTTTATTTAATTGTTTTTTAAGAAGCAAAAGAGGGGAGGGATGGGAAGAGACAGAAGGCTTGACAATAAAAATGCTTTTGACACTGATGTTAAAGAAGCCAAAGCTGCATGTGATCAGTGGAGAGTGTGATGATGAAGAATCCCTATTGCAGTGTATTAGCAGGTGTCAGAGCAAAAGGAGCCTGTGTCTTTTGCAATTATATGGGATGGCTTGTCAGAAAGGAGGAAATTACTGTTCCAACTTTCTTATTAAATATAGGATCAAGAGAACATACAGTAATGTTGCAGATGTCATTAAGTTCTCTCTAGTTTTACTGTCTGTAACAGCAAAATTTTGTTTCTGCTTCTGAAGAGAAATGAGTTTCCCTCCAGTTAAGGCCACATCCCTTCTGGGCACTCCCAAATATTTCTAGTTTTGATTAGTTATCTGAAAATTTGAAGCAAACTAAGATCTGGAAGGTCCTGGCAGTGGGGCTGTAAAGGAGTGCTGGTACCAGGAGCATTGGTGTCAGCAAACCTCAGGGATCCCTGGGAGACACAAAGCCCAAGAGCCACCATGTGGATGGGCACAGCCCTTTGTGCTGTGGGGAGTCATCACCCTGCCCTTCAGACAGAGCAGTACTCACTTACTTTCCAAAAACCAGACTTCCATGCACTTCATTAATAGAAAAGTGCTCGGAAGAGACACAACTTCATCATTTCATGGGCATCCAGGCTGTCCAGATGAATAGAGGAAACAAGGATTTCAGTCTCTACAGAACAACATCTCAGATAAATGTTACTGTCATGAGTACTATCAGGTTCATCAGTGCTGAAGCTCTTCTCTGTGACAGCCTGCTTTGTGGCCTAATTACAAATTCTAGAAATATCAACCCAAATATTAGTGTTTAATCGTGTCACTATTACTTATTTAGAACTTCTGCACAACTCAAAGCTCTACTCCTCCATGTAAAACTCCTCATTCTAATTCATGTTTACAGGCTGTGCTAGTGTTGAGTGAAAAGGGAAAAGCTTTTACCAAAATACTACTGAAAATAAGACAGAATTATGTCGAAAGCAATTAGTGGAAATAATAAAAAAACCCTGCCTGATCTGCAACAGACTCCCTAGCAGGTTGTGAGGCATTAAGAGATGTCTCTTCCCTAAAATAGACTGTAAAACACTGTCAACAGTAAACTTAGACAACTGCACAACTAAAATCTAAAAACCACACTGGTTTGGATAGACACAGCACATTATAGCTCATTTAGCAACCTCCTTCACTAATATAGAAAGAATACAAGAGAGAAAGAAACCATTGAACTATATCTATTGCTAAAGATCTACTAGAACTTCGTAATTCTGAGATGAAAAGTAGCTGTTACAAGCAAATACTTAATGTGCAAACAAGAGCTTTAGGGAAATTATGCCAGATCTGAGTGGTGGAATGTTATACCCCTTGAGAACTACTATGTCCATCAAAATGTGAAATGCTCTGTAGGAACTTCTTGTTCCTAGTAAATGAGGAAAAAAAGAATGTTTATGGGTTTTGACAGCCAAGTGTCAGCAGTTTCCAGCAGCAACTCCTATAAAATACAATTGTCATGGTTTTAGGGTTTTTTTGGTGTGTGTGTGTGTAGTTTGTTTGGCTTTTTTTTTTTTAATTTTCTTTTTTAGCACATGGGGTGCTTTTCTAGCTGTGGCCAGACATCAAACACACTAACAGTTCATGTAGTGTCATCTTTTATTCCAGATTAACATACTACCTGCATTCTTGGGCAGATAACAATGCCTCAAAAACTGCTTTAAGGAGAGCCCAAGGCACAGCAGGAACTTACCTCTCTGTCACCTAAATTACAACTATACAAAATGTCATATAATCTGTACAACGTGCCTTCTCAGGACTCAGAGTCTGTTTCTCCAAGCTCCCTGTGGCTTGCTGCCATTTACTAAGTGTTTCCTGGAAGAAACCAGGCAATTTGTGAGAGTCAAGGATTTGGGATTTTTTTTTCCCCAACTCTAACTCAGACACAATTTCACTTGAGATCTGAAATGGATGCAGAGATTGCAGAGCTGAGAGGGAATAGTTAAATTGTACACTTTGCTATCTGTGATTACATTTTGAATATTAGCTTGCCATTAAAATAATTTCCTCCTAGCTAGTGTCTTCATTCACTTGTTTTTCCTTCTGCTTTCACTTATCTGCTTTCTGTCATTAGGCTTACAGTGATTGACAGGTATTTTATTTTCCAAGAGAGGAATCAAATGTATTTTCAAATGTATTCAAATTAATCAGAGCTTACCAAGAGCTTACAAGTCATTCAGCTACCTTCGAATGCCCACTCACAAACCAATCCACACAAATACAATGCTCAGTGTTCCCAATGCACGAGGGTTGTGCAGCTCTTGAAATCATAAATTGACAATTACATTCAAATGAAAGTTCCCTGCATAAATTGCCTAAGATAACATGAACTCTCCTTTATGTGCCTCTCTCTGAGTTAACAGGCTTAAAGTTCAGCTATAATATTGAAGAAAAGCAAACTAACTGCAGCCCTGCATAGGAAGAGAATAAATCTTCCACCCAAGTAGGTGGCCCAGTATGGCTGCACAGCCATGCACAGTCAAGCACCCAGTGCCACCCACCTGGTCTGTCCTTTCCCTGTTCAAGACTTTGGATAACTTTATGTGAGGAGGAAGCAAACTATTAATAACTGAATGACAATCAGCAACAGAAAAAGTCCATTGCTTACCATTTCCCAAAGCTGTCAAACCCTTTCAGCCCTAACTAACAGCCAGGAGCTTAAAACCTTGAAGGGAAGACAAGAGCTGACTGTAGTGAGCTGCTTTTCATTACACAAGCTCCTCTAACCTTGCAGTTCCTAGGAACAATCTCTGCCAGTTTCCCACAGTCCAGTTGCAGCTGGTGATGGTAAGTGACAGCCTGGTCTTCCTTATCAGTTGTCAAAACTGATAGCTTTCTCCCATCTGCTAAATCCACAGGTCAGCTAATTAAAATATCCAAGGATTGTTTGATCCCTCCAAATAACATCACAGAGAATCCTTTAGAGCTGTAGTTCTTGATTTTTTTCAGGTATTTTAGTTCTGTGAAAGCAGACATTTAAGTCCCATGGTGAATGTAGATTCCAATACTGGCAGAGGTAGGTGATTTCTATCTTATCAGTATATTTCATTTACACATCTCCAAGAGTTTTACAGCAATTTCTCAATCCTCCCAATATGATCAATGCCATTATTTTTATTACTTACATAGCAGCAATGCTTCAGGTTGTCTTGGGCTTTCAGTTTATACACACAGAGAGCAAAATATCATAATTCAATGAGGTAAAGTGGCCTGTTTCAGGGGAAGACAGAAGGCCCAGCACATATTGCTGTGTCTCATGTCAGCCACAGAAGTATTTATCAGCAGTTTGAACTGTTACTTGTACAAGACATCCCTTTCTGATACAACTGGTGAGAGTTCACCCTAACAAGTTTCAGATAAGAGATCCTCAATACAATTTGTCGAGTGATTTCAGACACGCTAAACTTAAACATTCATTAATTTCTCCTGAAGAAAATACCTGCTCTGGAAGAGGAAAACCAGGATAATTAAGGAGAGCATTGTTTCTTCACAAGCAGACTGAAACCCTCATTTTAAAATATTTACCGTCATCTATATTCAAAGAATGACAAAGTTAGATCTGAATATTGAAATCCTCTATGCATCTTTTAGCAGAAGCAGTAGGAACTGTGAACTCCAAACTCCCTGAGATCATCAAATACAAGTCTAAAAGCTGGCTTTGACCCAGCCTTTGTATCACACCTCTCCCTCTTATATAGATATGGGCAGATTCACAGTGGTTCATTAATCCCCAAAAGCCTTTTCAATCATAATTAAGGCTGCATTTGCAACCAGTTTTGTTAAAATATTTTATTTAGAAAAAGTGTGTGCTTGCATCTCATTCTTGGACACCATGGTCATGGTTTCTACCTTTTTTTTGCCTGAGTAGTTAAGGGTACTCATAGACAGCAGAAAGCAAATTCCCTTTTCCCCTCTGCCAAAAAGATTTGAACTGCCCTTTTAAGAGCATGGCTCTTGTCACCACATTATGGGGACAAAAACTCAGTTCAAACTCTGCTGTGCACAAAGAGCTGTGAGGGAAGCTCTCCCTCCCCTTCCCTCCCTTGCCAGCGCTTTGCAGGGTGACAAGGTGACTGTGATGAGATGCTCACCCACTGCAAGTGAGACACAGGCTGAGGTTACCTCAGGGAAAGCTGTTCCAAGTCTCCCCTGCATTTCACTTTGGAAACACACACCACAGGGCATCCTGCCTTCCATGCTACAGAGACATTCAGAGCCAGTGTTTCCAACAAGACGGGCTGGAGGAAGCTCTGCTTTTAAAAGCATGGATTGCACTGAGGTCCCCCAGCTTCCCTCAGGCAGGTGACAGGACTGGTGCTCCAGCCTGGAGACACAGGTCCTCACCAGGAGGGGGGATCCCCACATTCTGGATCCTGCTTGAGCAAATGCCCTCACCACTGATTCAAAATGGAAAAATCTCAGCTGGGGAGACAATGACACGTAATCTCAGAACCCTTCCTGGATAGCAGTGTTACCATTCTCTTCATCTTCTCAAATCAGTGAGGAAAATTAACTTTCTGAACCCGAAAACTATCCCAGTTTTATTGAATAGTGCACTCCCTCTGCTCTGCAACTCTAACCCTTCATTTCCCCAAACTGAGATGTTTCATCTTACAGACAGCTTTACATTTAAGCTTTCTCCTCTTCTCCTGTTTTTTCCACTTCAGTGAGACAATGCAAAACATATAATTTTAATTTGTGAGGCAAGCAGGTTTGAAGAGTTCAGTAGCTTACGTGAGGCAGAGCACAGAGTGTACGCTGACGTGGTTACATGCTTTTAAATGATCAATAAAATATTGATTGTTTAACTATCATGCTTTGCCATCTCTACCTCTTCCATGTTCTAATGTCACATTGGGCTAAACTTAAATACTTCAGGTGACATCTCCTTGCTTCCTCCTAAGGAGCATTGTAAAATCAGTTTTCTCCTTGATCCCCTGTTCTGAGAGAAGAGACAGATGTGACACAGAGCTTGCCCTTGAGCAAACTGCTTCTCTTCTACTGGTAGTAATGGAATATTAAGCCTTAACCTCTAAGCATCACTGAAATGGGATATATTTTAGTTTCAGAGTTGTACTAGTATCCAGGAGAAGCCACCACCAAAGCCACATCTCAGATTAGGACTGCAGTCAAGCTTCATAATCTCAGTTTAACTCCTCCTCACACTGCATCATAGGCTCTTTAGTTCCCCATGTGCATTTATGGTTCATATTTACATAGCATAATCTTCTTATTTTTAAAAGAAGAGAGGCATCTTTCAAGGAACTTATCACATTATGTTTTGTTACCCATCATCTTTCACATGAACTGATTCTTTTCCCAAGTGTAGGAATGTAAAACACCATCATCCTGAGCAGAAATGAAGTCTGTGAGCAGCATGCTATACTCTCACTTTCCTGAGAACCAGAGCTGCAGCCATGGAGAGGTTGGAGAAGGTGCTGGAGGTCAGGTGGGTTTCATGTCCCTCATACAACTTGGGGGACACAACCAGGGCCTCAAGCACTTGAGATCCAGTTGGGAACGGTTCCCAATGCAAAGCATGACCTCAGAGTAGACATTTCAATGGTGCTGTGAAGCAGTACAATGATGGTACTTGACTACAGTATACAAATTTGTTTAATTGCTCAGAATTAAGCAAACAAAGGCAAAAATCCCTCTCTTCCTGTCTCCATGAGGGCTCTTCTCTTCTTTCTGCTCTTTCTAATGCCTTTGTAAGAATTACTAGTCCCAAAATTCACTTAAATTTGTCCAGGTGAAAAGATGGACGAGACATTAAAAATACTTATCAAGGAAAGGAAACTATTTCCTTAGCAACTGAAGAGTGCAGCAGACACTTCAGCAGTTAAGTACATGTATAAATAATACCAGATTCCATGAAGAGAGTATTTCAATATAGTGGAAACAGTAATTTAATGGAAAATGTTATTTTGAGATCCAAAAAAGTGTTATCCAAAATAATGTTAGATGTGGATCTAAACTCAAGCAAAGACAACAGCAGATACGGCCAGTGCATCCCTCTGAATCTGAGTAAACAATGCTTAGATCGATCTGTTGTGTGTGCACACCTGACAGAGACACAGCTGAACAATCTAAAAGAGAGCTCAGAGAAAATAGTGTTTGCACTAACAGCAAACCATGCCGAAGAATCTCTTCCCCACATTGTTTTCAACTAAGAGGTTACAATCCTTGGAAACACAAAGCAGTCATCATTATATAACCAGCACCAGCAACTGAAAGCTGGATTTTGGCAATAGCTTCATCATCCCACAGAAATGAAAAGTGCTCTTAATTTTTCACATAATGATATCCTAATCAAATGAACTGCTTTTAAGACCATCTCCCTTACTGCATAATAACCTCATTTCTCATGGGAACTCGTTCACCAGTTTGAATTTGCCACCTAAGTTCTGTGCACCCCCTTCCCTGCTGTAATCACAGCTCAAGAGCAGGTGGACCTGAGCCATCGTCGTGTCATTCTAATCACAGACTATCTGGGGGCTGGCAAGGACGCACAGATTTTAGAGGACTCAGAGGCTTGTCAAAGATACATCTCATCCTCCACCCCTGCTGTCCTCTCAAATGCCCCTGAACTCTCCCAACATGCATCTTAATCACCATTCTGCCCAAAGCATAGATTTATATCAGGCTTTATCTGGCTCTGTGCTACTGATCATACAGGGGCCTCGCTGCAGAGGTTTTGGCACTAGATTCATAAAGAGAAGCTACAGAAGCTTTCAGACTTCCAGCAGGTTTTTCAGAAGTCCACAGGACAAAACATTTATCTCGAGATGAAACAGCAGAACTCCTACAACTCCTGGCATAGGGACTCCACGCTGACTCTGCTGAAGCAAGCCTATGGCACATGCACACACCAGGTTTGCATGTTTTTAATTTATCCACTTCCTAACACTTGGAGATACTATTATATACCAAGTAAAATCTAGAGAAACTTTAAAGGTGTGACTTCCAACCCTCCCTTCATGATTTTTATCTAATGCTGCACTTTCTAGCAAATACTTGAGTGCAAAGGCACAGAAGGGGCAAAGAGATGGGCATTCATTCCACCAGCACACTGGCAAATTTGCTTCATATTCAGATGGAAACCATTTGGCTCAGGAGCATCATTGCATAGTAGATCAGCTGTAATTTCCATTATTCTCATTGTGCTGTAGGGGCATCCAGCCCAAAACGCCTGTTTGGCTGAAGTGGATGGAACCACCAGGCAACTGCTGGGTCCAGCTTTTGTTCTTCAGTGACAGAAGGCTCTAGAAAATGCTGTCAAGGAGGGCATGGCAATGCTGGCTAAACTCTGAAACCTGCTCACTTATAACTTGGACGTGATGCCTGCTCTCAGGACAAGAGTCCTCCTGGCAGGACGCCAGTACTGGAGCATCTCTTGATGTGCCACATGCTTTCATTACATGTGCACATGTAATGAAAGCATGTGCACATGTAATGAAATGTGCACATGTGCACATTTCATTACCCCACTGTGCTCCGCGCTTGGGTGCCTGTCCCCATCCTCAGAGCAGAGTCCTCCCGACCACCAGCCCCACAAGCAGAGGGTGGCACATCAACATGCAGGGTAAGTGTGGTGTAAGTGTGGTGTCCTCGCTGCAGGGCAGCATGGAGAGGGGGAGGCAACATGCACTGCCTCCTAAAAGTGTCTGAGAACAGTAAATACGCTGCCTGCCTTTGCCCTCTCAAAGCCAGGCCTTGCACCAAAGGAGTTCAAGAATTAAAATGCAGCCCTCTTCTCTATCTCTCTGCTCCCCAAAGCTCAGAAGCAGAACAGGCAAGGCACAAAAATCTCTTTTCAGCACACAGAGTTGAACCCTCAAGGCCCCTCTCTCATGCACAGACAGTAGGAAGTGCTGGAGATCACCAACTTCACCTGCAGCCCATTTATCTCTAACACAGTGCCAGGTCCAAAACTTCCTAGAATGGTTTTGAAAAAAAAAAAAATTGAATAAATATATTTGACCTCTCAAATCCTAGAAGGCCCTTGGGAAGATTTGTCAGAAATGTCCTGAGCTGCGGCACACGGGCACTGGGAGGAGCAGGAGCTGCCTGCATGGGCGTGATGAGCAGGGTGGTGGGAGGTCTGCAGGCAGACGTGCAGACCTTGGCAGCACATGAACTCAGCTGCTAACAGGCGTTCCCGTGCACACAGATGCAATAACTTGCCCAGCAGCCCCAAGCTATAAAGTATGGTTCAGTCGTGATGTTGGACTAAATGAAATCACCCTGTGAAGAAGTGGTGCTAAGGAATCTTTTCCATTTTATTTGCAAATTCACTTTTCCCCCCTCTCTCAAATAATCTGTTTTACCCAGTTAAAAAAAAGTCCAATCCAGCTATTAAACATTTTTCTAACAGGAGAGTTTGCCAGATCTGACATTTGAAACAGATTTTGTCTTTAATATTTCTTTTACTTAGCATTTGCTGTTTCATACATGCCTTCTTAGGAAATGTGGTTTATTAATAAAGAGGATTATTTCTAGAACATTAGTTTGCATTAAACCAGCTAAAATTCAAACTGCTGCTCTTCAAAATCACCAGCCTCAGAATACTATAAATTGAAAAGCTGTTGCTTCAGTAAGTCATGCAATTTTTTAGCATTTATCTTAAATATGACTGTGTATTATCACCACTTCTGCAACCCAGCTGCCCCCAGCACACTGTCTGGAACTCAGTTTGCTAAAAATAAAGAGTCTCAACAGCATCTTCTGGGTTTTTTTTTAATACATTTATAGCATCTGCATCCAACCTTCCAATCATGCTCAGGTGCAGTGGTGATTAAAAGAAGATCCTTTTAACTTTGTTATTAGAACTTCTCCCCTGTGAGAGGCCCAGGTCTGCTGCTAAAGGGTGCAGAGCTGTCTGTGAACAGCTGGCTGCCTGCTGCTGCTCTAATGTGCAGACCCAGAAGGACTCAGCAGAAGCACAGGATGCTGCCATCACTCCCTGTCAGCTGAGTCAAATGACTTCACAGGACATATTGTAACTAATGAGCACACAAACCTCCTCTCTGCCCAGCTCAAGAGAAGAGGATTCCCCAGAGGGAAGGCAGAAGTTTTTCTTTCTTAATAGATGTTTGGCATATCATATTGCATTTGATTATCTTCTTAAATACATCATTTTCTGGATACATCTACCATATCAGACCTTCGAAGAGCAGTCATCAGGCAGATGAGACGATTCAGATAAAGAGGAGAATACTTTTAGCCTGTACCTTGGGGGCAGGGAGAATCTAGGCTCATCTCTGCATCACAGCCAGCTCTGAAAACACTTGGTCCTTGTGCCTGCATTGGTTATTGAAACTTCATCTTGCCAAATTATGTCCAGCACTGGTGCTAAAGCCATGAGTCACTCTTGATTGCCTGAGATTTTCCAAGGCATTTACACGCTTCAATACAACATTCTGTTCTTGTTCTCAGAGAGGCTTCTTCACATTCAAACCTGTTCAAGGACAGACCTACAGGAAGCAATTGCCAACAGCAAAGCAGTGCTGAGACACTCCAAAATTTGTCGTTGCTGTTGGCTTTGTAGATGGTTCTATTTTTCACAGTGTCAGAGGCTGAGCTCTACCCCGTTAGTGCCGCATCCAGGGCTGGGCTGGGCTCGTAACCCCAAATGGGAGGCAGGGTGAGGAAGCAGTGCAGGGGCTCTGCTGCCAGGTTCATGCAGCAATTCACTGACCAATCACCACATCTCAGATGGGAACCTCTACTCAGCCCCAGTGAAGTGGGAGTATGATGACAAGGGCACCTCAGGAGACACAAAGAAGCCTCCTGAACTGCATGAAAACATTTTGATGGCAGTGGTGACACCTGCCAAAGAGATGAAATCAAACTCCAAACAGACCACATTATCCTTTCTCTACACACAGACCATTAATTCTCCTAGCAGCAGTCTGGCGTGATGATGCCACATCTATTTTATGGAAAGGGAACAAAAGACAGAAGAAAATAAATTATTTCTTAACGGCTGCCAGAGACGTCTTTTTGCAGATCAGAGATGTGGACTATTGTCTCCCAAGTCTCCGATTATTACACTACACAAAGGTTGCTCTTCCTCTTATAGGCTTGGACTAAGTGGTCAGAAGCTTTTTATGATACCAGGCACTGCAGAGGTCCTGCAGGACCCAAGTGCTGCATAGTGTCTGCAGACTGAGGCACTGAGAGGGCGATGCAGCTACGCCTCGCTGGCTTTGTAGATAGCCACACACACAGCAGGCAAACCCAGAAGGCTTCTGGCTAACCAAAATGCCTCCAAACACAGCCACAATTCACAGACCAAACATCCAAATGGAATACTGACTGGCCTATGTTCTCACTTTGACTGCAGGAACAAATCAGGCAACAAATTTGCAAATGCATCATACACTGCATTGAGATGTGTTTTGCATGTAAGGGAACAAGGACTGGGATACTTCAGACTCCCTGTGGCTGATGGCAGCATCTCATTTATTTTTGGTTTTTGCTAATTTGCCCTGACCAAAGGCATGAGGGTCAGGAGTCAGGACAGAGCTGTGCTTCCTACTGGGAAGGTCAAGCACTCCTGGGCAGTGCAGATGCAATGGGAAAATTCATCACCTCTGATGAGGCCATTGCTCCAATGAGGTCTTTAAACTTGGATGGTTATAAAAGGAGACCTAAATGCCTGAACAGGTGAGGGTGACAGTTCTACTTTCTCCTTTATGTTCTCAAAGCTGAGATAGGGTCTGCACTCTGCTGCATGTCTTCCCTCTTCCCACACTTCACTGCCAGATTGAGCCCTGAATTTTGTGTCTAACTATAGCTGATGGCACCCTCTTAGCACTGGCAGTTTTAGGCAACGAGCAGATGTCACCGTGCCTCTAACACATTGGTGGACATAGCTCTAAAGCGTCATGATTTTGTTGAAAACATCTCCAGTTTGTATTAGTATTACAAAACCAAGCAAGTAGAATAGAGACAAAGTTCAAAGTGTTTAACAGATAACAAATTCTGCTTCACAACACCCAGGAAATATGTGTCACAAACAAAAGGCTCAGAAAATAAAAGCCTGGCCTCAGCTGAGGAACCATCCATGCCTTTTCATTTCCTGGCCACTTTCTATCTATTCTGTAAATATCTGGAAGTCAAAATGTCTCCTGCACTCTGTCATATATAGGAAATGTTCCCAGAATCAACACAAAAATCACTGTCAGAACGAAAAAAAACCCAAACCCCACAAATACTTCAACTAAAGTAAGTGTTGAATTTTTACAGGAGTTTTGATACTGAGATGAGTCACCATATTTAAAGCCCTCCAAAGGACAATTACAATGTATCTCTTTTTAGGTCTTCTCTCCCTATCTAAAAAGATCCTTTTTTAAGATTAGATCTAGATTTAAGTCCAGCTATAGTGTCTAGGTCACTGAAGATGTTTGGGTATGCTCCAGGAGCTCCAGCAGTCACTGTCCTCCTCACAGAATACTCCAAGACAAGAGCATTCAAAAGTTCTCACTGATGTAATGACAGTGAGGAGGAAGACAGGTGTACGTGAAGCCCTTCATCCCAACTGGAAAACTAAGCACTGTCAAAAAAACAATCTTCCTGCACATGTAAGAATCAGTAAAAAATCCCAGTAAAATACATACTTTAGGATTTGATCTAAAATTTATAAGCACCAGCAGTGAATTTCACCTTTTCTGCAGGTTTTTTTTTTTATTTGTTTGTTTGTTTTTTGGGGTTTTTTACTATCGATCTAGGCTGTGGAATAAGCCTTAGTCTCTCACCTTTTGCCTGGGAACCTTAAGTAGATTCAACTTTATAACAACTTCTGAGGCAAGGAAAACACTGCTTTTTCTGCCTGACTGGAGAGTAAATAGAGTGAATAATCAGCCCAGCCTTTAAACTAGATGCCTGCAGTAGAAAGAAAAGCAATCCTTGTTTTCCCAGCAATACAGGATGTTCTTTGTAAGAAAAAATGTTCAAAGGAGTCATATATGCTTGCAGAACAGTTACAGATACTGCATTGAATTACCAGTGCAGTAAATAAATTACTTTGACTTGTGTAACACAACAGGAGTAAGAGGTCCCTACTTTTAGTTCACTGTGATGGGCTGCTTCCAGGCAAAAAGAAAGATATGGTGGTAAAGCATCAAACTGCTACCATCATAATGGAAAAGTTAGTTTATCCAAGGGCATTTATTTGTCCATGTGCTACTAGACCCATCTACAGATAAAATAATTCACTTCAAGGACATGCAAATGGACTTCAATCCCACTGTGGCGTGCAGGTCCCATGAATTTCCATTACTGCAAAGAAGCTCATACTGCACGGTTAAATTTCTCAAGTAGAAAATACTGCATCTATAAAGAATGTAATTTCAGCGATCATAGAATGGTTTGGTTAGAAAGGGGGCCTTTAAAGGTCCTCTAGTTCCAAATCCCTTGCCCTGGCAAGAACACCTTCCACTAGACCAGGTTACTCAGAGTCCCATCCAACCTGACCTTGAAAATTCTGGGAATTCAGTACCTGTATCTTCTCTGGTCAACCTGTTCCAGTGCCTTACCACCCTCATAGTGAAGAATTTCTTCCTGATGACTAATCTAAACCTACCTTTCAGTATTAAGCCATTGCCCCTTGTCCTATAACTACCTGCCCTTTTTAAAAGTCCCTTTCCAGCTACTGGGACATGCTCAAAGGCTTCTCCAGAGCCTTCTCTTCTCCAGGCTGAGCAATCCCATCTGTCTCAGCCCATCTGCACAGGAGAGGTGCTCCAGCACTCTGATTATCTTTGTGGCCTCTCTGGACTCATTTCAACAGGTCCAGGTCCTTCCCATGTTGGAGGTGCCAGAGCTGCAAGCATTATCTTTCAATCACCAGAAGATGATAATTCAGCTTCTGAGTGCTGGGGCATCCCAGCAATTTAAAATCAAAACCAGTTTGATTGAAATCTTAAACAGCTGAATTCTCAATGGAGCTGAACACCCTCAACCTCTGCATTGCTCAGTGGCTACACAGAGTGCTCATCACCAACCTTAAGCAACTTCTCAGCCTCTGAAACCCCCCCAAGGCATCCCTCCCTCCCTCACTCACACATGGACGCAGGCTCAGAAAGTGCACTGGGGCTCAGGAGACCTGCAGCATTAGGAAATCTCAAGCTCTGGTTGCTTCTGACAACCTTCCTGTCTGCCACGTTTCTTATGAGAGCCCTGCCCTCTAGCCCAGGGTTCCTGTGTTGATGAGCAGTGCTGAGTTCACCAGGTGCTATTTTTCACAAGGCTTTGCATGACCTGTCTATCAGCCAGAGGCATCCACACCCTGCACAGCCAACAGAGTCATTTCCTCATGGACTTTCTGTGTTGCAGTAGCTTTATCCTTTCCAAAGATTAATGAATTCCCCTTTGCAGTGCCCTGTGACATTTTACTACCCATTTACCCACAGAAGAAGGATTGCACGCCTGCTCCTAGTACGTACTCATGCTTTATAATCAAGCCAGATTGTTTCTGTAATATCAATACATGCAGTTCATCCTTTAACTTAAATCAATATGGATCAAAACAGGTTATGACTTCTATGCAAAAAAAAATAAAGGTTTGAGACAGTCTGGGAACAGCTGTATGGATTTTGTTGAGCCTGAAGGATGACTTTGTCGAAAGCATGGGAAGTTGCACATTTTCAAGTAGTCGGAAAAGGATGGAAATGTCATCAGCTCGTGTCAGTGCAAGTGCACCTCTCTGGAATGCCAGAAACTAAGTAGGACTGGGGAAATGATTAAAGCATACTGCAATGCAACACTCACACAGACACCTCAACCCATAATCCTTTATATACACATAAGTAAGAATTTAAGGAGAAACCATTGAACTATACTGTGATCTGTCTTCTTCCAAGACAGGTCTTTGTCTTTTTTCTAAGCAGCTCTTCAGGAAGAGCCAGATATGAGAAAGAAAGAGCAGTTGGAAGCAAGGGATTTCCTGAGAATAAGAATTCTATTTTCAAGAAATCTTAAAAACATCCAAAAGAAATAAAACTGTAAGTGCATTGACCTTTTTTTTTTTTTTTTTTTTTTTAATGAGAACCATTTTGAAAATACAATAATTTAAAAAACATTCTCCAAAAACCTTTGCATGCTAGGCCAGTAGAAATCTTCCTTAAGTCTAAGTAAAACTGAGACAGAGCATAGCTATTACTCAAGAAAATGTGGCTTCTGAAATGTCTGGTTTACCAGTTTGATACATTTACATTGAAGAATGTTAAAAGCCCTGTGCAACGGAACAGAAACATAAGAGGCATGAGTCAGCAATAGGACAGGATCATCTTTCTTTTGATTTGAAAGAGCTTGAAGAAACTCTGAAACATAGAAGCATTCAGATGTAAGCAATTTGAAGAAGATTATAATTTTTTCAGTCTATACAGTGGGGACGGACTGGACAGAATTAATGGGTGTTTTGCAAAAGCCCTGCAGTCACAGTAAGATGATTCATGCTACATTGTTCTTATACAGCATATGTGTATGGAAATCTGTATATCACGTTTAAATGCTACAATATATTCACATCGTATGCAAGATTTCATGGGGTCAGAGCAAGAAAGCTTTTTGCACTGAAAAAACATCATGTGCATTTTATTTTAATACAATTGATACCAAGCAAAGAGCAGTCTGACATGCCCATACTGTGCAAAGCCTCACCCTGAGAAGAAGGAATTGTCAGCTTTCCAACAGGTACGTGCTGCAACTCTGCACTATGGAGATGAGACATCTAATGGGGATTTCATTCAATGAGATGGCTAATGGGGATTTCATTCAGAACAGGCAGTGAGGCACCACTGAGCTCCAGGAAGGTGCTGATGACAGGACAATGGAAGAATATCCTGGACAGATAATTTTTTGAGAAAAAACTCCCAGTTATTTTTTTTTCCACATAATGTGGAGAAAATGTACTCAGCTCATTTCAGATGGTACAAAAAGGCCAGATTTCTGAGATTGGCCACACAGAACCACAGTTTTCCTCAGTTTCCAGGCTTGTTCTGCCACCAGTGGCATTCATAAAATCATAGAATAGTTTGGGTTGGGAGTGGCCTTTAAAAATCATCTAGTCTGACCCTCCTGCAATGAGCAGGGAAATCTTCAACTAGAGCAGGGTGCTTAGAGACCTACCCAATCTGACCTTGAATTTTCCCAGGGATGGAATATCTGCCATCTCTCTGGGAAACTTGTGCAAGTGCCTCGCCATCCTCATAGTCTAAAATTTCTTCCTTATATCTAGTCTGAATCTACCTTCTTTTAGTTTAAAACTATGAACACATGTCCTGCTGCTACAGGCCCTACTAAAAATCTGTCCCCATCTCATAAATCCTTATTCATAATCTCCTCTTCTTATTTTTAGCACAACATAGTGGGAACATCTCTGTTAAGCATCACAACATGATTGCAACGCTCCTAAAAGAAAATTGTAAGGTGGGCACGGAACAGAAGCCAAGCTTCTTAAACCAGAGTGAAGTTAAATGTCTGACAAAATGGTTGAAGAGAGGAACCTAATCCTCAACATATCAAGATGGCAGCTTGATTGTTTGGTGCATTAGAATTACATTTGCAGAAGTCTATTTAATTCCTTACAGATGCCATTGCTTTGTTTTGGTTTTCCTGCTAGATTGAAATCAGTTATCTCATACATTTTTAATTATTTTGTCCAAAACAGAATTTATTCTCCATTGGTTCAATCACCCTTTACAATGAAAATTTTAGAGGGGATAATTTTGCCCTGGCTTCACTGCTTTTATTCTGTGGGAAGGATGAGGATGCTGAAAACCTGCTGTTAGCAGAGCAGGGTCTCCTCTGGTGACAGTGATGAGACAGAAGCTCCAGGCTGCCTTCCTGCATGGCCACTGGCATTAAGAAAACCACTCTGGGCACAAAACTGTGAAGGACATAATGCTGCTACAGGTGGTACAAGGCCTGAGTGGTTGCCATGACACAGATGGGGCAGTAGGTTTGCTAAATTTCACTATTGGCCTTTCCTGCCCTTGAAATAGCCAATTTAGGAACATCAAACCCCCTGTCAAATCCCTCAGAGGTGCAAGTTCAGCATAGCTTGACTGAAGTTACGGGAATTTTCTAAAGCGGAAAGCAGTTACCCAGCCACTGAAATCCCTGCTTTCAGTAGTAAGAATAAAACCATAAAAAAGTCTATCAGTGAAAAACAAAATTGAGTAGTTTTGGAAGATATTCAACCCTTATCTCACTTCAGAGCTTAGCAGCATCATACTTCTCTCACCAATTACTCTAAAGAAGTTTCACAATATTTTTTGTGATCACAAATATAAATGTTACGAAATACCTTCAAAACTTTAGTTGAAGTAACTTCCAGAGCAAGCTGGAATTGGGAGGCCAGGTGCTGCAAGCAGCTGTAGTTAGAGCCATATGGAGTTCTCAGCACTTACAGCATTAAGTTCCCTACAAGTCACCAGCACGTCTGTTAAAGTGCTACACACCTTTATAGTTTTTAAAGGAAAAAAAGGTCTTGTGACAAATTAAAAGATTAAAAATTTCAAGTATCTGACAGCATCTTACAGCGGTGTTCAAAAGTTGCCTCCATGCAGTTATTATTCTGCCTTTATTCACTGACCCACATCACTTCCTTACTGTGCTGGATTTTGAAGCCAATGAGAGCACAGCCTTTTCACATTCACATTTTGCTCAGTCTGAATCTTTAAATGTCCCTATTTTAGCATTCAAGATAAGTAAAAAAGTCCTACTGAATAGCAGTGCACAAATGAGAAATTCTGCTGCCTGTTGGATTAATCTTTAATTTATCTTTCCCATCTGAGGGATGCTTTAAAGCATCAGTCTAGGCTCAGACCTGCAGTGCCAACCTGCTACGAATTCAATACACTACAGTTCAGTGCAAATGTGCAGCCCAAGCCAGCATTTTTGAGAGATGTAACTCTAGGGAGTGAGAAGTAGCCAGGAACCCACCTAACCCATTACCATTCTGTCCTGCCTTTAAAATCCTTTCAAAGCTGGTGAGGAAGGCAAGTGTGTGCACATGAGTGCTGTTCTGGGTCTCTCTTCCCATTCTAGGAAGGAGCTCTTTTGAGGTTTGCTGGTCTAAAGTGTAGATGCAGATGTTCAAAATTTGGATGAGTGTTTCCTTGGAGTTTTTAAAAGTGCAGACATGGAGGGGTTTTGTTTCGTTTGGGGTTTTGTTGTGTTGGGGTTTAGTATCTCTGGGAATCAGATCCAAAACCAAAATACAGCACTAGAGAGGCATATGGATTTATCATGGGCTTGTGGCTTCAGAATCCATAAGATCACATTAAAACACTTCTCACAGATACACAGTGGATTTCCTATGAAGTAGATAAAGTTTTACTTCACTGCTGTTCTGGTGACTCACAACAGTACAATGCCAATTTTCTTCATTTCAACGCTTTGGCATTAAAGCAGGTAAAAGATACTGTTCAGGCTCAATAAACTGGGAAATACAGGCCTTATTGCTCATCCTTATGAGATGAGCAGAAAGGGTACAACTTTTAAACTTTTTTTTCATAACACTGCATTTGTTCAATTGCTGCTGAAAATACCCTTCCCATGCTTAAACTAACAGATGTTTTTGCATGATTTGTCCTCAATTCACACATAAGATACAAGAAATGCCATTACAAAAAACAAAAAAAACCCCAGCAACAACAACAAAAAAACCCCAACAAAAAACAGCTAGGACAGAGCAAAGTGAGGGGACATCACAATTGAAACAAGATTATGCCTTGCGTGCATGACCCTTGTGTAAAAATACTTCATTCGCTTCTGCACGATGCTACCCTATAAAAAGGTCAGATCTACTGTATTACCAACCTATAAATAATTCAGGGTTATAAAGCTTCTTATCTGATGTTGAAAATGCAGAGGGCACACAAGAGTGCTTTTTGAATAAAGTCTTCATAAACCTTGCAGACCAGAGAATATTAAACTGTGCTGCCTTTACCCCAACCCCAAAGAATGATGCACTATTCCCTGAGCCTACACCAGGGCAGGTTCCTGGCATCACTTGCACAAGATCCCAGTGCAGATCCACTGCAGAGCAGTTCAGCCACCCCAGCTCCCCAGGCTGGGCTCAAGAGCCAGAGAGAAACCTTGGGTTTGCATGGCTCTTTCACCTTCTTGTGTGCCAGAGTTGATGTTTTCCACAATGAGTTTTGGTCTAAATGTGTGGGAGAGGAAGATCCACTTTCTATCATCAGACGGCAGGCACAGATATTTATCAGAAATCAGGCTAATATTAACTCCAAATGTCCATACTCTAAACCCATACACTGCTGCACCTGAAACTGAAATGTGAATGCATTCTGCTGACAGCTCTGATGTCACTATCCACACATTGCAATTATCATGTAATGTTGCAATTTGCTTCCACTCATTCCCTTAGTAGAGAAATTTTAAAGAGTAGCATCAGGATTTTTGTTTTCACAACTATTCCAAATATTTCAGCAAATGGCTTTTCAATTTGTTGAGGTAGACCTGATGTTAAAAGCATAGTCATTTTAGAGTATTTATCATCTTCTAAAAATTGCTAACAAGAATTAAATAATCTTTTTTTCCTTACTTGCAAATTAGAAAGTTCATTGTGATTCTGTATAAGACAAAGAATGAAGGAGAAGGCTTTGAAAAAAACTGGACTTTATTAGCTAAATCAAAGGTAATGGCTTTTCTTTCTTGATGATGCTTTAAAATATTTGCGATAAAGCAAAAATATACCCTTAATCTGTTTGAACCATTTTTCCTCTTTATATATTTTCCCACTGTTTTTATGGATTAAAAAAATGCTTCGAGATAAAACATCTGTTTGACCTTAAAGCATACAATCTGTCCATTGTCTCCTATGGAAAACAGAAATTATATTGATTTTCCAGGTTTTTTTCCTTCTCTGCAATGGAAAATTGAAAATTACTTCAGCATGCCTAGACCTTAGCCTAGATTTGTAGGGCCCAGGGGGCAATTCTGTAGGCCACATTGATGCTTTGGATTTTTTCTACCTGTGCAACTCTCTTTTCCCCAGAAGAGAGTGGGAACAGCTGCAGGGGATGACTGCTCAGCACTGACAGGTGGCTGTGTCTGTTCCTACACCCCAAACTACAGCCACACATCCACTCTGGGGGCAGGAATGGGGTTATGATGCACTTGGGATGCAGCACCAAAGAACACATCAATGGGGAGGGATATGGGGAGAGATGAAGGGGGAGCACGATCCATCTCTACCAAGTCACGGGGATGGATCTGCAATACTTTTATCTGAACATGCCACTATCATGACTGACTGTTTAAATACCTGCAGTGTGCTCTACAGGCACACATAAAGAAACATCCTTGGTTTGAAAGGAGGTGTGCTGTCCTGTGCTATACAGCTACCACACAGAGACAGCTTGGAATTGCCTCCTCACATCTTTCAGCACACGTGCAGAGAATTGAGCTACCTGCCTACCTGACCAGGGGCAAAACATGAAGGAGCTAGTTCCTTCCCCCTGCTCTGAGGAACCAAGCTCCCAACACAACAGGGAAAAACTCCACTAGTCAGATCAAGTAACAAACACAATGCTTCTCCTGGAGGCTGCAAATTACAATTTTCTCAGAACAAAGCAGAGAAGTGATAATTGTTTTTGGATGGCAAATCCTTTCTAAGGTGCTGTAAAGAGCAGCACAGCTACATACTGCAATTTCTAGAAAGATGATGAACTGTGACCAACGCCCATACTCCCCAGGTTAAATCACTGCTTCTACAGGACTGAATTCTACCACAGACCTACTGCAATCAGTCACATGCTCATAGAATTAGAACCGCAGAACATGCAGTGGCAGAGCAGCATCTCAAATGGGAAGAGGAAAAGGAAGAAAGCCTACAAGCAGCAACTGTCATGACTTTCATTTTCTCCATATTATTCTTCCTTTTCACTTGTATCTCTTGTTCCAAAATTCTTATTTCTCATACAAAACAGGAAAGTGGGTCCCAAATGCGTAATATAAGTGCCTCAATAATACAGTCTTAAAAATTTAAAATGAGTGCTTACAGTGTTGTTTTCATTTTATTTTGGTGAGAGAAATAATTAATATTAATGCAGGGAACACAGTATCACTTTACATTCATTTTGTTAGCTGTTAAATTGCTGTGCATTCCCCACTCACTGTTATTACTCATCGCTATTTTCCTGCTCCCGTGGTAGCTGTAGGAGTGAACTCTTGGCTGCTGTCTGTCCACAGCACGTAGCTGTCTCTCAGTCAGCTTTAGAGCGTTAGCAGTCATGCTCTGATAAATCTGCCACGGTAGGAACAGGATTTGGTCTTATGTTGCTTTAGCAGGATCAGAACTAAGCCTTGAATCCTTGCATATGTTACACACACACACACACAGAGATGTGCCAGAAATCAAAATATCTTCAGTGCTTCCAGAGCCCTGTAGCACCTCAGCTTTGCACCATTTGTTATAAAGATTTTTAGGCAATTCCATGGACAGGAGTCCTGTGTCATGCGAGTCATGGAGCAGGGATGGACATAGGATTCAGATGAATGGGACCAAAGGAGCCCCAGGGACAGCGTGTCTGCCCAGGGAGGGCACGGCAAGGGATGCTGAGCACGAGGCTTCCTGCCAACAACCTGATCTGTCTCCTTGGCTGCCACACACCAGAGACTGAACCCCTTGTGTGTATGTACCCTTAACACATGATTTGGGGAGCAGGAAAGCTTACCATGCTCACCATAGCCCACGTGTTAATTAGTTTTGCCTTAGAGAGCAAAAAATCTCACTTATCCAGCAGCAAAGAAATGGCCCCCTCCACACACTACAGAAATGGTGTGAGAGCAAACAGTATGTTCTTGAGATCCCACAGCACAGGACAATGTTTGCCTTGTGGATTCTGTTCAAGTTTCCTGTCATCATTCCCCAAAGACAACTGTGGCTTCATGTCAGCACACAGAAGCACGACCCCCAGGTGGGGCAGAGCTGGAGTTACATGAAATAACTACTGGCCATAGCTACAGGCATCTCTTACTCCCCAAAAGCAGAGTTATATGGAGATAAATTATCACAGCAATATATAAAATGGAAAAACCTATTTTGTGCAAAACACGTGGCAACGGAAGGATGTAATGGGCACATCTACTGCTTTGTTTTCAAAGGAAATGTAATTTTTTGACATATTAAAGTGCTTTAGAAGACAAAGGTAAATGCTCTGTCACCTCTGATCAGATGCAAATGCAACTACAGAATGAGCAATGACACCAATGAATATAAAATCTGGAGCAGTTAACTGCTTAGCTGAGTGGACAGTCCACTTGAACATTTGGGAATCATGCTCTTTTTTTCAAACCTAGCTGGTAACAGGCACATAGGCACACAGCAAGATACTGTAGAGAGACTTCTCTTGGCCTTAAATGTCTGGCTAAGCTACTCAGTTAATAATAATTCTGCAGTGACTTGTGAAACTTAAGATACCCAGTCAAGCTTTGGTGAAACATTATGGTATTGGGAATTTACTGTTTCTTCATTATAAGGAAAAGTATTAATAATGCATTTTCTAAATAAAAATGGAATAAATAGATGGAAGTAGTAATTGCAACCACTACTTAACATTTTACCTGAATTTATCTTGGTTTAAACCCCTCATTTATAAGAAAAGAGGGAATGCTCTTGGATGGTACGCTCCAGGCTTGGAGGCACATGATCTCTCATAGGCAGTGCTTGACCTCTGTTTTCTTTATTAAGACTAAAACTGCCATGCAACTAAACCAGATATAAGCAGCAAATGCCTGATGATCCACTTGCAGTTACACTTTGCATATTAAAGGAATTATTAAAGAAAAATAAACAGTTGGAAAGGGGCAGTTTTAAAGTAGGGCAAATGAAACTTTTTAGGCTTCCCTTCCCCCCCCAAAAAAAGCTATTTCTGGTTTTGCTTTAAAACTGGCTGAAAGATGTCAGACATGCAAATTCCTTCCCCCAGCTCCAAGAGGAGCAGAGCTGCAGCAAAAAGAGGAGCAGAGACCAAAGCTGAGCATCTGCTGCGTTAAGTGGGAGCTCTGCAGCCTCCACAGCTCTCCTTGCTCCTTCCAGCCCCCTCTGCCCTGCACCACCCGCCTCTCCTGTGAGCCACTGCTCTAAGACATGCACCCTCATCCTTTATTTCCCCTTCCAGTCCTGCAGCAGCTTTCTTGGAGCAGAGTCCACTCCTCTGCTGGAAGGTGTAGTGCCCTTCTGAACTAGGAGCGCTCATCTCCCACATGGTTGTCAGACAAAGCCAGAAATATTCCAGGTACTCTTCCCAGCAAGAAAACACAGAGCAGTTGGCTATCACTGCTACAACAGAATCTGCTGCTGAATTGGGGAACCATCTGGGGGAATCTCAAAGGGTCAGCAGAAAAAGGGAAAGCAGAAAAGAGAAGCTCAGCTTTTGTATAACAGAAAGGACCATCAGTGTCCTTCTCCACATGCTGGCTACTTAAATATATGCTACAGAGATGTTCACACCAGCTAAGGACTTATGTATTTAACTTCAAAAAAGGAATGAAAACTTCTCATGAAAATTTGTTTCTGCTTCTCACAGCAGGCATAGAACCATGGCACTAGTATGGCAAAGCTGCCCAAAGTGAGCTTGCAACAGAAGGGCAAAACAATGGGAAAGAGAATGTTAGCAGAAAAATCTCACAGTAGATAACCTTCCACAATAGGCAATATCCATTTGGATGAGAAATTGTAGCCACCCCTTTAGTGCAGACCTCCAGGAAGACAAGAACTAGCCTGGCTGGAGAAAACTGATTACCTCTATCTGAAAGGTCTAGAGGAAGCATCCACTGAGACATACCTCAAAACAGAGTCAGTACCTGCCACTGAGATTTCATTCAAATAATTTGATAAATAACTGTATATACGTCACTGCTGTTGCATTAGTCAAGCTGACAGCTCTTGCTTATAAAATATAAATAAGATAGATAACAACAGGATTAGTTCAGTTTCATCTAACTCAGCACTGTTAATATCTTTTCATAAAAATGCACTCAGGAGTCTGCCTTGCAATCATCCAGGCATAACTTTGTTATCATGAACTAATTATTATAGACAGTTTGCAATGGCTACACATTTCTGTCTCTAGTAAACAGATTAAATCACTGAAAGATGTCTACAGCAATAATCATGCAAGACTGTTACGGTGAAAACTCCATTTGCTAATCTTTTTCCTTAATGCTCTGAATATCACAAGCAACTGATTCCCTGGTGAGGCTGCCTGTAGGACTCCCAGTGAACATTCTAAGAATGTCATAGGGGAAAATTCTTTCATGGAAGAATGGGAAAAATACGGCCTCGATTTCGCAATTTTTACCTCACCATGATAAAAAAGTATCTCAGTGCTACAAGATACACCAAGTTAAAGAAAGTTCGTTGTCTACCACAACACACATGATCAAAAACAATGAGTATGAGCTGACATACAGGAGAAAAGAGAGTGGAGAGCCCACAGTAATGCAGTAACATCATTGCCAGTGACCTATCTACCAGTGTGTCATGATGTAAAGGAAAAACCCCATCTCACTGATGGTTAATTTTCTACCTGGGCCTCCCTGCTCTCCTATAAATTCTTTCCTGGAATTTACTGGAGTTGATAATCACCAAAGAGGCAGAAAGCAGGCATACCACCCATACAAACCTTTTCCAACGCAATTCTTTGCTTCTGGTGTTTTGGCAGCTCCAACTGAGTGACAATAAATCACAGCTGTTGGCTGACTCAAGTGTTGCTTTAAATGCCATTGTCTGTAAAAACTCATACCAATTTACTGGTGCTATGCTCTGATGAATGGAAGACAGCAGTGTTGAAATCCATTTTAGAATGACACCTCTACTGTCAGTATTTTGTAAACAATGTAGGGCTGATCTGGGTATCAAAGAGGAGCATGTAAATATTTCATTGTGGCATTTGCTGAAGGCATTTTATAGACAAATAAGTAAATTATATGAATGTATATACATAGAAATTGCAATTAAAGGTCCTGGTTGATTTTGTTCAATCCCTTTGTTCTTTGAAGTAAAATTTAGTCTTGTAGAAAGCTCTCAGTACTGTGAGTATTTAATTGGAAATGGTTATTTTCCACCATTTGCTTTGATTATCTCCCACGGAAGCTTTGTTTTTCTCCTAGTGACAAAATAAACTTGGTGCAAAGTTCCTGAAATTAGTGATAAATATCTACAGAGCCTGAACTACAGGTTTTTCCAATATTCAAAAAGAAAAAAGCAGAAGTGGATTATGTACACAGTGAACAGCTTTTTACCTTGGTATTAACCTGAGGGTTGAAACCAGACTGGGTCGATAATCCAAGAGTTTTCTAGAGCCACTTTTATGAAGAGGACAAAAAAAATGAGCACAACAGTGTATAATGGAACTTGGTTTTATCACTCAATTGTCTAGAAATTACCAGATACATTCACACTACTGTTGGAAAACCATTATCATTAACAACCATATCGATTCCCACTTACAAAGAAGTCTTTGAAAAAGATAATTGCCCAGTCTGACTAGACAATTCTCTTTTAACCACACACAGAAATATGCGGCACTGCAACCCCCTACACAGCAGCGTGTTCTCTACCTTTGCTGTGAGTGAAGATGCAGTAAAGAAGCACTCTGCCCTTTTGTGATCTGTGGTATAATTCATGTGGTGGCACTGCTTTCTCCTTTACTGCCCTCCCAGTGGGACTTATCACAGACTTGGAAGAATGGTGCATGGTATTTCTCTCTGCTCAAGCTTTGTGTCAACAAATTGCATCCATCAAGTGTCTTTATCTTAAACTGACAAGCAACTAATGGTTCTTGTTTTGGGATGTACACTTCCCCCAAAAGGGGCTGTGGATATTGCTCTGCTAGTCCTTTAAAAGAGGAGACTGTGAGCGCTGAGTGCTTTGCTGAAGGGAAAACTTTGTGTCACCTAAGAGTCCCGCTCAGATTTCATCAAAAGCTCAGAACAAATGGAATGGTTCTGCCAAAAGTCTGGTTGTGTGTTGGAGCAGACATCCAGAGAGAAGAGTAGCTGGTCAGGGGTACTGAGCACACACACACAGAAAGGCAGAATCTGTTGCTAATTTTGATCTTGCTGCTGGTCTTGTGCCTACTGCCTATTCCTCAGATCAGTCTGTTCTGAAGCACTCGAGGGAGGGAGAGCTATCAGGCCAACACTTGACCCCACCTACAGAAAATCAGCAGACAGTATATGTTCTTCCAAAAGCAAGTTTTAACGAAATTACAGATCTCCCTGTGACTATCTCCTTCCTAGAAATAAAACTTCTGAGCTATAAAAGCGAAAGCATGGACCAGCAACAGTGTCACCATCTTCAACAAGGATAATTTGCCAGCAACTCCTAGACTCTAATTTGAGAAGAAAATAACCTATTTAAATTACACTGCAGGTTCAACAGTTCATAACCAATTTCTCTCACTTGCTATGAAAAAAGCTTTTCTCTTAGTTCTTTTATAATGCTTATTTGCCTTTTAACTAGTTTTCCTGCAGGCATTTAGTCTAAAGCCATAAAAGTGGATTTTTATACTGCCATATATTAAAAGTTGTGTGTCTGCAGCTACCTTAATGTTATTCTTTATTGAAGTCAGCACCATCAAATTTATCCTTTCATCATCTATAACTCTCATATAGCTGATACAACTGCATGAAGATCCAAATACATTTATTTCCAATGCATCTACATTTGAGCCATTTATTTTGCTTGACTGCTGACAGTCCTACACAGTAATAGAAAACATTTTTGATTAGCTGAAATAAAGCACCCTTCTAGCAAATGAAGTCTTGATGAGGGTGTCATTTTCTATCATTGACTGAATTTGTTGAAGTTCTCAATGTTTAAAGTTGTTTAGACTGATTGTTCATTTGGGCTGAAATTTTGTTCTTTTCACCTATTTGGACTACAGTTTATAAATTACTTTGAGCCTGAATGGGACAACTAGAATGAGGTAACAGAAATATTTCAGTTGTTGCCAGTTCAAAGGTTTACAGTGTCTGTCTTTCTGTGCAGTATGGAGCCAGAAAGATCTTACCCTTTAGAGTGTCTGGGATTATATTTTTTACTATTTTAAACCAAGATCTTGACTTCTGCTCTGCCTCTGTATAACATTTCCTACTCATCCTCCTATGCATTAGAACCACTCAAAACTTGTAGTTACTGCCCACACCATCATCTGTGTTGATCCTCTCTGGTGATATGACACAAACCAAACGTTCTTCTCTTCTTCTTTTCTCCAGGCTAAACAACCCCAGCTCCCTCAGGGGCTCCTCATAGGATTTACTCTCCAGAGCCTTCACCAGCTTTCCTAAACACTACACAGAGTATCAATTAAATCTATAAAGCGGATTTCCCAAATAATTCTATAAAGGTTCCTTTTCTGCTCAAAAATGCAATTTCAGCTAAATACACCCTACAAATGTTGGGCCTTACCCTCTTGTAACAACTCAGCACTGAGATCTGCGTTTTCATCAGCCTGTGCTGCATTCTTTACACAACTTCCTAACTGTGCACTGGAACAGACTGTCCAGAGAGGCTGTGGAGTCTCCCTCACTGGGAATATTCAGGAATATTCTGCATGTATTTCCATGTAATGTGCTCTAGGATGACCCTGCTTGTGACCCTGCAGGTCAACTGGAACAGGAATGCACTTTTCCCCTTCCCTCAGAGGAAAAGGAACATTTCAAACACAAAGTAGCAGAGAACTTCCAAAATCCCCCTGAAAAACTCATGGCCTCTCCCTAGTTCTGTTCATTTTTTATGCTCTCCCTGGCAAATACCATCAGTGAGTTCAAACAAGGGGGGCCTGGGGGGGCTGCTGGTGCATGGTCCTCAACTGAGATTCCCTGACAGTGGCCCACTTTTGGCAACAATAGAAGGGGAGATGACATTTATGATTAGGGAGTATTTCAGTTTCCCTTGACATTTCATCATCCACAGTCATCTTTTCTCGATTCTGAATGCTATTCTAAACATCAGCTCCTTGTTGCATTAAATGTCTCTGCATTCCCAGCTCCTGCAATGTTCAGCTTCCAAGGCACTGAGAGCACAGGTTCTGTAAACTGAATGGAAACAAAGAGCGGATTTGGTGTGCAGGGATGGAGGAGGGAACAGGGAGAAGTGTTCCCTAGCAAAGAGTTCTGTGCTCCTCTATCTATAACATGACAGCCATGCTTTGGGGAGCACTAACAAGATCACTGCTAAAAATGGATTAGGAACAACATCACTCTTCTTTGCTGGGTTGTGCTTTAAATATGCTAATTAAAAGTAAATTCATTTTGTAATCAATGGAGAGTTAAATCACAAAACATCTTTTTATCATCTCTTCATTGGGAATACTTCTGCATTGACAAACCATTAAAGCATATATTCAAAGTTAGCAAACAAAACCTGCCACTTTTAATAAATGTTGTGCTAAGATTGATTTTTAGCAGGGCATAATCACTGTGATAAAGACACTGTTACTGGAAGCCACAGTATAAAGCTGAAATTCCTTTAACATTGACTTTTCCAGTCATGGATAAGTGACAAAAAATCATTTAGACTTTTAAATGTCGGGTTTCTTAAAATCTGAACTGCAGTAATTTTGTTCTCTGGGACATATTTGAATCCCAGTGTAATAAAGCCACATGCAAAATTAGCCAGCAACACAATTCTTCCATAGAATCATAAAATCATGGAATGGTTTGGGTTGGAGGGAACCTTTAAAATCATCTCATGCCAACCTCCCTGCCATGGGCAGAGGCACTTCCCACTAGACCAGGTTGCTCCAAGCCCCATCCAACCCGGCCTTGAACACTTCCAGGGATGGGGCATCCACAGCTTCTCTGGGCAACCTGTGCCAGTGCCTCACCAACCCCATAGCAAAGATTTTCTTTTCCTAATATCTAATCCAAACCTACCCATTCTTCTTTCTTAAGAGAAGATTCAAGAAAAAATTCCCACTTTGCAATACTGCAGCCTTAACAACAAAGCTAATTTTTACTAAGCTGTTATTTTTACTGTTTGAAATCCATTAATACCATCATTTTAAAACAAGATACCCTATTTTTGCATTTTGATATGCTGCTTTAAAGAATTTATTAGATTATTATCAAATAAGAATCTAGGCCAGGCTACTGATGCCTTTTTCTGGTCTTAGGAAATAAAGGCTCAGACACGGTTAGAGGGTTGGGGGTTGTTTACCTCGGTATTTTAATAGGATCCCGTTCGATGGCTTCTGCCGTCCAGGTAGAACACGCCGCAAAAGCCCCGTCCCCCCCAGTCGAGTGTACAATTAAAGACTCTACACATTAGCATATCTACCAGGAGGGCCCAATAAGGGGCCTGGGTGGGCTAACTTCTAGTTTACAAAATCTGTCCTACTAGGAGACCTTGAGGGCCCATGAAAACAGGGTGTTTGGTCTCTAACTCTACGTGGTTTCAGGGGTGTTTAGTCTACCGGCCTAAACACCATGAAACCAGGCTGAACTATCACCTAAAGCATCACAAGTATGCATGCTAATACTTGTGAATGTAGGGAACAGTGTAAGAAGTATTCAGAAGAAAAGCAGAAAAATCCTTCAGGCATCACTACAAAATAGACTTGAACAGTAAAATGGCACAGACTCAGAACATAGTAATTTACCTTTCTATTCTGTAAGAGAAAGATTTCACTTATTTAATTGTCTTAAACAAAAAGAAAACACACAAAAAATCCTTTAGCTTATTCTGTTGTGGTAAGGAAGCACATTAGAGGTAGATACAAATCAGTGTTCCCCTCTCACTCTTCTTTCAATGTCCAGGCCAGACAGTCCATTGGCAAGAGGCAGATTTAGCACAGGAGGTGATTCCAGTGACTCACATACACCTCACTATTGTATAATCATGCAGAAGAAGATGCAGAGGCTTCTGCACAAATTGCTTATTTGTGGAAGCAATTTTAACTAAAAGCAGAATAAGAAAGTTGGTAGATCCATTTATGCAATAATTCAGGGGTGATGGATGCAAAAACACAGGGAGGACATTTGCTGCATAAGTCACTTGGCTTGGTGTCTCAGGACAGACAAAAACAAGGAATGAGACGTGAACAGAAGAAGGCAATCTGGAATAAACACTAAAAGTGGAGGGACCATAGACATCTCAAGCCAAAGGCTTGCACAAATGTGTGTGTAAACATTTGTACACTCAGACCTGTCTGTGTAATAATAGCAAGATTTGAGAGGGCAAAGGAAAGGGGAGTGAAGAAGGGAAATGCCAGACATAGTTTTTGGTCCCTTCTGGCTCTGCCAGTGCCTCTGGCTGGGAAATACTGTGAAACATGGAACTGACTCAGCAGGTCTCAGACTTTGCACCTTAAGCATAAAAACCCTCATGCAGGCTCAATCCTAAATGCCCATGTGATTCCTCCAATAACATGGAATAAACAGAGCAATAAAACAATTCTTGCCAGCAGGGCAGGGGCACATAGGCTTGGAAGGCAATGACACCTCCTGCAAGTCCAATCCTGTGCTGTCACAGGCAACTACAACCTCTTCATTGGCTTAACAAGTTCTGTCTTTGACCTAATTTGACTTTTACTCATATTTAAAAGCCAGTTTCAACATCTCATCCTTTCCATAATAAGAAACCTGATTTTGAATTCCATCTAAATTTATCCATGATCAATGTAGATCTATTTGGCATAAGCCTCATTCTTTTTTTAGTAAGTAGTGGTCATTAGGTCCCATTTTATTTCCTCTTGGAATTCACCACTATAATATTTTATATCAAAAGTAAGACTACGCCATTCTCTGCTTCGAAATTAAAGAAAACATATTGTCAGAAAACTCTTTGACCATCAACTCTAAAAGAGTTGGAAGAACAGTATGTCTCAAAAGTCCAGCACATGAAAAACAATGATTGGATGCCATATCGACCTTGTTGAGGCCCATGGAGCATTCATTGTGGCCAGGAAAATGTTTTCAAAAAGCCAAATTTGGCAGCAAGGTCAGGCTTCCAGCTGGCTGGGAGGTTGCTCTGTACCTGTTAAGAAACAGTACCCTGTTTCCTATTATTTGGAAATTGTTGGGAATTCTCCACAGTTTCTTCAGGTAGCTTTTGGGATTTTTTTTTGTTTTGTTTTGCTTTTGCACTACTCTTACTCAGTAGTTATAAAGAAGGATCATATTCCTAAAACCAGCTTGCCAAAATATGTTTGTTTGTTATTCAAGTAAATACAGTAGGGGGAATTGAAAAAAAAAAAAAGGTTTAGGGCCTTTTACTGAATATTAATATATCAGTAAGTAGAATTTCTACTTAGTGCTGTAATCAGACACCTTCAAAAGTTAACTGCACATGCATAAGTATATATATTTACATACAGAAAATATATAAAACATACTTCTTCTATATAAGTGTATGTCTATATCTTTAGAACACAACAACAAAATATATTTCTGTAAAAACCTTCTCATATCCAAAATCTTTAATGAAAGTCCTACGTCTTGTGACAACATTCTTTTTTCCTGTCCTTTATTTTATAATGAAGTAGCTATTTTATAAATGTTATAGTAAACAAATACCATTTTTTCACTATTCTTTTAGTGCTTTTAAAATTACAGCCTAATCTAAATAAAAATGAAATTGATTATTTAAAATTTATTGGTTATAAACCAAACAGAGGATCAGTATAAGACCTTGAAAAGTAATGCTAAGATGGGTATAAAATAACCTTGCTGCTTTTTGCCTCTTCCAAACAGGGTGGAGGCCATGCTATCAACACTAGTATTGCTTATCATGCAAATGGGTTTGGCATTCACAAGATTTAGGACCAAAAATACCCTGCTTTGTAGGTTTTGTATTACACATTTCTAAGTATTTATAACTGTGGGATTCCTAAATGTATGAGTTGTGTTCCTTGCATAGATGCTTGTATCCAGGAATTGTGCCATCAGGGGAAAAAACACCAAATGGAGCCTTTTCATGAAATTACAGGAGCTGGCAAGCTCTGAGACTTGCTATTTTATTGTGAATCTTAAAATATAAAGTGGGGGGTTTTGTAATGGCCTAGTTCTCAGAACCAAATGGTATCTGCAAATGAAAATACTTTCAATAAGCAAAAGGAACAAACTTGCTATTGGTCTGTAACAGGAGGTTGGCTGGCACTCAGAAGTGTTAGTTTAAATATGTGGTAAAAAAATTCTTCACCATTGTGTGAAATGAGATTTCTGGCACATCCTGACCCCTTCATCTTGTACCATCTGCTCTACCTCTCCTCCCTCCTGAAGGCAGCTCTAACCCCACCTTCAACCTCAGTGAGGCAGAAGAGGTTTATGCTGCTGAACATTGGGCCAGTGCACTTTTTTCTTCTCCAACTCTTCCATCATCAATAGATCTCATTTTCCTAACAGTGCAGTAAAGAAAGCAAACCAATCAAATGCAAGCCATTCACATCTGGACAGAAAGAGTGCTGGAAAATTAAGGAAAAAAAAAAAAAAAAAAGAATACATGTTGGGTTTTTTTAAACAGAGGCAAAAAATAAAAGTCCGTCAGAAAACAGGAAAACCATTGAGAATTTCCACAGCTTCAGAATCTGAAAATTTCAAAGCAGCCAAAGGGCAAAAGGGAAATAGTTTGGGGAGTATGTCTGCAGATTCATTACACCTCATTTAAGCTACTAAGGCAGCCTCAGGTGGGTTTAGAAAAGGGAGATGCACCTCGGAGTTAAAAGCTGTTAAGAGCAAAATGCAGTTCTGCATTAGGATTAGATCCATGCAGCATTCCCATCTCAGCAGAACCTGGAGGCAAAACAGTGGCAGGCAATAGAAGCAAGTGGAGAAGGAAGAGCAATAAATGAGCAAGAGCTTTATGCCATGTTGCTGGAGTGCTGCTCTCAGTCTCTGGCTGCCTCACCATTTATTTGGCAGATCTCAACTAGGAAGAGACTTTTCTAGAATTCCAAGTATGTTTTACCTTTCCCTCAAATTAAAATTTTAAAGCCCATGCCAAAAAGCAAACCATTTATATTGCAATATTTTCATTTTATTCTCTCTACATTGGGAGTAGAGGCTTTTAAAGCAATATCAGAGACATTACAATGATATAAGGAAAATCATGGGCTTTGCTGTAGAAAAATGAAGTCAATTAAGCACCTGAAAAATGACCTGAATGCTGAGATACTGAAGAAATGAATGGAACAGAGTAAAAATCAAGTTGCTTTAGAATACCATGATGAGGTACATTTGGAAAATCAACAAATTAAAGCCATTTCTATTAACATCAATGACTTACTTTCACAGGAATTACTCAGACCAGTGGTTTATCCCCATTCCCCAAGACTGATCAGTATCTAACTTATCTAGAGGGCACCATGGAAAATCTCACTTAGATGGCAGATGTGCAAGAAGGGAAGTGGGGCTGGGAATGGAGGAGCCAGTACTGGAATTGCTGTCATTGTGAGAGAAGGCAGAGCAGGGTCAGGCCACAGTGAGCAATGAAGGGTCTGGGACATCTGAATAAAGAGTGTATTCCAGTGATACTGTGGGGGAAACAGTAAAGCACTTCTCAGCCACAACCAGCTTTCCTGTCACTTCTGGTTGTGTAGCAAAGTGTTAACAAGCCTGTACTCCGCACAGCTCTGTGTGGCCTGGGACCGACCTGACCATTTTCCATCACAAAAACTAATTTACTCAGGCTATTCTCCAAAAAGCCTTGAAGCAGCTTGTTCCCTTCATCTCACCCACTTCCCTGTGTTCAGCAGCTCCCCAAAGCCCCTGGTTTAACAACAGCAAGAAACAGTTCAGGTCATTGTTCATTTTGTACCATTTCTTTCAGTATTGTTGGCAAAATAGCTCTGATGATAATATTACTGATTGCAACCAAATGCAATGAATTCACTACAGATTTCATTTCATAAATAACTATTTTGCTCTTGCATTCTTAGATGCTTTCAGAAGTAATAAATCAATTAATAAACACAGCAAGTGTCTTCTTTTTCAGTGCTGACAAGGTACAAATTTTGTTAATTGTAGATGTCAAAGTCTGTCATTAAACTAGTAGGCATACTCTGCATAATAAATACCAAACAATCACCCTTAATTCTAATTTAATTTCTGCACTACGACACTGCATTTACATTTGGAAAAAAAAAAGAAGTTGAAAATCATGCCTGCTGTGACTAGTTATCCTGAAAGGAATGAGAGGGGAAAAAAGCAACTCGTTACAAGACTGTTTAAATTTCATTATTTATGTTTTAGTAATTCTACTTTTTTCTAAATGAAATTGTGTTTCTCTCTGGAATGTTCTGATTGGAAATCACAGAACATATAAATTGATCACAAAATTGTTAAGAAATTAGAAAATATTGTTAAGAACAGCAATAAACAGGCAATTTAATTAGAATGCCTGCATAACTATGAAACAACTGTGTGCTTTATTCTGTCTGGAAATGTTGATTTGTAAACACTGGGGCAAGTAATATGGTTCTAGAAGGACATTTGTGTCTCATAGCATAGAAGATACTTACATCATAGCAACATAATTTTTTTTTTTTTTTTTTTTTATCAGAGGTAGAAAAACTGTAACCTAAGCACTGGAAAATAGAGGGGAAAATAAGCAGACTTTGCCTTTTTAAATGTAAGCCCAGAAGACTTGAAAAAGCCCATGCTGGGAGGAAAGTGCAAAATGGCACCAATTGTATTATACTGAAATACTCACATTTGAGCCCCTTGTTCCATGCATCAGTTTCTAGATATGTTTCAAAAAGTATTTTCATGTTCTCAAAGAGCTGAGGTTGAATTTGGCTTTTAAACTTATTCCCCTATACTGAAGAAAATTTTTCTTTATTAAAGACTTCCAAAAAACACCTCAAAAAATTTGACACTCATCTGCAGAATGTTTACCTTCCCAGCACGAAGTAATATTGGCAGAAATCTGATCTGATGCTTTTGTTTCTGAAACACTCAATGGCATAACTCAAATGCAACCAAGAGAAACATAGAAAATTAATTTGTTCATCACAAATATTTTATGATCATCTGAATTTTGTGCCACTTTACAGGTCATGTACTTTTCAGAACTGAACAAATTAAATATGTCAGATATGTTCAAAAACATTGTTTAAAATTTAACTAGCCCAGAATTAATTCAGGAAAGTAAGGAAATAATTTTTTTCATTTAGAAGTCATAATAATAAGTATGTTTGGGGAAAAAAATCCTGTAACTTCAAATAGTTTTGTAGTTTTGGAAGTTGTTCCTTGTCAGTAACTTCCTTCAAAATTTCTGCTGTGCTTCTCATGAGATTACAAAAGGAGTCTGGATTGGTGGGGTTTTAGGACAAAAGGAAGATTAATGTACATAGCACTGTCTTGCACTTCTAAATGATAACTTTAGTAATAAGATTTATTTTTAAGTTACTTTTCCAAATTGGCTCGTTCCCTAATTTCACTGACTGAAAAACTATGGAAAGCGAGGGAAGAACACTTCTTTTTCCTCCTTCCAAGTTATTTTTATTTCAGCATTTCTTTCGTTTGTTTTCTATAACAAGATAATTCTCCAAAGGAAACTTCTAAGGAGATAGCAACCTTTTTTGGTCATTTGCAGGATTGAATCGCTGAAGGAAATCCTAGGTTACAGCTACAGCTCCTCTCACTGCTCAGACCAAGTCTGATTTCCAGTATCTGCTGATAAAGCAGTGACTTCCGAGAAGAGACCACTGCTTAGCACTATAGTGTTGGTCATCTCACAGATCCTCAAAGTGCTGATTGAGCTTTCAATTTAATTAATGGTTACATTAAAGTAATAATGAATGGAGGCAGAGCATCTATACTCGTAAGTTCTTCAGTGTGTGCTCTTCAACATAAGTTGTTCAAAAAGGATAATGCTGCCCAAAGCAAAATGGTGTGGAATCACAAATGGAGGTCACTGCAATGTGTCAAAAGCACATCACAGTGCCAAACTTTAAATACAGGTAACTGTATTCACAAAGACTAAGATCAGCAGCAGCAAGGAAGCAAATATTTTATGTACATTAACCATCTCACATGTTTTGTCACCGTGCTATGGAAACTGAGGTTCACATCTTCAGTATAACTTCAGTTCTCTGCAAATACAACTCTAGTATAGAGCTGTGATATTCCCACTTCAGCCTTCATATATACAAAATGAGTTACATTGGCTGCCATCATGATGTTAAAAATGGAAAAGGGAGAGAACTGCCCAACCATCTATTCCATTTCTGAGCCAAGGAAACATTTTTGTTTGCTTAGTTTGGGTTTTTTTTTTTACAGTATATACTTCAATGATCTGCCAAGAATAGATGCGCAAAGTGATTTACATTTCTTTTGTCATATTTTTAATGAACTAATTAATTCTAGCAGTAATGACCTAGATAGTGCTTGAAATTCTTCTTGCTACAGGAAATAATTTGCATAAAATAATAAAACAAGAGAATTTTTTTTCTTGTTGGACCTGTGCTGAAATGGCCCACAGAAAATCTTATCATCTAGCATGTTGCAGAGGAACATCTCTGCATCTAGGAAATAATTCAGACCCCACAAAGTAACAAGCAAAAGTGCTTGCCACTATTGCTATTTGTGAAAAAGCAAACTAGGAGAGACCCAATAGTTGCAATCTGCTGGCTTTGAACTACCCACTCGTTGCTATTCACACAATTACCAGCCAATATGTGCATTTCTATTTCTCATTTCTTCTTGGAACTAATCTCTGGGCTGAATCATAACCACATGAAACATGACTTGTCCAAGGCAGCAGCATTTCAAAATTTAGTGTGCGCATCAAATGTGGCTTGCTTATTTTGATCACATTGCTTTTACTGAACACTCTGAATTACTACAAAAAACACCCCACCCTCTCTGCTGTTCCTGTAGTCAGTGAACTCTCTGAAAATCACCTCATTATGAAAAAAAAGTAGAGAGGGTTTGGTTAAAAGGCACTTTTTGGGAAGCCTGTCAGCCTTCCTCAGCTATAACAAAACTGATCTGATTCCCTACATTCACTTCACAGGCAAAATGAGCCACTTAGTCTCAACCACGTGATGAAGATGATACTGGTCATGAAGGTTTCAGGCAATAGTGAAAATGCTTTTTAACTGAAAAATCAATCCCAGCATCTTAAAAGAAATGAAATCCAAATGTTCCAGAAAGATAAAAGAACTGAAAGAAATTCTTATGAAATATAAAGCAAGGTCCCCTCTTTGACACACCTACACACACATCTCACCCAGACACTTCCATCTCCTACTGAGACATAGGAAACCAGTGGCTGAAGGTCAGGCAGGCATAATCCAAAACCAGATTACAATATCCCTCTGTGTTCTCACCCTTGTAAAGATGCCAGACACTACTCTAGAGTATTACTAGGCCTACAGCTGTACTACCCATGTTTTGGGTTTAAAAACAAGAAGTAAATTAATAAAAACATAAATCTGAAAACAACAGTGGGCTCCAAAATCATATCCTGCTGGCACACAGATTATTTGTTTTTAATTTCCACCCAGTGAGCTGAAAGCACTACACTCTTCCAGAATTTCTTACATGCACATCCAGCATTCAGCAGCTCACTCCTCTGAGTGACTTTGCATTGCCATCTCTTGTTTTTCAAAATGCCTCTGCTGTGTGAAAAATAAATAGCTTCCCTCCTCCACAGCACTATTCACTGAACATTGTGGTGTTAAATAAACATTAATATAAGACTAGACTCACACTGTTTTATTACGAGTAAGTGGTACCTTACTCTGCAAATATTTCCATTCTCTTTAACAGAGCAAGGTATTCCTCTGCAGAAGTAAAGGAGGCAGAGCCTGGCTCAGCCCAGCAGCACCATTTACTCCTCTTCCCCCCAGCTCAGTTTGGCCCACTGGTGCAAACACAGAAGCCTGCTGCCTGTTGGGAGGGCAGCAGGGAAAGGCAGCCCTGCAGGACACCACACTTGGCTCAGAGCACGATGACACCCAAGAACATCAAACCCTTCCATCACACCACAGCACTGTGCAGAACCCGCCTGTGCCTCCCTCTCAGAGAAGTGCATGTGAGCAAGGCCAGGGGACAGCAGGCTGGGCCAGAGACTCCCAAATTCAGCTGGCATCTAAGCTGGACCCACTTAACACTCGGGCACAGAACAGTGTGGCACGAACATGCACATTTATGCACCTTTTTTCTCTCTTGGGTTACAAGAAAAGAAATCTAACTCTTCTGCTTTTTGAGAAGGGAACAAAATACAATGCAGTCATCCAGGCTTATAGGCACTTACCCACCAAACAAATTCACCTTGCTGCATATTTTCAGTTTGTAAAATATTCCCCTTGCTTCAAAGACTCATCTACTCTCTCCAGTTTTACTTTGTGGTACTGAGAATAAAACACCAAACATTACGCTACTCTGTGCCATTTCTCCTGAGTAAAAAAACTTGAAAGCTGCAGCTTCTATTGCTCTTATTTTCTGCTGTTTGATTTTTGTGTTCTTTCTGAACTCCTTTTTCACTATTTGTATTTTATTGCGTACTGTATTGAAAGACCATGTTTTTGAAAGAAACTGTTTAAAGGTATTTAATCATTTGCCACATTCCATCTATATAATTCGTATACTGAATTTCTATCGAGCTTCCTTCAGTTTGTCTTCCTACATTGTTCTAGTAGCAACAACATGCCAGCAACTAAAAGTAATACTTAGGTTCATGCTATACACAAGTTACATTTTTAAAAAAAGGACACAATTAAGATTAAGTTTCAAAAGCCCACAATTTTCATACCTGTATCCCCCATTTAGTGCTATTTTCAGATTTTCTTCCCAGTTTTATTACCTTAACTTCTCTAGAAGCTGCTAGCCATATCTTTTTCTTCTTTTAAACAGGGGTCTCTGACTTGCCACTTTAAGCTCTTTTATATGCCTGTGCTGCTTTGGGCTGGGAGAGAGGTGATTTTCTTCCCAGTAAGTAGTGTGGGGCTGTGTTTTGGATTTGTGCTGAACACGGGGTTGATAACACAACATTTCCACAGTGATCTCTGCTTCTATCATTTTAGACTTCTGATTGGAGACAGGCAAAGATATGTTCCAGTTTCTCTGAAAACAAGGTCCAAAATATTCCAATCAGACAGTCAAAGATTTGGCCACCCAAAAATCAGACTCATCAGGCCATGAGTGTTCAAGCAATCTTTAGGAACACCTCTGCCTTAGTAGCTAGCAGACAATATATTCAATTGCACAGTATTTCAGATTTATTGAGAAAAATCAGCTACAACAATTAATTCTGCAGAGTAATAGAGAAGGCTTTATGATTCTGCAGATTAGCTATAAACACAGATTAAAGCTAGGTGAATATACTTGGAGTTTCTGAAGTGGACTGTTTGCATGTAAGAAGATTAAAATTGGCTTGTGTTCATATTTGTCTGGAGTTTTGTAGTATTAAAAAAATAAAACATGAAAAAAGAGAAAATAGTTAAGCTGAGGGCTCTTTGTGCTTTTATTTTAACTTTCTAGTAAGCAGTCAGACTGAAACTTTCAGAATTAAACTGATGATTAGATCACAGTCAGATGTTAAGGCAGTCAGAAGAGGTATGGCTACAAACCAGAAACAGCAAAACCAAAAACTCCTGTACCAAGATCTGCATAAAGGCTGCAGGGAGACCAACTCCTTCACCTGTGCATCCTGGATTTTGGCTAGAAGATGGTGTCCCACAGCTCGGCTGGAGCCAGCCAGTGCTGCAGTTTGACCTGGCTCTCCCTGTGGAACAGGTGGAGGTCTGACAGCTGAAAGGCTGCAAGGCAGCACAAGGACTGAGAGACACAATTCAGTTCTTCAAAAGAGGAAAGAAAACCCCTGTTATCTGCTATGTGCACTCAAAAAATTCTGTTTTATCATGGAAGTAAGCTCCTGAAAACATCCTCAAAAGATGTACTTTGAGGCAAGAAAAATGCTTCATTTTCTTTTCAAGGTTTTTTCCCCTAATTATATTGCTTTGTGTTTTAATGTGTTTTGTGGTTTAATTTAACCATTATGAAACGAACAGCTGACTTTGAAAATGTGAAAACAATTTTACATCGTAATTTTTTCTCATCACGCTTTATTAGTCAAATTCAGCATGAAGCTGTGAATGACAAGTAGTCTCACACCTACCTTGGGGGCGGGGGAGAGGAAGGGAAGAGAAAGAAGAAGAAGAAGGAAAGCATGAAGGTCTCTACAGAGAGCTATAAAATCATTAGGGTCACATTAGAGGACGAGGGAATGTTGCTAACCCTCTCTTCTGATGAAAAATTAAGTGGTATACAATGGTATTAGCAGGTTCAAAACAAGAGAGGCAGCTTTTCTCACACAGCTGACTACTAACCTTTAGATCTCCTTGCCATGGACCTTATGAATTTAAAGTCTTAGTTTTAAGAGGACTCAAAATGTACCAGGACAAAGTCAGAGAAGAAAAACACACAAAAGATTACTAAATACAAACAAACTGCTTTTGATCCTCTCTCCTAACTGGTTGGGTTCCAGGAGATCATTCCAAACAGCACAGTGACATTTTCCTCCTGTACTTGTGCTGACCCCTAGGCAGTACCACTGGACACTGTCTCACGCCAGACACCCAGTTAGATGGACCTCTGAGAGGAGCAATCTCTCTGTGCTTGCACCAATGCTCCTAAGCAGGATGAGTAAATATTTATGGTAAGACACCAACACAGCCTGAGCCCCATAACTTGTGTGTTACTATCCTGGACCATGCTTGTTTTCCTGCATTTTACATAGCTGAGAGAAAAGCAGAAATTCCACTGTCTTTGCAAAACTGCATCCCCCCCAGATGAAGGTTTAGAAACCACAGCATGCAAATACATTCTCAAAAGATGTGCTGGTAAAAATGCAAGCACAAGCACTCTCATTTATCAGGACAAACTGAACGACTGCATGCACAGTTCTGGAGCAGGAATGCACCAAAGCCATGCATGGTAGTGCTTGCAGACAGGACTGCAAAGTAACCATGGAGCTGCCTCCACCACCAAGTGTGGTTTACAGCATTGTACATCAGCTTTTCACCTGGCCAAGGTTTGTATATCTTTAGATGTTTTAGGGCAAACAGTTATTTGCACTTGCTGTGTTCAGTCACCATTACTCTGCATAACTGACAACTGGCAAGATACTTTGGACTTAGTAACAAACTATATTTCCTAAGAACATGATGCAAGCTTTTACTAAGGTAGGTAACATACCCACAGACATCAGTTTCAGCAACAGTGTAAATTAAAAATTCCAAATAGTCACAAAAAGTCAGGGATTTATGCTTAACAGACTATCTTGACATGCAAAATGGCTTCTATTATATTGCTTTGTAATCTTGAAATTCTAATACAACACAAATCCTAGACAAGAGCTGGAAGTGGGGAGCCTATGTCCCTGCAAACTCTTTGGACTTTACTCCAAACTTATTCCTTCTGTGCAGAAGCAGAAGCCAGAAAGAGATGTGATTTATTTCTACCACTTTACAGATCTATTAATTCTTACTAAGCAAACACGTTACTGAAAAGCTACGTGCAGCCTGCTAACCTTTGTCAAAAGCCTTCCTTACTTCAGTGCTTATAGGCAGGGCACTGCCATCGTGGAAAGATCTGAGAGAAAAGCAGAGATGCGTGCAAGAGGCACAAGATTTATATGAGCGATTGTTTTGCACTACAAAAAAAGAGGCTCAGCATATCAATGGCAGATTACATGAGCATCCCATTGTGATTTTTGATAGAATCAGGAATACTTAGAATTCAATCAGACATCTTTACTGTAATGCGATAGAAGAACGCAACAAAGGTGCAGAATTCTCCGCTATTCAGGCTGATGCACAAGGCTGGAAAGAAAATCAACATTTCTATTTTTGGTGTCTGTGACGCTGAGTACATGAGGTGCATGTAAGCCTAACAAGTACCATTTACTGATTGAAAACATTTAAGCAGGCATGCTGACAAACTCTTCACTGTAGCTCTGTAGAGACAATGCCATGAAGATCGAGCCTGAGAAAGAAAAGCTGGAACTGAGAGAAGAATCAGCAAGGTACAAGGGATTTCAGCACATTCCCATGGGCTGTATCTGAGCCTGCTATCATAGATGCTGCTGAAGGCACTTTCACACCCCAGAGAAGGGCAGTGAGTGGAAGCTCAACATGAGGAAAACCCATCCAGCCCTTATTCTGCTCCTGAGGGGCCCTATGGGAAACAGCTGGGTACAGCACCAACCAGACTGTCCTTGGAGGTTCTCAGGTTGGACACTCCTCCTCTAGGCAATCCACTTTCAATCTCACAGCAAGATTTTTTTTTTTAAGTATTTTAATTTAGTGGCTGCACTGGAGACAGCAAAACCATGTTTCTTGGAGCTCTTTTAGAGAGACACAGCTCTGCCTCACTGTCTGAGCTGTACCCAAAAGCTGGCAGGAGACTCTAGTTCCAGCCAGCTCATAGAGAAACCTCTAAAGGACACGGTGCCCCACTACATCTTGAGGCCAAAGTCAAACTGCCACAACAGCACAAGGCGCAAGTGAAATTAAATTGCAGTCCCTCACTCTCTGAAACTTTACCGTCAGATAAATGACATCACCACAAATTAGTCACTGTGAATGTATATAATTAAGTCAAGGTCAATTGTCTCTACATTGGGTTGTCCAGCTAAGCATAGGATTGTGATTAAAGTAAGACTCAGAGATTTCTATAATCCAGTATTTCAAATGGCAGTTTTTAGTGATGCGTCATTAAAAGACACACTAATGCTGTGCAAAAATGGCTACAAATGCAGGGCTACTTTGCAGGTTTCTAGTCTAAGAGACATTATGACTTTGTAGAAGTGCCACTTGACCTACAGGCTCTTTTTCAGAAAAGTCACCTCAGAAAGTGCCTAAGGACCTGGAATGGGAATGTGGCCATCTGGGTTTAGCACTTGGGTCTGTCAGAGATTCCCTGTGTGAACCTCGGCAGGTCATTTAATGACAAGGGAGGAACAATAGGAAATATGTAGAGCAAAACTATTAATAAGGTTAAGTGACTTTTATAAGCAACTGGACCCTGACAGGCTTAGGAAATCCCTCAAGGTACTGAACTCTTTTGTAACTTCCAGCTCTTCAGAAAGAGAGATTAATTCCCCATCACTGCAACAGGAATCATGCATCCTCTGCCTTAACCAGCTGTGACTGGTGTTTAAAACCAGGACACCAGTTTTGCTTCAGAGCAGTATCTCTGACATGCTGACTGCAATAGGCAGGTCTGAGGATCTCAATTTGCTAAGGACATTTTACCATTACTGACCTGAAATCATGAAATACCACCATCACAACCACTGTCCACAGCCCTCAGTGAAGGCACAGGTCGGCAGGAACTTCTCAGCACCCTGTAGTAACACACATCACTGCCCAAACCCAACTTTTAAAAATGAAATCTGGAGTCAGAATAGTGCCAGACAAGTAAAACAGCCATCACTGGCATGTTTTGTGTTCTAGGACAGATCTCTCCAAGTCGAAAAACAAAATAAGTCTGTGGTGGTTGGCATAGCAAAGTCAATTCATCTGCTCAGGAGTAGACTGTGAGTGACATTACTTTGACCATCTCAGCTGTCTGACAGATATTCTATCCTTTCCTCTCTGATGCTGAGCTTGTTAACTCATCTCAGTTCATTCTTAATTAGACTACAGACTGACACAATTTCTAATTATTGTGGACCACGAATGCAAATCCTCAGTACCATGATCTTTTGTGATAAAACTTCTCACTGAATTCTCAAGGAATGTAAAACCTTGCTCAGCTTTCCATTTTCTCCTCAGCTCCGTAACTTCCAGGGGTATGTTAAAAGTATTTCAGTTCCAGGGGAAAATGCTCATAAAGTCTTGTGTTCATTGGTATGGAATTACATTGTACTGTAAAGGCAAACTCAACTCTCTCCCAAGGGAGAAGAGAGGGAGGTGGCATGTTCAGCACATTGCCAGATGGCCTGGAGACAGACCCTGCACTAAAACCATAATGCAAGAAGCTGCCCAGAACCTGAGAAAAGAAGAGACACAGGAAAGGCAGCATAATCCACAGCTCACTGCAAGACTCCACAGAGCTGGCAGACCACAGAGTAAGAGATAGCAAATCTTTTTTTCCCTAGGGAAAATTACTGCAACAGTTGAACCTATCAGGTTGTTGCTGCCAAAAAGGGGGAAACCTCACTAACCTGCTTTCCACTCCAGCAGCTTCCTCACCCCTGCTTCCCAGCCACCTCTTGTCCCTTGCTGATACCTAATGGTGGCTCATGAGACTGGAATTCCCATGAGCCATCCTCTCTCCTTCTGCCACATCAGTGAACTGAATGTGGCTGCAGACAGTGTCCGAAGAGTGTCAGACACAAAAGAAGTGACAGAGGTTTGCACCAGAAACAGGGAGGAGGAGACAGCAGGGATTCCTTGCTCAGCCACTGAGATCTACCAGATTCAATCAAGTCACTTCATGCAATTTTAAATTATTTGGAACTACTCAAGCTTTTAGAATATAAATTGTCTTTCAGAAAAAAAAAAGAACCTGAGAAGGCCTCTGTGTAACTTTTTGCATTTGGTGGTATGTTCCAGAATCACTCAGAAGAGAATGCATTTTCAGAAGATTACAGCACTGCTGGAGTGCAGAAAAACTATCCCTCTGAAAAAGAATACAGAAAATCTCCCTACAGTCATGAGATGTAATTCATTCATCATTGTTCAGTGGAGATGCAAAGCTGTTTTTATTGTGAATTACTAAGATCTTTATTTCTATATATGCAGAAAAACTCCATTTTTCCCAATACTCAGAAAAACTCCTCAGGTATAAGATTTCATAGAAGGAATTGCATGAATGGCTCCTTACCTTTCCCAGAAAAGTGGATTGCCTAACAGGGCAATAAGAATGATAATGGGTCTTAAGCACTGAAGAAATGATCACAGCTAATGAAGAAGAACTGTTCTAGGAGAGGAAGGCAATTCCGAGGAGGCTTCAAAGTGACTTCCTGCAGTTCCCAATACTATTAAAGGATGATAGAAAAGAAACTTGAGTAAAGATAAGACAGATGAAACAAAGAGGGTGAAGATGAAAGAGCTACTAGGAATGGAAAGGACAGGAGCTATAAGCAAAGAGAAAAGTGATTTTTCTAGCTTTCTTAATGCACAAAGCACCGGGACATGTATTGAAAGAAGACGACGTTTAAAAGAAGTCGTTCCAAGAGACACCAGCACTGCTGTGCTTGCACAAGAGCCAAACTCCTCAGGAGATGGGATCAGCACCAGGAAGAAGGTGGAGGAAGCACCCTGAGGCTTTCCCCTGCCCTGCTCGGCCAGTAGGTGTCACAGCAGTCAATGCTATCGGTGCACAGCGACTCCAGGCCACAGAGGTGTCTAGTTTGGAGAACGCTAAATTACTGTGCTTAAAATAAATCGGCTTTAATTAAAATCAAAGGGGGAAAAAAAGAAGTCATTAGTCGTTTCTATGACTTTCTATCAGATATTTCAAGTATCCTTAAAGAGTTTGGAAAGAACGCAAACAGATTGCCAAACATGTCAGCAAATACCACAGCTCTTACACCTGCACTTAGGGCTTTAGGGAGGCATTAAACACTCCATGCTGGCACAGCTTGAAAGAACAGAGATGCCCCCTCTCCAGTTGTATTAGCCAGCCTAACCAGCACACACGGCTGAGGTTTGTTCCCACACATGCCTGGTCTGAAAACTACAGCTAGAAAACCTGAGGCTGTCACAACACAAACATAAAGCAAGAGCAGTACGAGTTGCAGAAGCAAGAGAAATTTAAATAATTTTTAAAAAATTTTTACTGCAAAGGAAAATTGAGAACAAACACATCTAGGAGAGCTTCTTGAGTTCAGCTTCTTTTTTCCTGGTGCGAATGCTCCAGCAGCAAAACTTCAGGCTGAGTGCTTTCCTATCCTTTCCCAGCACCAAGGGAAGCAGATGGGCTCTAATCATGCTCTGATATAGCACAGAGAAGAAAAGCATATGATGGCATTCCCCATCATGAGTCTGCCTTTATGCTTGCCTGTCAGCTGTGCACATATAAAGCAATCATGACTTTGTTTGGCATTTCCTCTGGAACATATGGTGATTTACTATGCAGTTTCCAGCATGTATTGACACTGTTTTGAATCGCACTTAAATCCTTCCCTACTACACACAAAAACACAAATACATGTGGTTTATGTTTAGGGTCATGACTACCTGATAGCAGAAGGGTCCTAGCAACAGCTCTAGAGCAGCTGCTGACAGCCCCCCTGTCCCCAGTGACAGGAGATTTCAGTGAGAGGAAATGGCTTTGTTTTTTGGGGGAGATCATGACAACTTGCTACAAAGCAGACAGTTTTTTACAGCCCACCTGTGCCCAGAGGACCCCCACTGCCTGGCTGAGCACACCAAGTGGTTTGTGTTTATCAGCATCCAGTGCTGCTCTATCCTTTCTGCCTAATCCCACCGAGTGGTGGGTTGCATAATGATCCAAAAATAGATCACTAAAATATGAAAATTATTAGACATACTTAATAACAATCCCTGCAGCTAAATTTTTCATAGCAGGCAACTGGCTGGCAGGTTACACAATACAGCATCCAAGATGTGAGTCAGAGCAAAAAAGAGAGAAGGTAAAAGAACATCAGTTAAAAAAAAAAAGCCCCACAGATTTAGGCAGGGCTCTCAGTTCATCACCAAAATACATCAACTGTGGCAACTGGATCTTCAAACCCTGTGCAACTTTGAAGCAAGTAACAGTTTTCTTTTCTCACCAATAGTTGAAGAGACCATCCAATAGTTAATCTTCTCATGTGAGGAAAGACACTTTTTTCTTCAGTAGCATTGATATTAAGAACATAAGTTAGATTTAACAGAGTCACTCAAATTTTGCAAAATCAAGAGAAATACCAAATAAAATGCCCTATGAAACACCAAGATTGAAATATTTTTATTGTATGTTTTTCTTAAAACAAAAAAAAGGAAATCCATTGGATTGCCACAGTGTTTGCTGATCTTTACACAGTCATATTTGGAACACCCTTGAAACACTAAAGGGAGGAAATATAGTTAGTCTTTTAGAAGACAAAAGTAACTCCAGTGAACAACTCTTTAGCCCTTCACTCCTCGGGAAAACAACCATACTGCCTACAAGATGCATCTCATCAAGAAAATGTAATTAGGTATAATTATTCCACCTTCCTTATAAGAAGCTATTACCATTTGCTGTTCTTGGTGCATAGAATCCACCTTCTTTAACACACATGTACTAAAAAGCCTGACCAAAGCAAACCAAGATACTGAATACACATTTACTTCTCCAAAGAAAAGAGATGAGAAAGAATAAACTACATAAGGCAGATGTTCAGATGTTAGTGGGTTTGCTTTGTGCTTCACCCAAAAGACACTGGGATAACACAGTGGTAAAGGCAGTGAGAGCCTTCATAAACCAGGATAGAACTAGAAAAAGAAAAGAAAATAGCAAATATTTTAGTGGTACAAGAACTGAAACTTATCAGGTGAAAATGGGTTATTTATAGCACTTTTAGAACCTGGAAAAGTGTCATGCAAGCAAAAAACCCTGCCTTTAAATGTTTAATCTTGGATTGCATTAAGCAAGCCAGATAAGAAGCACTCATGATTGCTCAAGGCACTTGGGTGAGTGGCTCGCTCACCCTTCTGCAAAAAGCTGCTGACTGCTGGCTTCCAGCTCTGAGAAGACTTAGTAAGGCCCAAGAGTGACCTGAACAAGAGTGCTTCACAGTATCACACTCAGTCATCAAAACCTTGGTTTCAACAAAGGCCTTATCAAAACAGGTTTATCAGCTAAAATTAGGCTACTGTTGTTTTCCAAAGCCCCTGCTCCAGCCTCACCTAATGCTACATGCATGCAGATCCCCACCTAAAGGGGTAAGGAAAAGCTTTGGTGCTCTGCATTCAGTTATATGCTTTAAATCACAAGCTTAGTAGAGCCCTGTAACTCAGTCCCTCACAATGTAACTCACGCCAGGCTGTAGAGGGGAGATCTTCTCTGGAAAGCACAGGTTTCAAGGGAAATCAAATGGGAGCTCCTGCCTGGGTGGCAGCACTAGAATCATAATCAAGGAAATAAAAGGAGCTTGATGGCACCCTAACAAGCATGAGTCAATGTATTTCATGCTTGTCTGCCATCAGGAAAGGCAGAGACACTTTACCAGTGCCCAATAAAGAGAGCAGTTTAATTTCCAGTGTCTAGCAAGCAGCTTGTTCCAAATCTGTTGTTTGCTTCATTGGAGTATAAAACAAAATCAAAATTAAATCATTTGTCTGTTTCTCTAAATCACTTAGGATGTCTAAAGGCAATTGAAGCTTTTTAATAGGAAACAAAGAATATTTATATTGCAAAGCAATCTTAAACAATTAATACTATGCTATTAAAGTGTTACTCTTTTTCTGCATTTAATGCAAGTTGCCGTATCAATACCCTAAAAAGAATAAAATGGGAAGCTTCCTAATGCAATCATGATTAGTATGTCCTAAGATAAGCATGTAGGAACTAAAGAGTCATGGATCCAGGAATAGCCAAATAATGACTAACATTAGCTTCCTTTACATTACAAATTTGTTTATCTTATCATTATCATTATTATCATTGCATCTTCACACCCTACTCCTATCTGCTCAGTCTTGCCTTACTGACCATGCAGAATTCATATTCATCATTTACAAAATAAAGACTAGAAACTTCTGGTTAAAGAAGCATCAGGAATTTCTTCAGAAGTGTTCACCACTGGTATCAGTTCCATTTTAGGAGGCTCCCAGCCATAAGAACTATTCCTATTTGTTTGTTTGTTGTAAAGCTCCATGAACCATAAAATACCCTGCACTGAACTGTGCTAGATTTCAAAGCAAGAGTTTTTGCTTTGAGCAGTTTGTGCTAGAAACCTCCAAATAGCTCAGAAGAACAGTAATCCTTTGTAAAAATCTTATTTTCTTCCAGATCAACTATCTTTGATGCTTCTATGGTAAAATTACCAAGGTTCACTGTCAAGCTGCCCTTTCAGAACGCTCCTGAGTACTGCATATGCCAGACGGCCTCAGGCTGGAGCAGGAATGTTGTCTTCTCTGCTGCTGCCCAGCCTGGTGTCTCCAGCAGGCTCTACCTGACCTTGACTGCCTCCCTGAGAGGACCTGCTGCCACAGACACCATCCCTTGGCAGCTGAGGCAGTCTAGTCTCTATTGACACACTGGTAATCCACACCACTCCCACAACACAAAGCAGCCCTATGGAAGGGACTCTGCCTAGCTCTGCTACCTCCCAGCACCTCTTCAGGCAAGGTGAGGGAAATGGAGAAAGAAATCAGAAGCAGGAGCGATCCAGATCTCTGAGAGGTCAGCCCTCCTTACCTCACTCCCTGGGCTCATCAAGGACTGTACGTGAAAAGCCAGCCACCACTGATCTCTAGCTGCTTGTTCCAGCAGACCTGTTTGCTCACGTGGAGCAGAACCACCCTTCTCCCTGCTTCCTCAGGCTGTTTGCTCCAGCACTGTCTCCTGAGAAGGTGCTCTCACAACTCAGAATATGACAAGGGCTCACAGAGTGTGAGACGTCCCGCCTGTCTGAAGGGACACGGCTGGCCCGGGTCACCTTCAAAGGCTGCTCAGAAGGCATGGGGCTCAGCTGCTGGTGGGCAGAGCACAGCAAATCCCACATGCAGAGTAAATCTCAAAGGAAAACATGACCTGGCATTGTTCTCAGGCAGGGGTAGGCAGTGTGCATGGTGTGATGAGCCAATCTCATATCCCAAGCACACACAGTTGCTAAGTGAGTCTGGGGAGTCTGAGCAACCCAGAGTTGGCACTCACCCAGCAACCATGGAGCAGCAGCTTGATCACATGTTATTCTTCTAAGGTGGGAGGGCTGCAGGATGCAAGTGTTATGTCTATTCTGGTCCTTAAAGCAGCTATGTTGCTCATGTTCACACAGGAGAAGCAGGAGCATCAGGATCAATCTTTCACCATTTGGGTACCAAGTGGAAATACCAATTAAGATTGCTTGTGATGATCACCATGGCAGAGGCCCAGCTGCATGACCTGTCCAGTGGGAGACGTGGGCTTCATATCCATGTCACACAGCCTTTGAAGCAGCATTTTTTACAAGTGTGGTAAATCACTGGACTGGGCTGCCCAGTGAGGTGGTAGATGCCCCATTGCTGGAAACATCCAAGGTTAATTGAATGGGACTCTGAACAACCTGATCTAGTTGAAGAGGTTCCTGCTCACTGCAGTGCAGTCAGACTAGGTGACCTTTAAGGGTCCCTCTCAACACTCCCTATTTTGTGATTCTATACTGAGTCTCTGGCTTAAGGAAGTGTTTTGGTGGCCATAAGACATGATGTGGTGGGTACTGCTGTGGTCTCACCTCAGCCTTTCCAGAAGGCACTGTGTTGTTAGGTTAAGCCTGAGGTACTCAAGCAACTTCGGATACAAACAGCTGAAAAAGGACCTCAAGTGCAGTAATGTCACCAGACTTCATCTTCTTCTGCTGGCTGCTTCAGTAATACTCCTTGGGGATCATGTGAGTGTAGATGTTGCTGTTGTGTAGATTACAGCTTCTGTTGTCAGGAAGGAATGGCAGGCAGGCTGTCAAATGGTGCAGTCTGAAGGTTTTCTTTGGGGCCAGCTAGAGGAAAAGCTGGTGAGGCAATTTAAGGTTGCCCTTTACTGTTTTTATTGTGCCCACCTGGTGTAGTAAAACTCCGAAATACTGAGCTGTCTCTATCCCCAGTCACCAACTGCTGTCCTACAGCCTTGTGGATCACAGAGCATCAGCTGCTCCATTCATCCAGATTTTTTCACCCACCTCCATGGAGTGATACCAGATGCTCCGCTACTCTCCTGCCTCTTTCTCTATTTAACTTGCTTCTCTTACTGAGAGGCTCTCTTGGTACACACAGCATTTAACAAGGGGAAGAGGAGCAAGCCTATGTTTCAAGCACCATTTTTCTGCCTCTCCTGTTGTCCTTGTTTATGCTCACTCAATGGCTTCCTTTAGCACACTTGTATGTACTATTAAATACTCACAGGCTGGGTTTTGTTTCAAAGCAGACACAAGGTCCTTTGCAAGACTACAGCACAAAACTGAGTCTGCTCTTCCACTACACAAAGCATAATTCAACATACTATGCCACATGCTGCAGACCTTCAAAGGTCTTCTACACAGAGTAGAACATAAGACTAGGAAATCCTGGTACCATTCCTCATTGTCACTGAGGATCACTGTACAAGACAGCAAGTCACTCAAGTCTCTACATTTCTGTTTCCCTTCACATAAGGACAATAAATCATTGAATATCTTATAAAAAAGAAATAAAGGAATATAGTCCCATATGAGCCCTTTGGATTAAGTACTCCATTTGTATACCTTAAAATGTCCAGTAAAGAAATTCCAACATGTAATAAAATGACAATATTATCAAAGGTAATTTGGTAGAGGCCTTATAATTCTTTTCTGAACAGCTCTCTGAAGAGCATGATGGGGTTTGGAAAACCTTACTGATTGGAATATGTGGTGAAACAAGCAATATGCAATATTTAATGAGAGATTCTCAGAGAGGATACCAAGAAACACCCCCCCAGTATTTTTGCCCTCACATCGCTAATAAATATGCTACATATAAAAATAACAAAGCAATTGAAAATTTAGACAAACTTTTATAACTTTTGAGAATATACTGCAAACCAGAAGCCAAAAGTTGTCCAGACTCTCTTCATGGCTGCATCTGTATTACAGAATAGTTGTATTATGAATGCTGAAGGTAATTTATGAACTATTTTGATTGTGAAACATAAATGACTGTTTTCAAGGTTACTGAAAAAGACTACTGTAATGCTTTTATGTTATAGGATATTACTGATCCCAAATGACATCCCAAATAAAAGCTTTTCATTATTACTTCTTCCATTCCCAAATAAAAGCTTTTCATTATTACTTCTTCCATTCACTTCCAGAAATTTGTCATTGGACTAATGTGAACCTCCTCTTTCAGAAATGGTACAGATAATTACTGAGAACATGTAAACCACTGAAACTTTTACTCCTACAAGACTTGCTGCTTGAGCAATTTGAAAAATGCAGGTAAGGAAAACTAAAGGTTAATATTTCTAGACTACAGCAAATTTCTAATGGCAAAGTCAATACCCATTTGTTAGAGCTAACACTATTTTCTTCCTCTGTTATTGCTTTGCAACTTAGCATGACCAAAGGTTACACCATCCTCAAATTTCCACTCAAGCCAACCATCTGATCAAGTATGTGATGGAAGTCAACAGTAATTTTGTTTTCATTAATCAAGATAATAACTGGCCATAAATAACATCTTTGCAGTTACTGTGAAGCAACAGTGAAACCTTAAAAAACAACAAATTGCACATTCACCTACTTAGAGGAAGACTGCAAGGTGCCTCACTTCTGCAGCTCTAGATACAAACTACGCTGGAATCTACATGACATTTAAATTTTATACAAAATCCAGACATCAGTCTTGAAAACGGGAGACACAGATGTCTCTATTCCAGTCAACCTGAGTATACCATTAGTTCTTTTAAAAGTATTTTCTCTGGGTTTGGTTTTTGGTGGTTTGTTGGGTTTTTTTAAGAAACAAGGTAAAAAGGTTCCAAAAAGGGAACATAACTCTGTATTTTCACATAAAGACAGTGCTTACAAAAGTAAATCATCCAATGTATTACAAAATGATTGTGGCAGAAATTTTCTTGGATTCTCTGATCTCAGCTGCATAAATGAATACTGAAAAAAATTTCTTGTGTAGTATATTTATTGCAGAGCATATGGGAGAAATGACCAACCATGAAGTATGTCAGAATGATGGAAGCACATCCTCTGAAATTTTAAGATGGAGGCACAGTACCTTGAGATGAATTGCAAGGCAAAGCCAGGCTGGGGAATGCTAGGGAAATGGTGTAGATGTGGTTTGTCAAAGTCACAAAGACTTGGAACAGTGCATGTGTGGAGTGTTTTCTTTCCATGTTTGTCACCAGGAGATGGTGACAAAAAGAAGAATCACAAAGGTGTATGGTAGTAAAAGCACAAAGTATTGAAGTCCAAACACTTCTTTAATTGGGTATTGGGTTTTCACATTCATAATGCTGTAGTAATTAAAAATGGATTTAGGAGACTTAGCTCCCGATAACAATCTGGTGAAAACATTTTGCAGTCTCACAGCTGCACAGAGAGACAATGGATTTGGACCTGTGGTTAATTAAGGTCCCTCCATGTCCCGCTGCATGGCTGGTTTTGGATAGTGAAATTCCCACTCCACGTCCTATTAGGACAGCATTTTGGGACACTGAGTGTACTCAGAGAAGCCTACTACTGTATGCTCCTGCTTCAGCTGATGAAGGCATTACTGAACACTCTCTCTACATATATATATATATGTATGTGTCTTTATGTTTTTATATGTACATATATATAACACACAAGATGCTGAAGTTCATGCCCCATTCTGTAATGTAAAGAGCAAAAGAGAAAGTTAATGGGAACAACCAAAAAAAAGCCATTAAAAGAGGGACATTATTAATATTTTCAAGTGGAGCTAAGACCCCTCTGCGGTCTGTAATTTAAAAAAATTACTCTAAAAACACTTAGCACATTCATTTGTATAGGGATTTTACATTCTTTATCAGTGTCAGGCATCATATTTCTGTTTGAAAAATCTGAATCCAAACAGGTGTTTGACATAACTGCACTTCCTTTGGAGGAAGGAATCATACAAAGTTTGAACAAAAACCCAGTTGCTAGCTGCAAAATTTACACCGAATGAGAGGAGATGATTTGAGATCTTACTGTAAATGTATTTCTCAAAGTAAGTTCTTATACTGAGCCACAGCCCAACTCCTTAACACTTGACTTTAGCTGAAGGAATAGTTGGTAGCTACAGTTATAGCAGATGACTGGCAAGGAGCCCTATCAAGTTCTGTTTGCAATTGGTTCATTCCCATGATGGCAAATCGTACTGGACCTCAAATTCAGAAGCTCTCACCAGGCCACACCTCGTTGTTCCTCCACTTCAGATCCAGCAATCAAACACTCCAATGCCATGCTGGAATGGGCAGCAGCCTGTAGAGCAGGCTGACATCAGACACCCCATTACCTGCATGATTTCTCACAGCAGGCCTGAGACTCAGGAACGTGGCACGCTCCTGGCTACTCTCCCCCAGCAAGATGCTCATTCACGGGCAACTAAAAGGCTGATTCTCAAGGATGGATACAGGGAAAACATCACATGTCTACACACTGAGGTTGGTTTGACCTCTCAGTGTTTACTGTTTATCTTTTTCCAGATCAAGCTAGCAAACTGCTTTGGTTCACACAAATTCTTAATGGAATTTGTTGCATTTAAGGTGGGCTACTTCTTTTATGCCCATCATGGGGAATAGCAAATAGAGGCCTTGGAGGAACCATGAAGACCTGGCTGAGGCACGTAAGAGAGAGGAAGGACCTCCTTTGTCTCGCTGTCCAAGAGCTCACAGTTACAAAAAAAGTCTCAACATTTAAGCAAGAAAACAGAGGACCTGTAGGTAGGGTTTGGTTTGGAGTCAGGATCACAAAGTCTCTACACAGCACTAGCTGCAACCTCCAGAACTTATTTTCTTTTACTTTCCTTTTTGTTTTCCCATGGGGCAGTTATTTCAGCTTTCATTGCAGTGCCAAAGAAAGGATCAATTGGATCACTTAGATTATACAGTTTGATTGCTCAAGGATGTAGGCTGACCAATGTAGCTCAGCTTTCATACTGCACAGTTATCTACATTCTCTCTCCTTCATGGAGTACCTTGAACAGGTTGTGTTTGGATCTGCAGTCGTATGAGCTCAGCTCTTAGTGACCCTAGAGAAGACCAAAAGGTCAAAGATGTCATGCAAGGAAATCATTGCCTTTTAAAAAGCTTGTCCTGGACCCAGCTGCTTCCCAGACCAGAAGGATTATATTCAGAAAAAAATAATACAGGAGGGTATTAAGTCACTGTTCTGTCTTCTGCTTGGTCAGTAGTGCTCCACAGTGAAGCACCAGGTTATACCAAAAAACAAAACCACCCAACCACAGAGGTTACCAGGGCATTGACATAACTAGTGCAGTCACAATACATGATAGAATGTGGCACATACATGCAAAAAAGCCTGGGTAACAGCATGAATATATTAGAAAGAGTGTGTGACATTGGAATTACTTGGGAGGTTCAGCAATAAGTCAGTCAATGTACATATATATATGTGTATACACACACACACACACACATATACACAGACAGAGATGACAGGCACCAAAAAAACCACCCATATCTTATCTTTTTAATTAGAAATACAGAAAAAGTTTCAAACTCTGGCCACTCAGTCGTGGTAAGCAGAAGATTGCCCTGGAGAAAGGGTAGGAATTCTTTGAATTTCCCTGGAATGTCCCCTCTTTGCAAGCCTGGTGCAGGGCTGGACTAAGGCACCTCATTACACTTGACTGTGAGCAGGTGGTGGAGTGCCACGCACATCCTGAACACACCACGCAGACAGACTACACATACTACACTTCTATTTCTCTAAACCAACACATCAGTAAGAAAAACGATGAGTTTAAATTTGGGATTAATCCTCCCTACTGTAAAAATACTAGCAAGAATTTCACTGTTTTCACAAGGAAGATTAGATTCCCAGACTGGGTAAGAACAGCTACACTGTCTTTTGGATTATCGTCTTCTGTCCCTGGTGGTGGGCCAACATTTAGAACTTCCTCAGTTCCTAGGAAATGCATCTTCTATTTTAAAAAGTCTTGGGGGTGCTATTCTGGGGAATCCTCATTCACTCTGAATAACCTTTCTCTGTATTAAAATTATTTCTATGCTTTAGTCTACGTCGGTGGAGGAGGGCAAAAATCAAATGCATTTCCTTCTGTTGGGATAAACAAGTTGGTGTGGGTGTGTATCTCATGTTAAAATGAGACAAAACCTTTTTTTAATGTCAACTTTCTATTACTCATCTGAAAATAGCTTCACAAAAGCCAAATGTGTCCTTTTTTAAGGATTTAAAGAGTTTGAAAACAAATTTTATTTTAATTCACAATCAACCTTGTTAAGGGCATTTTTCATGTTCTTAGAACAGCTTTCTCGTATATGGAAAGACTATGAGCTCTCTACAGATTTCAAAAAATTCAGAATCCTTTCTTTTATATTTAAGGCTGATTATTTTATGGGCCACTGAGGAAAAAAAACCCTTTCAAAAACAATTCAAGCAGGTCTCCTCAAAATGTGATAAAAACAAATAAAGCATCAATTCAGTTTCTGGATTAATGAATGAAGTACTTAACCTCAATTTCTGGTTGATCAGAACTTGCTCTGTTTACTGCATTTTTCTTCCAAGTACTGACATATAATTGGAATGTCTTTATTGACACAACATTGACATAATTTTCCATACTTGGAAAACACACTGTGAAATAGCCAAAATTCTGGGTTTACAAATTTAGTCTGCACACATTTAATTCCTGATTCAGTGATCATAATGCAAATGATAGTCAAGAATTTGGTGACCAGCATGGGAAAACCTATAAATCTACAATAGTACAGAACAGAAAATATTCTCTTACTGAAGATACTTCAAGGCACTTATGCTTTTAGTATCAGCTTCATAAAAGAATCATATTCTTCCATTTTAAGGCAAATTGGAATTTGAATTTCACCCATACCAGCTCTTTCATCAATTTTATTGATGATTATTAATACCTATTGATGACTGCATTACTTTTAATGGGATTTGCTAGTGAATGGCCCATCAGAACTTCAATAACTTAATATTTCTATGAAGAAATAAACAGCTTGCTCTGTATGGCATACTAAGTTAGTTCTTTATAACAACTGTACAGACATTACTACAGCACCTAAATGTAAAAAACTTACTCATTATTCATAGTAGCAGAAGGCATCTCAAACATGTGATGAATTCATTAAATCAGTTTAGGAGGGATTAGTCATCTAAGAAGCATTTTGCTACTTACCCACAGAGCTTTATCTAAGCCACAGCTAAAATTTACATGACAACGTATCATGTAGTGAGCAACAGCAACAACAGCTTTGTTGTCTGTTTTGGTTTATGTGGCAAGGGTTTGATAGCAGACAGCCTGCAGGGGTGCCTTCTGTGAGAAGGCACCAGAACCTATCCCCGTGTAGGACAGAGCAAGTTGTGGTTTGCTCCAAGACAGACCCAGCGCAGGCGAGAGCTGAGCCCATTGGCGATCTCAGCAGCACCTCTGTGGTAATGTATTCAGGAAAGAGTGAAAAACACTGCACTACAGTAGCTGAGAGAGAGAAGTGAGAAAATGTGAAAGAAACAACTCTGCAGACACCAAGGTCAGAGAAGAAGGAGGGGGAGGAGGTACTCTGGGGGCTGGAGCAGAGATTTTCCTGCAACCCCTGGTGATGACCATGGTGAAGACTACGAAGATGCAGGTTTGTCCCTGCTGGCTCATAGAAGCCCTTGGTGGAGCAAATATCCACCTGCAGGCCACTGAGGGGCCTAGGAAGGAGCAGATCTTCTGGCCAGGATCTGTGGCTCCTCAGGAGACCAGCCCTGGGGCAGTGTGTTCCTGAAGAACTGCTGCCTGTGAGAAGGACACACACTGGACAAGTTTGTGAAGGACTGTCTCCCATGAGAGGGACCTCATGCTGGAACAGGGGAAGAGTGTGAAGAGAAAGGAATGGCAGAGAACAATCATTATGAACTGACCACCACCCCCATTCCCCACCTCCCTGCACTGCTCAGGGGAAGGAGATAGAAGACTTGGGAGTGAATTTGTGCCTGGGAAGAAGGGAAGGGATGGGCAGAAGGTGTTTTTTTGATTTTTTTCCCTGTTGTGTCATTATACCACTCTGATTAACTGGTATTAAATGAAATTAATTTCCTTCAGTCAAGTTTGTTTTGCTGAGGATGGCAATTGGTAAGTGATCTCCTTGTCCTTATCTCAACCCACAAGCTTTTCATCTTATTTTTCTCTCCCCATCCTGTCGAGAAGGGGGAAGTGATGGAGAGGCTTGGTGGGCACCTGGTAACCAGCCAAGGTCAACCCACCACAGTGTCTTAGAAGTTCTTAGTTAATCACGTTTTCTGTGTTACACAGACACCCCTACTATCTGTCTGTAGCCAGAGCTTCCTCTCTGTAAGCACAGGAGCCTAAGACCCCAGGCCATAAACATTAAATACAGCAGGAATAAATTTAGAATTTGGAACTTTCAGAAAACAGATAATTTTTCCGAAAGTTACTGTGTTCAAGCCAAAGTTACTTTGGCTTGAACACAGTCACATATTTCAACAATCACCGTAGGTGTATGAACGTTAAATGCTTGCAGTTCATCAAATCTTCCCCAAGCATGGGTATTAAGGCTTTACCTGGAGGCGTCCAGAAAACTACTGAGGAGAAGGAAGAAATCTAAGGGCATGTCCTCCTGAAAGCATGAGGTTTCAATTCATTGACAGACATAGCACTAAAATCATCCTCAGAAGATGTGCAAACCTTACAACACACACAGCATGCCTCAGAGCACTTTCAGTACAGAGTGTAAAGTCTATTTGCTCAAAAATCTGTGGGCTAGCTAAACAGTTCTCTGTTAGAGACAGATAGAAGTTAAGACATCCAAGGCCTGAGAAAAGAGACAAAAATGTAACATGGAATCTATCAATGATGAAACAGAATAAAATACCTTTTGTTTAGATTGATGTGGAAAAACTGCGAATACAAGAACATCCAACTCCCTGAGCAGCTTTTAAAAAGCAGCATGGGAAAGAACATAGTGCTTAACTGTTTATTTATATTTGGACAGTTGTTTTTGGAAATTGACAACTTTGCCTCCTGGACAGCTAATTTGGCATAATTCCCAAGCCACAGGCCCTTCCAGACATCTCAGTCATGTCCAATGTCCTCGGTTTTCAGTGCTGTAAGATGCATGCCAGTCAAACATCAAAATCCTCTTCCCACAGGACTTGTGGGACTGTTTTGGTGACTACAAACACAGGAGAAAGAAGCAGGCTGTCAGTTTGACCATTCTGAAATCCATCATTAAATGGGACAATATTCTAAAATTTAAACCTTTCTCTTCTCAGTGTAAGAAGTATTTGTTGAAACCTTCAGCAATTCAGGCTTTTGTGCATCAGAAAGAATTCTGGGATACCATTTTGAACCTCTGTAATGAAAAAGAATTTTAAAACTTGTCACATGGAAAGGCAGAATATCAAGGCCATGGACTGCCTCTCTGAAAACAAACTACTGCCAACACCCCCTGAGATTTAAAATCAGACCTTGAGGCACTCCTAGCTGAAATGTATGATTTGAGAGAGGTTCTCTCTCTAGTTAGAGCTTACACTATCAAAAGAAGAAAGATTAAATTAATGCTGAAGAGGAAAGCACAATGACATTTTAAAATTGCTTTTTGAAAGAGATGTTGGGAGTCCTGTCCACTGGCACAGTTGGAACACCATAGAATAAACACACCACTACATGTACAAAAGCAAGTAATCTTACACTGCCAAGGAGAGAGACTGTTCTGTTACAATCACTGTTCTCTCAAGTATGTTCTGACTAGGAGCTTTGGCTCTAACTCACTAAATCATGTTTGATTTGTAAAAATGCAGAACGTTCTTTGCCACTTCTTTCACTCCAACAAACAGTAACATACCTAGATCCTACTGCCTTCCTTCTTTTATACCAGGATACAAATGTCAGCTTCTGGGAAAGCTTTCTATCATGACACTCCAAAGTATTCAGAATTAGTCATTTAATCTGTATCCAGGCTAAAATGGCTTACTAGAGAAATCTCAGCTTAATAAATTATTTATAAGAATTCTCCCTTTTATGTAATGTGAGCAGATATTGGAGATGTAACATCATTTATGGCTGCAGCAGAATGAAATGAGCAAATGCAGGGTGGTACAACCCAGTGTAAGTTAATATTGGTCAAAAAGCTTGAACACATGGAAAGAAGAAACTGCCTAAGCCAGATCATTTGCCAAAGTCCTTTCCCATTCCTAAAGAAGGTGCCAGTAAACTTGCACCATATCACAAGCCAAAGACAACAACAGGTAGCTATGAAGCAAGCTTTTCTCTTATGCTTCTAGCAACCTGGAGCTATGATGTCCAATTTGGAAACCCAGAAGTGTATAAGTATTTGGTGGGAGAAACCAGACCTCCATCCAGGCTGTGAATCCTGCAGTATTTCTTTTGTCCAGCATACCCTTCATGACGGTGAGTTTGTCACTTTGACTATCCCACAACACCCCCAGTGTCTGAACTCTGGTTCCTCTCCAAGATTCCAAAAATGGAGAGAAACATCAAGTTAACTTGCCTTAATTTCAGAACATTGTTACAGCAGGTATTGCTCTGAAAAACCTCTATCAGCTTCCTTTCAACTGCAAAGTCTTCAAGTCCAACATACAGTTACCTGCAGGCACAGACTGCGGTTTCAGTTTCTTAAAGAAAGAGAAATGCAGCAGATGACTCTCTCCCTGTTCCCACTTGGACGAAAATTTCAATGAATGGCAGCAGAATAAGTTAATTAAAGGTCTGCTTTCTCTTGTCCTTTAGGAAAAATAAAAAGTTTTCTAAGTCTGAGCTCCAGTCTGAGGTAACTAGACAGCTAATAACTTCAGGAGGGATTTTAGTCACTTGAGGAAACTGCTCAGGGAGTCACCTGACAGCAAGCTGACACTTTCAGAAAAGAGGATATTTCACTGGCTTTTGTTCAGAAAGTGACTGAAAGGAAACTGCTTTCATAGCACAGACAGGGACAATAATGACATGCCAGGCACAGAGCACTGGAAACTTTTCGCTTGGCCACAAAGTCTTTAAGCATCACAGGCAGTAACATTTTCTATTTGCAGGCCTGTTCTACAGAAGGCATAAAGGGGATACATGGACCAGAAGTGTCCAGCCCTCCCAGCTCGGCTCAAACCACATTCAAGACAAATAGGAAGAACAGCACAAGGAAAAATACCTTTTACTTTGCCTAAATCCAGCTCTAGGTTTAGCTTAGACTCAGTACCACAGCAGAGTGAAGGCATAGGTACCCTGAAGATGGGGACACCTCAGAGGAATAACCAAGTCTAAAAGTACAAGATCCTTCCGGAAAAAAAAAAATCCCCAAAGTTGCTTTTTCATGTATTTGGAATTGGTATGAATATATTTGGGAGGAATATACAGTATCCACATTTCTACTAGATGAACAATTTTGGAGCCAGCGATGGAACTGTTTATTGAAACGAAAAGTGTAATTCTGGTATTTATACTCCAAAGGATATGCAATCCATCACAAATGTAACTAACAGAAGGTACCAGTTCATCTCAATTCTACAAAATTCCATTTCCAGAAATAGACCAGAGAAGTGTTAGAAGTGACAGGCTGGGGAGCTATTTCTAGTGAAAAAAATCACAGATACTTAAACCAGATGAAATTCTAAATTCTAAGAAGTAGCCTTTTAATGTGCATTACCTCAAATCTCTAAAGTATTGTACCTTCCATGCATTTCCAAGAGCATATATTATTCACATTATTTAACATTTGCATTCTGATTGCAATCAGCCTTCTTTTAATAAAATAAATAATGCTACAGTCTGTTAACCTAGAACCATCACAGTCTCACTTCCATTATCAATCAATGCCACTTTTCTGCTGACTGCAACTCAATTAAAATCCAATTATTTGAATAACTGGATGGAAATTGCTGTCATAAGATGTACATTTTTACTAGGAACATTTTGTGTAGGAAATTGACAGCACAGGAGTTGTGACACTACGGTTAAAAATGTTTTGTAACCTGGCATGGGAAAAGCTATGCCAATAAACATGAAGGGACAGTGTCACTTCTGGGGGAGGTATTTGATTCTAAAGTCAGGTCTTTTGGCTCAGAGCAGGTTCAAAATGATGTGGTTCTAGTAGCATTACTATGAGCTCTGAGCCTCAAAGCCTATTTCTACAGATGCTAAAACAGAAAAAAAGTAGTTATATATTCTGAGAGCATCTTACCACATTACCCATGGAGGTAATTATAAAATATGTCTGTCAGTGATACTGATTTTTGAGGTGATAGCAATGTCAGATTCTCTCATTTATTTTATTCCTTACATTACTAGCACCAGGTAAGGAGCTGTTTATTAACAGGAAATCTCTCTTAATACACTTGCAGCTGCGTATCTTTATCTGAAAAAAAGTCCTATGACAAAATCCCCAGGTATAAATTTGCTTTTTAAGTTTTTAATCACATCAATTTTCTACCAGAACTCTGATTTATTTCAGCAAAGTGAGGATAACATGTTCTTCTTGATCCAACACTAAAAAGCTGAATTCTTTTATACTGATAACATATGCAGATATAAAATATCATCACACTACTTTCAGTATGCCAACTCTCTATATAAAAAAAATATATTTTAAAATGTCTAGTTGTAAAGTCTAATTTTATGAAACAGATTTAAAAGATTAAAATATTTCTATTTTTTTCAGGTCTAATTATCTAGGACTTACTTGGCACCTGGAAATTACTATGGAGAATCATTTTTAGGAACAAAAAATCTCCTATCAAACATATTTCTTCAGCTGATCTCAAATACCCTTATAAAGCAAGTAGAAGTTCTCTAATGTATTTCTTTTCAATGTAATATTATTGTCTTCTACCTTGCATCATAAAATCATATCACCTGAATTATACCTACTAGTTTTAATAAATTTCTGCAGAGGTTGTTCACTGAAGATTACACAGAGGATTTAAACTGGGCTATTAGATTATGATTACTTGCATTTGAAAAAATAACTTGAGCTGGCACACAGCAAGGAATGAAAAGAGCCAAAAAATCAAGGATAAGAAAATGGAAATATTATAGATAACCAAAGTAATTCCAAAATGTGATTTATAATAGAAGAAACAACTCTTGATAGAACGCCATGTTTTTATTACTTTTCCATTGTAATTACTGCACTTGACTTTTGTTCCATATATTAGATTTTATATCTTTCCCGTAATTTTCCTTGTGATTACAGGCAACATCCAAAATATTTTTAGCTGCTTTACAAACTAAAGTTGCATTAAGTAGTGAACACTGTTTATCACAAGATAAACTGCATGACAGTTTTCATGGATGGTGGAACTTGTCTACTTCCTAGAAATATATAATATTTTCACATACATGCAGTCTATCTCCCTCTGAAGCTAGTACTAGAATAAATACTCATAGCCTTTTGACACTATGTTAGCAGGGTCTCTTAGGCAAGCTCTGAAAAGTCATCTTATAAAAGGAGTCCATGAAAAATGCCAGAATTCAAGACATTCAGTGTTTTTTTTCACACAGTCATTAAAAGTGAGATAATTTACATGATATATGTTAAAATCACAGCTACTTACCCTTTTTCTCAAGTTGTAGGTCAAAATGAGATTTCTGGAGAAGGAGTGTGAAAAGGCTGTGTAGAACTCCAGCACTTTCTGCAAGGCATCCCTTTTAATCACATGAAGATCACAGTAAGTCAAAGCCCTTACATTAGCACAGGACTGGGCGAGGGTTGACTCCTTCCAGAACACATCACCAAAAACGTCTCCTTTGCCTACAGAAAATCAACAGCATTGCTTTCAATAACAGCACTGTTACAGACATCTCATTCATGCAGCCAAGTTTCTTCTATTTTTGCACTCAGGAAAAAAAAACCTTTCTGAAAAAAAATAACTTCGAAGTATTTCACTGATAAGTTTTTCCAATATCTTTTTCTTAATTACAACAGCCTGGCAAAACTTCATAAGAATAAATCATAATTAAAAAGTGTTCTATGTGACAAGCCGCCTTTAAATATCAATAAAAGTTTCTCTTTAAAAATCAAGAAAAGTGGTTCATTCTTGGTTCATGTTCTCTTCTGATCCTTTTCAAAGAAATTAATGAAGAGGAAATGGTCTTTCCCTTTCTCCTTTTAACTGTCATGCAAAGGATCTGTTTCTTACATCTGTGTTGTTGAGTTTTCTTAATCTGGGTAACATTTACCCACTGTTGTGTCAATAAAACCACCATGTATCACACATCAGTGCAGTTACAAGCTGCAGCTAATCAGAGTCCAAACCAAGAAGAGTGCAGATTAGTTATCCCCAACATAACAATGACAGGGCATGAATGTTCCGCTGTTTCACGGTCAAAGTAAGAAAACAGACGTTTCCTCACACCCTTCCCATGTGCATGTCCCTATGAGCTCAGGGCAGCCAGTGAAATAAATTCCTGCTGTGGAATACTGCAAGGAGGGTGTTTGCACCAGTCTGGGCACTGCAATGCAGGGCATGTACACCAAAATCTACTGAGGAGCAGCCCCTAGTCAGGATTTCACTGGTTACACCCCAGCTCAGGCTGGGCACAAAAGGGAGTGTGTAGGAGAAAGTTACAAGTCCATCTAGAAGAGCAATGGTCTTTTTTTCTCCTGTTTTCCAATATATAAAGCTAACAAAAAAGGAATATTCACTTGTTGCCTTGATAATGAAAAGCTATACTGTTCTTGTGCTGAAATGTGTTTTCCTCCCAAACTTCTGCTGTGCTATATCACTGCTGGACATCTCTCTTAAGACCAACAACATGGAAATGCATTCATATCTATCAAGTTGTGGTAGAAATGGTCCCTTGTCTTATAAGTAATATCTTGCCCATAGCAAGTCTTAAATCCGAAGCATCAAAATATATATAAGTTTACTGACTTCATCCAGGTTATTTTAGATTTCCTTTCCTACACAGTCATTTTTGACAGCCTATATGAAGTCAAAAGAGCTATCATGAGTAAGGAGCTCAAGAAAATTTCTAAATCAAACTCAGAATTCCCATCTCAGCTCTCCAGCTGTACTTCCATCCTTACCTAATCCCTTCCATTAGATGATAAGCATTTTTGATTTGAGAAAAAGCTATCAGCTTGATGGTAAACTATTCTGAAATGCAGTAAGTTTTCATTAACTCTGATGTGTTCCCAGTCTTCCACAGAAGACCTACACCATTCACTTCCCATGGACCAGTTTAGATCTGGACTGCTTTAGACTTTATTTTCATTTTAAATGTGTATATACACTGAAACCACCCATTCTGTTAGCACACTTTTCACAAAATTAGGTAAAGACACCATAAAGATAACGTTTCTTCCATCTCTAGTGTCCTTACATAGGACAATGTCAACATCTGGAAATAGTACAAAAGCTTCATATCAACAACCATGGTGGTAGTCCCACTGCCCAGTACAGTAAACAACTTTTCCTTTTAATAGCAATGACCTTTCACATTTTCAATTTTTTGTATGGTTTTTAAAAACTGCTAAAGAAAAAAAGCTTCCATGCACTTGAAACAGATCATCATCTACAAAGCTTTCAGACAGACAAATACACAATATATTCAAAATTGAAATGAAACAATTTTTATGCACCATAAAAACTGATATGCTTCACTGCATAAAAATGGATTGTTTGCCTTTGGAATAAATATGCTTTTACTCACAATCTTCCAGGCAATTAGCTAAACAACTGTTTTAATTAACGCTCTGGAATCTATCAAGCATTGAAATGTGCCATCACTGATGAGCAACAGTTAGAGCTGGTAGTTCAAGCAGAAAGGAGAGAAATTCTAGCTCATTTCTAAGTGTGTTACTTAACATCTCCAGACAAGTTTCCCTACCTTAAAATGACAATAATTATATTACTGCCCCACAGTGACATAATGAATAATTAGTACAATCCAAGCACAAGCAGCGCGGTGCTGCTGTGCCTACCTCAGAAGCGGTGTACAACAGAAGTTAGTTATGTCTTACTCTTTTTGAAATTTAATTCTGATTTTCCCATAACACAGAAAGATACAACTTTGTTCTTCACTTGTGGCAGCAACCACCCTTTCCCCTTCACTATTTGTGACTCTTCCCTCTGGGAAAAGTCTCCCTCCTGCAGTGTCCTGCCACCCCCATTAGTGGCAAGAACAGCACAGGAAGGAGCTGGGTGTGCTGGGTGCCCACCAAGACAAACCAGAGAAAAGCAACACACGAGCCACAAACTGAGTCAGATCACAGAAGTCTCTGTTTTTAACAAACAAACTAAAAAACTCAAAAAAGTTGTACTCTTTCCTTTCATCAAAAAACTTCCTTGAAGTTAACAGCCAGTGATCCAGCTGAAAATGAATCCTGCACTGTATTTCAGTTTCCAAAGCAAGGCACATGCAAGCACCTCTTGCTTTATTTCTGTCAAGTCCATTTTCTAAATCATGCATACCAAAAGTATTAAATTTGATTGTCAGATTCTCAAAAAAACGTGCTTGACATTTATAGAAAAATGAGGGGGGAAAGGAGCAGTAGAAATCTATACAGCAAGAAGGAATTAAAATTCCACCCAGGATTACCTGCACTGCATTAGAACAATTGGCCTCTTATGCATAATAAGGAATTGCATACCATCTCCTTTTGTCTATATGTTCTTCACAAAGTAAGATCAATCACTGTGGAAAAAGGAATAAAAAAAGGGGGGCAGACTAAGTGGGTGTTTCATCAAAACCATCTGTAATTGGAAGGCAAGAAGGGTATGGTGATACTTCTGAGTCAGAAGGTGGTTGGCAAAGTCCAAAGGGTGCATTACAGAACCTGAGCCAAAAGCCTCTTTTTAGATATAACTCCAGACTTTATATATTTCACCTTACCTCTGACAAAAGATTAAAAAGCTAGAGAAATGCAGATGGCCGTTTGTTTGTCAGTACTTTGCATTTCTCATTCCCAGCTTGCTGAATTCCAGATGTTTGCCAGGAACATTATCTGTCAATCACACTTAAAGTGGATGATCTAAGCTTTTACCATCAATCATTTATATTCCCTGCTGGATTTGTGGGCTGAGGACCTTTTCCACCATCAGCTGAGCATGCATTGGAAAGCCAAATAGTTTTGTGCCTTTTATGTTTCCTTGTTTGTTTTAATTATAATAACAAGTCCCCAAACCCTGATATATTTAAACTGTGAAGAAATATTTTATAAAACTCTGTTTCCATATTTGTTCTTTCCCAGTTTCTTCTCCACATCAAATTTGCTATTTATCTTATAAGTGAAAAGATGATTTCTCTGTTACCACTGCAAAGTCAGCCTGAGTCAGGCATAAGGTCAAGCCACATCCACTTTGCCTCCTGAAAGCAGCACCAGTAATGAAGATCTGATTATTGCAGCTTAGTCAGGTGTTCTGATGATTCTGATGATTCTCACATTATAACTGTATTGCCTTGATACCACAACAACCCTTGGCCTTTTCATTCTTACAAGAGGAAAGACTGAAGAGCTTTTCTCTCAGATAGAAGATATTCCCCTCTACTCCAAAAAAATATGACTCATGTGGAATACATGTTTGGCTAACAACCTACTCAGTCCACTTCTGGACTCTGGGTGTTTGGAAGTCCTGGTGCAATTTTGGTGTGGTAGCTTGGGGAGAAGATGAGGCTATGGATTCATGTGTTGCAGGTCTTCCAAGTCAGTATGGATTTTGAAGGCATTCACACGAATCCTTGGATATTCACGTCAGAATCATTCTCAAAGCAATAATAATGGTTGTTACAGCAGCAGAATCTAGGTCAGATGATTTGCCTTCATCTGCATGTTTGGACAATAGAATTGGCATCTGACACAGTCTCAGCAGATCCAAAGATCAGACAGAATGACCAAACACTGCTCATGGTGCCCCAGTGGCAATGAAGCACCAAGCATATCCTGGAATTCAGGTAGTAGCAAAACTCTGTGATGCTGATCCACAGTGGCTGCCAAAACTTTTCAAGTGACTTTCCCAGCACAGCTCCCTGGAGCCCCCACACTGGCCTGCACCCTGAGAATCTGCTCTCCACCTCCAAGCAGTGGGAGACACCAACTGCTGTAAAAGCAAATACATGATTTTCTAGGGTCAAACTCACTCTGTAATCATCACATGATTATTTGGCTTCAACTGAAAATCCTTCCCTTCTCCTCTCTTCCCTCATTTCCTCCAAATCTAAGTAAAGCACACAATTTAATTTTTCCAATTTTACAGAGAGGAGAAAGATTCAAGGAAACTAAAGGCACTAGAGCAAAAGTAATTTTTCCTCTTGGTGCATTGTTTTAATGCAACAAAATCTGTCAGCCAGAAAAAAAATAGAGCTACCATTTGGCACTGAGGTGGAGTATTCAGTACCTGTCCTACAGATAAATTGCACAACTTGACAGACACTGAATAGCCTGTGTTTGGTTCTCCAACTCAGTACAGCCAGCAGGAGATGATGCATGGAAGTGATTTGCTGCTTTGGATTTTTTAAAGATTTCTCAAGTGCAAACTGAGACACATAACGAGAAGTGAATGACCAACTGCCCAGCAGAGAATTCACTACCTCTCATTAATCAGAGGTTTTTTAATTACTCTTTTCCTCTAATTAGACCTCCAAAAAGCCTGAGTATCTTTGCCACAGAAACCAAAGTAAGAGTTACAGAGATAAGAAACTGAAATTGCACTTTCAGTGATTTGCCTGGTGCACAAACAGAAACAGAGCGTATCTGCTCATGTTGTAAACCACAGCCTGGCAACATTCTGCAGACAGTTTACTACACAACTGCATCAATTTTCTCTGTTGGAGCACATTACTGTACAGACAAAATAAAAAAATTTATTTTAGAGATGAGTAGCAACAACATGATTTAGTTACAGCTAAAATTTCTATTATTGTTGCTATAATTAGGGTGTTTATTTGTCTCTCAGAATACAGCAAGGATTATATTTCACTGCTTGACGTAAACATCAACTACCAGGTTTACTCACAAAAAAAGCCAGGAGGCTTCACCAGAATCTGCATCATTTATCCTTATTTGCATTTTAATGGTTACTATAAAAAGGTTATAAATATGTGGCCAGTTTGTACAAACTCAGAGGATGTGGAGTAGCTGAGGTAAGTGGAGTCACAAATGTTTGAATGTGTTTGCACTGGTTAAGTAATAGGAAAAACACAGTTAATCTGTATTGTCATTGCATGGGCAGTGCTAATTCTCTAACCAAAAAAAAACCTATGTAAGAGGCTCAAATTGCATTATCCTCTGAGTTACTTCCCTGATTACTTAGGGACAGGCTTTATGTTCTAGATATTGCTTGAAACAGACACTAAAGCCCCAAAATTTTATTATTTTATTTCAAACAGAAAGGATTCACAGGAGTTTAAATAGTAAGTTTTGTGTTCTGAAATATATAAAGTAAATATTTTGAAAACTTCACGAAGTTTGCCTCTATCTTGTATCTCATTTCATTTAGTATTTCTAGTAACTCCTTCAGTAAAAAATTTAACAATATTACAGAAACATATCTCTGAAAAAAAAGTATTAATTTGAAGTTTGGAGAAAACAAAGTAGTGTTTTATGAAAGTTTTTTCTATTATTTTTTAACCTGTCTCTTCAGTGAAAAGAAAGTTATTCTTCTTCCTCCTCCAAAATTCTGAAATGGAAACAAAACCTTATGAAAAAAAAAAAAATTAGTTCAGTGGTTCACCTCCCAGAAATCAGTGTTTTTATAGAAAGCTGACTTCCTTGCTAAATTATAATTTCTACCTCTGTTCACATGGAATACTCTTCCCCCTCAGTTACTCCACCAAGTCATCAAATGTTTTAAGATTCTGTTTCTCCAATACCCTGTGCAGTCTTAGACCATCTGCAAACAGCAGTGGACAGAAGCTTTGGCAACTCATGCTTTTAATGTCTGTCAGAAATTAGACACAGAACAAACAATGTCTGGCTAGAGGCTCAAAAAATGGCAACTCCTGATATCCACCCCCGCAGATGTCTGAAGGACAGGAATAAGGAATACTCTCTGTCCACACCACCACCTGAGATAAAGCTGTATTTCTCAATAAGAGTTTTAGTGCTGCTCCTACATCCACCATGAAATTAAAATGCCATATTAATGTAGACCTCGTTATGCCACAGCCTTTTAAAAAGTTTAACTGGATCTCCTTCTGTAATGCTTTTGCTAAGTACGCCTGGACACTCATTGAGCAAATCAGACTGTGAAAATTGTTCCTTCAGTTGATGTTTATTGAATCATTTCATACAAACATGCAACTTGTCCAACCTGCTTATATAAATCAATCTAAAAAAACCCCACCTTTCAACTATAAATAGAAAAAGCACAATAGAACTACTGAGGATAAAGATGGATTTTAATTTCAATAATTTCTTTGTCAAAGCACCTCTGGTCATGTTTCAGTCTTATTCAATAGCACAAAAAATGCTGTGATGTTAGATACTATCAGAAAACTCTTCATGCCATCCATAATCCTGCAACCATTTCTTAAACTTGAGAGCACAGCAGTTTGGCATTTTTAACACAGAGAAGTGTACCTAAATTTAAAATTCAGGTGAAAAACGAAGCAGAGAAGTAAGGTACTTCTTCAAAGGCTTGGAATTAAATACCAGACTCTAAAATAACAGAACTAATTCTTGAAAATGGGGTAGTACCCAGAGCAGTTTAGTTTAGGGAAATCTGAGTTAGCTCAGGTACTAGGAACAGTCTCAAGACAGCAGCCTGGGCTCAGTTAACTTATCTGCCATCTTCAAGGCTGCTGAGAAGCAGTTTTCACCTGGCTGTGTGGAAGTTGCAACATTTTCCATGGAGAAGGTCTAACACAGACAATACTCCTGTACTGCTACAGTCCCTCCTCTAAAACAGACCATCCCTGTGGCACAGCTGCCCTTGCAGATTGCGCTGTCCTATCTGGATGCAAATCTGTCCCACCAAAGTCTGAATCAATCCTCTGGTGTCTACATCTGAATGAAATGCTTACGGCTAAATGAGTAAGCTAAAGCAATTGCAAAGAAAACAAACAATTATTCTTCTAACATTTCTTTAAGACTGCAATTAGATCAAATTAAATCAGCAGGAATTTCTCCACACAAAGCAAATGGAGCATTTAATATCCTGCTGAAACAAAACATGGCACACCAAGGTCCCCCACGACATCATGTTAAAACCACAGCCTCTAATCTTGTCAACTTTGTAGCTTTGTAAATAACAATAAAAGATCTGTATTCCAGGGTCATACAAATCTCACTTCCTCAATTCCTGTGTGATCTTTAATGTAAATCTATGTGCATCCTTTGCACACTCCCTGGCACCCTCCCAAAAAATCCCATTCTTGACATCATGTTATTGTACACTTGCATACCTACATAATATCTCCTTTCTGCGATTGCCTTTCACCTTTGATAGCAGCAAAAGGAATAGCAACAGCAAACTGACCTTTTGGAGAGCACTTGCATTCCTTCCTCACAATAAATTCCTGCCTCATTCGCTTTACTTGTCCTCTGTGGAGCCAGAAATTGGACTCAACAATTCTCACAGGTCCCTTCCAGCTCAGAATATTCTAAATATGTGGTGCTAAACCAACAGTCAAGAAAAAGGTTAGCTATTTTGAAAGTTTTTAGCTCAAATAAAGATAGCAGGAACGTAACTGCAGAACAGCTGGAATGCAACACTTGGGATGAACTGTTTGGTGGGAGGGTGCTGTTTCATCTTTTTAACGAAATCTTCTAGTAAATGCTATTTTTCTCATCCAGTGCTCAGCTCTGAAGATCACTGTGGTTTTCAGGGCTTTGGTTTTTAGCTGCTAAGTAAAAGCTTAAAGCTTCCTTTCTCTAATCAAGTCCACAAAACTAACTTCCAGTCTTACCTTCTATATACACATGGCCCCCCTGCAGGAAGTATCAAGACCACATCAGCAACTTTGCACACTTCATACAATCAAAGATCTGCTGTTCAGTCAGGCCCTCTAGGAGTCATTAATTAACAAATTTTGCAGCAGTCTGAAAATTTACATACAAGACACTGCTTTCCCCACTGTTATCTAGAAAAAAAAAGTTTATCACCCTAATTTTCAAGGGTCTTCTCCTTTCTCTCTCTAGCTTTTTACTGGAATGTTTTCCTAAATGCCAAAAATTACCCAAATTTTAGGCAGAAAGAGTTTGAACCAACTTGGATACTAACAAGATCTGCTATCCAGCCCTTCCATGTATTTCCAGAAAATATGTACAAAAAGTTATTTTTGCTGCTATGACATCCTTTTCTGTAATTTTCATTAAATTATCTAAGCACACATGCAATTGGAGACATAGCAGAGGAATTAGTACTTCTTCAAGCAATGGTGAGGAGAGATTTAAAAGGTTCAGACTAAATGGCTGGAGGGCAGTGAAGTGCCTTATCCCCTGCATATTCCAAAGAAAGCCGTAGTCAGACCTTATGGTCTGTGCCTGGAACACAGTTAATTCAGAAGGAATATTTTTAATAAGTTATTTGATAAATTGAAATGTAGCCAATCTCCTGAGCATGAGTAGGTTTTAACTTTTCAAAGACCTGCAGTAAAGTCAGCTTTTCAGATGGTGTCTCAGCCTGAAAGATCTGCTCCAAAGCAGGGAAACTAGAGCTGCCAAATGAAGTGCACACAAACACTTGGTTGTTTTTAACAGAGGAAACAAACCCTCACATATTTTCTAACCACATCGGGATAAATGGCTAAGTCTTTACATAAGAGTATCTTCAAAGAGATACTGTCAGTCTCAGGTGGATAAAGCAGCATCAGGCCAAGTGGGAGGGCTTACACAAGTTAAAAGCAAAGCCAAGTTGAAAGAATTCTGTTAACGGAAGTCCTGCACGACCTGTGCTTCACTCAGTTCTCTTCAGGGCAGGGATTGTGTGATTTGTCTCAGTCTTCCTCAAGTGCTGAGTGTACGTCAGCACTCCATCCTACGCAGTAACAGCAGTGTCAGGGGAAGAACAGCAAACTACCAAAAACAGAATTGTGTCTCATCCAGGCAGCTTCCCACCAGCTAAACTTCCCTTCTGCATAATCCCACTCTCATACTTACACATTCACATAGAAAACATAGTAATAGAGTGGCTTTTCTTGCTAAGTCTTCTTTTTCTGACTCATTTGTATTGGGATGAATCACAAATAAATCAATCACCTAGCTGAGAGGTCACTTCGTACATTTTTCTTTGTTTCCTTGACACACCAAATCCAAAGATTGTGTTGCATAAACATCAGTGACTTCTGTATTTCAGCAGAAATTTTGCCTAGAATTCAAAAAATAAATCTTTCATCCCAACAAATCAAACTTCATTCAAAATGCATCAATTTCTTTAAATTTTTACTGAAAGCATCCAAAGGTTTGGTTGTTGTTTTTTTTTTTTTTTTTTAATTTGCTTATTTTTGTATTTATGTCTTAATTTAAATTAGTGGGAAAGGCAATCTTAGGGGACACAAAAAAGAAGTACATTTTTGCACTGCAATTTCTTCCAACACAGTACTCGTATTAATGCAAGTCAATCAAAGTCAGTGCTTTGTTCTAAGAACATAAGCCTGAACTGAGAATGTACCTGTCTCTGGGGCATTACATGGAACTGATTTGGAAGGACATTATGCAAGCATACACAATACACTCCAGGGCTACACAACACACTCTCATACGCCAGTCTGCAAGGTTAAATGATTTCAGAACTTGAAAATGTTTCCAATGAATTGGATCCTTTAAGGATTAAGTGCAGTTTGCCTTGGGTTTATGTAATCCTGTACAGCAGCCCCACAGACTAATTCAGGGTTGTAATTCATTTCTCCATTGTAAGGAAGACGCAGGCTACACTGCAAGCTGTAGAGGATGCTTTACCACGTGACAGCCAGAGCTGAGCAAATAATTCACTTTGAACAATTTGTACACTCATTTTTTTCATTTTCATGTCCAGAATGCCTCAAAGAAGATTACAGTCTCTGCAATATACCTGTTAAGCAAACTTACTCTATGGAATTCCTCACATGGTTTGCTGTTACATCCCTGATGTTCACAGTTATGCTTGGTTGTGGCTGGTAAACAAAACTTATGGCATAGATTGTCCTGGCTGAGTGATCAGCAACAATCATGTTTCTTGTACAATGCACTTTTTTCCCCCTTGTAGCACCTGTTTTATCTGGTATACATTCATCAAGAACTTAGCAAGTTTAGCTAAATATGAAATTAAAAACAAACCCCAAACAACCAGAAAAACCCACCCCAAAACTCTATTTTCTACAGCTAAGAAAACTGAGAGTACAAAGAAGTTAGGGAGGAAACCCTGACCCATCTCCTGGAGCATCCTTCAGTAATGTGGTGGTTAAATTACACAAAGCTGAAGGGAAAAAATGTTAAACTGATTTAGAATAGTGAAAAACTTAGTTAAATACATAATTTATTTTCAGGACAGAGAAACCTTCAGCAGAAGTCTTTACAGCCTGGGGGAGGAAGGTACACACATGTGTGGAAGGAAAAGGATTCCTTAGTCCAGAAACTGAAACAGAAAAATTGACACACATCCGAAATGAAATCTCACAGAATCACAGCCAGATCCCACTTCATTTTACTTTCCTCTCCACTTAAAATATTCACAAGGAAAATGACAGAACTCTCACCAACTTTGGTGAGAGCCAAGGAGCTGACTCCAAATTTAAAAAAGAAAAAGAAGAAAATAAAAAGTAGTGGAGGGAAGAGGATCAATAGTTACATCCCAGGAGAAGAGCAACAACAAAATACTTCTATTCATCCAGCTACCAAGGGAACAGCCTCATTTATCCGTAGCTATCACTCTGCAGCAGCACAGATTAGGAGTTAGGTTTCCTTAACACTGATTTCTCGAGCAATCTCGGCTGGGTGTTTTCTAAAAAGAGTGTTATAATAAAACACAGGAGTTACCCGTAAAGATGAGGAGAAAATTGGTATTTTTAAAGAATGTTTTAAAAAACATTAGATCTCAGTGCTTTTTACCTACACTCAAATAGAGCAGCAAGACGTTTTGAGGTTTTCTTCTTGCGCTGAACCCAGGTGGTGACATAAAGGCACACAAACTGAGGGGTCTTAGTTTGTGTTCTACATTTGTCATGTTAATTCATGAGAGTTCAACATGGCAAAAGGTAGCAAGTTCCTGATATGCAGCACAGACAAGCAAAAGTTACAAATATCACATAGCACTGAACAACACCAGTGATTTCAGAACAATAGAGAATCACTTATCCTCCAATTTCTCATCCTTTTAGCTTCTTGTGAGGCACAAAGTATTGTCAACTTGATTCCCCAGGACTCTAAATTTACCCTATGCTATGCATGCAATCCTGTTCAAAAGCAAAGAAAAATGGAATTCAGCATATTTATTAGCTCCCTCATTTTTCAGTAGACATTCATTGAAGGAGAGCTGAGTGTATGTGTTCAGAAAAAAGTAAGATTACCAAGATGTTTTATTCTCTTTTTCCAGGCTGCTATGAGTGACAGTTATGGGATTAAGCCACCATGAGAATTTATCTTATCACAAAAGGGCTTGACAGAATCAAATTATAAGTATCACCTCCTCAGTGCTCCAGCCACCCCATGATTCATCTACATCTATTAGATTATCCCACTCCTTTGTTAGCTTTGCCTCAGAATGCTGTTCACATACCTATCAGTTTATTTGCAATGCCTCCAACCCAAAGCTGCCATTCCAAGTTAACACTGATCAGCATTAAATGTTTTAAATTACTTTGACTTTAAAATAGATAAATATTATTTCAACATGTCATCTTAAATAAATCTAACTGGAATAATTAACCAACAAAAGTGGACTATTATGGGGGGTGGGAGTGATGCAGGGAATCCAGGCACTTCAAAAACAAGTTTTCTGAAGTCCTAAATGGAATTTCTAATTAAAAGAGATGTGTCAAGACAGGGAGAACCCCAAGAATGACCAGGATCCCATGCTAAAGTGAAGTTTCCCTTGACCAGATCAAACAGAGTTGAAGCAATCTGGAAATGAAATGATTGTCCTTTAAACCTCTCCACGCTGTGGCAAAACAAACTTAACCGAAGCTTTTTAAAGAACTAATAGAAGAGGTGATAAAAATGCTGTATATATCCGTATTTATGCACAGTGCATACTGCCAGCTCTGAAACTCACCTAGTATAGCAACAACTTCATCATCCTGGATTACTTCCAAGGAGCCCGAGACCACGAAGCACAGGCTGTCGACGCTCTCCCCAGCGTGGTAGATCAGGTCTCCTGGGGCACAGTGCACTGTCTGGAATTCCATGGCGAGCGCCCGGAGGCACCCATCGCTGGCCAGCCTGAAGGCAGGGTGCTCCTTGAAAACCTTGCGGTTCAGGTGCACACAGATGTCTGCTCTCATGTCCTTGGGGCATATCTGCAAAACCTGAGGAGGAAATCAGGCAATCAGTTCCTGTGCATGGCTTCTACGTGCCTGTTATGGCTACTTTACTGTGCAAGCTTTAAGAACTACTTTCCTCCTTCTTATAAAATTTCAAATCTCAGAGTGTAGGTTTATTTTTATATTATTTATCCACATAAGCCACAATACTAACCTAGTCTACTTTATAACATCCGAAGGAAAACACTGTTTTCATCTCAGCAACATGCTCTGCTGGATATTGAATTATCAGAAGGCCTCAGGTTTTTAAGACAATAAAACTTAGAGCACAGCAGTACAGCAAGTGTTGAAGAAAAGCTTCCTGAAGAATTGTTTCTAGAGGGCAGGTCACTTTTTTGATAGGCAGATTCCATGAAAAGCCTGCACAAGTTATATGCTTTAAGAACTAAAACAAATTATTTAAAGTTTACTTAACTCATAGCATTGAGAATTGTGGGTACTCAGATTTACACCCCAGTAGCACTAACAAGTTTTTTGTTTACACAGGAAAGGGAGTTTAAGGTGATGCTGTTTTGGGCAGCTTTTGATTTTCCAAATGCAATGTTCCTCACGGCAATTCACGATGTGTGCTCCTCAGAGAACACGAGCTGATGCTCAGCACAGCGGGCACCAGCCAGGGCCATTTCTGAAGGGTTTTAATGTAACATGGACAGCTGAGTGGAAAGAATACAAAATCACTGCTGCATGTACAGATTAAAAGTGGAAAGAAGTAACACGAACAGGGTTTGAGGATAACAAAATCCTTGGGGGATGGTCTATGATGAAGCACATCTAGGACATACTATTTGAGAAAAACATTGAGTAGTCTCAGTCTGCCTCTTTCTTTTTTTACTATTTTCTTAGTAATAACTATTCCATCCAATTAAGGAAAACTCTGGTTGAGCTTCAGAGTTATTCCCACACATTTTCCTTGATGGAAAGAGAAGACTGTCTCACTGCAAATGCTCCTGAGAAACATAAAGGTAACACAGGAAGCACTATGGCTATGCCTACACTTTGAAATGGGGTTCTGGGCAAGATCTGAGTAGAGAACCAAGTTCATAATTCTGTGTGTGGCACTGGTTCCAGATATCATGCCTGGTACTCCAAAGGCAAATAACTCCACCACCAATATCAGCATCTTTGGCCCACCTCCAGACTTTTTATTGTAGATATTACTCGTAAAAAGAGATGTATTTCTGTAGTGCTCAGGTGTAGGGCACTCATGGATGATTTTTCTTGGCTGCCCTTTACAGAAGAGCTGCCAAACCAGCCAGTTCTCAGTTTTCCAGGCCCACAGAAATGGCCTGGGGCAGCAAGACCACCATTTAACATGGAACACAGGCAGCAGCTGTATCTGTCTTTTCCATTATGTCATTTACTCTGGCAATAAAAATATTCTCTATTGGCATATTCTTGCCAAATTTTACTACTGGAATTACACACACACTTTGCAGTTACCTGAATATCACACACAAAAAGGGTTGTTGTAATAGAAATAGCAGCAAAAAGCCCTGAATATACAAGAGAATGTTTAAAATGATTATGTTATCCAAAACCTTTTTTGGTATAGCAGTCTTAGAGGAAGTTAAGTAATTTTCCATTCTCCATTCAAAGAAATTGTCTCTAGACTCGACAAAAATGAAAGGGATTAAAGACATTTGAGAGTTACAGACAAATGGAAGAATACTTTCATTTGTATGGGAGGTAAGAAATAGATCTTCATGGATCAATTTTAGAATCTTTCAGTAGCTCTTCGTTAAATTCTGTTGTACAGAATTTATTGCAAAATATATATGCAAAATTCTGTTGCATTTTCTAGACTTGTAACTTAGCATGTCTGTGGTTAACTCTGAACTGACAAATTTGTGGCCTAGAAAATAGTGAGACCAGTTCTGTGCTCAGTTCATATTTAAGCTTCTGCCTCATCTGCAGGAAGCTGTGCTGTGTTTCAGAGGAGTACAACTGCCACTGCTCTGTCTCACGAGCAATACATGTTTTATTCATGACAAGACATCCCAGAGGTGATACACAGGCATCAAACCAGCAGAGCTCAGACCTGGGAGTTTATGGATTGGCACAGCCAACCATAGCTTTTGCTGTGCAGATGAAAGCTGAGCTCTTGGTTTAGCAGTCATGGCCAGTGGCAGCTCAGCTATGAACACACCAGTCATTGAAAACGGCACCGGATTAAGCTCTTTGGTGTCCTGACAATTGGAGACTTTTTTCCTGTTTATTAAGATAATTCTCAAAGGCTACACTGGGAATTGTTGTGCTTGGTTTGGTTATTCTGCTGTCTCCAAATGCATCCTTAAAGCATTTCTTCCTTATCAAAGGAAGGCAAGAACAAACTTTGAAGATAAGCAAAAAAAACCAGAACTCCATGTTTTACATAGCAATTTTTTCTTGCTGTTTTGTTAAAATGACGACAGGAGTTTGTAATGGGGGCTGAATGAAAGCAGCAGCACTCATTACACTGTGTCCTCAGATGTCTCTCCACCTTCCCCAAATGCACCTACCTCAAATCACAACCCCACACAAAGACAGATTGTGAGAAAACACACAGAACAGCTTCTAACCAGTGCTATCCAGCACTAAAATACCATTTCTTTCTAAAAGTCAGTGTGGCAGACAGTGCTTACAGAATCATGTCTGGGATCTAAAAATGGCAGATATGCTGAAGACCATTTAGGACAGCAAACAGTGCCCTGTGTGCCCCTCAGTCTCCAGACAGCTCAGTGCAAGGCCACATCTGTTCCACTCTTTCATAACGATGCTTGAACAGCTGTACAGAAATGGCACTGTTAGCTCTTTAACTGCATCATCCACAGTTCAGAATACTAAATTAAGCTGCCAACCAGAAGGCTGGTGACCAGAGCATTGGTATGATTTTCTGAATGATCCATCCCACAAATCACATCTCTTTACAAGCAGAAGAAAAACTGTCTATCTCTACAAAGGCTAGCAAGCAGTATGAAAGCAACAAGGAGTTACTTTTGTACATTCGTTCTGGTGAAAGGCCATCTGTCCTTTTACAAGACACAACGGGAATTTACTTGTAAGTTCAATGAATCAGAATGATAACATTTGTCTTACATAAGGTAGATTTCAAGCAGTACATTATTAAATACTTCCAGTTTTCATTAATATCTTTAACCTGCACATAGAAGATTACATTCAAATTCTACAATGACCAAAAAAAATTGCTTTGTTTTTAGATCCACAGAGCTGCAAGCAACCTCACAAGAAATATTGCAAAAAAATCTCATTTGGAAAAATTGTGAGGTTGTGTTCCAATCTGGAACTTGTTATTTACTTATCACCTTTATTTATTGTAAACCAAGCTTTTTCCTTTATAATTTTTATACTATTTCATGCCATTTCACTAGCAAAACATACATACTTTGACCACTAGCATATGTCAGTATGATCGAATAGCTGAAATACTGTATTTGAAAGTTTAAAATTAAGGGAAGCTACTACTTAGAACTATTTAAAGAATATTTGTCTCCTTTACTAAGACCGTACCTCCTGTTTATTTTAATGGACTACTTTCAGGATGTGACTCCTTTCCTTGCAGTTTAATTTACTTACCTTTTCAGTATCTATGCCTCTGGACATTGACCAGGTGGAAACGATGTAATCCATCACACGTTCACTCAGTCCTTTAGGGACCTGGTAGAGCTTTAAAAAGTCCCGGACACTGTTCAGCATTTCATGGTATCTGTTTGTGTTAGCGTACATTTGCTGGAATATGGTTGTCACATTACCAAAAATGGTGGCATACAGAAGGGCTGCGAAAAAACAGAGAAAAGACATGGTAAGTTGTGATGATCAGCCTGTGTTCCACTGGGCTTTAAGACTGGAAATGCCAGGCTCATAAAAATGCATGCAAATATCAGTGGTTTATTAGCAAGGCCTGATGAGCACAAGTATTTTATAGGTCACCTTCAGCACTACAAATTGAGGACTGCCACCTATTTTTGTGAGAGCAAGTTCTGCATCACAGAGTTCCTAAAACACGACTGTTTGTCCATCAAACAATTCAGTAGCATCCAAAACCTTACGAAACCACAACAGAAGACAGAAAAACTTTAAGAGAAATAGTTTGACAGCAAATACTTCAAATTTTCATTTCAGGTTTACAGCACCTCTGTTGAAATACCATCAGTGACAGATTTCCAGGCTTTAAGTGCATTATCATAGTAGTAAACTGAGTCATCATTACCCACCTCGGTGTGACAACAACAATGCATCAAAGCAGAAGATGGAATATGTAATAAACAGCTACCATGGGTCAGTAATTTATAGACATAAGTTTAATAATACATAAAAACTCGCATTACATTTCATATTCTCCAGGCAAAAGAACAGCAAGGCCTGAGGCAAGAGCTAGAGCCCTCAGAGGCAGACCTCTGCACAGCCCTCCTGACTTCACACAACACAGTTATGAAGCCAGATGGTTCATCAAGATGGGTTTAAGAATAAACACGAGGAAGAAAAAAAAGGCAGTGTTTCCAAGCGTGGAGAGAAGCAGATGAAAACACACAGGACTTGAGAAGATCCATCTGCTGAAGCCCAAGACAGTACAGCAGGCTGGTGGCAGGTTTGCAGCCTCAGGTTTGATAGTTTGCAGAGGCTGGGGCTGAGGCTCTTCCAGCCAATCCAGCCCTGAATTAAATGGAAAGACAGGAAGCCTCAAGGGGAGCTTTCCTGTGTTGTGAATCAGGTCAGTGATACGTGACAGGTTGGCTGTAGAGGGAGAGGAACGGACTGCAGATGTGATGATAACCACCCGTAAGCGCTCTGGCTTGCTGAGTCAGTTCTTCCTCTTAATCATTTCCTGTCCCCCAAAACAAGTACCAACTTGTGAGTATCATATCTCTTCCACTTGAGATAAAAATAAATCAATGACAAGCCATATTTATAAAAAACATACTTTGCCTTACTGAAGTACTTACCCCTTTTTGCTGTTTTTTTACTCCCTCACCAGCTATAAAAAAAAAGTCTTCATCCCACTCCTTCCTTTGAGAATGCAGCTATTTATTCAGGTCAGTGTTATAGACAGATATGCTCAAGCCAACTAAGATGCTCTAGGGTTCTATGAGCAATAAAAACCTTTGATATTGTGCAAAAGAGACTTATGGGACTGTCTTTGCCCTGATCATCAAGAGATGTAATTCAAGTTTAGGTTTGTTCAAGGCCTTTACACTGCTGATTTTCTATAGAATTCCTTCTTGATGCCGCATGACTTCTTTTCTTTTTATGAGTTTCTGTAGAGAACAGCTCTCCCTTTTTCCATCTACTCCACTGTACAAACATGTATAAAAATATGCAGAAAAATGTGCACACTCAGTTAAAAGAGAAGTGGAGAGCATGAATACAGTGACCAGAAACATATATTTTCTCTGTCTAACCTTAACTTGTGCCTGAGCAAAACCATACTGGAAAGTCCAATGCAATGAGTAGTGAAGAATTATAAAATGCTTTACAAAACAGATTTACCATAACAACTCCTTAATCCATGAGTATTTTGTATTAGAACAGCATTTCCTCTCCCTAAGTAGGTCCTGGTTTGCTCTCTGTTGTGCAGATGCAAACATGACCCTACAGGAGACTGCAGCAGCACAAGGCAGCCAGCACAGCACTGAAGTAGGTGACGAATCAGGGACAGGGTGGCAAGCAGATTTTTATCTGTAGATTTCTTGACAGCCACACCTGTGTCCATACAACTATCTCTTCACTGTCCAGCAGTGAGACCTGGGGGTTCAGTACCTTGGAATGTAGAGCTTCATGCCAGCAAAGGTAAAATGCAGTCCCTACTCTATCCCAATGATGTCCAGCTACATGAAGCTTAAAGAAAAACCAGAAGTTTGATCCTGTATTTTGATTATTATGAAGTAAGCGATTTCCACTGCAAATTGCAGCTCCAGTATGACAATTATCTTGGCAAGAAAAATTATTCCTGCCTAGATTAATTTTTTTAATTCCCGAACTTACAATCCTTAATTTATCATTAGCTAACCATTTTATTACTATTAAAGACACATTAAAGCCAAGGATTTTTGCAGCCTAATATTGGGTAGAAACATTAGCACATTAAACCTTGAACTCTTCTGCACAGAAATAGCTGGCTGTGTGCCTTTCCTTCCTTTCAAAGGAATAATGAAAATGAACCCACTGCAGTAGACTGCAGCCCCAGAATGATTTCAGAAACACACTACTAAAGGAAGAAAGTTGGGCTATTTATGACAGAGCAAAACCTCCAGCATTTCCTCTCCAGGAATGTCAAGATCCCTCAGAAATTATATAGCCCTCACCCCCTGACATTAATATTCTTTTCTGACAATGTAGAAAAGCATGTTGTCCCCAACAATGTGGCTGTTCACTTACACTGCAGTTATTTAAACCAGTGTTTAAATCATCACAGATACGACCACAGTCATTGCAGTAGCAAATTACCCACAAGTGAATCATGAAGGTCAGACACAGGTTGGAAAGGTCACCAAATCATCTGCTGCTTTTAATGATGGAACAAGTAAGAACAGAGAAATAAATACAAGCCAGTGTAGGTTGCAGCTACCACAGTAAAAGATCTGGGGTCTGATTTTAGAATTAAAAGAGGAAAAATTTCTATCTGTAACAATGAGAGGTTTACAATTACCCCAATTACAGATGTGAGTGCTGCATTCGGTTCCTGAGATGAATCATCAGACTGATGGTGATTTGTTCAAAATGCACTCATCCAATGGCCTCGCACACAAAATGCATGCAGAACTACACAGCAACAAGTGAGACCAACATCAACTAGTGAACAATCTCTTGTATCTTGCCCCCAAGACTTGAAGTGCTTTCTGAAAATGAACTGCCTTCATTTTTGCTGTCTGGAAAGTTGATCCAGAAAGTCTGTCTGTCTGCATGTAAATTCCACTTAACAATTAAAAAAAAACAAAATAAACCCCTTTTATGTACTGCACTAACCTAAGTACTCTTCAAAGAGCAGGCACCTGCATTTGCAAATAGTAGATGATTTAAATGTATAATTGCACTTCTGTTTCACCAACAAATTCCTAGTATACAACAAATTATTCAGTTCATAGAAGGCTGAAAGCACAGCCTTGAAAATCTGTTGCAATGTCTCACTTATCACTGAATATGAAACACAACCGTAAATTAACCACAAAAACTGCATGTCTCAAAGGCATTTTTCAGATAACACATTTTGAGGTCACACAAAATTAACATTGATCAGATAAAAAGAAAAGCAAGAATTAATTGTATGGATCATCTCATAATTATATGAGAAAATGACATTATTTTCCAATGTGTAATTAGAACAATGTAAGAGCTTATAATTGCTTGAGATTAGGGATCTTGATTAGTGGTAATTATGCCTACTTATGGGTAGAGAGCATGCAGTTAAATGGAAAACACTGAACTGTTAAATACAATATGCAAGCAAATACCAAACTGAACAGGTATCTTAAAGAATTGTTTACAGAACTAGTTTTGATAGAATTGTTATTTGTAGCCTTGCAATCTGATATCAAAGCTTCTAAAGCAAGATGTACTCATCAAGTACCTACACAACCTTCCAGAACAGTACAGATAGACCCAGAGCTGCCTAATTTGCTACTTCTTAAGAAACTTTGTGTATTATAAAGTTTCCTATTTGTAATCTTTTATCTACCTTTTGTTTTTTTACTAACACAATATATAAAGATATAATTCCATTTAGCTAGTAAAGAATAAATGTAAAAATCGTAGCCGAAATCTAATAGGTCAATTAATTTTCTGCACTTCATGACTTTTCACAATATATACCCAGAACATTTTCATCTGTTATAAAACAAATCACAATTGCTAGTTTTAGCATGTACATCACTTCCTGAATTTCACAACCTGGAAAAAAGACATTTTTTAAGTGAAAGTAAATTCCCAGAGGAGCTCTCCCCCGTGCTGTCCCAGTAATTGTTAAATCCTGCTCTTCCCACAGCTCTCTGTTCTCCTGGACTGAAACAATACACTGCTCCACCTCCCTCTTTCATGCCACCAGCTTGTAATTTGCGCCTCTGAAGCAAGATAGTAGCAATGGCAAAGATCAGAGAACTGGCACACCATCGAGCAAGTCTGAAAATCAATTTAATGGCAGAGAGCAAAGCAGAAAGCCTGAATAGGCCATGAGGGACGTGCATGTCAAACCATGTGGCATGAGCGCTTGACTTCTAGCATGAAAGATGAGAGACCACAGGCAAATTTTATTAAACTCTCAGTCGAATCCTACTGCAAATCTTCTCACTCTCATCATCACATTTGGTGAAATCGCCCTGCTGGCAGCAAAATTGGGACAGAGAAGGACAACAGTGGGCTCCAGCTACAATGGAAATGTCTCTCCTGCAGAAGGGCAGGACACCAGTGAGGACACAATTGATAAAGGCTAAACAACAGAGCATCAGCACATGGGGTTTTTTCATCTTCCCATCACCAAAAACACAAGAACTGCAATGAAATGAACGTCAGAGACATAAACAAGGGAACAGCTGCTCTAAGAATCCACTTAAGCAACTACCAAGGACTAGAGTAGTAGAAACATCTGTGCACCTTAAAATAGGCTGTCGCAGTGTGTAAGGGCAGAAAGGCAAGTTAAGAACAGCATGGAACAAACACCACAAGCAGCTCCCACTGTTTCTCTCCTCATACCCTTTCCTAACTCTACAAAATAAAAGCAGCCTGCCACTACAGCAGCACAGCCATATAACCTCATCTTATCTCATCAATTTGCAGTGACTTACATTTTGCCAGTTTAAGACTTAATATGGAAGAACCAAGGCAAGTGTTGGTAAACTACCAAACCTTCCAAAGATGCTGAACTCTGGCACCCCTTAGGATGCTTCAAAGCTGAAGGTTTTTTATTTTGATCTGGAAGCACCCACACAGCTGGTAGCAGCAGTCACAGGTGTTTTGGCTCGCAAGCATCATGCACAGCACACGTCTCTAACAGGTTTTGCTTTTGCCTTCAGCATGTCTGGGCTAAGATAAACAGCATGGAAAAACTCACGGAGCAAAACTGATCAGAGGAGTGACTGGAGCCAGTGTGAGGACAGGCCAACAGAAAAAACTTCAGCATCAACCCTGTAAGAAAGCTCTTCAACAAAACCAGCTCTCTCCAAACTGACAGCGAAGGGCCAACACCACTCTGCTCTCTATGAAAGGCTGCATCTTGGATCCAAGAGCCTGCTTGTGAAAAGAGAGGATGAAGCCTCCTGCCAATCCATACAAAGGAAGGGTGATGACTATTTACCCCCCTGGCCAAGGCTCCTACTTCTGCACAGCAACACCTGACTAATGGACACAGTCCCACAAATTAACACTGTAAAATCTGGATTTTGGCAAATTGAGAAGTGTCCAAACAAGTAAAATGGCAAGAATCCTGGTTCACAAAACTCATCACTCATTTGTCTGGACAGCTACGGTTTAGTATTGTATTTACCCTGAAAGGTGCCAATAGTCACCAGAGGGGGATTTAATGGCAGTCATAAACTGTACTGCAGCCAATATGCTTGCAGAAAAGCAGATTACTAAAGCAATCAGATGCACAACAAGTCAGGAGTAGCCTGTGAGGATGCCTTGGATGTGTTCTTGGTTGCAAAATTAAGGAGTAAGAATCTGGTCATCCTCTACATTTGTGCTGTAAAGGGACACCAACAGAAGACAACAGAAACATAATGCTGAAAAGAATTAAAGAGCATCCTGAATACAGTGAGCCTTCAAGCTGATAGACTTTGAAATCCCTAACCACGAGTGTCTCTCAGGAAAACAGGGCTGCACACTCTTACTCTATAAACAAACAGTGCTTGCAGACCAGTGAGTTCACCTGAGTCTTCTTTCTTAAATTACCTGAAGGCATCTATTTCTCTGCAAGGCCCAGCACTTCCACCGACTGGTGAGTCCCAAAGAGGGTAGCAGTGTTTTACATCCAAAAGTGCAATATATGTCCTGCCTTAACTTACAGGTAAACTCTTAAACCTGACAGAAAGCTATGACTAACTCCAATCACAGTAACACCTAGTCATTTATTGAAATTAGGGCCTTAGCCCTTAATAGCAAAAAGACTTTCCAAGAACCTTTACAGTTTAATCAACAAGTCCACAGAAAACTCCTTGCAGAATCAGTTTATTTCAGTCAAAATACAACAATACGGGACAGCAAGATCAACAAGCAAGAAGATTTAAAAGGGGAAATGCCAGCAGGTTAACTCAAAGGTAAGACTAGAAAAAAGACTAGAAAAAAAGGAAGATCATTCAGAAAATGGCACTTCCCAGTTACCTCCCTAAGTTTTGTTCCCCACAAGGTAGGTTCATCTCTGATAATGTAAAATGGAATGGCAAGAAAATGTACCAATTTTCACAACTGGTTACAACAACTACAGTTCCTGTAAAGAACAGCACATTCATCACAACATCTTCAGGAATGGTCTTGAGGGATTAGTCCAGAGTAACACTGAAGTACACATGCTCAAAACATAGAGCATCATCAAGATCTTGCTCGATGTGCCAATTTTATTACCTAGAGGAAACTAAGTGTACAAACAGATAACAGCTGCAAAAATTATCTCTGTTCCAAACATACAGGGGCAGACTCCCCAGTGGGACACTTTTACCAACACAGGATGGCTTCAGCTCAGTGTAGTCACTAGCAGGTTTTACCATGATGAGAATTAATAAAATGCCAAATCTGATTAAATCCTCTGCAATTTGTGAGAAAGGACTCTCTTTTACTGTTTTGTAGAATTTTATGGACAATAAAATTTAAATTGTCTAGAAAATTGAAATGGATTTCCATTTCATTTCCCAGCACTAATGAACAGATCACCATTTAAATGACGACTGAGCCATTTAAGGGCATCATTTTTCTTCAACAGTTTATACAGGGTACTGCATGGCCATTTTCAATTACTTGGTTAAAATTAAATCTCCAGATACTGCTTCTAGATTTTTACTCATTTGCACCAATATGAAGGCTTTTGCTTTCAAAGCTTGTTTTTATCTACCCTCAACTTACTTCAAATGGTTTGCCCCAATTAAACACCAACCCTCCTCATTTTAAAATCTGTTACTGAAATAGAAGTATGCAAACAAAAGAACAAAACAAAAATCAAAAGCCACAATTAGGAAAAGTTCTCTTAATGTGGAACTGCTTACCTACATAGTTGTTAGCACTCCTCTGTTCACCTTATTTTCTCTGCAACTTGTATGATCCCTTCTCCAATGCCTTGCAGGAGGAAAATCTAGGGACACTCAGGGAGATCATCTGTTATCCAAATTTTCTGATCCTTTCCCTACAATGCTGCCACACGTTCTGCTGGGCTTTGCACTGCTGGCTCAGGCCTGTTCCTGTTGGCAACTATTGGGCCTGATTTTGCAATAACCTGTCCATGGCCTTTGAGAGTCCAGTACTGGATATGAATTTTGCACATCAAAGTCATCATCCAGTCCTTACACATAAGGAATTCTGGGCCAAACTTGCCCCCATCACTGATGCAACACAAGTGTTCAATGGCTAAAGTCACATGCAACGTACAAGCAAAATTCTCCTGTCTTCTTCCTTTCGTTCATTGCTGCAACATCATTTAATTAAGGTACCTAATTTGAGTGCTGTATTTAGAGTAATTCTTTGTTCCAAATGATAATTGGATTCAGGTGGCTTCTCTCTACTCCCACCAGAGCACCCATGTGGGAAGTTGATAGCTGGCTGCATTTCTTGCTGAGCACGTTCAGATCTGAATCCACCAGTGAGACCACAAAGAGGAAGGATCCAAGGCTTCCCCTGAGACTTCAGTGATCTCATTTCTCATTAGGCTTAAAACCTCTACTCAGCTGTGGTTTAAACATTACTGCAAGGTGTGGGCATGTCTGCTTGCAATGAAAGTTAAGGACACAGTTAGGAGAAATACCAAGACAATGCATTTCTCTTCGACCACTAACTTTCATCCAATGACTTACGAAAGCTTCTGCTGTCTATGTAGCAAGTACAGCACGGTCTTTTTTTAGGTTTTGTCTTCTCGGAGAACAAAAGAAAAGGTAAAATTCTAATACCTATAAATTACCCCAATATAAAAGCAGAGTAGGATGGAGATACTATGGTTTCATTGTGAAGTGAACCAAAGGTGGGTGGTAGAGTGCTGGCCTCAACCAGACAGCTGATGGAAAAATTGCACATCCCTTGTCTCACAGATTCCAGAGAGAATAAACTTTTTTGGATTAACTGTATTGTCCCCAAACCCAAACTAGTTAAACAAAACCCTGAAAACACCAGAAAGTGTATAACTGGAAGCCTGTGTCTTCTGTAACTCACCTGGTTTACACTCAGCTGGCCCTTCAAGCTGACTTTGCTCCAAACAGTCACACTGTGAAACCAGCAGTGACCTCTGCACTGACCACACACCAGAGAGCCTGTGCTAATCATCCACGAGCTGCTCAGGTGACAGACCAGCCAGCAACAGTTAAGGGCATGGCTGCACATGACAGGATTGATGGATACTGGACATAAGGACAACAATTAATTCTCAGTTCAGATCACCTCTACTGTGAAATTAGGCCCCTAGAGCTATTGCATTTAACTGGACTGTGCTGCACCTGTCTGCTTTGCCTCTCTGCAGGTCAGTCTAAAGCTTTTAATGCAACAAAAACCATGGTAAACCACCCTGGGGTGTTGTTACTTCAATAACACAGTCAGACTGCAAGGTGCTCATCACTGACCTGCCAATCCCTTCTCGCACACGCACAACTTCTACTTCTGGGAGCAGGGAGTACAAACAAATCCTGTGACTATATTCTACATAGGGTTTTCAAACACTTCCCAAACAAACCTAAAGTCAAAGTGGTCCAAAACCTCCCCCTTTCTGGTATCACTAAATAGTTACAAAGACTTAATGCTGTTTGTAGCACAAATAAGAATAACGAAGTTTGGAATTCGGTTGACTAAACCAATGAGGTCGGAGATGAAGTTGACATTTGCCGATGAAGACTAATTTGGGGTGGTTAAAGAATAATTGTCACTGGAATGACTAGGTCTGAGTCATGCTCCTCCCACACACTAATCACAGGTGTGCTCGCAGACCAAAATCAATAGGTGCACACAGTATGTACAGGAATGTGACATGGGAATAGCTCAAAGAGAGTGGCTTCTCCAGGGGGCCCTGCTTTACTCACAAGTGAAATGACAGGCTAGTGAAGACACAGATGGCTTATCAAAAAATAACTGGAACAACTGTAGTGTTTTTAATGACAAACCATGGATGACTGCATGTGAGAGGAATACTTTCCTCTGGAGTGGTGAAGAGGGTTACAGTCTAACTTTCCAGAATGGGTACTCATTTTCCTGTGGCTCCAGTGTTAAAGGTACTTCTCTTCCAGGCTGAGTCTGCTGTTTTATTAGAACTCAGCAGGACTAAAAGCAGCAGTAAACATGCATACAGCTGGGAGTTCCATACCTCACTTCTAAAAAGGATTGTATTTATCATTATACTCAGGGGTAGATGTTATTGCATAAGAGATACTGCTTAAATTTGTTAAAGTAAACATTACATGGAAGTCATCTGACATCTAAAAGATGTCAGGCAGCTGCATTTTGTGCTTTGGTGAGTTTGTTAGCAAGTCACCACAAAATGCAAATACATTTGCACATAAACAAACATACAGTCAAAAGTAAGGATGTATTACTGCCCCACTGGGACCTTTTTAGGGAACTATTCTGCTTGTGCAGTGCCTGCCAGGCACACAGAAATGGCATTTGCAGATGCTGATAAGCTGAAGCTGTCCAACAGAAAGTACAGAGGACTCTCAAAGGTAATGAAATACCTGTGCCAGTAATTTGTAGCTACAAACTTCATGCAATTGTTAGGCACACAAAGCTTTTCCTTGCTTAGGGAAGAACGGCTGGGAAGACTTCAAGTATGACCCCCTCCAATCACTGAACATCTGGGATGTAATGGGCCTATGTTTCAAATACCATTTTTCTGAAGAGTTCCTCTACCTAAAAGTGACTGAGTATTTTGAATCAAAGAGAAAGGAAAGGAAAAGAGTTTTTACCAGTAGAACTGCTCCAATCTCCATAAATACAGCAGGGGTGTGCTCCTAATATTTCCATATCCTTGGAGTCTTTGAACCATGAAATAATGGATTAGAATGGAAGAGGCAGGTATCTCTGGCCATAAACACAGACTTCTCTGCTCTCACCTCTCACACAGAGTAATGTGTTTTCTGGCAGGCTTGCTCAGAAAGCTTTACTTGACCAGCCACAGCAGATTGAGAACACCTATTATCCTAGCACTCCCAAAAGATCCCAGGAAAAAGGTAATTTCTAAAACTCTTTGAAGTGACTTCACATATGTGCATGAATCAAGTCTTGGGAATCACAAGGAAATAAGGTAGCAACTGGTGAAAGTAACCAAAATCTCAGCATAAGTAAACTCTAGCACATCATCAGGAGTCAAACCTCAAAGTAAAATTCAGAACATAAGAACAATGGCTCCTCCTGAACTTAAATCCTGATCTTTGGATTCCAAAAGGAAAAAGCCCCCCAGATGCCCACTGTCTGCTGACACAACACTGCAGCAGTCCCATGGCAGTCACTAAGGTCACATTCCCTGATAATTCTTACAGATCAGGGATAACTTTCACAACATCAGAGGACTTCCAGAAGGGTTTTTGCAGTTGTCACAAGTTTTTTCCTTGTTTAAGCACTAAAGAACTTGCCTTCTGTAATTCCCTGCCACGTACAGGATCACGTAAGTAGCATCTTAAATCTTCCAGACCTTAAATTCTTCCTTCCCACTGATGGAGGCAACAAGAAAATCTTACAGCTCATTGGAGATGAATAGTAAGATTTGGGCAAACAATTGTGGCAAATATATTCCATGTCATTTACAGGCATTGAAGTTGTCAAAGTACGAGGAAGTAAAAATGCAGGAACTTATTTTTGCACCTGAACTGTGGTAACAACCTGCATGCTCATCTTTTGAAAGCTATGTGAAGAACTGTTTGTGAGCTGTGTGTGCTACCATGAATATTCATTTACTGGTCTTCAGCACAAGGCAAGGATAGAATGCTTTTCAACAGCTTGAATTTTTGGTATTGCATAGCTACTACTGGCTGACAGATATTAATGATTCTTGACAGAATGCTTATCTTTGAGCTGTTGCTGTAATCAATCAGCACAAGAGCAGCAGGCTATTAAAATATTTTTCTGTCAAGCTCTCTTGACATGCTTTGAATGGTACACAGCCTCGATGCTGGGTTTGGATTTTTTGGGGGGATTTTGTTTGTTGGGTTTGGTTTGTTTGTTTCCGGTTATTTTTTAGTGGGTTTTGTTGCTGTTTTGGATTGGTTTTTTATTAAGAGAATCTACCTGAAAGCACACAGCTGGATTTTCTTGATCAGCACCTCTTGAAGTTGTCCTTAAATATCAGCCCTGATGCTGAACATTCAGAATCCAGTCACCATGGTTTCAGCTCCTTCTGACAAATGTCCCTCTGTCATCTTTCTATGCTGCCTTTCTCCATCTACACATGCACACACACTCTTCTTTAAAGCCATCTCTCCCTGTCAGATTCTTGTCATCTACCTGGCCCATAATTACTGTTCATGCTTCCTTCCATAAGTTCTACCCTCCTGTTTTCTCTCACTTCTTCCAATTTTCTATTCAATACCCTGTCTTTCTCCAGCCTTTCAGAAACGTGTCATGGGAGCAGTGATTTAGCAGTCTCTCTGCATCACAAAGCCTGTAAAATTTAAATCAACAGCTTAGCAAACCCATCAAAGAGGCTGCCAGACCTTCTTGGCCTCAATAGAGAAGTCTAATGACTAGGAGGGAATCAAAGTTAAATTAGATGGTCAGGAGAATTGGGACTCTTCACAGATCGGAGGAGGGGAAGAAGGGAAGGGACAGGGAGAAAAACCTAAATATGTAAGCACGGGGTGGAAGAGCAGAAGAGGAATGCAGGTGAGGTTAGGAACACAGGACACAAAGGAGCAGCTGATAGCTGAACCCATGAAAAATGCACACAGAGTTTAAATGTCCAGTTTTCTGCACAGGCTTGGCTTTACTGATATCAATACCCTCGAAGATTAAAAGACACTTCAGTAGCACTGCAGAGGGAGGGAATAGATACACAATGGTATGATATGTGAAAGCCATTCTGCACTAGTAAGAAGTGGAGAATTAAGAGTGGCAAGACAGGCAAAGCAGAGACCAGGAGCAGTTTGCATATGGCCACAGAGGAGTGTGTGACAGAGCTGGAAATTAAGTCCAAACCTGCCAGCTCAGAGCCTCTCCCCTCTGCAGCAGCCCCACACTGCAAGCACTGAGGAGATAAGCAACAAGGTTTTTTCAGCTCTTGCTTTGCCCTTTGCCTATCAGCTTATTTTCTTTGCAGGTCATAACACCTGTTTGTTGTATCCAGAACCTTCTGCAGATTCTAGAGGGCAACAAGTGCCAATCTCTCTGAATGTTTGGTAATCAAATTCCAGAAGACAAACACTGTCTCTGGCTGAATCTCCACTACTCCAATAAAAAGAAATTGTACCAAAAGCCTGCTTAATGAAGAAACAGTTTGAGTTAGGACCACATTCACCAAGATCAGTAAGTGAAATGCAGCAGTAGAAGGCTGAGCTGTGGCTTCCACACACCTCTAAAAACTTTGTTTGAAGAGCATGTCAACATCATGACTGCCATGCAAGACACTTCAGACTGAACAAGTCAGACCCAAAGAACACAGTGCCAGTGATAACAAATACTGCAGTGAGGATGTTGTCTTTGCTAGAGGCTGATGAATATAAATTCATCCATTTTTATATCTTAAAGCAAATACTCTATGATTTCTATTTGCTTTTCTCCATTATTTCAACAATGAAAGCTTAGGGAATAAGCCAGAAAGACAGAAAAATAAACACTTTAGAACAAGCCAAGGAGACTAGACAACAAATCCAGAGAGATTATTGCAGAGGTCACTAAAGAGAACAAAAACATTGGGTCCTAACAATATCCTTCATACAAAGCCTAAGTAAACAAGTTGTCACAAGCAAGGTGTGGAGGAAAGGGATGAAGTCCTCGGTGTAAATCTGCAGACTGACAGAAAAGAGCTTCGAGAGCTTCTGCACAGCCACAAATCTCTTCAGAGCATTTTCACCTGCCCAAGTTCTCATCATCAGTGTGCCATCAGAGACAGCATCCATCCCATCCATCTAGAGACCACAGCTCTGCAGTTGGGAGGAGAGGTGTTCAGGGTTCTGAGCATGCTGCCAGCATTTTGCATGTTGAACCATTTTTCCTCCCCAGCTCTGTGGATCTCTCCTATTTGCCACTATTTTACTATCAATGACAAGCTAGAGGTGTTAAATCCTAAACGGTTCTAAAGGCTGGCACATTCCATACTTCGTATTAGTGTGGTTTGAGAAGGGCACAGGAGAGAGGGGAATTGCTCAGGAAACCATTTTTGAATGGAATCACTATGAGGATACCCAAAATAGAATAGACTGTATTTTCATATTGCTAATCCAAGTGCAAAAACACACATAGGTATCACACAAAAGGCAGGAGATTCTTAAGGGAAACCTTTATTACTTCACCTCACACATTTAGAATATGTTCCCCCTTCCAGATGATGACCACTGTGATGTGAAAATTTCCAGCATTTAATGGCCAGTCCTGACTCCCTCTGCTGGAACTTCATACAGTCTCCTCTTCCTCAGCCCTGAGATAGTAGCAAGGTCCTTTTAGTAGTTCTAACAGTAGTGCATAGTGGGAAAGTCTTGTCACAGCAGTTTCATTAAAATGTATAAATATTTTGTTAAGTTTTAAAAAACACTTTGGAATCTTTGAGAGCTCATTATCACAGCTTTTATCCTTCCTGTATTATTCTGCCCTTGTACTTATTGTTTAGTACATTTAGACTTCCAGCTAGACTGAAGGTAGAACAAAATTAAGTAGTAACAAACATAAAACCTTTCCTTGCCTTAATCCATGGTTTCCCCCTTCATGCAGAAAGGACAGCTGCTAATAAAAGTCTTTAAAAAAACAATTTCTCAACATTGCAATAAGAGTGAAGCACAAAGAAAGCTTTAAATACCAGAAGTTGCAAGCTGGCAGTGTGGGAGCTCATTAAAAAAAGCACTGCACAAGAATGCTCAAGGCAAATGCCATTCAAACTTTTTCAACTCTGAAGTTATTTAATCGTCACAGCAATCACAAGGGATAAGGCATTGTTTAAAGGAACTGGCTTCTGTAGGCTTGGTGCTGCTCAGTCTTCTGGAAAGGTATTCACTGTAAATGTGCCATCAATTTAAAATGCTCCTCAGTTCTGAAAAGTTCTGACCTGAGGCTTGATACTTCAAGTTGCAGAGCACACTCAGCTGAAACAAACCAAACAATGTGGGGCCTCTGAACGCCCCAAAAGACCAGAACCATGAAACAGGAGCAAACTGAAATATTCTGCAAGTAGAAATACTAGTTTTACACACATACAAACCTAAATTCATCCTTCTGTGCATGTTTGCCACGAATTTCAGTAATCTAGCATTAAGACAACATAATTTCTGCATTAGTACTTTGTACTTATTTCCTGAGCATTAAAAGCTACAGTAGCAGTGCAGTGTCAGGAAAATCTGTTTCTACATAATATATATATTTGCATGGAACAGCCCAGTTTCCCTTTTCATTGCATTTGCAGTAATTTATACTGTTCTGACTGGATAAAAGCATGCTGAAAAAGCAGCATGGAAATTATTACAATTGCTACAAAGCTGAGGACAAACCAGTGTGAGACATCTGCTTACTCAAATTGTAAAGATCTGAATTATTATGGAAAAGGTATAGCAGCATCAGTGTAGCCACAGAACTCACTCCACCACAGTTAGTCTTTTCTTGCTAAACTATTCATTTCTGCAATGTTTTATGTCAGCTAACAACCCCCACAGAAGACCCACTTCTCTCCTTGCTTTCAGGAAAACCACTACCTGGCCCAGCCTTCCTGGGTCCCAGCCCCACCTGTATGTTCAGTGAACTGCTGTTTTTCCCTCCTGGTCTGTGCATCCAGCACAGCATCTCTAAGTATCCCACAAAGTGCATGCATGCACCAAAAGGCAAATTAGCATAAACTGGTACATAGGCTCTCTCCCATCACCTTGGAGAAGAGCTACACAGGGAAGAATTTAAAGACAGCCACACTACAGAGGTTGATCAGTGACATTTCAATTTTCACCACAGGGTTTTAACATGAGGAAGTTTAAAACCGAAGGGAAAAAACGGAGTACAGTGTTGGTGCTGACACTTGTGTCCATATCACACACTCAGTACTCAACCCTGCCAGCCCAAACCAGCAGGTTTCAGAAGGACCCCAGCTGAGGGAAAGCCTGAAGACAAATGATTTAACAGCTGCTGGCTGGACAAGAGTTTAATTAACATAATCAAAGCCATTATTAGGTTAATCACCAATTAGCATCACCAATTAACTCATTTATGGCCAGTCCCAAACATCTAAAAATCAGTGCCTGAAAAGAAGGACACAGAGCACTCTGTGGTATCACACTGGACTAGAGAGAAACACAGCAGAAGAGAATTTACTCCCCAAAAGAAGACACAAAGGAGGATGCTTTTAAGGATCTCAGCAAACAAAACAATACGAGAAGCCCCAACTTCTATAATAAAAAGCAAAAAGTCACACTTGGCTGAAAACCAGACATGCTAAAAAGCACCTGTGCACAGCAGCACAGCTTGGGCAAGGTCAAGCACAGAACTCTCTGTGCAGAAATCCATGGCTGTGCTGTTTGAGGCAAACTTACAAAAGCACAGCTCCCAAAGACCAGCCTAGCTAATGCAGTTCTTAATCCACTGTTCGAAAGTTCAATCTGTCCATCACCCATCACCTTTCCCCAGGTGCTCCTAAGCTTCCCACATGCCCTGGGCTCCAGCAGCACCACTTCTTCACCAGATGCTGGGGTCCAGCCTATGCTGCTTCTTCCAGTGGGTGCTTCCCCACAGCACGTGGCTGTGCTCAGCCTGCCAGGCTGGGCTGTGGGCACTAGCAGCCAAAGGGTGCTTCCATGTCTTAGCTTGTCCTCAGAGCAGTGATTTTCAGGACCTACACATACCCATATTTTTCCATGATTCATTCTCTTGGGTTTCATCCAGAGAAGGCAATACATATAATTTTCATGTCTATTCAGCACTTCCACTGACATTAAACTATGTATATGGCTATCTCAATAATTGCATAATCTTGTGTGTCTTTCAAGTTCAACATTTTCCAGTAGGTCACTATTAAGTGTCCTTACATTGTTGGTATCTTTCTTGAAAGAAGACTTGGGTTTTTTCTAAGAATTCCCTCCTACGAGTATTCTCTTGCTGCCAAATTTCAATATCCATCCCTACTGTTCTTATATACCTGCTCTGAAGATCAAAATATCATTTATTAAAATGGATAAACACCACTCTTGCTCTCAGAAATGGCTGACCTTGATTATCCCAACTTGAAAACTGAAAGATTTAGAAAGTTACAAATGCGAGTCAAATGGAAAATAGAGAGAAAATGTGTAGACAACCCTAATTATAGATGTTGTTACATTTTGTTCTAATGCTATCGTGATGACAGCAGACAGATAATAGCAGTAAAATCATAAATAGTAGGAAGGACTCAGAACATAAGGAATAACACAAAGCACATCATCAGCCTGTGGAATGAACAAAGCCATTAGTAAAAAAAGCTTTTTGTTTTTGGGTTGTGTTTGTTTTCCCATTCTAATGAGAAGACAGGGGTTCAATCAAGCTGTTTTGAACATGATCATAAAATCATTGAGGCTGGAAAAGACCTAAAGATCATCAACTCCCAACTGCCAGCCCTGCACTTCCATGTTCACCCCTAAACCATTCCCCAAGTGCCACATCTATGTGTCCTTAAAATACCTCCAGGATAGTGACTCCACTACTTCCCTGGGCACTCTATCCCAATGCCTCACCACCCTTTCTATGAAGAAATTTTTACTAATAGCCAATCTAAACCTTCTCTGGTGCAACTTCCTCTTATCCTCTCACTTGTTACCTGGGAGAAGAGACTAACCCTCACCTGGCTACACCTTCCTTTCAGGGAGTCGTGGACAGTGATAAGGTCTCCCCTGAGCCTCCTTATCTCTGGGTTAAACACTCCCAGCTCCCTCAGCTGCTCCTCATCAAACTTGTGCTCCAAACCTTTCACCAGCTCTGTTGCCCTTCTCTGGACTCACTCCAGCACCTCAATATCTCTCTTTTAATGAGGAGCCCAAAACTGAACACAGGATTTGAGGTGCAGCCTAACCAGCGCTGAGTATAGGGAGATGAACATTTCCCTGGTCCTGCTGGCCATACAATTTCTGATAAACAGCTGTTATCAGAGCTGTTATGCTCTGTTTGCTTATCTGACTGTGATTTTTAAAGACCACAGTTTGAATTACAGCAAACCCAGTGTATTCTCTACACAGAAAGAGCACAGAGAACACACACACAAGGCATTTTGTTGTTGCACAGATATCAGCACAAACCTTATCTATTGATAGTGGCAGAGAGTGCGTATCTGCAAGGTGCAGCTCCTATCTGACAGGAGCAGAAATATTAGTGCCAGCATTGAAAGTGCAGTTGTTTCCACAAATAACTAGGGCGTTTATGATGGTAGAATTTGCTTCTCTAGTTCAGTTTTTAATTCACATTTTCACTTTTACAATTCATCTACATTTTCTCTATTAAACATTCTGCTGAAGTGCCATTGACATACAGGTATGGACATCCCTAACTTGAAAAATCATATACTCTTATGCCTCTCTTGTCTCCTGTTGTTTAAAGTCAGAGTTTTCCAGTGGGTCACCAACACAGATAGTTATAATTCTTAATGCCAGGTCCATTGTTTTTTATAATTCTGATAATAATAAAGGTAATAAATGAGAAATCTATTCTGCCTCGGAGGCATAGCAACATCAAGTTAGGTTTGCAGTGTATCAAGTACGAAAAATCTGAAGCTAAACCACAAATTATCAAGCATCCATGAAAAATACTGGTCAAAACAACCCAGCTTGCTTTTCCTATCCTCCCTGGACATGGGCTCAGCAGAGACTGGGAGGAAGCTTGCTGTTTCTCAGCTGTAACTAAAGTAAGTACTCTTTTTTCACTTTAGATCAACCTACATCCTATTGACCTGTGAGAAGCAACAAATCCTGTGGCATTTAAAAATTATCAACAACCAATGGGCATTTTAAAGAGGAGGTCGTTTGGGAAAGCAGCCCTGCTTTACGGCAGTGCTCTTGGTTCACCAGACAGCTGGCAACTGATGGCAAAGTCCTGTAGAACTGCTAAAACAGAAGTACTGCTGTGTAGCTACTGAAGGACAAACTTTCCTGTTAGCAACCAGCAGGAAATTTGGCTGTGTGGCCTCAGGCAAACATTACTGTCTATCAACCATTTTGTGCACCGCTGCATAGAAAATGGTACAAAACCAGATACTCTTCTCTTAAATGTGTAAAGCAGTAAAAGGTTAGAGACAGCAACTAAAGGAGAAAAAAGCAACACTAGCAGCATGCACACATGCAAAACATAGCAGTCTCAGATTTAAGTTATTTTCTTCAACCCATATTGCCTTCTTCTGGAAAGCAGCTTGTTTCACTGCTCATTTACCCAATATTAATCAAACTCTTCAGTCATCTCCAGTGTTACCTTGGAGCGTGGGCCTAGAGGTCCTGCCCCCAACCCCTGACATTAACCAACATCAAAAGCTTACAGGAAATATTTCTCATTCACAAGCAGCTGCTTTCCCAGAATTCTTCCCCACTGCTCTCCCATTCTGACACTGTCTCATATTCAATCTCTGGAGGGTGAGTACAGCCCTGATGCTGCTTACAGAACAGCTGTAAGAAGGGAAATGTGTAACTACTGCCACAAGGGCAGTATTTGTGTTGCCAACACTGATTCACACCTTTTTGTGCAGAGTGTGCAAGGGTAGAAACTTAGTTCTGCTCCTGACCAGTTCTACCACAGATATTCCCCAATGCAAGAGAGGAGGACAAGCTTCACAGCAGACTGTTCTCCTTCCCAACTGAAGGCAAACAGCTTGAGAAGAGTGGCTGCCCTCAGGCTGTTGCCTTCCTCACTTTCTGTATGTCTTATCTACCCCAGTATTCCACTGCTGAACTGCCCATTTCATTGTGCTTTGGACCCTTGAAGCTGTACTAGAACTCCATGTGCTGAACCATTCATACCCTTTTGGATATAGTTGCCTGCTGTATCATGTTTTTCATTTCAACTCAAACTGGCAATGACTCAGAGCATTTTCTTCTGTCTGGCTGCCCAATGATACAACACAATAGTCCCATAAAAGAGTAGTCTTCCCTCCAATCTTCTGTATTATTGAAGGCTGCATATGAATAAAAGATAACTCCATTCTGGACCTGAACTGCACCCTCATGAAGGGATATATCTTTTATGTTGGCATAATCACAATCTGAATCTCATGCAGTTTGTACAGTACAATATCAAACCTGATAAAATCAGCACATCCAACTGGCCATACTTACCTCATGCCTCAGCATGCATTGTTCCTCACATAAATAACTCTCTCAAATTCCCTTTTCAAGTCTTTGTCTGCTTTAATGCATCATCACACTTCAAACCATGCTCTTTCAGCCACAAGGGCCGAAGAAGAGAAATACTGCCCATCTTTTGGACTACAGGTCTGTAACCAGCATGAGGAAACAACCATCTTAAACATGCACCATGTTAGTTTCTGTTGGGAAGAAGTCTGAAAAGAAGCTTAAGGGTTTGCAAAGGAAAAGGAGAAACCTTAGTTCCAGCTTCAAGTTCTATTTCTCTCTCTGAACACCTGCTCTCCCTTTTGTCCACCCACACACACCTCATCATAACAGCCAAAGAAGCAAGGGAATCACAGTAACCTACATTCTTCCATCTCACACCTGTCAGTGCACCTAGGAACTGACCAGCAAAAGCCCAAAAAAGCAGACAGTCAGCTGTAGCATCCTGAAAGGACCTTAAAGGGAAAACAGGTAATGGAAGGTAACACCAGAGGTTAACACCTCAGCTGTATAAGGGCCTCAGCTCCCCTGTGTCACCCTACAGGGCTCCAACAACTGGATTGCAGTGCCTCTTCCAGCCAGCCTCCCATCACTTCAGTTTAGCATATACATGGACATTATTTTCACTGCATTAGTAGATCAGAACAGCATTACAGGCCAAAGCTGGAACACTGATAGGTCATCTTCTCCTTTCCAATGCCCACAGTCTGTGCAGCACCTACAGTGGTTTGCTCAAAGTAATTTCTCTATTTGGTAATTCCTCTATGATTTTCACAGGAGGTTGCTAACTTTATGTGGAATAAGGCTCCTTTCCAGAAAAATGCCCATTTCCCCCCTCACACATTCTCTAGCTGTCATCTCATTACTAACCTACAGTCAACGTATCTGCAAGGAGTGTGAGAAAGACAGTTCCTAAAAACCTCAGTTTTGGCATACTTAGTTCCTGATAAAATTGATTTTATAATTTTCTAGGTCATGCAGAGAAAGGCTTTTATGAAGAAAAATTAAGTAGAACCAAAAATATTCAAAACAGAAGTGAATCAAGCAATCAAAACCTATTTGCACTGCTGCAATATAGGAAATCACCTTCTTTTCCCCTCCGCTCCCTCCCTCTGGATTTAAATGCACCAAACTGAACAGGAATTTTGAAGTTCAGCAAATGTTTAAGGAATGAGAAGCTCAAGGAATTACAGTTCATAACAACTTCCCTCTCAAAAAGCGAAGGGGCAGAACAAGTCAAATTGAGTATCTTTTCTGGTTCCTTGTTTCTTATTAAATTTTCTCTGCGAGGATAAAAAATAAAAGCCAGGATGATGCTGCTAGTGTGGGATGGCAAAGCTCAGAGTGGTGACAGGCCCAGAAATGAAGGGTTGTGAGAGAAAAGTGGTGGTCCATTTTAGGAAGGAGATCTGGAAATCGGCCACATGAGATTCAGGGTGCAGTTCTCTGAACTATTCTCAGAGGATACTGGGTTATTTCCAAGACCAAATCATTGCCAGATCTGTGTGTTTGATGCAAAAGGATGCACACTGTCCAGGATCACACACACAAAGTGCCACTGGAAGCCTTACCATGAGGAGATGAAATTCCACTAATTTGCCCTCTGAATATGAAAGAGGGGAAAGATTTTGGAAAGGAACATTAGGACATAGTCGGCTGCTCAAAATTGGAGCAAGTGTGCTACTTCATATTTTGCAAAACTTGTACTAAAAGTACAAACTGTCAGTAAGTCATACAGCTGTAATAAATAAGTTTACAGTTTTCAGAATTCACTTGAGGAAGTTTCTAGGATCTCTGAGATTGTTTAAGATCTTTGTGGACCAGGATGACCCAAAAACTCCAACATTATCTTTCATGCTTTCCTAGTAAACCTTAATTTTATCAGAAAACAACTTGCAAAAAAATTCCTCATTCAAGTTCAAAGACAGAAATTAATTATCTTAAGTCTAATTCTGTCACCTTCAATTTGGCCTTGTTATGCTTAGAAGATATTATCAACCTCCAGTTTCCTCTTATTTTGTAGTGCACATCCTGCAGGATCCTTGCAATAACAATGAAGAAATACCAAACCCCAACCCTGAATCATCCCACTCACCTGCACTCATCAACCAACACATGTTTGCTTTTGGGATGGTGACAGGGGAAGGCAACATTTGCCTATCATCTCACAGGAAAAATGTAATTCCACACCACTTGGTACAGTTACTGGTCTGATTTCAAAGAAGGAAAAAAGCATTTCTTATTCATGTTGAGGTGAGTCAGAACAGTCTGACTGAGGCCTTAATACCTCAATTGTTTCATTCTTTACCATAAGGCATTTGAGATTTAAGAACCTACTGGCTCCCAAAATCCTTTGGTTAGAAGAATAAATATTCTACTTTCCTTCCAGGCAATAGGACCTATTAATATGTTACCTGTCTCCTTCCACATTTTTCACACCAGTAGCAGCAAGAGTTGCTGTACTGCGGATAAAAGACAAAGATATTTTTACATATATTCCATATTTTCTCAGTAGATCAGAATTTCTTCCATCAGGCTGCTGCTTATGATAGGATATGTCTTCAGATAATAACTCAAAGTTCAGATCTAGTGTATTTCAGAGCTTTCAACTCAAAGAAATAGACTGCATATGACCCATAGCAGCATTTGCCTCCTCTAAAACATTACCTATCACTTTTATAACCAGCCAAATCTTTCTTTAAATTATAAAAACAGCCAAATGCACTAAAACTCAGTGATCTGGTAAGTACAACTAAGCCTTATTCATTCTCAAGATGTCATGCGACAGCTCATCTGAGTGGTTGGGGTCATAACCATGATCTATAAACCACTTACACATTCCAGCCAGGCAAGCTGTTTCTACTCCAACACTTTGTAACCTACAGCAGACCTGCTTGAGTCCAGCAGAAATTAGATATTAAAATAACTATATCACTTTTTGCAGCTGATGCAGAAGTGAAAAGTGCCTAGAAAATGCTTCAGAATTTCTATCACATTCCACATATTAGATGACAAGTGGCATGATGTGTTGTATGGGTGGATGTGCTATTTTACTATTTTTTCCCCCATGCCTACCTAATTAGATTTTTCTTAGTCAGAAACAGACCTGTGTAAAACCAAATCCTTGTCCAGGATTGCCATCCTTCAGCAATACAGTTGGCTGCTTAAGGAAAGGCCTCCCAGGAATGCAGAGACAATGAAAATTTTGTCATGCTTTTTGCATGCTGCATATATTTGGCCACTTCCATAGGTGGGGATCCAGAATATAGTTCTTACAGACAAACCATGTTCTTGTAGATTGCACTTGTGTAACCCAGCAATTTAAGAATAAATTTGTAAACTGAACCCTAAGGTTTGCTCTCCTGCATGTCAAAGCACTGTGTCTCTTGCAGATTCTTCTTTTCTTTTTTTCTTTTTTTAGGGAACAAAATATTTGTCTTGCATATTATCCCCTGGTTCACCTGCCTGAAATATTCTTTCTTCTTTTTATATTCCTCTGCTCTCTCAGGTCATGCTCTGGATGCATCCTGCTCTTCTTCCACAAATTAACTTGGGTAAACCATGTTCATTTATATTTTAAAACAAGTTGGTTGCACACACTGATGAAAGTTTGATAAAGCCAGCACATTTCAATATTTTAAATCTTATAGGAAGTAATATTAGAAATTATCTAAAGAAAGCAAAATTCTTCATGTGATAAGAAAGACATTGGGTGAAAAAGAGAGAAATCCACAGGTGAGACACCTGTTTATTTTCCTTAGCCTTCTCCTTCCTCTTAAAGAGTTAAAAGACAAAACTTAGAAACGCTGTGTGACAGAAAGAGAAAAGGCAATTATCTATAACATTACTGTAATGTGAGCTCTCCCCAAATCCTGGAAAAACCAAACCATTAACACTTCATAGCTTTCATCTTCTCTCCTGTCAAACAGAACTATTTTTTCTCCATTTGCATTTACAGTTCTTTCGAAAGTTGTCCAATGTCTTGGGGAGCAACGTTAAGCTCTGCAGGAGAGAAATGGATTGTAAAAACCTTGAGAATTAGAAATTTTTAGAACTATCTCACAGTCCCCAATTGTCCTGATTGGATTTGCACAGTACTTATATAGATATGGACTATAACCTGGAACTATTCTAGCAATTAAATTCTAGTATATTCTGGGGTAGGTGATTCTCTAGATCTATTAGCCTGAAATACAGCCTGAAATTTAGTCATTACAGAAATATAACATATCAAGGGACAATTCATAAAGCACAGGTATGTGATGTAGCTCTGAAACATTTATGTTCTTTTTTCCTACAGCCAAAAACACACAGGCAATTTACCCTTGCCCTTTTCAAATTATATTTTGGCCAAAAATTTAATACAATAATTTAATCTAGCTTTAATCTGGTCATATATGCTTTAAATAACAAGAAAAGGAGCACTGGTTACTCATTTTTGCATACTAAGAAATAACATCTCACAGAGAATGAATTTATGCTTCCCCAAGCCAGGCCAGGAAACAGAGTACTACTGTACTAATATAATCACAAAAAATATTTTCTTTCTTCTCGCTTTGAAGTGTGTTGGGGCGAGGAGGGGACTAACCCCATATGAATGGGCCTCTCCTCATATGGCCATGGTCATTAGCTAAGACAGACTTATTACAGCATTAGCACTTCTGTTGTGAACCTGAAAAACAACTTCAAGTCCATCTTAGCCTGGGGACAATTTTTGTTGGAATTTGCTATTTAAATGGGTGTCACCTCAAGGCTTTTCTCTGCCTTTAACACCAGTGTTTTATCATAGAACCACAGAATCATTCACATTGGAAAAGACTTTTAAGGTCATTGAGTCCAACCATTAACCCAGGACTGCCATGTTCACCACTAAACCACTCCCCAAGTGCCACATCTACATGTCTTTTAAATATCTCCAGGCTGGTGACTCCACCACTCCCCTGGGCACTCTATTCCAATGCCTCACCACCCTTTCCATGAAGAAATTTTTACTAATATCCAATCTAAATCTCCCCTGATGCAACTTGAGGCTATTTCCTCTCATCCTGTCACTTGTTACCTGGGAGAAGAGACTGACCCCCACCTGGCTACACCCTCCTTTCAGGGAGTTGTGGAGAGTGATTAGGTTTCCCCTGAGCCTCCTTTTCTCCAGGCTGAACACCCCCAGCTCCCTCAGCTGCTCCTCGTCAGACCTGTGCCCCAGACCCTCCACCAGCTCCACTGCCCTTCTCTGGACACGTTCCAGCACTTCAATGTGTTTCCTGCAATAAGAGGCCCAGAACTGAACACAGGATTTGAGGTGTGGCCTCACCAGTGCCCAGTACAGGGGAGAAATCACTGTCCTCATCCTGCTGGCCACACTACTTCTGGTACAAGCCAGGATGCCATTGGCTTCCTTGGCCACCTGGGCACACGCCGGCTCATGGCTCATATCCTCTGCAAACTAGCTGAGGGTACACTTGACCCCCTCATCCAGATCCTTCAGAAGGGTATTAAACAGGACTGGTCCCAATTCTGAGTCCTGGGAAACAGGGCTGTATTTCAGACCAAGCAATTCTGAAAAGAACATGCAGGTCCTGGACATCCTTACCCAAAGAGGAGGCAGCTTTTAAGAGCTGAATTCTGACTTTGGAGCTTGCTGTGTTGCGAGGGCTGTCAGCACTGATCGCATCTCTCCTGCATGCCCTGTCTGTACTGAATGTCAGTGATACAATTCTGTGAGGGCCAGACGCTCTGGCTCATCAGTGGGGTTGGAAATGCCACCACGACCCAGAGCACCCCACGCTTACGGATGAGAAACGCCGCCGCGCTCCGCTGAAAATTGCATCCCTCAGGACTCGGATGTCTGACGGATTGTTTAGATATCCAAAAAGCCAAAAGACAACGTTGTCTATCCATTTCATTTCTATTTATCACAATGACCTTGAGGTTTTGGTGGGTTTTGTCATTGTTTTTTGGAGTTTGCTTTTCGCTGGGTTGTTTTGGGTTTTTTTTTTGGTTGGTTTTTACTCATTCTTTATTCTTAACAAGAAAAACGGAGACATTTTCACATTTAGAAATAACCAGACCAAATCCTGCCTTATCCTCTTCTAACCTACAGAAAACCTCTACCCACTTTTCTGCCACTTTGCTGAAACTTGCTGTAGGACAGAAATATATCCACAACACTTCTGGTGGTTCTTTCTGCTGGAGAAAGCATCCAAGCAAAAAACCATCCAGAAATCCCAAACATCTGCTTAACAATTACAGCAATAACACACCATCTCTTCAAATATCATGACTAGCATCAAATAAGAAGTAATAAAGCACAACACAGAGGAGTGAAGGAACAGAACTGCAAAGACTGGCGGTACTTATTAAAAAGAAATTTTATTAAAAAATAAAAATCCAGGCCTTTAAATTAGGAATTACTGGCTAGGCTAGTGTTGCTGGTGGCTAAGATAGATGAAAATGAAAATTAATGCTATCAGACATATAGAAAGCATGCCATCTGCAACTTCAGGAACTTGCAAAAGATCCGTGGCATTGAAGAGATTTTTGTCATCTTGCCAGGGATGTGACAAAGCCCAGGAATTCAAGAGACAGCTCTTGCAAGACAAGGTTTCTTTTTCCTTTCCCAGCATGTTCCCAAACCCAAAACACTGCACTGGCAATACCCATGAACACAGAGAAACTCGGGTTTGAAATCTCTTAGGCCTTTGTGCTCCACCCATGAATGATATCCTCAGCAAACCTAGCCAGCACCTGGCACATGGCTGGCCCTTAGCTTCAGGCCACCGACTTCCAGCAAAAATGATTCCAACACATTCCCCCACCACCTAGGAGGTGTTCTGGGGGTAAATGTGTTTCTCTTGTTATTAGATACATTTTTAGTAAGTGGCCACATCCATTTGCTTTTCAATTGATGACCTGCTTTACGAGGGGGAAATCACACCTCAGGAAGATCGTCAAACATGATGCTGGAGTGCCCCTTTATCTTGTCCAGGTGTTTTGATAACAACAGTCTAGCTTTTATCAGTTCCTCACCATCCTTGTTCACAAGAGCCACTAAACACTTCCTACCCTGCTGGGGTCACCAAAGCACACCAATGCTTTCTGAGGCTGTGAAGAAGAACACTGACCTGTGCATCATGATACATGCCACCAAGATTTTCTTAAAGCTTACAGGGAGGGTTCACATTTTCCTAACGTTATTCTCATTTTTTGATTGCTTGGGTGTTTTTGTATGGTTGGTTGTTTTTGTTTTTGTTTTTTGTCTAATGAGAAAGAAACTATTCACAGACAAAGCTGATCTAAGTTGAGACAGCTACTCCATTCCCTTGGGATCTGTTTCTACCTTAATGAGAGACAGCAGCTGAAGTGCTGCAGGAGTGCATGATGCTTGTGTTGCACACCATCAACAAAGAGGAGTGGCTTGGGTTTCTGGACTGTTTTGATTAATGAACTCAGTGGCTGACAATTCATCACAGTATGTGAGCATGCATGTTCATCAATCTGACCTTTTAACTCCTACTTTTGGTCTTTTTCCATGACCCTTCTCACTATCTGCTCTAAGTACAGTGTTCACAGGGGAATTTATGATTTCATTTAGCATTCAAACATGTGCCTTTTCCTTCATATTTTGGATGAGTCAAGCCCTGTAGTTCCAGTAACTTCCTACCTAACAAAGGAGAATTTAGCATAAACAGGCACCAAAAGCTTGGGATCTTTCAATGCAACTGAGAACACTAACAAAAGGCTCCCAAAATGATGGCTTTTGCTCCGTTGCTCAAAATCCAAATAGGCAAGCATCCATCAGTATTATTTTATGTCAAATGTCAAGAATGCCAAGCATTTTTAGAACTGTTCATCCCTACTCCACCTGCATAGCAAGGGGATTGCTGACACAGTGCCCAGATACAAAAACTGCAAATGAAAGTCCTCTGATTTTTGCTAATGCTTAGGAAAAATGAACAATACACAACCCAACCTGACAGATTCACTGAACAAAATATATAAAGACTGTAATTTCAAGGCATATGTCTCCACAGGGAAGAAACCAAAAATTGAAACAGCTTCTTTTTTTCCTCAAGTATTAAAAATGGAAAATATATGTCTTTCTGTAACCAGACAGTGGTTTTAAGCCTGGTTTTATGTAACATCAGCCTCACTGAAAGATCTGTCTGTAGACATTTTCCCTATTAATTAGCAATTTAGTGGCCATCTGTGGAAAGGGATAAGCAAATATGTTTTGATTCATTTTAAATGAAGCTGAGGAGTTAATTGCTTTTACTTCCCGTAGTAACACTCATCCTTCTCTCTATATATACACACACATACACTCAATAAAGAAAGCAAGGCAAAAGCATGCAGGTCAGTTCACAGATGTGGAGATATTTTGCTCTACAAAACTATAATTCACCATATGTTCAGGAAAAGCAGCTACCCAGTAATATGAAACACAAGCTACCACAGAACAGAAATCGTTAAAAGCAGCCACTGGCAACTTCATCTCTATTTTAAAATAATTTGATCTTCCCAAACAGATGTGCACTATTTGAGGTCAAGAATCAAGAGCAATTTTCACCTACCCCCTCCAGTGGAGCTGACAAAGTGATGAAACATCCCTGGGGTTATGAGTACACCACAGCTCCCCACAAATCTAATTAGGGGCTGCATCTTCCCATATCAAAATAACCAACAACAAAATACTTTCTCTCTGAAAACTTCAGCCACAATGAGGTCAGTAGGACAGCATGTGCATCATTGCATGAGAACACAAGAACACCTCCCTGCAGAAGGAGGCCCTGAAGCAGAGACCAGGGCTGCTCAGACAAAGCCATGCTTTCTTAAATTTTGCCCCAAGTGTAAACCCAGCCAACACAGTCAGCCATACAGGCTCAATACCCACACACAGTTTATTGACCTCAATCATCCCTTCCCAGTGTCTGTGCACTGCTAACATGATGTACCCACTTCTTCTACATACACTGAACTTTTTACTGGGTCAACATTTGCATTCAACTCAGCCAAAATTCCCACTGGTCCAGGACAGCTTCACTAAAGTATTTCTAAATTTTTAATTAAAAGTCACCTAGATTTATTATTTACCATAATGAAAGCTTGAATAAAAGAGAAAATGGAAGTGGTCTTACTTGCTTTTTTAAACAGCTATCTGACATCACAGCAAAGGACTGCTACTACTAGTGGTCAGTGTGTCTACAAAGAGTTAATGCAACACAAATGTAACTCTGCCACAGGATCAGCTTTATAGAGGGAGTGAGCAGTGAGCAGAAGGGGACATATCCGTGGCTGAGCAGCAGGGCACACCAAATTTTGTCTTACTGAGGATGGAATTACAAAGTGTTAACTACATCTCTCTGAATATAAGCATACTAAAGACACATGGAAGGACACTAGTTAAGAACTGCTTATGCTTTCAAATACCTCTGGTATTCTGAGCCTTTCCGACACAAACACCCCATTTGGATGCCACCACAGTCCTGTGCTGACTGTAGCACAGACCTTTCAGTCAGTTTGCCTGTGGAAAACACAGCAATGCATGTCTTGAAAACACTTGTTTACACAGCAAGTTCTTTTCAGAAACAGAGGCTCAACAGACAACACTCCAAGATCAAAGAAAAAAGTATTACTGCTACTCACACCTTACTTCAGAAACTATTCAAGATATTGAGCCACTAAACCAAAATAAAAACTAGAACCCAAGTTGCTAGAACCAAGGACCTGAAAGCCTTGCAAAGCCACCACACTACCTGGCAATGCACACACCATGACCAGCCTTTCCCAGAGGCACAAGAACTTCGCACAATCAAAGCCATTGTATTAAAAATAATTCTGAGCAGGAAGAACTCATGCTTCTGAAAGTAAACTCTTCCTTCCCCTTTACTTGATGCCAACATCTGCGCTCCAGGGAAGTAGCTTGAGTGCCCCTGGAGCCAACTGAAGTCAAGACCATTGACACCAATAATCAGAGGGAGGTGCAAAGGCAGTGCTGTGACTCTGAATGGATCCAGGACTCACTCACACAGCTGCAGCTTCTTTGTCAGCCACCAGTGGGAGGGCAAGTCCCTGCCATGCACTGCACTCTGACTTTCTGCAGGTCTGCCTCACATACAGCCCATTCAAGAAAGGTTGGGCTTGAAGACATTTTCACACATGTTCACCACCATCTCCATCACCATTTCCAGAAAAGTCAGTTTCTTTGAGAAATAAAGATAAGGTAAAACTTTGAAAGGTGATCTTGCTAGTGAAATTGTGACTGTAGGCGTAGCTGGCCACAGTATTGTTTAAGTCACTAGACTTTTGATATACCACTTATTGCTATTCAAATGAGCAGAGGATAAACCACACAGAAATGTTATTATTTTCTTTCTGCTCATCTAAATCAACATTATTTATGCATAAATTCCGTTTCTTTCTGCCACACTGTCATATGAAGAGTTTGGAACAGGTACAAGTCCAAAATAACCCCATGTACATTCATGACTTTTTGAAGGCTATGTAAATTCATTATTCATAGTACTAAATAATAATACTGAATAATACTCCCTGTTCTTGTTCTAGCTAGTATCATGGTCATAACAATAAGCCAAAGATCAGGATAATTCCTATCAAACTGGCACCTTCATCAGGAAATATGTTTGGAAGCCTGTATTTTGCTACACCACTACATTGTCTAATGCACCTTCTCATGAGAGAACTGCAACATTTTATCTGTGTTTTATAAAAATTACCCTTCTCTTACAGGGGCGTTTTATTAGGATGGTGGGACTCTTGGCTGTGGAAAAAGCTAGAAGAACAAAATTAACAATTTTTATAGCTGAAATATCCCAATCCCTGTGTGATCAAGAATGCTTGTCTTGATAGTTTTTCTCACTAACCTTCAGCCTGCTTAACACTGCACATGTAATCTCAGTGTGTGACTTCAGTGTTGCTGAAAAAGGACACATCAGAATCAAAGGTTCACATTTCTACAACAGGTACAGTGCTGCTAATTGAGTTTCATTATTGGTTTTAATTTTCTGCTTAGCAAGGATTGACTTTCTCCTCCTCTGGATGCAATACTAACCTTACAGAAACTTCTATCTCTCCATATAATGACATGCTTTCCTATAGACAAAGCAGATTTATTTTTCCTTATTTTGGTTCAAATTCCACCCTTATCTAGAAAACCATGACCTAGTTTAACAGTGACCACCATATGGTTCTTAACTCCAAGTAGCTCTCAAGGCTCTTTGAATTCAGATCCTGCATTGAAATGACAATATGGCCAAAAGCTGGGCAACTTGGCAATATGTGTCCATTCTGACAAGGATGTGTGAGCCAGAGGTGCCCAAGGACAGCATCACCCCCCTTGCTTTAGGATATGTCTGTATGCTCAGCCCACAGCGGGGTCTGTGCTTCCTAAAGAGTTCTCTCACCCTTAGAAGATGAAGCTCCTAGACCTCCTCCCACACTCTGACTCACTTATCAAATGGATACAGCTCTCAGACGTGAAAAGAGTTCGCCACAGGCAAAAAAGCAAAAAGGTTGGCGCATTAATTTTTAACAGTTCAGGCTTTAAGCATTTTATGGTTTACTTACAAGAGAATATTGAGAGGATATGGACAGAATATTCCTTCCAAAATGACTGAATTTTTGCTAGTCACAACAATACTCCTATTCGTGATTTAAACCTAACCAGTAAGGAAGCGTGTAATACTTACATTGCCACCAAAACCATTTTTAACTGCATCATATTTAAGAGGATTCCAGATGTTCTTATGGAATCAGCATTAATGAGTACGAGAAAGACAGAATCTCTGATACTTACAGCCAATCATCATCATAGCCACAGCAAAGATCTTCTCCCCATCTGTGGTCGGAGCGATGTTCCCGAACCCCACACTGGTGAGGCTGGTCATGGTGAAATACAGCGAGGAGATGTAGACGGAATCCTTGCTTGGCCCGCCTTCCCACTTCCCAAAGCCCGAGCTGTTGAAGCGGTAGGGGGTCCCTATGGACTCTCCCAGCTGGTAGAGCCAGCTCTCGGTGCGGATGGTGTTGGTGTCCTCGTCGATGACCTCGTAGTCACCGATGCTGTACCAGATGCAGGCCAGCCAGTGCGCGGCCAGCCCGAACACGCACACCAGCAGCACCAGCACGGCCGCCCCGTACTCGATGTAGTGGTCCAGCTTGCGAGCCACGCGGCCCAGCCGCAGCAGCCTGACCACTTTGAGGGAGCTGAAGAGGCTGCTGATGCCCTGGAAGGATAAAGCACAGCGACCATTAGAATTTTGAGTGGAAGCAATAATATTCATAACTGCGGTTTCCAAAGAAACAAGGTGATCTGTAAAAAACAGATATCCACCAGATAACAGAGAGACTGTGAAACACTAAAAGCTTAGTGCCCCTTTCCAAGGATGAATATATGCACTTTAGCCTTTATCCACTACCATTTTATAAGTTGCTCTCTCAACTCCCTCTTCAGATTATTTGAACAGGTCTACAAACACCTTCATAAAAACTTCAACCAACAGCCTGGCTGTTGCATCTCCAGTTGTGAATTCTTATGCAACACGTCAGATGTCATGTCTCAGGTATAACACAGACGGCAATATTTAGCTCAGGCATATGTAAAAGATAACTAAAGAAGGCCAAAAAATACTAGAAGTACCTGACAATTTGTAGTTTTCCTATTTCCTACAATGCATTTCCTATGACTTCACTTTCCTATAAGAATTCATGCACCGATAATCAGTCCTCTGACCTTTCTCATATGGACTACACAAAGCATAAATATTTCAAATAGCTCACTAATCCCCAAATTATATCCTTTTTATGCTTTTTTTTTAATGTTTTGATATCAATGCAGTATTTCTGTGCTGAAAATAATATGACTCCTATAAAACAGAATTAAGCCAGCATGCTGGATTTTGTATTGTTAACTTTTATACAGATCTGCACAAGAAGTCAAAAAAATTCAAACCCATTTGGGGCATGAGAAGATCTGAATAGCCTATCATAAAAATCCTTCCTTTTTTTTTTTTTTTCTACTTCCTTTTACCAAGACTGTTTCATACATAGAAGTCTGATTAAAATTTAAGCAGACTGGTTTAATGAGCATTTCTGGAAATGCGTAATTGCATACTTCTGGTCACCAGCTTTTACTGGAAGTTTGTTTATTCCTGCATAAATACAACTGCCTCAGTATCTTAGGCTGCTTCAATGCACTAGAAAAGATGTTTTATTAAATAATTACATAAAGTATATTGACTCATGTTCCCCAGGACTGCAGCAATATATTTTCCCTTTATTTCGTGAATTTGTCATGATTACATTGACTCATTTTCAGAGACAGATGTAATTTGTTACCTGGGAACACACTATCAATTTCTATTAAGTATCTGGACAAGATCTAATGCAACCAGGGGGTGGGAAGTAAAAAGAGAGAGAGAGAGAGAGAGAGAAAAAAGAAGATAAAAAAGCAGCCTTTCTTTAAATCAGAGATATTTGCAGAAATCTAGAAGACAGCAAGTGAACTGTTCTTTTCATGAATATTTATGCCAAACTTTTCAAGTCACTGATACAAAAATTGTAAGTAAATTTCCATTTCCCATTAATTCCATACCCAGCTTTGTTTTGTAAACACTGGAGCAAAGCCTCAGTGCCAGTTCTGAGAATACGACACAAACGGCCTTAATTTCCAGGGGAGGGGAAGCAGGTATTTCTGAACACTCTGCATGGAGAGGAAAAGCAAAGGGGAAAATGCAAAAAGTTATAACCACATTTTAGAATTGGATATGCAAGTTCTGGAGTGGACATTTAGTCTCTGCACTCTAAACATTCTGACATTACAACACAGCCTTCTGGCCTTTTCCTTCAGGACCAATGCCTATTTTTCCCTTTTCCCTTTACAAACTTTAGCAGTGAAACACTACTTTTCTACATTTTGAGAGGTCTCCAGCAATGGTGCTCTTTTAGCTTCAGCCAAAACCAAGCCTTTTAATCACACAGTGCTTCAAGCTCTCCACCCCAACAATCAAGAAAACAGCTTTATTTCTGTTCAAAAGCAGGGGTGCAAAACCTGTTCTTCAAATTAAACATACCCCTGCAATTCAAAAAAACCCCAAACAAATGCTGTTTTGTCAGTGAGAGTCCTACCAAAGCCAAAAAATAACAGGTTAGGAAGGACTTAACATCTTAGAATTTGGTTAATTCCTAATTAAAAATTAAAAATAAAGAATAGTTGAGGATTAGCAATACTTGAGGAAAGAATCACAGAAGAGGAGTTCAAGAAATTGGATATGAAAAATGGGAATACAACTTAAAATGTATGAAATCAGATTTTAAAAGTCTAAGGCAAAATATTTTTTTCAAAAGTACTCTTATCCTAATTTCCCTTGTGAAATTCACTAAAAGAAATTTTATTTAAAAAATTTAAATGGAGTTGAACTGCATCATTTGGGAGAAACTGATTCTACCAAATTCTGACCTGAGACAGAGAGAATTAGGCTTTTTTTACAAAAAGAACTTGAATATTTACAGAAAATATATACTTGACTTGGTTGCACTGGAAGGACACATTTAATATTTAAATTACTCCTAATACTCACCTGACTGCATTGCCAATGAGATTCTAAAAGTTCAGAAAAAGTTCTATTTAAAAAAACCAATTTATTTTTATTTCAGTGTTAAGAGTGCTCTCTCTTTGATTTCCTCAAAGGAAAGGATTTGTCTATCCTAAATGGATCAATATCAAGAGCAAGAACTGCCCAGGGAAATGATTATGCATATAACCTTTAAAAATTTCTAAGTGACAGAATTTCAAATAGTTACAAACAACAGAAACTTAATAGACTGTTTCATAGATGATAAAGTAGTGAAAAAAAAAATCAGATAGTCCTGCAATACTTTAAATCAGTGCTTTTTGGCACTAGATTTAGCAAGTTATATTTTAATGCTTACTGGAATAGATCTGCTGGATTGAAAAATTGACAATTTTAGATTACCACTTTCCAAAATAGAACTGTACTTTTAGATTATTGTCCATTTTAATGCTCTTACCAGTGCAGATTATTTTTATGCTTTTATCGTACAGATGGCTCCACGATGTCACGGAAAGGAGCCTGAACTCAATTTACTTCTCCTGATGTGAGTCCCACCCTCTTGATCTGCTACTCCTGCCAGTTTCAAGAGGCAGATGAAGAGGCACCCAGAGCTCCTTCTGCCCACAGGAAATAGAAAAACCTCATTTCATAATGAGAAATGACACTGCAGGTCCCAAGCAGGCACCCCAGATGCTCTGTTCCAAAGGATCAGTATAAGGAATGTCTATGTGGCAGCCAGGGAAAGGACAAGGCTAAGTAATATTCCATGGAGTTCTATCCGTGTCTGATTTACCCTGACACAGCTGCAACTATGGGTACTCTATCCAACAGAAAATGTCCCCAGAGGCTATGCAAAAATAAAAATAAATCTGTTACATGGCCAGAATAGACATATAGTACATTTTTACTGTATTTTGTTACAGAGAGAACTTGGGTGCCACGCTTCCTTCAATATGCAGCATTTGGTCAAGTATGTCAGGAAATGCTGAATTTCACACACACTTATATTTCAAATGGTTTGAAGCAACTGAATGAGACTAAAAAAATTCCACTGCTGATGCCTGTATATAGATGTTGATAAATATTTCATAGGTTGGCAGGTTTACTTTCATGGCCAGTGATGGCTGCTGCATAAGAAAGGAAGAAAGTGCAGCCAGTCCCCTCCAAACCAAAGGGCAAGATCAAGGCACCAAGACTCTGAAGAAATAACTCCATAGCCACTGGTTGAGCAGACTGGAAGGTCAAAAGCCCTTAAAATAATAAACACAAGCACTCACCCTCCCTCTCCTTCCCCACATTCTTTGCAGAGTAGAACTGTACCCCAAAAGCAGAAAAACAGATCAGCCTCAGTCCTAGGGGAAAGTCCCATATTTTATATTCAAAGAGAATGCTTCATAAGTTCATCCATTAAATACTGCCAAAAGTAAATTTCAGCATATAATTTGTCATTAATTAGACCTACTCACTATATACTGTGCATATTTACACAGGTTTTCTTCTGTATTTCCTTGTTTTCTGGCAGAGCTAATCTACTGTGAGTGCCACCCCTTGTCTCACACTGGTACCTTGGCCATGTGAGTAGCCTTCTTTCCAAACACAAGATCCAGGATGTCCATGTTTTGGCTCTACCTCTCAATCAGACAACATAAGATTTGTGTTATTACTTCCACGCTCAGAAAAAGAGATAGAGACTCTGTGAAGTCTCTTGAAAACACAAGGGCTGCAAGCAGAGCAATTATTGTTACTTGTGTCATTGTGGTCCCCAGGGGCAGTAACAGTGGACACTACAGTGATAGATGCTGTACAGATAAAAACAGTTGATGCTGCTCATTTGCCATGCAAAATTAAATTCAGCTCAATTCACTGAATAATAAAAGTCCACCTAGGAAAAAATCAAAATACAAATTGTTTAAAGAACAGCCACAAAAAGTAACTGAGGCCCCCCCCCGCCAAAAGTGAGAAATAATTTGTTTTCCAGTCCAAACAAGACGTAGGATGAACAAATTCAGAAAATAAATAAAATGCTACATTCACCCCACCTCCTACTGCTGCAGTAGCACAAGTACTTTGGTAATAGATTCAATCTACATGACAGTATTCACTTTTTAGGCCATTATTCACTTTCTACATGTACAGAAAGAAAATGCACTTAACCCAAGCATTAAGATTTCCTCTAGGCTCAAAGGCAGGACAATTTACTTCCTACTTACTATCTATTTTTAAAAAGAGAAATATTCAGTATTGGGACATATCTTTCCTAAGTTTTCCAGCACTTTTCTCTCATATGGAACTGTTAAAGTTCAGGCTTCATCTCAATTAAAGGAAGAAGCAGGAGACTAAAAGCTAACCATTAAAAGAAAGAGAATGAAACAGACCAAAAAAAATAAATTATTTATTCCAAAAGGGGAGGCAATGAACCAAATTTATCACTACTGTGAAGTGAGAGCCACAGAAAGCACTGCCTTCTTTCTTGACACTTAATTTGAAGTCAGCCACAACCTGGCTCTGCCTATCTCCAGTAACCTGGCAGCCCTGTCAGATCATCATTAGGACGACACATTTCCGTCATTTGCCTCCTCTGATTTTCTTAATTAGGTCTGAGAACATGACCTTTCCTACAGATTGCCATATTTAGCAACCAAGAGATGAGATAATGTTATGTGCACAGGTCAAAATCAATATCTAAGCCCTCTGGATACTGCTGTGGTTTTCAGCACTGAAGAAAACAGATCTCTAGACTCCCGAAGCTTATTTTAGTCAGACATCTGTAAGCTTGGTTAGAATTAGGGGAGAAACAGCAATAATTCATGTATAAGAGCACAGGGTGTGGGAAGAGATGGGAAGGCTGATTTTTCATTTGTAAAATGATGTCCACACTTGCCTTACATGCATGCTTGCATACTCAGAAAAAAACAAAACCAGGAAACAAACTCTGTTTTCTTTTTACTTTGAGCAGAAGAACAAGAATAAAGATAACACATAAGTAACCTAAAGAAATCCCACTTTCTGCAGTAGCAAATAAAAAATTAACTCCAATAGACAACAATCTGCTTCCCAATGCTTCTGACTCAAAGCAACAGCCAGTTCCAGAAGCTTTTCACTTATCTCGAAGAGGTGAAACACCCAAATAAGATTTAGTGTTACTGGCATCTAATACCTCTCCATCTTTCCAATTCTAATCCCATCCCTAATATGAAATAGACTACAGAGCAACCACTTAGCTGCTCAAACAAATACCCTTTGTCATCTCATCTGACTTTCTGCCTCAGATCGATAGAAGTATGCTGAATGGGGGCAGAAGAGGAGAGTTAACTGATCCCTGTCTCTGGAGCATGCTTCCCTTTATACACAGTGTAAGTTTCACTCTAACAGCAGCTTTTTGAAATAATTCAGACTCTAATATATTCAATTAGCTCTCCTCCTTGGACAAAGGCTATCACCATACATTATCACTGAAAATGTAATTCAGCGTTTTAATTCTTTTAGCCTGATACAGATTGAATAGCTTATGTAGACTACTATTCTCTCTTTAACATAGTGAGAAATCATGTCAGGCCTTTCAAAGCTATGAAGAAGTAGCCCTGAAATCCAGTAACACCCTTACTTATCTGTGACTTAGCAGAAAGACTAATCTGAACACTTGGAGTGCAGAAGAAGAGGAGCCAATTGGCATCTTAACAGCCTCAGTAGAACCTACAGAGGAGGTCAACATCATGCAGGGACACAGCAACACATCCTGCTCTGGAATTCTCTTTTGGGAGGGTCTATCCATCAGCAGACAGAGCAGATGTCTCTGAGTCACCACAGTGTATGAGCCTGTGTAAGACCACGGAAGGTAGCAGAATTAAAATACACTCAACACCTGAAGCAGGCTTACAGCAGAGGAGAGAATTTAACCTGAATGTCTTCCAAGGCAGAAGAGCTCTGCAGTGCCTACATACAGCATCAACACAATTTGGAAAACTGAGGATCTAGGAGGAAAAGACAGCCTGTCCCTTCACAGGGTAGCATAAAAAAGGCATGTGATGGGTAGCATGGAAGTTGGGTTATTAAGGAAGGAAGATAGAAAAACTCATATTTGATTGGGGAAAAAATGGGGAGGGGGGAAGTGAGGAGATGTGGAACAAAGCAGACAGAGAAGAGAGACACCCTCACTCAAATTCCCAAGAGGCTCTGAACAGCAAGTGCTTCTTTTGCCTACCTGGTTTATATCCTGGCTCTACACTTTACCCCAGGAATCTGCTCTACACCATTTGCATTTGCCCAAAATACTCCTTCCACCCACCTGCCTGCTAAGGAATAATTCCTGCCTGGCACAGCCCCCTGGGGCCACGCCACAAAACACAGGCACTTACGGAAGGCAGGTAAGTAGCCCTCCTCCTCCACCACTGCTTTTCCTTTCCATTGCATTCCCCTTTCTCCACAGTTCAAGGCCCCCAAGATCCTTTTGAAGCTCCAAATACCACCTAGGAGCCACACCAAGAACCTTCCTAGCCATGCTCCGAGGGTTTCTGGCAGATTACAGCCCCCAGCACACACCTCCCATGGGCTTTGTCCTGTTTCTCAGGGGCTTCTCACACAGGGACACTTAACCAGGTAGACCTCCTTCATCATCACACCCTCAGTGCAAGGCCCCTGTTCCAGCCCTCCCCTTGCCTCACCTGGGCACAAAAACCTTGATCCTTCCCCAGAAGCCCCAGTAGGTGTCACCCAGTCCACAGGGTCTCACTAATCCCTCCTCATCTATTTTCATCTCACCCAAGAACCACAATTTCCCAACATTTTCCTCTGCGCCTGGATCACACTCTGTGACGCACAGCTGGGCTTTTTTTTTTGTTAAAGACATTACATAAAAAGTAGGTTATGACTACTTTAAAATTTCAATTAGCCGTAGAAAATTATTCATTCATTACTAGATTTAGCAATAGACTCACATGCAAAATACAGCACTGCCTCATTGGACAGATTCAAATAAGAGTGGTGAACTACTGTTTCAAACAGATTTCATATTACTCAGCTGTTTACAGCTTAAAAATGCTTTAAAAATTGTATTTTCCAGTTTACAAAATTCATCTAACCCAAAATCTTTCTTTATAGGTCCCAGTTTATTCCATAAAACTGTAAATATGATAATTTATTCCCTTGCCCCTTATTGCATGCAGTGGTAAAAAAAAAAAAAGGAAGTTGCATGCTTTCCAGTGTAGCTACTTCAGTAATTCCTAGATAGCGAATTTGTATTAGCATGAGAGATTATTCCACTAACAAGGTTTAAATTAATCTATTGCAAAAGTACTGCCTCAGAGAGTTGCCAACAATTTGACCAGCAACACATTCATTTTTTCCTCTCTCGACTCACTGTTTACTTTCCAGCCTCACCACACTCACTTAGCACTAATTATCTTCATTTACTTCTATTATTCTGTATTGTATTTTTTTCTGGAACTTTTTTTATCATCATAAATTTTGGCCTTTCAAAGCTGTACATCTTCCTCGACTACATGCTAGCTTCTCTCCTATTCATTCACTTAAGTGAGCACTAGATCATTTATATTGAATGCATCTTTCCTGATGATCTTTCACTATGCATTTATTTCTCTTCTACCTCAGCTAAGAGAGTGATGTATGGTCCTCAATTTGGCATCAGCCAACAATTGATCACAGTGCTCTGTTCAAACACATATAGCAATTACTACTACAAACTCCCTCTTTCAAAGATTTATATGGTGGTGACATGGCTGGATTCCACTCCTACCATGAGATTTCACAACAGCATCACATGTAATAAGTCAAATTTTTTCCAATATAAATTATATCTTATGGTATTATGGATGAAAACCACAGTATAAAATTGCTCAAGCTGACACTGCAAAAATGTGCTTTGGAATTCAAAGTCTTAAATTGCACTGTTCCTGGCAAAAAGTGTGGAATTTTCTTTAAGTCTGGGTTTTTGTTAAATTTACTGATAGATGTCTGAACACAAAAAGATAACGTTATCTCCCAAAGTAGGTGGTATTTCCTTAAGTGAGGAATAATACTAATTACTGTAAAGAATTAGTGACAAATATTATTTTGATCACTCAAATTTGAAAGAGATTAACACCACATGTTTTAAGGGCTGTTTAAATGTTAGACCAGTATTTTCTTTTCTTACTCAGACTAAATTACAGCATGATGAATCCTTTTAACAATAGAAAGTTCAAGCCTAGCATTAAGTTGATTCATCAATCAGTGGTATATTTTCTTCTGTTGAAATTCCATGGCAGGTCAAGAAAATAATTACTATTTAACGGCATAATTCACTTCCCATATATAAAAGCCAGGAGAAACATCCATAGCTTTACTTTCAATTGGGTAACAACAAAAATTTCTCTACAGCTATTCATTTCTTCATTTGTTGAATTCTGCTCATGTCTGAATATGAAATGTTGTCTCTTTGAGCACAGCACTTGAGATCAGTCTCTTATTTAATTATATGGCCTGGAACAAAGACATTAATGTTTTTTCTTTCCTCTTCCATCTGTAGAATGTGGCTATTCATACTTAAGTGCCTCTTGAATTAATTGTAGTTATTAATAGTTGTATTGATTAATAGTTAATGAATTCAAATTATTTTTGTGGACAAAAATATTCTCAACCATGTGGAGAGGAAACTGGAATTTCAATTATATTGAAAAATGTGAATTGAAAATATACTAATGTCCCAAATTGCAACAAACCCAAAGAATTTTGAAAGTGCCTGAAAACCACAGAAATTGCACTCAATTTTGTTTCAAGGAAATATTTTCTGTTTTATCTTATAATGGAATAATGAAGTAAATTACAAAACAAAAAGTTACTTCAAAATAGAAAAAAAATCCAATATCAGAATTTTTTCAAATGAATGTCTGCTTGCCAAAAACATTGATCAACTCTAGTTTTCATCTATTACAATTACTGGATCATTTTAAAGATGACAAAAATGGTTTTACTATTAACCTAGAGCTAAGTGATGGGACAGTCCCAAAACTGCCCAGAGCAAAAAAAAAAAAAAAAACCTCAATACCCTATTATGCAGTTTTTTACTTATTCAGTGCTACAGGTCCTGTGCCCCTTGCAAATCAATTAGTCTCGGTCACAGTAATTACAGCATTCTTAAAAACAAATTGACTTGTCAAGTTAGTTCCTCCATGACATTCTCAGCATCTTCAGTGCTTTTTTTTTTAACAGAGAATGACAGCAGACAGCAAAATAAGCAAGCTTCCACCTGGCCCAGTCCCCCTTCATTATAGGGACTACAACAAAGCCAGGATTCTATTTCTTCCTGATTAAAATAATGTATGGAAAACAAAACATCAGACCAGGAAAATAGTAATTCATATTCTTCATCTCATTTTTATCACCACGATTGACATTGGGTATCATTTCATCTCTGGCCATTTTTTAAGAGTATTCTCATTAGGACTTCCAAAAAAAAAAAAATCCCTGCAGCAGCCATGGCCAGCTACTGACTCCAGTGCCATGGCTCCAAGGGGATTCCCTCTAGCAAAATTAAAGTGACACACAGGTAACCGTACAGTTTGGTTACTTGAATGCTGAGCAGGGCAGCCTTGCACCTGACTTAATCTAGCTGTGAGGTCATATCATCTGCAATCCAGGGCAAGAAGGAGGTAAATTTCAACCAGCAAGAAAGGAAGGGAGTTGACCCACAAGGGAATGCTCCACCCAACAGGAAAAAAAAGATAAAAGGCAAAGATTTTCTGCTTTCAAGATTCCTTGAATGTGGCTTTTATATTTTTCTTCTTTAATAAAAGGTTATCTTTCTGTCTACAGGCAGTTCTTGAAGCAGTGAGCAGCATACACTGTCCCAAACCCCCTCCAGGGCATACACTGTGTTATTCTGCTGGCATTGCTGGCAAAACCCCTCAGGTCCCATAAACCAGCCTGTGAGCCCTTAATAGAAACATGGCAATTTACACCAGTGGAAACTCTGCTCTAATGATTCTACAATGATTTATACCAGCCAAATGTCAGAACCCACTATGGGGAATGGAGATGAACAGTCTTGAAAGGACAGCATCAAGAAAAATCTTGATTTTTTTTTTCCTTGGGCACAATAATAGAATAACTAAAACTAACACTTTTATACTGATTAAGGAGACTGTTGAAGAGCCATGGGAAAAGTGAAGGACCAATGAGCTTCTCATTGCTACAAGGCAACACTGAGATGGAGAACCTGGAGAAATTCAAACTCACACAAGAATTCCTCTGCAGAATTGCTACCATGAGTCCAAAATCATCTGTGCTCAGTTTGAGGGCTGTCACAGCCACCAGTACAGACATTTTCCTCAGGGATGTTCTGTAGGTCACATCACCAGTCTAAAGTTAAAAAGTGTTCCTTCAGCAAAATCTTCACCAGGTTGTTTCTATCTGCTATAGGTGAGCAAAGCTTCATTTCTGTTTGGTTTTTTTTGTGTCTTGCTTCTTTAGTTTTTTAGTTTTATTTATTATTTTTACTCTTTCTGTCTAAATGTCAGAAACTGACATATGGCCACTCCTTCCATTGCTCTGTCAGTGTCACAGCAAAGTAATATATGAAAGCCCTGCAGAATAATCTGCAGTCTGGGCCTTTCATATGACAAACAAATATTTAAGGACAGGTCTCACAAGGCTTTTTTGCTTGATCTAATTTGTGTTCTTTCAGTCTGGAGCTTGATATAAAATGAAAACTTCTCTAGGGAATTAAATATCAAATAACATCACATTTTTTTCCACTGCATTTAATAGTTTGCCTACCTGTCCTCAAGCAATTGAGAAACCACTTTAAATTTTATAAAAAACAGTGCAATTTTAAAAAAGTAATGGGATTTGGTTTTACCTATATTTCATTTGCCATGGTTTTTTTTGATAGCTAGGCTGTCCTTTGTAACATGGGCATATTGTAAAGCAAGTCATAAAATTTAAATTTTACAGGCTATAATTTAAATACTAAGCCTGATGAGGTAGGTATGTAAATCCCTCTCCTTCTCTGGAGTTATTCAAACCCACCTGGATGCAATCCTGTGCGACCTGCTCTGGGTGAAGCTGCTTCAGCAGCTGGGCTGGACCAGATGATCTCCAGAGATCCCTTCCAAGGCCAGCTACCCTGTGAGTCTGTGATTCTGCATCTTACAGCTTTAGCATGTGTCACAGATAAACTCAGACACATAACTAATTGATGATTTTATAACATGTAACCAGAAAGCAGACTGCTGGAATCCTCCTTAAAATTTTATTAAAAATTCATTAACTCTCTGAACTATTTAGGCATGAAACTTTAATGTATTTACCTTAGGAATATTTTCTTGGCAGACTGATCCAAAAGAACAAGCAGTTAAAAAATACTGGTTTTCTGGGTTTAAGTGTCTAAATGTTAGGGTTTTTTTCCTGGATTGTGATCTATTCCCAGAGAAATGAAGAACTAAGGAAGAGTCTAGATTTCCAGATTTCTCCCTACCCTTTCATTTAATGATGAAATTACCAAACAAGCACCTTCAATTTCTTCCTCTTCCTCTAAAACTGTCTATTGCCAAACAGATCACCAGACCGGATCACCAGGTATCCACACAGTGCTTTCTGGTGCTCTAAGACGATTCAGTGAGTCACTGCCTGCCTCTTTGCCACCTGCTATAGTGGACTAGAAGCATCTGAGAAATGTGTATTTTACTTCCCAATTGTTCCAGTGAAGAACTGGCATTAGCAGAAATACCCTGTTCAGTTATCAGCGAAAGCAAACACAGCCTGCCCCAAGAAACTGTCCTGACACACAGTTCAAACTATTCCTGGTAAGTCAGACGGAGCAGTTTTGCTCAGTGCTGTACAGAGGTGCTGCTGTCTGCCTCTACCTGTCCTCCCGAACCCTGAGAAAGCAGAAAGAAGGAAAATAAACACGGATTTTTAGCACCAGAAACTACAGCAGCAATTAAAGAATGAGTCTGCTGGCTAGGACTCATAAGCAAACTTCTGTGCATGCTGTGGATGGCTACCAGAGGCATATGTACAGTAATTTAATGAATTTAAAAACATAAATTTCTTTCTTCTCTCCCACACCTCCCTCCAAACACTGAGTATTAATTAATAGATGGAAGAGGAAGTGCTATACTGACCTCATCAACATTCTCAAATGCATTGATGACATCATATGGCAGGCAGGAGAGCAGGTCAATCACAAACCAGGTCTTCAAGTAATTCATGCGAATCAGCTTGGGGTCAGAGATCACCTCTCCAGCCGGCCCCACAAAGGTGGTGTGGAAATTAAGCACAATGTCAACCAGAAAAATGACATCTACAATGCTGTCAACTACTAGCCATGCCACGTTGTTCTGTTTGGTTTTAAAGGAGACGTTGTAAGGGACCAAAATAGCAGTGTAGAAGGTTAAAATCAAGATGATCCAGTCCCAGGTAGTCTTGAATACACAATAATGCAAAATTATATGCGGTGGAGTCTTTGGTGCCTCTTGTTTGTACTGTGGGAGGATTTCAGAGCCCAGCTGCAATACCTGTAGTCAGAGAGATTTCAGAGGAAAAAGAAAACATGCTTAATTTTTTCATAGTATTTTTCACACTGTAGATTTTCAAGCTCAGTACAGCAGTTCATGAAAATACATGTCCATTAACTCCTTTTATCACCACCAAATGGTAAGTAAGCCAAGAAAAGTATTCTGTTACACAAATCAGCATCAAACTAAGAACAGTTGTTTCTTTTAATGCCATTGATTACTTTTTCACACTAAGTCTAATGTGTGGAGTGTCCAAGACAAACAGATGACAGAACCCCTTCAGCTGTTTAGACAGACAAGACAGATAAATGATAGGCAAGAATAGGCAGGAAGACCAGTGTGAATAGAAATTGATGGCAAAACCAGGAACAATACACAACTGAGTTCCACTCCAGCAGCAGGACCACTGGACCACATTTTTTTTCAACATTGGCTATCTAACTCTTTGTTTGAAATAGTATGTTTGAAATAGTATCATACTGCAATCTATCATGAATACACAGGCCTTCCTTCCTCTTCTCTGGGCTGTGCAGGTCCAAAGCCCATGGATATCTATCATTAGCATCAATAAACTCATTTTGGACTTCACTTTTTCCTTCAGAGAAGTTCAATGTCTTAACTACCTGATAGTGCAGAATCATAGAAAGATAGAATCATTGAGGTTGGAAAAGACCCCTAAGATTTTTGAGTCCAACAATTAACCCAGTACCACTGTGTTCTCCAGTAAACCATGTCCCCAAGTGCCACAACCACACACCTTTTGAACACTTCTAGGTACAGTGATGTCACTCTTTCTTGGGAAATCTGTTCCAATGTTTGACAACCCTTTCAGTGAAGAAATTTTTCCTACCATCTAATCTAAACCTCTCCTGGTGCAACTTGAGGCCATTTCCTCTGGTCCTCATTTGCTGCCTGGAAGAGACCAATCTCCCCCTCACTACAACCTCCCTTCAGGCAGCTGTAGAGAGCGAATAGTCTCCCCTGAGCCTCTTTTTCTTCAGGCTAAACAATCCCAGCTCCCCCAGCTGCTCCTCATCAAACCTGTTGTCTAAACCATTCACCACCTTTGTTGCCCTTCTCCAGACACATTCCAATGCCTCAATGTCCCTCTTGCTCTAGGAGGCTCCAAACTGAACACAGGATTTGGGGGGACCTGCCAAAGGACACCGTTGAGTTACACTGCAGTCAGGTCTGAATTCAGAAAAGCACTACTGCAAAAGATGATCTGCCAGCATGTGTTTTAAACACTGGACCTCAAGCTGAGCACATGCAGACACCGAGCACTGCTTTGCATAACTGCAGTCTCAAAAAATGCTGCCTATGTTATGTCTGCTCTCTCTCCAGTTCTGCCCACTGCTGCAAAAACAGTATTATCATCTATTTAATTCTTGGGAACACAAGTTGCTTTCACATACCTACAAATAAGAATGTGTTTCTTTATATGTATGGATATACATGAGGCTGAAACCAACACCAAGAACCAGTGTCCAAATAAAAAGAAGTTAAATTTTAAAGTGAATTTTACCCTGGATGAGTTATGAATAGAGGAATATAGAGGCTTGCTTGAGGGACATGTGTTTGGTAATGCCAAACTCACAGAACCTGTGAGAAGCATTTAGGAGCGTGGTTCCTTTTTCACATTTATTTACACATAGTTCAGAGCAATAGGAAGGAGAGAAGGAAATTAAATAGCCATTTTTCTCTGGAAAAAGATAAGACAACACAGCTAGAATAGAAGGATGTCTTCCTTTCATGCTCCTTATCTCAGCTTTTTTAATGTCAGTTATTTAGACATGGATTTTATCTGCAGGCTTTTCCAAGTGCCTTTTTTTTTTTTTGGTGAACTGGTGGGAGTTTTTCCAACAGTTTCAGCCAAAGGGGACAAAACAATCAGCTACAAAAGTTCTACTTGGATAAAACAGTCACAGATGAAATTCTGCTGCTTTGAACCTCACATAGCCACTTACTCATGTACACAACAGGGGTCAGGCACTGTCAGATCACAGTTCCTCACATATGTGTAAACCAGAATGGGAATTGCAAGCCTGCTGACTTCAAGCCCAATATGTTCTCCCAAAGATAATTAACATGACCTGCTCTGACAGACCTGCATGTTACCACAGAGGCATTAAGAGTTTGAAAAAAATTCAATTAAAAAAAATAAAATAAGAGGATTCAGTATTTTTGTTTCACTGAGTTTCTAGAATGACAGCAAAGAGGAAAAAGGAACATTTCCCCTGCAGACCCAACTAGGACTCAGACAAGTTCACTGCACTATCACTCCTGACCCTGATTCATGTAGGCTCTCCATGCTACTAAAAAAAAGGAATTAAAAAATGCTGTCTTGTGGTGAGAGGAGCTGGAAGCAGCACAAGGCACATGCAACCTCTCTTCTCTGCTGGAGGCACTGGCCAGCCCATGCAGTCCCCAGAAGTCACTGGTGTGACTGGAAGAGGCACAGGTTCTCTATTGAGTCTGTGTCTGTATTTAGAGCATCATTCCTTTCAAGGATTGTTTGCAGTCCCAGTGACAGATGTTGGGATGTCCTTTCTCAACAAAAGCTCTAGCCCAAACCAATACTGCAAACATCTCCTACCCTCCCTTTTTGCACATTGCAGCTGTACCTGAATCACTTGGAAAGCAGCGAGTTACTACTGGCTTTTATGAGGCTCTGCACGAGCAGCAGCTCTAACACAGGATCCTAAGCCTGAAATATGCTTCACTGAGCAAGGAGAGTCCTCTGCAACACTCATTCACTGGAATAATTGATCAGCAAAACCGAGCACTTCCATCATGCTGTAACAGTTTTCATTTAGCTGGATTTCAGGTCTAATGCTGAGATTTTACTGGTGTGGGGAGACAGTATCACCCTTCAAATGCAGCAGGAAAGCATAACTGCTTCTTCTGCAATCACAGGTCTACTACAGCTTATTTTTTTAGCCCCTGGTACTATATGAATAAGCCAAATATTTCAGTATCTACTCTAATCAGCACAGGAGTCTCAACCATGAAAAACTGAAAAAAACAATTTTGTTAGTTCTGGTCAGATTGGTTCTTATCTATACATACATAAGTTCTAGACTGAGGATTGTATAATGCACTCCATTTTGGTCACTGATGCTCTCTTTGTACTCCAAGAACTTATGGAAATTTTGCATCAACAAAACTTAATTTACTGGAAAATATACTAAACAGGGAGAACGGCAAGAACAATCTGTTTGGCAAAAAAGAAGGGGCTAAATTATGGTGTCCGTTATTTTTCTGTAAATGGAAAAAAAAACATTAAAATAAAGCCAGTGGAACTGCAAGGATGTAAAACTGAACTGAAAGCTGAAGAAAACAGACTTCTAGTTCCAACTTGTTAAGAAAATAAACTGCTGCTTCAATGTTTTAAAATGTCATCACCAAATACAAAGCACTCTCTCCTTCCTTGTTTGAGATTCAAGGGCTGCAGCACAGGAAAATAAGAGGATTGATGGTTGATTGATCTCCTTCCCTTTCTATTTAGAAAGTAAACGTACTCTAAACTATCTGAATAGCTAGGGACCTTATTAATAAGTCTTTTGAACTTCTGTAACTCCCCTGGAGTCTCTGGTGAAGCTCTGCCAATGGTTATTTAAAGAGACCAGGGGCCATGGCTTTAGATGGACTCCAGCAGAAGGATGTGCACCAGCACTATGGGCATGAATCCTGAATGGAAGGGCAGGAGACAGGCATCAAGGAATGACGCACAGGTTCCAATCACTCACCAGGTGGGGAAAGCCACCTGCAGCAAGCCTGAGGTGCCTCCAGTCTTCTTTTTGGATGGGCTGGAGGTGAGAAGTTCTAGCCTGGGCTTCCTCTCACTACACCACTAACTCATACCTTTGTAAAACTACCCCACATTGCTGGCACTGCCAGAGATGATTTCACAGCTTGAGGTGAAAGAAGGGCATTGCCCCAGCTCACACCATCTCTCCCAGCAAAGGCAACTTGCTTTGCACTGGCAAAAGTCTCACAGTGCCTGGGACTGCCAGCCAAGAGCTTTCAAAGGCACCAAATTCTTCATTTTACTGAAGGAAGAGAAACACACCTACAACAAAGCTTAATAATCTCAGAGAACAAGCACGTGCCTTTATCATAAAGCACAACAAAAGAGCTCAGTACTGCACAGAAACCATGGAAGGAGGTCCACAGAGCTAGGTGCTGAAGATCAAAGCTTTTTCAGGTCACTGCACTGGAAGTTACAGGAGCTCCTCTCTCCACTTTTTGCACCAAGGGCGACACAGCCTATTTCTTCACCATCCTTCTCCACACACACCACCCTGGGTCATCTGGAGACTAAGAGCTATAAACCCCACTCTCTCTGCACCACCCAGCAAACCCAGGTCGATGCAAGTCCCTTCTGCCCTATTCCAAGGTGCTTCTGCTGCACTCCAGCCTCTAGGCAGAGTAGTGCCAACCTGAGACAGGTTTGCTGAAGTGGTCAGGTGTGGTTACCCACCACACGAACTGACTACATTCAAATTGCTTGTAAAGCTACTTCTCCTTGAGAGAAAAAAGAACAAACCCCAAGAAACTGATATAAAAGTAATCATGAAGAAAATGTACACAACTATATAAACCAATGTGCTGAGCTTCCATTCATGTGCACTGGACAATTGGATTACTACAATTTTCTAAATAATTGAAATAGCTCTGGTTTTGGAAGATTTTTTCACTATTATACAGTTTTATCATAGTAAAATAAATATTTATTTCAGAAAGTTATTAATGAAAGTATTATTTCAGTTACTTATGATTAATCAGATAATACAGCTGTATTATCTGCATTTATTATTTGTGCTAATGATGCATGATGCTTTAATAGCTCGCTAAAGCTGGAGAATTTTATTCCAAGAGCAGAAATGCCAAATTTCATCATGGGTTTTACAAGGCTGTGTTCATTTTTAAACACAGTAGATTTGGGTTTTTTTTAAATCCTATTTTTTTTTCAGAAGATGGTAAATATATCCCAAGTCAGGAGGCATAAATTGTAACAAAAGTGGTTACAATGATTTATTTATTTTTAAGACTGTATGACTGGGGAGCAAAAAAAAAAAAAAAAAAAAACCAACAAACACTCATTCCTTTTCAGCTTAATCTCTCCTTTTCATGTTTTCCACTGCACCTATTTGCTTTCTCTCACTCTCCCTTGCTTTTGTTTTCACAAGCACCCACCCAAATTGCTCCCAAGCTAAGGGCTAGGTGCTAAGCCTCAATATTGACTGACAGTTTTAATGGCAGTTATAAGTTCCCAGTAAACAATGTTAAAAAAAATGGCAAAAGTTCCATTCTTAAGCAGTGCTGCTAAGCACCATTATAATTTTTCTGCTTTTATTTCTTATAACTATCATATTTTTTTTAATTTTGACACTGCCTGGTAAAGGTGCAGAACACATCAAGTAAGACCATAGGTGCAGATGACACCTGTACTCAGCAGTGACCAGGAAGTACAATCCCTGCAATCAGCTCCTTGGCAATTAAGCAACAGAAATGCATCAGTTACTTTACAAACTCCTATTGTGAAATGTTGTCTCAGAGTTACCTAACACCCTTGTGTTAATTGCATAATTAATTTGAGTAGTTTTCATATGAATGCTATTAAAGAAGTCAGGCTAAAAAAAAAAAAAAACTTTGCCTACTGGCAAAAGTCAGAGACTGAAGCATCACAGACACTGCTTGTATTATCCATGGCCTGTTAGTCTGTCACTAACACCTTTCTTAATCTGTTTCATAAACAATAAAAAATTGTAAGCTGTTGTGGCAGGCTCCAACACCTTGCTCTACTCAGGTTCTAGGATGCAACAGCCCGCTGAGACATTCAAAAATATAAGTGATAAATAACTAAGAGCAACACAAATAACACTGCAATAAATGTGGAGCCTTCTCACACAAACAAGATTGATGTGAAATGTCATAGTGAGTAGCAAAAAAATAAGGATGAATTTTAAAATTTCAAATAGGCTACCGCAGGGATGAAGGAAAAAAAAGAAAAATATTAGAAAATACAACAGGGAACAGTTAAAGATCCCATATTCAATATTATCAAGAAACCTTTGCAGAATAAGAAGCCTGTCAGCCCATATTTCTTCAAACAAAGAAAAGTGGTCTTGTCTGTATGATTATCTGCACTCTTCTCTAGTGTAGATCTATTGACTTAAATGGAATTACAGCAGAAATAAAAGCTACCTAACATCACAGCTGGGGCTAATGTTCTTTGTAAAATTATGACCGCAATATTCAGTCAGCAATTAAAGAAACTCATTTTAGACATGTAAACTATACACTTGCCCTTTATTATATGTAATGAATCAATTGGCTGCGCCAGTTAGAATACTTGAAAAGACTTGTTGAGCACATGGACTTGCAAAAAGTTTCAGTAACATGTAATCACTGAGGTCCAGACTGAGGTTCACTGAGCCAGACAGAATAACCTCAGACCCTCTGCCTTACATTTTGCTGCCTACGTTTTAGCATTAACTAAAATTCAGGGGTAGAGATCTAAAGAGAATAAAGGATTATTTGATACAAATTATTTGAGTAGGATTAGGAGGAATAGTATGCCAAATTCCAGGACACTAAAGCAACCTCAGGGTGGACATGTGCTAATCACATGGTGTTACTGCAGTACCATGTCTCTGTGAATGCCTGTCCCTCCCCTGTGCAAGTATGATCCCTGATATTTCTATACTTCCAACAGACATTGGTTTCCCCTTCTTGAGTACTTCTGTATTAAATACTGACTAGGTGAGATCCTGTCTGCAGGAATTTTGTCATTATACGTGATAACAAGACAGGCCTGAGCAGGAGGCTTTTAGTTTGCATAGAAACTGAGACGTACACAACAAAACTAACATAGTATAGTATAACTGACTATATGGAGACCCCATGAAACCCATCAATGCCTTAAACCTCCAGCTGCACACGAAGATCAAGAATTATTGACAAGTCTCAGCTGCTGCCATGGCATTCACAGCAGGAAGTGGCACAGGACTGCCATGTTATATTGGCTGTGCTGTCACTAACACCACATCAAACCTCTCCCCGAGCTGTTTTTACACCAGGGAGACCCTGCTACTGGCCCAGGAGACAGCTACAGGAAACTTGGGACAGTCTCTCCCCCTCGTGGCGAAAGCCCTCAAACCCTAAGTGCTTCAAGGGGCCCTCCTTGCCTGGAGCTTATCTCAAAACTTTGAAAGGCTACTTAAATCACAAGGTTTCACTTTCCCAATCTCTCTGCAATGTTGCTTGTGGCAATCTGTCCATAAAACCAGTAACTTAAACATAAATGTTAACCAGTTGGTAATGCAGGGTTGGGATCCCACTGAAAAGTAACTAGACATAAATTAATTCAGAGAATAACCACATCACGGATTCTCCAGGATTTCTTTATGTGCTAGACCAGATTTTTTTCACCTCTATTTCACATAAGTAAATAGTCCAAGATCCTTCTCTTATTAAGATCCTCAGAAAAATGGAAACTAAGCAATAAAGTATTATTTTAATAACACCTTTCTAAGACTTTGCTAAGATATGAAACACAACACTACAATTAGGTTACATGAAGTCTTTGGGACACCCGTTTTCATCCTGCTGTCATGGGACACATTTCACAGCACATGTACCAGATTCCCAGGGCAGGGAGGACAGACAGTTCTTGGCTCATGCAGAGATGACATATCCACAAAGGCTAAAAACATTTCTTTACAGCCTCCTGGGGAAAGAAAAAATTACCTCAGCAAGTCTCGAGTGCTTGTGAACGTTCTCTCCTTTCTGCACGCTGGGAGCAAGCTGCTGCAGCACTCCTCGGCTGCTCGTGAGGGCACGGGTCAAGCGGGCAAACTTCCCCCAACCTTGAGAAAACATGCAAGATTAGACACATTACCCAAAAAAGCTGCAAGTGTACCTCATGAAACCGCTCACGACTAAAGGGGGGAAAACAGTTAAAACAGGGCGATCTGCTTTAATATTGACCACAAGGGAGTATAATTTAACCAAATACCAGATAAAAGCGAGTCAGAAAAGAGGAGTCAGCGTGGTACAGTAATAAAACCCATGACTGCTGTGACTGTATTCAATGACTCTACAAAAGTACTGCTACATGAACTGCGTATTTTGCAAGGATAAATGTCCACTATACAATAATCTCATATTAAATCTAATGATCAGATTTGGATCTCACAGCACTGCAGAAGACATGCCAGACTAATCAAGATGTAAGGCTAGAGTCATGCACAATGAAAATTTCAGTTGTCTGTAACAGGAGTGAATCTGGCCTCAGATGCATCAAGCATAGACCTGGAATAAGCAGAGAAATATACATAAGATAATAAAAAGCAGAGCAGAAAAGCAAAACAAAATCATTCATTTTACTGTCTCTAAACAAAACGGGGAATATACTAACAGATTTTCTCAAACTCGAATTAAACATTTAGCAGCTTCTGGCAGAGAAGTCATATGCTGAATTTTAATTCAGAATATTTTTTACAGTGATTTCAAATACCCCTCAAAATAGAAGACCTTCAATGACAATCGCAAGAGCTAGCTACAACTACAACCTTTATGAGCAGTACTTTGCCATAACAGAAAGTCAGGCAGAGTGTACATCTGGATATTTTTGGTACACTGAAAGGAAAGTATCCATGCATTTAGTCCCAGTCTTGAAAAATGCTAGCACCACCTGGGAGCCTGTTGAGCTCCTACTCCTCATCTCCTACTCCAACTAAGGATGCTCAGCACTTTGAAGATTCAGTTTATAATGAGAACCTGGTTCTGGAAAACATCCCCTACACAGCTCTCTTGAAGACCCCTTCTAGGTACTGGAAGGTGCCATAAGGTGTCCCCAGAGTCTCCTCCTCTCCAGGCTGAGCACACACAGTTCTCCCAGCCTGTCTGCACAGAAGAGGTGCTCCAGCCCTCTGAGCATCTTTGCAACCCTCCTCTGAACTCGCTCAACAGGTCCTTCTTACACTGGGGACTCGGAGCTGAATGCAGTACTCCAGGTGGGATCACATAAGGCTGGAGTAAAGCAGGAGAACCATCTCCCTTGACTTGCTGGCCACACTGCTTTTGATGCCTCCCAGGATACAGGTGGCTTTATGAGCTGCAAGTGCATCTCGCCGAGTCACGTCCAGCCGACCCAGGTGCAGGACTAGACAGTGGCCGGCCCAACGAGGCCCGAGGGGGATGCGCTCCAAGGGGACACAGGCGATCGCCCTCTCTCCAGCCCCGGAGGAGCCGCTGCGGGACGGGCGGTCCGGCGCTGGCCGTGGTGCTGAAGCGGGACGAACGGGACTTGCTCGCAAGCGTCAGCCCCGGTAAGAAACAGAACTCACCACGGAGCTCCAGCTTCAGCCGGGAACTCGAAACCTGCCTCCCTTACCACACGCAAAATGTTTCTAACGCCAGATAACACAGACAGCTCCTTTTGCCAACTCAAACCGGATTGATGGGGACGGCATTTTCCCAGAAGATTCAAAACTTGGTTCAAAACCTGAGGACGAACTTTCAGGGTGCTTTTTCTTCCCAACATTGTTCTAAGATTTGGGCTATTCGGACACACACAGAGAGAGGATTAAAAGGAAGCACCTCACTTGAGCTTTCTTGCACGAAAGCACTGCCAGACAGCTCTGTGGCATGATTTGTGGCTATGAATGCTGAGCACCTTCAGGCGCCCCCCCCTTCTTTCCAGGAGTCATCTCCTTTTGAAAGGTACAGCTTAACCCATTCCTCTCTCCTCAGCATCCCCTGTAAGTATCTCCTCTGCCCTACGGGTTGAACATCACACTTGTGGGTGCCTAAATGGCACACAAAAGAATTGTTCCCACAACACTGCATCTCACCCTCGACTCCAAATTCTGATCTGAAAGCAATATGAGGTTACAGGCAAGAGATTGTGTCACAAGGCAGGGCTTCTCAGCTTGGCTTTCTAAAGCAGTGTGGATACAAACTGGGAGTACACACCCTAATTCTCTTCACACATAGGGCACCACACTTGGGAGCCCAGCTTGGAGTTACACCCACCACTGTGCCATGGTATGCCTAAAACCAGGCACTGAATCAATGTGCAACGTGTAAGAATTTCATATTTAGAACAGAACACTCTTCTCCTTTTATTGCCTACTGGGGTTTTAGTTTCTGGGGATTTTGTGAAAGAAAAAGATAAAAATGTGGCAACTCCAACATAGAGTTAGACCTGCAGATTGTGGCATAGAAAAAAGGAAAATAAAAATTAAATCGAATGCCAGTACTAAACCTTTTGAATTGATAACATCTCCAGTAACGCCTGAAAAGACAGCAGTACCTGTTGAATTTATTGCATTATTTCCTCCAGAACCCTAAGGACAGACACAGCCAACAGCAGGTCAGATATCTATCCAACAAAGACAGGTCAAGTAATGGACTTAAGCCATAGGACTGAACACAAACACTAAATTTGAAGGGTCACGGAGCTTTCCAAGACAAGGAGCCAAGCTTCAAAATGGTTTAAGAATATACTGGTGTGAGTCCTACTAGAACAGAGGGACCAGATTAGGAGTTCTTTTTCAAGACAAGCAGTTGCTACAGCCCTACATCCATTGTTTTCCTCTAGAAATAGAGAAAATATAAATTAAATTTAAGATCTAATGACTCTAGGTGGTTCTAATATAGGCATATATATTCCTCAAACAAGATAAGCTCACATAACAGAGAAGACAGCTTGGAATTCAGGAACCAAGCATAAAGCTGAATATCACCCTATGGCAGCACTTGCCTGTGCCCCTGCCTTTGATTCTAACCCATTTTAATAATTGTTTAGTCTCCTTTTTCATTTCTGCAGAAAATACCACACAGGAACAAAGCAATGCAATGACATTAAGACATCTCCAGCATCAAAAGGATGGAAAGCCTTCAAGATTAACAGCACTGATTACAGCACTCCTGCATTCCATAATGTTCTTTCAGTTTTCCACCATTTCTTCATAAAGGTGAATAGAAATTGCTCCTGATAACACCCAAGAAAAGATGATTACAAAGCTGTCTCCTGAGATGTGTTTCATGTGGAAATATGGAATTGAAATATATTTTTGTGCTGTGGTATTTAACTCATCAAAACTTTTCTTCTGAAAAGCATGAACATTTAACAATGTCCTTAAATTGAAGAAGCCAATTTTCTGTATTTTTAAGTAAGTTGATACTCAACCATAACAACATTTATTGTTTATTTGTAGCTAACTATTTGTTTCCTATCACTTGGCTCAATTCAATCCTGATAACTCAAGAATTCAAACATTGGGAGCTGTGGCAGCCACAGAACCCTTGTTACCACGTTGCTGATCCGTGACTTACACAATTCCTAGAGTCAGAACAAGAAGCCATTGTCTGCTAGAGAACAAGCTTGTTTGTTCACAGGTCTATTGTTCACACAACTGTGTAAATGTGAATAAATCAAGGCTCCAGCAGTTCCTGCCCCTACTCAAGCCACCTTTGTATAACCACACATGAGAGATCCTTGCTTACATCCATCAAGCTTCTTTGCAGTGCTCCTTCTCTTTGAAACCTCATGACTAAAACAGTATTATTTTTCCATCTGGACTGGGAAAGCATACCAAAGTTTTTTAATATACTCACTACTTCCCTTTCATTTGTTTCTTTTTTTTTAAGAAAACATTTCATCCAGATGAAAGCAGAGTATATCTTAATCAAAATATTTCAAACACTGGCTCTGTTCATATAAATACATCTTTAAAAACAGAACCAAAAATCAGACAGCAACCAAAAGAAAACCAAAAAAAAAAAACAAAAACCAAAAAGCAGAAACAAAAAGCGGAAAAAAGGAAACGTGACATTTTCCCTGAATTAAGATGAAGGAGACAAACAAAATATTTTTTGTGTCTGTACTCCTGCTTGTTATGCAAAGGACAGCTTAGCTGCAAAATGAAATAAAGCATCTTCTCCAGAGGAGATGAGAACTGATGACTGCTACAAAGCACAGAAGGCTACAACATCTTGGAGGGTAACAACCATTCACTATTGGGTTCAGTGATGTTGAATTTGACCACCTTGTTGTATAAAAAAGCATCAAAAGCAGAAATTAGGATCCAAAGCATCATTTCCAAACTCTTATGAGACAGCATAGATGCTTCTGAATGTGTTCCTGTGGTACACATACATTCAAAATCTGTTCAGGCAAAGTTCTAACAAGCTACTCAGAGTGCAAGCACAGTTTCTATTTGTCTGCACAAACAATTGTTTTGCATAAAGTGGATGCATTGCACTTTATACACTATTCTCAAGCATCTCATATTTGCTGTGTCAGATCTCAAACTAGGAGAGACATTCACAGACAAAATGCATTAATTCCAAACATAGTATATACTTTAAAATTCAGCTAAGAAGGTGACCTACCACTTGACAAGCCAAAATTAGCTATTCTATAGCTTGATTTTGCCTTCTTCTATTCAAGTAAACCTAGTTTCCCTGATTTTTTTAAAGGGGCAAGCATATGGGAAAAAGTGGAAAGAGGCTGTTTAAAAATATTATCAACATCTCTGACACACTATTTTTAAGTGGTTTTATTTAGAACACGCTATTTTTAAAGCTGCTGCATTTAAAAGTAAGGTTGCTTACCTTCCATGGCCGTCATAAAATAAACATCTTCTAAATTATCTGAATCAATTAACAAAAGCTACAATGAGAAGTCTACTTTTTATGTGACTCTTGTGTTTCATCTATTCCAATGTCTGATATTATTAATCAATTTTAAAAAATTAAGCATGAAAAATGGTACCGGGATCTTCTATCCCTCTGAGTCACCTTCAGATGAAAGATGCCTATTCATCTTTGTGTAGTCAAACACCTGCCATTATGGCTCTACACTTTTCACTCAAGGACTTGCATCATTTGCAGCTGAACAATCAGGCTTGAAATTGCCAGCAGGTGATAGAAAACCAAGATATACCACAGCTAAGCAGGCTTAGCTGACAGATTAGTTGCTCTTTAAGTAGTACAAGAACATGATCCATTTAATGTTTTTCTCTACATAGCCATACAGGCATTGCTTTTGAAAAACTTGAATACTTTATAACATTCTGCAACTGTGCAAATAGCACATTTTATTAACATATATCTGTATCTACAGGCAACCTGTTACATATTAAGTACTCACATGCATAGGAAACTGATTTCACATACAAGTATAGTAAAAGAAAAGTACTTGCTAAGCTGACTGAAGGTGAAAGAAAGAAAAAGAATTGATTTACCAATCTGTTTTCAGTTCACAGTTTTAGTTTTTCAGACTGGGAGTTCGTTTGGGTTGAGAATATAAGGAATATTCTTAAGAAAATTGCCCTCTTTCAAAAGCATGCTACAAAGTTCCTGTGTAACATTTTACACAGCACAAAGAATATGCCCTCTTCAGAGCTCTGTTAATGATTCTTAGAACAAGCTAGTACAATTTTACCTTTTTCAGATCTTCCAAAAACATGTTTCCACTCTGTGAATCCCAGAGCCTACTACAGATGATTATCTGACCCTCCATACCTGCCTTTTCTTCCCCTTCTCACAGTATACAGTTGCATAATGAGATCTAATATTAAAGACAGGGACACACACGTAAAATCCTGTTTGACAAATCAGCTCCTCCAAGAAATTGCTCATCTAGCCATCAAGTGATTAATACAACATCATACAACAAAATTCCAATGCTAGCCTACAGCAAGTAAATTATGGAAGAAAAAGGGATAAATTAAGGATGAAATCAGAAAGTGCATTTCCATTTATATCATGCTTGATCTGTGTACCAAGTGACAGAGGACTTTTTACCGGCATGAAACTTCTGCAGCTTTATTAATTTTAAAAGATCCAGAAATAATATTTGGAAGACTCATTTAGTGCACAAGCCCTTCTATACATAAAAACATGGCACTCAGGGAAGGAGTGCAGGGCTGTGAATCAGTGGCCTCTAAATAATACATCCAGTTCTTCTGTTTGCAACCTCTGTTAGCCACAGTTTCCAGTTTCCATGGGCCAGAGGAAGAAATTTTGCTTATCATCAACTCCTCTGAAAGTCTATACACTTATGTGTAGGTTTAGTTTCTATACTGCTTTAGATATGCAACTGCTGAGAATTGCCATACTCACTGCAAGAACATAATTTCAGGACCCAAAGGAGATTTAAAAAGAAAAAAAAAATAGCATTCCCTTTCTTCAACATACTTGTATTGAAAACAAGAAAGTTAAAGTGTTTCTTTGTGTTGAAAGTGAAGGACAAACTGCCTATCTCTGCCACATTAGGGAACTCCTGTGAAAGCAAAAAGACACAGCTACCACTCTTGACTCAAAGTCTTGCTTATCAACTCACTAAATGAAGCAAGGGCCTTCACTACCAGCAAATAAATGAGAGGCAGCTTTACTGCATCATGCTGATTTATCTGAGCTGTCACTCCTCATCAGGATACAGTGAGGACCACTAGGCAGGGAAAAAATACCTTTAGACCCAAATTTTCTGACAAGGTAAGTTTTTTAGTTTTATTAAAGCCATAAGGGACCAAACAAATAGCATTAACAAGAGAAAAAAAATTACCCACATAGCCTGGAAGAGGGTATGTTTGTCAAGGTTGTACTTCCTTTTTCATGGTAACAGGTGTTTCCACTTTGAGAAACTATGTTTTTAAAGAATAACATTCTGAGAACAAATGTAAATCAGTTCATCTTCACAGTAAGTTTCCTGTTTAATTTAATACTACAAATATTATTAAATACTACAAAAATGCAAACAACAGGAGAACTTACATCCTTTTTTTACCCCAGAGGACACAAGTCTCTGTAATTCTCCATGGGGTACAAAAGGTCTGTTTCTGACAGGATCTGAACCTGAGCACAAGTTTATGCTACTGTCACAGCTGAGTCTGCCTCCAGGTTTCCAGGCTGCAGCTCAACAAAGGGTTAAGAGCAGAACACTGCAGTGCTGCTTCACTCACCAGGACAGCTTTAACCTGATTCCACTTAAGATAACTGGAATCTCTTCACATAGGCTAAAGGAAAATAGTCCAGAACTTTAACATAAGAAATCTCATAACAATGGCAAGTAACATCAAGTCAGGCAGAATTAAATTATTCTGATCTTTGCTAGACTCAGCCAGGGTTAATTCCTCAGTTTTTGCATTCAGCCTCACATGCAATTTGTACAGGGTTGTTTGCGCAACATTGTGAATCCTTGAAGGCTATGCTGGAGAGTGTGTTAATAATGTATTTAAAAGATAGGACAGTACCTATTTACCACGTAAACTGGGCTCTCTGAAGCACTTGGGACTTTCATTAGCAATGACCCTTTCTAGTGCAGGCCAGAGCAATTTCACTAAAGAGACCAGCAACGATTTCTTGCACAAATGCAATCCCCAGTGGCACAGCTACAAGCTATTTTAGCATTTAATTCTTTGGCTTGGGTATTTAAAGGACTTCAGTTCTTTCAAGACCAAGGCAAACAAACAAAAGCAGCACAAAATATGTAATTGTGAAAAAGACTAACCTTTACATGAATCATCCTCAATGGGCTGCTTGAAAGCCGTTATGTCATTGAAAGTGCAAAGAAATAAAACCACTTTATCCTGCTCATTTCGAATTGGAGCAATTTTCACAAAGAACCAGACAGGTGTTCCTGGAAACAAACACATCAAAGAGTTGGTCAATGGCAGGCAGAACAGTAAATGTGCCAGCTTAGATATTTACATCTCAAATCAGCCGTCTGTGAAAGTTACTTTAATGTTGGCTTTTTTTGCAAGCACCTATTAGGAAAAACAACAAAGCAGCTGACAAGTTTGTTATTTAAGCTCCCCGCTGTGTCTCTGCTTAGCTTTTAAATCTTCAGGAATCACCCTATTTCTGAACTTCACCTGCAAAGTTAACACTTGCACTTAAGAACTGCTTTGTGATCTCCTGAAAGAAGAGTCCCACATATGTGCAAAGGTTGCACACAGCAGTGTCTTGCTGGTTCTGTGCAGGATTTGAAAGCAGGCCAGCTGTGCCTATGAGATGAGCATTACACACAGTCTCAACTCAAGAATGTGACCATTTTGGTCGACTTTATAATTCACTGCCCTAAAAATGACCATGCCCTAACTACTATAATAGCCTATGTCTAGCTTCAGAGCCAGGCTCCAGGAGTTCTGGTCTAGCCTGAAAATTCCCCCATGCACGGGAAACCCTTGGCAAGCTGCCTTCCAGCTTGCGTTGTCCTGAGCCTGCTCACAATCACTCCAGAGTGAAGCAAGGTTCCACTGCATTCAGGAGGGAACAAGTCATTAGGACCAGAACACAAGCTGTGCATGGGATCAAGTTGTACTGCATAGAACTGCACCTTCCTAATTACAGATGAACTGCTAATTAAAACTGCTTGCGAGATTAAAGCCTGCACATCGCAGAAAAAGATGGTCCCACGATATGACCCTTCAGATGCAGCTGCCATTTCTCCTTGACCTCTATCCATCCACACAGATAACCTCGAGGAGAGACTGTCCATCAGCTCTGCCTTTCTGTATTTCTGGCAGTTCTACTGAGACAGCTGAGAAGACCCTAATGATACCAACAAAGTTCCATGTAACAAGGCTGTGTCTACCACTCGTTTCACAGGACTCACCACACTGATTTTAGTGATACTTGAGTATAAGCTGATTGGAGGCTCAGAACAAAGCACTTGTCTCCTGTATGCAATAACATGACCTCCCTGAAGGCACCATTTTTAAGTCCGCAGTCCTAACTTTAGACATAAAAAGATGACTTCTCCAACTCTGAGGTACGTGGCAATAGGGACGCTCCAGACCACAGCCTTCGGGGAGTTTGTACATGAGTTTTCAGACTGTCCCTACACCCTCAGAGATGATGAAAACAACTCATCATTGCTTCTGCAAGCACAAGAAGTAAGAGACAGAAAAAGGTTGCTTGCTGTGAGCAGAATTTTTCTTGTGTCCCTTGTGAGCTTTGCTTGGAGAGAAGAGTCTACATAGCAGGGGCCAAAATAAGATCAGGATCAACAGGAGCTTGACCCTCTGGGAAAGCCTAAATAAAGAGCACCACACAGATTTTGTCACTCATGTCACTAAGTCTGTTTTAGAAAGAGTGATCTTAGGAGACTATTTCTTTTCTTTCTCAGTCACAGGACCCTCCTCTATGCTAGGGATCAGATTCTCTTTCACCTGAATTGCTCAGTATTTTAACATGAGCATTACATGGTATATTTCCTACACTAGTTTTTACTAACAAGGGCAACTTGTGTTTCCTGGCTGTCAAAGGGTACCTCAGGTACCTCGCAAGCTACTGTTCAACAAAGGAAGCAAAGGCAGCTTTTATTCCAACTATGTTAATATTAGAGAAGTTGTTGCTACCAGTGCCTCACCTGGCTGTTTCCCAGCCTCAGTGCTGAGCAATCTTTTCTGGCTACAGAAAGGTAGGGCATCTCCAAAATCCATGGACAACTGCCATAAACCAAGTTCAATTCCTAAGGCTCCCACTGTGCCTGCATAACACACAGGCAGTTTCAAGCCCTGGCTGAGATTCCATGCCATATGTACAGCCACTTCTATAAACAGCAGGGTCTATGATGCATGGAGGCCTCTGCTCAAAAAGCAGAGAAATCCAGATGGAATCACTGGTGGCCATTTCTGAAATACGCCTGCATGGCAGAAAATATTCAAAGGCCAATATACTTATTTTTTAAAGAGTTAAAATTCCTGAACAACCCTTTCCAAAAATGTATGAACAAACAAACATGCTATGTGTGAAAAAAAGATTCAGCAAAGTAACCGTGCCAGTAAAATCATCACTAACTTGCTAATGAGCTTAGAAATGAGCCACAAAGCAGCCAACAGCAATTTTCTAGACAGTAACACCCTTTACACTATCCTTTCTCAAGAGCTCCTAAAATTGTCTATCTCAATTTCTTCTTGCCTACTTGTTTTTTCCAACTTCACATGTGAACTATTCTGAGGCTGATCAAATCTGTATCCAGATTTTACAGAGACTCCTTGGTGACTAATTGCTTTTCATTTTACCCACTTCATTTTACCCTTCACTAACACTGCAACTTTTTACTTAGCCAGGATCTCCATCTACAGCTTTGAGTTTTGATCTCTATCTACATGCACTTTTTTGATTAGGGATGTTTTCCCCTCCCCAAAACCACTTTCTATTGTTTTACTTCTTCAAGCTACAGCCATTCTGCTATGGGCTGCTCACAATATTAACCTTCATGGCATTGAGGCTGAATTACACACTCAGTTTCTTCTCTGCCTCTCACTGCTGCAAAAACTTACTACTGTGCTTTTGAAGATGCTGTACTCAACACAGAGAGAATGCAATTCACCGTCTTATTCTGGCTATTTGTCAGATGCATGATATCATCTTCCCTTTATGGTTATGCTATAGTACGTTGTTGCAAGATTTTTCTAACACGTTCTAAATGCAGCAAGAGGAATTTTCCCAACAACCTGAGGAAGGCTGCTGCAGGGCAAGGAGCTTTTATCAGAAGAGTTCTTACTTTCTGACTCCCTTGACTCCCACTCCCATGCTGCATTATTTATAGGAAGAAGGAAGACAAAACACTTTTTTACCTAGAACCAAGTGTAGAACTTAGTGACATGGCCCACAGGCTAAAAGAAAGAGCCAGATGTCATTGACAGCTAAAAGTAGGTGTGTTTGATGAAATGCACTATTTGGGTACCCTTGTAATTTCCAGAATGCCACAAACAGAGCAAAATGCAAAATCAAGGTGGCACACAGGGCCTGCAGAAATCATCTTCCAGTTTGGGATCTACACAGTAACACTGCAAAAGCAGAAATAAGTACATGGAAAATTCTACCAGGCCATGTACCTGCCTCCACAACATTGTATTTTCCCTGCAGTGCACTCCCTGACATCTTGTCAGTGTCTCTTGTGACTAGGAGACAAGTGGATATAAAAATACAGTCATGAGGTGAGTGCTCACAGTGCTGGGTTACATGGGCTTTCCACAGTGCTCTGCAACCAGGAGCTCATTCACAGCAGAACTGGGATCTGAAATGTGGGAACACACCAAATGGCTCAGTCAAGAAGTGTCCATGCTCAGCTTTTGTCCTGCATACTGGTTTAATTATCAGAAGAATTTTACTTCTTAAACATTAAACAGTTTATTTAACTATTAAACAGGAAAGCCTAAAGTATAAACGACTTATAAATCAGGTCAGAAACTAGAATTTCAACGTCCTACAGGCAGCCCCCATGCTCTTGGTGTCAAAGCCAACATCCCTGCTCAGCCAGACAATCATGACTAGCAAGAGGCACAAAAAAGGCCATTTTAATGAAAAATGTGATTTTCAGATTCAGCCTGTGGGTTATTCAGGCAGCATGCTCCACATAGAGTTCTAGCAGCAAAACAAGAGTAACTTCCCAGTCTGCACTGATGCACAGCCACACAGAAAGTGTTTACCAGTGTTTCCAACAATACATCTACTTCCATTTACATTCTGTGTTTACTCCTGGCAACCTCTCTCCCTGGTAAAGTTCAGTGATAATACCAGTGCACAAACAAAAAAGCAAACACTCATGAGCTACATTGGCTTTTGTTAGATTTGGAATCTGCAGAGAAAGAATCCAGAGTCTGTCTAGTGGCATAGCACCAATCATGCTAGAAAAGGGAATGTCCCTTCAAAGCTGCAGGACAAGCAGTGTGGACACCTGAGGAAAAAATTAAAATCCACAATGAATGCCTGACAGTAGCCAGTGGACCAGCCTGGCTTGTGGTGCCAAAGTTATGTAGCCAATCCAGAATTAACAGGTGCAGCTCTTGATAGGCTTTTATGGCCTGAGCACAGCACTTAAGGAGCTGCCTTAAAGCAAAGACAATTTTAAGGGTTGTGATTCAAGTCCCAAGTCTTCTCCAGATTAACACACCACAAATGTCTTCACACTTTTCAATTTCCCATCTGAAAGACAAATACTACTGTCTCTTCCCTCTCCTTTTTTCCACTCCTGTGTCTTTCAACAATGGTGTGTTCAGCCTCTTGCTGGGCAGGAACACCAGCATTTAACATGCTATTTAACTTTGGTAGAAGTCTTGCAGAACTTCTTACATCATCAAAGTGAAAGAGAAGTTAAAGGTGTATTCCAGTTTCTCCCCGAGCATACCATTGAGCTCTCCTAAGTTTTCCTTTCTGCTAAACAAAAACAGGGCATATGAAAATCAAAACCACATTCAAATATGCTCTTTGCCCTTAACTTGAGCCATTTAACCAGAGGCCAACTGTTTTTCAAAACTACAAAAGCACAGTTTAAATAAAACTGAAATACACAATTTTTCTTTCCACTAATTAAACCAAAATTAATTTATAAATGCAATATAAAAACATGTTTTGACAATTTAGCTGACGTCTTCACTGCCATTAATGAACGGGATAAGTTTCCTCTAAGCAGCACAACCTCTGCATTACTTGATAATATCTCAGTCAGTCATCAGACACCCATTGCCCTGAAGGGAAACAGTCAAGCATTATGGAAATGGAAAGGATAGAAACATGTGTCCTGTCTCCACCAATTCCTACATGCAGCAATACAGACAGCAGGAGTAAAGTTATATAAACAGCATGGCTGACCATTGCAGCCACCCCTTTTGGGGTTTCACTGATGCCCAGGTTCTCAGTATGAGATTGTTTCTCCCTATCCCACACAGACTGAACAGTTTGTCCAATGTCAAACAAGCAAACCAGCTGATGAGGTGTGACCAGAGAAAGTCTGGCAAGCCACTACACCCACCCAGATTTTAACCAGGTGTCCAGAGACGTCCATGACATTTGACCATGCAAGACAAAGAACAAAAGCCTTCCTATAGACTCTACAGCTTCAAGCAGAGAGTGTTCACCAAATGAGAACAGACCAACTCAGTGTGCAGCTCACCACTCTGTGCCAACATGAATAAACCTTTAAATACATTCCCAGCACTTTTAAAGCTGTTACCTTCATGTCTTCTCTATCTGGTGCTGAGCTGCTGTGGCACCTAATGCTTCTGAAGGTCAGATCTTTACATGCTAAGATAAGGAAAATCAATTTTAGTCCCCAAAGGTGGAGTTGCTACTCACAAGGGTTATTCTATGGCACTGAAACAGCGCAGTAGAAAAAAAGCTTCAGTACACACCCTTGTACTGCAGCAGTGCTGACATGGCTCACCTGATTCTGAGTTCTCTGAAGAACAGAACATGAGTATAAGGAAGACACAATAAAGTCTTCAGATCTTCTTTCCATTTATCCCCCAAAGAATACTTAAGGATTATTACTGGGAATTCGGTACATACTTGTGGAGATAACAGCAGGTCTTGCTTGCCAACACATTTGAAGTTGACATGATCAATGGGAATTACTAGTTTTATGAGTCCAAAAAATTTAATTTGACCTTGCTGAAGGTAACTGAACTCACACAGATGGATTTCACAGGAGATGCGGGTGTGCATACTGCTTGACAAATAACGGAGCTACACTTCAGTGAGAGGCTGAGGATACATGTGACTTGACTCCAACACCCTCATTCTTTCCTGCTTCTGTTCCTATGCAACAGTACAGATTAGCAAAGGTTTCCATCTGGAGACACTACAGGCATAGCACACACAAATATAAGTGGGTTTAGATGGTTTGAGCCAGTAATAGGAATGAGAAACTCTTCAATGGTGGGCAATCACAGGTCTACCACCCTGAAATTAATTTTGCTGCCTACAAATCAGGATGAGGTGGTTTGCTTTTGAACCTCTCTAGAAAGCACTGGTCCCAAAGATAAATGTAAGTAGAATCTACCAAATCACAATTTTAGGCTTATTTGTCATTCTCTGACATCTGAAGGTTTTCTAATACACTGGGGAAAGAAAGGAGAAGGAAGGAGGGGAGAAGATTGTGCACATGTTAAAATGAAAATTTTTTAAAAATCAAACAAATAAAAAAAACACGTACACAAATATTCATGGTATTAAATTTGTTAACTGTTCAAGCACTCAGAAAACAGGGAAGTGAACCCCAGCACAAACTGAAAGTGCATCCCAGCCCTTGGGACTCTCACCATAATGTCTACTCGGCAAAGAGCTACTGCCTCACCAAACTGCTTTGCAGTGTGCAAAATAGTTACCTACAGCCAACCCAGCATTCTGGCAAGCATTCTGCTGGTCCTATCTGTAGAGAACTTCTGAGATCAAAAAAAAAAAGGTGTCTTAACACTCTCTCTGTAGCACAGCTGCAGATCATAAGCAATGGGAATGCCTCTGCTCAGACAGGGGACACTTGAAGACTCTTTCCAACTCTTGATGCACTTCACCTTTGAGGAGTTCACCCCACTTCAAATAGTCTTCCACTGAAGTAGGTCAAGTACTGCATAGAAAAGGGGGTTAGATTTCAGTTGGACGCAACCTCTTTAGGGGCAGATAGAAGCAAGTAAATTTTGTATTCTTACAAAAATTTACTTCATCAATAATGAAAGCAAGTGCATATAGAACAAGCCTGCTTTTGAACTGCTTGTATGCCAGGCCTACACTGTAGATGAAAAATGAGACAAAGAAAATCCAAGTTTAATTTACTCAGCCATTTTTAATGCATGAGGCTCACCATAAAGTGTAAAAACTTAACAAAGGGCTGTCAAAGTCTCATAAGAAGTTAGAAGTTTAAAACACATCAATTCAGGTAAGGTAAGACATGACTAAGGCTAGATATAAAATATTTTCTAATATATTAGCTGTACCCTTCCTTGGTACAAGTTAATTTATCTCCACTGACTTCAGATTTAGAAATGTTTTAACTTTCCCATATAAAAATAAACAATATTCCCAGCATCACAGGATGCTCACATCTAATTAAACAATGGAACTGAAGCTCTCATGTGAAATTACTGTCAGTCTGTCTGCTGTCATTTTTCAGTCCAGATTAAAGAAAGCTTTCACTTTGTCTCCTTCCAGGTATGACAATGAATCCCCACTGAATGCAACTGAATGGCATCAAAGCAACAATGACAAGATTCTGGTGGCTATGCACCTGTTTGTTCTAATTGCTGCCAGTTATCCTGAAGAAGCTCTGTTTTTCTGGGAAGCAATTCTTCCAGAGAATAACAATGATTGTTATTGATGATATCTGCTAAGTTATCAAGGGCCTAGCCCAAGGAACCATCAAATCTTTCACAACTTCAAGTTCTGCAAACAGGGGGTATAGTCACTTTTGGATGGGGGGGTGGACTGGACAAAGAAAGGGATGGCCAGAGTAGAGGCAGCATCCATAAATGCAAACATGATGAAGACAGGAAATCGTATGCTGTTTCTAGAGTTGATACTGTGAACTGCAATGAAGCTTGTGGATACACTGTACCTATCAACAGCTGGATGGGGCATTCTTATCAGACAACCAAGTAAATACCAGCACTGGGTCACCACCATGGAGAGTGCCATGTCAAAAAAAAAATAGCCTATCACTTCTTGTAGCATCATTAAATGTCTCAATCTGCTGTTGACATGTAAGACCAGGGAATAATTGTTACTCAGAGAAAGAGAAAAATGGCTGCTGCTCCTAAAAGCACAAAATTGACTTGCACTACAGACATCATTATTAACTCAAAACTCCTATTTTGTTTTCCTTTGTTCCTCAAAAAGGATAGGGACTGTACTGTTAAAACAGCCAGAATTACATTAAATGTACAGGCTGTGGAAAATGCACCAATTATCCAACAACTCAAAAATGGGAAAAAAACTTGCTGTTTATCGTGACTGCTAGTTTATAAGGAAGGAGGAGACAGGTAAAGAACAAGAAAAATCTATTTCCTGTCTATTTCACTGGCTAATTTGAAAAAGAAAAATAGAATGAGGAAAGAACAGAGAGACAAAACAGAAGAAACAAAGAGCGGGAAAAAAGATGTCTAACAGAATTCAGGGTCCTTTCCCAAGCCTTCAAACTGAGAGCAGGTTAGAACCAATCATGTTCATTACCTGAACCACTGCCAGAGTTGCAGGCAGAGCTAAGGTGACCACAAAGGAAAGGCCACTTAGCAGTCTGGGTGCTAAGTGACTGGTAAATAGGACGGTGTTTTTCTCTGAAGCAGCTTACATTGAGATAAAGTTCCAGGATATCTGCTTTTTGATATTTTTTTGTTAAAACTCTCTAGTGTTATTAGTCAGTCTCTGTAACAGTAGTTAATGTATCTCTAAAGCTACAAATCTCACAAACATTAGGCGCCCTGCGTTTTGTTAAACTTGAAAGCAAGCTGTGTGCTTTCCTTTTTCCCATGCCTGTGACCCTCTGCGTGCAGAGCAGAGCCATCGCAGCTCCGTCTTTCGGCATGTCACACAACACAGCCACTGCACAGCTGGACTTTGTTCTAGGCCACCTCTCCTCTGAGGAGTGCACAGCAGGGCAGGAAATATTCCTCACTCCACGGTTACCTTGCTTTAAATCTGCATAAGAGACAGAGAGGCCCCAGGCTCTACTGCAGGCCATATGCTGCAGCATGACAGAAGGGTAGCTGCAGAGTCTCTTGGTGCCAAATCACTGATAACAGAGAGAGAATTCCAGACTCTCCTAGATCCCAGGACTGCAGCTTATTTACTTGGCTTTGGATGCATAGATGTGAGCTGCATATGGTCCCCATGGCCACAAACTGAGCTAGGAACAGAAATCAGCTTTTAGAAAATAGGTAAACATTGGAGGCAGGCAGCCCTAGGAGGAAAGCAGCAGAGAGCAAGGCCATACAGATTGTGCATACAGGCAAAACCAGCTTCATTATTAGAAGGCAAAATAGTTAAGAGCAAAATAAGTTACAGAATGCAATTTTTTCAGCTTAACATCTGGCCAGGCCGAAGACCTCAGTGTATTTACAGTTCAGGTGACATTAAGTAGGTGAAAATAACTGTGCATGACACAGTCCACACTAGATGAGACACCAAGTTTGGGGCAAGTAGTTCATCTGCTGACATGGGCAGTTACAGACAGACTGAATTTCCTAGGGAAAAAATCACGTGCCAATTAAGGATTTTTTGTTCAAAACAAAAGACATTTCATCTGAAAACACCAGAAGTAGTTCAGTTGCTAAAACAAAAGATAGGTTCTTTTTATTCCAAACCTACCAAATACTGGCTTTGCTATATCAAGTTTTTAAAAACTGAAAAAGTAGGTTCTCTGTAGTGGAAACTTGCCTAAACCTAGCTTGTGTACTACCACTGCTGATGGAATCTTCGGTGTTGTCTTAAAGCATCACACACAAATTACTCTAACGTCAGAACAAATTAGAAAGCTCCCTCTGCCTCCCTGAGTGACTTTCATCTCTAATGTTCTCATTTCTCCCTTTTAGATCAAGTGGCAGAATTGGGGCTTATTTAGCCCTAGATAAAGCACTGTCCTCCAGGGTGACAGAATTGCAGTTTACACTACAATTTATAACAACTTTACACACCTACATTAATGAACAAACCAATCAGCTACTTACTGTTCTTCTTGTACATCAAGATTTCAAAGGAGTTCATCTCATAGTTCTCAAATGTTTGCCGGACCTTGTCAATTGTATCTTTGTCTGTCAGCTCTCCATACATAAAACTGCAAATAAAGGGAGAAATTCAAGTCAGATACCAGACAAAGATACAAAGCCATTTGTTTACCATGTAAGAAGGATCCATTTAGAAATGGCTCTTCTTTGATTTTGTTTCACCTGGAAAGCATATTTGACAGATGTAGCCCCAGGAGAAGAAAGATAAAACTGGAATAAACAGATTACTTTTCTCCTCAAGCAACAGGCGCAACACTACAAGCTATTTAACAGAAAATAAATCTGTTCTCAAATACCTGCAGGTGCTGCTTTTTTGCATAACTTCTGCTCTGTGATATCCTGATAACTTGCAAAATCCATCATTGCTGTAGACAATGGGCCAATCCACGATCTGGGCATTACCCAAGACAAAATTAGTATCTGTTCGAAAAAACACATCAGTTAGACATTAGTGAAGGCTATGGTTGCATTAGAGGAAATACTCATTTCAGACATCAAACCCAATTGCTTCAGTCCCTGCACAATTTTCCCCAGATATTATTCTCACTGCAGTCAACAGGATTATTCCTGGTTTTAATTTTAAGCAAATTTTGATTTTTAAAAAAGTGTTAATTACTCAGAGCATAAAAGGACGGGTTTATGCAAATGAAACACATGATGGTTAAGCTGGTAAAATTCATCTCTTGACTGAGGACAGATCCACCAAACTCTTTCCCTCTGTTCCACATGCACTGATCTACCATGACACTCAGTTTGAATGCAAAGCCTCTTACAGGTGGCCAAACCAACACATGACCAATATTTCTCCTCCCTGAATGCAGTGGCTCCTCCCAACACTGCCTTCACTGCTCAAATATTTGTGTACACACAGCACTCCAAATGGGCCACCAACACCTAGGGCTAGCAATTACCCCAGTAGAAGGAACTCCTGGTTTGCAATACAAGCCAGAAGGGGTTGCGATCAGTACGAATAAAACTAAGCAGAATTCACACCTCCATTCTTGCTGGAGCTGTGCATGACACATTTTTTATGATTGCCAACTCAAACCTGTGCCAAGACAGACAGCAGTGCTGCTCCCTGGGCACTGGCAGGCAGCAGGAGATGGTGGCTCCTGTCACAGCTGCAAAGACCCACTGGGGCAAGAGGCACTCATTCTTAAGGAGAGCCCTTATGGGAGTCCACCACACTGTCTACTTTTCAGTATCAGCTCCCAGCTGCTCACACATTCATAGATCTCATTAATGCTTCCTGCAATCCAATGACATTTTACCTATTAATTGCAGAGACTTTCATTTGTTTCAACCTCCCCTTTCAAAATCTTTCACCCCAAACTTCAAGTGGGTTTAAATAAAGCAGATCTGTAGCTAGCTAAATCCACTGCCCAATTCCACAAGCATGATTAAGTGTATTTTCATATGTTCTTCAGAGTGAAATACACCAGTAATACAACTTCAGGATATTTTAGCTGCTTTGTTTCTCACAGCCTCTTTTAAATAGCATGGTTTTTGCTTGATTGAAGCACTTTCTCCCAAAAACAATACACCTCTTTTACCCCTTCCTATGAATAAGTAAACCAAGTCATTTCTCACTGCTAAAGCAAGTGCTTTTGAGTGTCTGTTATAAACACTATATTAGACTGTGCTAGGATATTTTTAAATTTCATCAGGAAGTAGAAAAAAATGACCAAAAAAAAAGCAAATCCAAATCTTAGGCCAGGTCCTGCCCAGATCTGAATGATGTTATTTCATGCATAAATTGCTTCTCACTGCCTCCCCTTCTCAAAAGGTAACTTTCCCTTCTCTCCCCTTCCTAAAGAGTTCCTGTTAAGTATTTGCCTGCCTTTCATACTTAACCCTCATTGTCTGCAGATAAATAATCTCTTGGGTTATTTCATTAAAGACTACATAGGACACATTTCTGATAACCATCACTGTTAATCCTACTTTTATCTAGCCTTGCAATGCTTCTGTGAGTTACAACAATGCTCTTGTCTCCTATTTACAGGTGAAAACAAAGCCCTAAATCCAGAAGGGAATTTAAGCTCCAAAAAGGTGAGACTGCAACAGTCTAGTGCCCAGATGCCCAGCTCTCAAAGACTTGGGAGCTGGAAGCTCTGTGGGCAGTGTTGGAGAGGACAACTGAAAACCTTTAGCACAGCAAATAGAAATCTGCCCAAGTTAAACAGCAGAAAACAATAAAAAAGGGGGATATTTTAAGGTTGGTTTTTTTCCCTTTCCTATGTTAGTTACAATACCTAATATTTTAACATAAGCCCAGTTGCCATAGACAATACTCATTTCTTTGCCATTACTGCAGGAGCTGAAGAATCACATTCCCACTCATTTTGGCCCAGCAAAGCCTGATTTTTTTGGACTGGGAACTTCTAAAGGATGCACAGAGAACATGCACACATTGCCCTCCCCCAACAGCAGTTTGGACATTCTCCTAGAGGATATAGGCTACCTTAGGACACTGAAAGCTCAGTCATTACTTCAGCTCTTGAATGGTTGTTCCAATCATCAATCATCAATCTACCACAGGGAACAGATGTCAACATCCTCACCAGAGCAGTTTTTAAGTCAGTGTGACTTGGTTGTTGTATTTTATGCACCTCTATTAGTCCACACTGGGTGAGTCTCTCCAGCAGGTAGAGGTACAATGCTCTGTGAGAGTCCAGATTGGGTTTAGTCATGAGTTAGAAGCAAGCTGAGAGATCTTCATGTACCCATAAAGCTTGAAAGGAAAAATTTCGCCCAGCTCTCAAATCAAAGAACAAGTCAGAGATTCTGATGATCCCATTGTTTCATAAGTGTCTCTCCCTTCTAGCTAATTCCCACTTCATGCATCTTGACCTTTCTTTGATCCAGGCTTTACGTAGCTGACAAACACATCTCATCTCTTCAGAAGTGTCTCTGACAACAGTGTTTTGCCTGTGTGAACACTGGCAAGACACAGCATAAAATAAGGACTCCCACTTATAACTTCCCTGCATAGCTTGTTCTGACAGACAACCCAGAGGTCGAAGGGCTGTCCTCATTCCTATAATTTATGTTCAATTGCACTGACATCCCTGACAATGTGCTGCTTGGGGATAGTTCATAATCTGTTAAAAATCGTTCCTAACATAAGAAAATACTAAATAACATCCAATGAGGCAAATATTGCCCCTCCATCTGCAGGGACACAGGGTTCCAGAGGCCAGGAAGCAGCTGTGGCTTTGTTACACAACAAGCATGAGGGATGCTCTAGTGAACTCTGAGTATCACAGGGCAGAGACTCTTGGGGACTCACAAGTGGGTCAGCAAGGTCAGGAAAGGAGCTGGCCAGAGGAAGACCATGAAGAAATCCACTGCTAAATTCTCTTCAAAGACAGGGATGAAATGGACATGTAATAGCAGCAGTACTCAAAACTATCAAGTGACTTGAAGCACCTCTTGGAAAGGACTCAGTGAACTCCCCTACCAGGAAATCAGTTTCTATCACAATGGCAACCATGTCAGCAGTATTGCCTGGCCCAAGAAGAAGCTGTAAGCTACACTGGCCTTTCTTATGAGCTTGAAGAAAACCTGAGCTAGAACTGGAGAGGGCAAGTTCATATAAAAGACCTGGGCTTCTGGCTTGTGTTGCATTTGGCACAGTCTGAACAAGATCGTTGGGAGGCAAGGAAATATGCAGAGGTGCAGCACAGAGCACAATGAGCTGCAGAAACACAGATAAGAGCTGTAGCATCACAAGGCCAGCACAATTACTTGTAGGAGTAGGGCAGGCTTCTGCAGCATGGATTACTTTGTGAAGTGCATCACTTCATATTTTCTAGCCTGCCTTTTCCCCAGGTTAGTTCTGCTCACTGCAGTATACCCATGTCAGCATCTACACATTCAAATGTCAGATCTGGTTTGGGTTATCACTTTAAAGTAGACATGGCCACTTAAAAGCAACAAGAAAAACATTTTAACTCCTTCCAAAATGTAAGAATGGATTTCATTCAGCTACTGAAACCTGTACTTTCCTCCACTCAGAAAACAGACCATCACAGAAGAATCAGAAAATGTCTTTCTAAATAACATCAGTCCTTTAACAGTAACAATAGCAAGTTTCTAGAGCACCCATCTTACCAAAACTACTCTAGCTACTGAATCCTGTTGTTACATTTAGTGCTTTGTTTAACCAAAACTGTCCATCAGCTTCCAAAATTCCACAGACATTTATCTGGCCAGGACTGAATGACTGAGGAGTGGTCACCTCCTTGCAAGAGCGTGGAGCAAGTTACTGAAATGTTTCCCCCCTACCATTCCTTGCCCTGCACAGCTACATATTCACTCCTACTGCATCCCAGCCTCTCCTGTAACATCAATCTTGCCAAGCTGAGACCCCCCCACACCTCTTTCTAGCGGCCAGCAGACCAATTCTACTTTCCCTATCCCACCAGTGACGCTCAGGTCCTCTTCTGGGACACACTGGCAGAAGGTCAGAGACCAGCAGCCAAACATTTTCCCACAACGCTGCCAGACACATTCCCACAGTGCAGGTGCTCCCTCATTACACAGGGGACGCCAAGGGGAAACCTCTGCCCAGGCAGCTGTAGTGCAGACCTTGGTAACAAGAGAGGCTGGTGCCCACTGCAATTTCCCATGTCTGGGTCAGTCAAAGCCCCCACAGATGTGCTTGGGTTTGTGTAGTGCACAAATGTAATTTAAATATATTTATATCTTTTCCTACAGTCATCACACAAGTACAAAAGTCTAAAGGATTGTTCCCAATTTATTCCCCTCTCAGTAAAAGCAGGACCAGGCTCAGCATGGTGGGAAGCCCTGCTCCTCACCAAACTTGCCTGTTCTCCCACCAATCTCCAAGAGAAGAGAAGAGAAATTGCCCTCCTCATTCCAGACCACAGCCTCCCGCATGCTGGGTGATGACAGCCCTGGTTATTGAGAGCAGCAGGTCTTTTTTTATCCCGTCTCCAACTCTTCCCATGGATCTTCAGGGAAGCCAACCCAGTTCTTTAGCATTACCAAACACAAACAACTTCTACAGCAGAACTGAAAGAGCTGCACATCCCATGTGTCTCTTACCCTACCCATGGAACAGGGGTGGGGGATACAGCTACTGCTGCCTGAGCTGGGCACAGAACAGCAGAGATGCTGTGTCACAGCCAGTGTAAGAAATGTGCAGCAGGCAAAAATCACGTGCCACTGCCATAGGAGTAAAGATTGTATCATACAGCTTAAGGACATACACATGGCATTTACAAACACGTGACTTTGCATGACAAACATCATCACTTGGATATTGGGGGGAAAAGAGATTGCTTCATTTCTGTCTAATTTATTCCCAGAGGATAGAAATCAAACATTGTGTATAAGTAGGCCTGTCAAAATTGCTAACAAAGGATAGGTATGTATGAATTTTTGCTCATGTTTAGTCTTAGCTTTGAAAAAAAAAAAGTAAACCAGAAGCATTTAGTCACACTGATTAGTTACATTGTTCAAATGTAACTTCTGAGATTAAAATATGGCCCTAGGTCAGTACAAATAAGTCACACTGAATTTCAAGTACTTATTCAATCCTTTCTTTGCATACACAGGATTCAAGACTTGCACTTCAGGGACCAACCACATTTTCATCCTATCAGAAGTGGTGTAATGTAGTCAAAGCAAGTACAGACCTGCTCAAATGACAGAAAGACTATTCGTAAGGTAGAATAGAATAAAATAAATAATAAATAATTCTGCTCTTCCACCCACATCCTCCTGTGGAAGTCAATGGTGTTACATGAATACTCACATTCACTCAGTATCTCCTTGTATTCATTCCTAGAGGGGAAGTGCTTCAGTGTTTAATACCCCATTGAACAACTTGATGTCTCTATAGAAAAATGATATAATGGCCTCAAAATTATCCATCCTTAATACTGAGGTCAAAATTTTTAAGCTGCAGCCTCACTCTAATACAAAAAACATAAACCCCTATAGATGGGTTCACTTGGGCTGTTTTATAAAAGTTTTATATAACTATTTATTTACTTTCCAAAACAAAATGGATTTAAAAGTTCCTTGGTTGCTACAGCATGAACACAATTCCCTAAATACAGACATTTCATGTTTATTCAAACATGACTTACATGGTCCTGTGTACACCAGAGCAAAGTGCAAGTGCAAGTCGAAAAGAATTATTTAAAAATTTATATCATTGTCCTTTCCACAAATAACAAGAGAGACTCTAACTAAAGCAACAACTTCAAGTGACTCACCTTAAATCATGAATGCTAATTGCAGCCAGCAGAATAGACAAAAACTACCTTTTCCATCTCAACATTCTTACTTTGCAGTGTTATAGAAAATAGTTCATGGTAGGCATCTACCATGAGAAAAGTTTAAATTGAAAATAATGCATCTTCCTAACACTGGTAGCTATCAAATCTTCATAATTATCTATATTTTTTTAAATAAAACAAATTACTGCAGAGTAACAGAACAAGAATAGCTGAAATGGCACCAAATTGTGTCATACGTATCTTATGGATAGCATGATTCTTCACCTGTCCTTGAAGTACTGTTCATACTGAGAAACTAAAAAGAATCCAACAAAAGCCCCCCCAAAAACCAAAAATAAACACCAAAACACAAACCCCACAACATTTACAGACATGTGATTTTAGTGTGAGATAATTAGATAATTTTCAGAAATGAGAAAGCTGATCAGTTGGTAAGAGTCAGACATTGCACCACTCTTATTCAAGGACAAAAACACTGTTTAGCAGTGAGACTTCATCATCCAGCTGGTCAGGGTTATTTTTTTCCCCCATCCCATATGATCTGAACACTAATCCAGAAAAAGGCATACTTTAGGTGCATCGATTAGGAGTCTTTCTTTAAAGAAGCCATTTGATTTACTGATTATAGCCTTGCAAGTATTTGAGACAAGACCTAACTCCCCATTCACTTTTATCTATGAGTTACAAAAATGCATTAACTAATTCTCCAATGAATGGGTTTATTAAGATTTGTTTTACAGTCTTGTTCTAGGTTTAATGTGAAACTGGATTGATACATTGAATTATCACAGGAGAACTTCTTGAACTTTCAGAACGTTAATTTTAAAGCACATTACCTGTCATCTCTGTGCTGTACATTTTCCTTACTATCTATAAAAGTAATTTTAAAGAAATCAGGTCATACATTTCTAAATGCATAAAGGTGCACATTCAAAACTAGACTCCTGGTCTAATAAAAGGCAGCAGGAAAAAAAAATTACATTCAATTCCAGTGATACTGAGAAAAAAAGGATTGTCAGTAGTGAGTAGGTATTTCAATGTACTGACCAACTGTATGAAAAGCATGGATGAAAACATATGTGTCTCCACAATTGTTATCATGGGAAAGAAGGAAGATCAGGAAGCAATAAACCCCTTTGTTTCATTCTCTTTGGGAACATGTCCTGAACACAGAACCTACAAGCTGTCCTCTTGCAGTTTCTGAAGGTCTGCTGTTTTCATTCTTCATTCTCTGTTAAGTTTCCTTTGCATTTCTCTCTGGCTGAACACAAAACCAGTCTTTGCAGTTTCAGAAGTGTTTACAATAAAGTTAATTTCTCTCCTAGGTCTCAGATGATGGTACAAGGTTAGCATGCCCAGGATGCAAAATGTTTATTGTAGTGGGACTTTATAGTCTGTAATGAAAGCAGTGCCATAAATCATGCAGATGTCTGTTGTACTCAAGATCTATGTCTGAAGGTGCTTTTTCTTTCCCTCTACAGGGAACTCTCTGCATTCTCCATCAAAAGATGCAGGTTTGCTTCCCTAACTGATGTCTCCTTAGTGTATTCCCAGTGGATTTTGTGAAAGGAAAATTAAATTCACACAAGCCTTATGCCTTCTAATTTACCCTTCCAACCTCCTTATTTTGTCCATAAATCAGAAAAGCACCCGTAACTTCCATTGAAATTCCAAAGCCATGTAAACACAGGACTTACTTTTGCCATCCTTATATATGCAAAATTATCACACACCTCAATGAGAATTTTGATCAAGGAAGAACTGAAGAATTCAGCTGGCATTTACATAAACTGAAAACTTGTCTCCAGATATTGATAAAGCATTGGAATATCATAAATAACCGCTATCCTCTACAATAAACTGCACCAGTTGAATTGGGTGCCCTGGCCATGATCCAGGTTTATAACTGTTATTATTACAGTGCTTGTATACTGTGGATGTATTACGTTACCAAGAAAAACATTAATATCACATTAGCAGTAACCATCAGGGGCTAGTGATTCTTTATATACTGCACTGTGTTACAGCATGGGCTCATTTTCTGTCCCACTGGGTGTTCTGGTCTTTAAATATTTCAATGCATCAAAGAAATTTTTGTCAACCAACCACTGCATGCAACATTTCTTTTTCTAGCTCTGCATGGCTAGTATAGAAACACAGATTTTAAACATTAAATACAAGATGATCAGGATTCTGGCATCCCTCATTTCAAAGAAGGACAAACCTTAATCTCACACTTCATCCATAAGGTCTTCGTGAGAAGAAATCAGAGAGGACCAGACAAGGTCCACAGGTCTAAGAAGATGATACTTTACGTGTTCTTTCCTCTGTGTGCTACCCTAAGGCCATGCCATCCTCTCTTCACTTCAGTGTGTGGGAAGGAAATGCTTTGCAGCTCTAACCCTAGCACAGCTTTTTTGGCTGGCATTCAGTGTATGAGAACCTGTCTCATTTGATTTGCAGCCTGTGAAGAAGCTCTTGTTCCTAATAACTCTGAAGCAGATGATTCAGACCAAAGGAGTTTGAGGTGAGCCTTGCTGCAGAAGGTGTGCTGTAAACATGAGCCAAATTTTAACCCTAATGGAAAAACCCCTGAACTTGCTCACACTGCTACTACCTTTAGCCATTGAATGTACATCAGCTTACCAGTCCCACATCCAACGTGAAAGCCTGTCCAAAGAATTCCTTGTTAAAACTACTGGTAAAATGATGGTGTAATTAGTGGTGTCCTTAGAGCAATGCTTGCAAAAGAGGCTGCATGCCCATTCCTTTGTAATCACCATACAGCCTCTTTCACTGAGTTAACACCTGCCCCAAAACATGCTTTCCTCAGTCCACCCATGACTGATGATATGCACATCATTTACAAGTTCCTTCACGTGAAGTACTTAGTGTATATTTCTGTTCAAATACTAAATTCCTCTCTTTTCAAAGGGAATCCTCCCCAAATTAGGAACATTCCTATATCTGTATCAACTCAGTATCTCTTGGCACCACTCAACTTGCTTGCAGGTGCCAGCAAATACAAGCTTGACAGCAAGCCCAAGGTTTATTTGGCAAATCCCAAATGGCGTAAATAGTTTCATTGTGGGCCACATTACCACCCAATTGAACAAAACCAAGAAAGGGGAGCCAAACCTCAAGCTTTATGGGCCCATTTAAGCACTCATCCTGTGGGCATCCCAAATCATCTCAATGGCCAAGTAGGCAGGACAAGATGAGACAGGCAACAAGGAACTGGCACGTTTCCATGCTGCCCCCGTGCTGGTCAGCGCAGCCCTGCCTCAGCACAAGAGAAAGGAGTCTGTCCTTGTCTCCTCAAACAGTCGAAGGTTAGAAAAACTGATTCATCCAACATTTGTATGTGACAGCACCACATTTACAGCAAAGCTGGATTGGGTCCAGCAAAAACTTGAAGGCACATCACAGAAGAAATGAGCTTCTAAACCTGAGTCACTTCCCTAAACTTATCCCAGTATGTCTGAACTCTGCATCGTTTCCTATCAAGCTTAATATAAAAACTTGCATTGATTCCAGTCCTCAGGACTTGCTGAACGTTTGGAAATGGAGTGCTGTCATTTTACCTGTGCTGTCTAGCACCATGCTCTGTTATGACACCTTCTTAATAATGGGGGCAGAGAGGAAGAAACAGCATAGCCTCTGCTGCATGATTCCCCCCATCTCCAAGCCTCAACTGCTTTATTGCATCGAGGCTTTGGCACTGAAAGCCAAAAGAGGAAATTGGTTTTTAATGAAGAAAATAATCTACAAAGTTGAGACAGTTTTGAGAAAAACCTTCAATAACTGTTGTTGGAAGATTAGAGAAGCAGCCTGAACGTGATAAAATGTAACATTCATTTTAAAAGACATTAAAAAATAAGAGGGCAAGATTCACTGTAAGACTGGAGAGTAATTTTTTCAGTAATGCAGCCTCCAATCCCTTCCCTTCCACAGGAAAGTTGCAGAGAGAAATAACCCATAGAAACAGCCTCACAATTTTATGCAAAAATATGGTCTTATCAAAGGCTAGTTCTCCAATAATACTGCCTAATTTAAAAAAAATTGAAAGTCATTCTTGGGATCATTTGAGTTTTTAGCTGCTTATCAAGAGGGTTAATTGTCTTTGCCTTATCAGAACAAACTGACTATGTTTTTAATTAATTAACTCGTTTTGTCTTCAAAAGGAGCCTGATCCTGTGTATTCTCAACCATACTACAAGTTCTTAATCCCTTAAGTAACCCCATTGAAGTCAATGGAAGCATTAAAAATGGCACAACTTAGGCTCGGGGCTTTAAAAGCAATGCACATGCCTAGGTTAAACAAATCCATGAACGCCTGCATGGTGGCCGGCTTACTGAGGGAGCAGCTTTTGGTAAGTCCCTGAGTGAAAGAATCTGGATAGCATTAATACATATTTGCATGCAATTGTGAAATTCGAGGCATTTTCCACTCCATAGTTTTCCAAGAGACAGACCTGGTAACAGTGCACTAGGGGAAAAAAAGAAATAGCTGCCCTCAGCCCTCAAAATGGCAAACTCTCTCCTCACTTATGACAAACCTTCCCTTTCAACTCGGGCAGGCAGCCCTGGCCGATGCCCCCGCACCGGGCTCTCCCTGCCCAGGGACCATCTTGAATGCCCGCACTCCTCCCGGTCGGGAGCCGCCGCCGCCCCCGCCGCTCGCCGGACGCCCCGAGCCCCCCGCGCCGGGCCGGGCGCTGCCCCCGCTCGCCCCCGGGGCGCGGATCCCGGCACGGCGCGGCCGCCGGGGCTCGCTGAGCGCCCGCCGTGCCGGCGCACCTGCAGCTCGAGCCCCGCCGCCCGGGCCGGGGGCTCTCGGCGGGACTTGGGCACCGGCTCCGGCACCTGGATGCGCCGCTCCGGCGGAGCCGCCCGGCAGCGCCCGGGGCTCGGCGCCCCGCGCCCGGCGCTGTCCCCGTCGAGGACGCGGCGGGCTCCTTGTGGCCGGCGAGAGCTCGCCCGCGGTGCCCCCTTACCGTTAGACCTTCGCACGATGTTCTCCAGGAACGTGTTCTGGGGCGCCACCAGCCCTCGCCTTCCCCCGGCCATAGTCGCTCTGCGGGAGCGCAGCGCGGCGCGGAGGCTCCGCTCAGGGCCGCGCCGAGCCGCGCTCTGCCGCGCCGCCGCCCGCCCGCCCCGCGCGCCTCATGCCTCCGCCGGGACCGGCAGCCGCGGCTGTGCGGCACCGCCGCCGCCGCCTCCCGCGCACCGCAGCCCCGCGCCGCCGCCGCCGCCGGCCCGCCCCGCAGCGCCCCCCGCCGGCCGCCGCCGCGCCGCTCCGCCGGGGCTGCAGCGCCATCGTCTGGGCCCGGCGCGGCGCCGCCCGCCCCGGAGCGCTCGGCCCGGCAGCGGCGGACGGCGCCTCACACCGGCCCCTTCCACCTCAGGGCCGGCTGCCGCCGCGCTCGACACCTCGCCAGAGCGCCCCGGGCGAGGAGAAATTCCGAGTGCTTAAAGACCGCTCGCAAACTCCCGGCAGCCGCTCTCCCCTCTCCATATCCCGCCCCGGGTGGGTCGCCGCGAAGCTCCGAAGCCGCCTTGTCTTCAAAGCTCGCCGCCCTCATCCCAGGTCGCGCTTCACGCTTTCCTACGATGATTTCTGTTAGAAGGCTGCTTAGTATTATGTAGTCAAACTGATTAACAGCTCCGTGGAAGCAGCGAGACTAACTGTTTAAATATAACCTTTGACGGGTCTTAAACTCTTGGAGATGTTTAACTGACATCAAGTTTTCATTCAGAGATTAATCGACTTTGTTCTTCCCCCCTACTAATCTACCAGTAAATGGAAAATACTCCGATTTTTTTAAATTTAAAGGGCATATTTTTTTTGCTGGCACTGGCATTACTTGCTGCAATGCCTCATTAGTTGCAGCACCTTCAGGCTCTGCAACTCAAGGCATATTGGAGACATGAATAGGTTTCTGCATGTTCATGTGCTTGAGGAGAAGCTATTTCTCACAGCACAAGCAAATAAAGTATGGCAAACACCATAGCCTGTGTCACCTGGGCACTTTAATCACTACCACTGCTCCCACAGAATTCTGGCTCTGCTGAGCTTGCTCTCTCCTGGGTAAGGCTTGGGCCAGGACTACAGCACCGCCAGGAACTACAGCCAGCTCCAGTACAGCCATGCACATGGACCAGTTCGGCCGTTGTGACCAAATGCTGTGACACACACACTGCCTGGAAAGTCCGATCTCCCTGCCACCAGCCTCCTGCCTCCTACAGCTCTTTAAGTGAGAGTGTGAGAGTTGAGGGGTGAAGGCAGATGACAATTTCATTGCAGCAGGAGCTACAGGATCGGGTCCCTGAGCATCCTGGTGCCAGCAGTCCCTCACACAGCCAGGCACCTGGGGAACTCCTGAAACCCCCAGCTGCCAGGCAGGAATTAGCTGTGCCACAGAAGCCTCTTTTAAACTCGTGATTATCTGTCTGCTGGGCATCTCAGCATTTGCTGCCAAAGAGAGGCAGGTCAGGAGAAAAAAAATCAAATGTCTGAAGCTGCAAAAAGGCCATTAACTCTCCCTGAAATGCTGGGGTTTAAAAGATCCCACAGAAGCATTTATTTACACATCTAAGTATACCTAACAACCATCCATTCAAAGACCCCAGCTTATTTAGTTCCTGCTATCATCAGCAGCGCAGGTCAAACCTAAAGAGTCTAAACTCTCTGGCAAAATTGTGAATGTAACCTTTGACACTGAATTTATGCAACTGCTAACAACGAAGTGTGAGGTTTGGAAAACTGGGATACGGAATACTGTTTCATTATCCCTCAAAGCCACAGTGCCAGAGGAGTAAGTGCATGCTATATCTTAGCTTCTGCTGGGCTCTGCAGGAATATCTATGACTTAGGAGACACCTGGCAGCTGACGTACATTACAGAAATTTTGAGGCCTTTAAAGGAAAAAGGTTTTAAACTGAATCAGCAAGTACACAGAAGTGGGAACAAGGTGACATAAGAGTAAGAAACTAAAAACTTTTTTCTAGAACTCCATGGAGCGTGGGCTGGCTGCAGTTCAGTTTGCATCGTGTGGTCTAGTCTCTGATTACCTAGTTTTTCAGTATCATGCTTAATCCTACATGTTTCGTGTCAAAGGTACTATTCAATCTGGGTCAGGGTTTACATCTACCCTGTAACGTTGCAAATTACTAAAATGCTAAAGCAAATTGTGATGGGCTGGATGCCAGGTGCCCACCAAGCCACTCTATCACTCCCCTCCTCAGCAAAACAAGATGGAAAGAACCCCTCATCATTCAAGAAAAGGCAGGTTACTAAAGCAAAAGAAAAAAAATGTGTGCACACAAGCAAAGGAAAAAACCAAAGATTTTATTATTTACTTCCCATCAGCGAGTGATGCCTTGCCACTTCCCAGGAGGCAGGGCTTCAGCACACACAGTAGTTGCTCCAGAGGGTAAACACCGTAAATAACAACTGTTCCCCCCCCTCCTCCTTTTCTTTAGCTTTTGCATCTGAGCAGACATCACATGGTATGGAATATCCCTTTGGTCAGTGGATCAGCTGTCTTGGTTATGTCCCCTCCACAGATTCTGCCATTCCCCCCTCCCCTGCCCCAGTGAGGGGAAGATGCTGGAGTGACAGCCCTGATGCTGTGCCAGCACTGCTCAGCAGCAGCCAAAACACTCAAGTCTTATGGGCACCTTTACAGCTGCCAGTGCACAGCACAGCTCTGGGGGCTGCTCTAGGGAAAATGAACTCCATCCCTGCTAGACTCAGTAACAAATGGAAGATTTCTCCTGTATCTTCTACTCCTTTAGACTTTCTCCCCCCTGCAAAATATGATTCTTGCTGGCAGTATGAATTTTTCACCGCCAGAGCAGAAGGACACTGGGATAATGTTTTATTGTGATTATTTTGAATTCTATTCTAATTTTCTCACTATCACTGGTAAATTTTGCAAATGATACACAGCTGGAGGCAAAGCCCCACTTGAAGCAGGACACGTACACTGTCTTGACTTCATTACCAGTGGGTTACCTCTCTCCAGCTATCACTTTTTTTGAAAGTTGAAAACAAGTTGCTTAATTTGCATTTTTGCTAAAGCTTTCTGGACAGAACTTAATACCTAACACTTCATTTGAGGCTAATATAAAAGGTTATAGAGGACATGCAGCTGTCCTGCATTATGCTGCTCTTTCAGCCTGTTGTTCTTTCCTGAACAAGACCACATGGTTCACTCTTGAGAGATACTAAGGTAACTTACTTAAAAACTTTCCCTTTGTCAGCCATTAGAGTCTCTTGGCAATCTGTTCCAACGTCTAACAAATCTTGTGAGAAAGCTTTCCCTAAAATGCCACTAAGTCATCTGGTCTTTGAAGCGAGTGAAAACTCTTCCATCTGCAGTCACAAAAATCACCAACCCTTTTGCAAGTTTTTAAATGCATGAAAAGTTGCTGTAATGCTCATCTGTCAGGTCTTGCTGCCTCACAGTCTGGACAAACCCAGTTCTTCCAAAGTTGCATGAGGCTTCAGCTGTTAGACTCTGACAGTACTTTGGGACTTGTCATTTCACAGTCACAGCATCAAAGGGGTAAAGAAACATGGTAGTTAGGGACATCTCATAGGCTAAGAATTTAGCTAATTTATATTGAAAAAAACTGGTTTATTTAAGGTCTTTTTGATTTTTTCTCTGTTTTGCACACTTCCTTTTGCTCTTTGTAAAAAATAAACTGTCAAAACCAGGAATCATAACAGAGTTAGAACAAACTACCACCAACTCTGAAAATAAAAAGAGCATTCGATCTTTAAATTGAGTTCATTTTGTATACTACCATATGGCTTTTGATAAACTGTCAAAATAAAATACATTAATAGATAGAGTAACAAATTACAGAAGGTAATACACAAGTTACGCTGTCATACAGATACTAAACAAAAAAAAAATCTGAATTCCAACTAAGATGGAGAAACAATTATAACTTTATTTATTTTTTTTACATTCAAATCAATAAAGCAGTCATTATTGTACAAATTCTTACCCACAAAGGAATGGAGGCTAAGGATTCCTGTTAAGTAATAACATCCATGAATACTTACTTGCTTGTGAATAACCTTATTTGTTATCTTGTGGGAAGAGCAAAGAGAAACAAAAGTTAGACCTCAAAACTAAGGCACATCCATAGTTTAACAAGCACATGTGTCCATCAAAAGGAAAGAATTTGAGAAGATATCGATGCCTCTTACTGAAACTGTTCAATTTATTTCTACACCATCTCGAGACACTGGCAAAGTTCAGCCTGAAGTTCCTAAAGGTCCAATTATTTCTGGGGTCTAATATAAACTCAAAGAAATACCCAGTTGCACAGCAGACTGTAGACCTAGGAACTGAGGTATGTAAGTACTTCCAAGCAGCCATAACAAATTTGTCAAGAAATAAATATTGACACTTTTCTAGTTTTGGAATTGCTGAATTTCCTCCAGACTTTTTATGGGTAACAAATATGCAAAAATAACTGAAAAAATCCAATGTTCTGAAAAGAAGGGAAAAAAAATCTCAAAATAAAACTGATGAGGGAGTACACAGTCAGTTTTTATTTATACATCTAACATTTGGAGTGTGGGCTAACAGGGAGGAACTGTTCCTTCTTAAAGAACACCTCAAAAGGGCATAGAAAAATTTTTTCCATTTGGACAGCATGTCCATCTCCATTTATTTCAACAGGAAGAAGCATCCTGGATTTCCAGACTAAGGGAGAAAAAAAAAAAAACAAAAAAAAACCTAGAACCCAACATAAAAAAAGTCCCCACATATTCTGATTGGGACAACAGCGACTGTCACCCTTCCCTTCTCTGCAGCTGTGTCCTACTCAATTCTCTTGGCTCAACCCTGCCCTGACATGGCCACAGTCTCTCCCAGTCTCAGAGCAGAGGCAGTGACCTGCTGGTGTTGTTACTCAAAGTACAGATAGAAAAAAAACAGTTTCTTGGGTTCCAGGTTTGGTGGGATTTCTTTATTAACACTTCTATTGTGTATTTCACTGGCCTCATTTTTCCTGTGTCTGTGTCAATATAAAACAAGGCAAAATTAAGCCATTTGGGTGCAATTTGCTTGAATTCTCACAGAATGGGGGGCCCTGCTAAGTAATTGTAACGAATAATTTTATTTGCATTCCCTGTCCACAATAAGCCTAGCAACTTATAGTTCTGTGTGATTGGTTTTGGTTAAGTAGCAAGGAGCTCTGCAGGCTGAATTACTGTATTGTTACAAAGTGCATTTTTATCAATATAACAATATTTTTAAAGCCACTTTTAATCCTATATTTTCATTATACGCTGTCCAAAGAATAAAACTGAAAATTAGATGGTTTAGGCCCAGATACAGAAAAATAACTCCTAGCTAGGAAAATGCTTGTGCTAGCTAGCAGGTCCTCTGGCTTTTGTGTTTTTTTTAACTTTGTATTTTACCATACAGCAGTTTTCAAGAATGTAATAATACAAAGAATTCCCAAATAATATTGAGTCAGACTCCCCAAATTATAACACAACCTAAACTCTTAAGTAAATTTTAAAAGCCCAACAGTCCTAAAAGCATCATTGTTTGTTTTCTGGACAGAAGCATCCTGCCTGTGAGGCTGGCACTAGTAAAGGCACTGCTAGTGCTTCTTCCCAAGCAACCTCTCCAAGAAACACACCTTAAAGAGTACCAAGTATAAAACTATCCTCAACACAGTGAATAAATTTCTTGCACAGAGCTTTGTATTTTATAGATTTTGCCTTACCTGTGATCAGAATTCCTGCTTTGAAGTCACATATTCTATAAAGTTTCTTACCTTAAAACTTCACCGCACCAGTTCCTTGTACTTTTTCAGTTACAGGTTTATCAGCAGCCAGAAATCAACCTCTCCTCCAAAAAAAACCCCTAAAAAACCTAGAATAGAGAAGAAAAAAGCAAACAAACTCCTCTCACTTTATTTCACAGTTTTACTGAGCTAACATTTCATCACATATTTCCCACTTACTGATGTTCCTGTCAACAGCCTGCATTACTTGCAGTATTTACTTTCTGTGCAGACAAAACTTTGTTGCATTCTTTGACAGTGGGAGGTATAAGCAGAAGTAGCCAAACAACTGAGGAGCATAAATCTGGGAAGGAGGGAGGGAGTTTGGTTTTAACACAGCTTAGTACTGTCATTTTTTTCATTTAAAATTTAAATAAAGTGATAACAGATGTTCTCATTTGAACTAGTGTCTTATTGTTATCTCCAGCAATTGCACTGAGAAAAAATTACTAATTTTCTAAATTTGATCATATCTTAAAAGCAACTTTTTCCATGGTCTTTATCAGCACTGGACTCATATTCATACCTAGTAACTAATATCACATGAGCTATTGATTTTCATGAATACTTGCATACTTGCTGGGGAGGATGTTTGCCTTTTCTAATTTTGGTCAATTTTTTTTTACAATACAAGTAGAACAGGATTCTCTTTTGTGCTTACATCGATTACTGTGAAGCAAAGACAAAAACGTCTGTGTAAAGTCACACAGGACAGAGAAATACTAGCACATTCTTTTAGAATATCCAGATCTGCAGCTACCTAACCAAAATACAGCATGTGGCACAGGGGAAGGTAAAGTTAGTGGATGGGCTGGGAGCATGCTTGTTAGAAGTGTATGTTTTCACATGAAACATCAGCAGAAGTATCATCTATCAAAAATGCCCTTGCCAGTTCTGCAGTATCCATAGGGAGGGATCTCTGGCAGTGGGCTCAGAGCATCACTCTGAGACCTGGGTAATCTCTTTGGTTTTTTAGAACAACTTGTGTCTAACACAAATGGCCCTCATAACAGGCCACCAGGCTATAACATATTTCAAGTTTTAATTAGTGTAATGTAACTAAGGATAAAAGCCACCTTCATTAAAAGGGATGTAATTTAGATGGAAGATAGTGAACTATATAAGAGCAAGTAAAAACACCATCTCCAGCATAAAAGAATTTAAAGCACTGGCTGAAAGTGATGTTGAGTGGGTGTTTTTCTAAAAACTGTGTGGAAACCAACAATAGCAAGGTCCAAGTGGTCTCCAACATTTTCACCCTAAAGTTGTGGAGGCAGGAGTTTTTGTTTTTCCTCTCAGTTTAACAAACACTCCAGCAGAAATTTTGTGAACAATTCATTCTTTCCAAGGACAATTTTGCCACTGTAGACTGACCCTTTGTGTACTGATCCATGCCTTCAAATGCAAAATTGCAGATTTCAGTTTTATATTTATGTAGTTATATCTGCCTCAGACAGGACAAGAGAGAACATAATTCCTGGAAACATTGTATAATATAACTTGAAGAGCCAGATACAGCCATGTTGATTTGTTTGCTGCTGAGCTGCTGGGTTTTTTTAACAGGATACTTTTAAGAGAACCATTTGTACTCCTAGAAAATTCCAGTGGAATGGTACTATAATAACAATTTCCATGTGGAAAAATAAATCTTACTTATATGAGAAAAAATTAACTAACAATTATATTTTTGTTGCTTGCAACTCCATCTTAGAGATATTCTCAAAAGGGAACCTCTTGCTGATCTTTCAGCAGGAGAAGATATGATACTTGAATAGCAGTAATTTTCTGATATCTACACAGTCCAGCCACACTGACCTTCAAAATCCAGCACAGCTCCATAGCAAAGGCACTTCTAAGAAACAGTGTACGCTTTTCTATAGAAACAATGAGACAGAAAACAGAAATACAAACTGTTGTAATACCTTCTTTTCGTCCTAAACAGTCAGTGTTACTTTCCACTTTATACCTCCCCCTTCCCCCTACCCTTAAACCACAAGAAGCCAGGTAGGATAAGCTATGAAGGACAAAATTTAGCAGAAGGTGCCAGTATGCTATCCATAAAATGTACTGACAGTCCAAGGCCTAAGACATACAGCAAAAAAAGCTGCCACTACAACAGTCTTCACACCTTTTTTCCACATGCAAAAGTACATCATCTTCCTCAAGTAAAGTTCTTAACATCCCTACTTTTGGTTCTTTCAGATCCCTCAAGATTACTCCTGCAATAACACTGTGTCTGGGCAGTAGAGGGTTATAGTAATTTTACATAATTTGTCCATGTTAACATATTTCTGATGTTTCCTTTATTCTCTCTTTGTTTTCCTAGTGTCAGTTACATACACTGGCTGGATCCCAAACAAACTGTAAGACGTTTGGGGCAAAGTTATCTTTTTCAGGATTAGGCACGGTAACATAGCAGAGCATCTTCTATTTTTATTCTGGTATGTTTTAAAGAACATTTTTCTCAACAAAATGAGTGCTTGGTACTATTAACTGCAAGGAGAAAATCTTGCACAGTGTGTTCCTTTTGTGATTTTGCTTCATAGAAGGAAAAGGAGGAAAGACTCACGGGAGAGAGCAGAAACATCGTTAACTCACAGCAAACGGTCACCTCTTCAAGTTAGCACAGCTACACACAACCTGACAAGAAAGAGTAAAGCATAAGTTTAGCACAGTTTCCCCAAGTGCATGGAATCAAAACACTTTTTCTGCTTTGCATTTAAAAAAACAAACAAAATCCCTCCCAAACCACAACAAACACACAAAAAATGTAAATACCATGCAGAAGAACCAAACTACATTTCTTACAGAAGTCCAACAGCTTTAAGTATCAATTAGGTGACCTCTGCTTTCTGCTGAACAGTCCTATGAAAAGTAGTTCAGGCAACTATGCAAAAGTGAAACAGGACAAAGAAAAAGCATAGCTTACCAAAACAATTACAATGTCTTTTTTCCCTTCTGTGGGAAACAACTGGCCCTAAACCCAAATTATTTGTAAAGAGATGCTACCATTTCAGCCACATACACAAGACCATCATACACAGTCTGAGAATCTTCACTGACAATACTGAATATCAATGCTCTGATTCAAAGACATACTGCCAGCTGTTACCAAAATTTCCTTTAAACAGGGTATGCAAAAATGTAAGTAGTAAAATGATATCTGTAAACTGACTTTCTGAAATGACCTGTTGTCCTGAGTGGCCTATGTAACACAAGATTAAGCCAGTTGCACTCAGGCTTTTCCCACAAGTGTGTCATCATAATCAACTGGACACAGAACCTCTTTACTCTTTGCACACAGTACAGCTTACCAGACATTTAGATTAACTGCAGAGAAATGAAACACTGACACTGAAAGGGCTGAGCAGGAACACCTGTCCCTCCTGTCAAGAAAAAGAGAAAATAATTTCTTTTTAAGGAAAAAAATATAATCATACAGTGTCAGTAAAATTCACTGAATTTAGAAAATCACTGAAACAAGTCTACAAATACGTAAAGGTGGAACAGAAGTTTTCGTAATACATCCATAGGAATCAGAATTTTTTTTTAATGATACCAAGCTTTATACTTCAGAGTTTCAGCAAATCTTTAGAAGACCAAGAATAGGCTTCTTGCCAACACAGAATGGAGATTATGGCACCGGCTCCAAAACAAGTTCCTCTGTAGAACTGTCAGGATCAAAGTACTGGGCAAGATGGATGTTAGCACTAACCCATTATGCTCATTCCTGAATAAGCCTTCCTACAGCGCAACAAATAATTCATTTCAAAATACTATTTTTAGCAGAATGTCAAGTCCTAACATTCCCCACTCCATTCAATGTATCTACCACTAACATTGTACAACACAGTCTGAGTCTCAGATTTTGGCAAAGGTTTCAGAAGGGCGTGCTATGATCAGCTGCTGACAGGTACTGAAATAGGAAAAAGTGTCTGCAACTGCTGAAGCCCTTAGACTTCTCAAAGGAACTGCAACATGACTTTCTCCATCTCCCAAGAATAAGTTACCAACTGTCCTGATGCAGAAGAATTCCATTCAGATCTGGAAAGCAGATTGAAACCTACAACTGGAAGACAGCACTACAAAAATAAAGAAAACAAAGAAAAAAGTCTCAGGGGATATTAACAGTAGAAAAGCAGTTAGCAAATGCTTTGTTGTTGCATTTTAATGGCCAGTTATAGAACAAATTTTTACTGATTTCTGCCTTAAGACACTAAGACTAGAATAAAACATGAAGACTAGAATTCAAAAATACTAGTAAGTGCTAGCTTGAGACTGAAGGCCTGATTTTCTAGATCTGGAGAAAACCCACCATCTTCAACCGGTTCCATTAAAATGTGAAGTCTTTGGAAAATTCAAGAATGCTGAATGAAACACAGTAACAACCATCAGAGTAAAAGAACTAATAAATCTCACCCTGTCCACTCCAAGCCTCCTACTTACCACCCAGCAGGCCTAGTTGTGTTTAATTATAAAAGAAACACAGTACTTGACAGATGACACCTATATATTTTCCAGCAGAGGCGTGAACAGACTCCAAGCAGTGTAATTTATCTGAAATTACCTTGATCCCAGGCATGCTCTTCTTAATGTGTTTATGATGACAAAGAGCTTACTTTTTCTTTATGGAACAATTATAAACCTTCACATTTAAGCACAAGTTTCCAGGCAGGATATTGCCAAAAGGTTTCATGGTCATCCTATTTTCTTTGGGTTTCACACAACACACATCATCTATCTATAATTTTTCTGGAGAAGCATCACAAATCTGTTTGACCTGTTTCTAAAAATATTTAAAGACACAGGTTTTAAATGGCGCAAACTAACATTCCTAAGGGAGGAAACTGTCAAAATGCTCTTTCCAAAAAAACTGAAAGCATGAAACTGTCACCATAAGATAAAAAGGCCAAACATGTGATCTGCCATACTTTCCATGACCTAGAAATTAATGAGTTGGAAATTTCATGGGTGAGATGGGCAAAACATACAAGAGGTGATCAAGAGCATCCAAAGAGCAATAAGCTGGCAAAGGGTCTGGAGCACAAGTTTTATGAAGAGCAGCTGAGTGGGCTTGTTAAGCCTAGAAAGAAAGAGGGAAATAATCATTGCTGTCTACAATTACCTGAAAGGAGACTGTAGTAAAGTGAAGATTGGTCTCTTCTCACAGGTAATAATAGGATGAAACAGCCTCAAGTTGCACCAGTAGAGGTTTAGATCAGATATTTGGAAAACTTTCTTCACAGAAAGAGTTGTCAAGCATTGCAAAAGGCTGCCCAGGGAAGTAGTGGAGTCACCATCCCTGGAGGTATTTAAAAGAAGCTTGGATGTGGCACTTAGGGATGCGGTTCAATGATGTACTTGGCAGTGCTGGGTTAATGGTTGGACTTGATTTTAGAGCTCATTTTCATCCTAAATGATTCTATAGTAATATAGGCATGTTAAACTACCTAGTTTTAAGAATTTAGTTTCTTCTGCATAAACAGTCTTTACTTTCCCCTAGCTCACCACTCAACAGTTAACACTGTCATTAACCCTCACTGTAACGTAATAATATGCAGGAGTCCACAGTCCAATCAGAGCCTGATTTAAAGCAATGAATTCCAAGAACCTGCACTAAAAATTGCAAGAGACCTCAACCCTGTGTGGAGCATCCTTAGAAGCCTTGTTAATTAATGGATAGGGAAAGCTGTTTCCCTTTGAGCTTCTGTTTCTACAAAAGCCTTTTAGCAATTTCATCAAAAGGGAAGAAGCAACTGCTTCACCTTCTTTGTCTGAGACTTGTCCATTTCCTAATTCCCTTCCTCTCTGTTGCAATCCACTTTGTACTCCAAGGATCCCTCCCCTCCTGCCCAAACACAAACTTTCCCCCTGAAACTATGACTTGGGAAATAAGTTTTAAGAAGAAAGGCATAATCTCCAAGAATGAAAAACTGGGAGGCTCATAAAGAGAATCTTTAGACTGTCTCAAGTTGCACTGTCTGAATGCATTGGTTACTTTGCTGCCCTCTAGGGATTACGTTCAGAAACAAAAATTACAAACAAGGATACAGAGAAGGAAAGACATAACATAAAGAGAGGTTGTGCATGCCACATCCCTGGAAGTGTCCAAGGCCACACTGGATGGGGCTCTGAGAAACTGATCTAGTGAGTGGCATCCTTGCCCTTGGCAGGGGTTTGGAACTAGATGATCTTTAAGGTCCCTTCCAAGCCAACACATGCTGTGATTCTATGATTCTACATGCTAATGTTAGTCTAAGCTAATTCCTTCTGCATCGCTTCTATAACAAATGCAGGACCAAACTCACAAACAACTGTCTGATTATCATGTCACATCTAATCCAGATGGAGCCATATACTGAATGTGACAGAGAACCTATGAAGAACTTAAAAACAAACAAAACAGAAGATAAGAGAAGGATAAAATAGGAATCCAAAAGAAGAAATAGTCCAAAGCAAGCCAACCTCCAGACTGCATGGGGAAAAAAATCATTACATGCATCTGCTAATACCTAAATACTTGACTAAGTGAACCTATGCCCTTTGATTGTAACCTCCGAAATGGAGTTTCAGCAGCAGCCCTGCAAATAACAGAAGCAAAAAAGGTCAAGCTCTTTAGGCTATTCTCCTCCCAACCACGCTAGAAGGAATCTTTCTTCCTTTCAGGTGGTTACTTTCATGATCCTTGTAAGAACTCAGCATTCCTGAAAGCTGTAACAGCTTACTAAAACTTCCAGTAGCTTTTATCAGTAGTTAAGAACTGTCAGACAAGTGCAGTTGTAGCGCTGCATGTATGCCCAAACTTCAAATCTGCAGCAAATAAAGATAAAAAAAAAACTCAAGTAGACAGCCTTAGGAGAACTAAAACAACAAATCTGAATTTCCTGCAAGTTTTCATAATGATTTTATGCCTTAAAAGTACAAACATTGGTTTTAGATTTTCCTATGGCTCTGACATTTGTGAGTGGTTTCTTATGTGAGTTCTGCTGTGTACATTAAACTGTGAGACTGCAAATCCTCAATTGTTGAGGCACTTGCAGGCAGTCAACCGTTGCTCCTACCTTCTCCTTGCTAATCTTTTTCTCCAACTCTTGGAGAGCAGCAAGCATAAAGGAGCCACAGCTTGTTTACTCCCATTTTTGACAGCCACCTGCCAAAAGTTGTCACAAAAACAGTTCTTCAAAGACCGCAAAATTCTCAAAGCAGGAAAAGTCCTGACAATGTATTTTCCTGACATTTTCTAGGAAGCGCACATAAACCTAAGGTTTTTTCAAAAGTATATAATTTGACCATAATGGACTGATTTCAAGGCAAGTATCAAGAAACAGCAAACACGAGAAACTACATGATATTAAAATCCCACCATAAGACACTATGAACACTTAGTAGCCAAAAGTATAGACACAAGTAGTCATCTGCCCTTTATCTTCTGTAAGAAACCAGCTGCACTATTCCTGCTAGCACTCTTCAATCAATCAATCAATCAATCAATCAACCACCCACCCAACCTACCTGGGGCAGACAGCCACCAGGGCAGAGTTTGGGAAGAATTGCTGAGATGTGATAAAGGATAATGGATCGTGTCAGACACTCTTAACTGGAACATGAGACTTTAATTCGATATATAGCAATTTAAGTTTATACTTTTTCCCCTACATCTGGAAATCAGACTGACAAGATATCACTGCATCATTAACAATACCTATAACAGATATTAAAACATAGCCACAAGAACAATAAATGTATCTGCATAGAACAAACCAGACTAATTATGCATCTCCAGGTTAAGTAGCAGGACTGTTGCCACACGGTAACTCAGCCTCGGTCTGCAGCACGTCTCAGCCTTTTTTTACCTCATAAAACGTGAATACTTGATATAAACTGGATGGTAACACCGCAGCACTTGGTAACGCACCGAAATTGCGCTAAACGGGTAAATAAAGAGATCGCTTTTTGAATTTAGACAGAAAAACGAGCACGGGCTCACACAGCGTGTGATTTCACCGATGTGACAGCATCGGCTTTCCTCGCCGGGACCCGGGACCCGGCCCCGCTCCGCAGTCCCGGCCGGGTCCCCGCCCTCCCTCCGTCCCCGCCGTGCCCGCTCAGGCCCTGCGCGGCCGCGGCTCCTCCCGCCCCTCACCGCGGCACCACCGGCGGCCGCGACACCCCGCCCGCCGCGATCCCTGCGCCGCCGCCGCCGGGAAATAGTCCCCTCTCTGCTGCGGACCTGCTGGCCGGGAGAGCCCCGCGGCGCGGCGGTGCGGCCGCGGTCCGGCAGCGAGCCTTCCTTCCTTCGGCCGCGCCGCCGGCCCTCCGGCGGCATCCCCGCCCCTCGGCGAGATCCGGCCGGGCCGGCGCGGAGGGATTCCCGGCGCCGGGGGAGGGGGGGCGCGGCGGGCGGGGGGAGGAGGTGCCCGAGGGGGGGGCGGGGAGGGGGCAACATGGCGGCTCCGTATTAACTTCCCCCCCCTCGGCAGCCAGCGCTGCCGCCGCTCTCCCCCGCTCCCAGCCCTGGCATGCCGGGCATGATGGAGAAGGGCGCGGAGCTCTTGGGGGGTAAGAGCCGGGCAGCCCCCAACGGCGCCAAGAGCAGCAGCCCCTCCAACGGGCACTACTCGGAGCCGGAGAGCGGCGGCGGCGACAGTGGCGACGAGCACGGTGCGAGCCTGGGGCCGCCCCGCCGGCGGCGGCAGGGGGGTGGCGGAGGCGGCGGGAGGGGCGCCGAGCCGAGCCGAGCCGCCTCCCCCTTGCCGGTGCCGGGGCTCCGCCGCTCCGTCCGTGCTGCGGCCGAGCCGCGGCCGCGCGTGTGCGGGGCGGGGGGCGGGAGCGCGCGGCGCGGCCCCGCGGCTGCCCCCGCGGTACTTAACGATGGGGAGGGAGTGTCTCCCGGGAGCCGCCGCCGTCCCCATTGTTCCGCTGGAATAAACTCCCCCTTCCGCCTCCTCCTGCCCCCTCTTCGGCGGTCGTCGGGGCTTAATCCGCGGCGGCGGCGGCGGCGGTGGGCGGGGGGGCGGCGGGGGGAGGAGGTGGCTTATTCCGCACGGCCGCGGCGGGGGCTCCGCCAGCCCGCCCGCCCGCCGCACGGCGGGAGCCTGGGACGGCGCCCGGGGACACTCCAGCCCTTAATTTCTCTTCCCCCCTTTGCCTTGCAGATGTAGGAATGAGGGTCGGCGCGGAATACCAGGCGCGCATTCCTGACTTCGAGCCCGGTAAATCGCTTTTCGGCTGTAACCTGACATCTCCCGGGGCGGGAGGGGTGGGCTCGCTGCCGGGGCGGGCTCGCCCGGCGCTCCCCGGCGGCGGCGGCCGCGGGGCTGTATTTATGTTGCTCTTGAGCCTTTGTGTCGGCGATCCGGTGCCGGCGGCGGGAGGCTCGGCCGGGGCAGCATCTGCGCTCCGAGGGCGGGGGGCGTCGCGGTGGGGGCTTCTCACTTCATTATCGGCCGCATTATGTGAATCCGGCGGCAGGCGGTGAAGCAGAAAAACCTTGGATTTTTTTTTTTCCTCCTGGTCCTTAAACCTGTAACCATAAAAAATATTTGACGAGGGGTGATGGATGTTGTTGGGCAAGGGTGGGAAGTGATGCGCCCTGCCGGAAGCGGAGCAGACCTGGCTGCGTGCTGGAGGCGCTGGGTGGAAGATGCGCTCGGTGGGAAACTCCTGCTCCTGGTTTTGTGTGCTGTAGTAGCCTGGCTGGCCCCGCCGTGGCAGCCTGAGCTGCTCTCCTCCGCCTTCCTCGCCCCCCCAGCCCCGCCCCGAGGTATATGGGTACGCTCGCATAGCCTGGTACTCAGCTTTAGCAAGTTAATAGCCAGAATGCTGCCGTGCCTTACTACGCCGAGCAGGGAGAGCACAGGAGCGTTCCTCAGTTTTGCTGTAGTGGTCAGATGAAGCCTGTCTACTTCGCTGCTCTCCAGGCAGGCTCCATGGGTGTCAGATGATTTCTTGCTGGAAGAGGATTGCTCTCACGGTGCCTCCCAAGGCTGGAGCGAGCCCCTCTGGATGGGCGCAAGTCCCCGCAGGCCAGGGAAAAGACCAGGGGAAGGAAAGCGTGAGGGTGGGATTAAATGGATGCGTGATCTTGGCTGAAGGGAATGCCTTTCCCCTAGGAAGGAGCACGTAGTCTAGGTCTCTTTGTTAATAAGGCTAATTGTTTACACCCTTTATTTTTGCATTACCTGCATAAAAATATACCCAGATTAAAATTTTGGTTTCTAACCTGCAGCCTGGGTTTGCTTTCCTACAGGCCACTTAAATTAGAAAAACACCTAGTGTTTGTTTTTATTTTGATTAAAAGAACTTTTCAGCCCTTGTAGGACAATTGAGGTTCTGTGGTTTCAATTTTGTAAACTGTATATGCAATAGTATCATTACAGTAGTCACTACAGAACTAATTTTATGTTCTCCTATAACCAGACTTTTTAGAGCTCCTAAGTGTTTCTGGGGGATGGTATTCAATTAATACCTCTTTCCCAAATAACTGGGATTACTATATACTCACTTTATCAGTTTTCTTGATGGAAATGTTTCTTTAATAACTCCTGAGGTAGAGGCATAATGTATAGTATTATCCTTCTTGGTGTGTATATTTTGATTATTTGGGCGAGAAGGTAGTGATTTATTTTGGAACACCTCAGTCTTACAAAATAAATTAAGGAGTCAATCAGGTTTAAAAGTACAGCAGTTACCAAGTTAACAGATTGGTTATCTGAGGAGATCTCATTCTTCCATCTCTTTGGTTTTTTGGTTGAGGTTTTTTTTCTGATGAGTTTTGAGGCATCATTTCTTAGGGACAGAAGTAATGAGAGACAAAAGTCTTTGTTCTTACCAACATTTAGGATACTTTTCTGTAGCAAGCGAGGTAATAAGCTCTCTTATGGGTTTGCATATATGGACGTGGCACTATATCTCATCTTTAATTATGTTTCTTCTTGGAGTTGTTCTAATGCTCTTTTTTGAGGGTTTACCAGAGACTTTAGAGTATGTGTTTATTTGCAGTACTCCGAGTACTGTTTTTTAAGCCCCTTGAAATAAATAGGTGGGAGAAGGGAATCAATGATGGATAAAGTAAACATAAGTCCAAGATACAAAGTCAGCCCTGATAAACCCACATAATATTAAAATGAGTGGAAGAATACCAGTCCTTGGGTTTCACTTAGCCTGTCTTGAAAAATAGCCATAAGCAATGCTCTACAACAATACACTGAGGAACAAAATACTCATGATTGATGTTTGTGATGGCAGTAAACATTTTTTTAAGAACTTAGTTTATGCTTAAAAAAGATAATTTTTTTTTAAAGATAAAAGTGCAACTGTTTCTCAATGTCTCATGGAAGAAGTGGATTGTGGTTGGAAGCAGCAATCAGGAGAAGTTAGTTTAAACATACTCTCTTACCCCTCTCCACACCGTATTCTTTTTACAAGCAAACTTTCAGATAGAGCTTAAGGGAATTAGTGTTTTTAACTGTCACCAAATATTACAGCAGTGAGAGAGATTTTGTCACTGCAAGGAACAATTTTAATAAGGAAACTTGGGATTTTTACTTTGCCTAATTTACTGAGTTAACATACCATCTCTTACATTCCGGATTTTTGTCTCCTTGTTTTCCTATAGTATTTTATATTCTTGGTGAAAATGTTCTTTACTTTTTTTTGACCCTACTGTAGATCCAGCAGGATGTTACAAAGCTAGTATCCTTATATTGTGGGTTGTTTGCATTCTTTTGGAAATCATGGTTGAGAATGCACCACTCTGCTGTGTCATCCACAGATAACTGCTGGAGAAGTTTTATTCTCCTCAGATTTAGACTTCACAATGGTTTTTGAGTTTTGCCTACTTAATGCTGAAATACTGAATTTCCCATTTACCCTCTTTTCAGGGATGGGGTTGGGGCTGTCAAGAAGAAGGTTTTATACCATTTAAGGTCACTTAGGAGTGCATTTCTCTGTATTTTATATAACTTTTCTCTCTGGTCTTCTAATAGGGAAACAGGCTTTCTTAAATTGAAATCATTAAATGGTGTGAGGAAGGCTTAGTCTTAAGCAGTGGAAGGTACATTTTGTGCTGGAAACCAACATACTTTTCAATTGCCATTCTGGCCGACAGTGCCCTCACTGTGTCTTGTATGCTCCTGGATGATCACTTTATTCTCAGTACCTGGAGTCCTGTGTAGAGCTGCACCAGCTGTGTGTATCTAACTTCTAATGTGAAGCTGCAGTTTAGAGAGGGTCACTTTGCTGCTATGATTTCCCTATTCTGGAAGTGATGCAGAGTGCCTGTCAGTCATCTTCAGCTGGCTGCATTTCCTAACTGGTATTGACAGAGGGCTGCAGCAGCTAAAGTACAGAAACCTCTTCCTCAGTGGCTTGGAGGTGTGTTTTGGGGAGAGGGAGATCTTCAGATGTAGCTCTTGGTCCTTCTCTTCCTTACTGGCTTACAGCTCTTCTAACACACTTAGTTAACATGTTGCAAGGTATTTCCAACCCCCCTCCCTTTTTAAAAAAGATCACGTTGATCTTGAGGTATAGCACAGCCCCTTTGGGGGTTAGGGCTGCTCACTTGCGTGCTTGGGGCACAAAGGACAGGCAGCAGTTCTCAGGAAGGTAGGTCATGGTCCTGCACATGGAGATGGAGGGACCCCTGTCCTACAGCAAGGGACATCCCGTGCTGAGGGCAGGATGCCTTCCTTCAACTACCTGTATGCATTTCATTATTCCTTTGTCATCCTTGCTTTTCTTTTGGCAGTGTGAAGGTGCCACCTGAATGGAAACAGATGTCTGATCCCTGCTGGGGACACAGCACTGCTTTGAAAAGGGATGTTCTGGTGGTTGCTGCCTGTCACATGAGGGTGGCACCCCAGTAGGGGAGTGTCACCACATACATGATCTCCTGCAAGCACAAGAACTCTGAAACTAATTCTTTTTTCATGTTAGTACTTGAGTATTCAGTACCTGATAACATCCATGATACCCACTTGTCTACAGGTATCTTTAGACATTTCTTTCTCATAACCTGAAATTCTAATACATTCTCTGGTGGTCGTGCTTTCTCCTCATCTTTAGTTAGAATGAAGTGCAGGACAGTGGTCATTTACCTGTGACAAAAATAGTGTACAAGAGAAATGTTGTGCCTGTAACATGCTTGCCGTGCTCTTCATGAAGTCATGCTTTTTTTGTTCCAAAGTGGAATGTTATATTAAGGATTTTGTTCTTGTATAGCAAAAACCTTTCAGAGTTTAGCAGTGCTTGTGCCTTGAAGCTGGTGCTTTATGAGTGTATGTACATTCTTAACCTGTTACGGAGTTCATGCTGCACTGAGATTATCTGCCTTGCACATCTCATTTTGGAGAGGCGCAGGAGTTCTTTTAGTTTTTCTAATTAACTGTTTTCAAGTTCACAGTTGTGACGGATCAAGATTGCAGAGATGATAGCAAATACAAAACACTGCCAAACTGAAGAGGAAAGAGCAACAAAACAGAGTACATAAAGGGAAAGCACTGCACTGTTCTTTTTTCCAAAGCATTGGGTTTGGTTTCTTGTTTGCTTCAAACAAGATGTAGAGGCTAAATATAAAGTGTGTGAGCTTAAAATGGAGTGAAAAATTGTTTCACTGTATAAAGAAAGCTGTTCTCCAAGAAGGCTGCAAGGAAAGTTCCTCTGAGAGTGATTATTTAAGGAATTCATACTGACATTAGGTATAAATCGAATTGTTGAGCAATTTCTTAGCATGATAAACTGTTGTGAACAAATAAATTGTAAGGGGCTTTACGTAGTAGACTACATTTGTGAAATAGTAATGAGAAGTAACTCTGAATTAATTCTTTTACAGTATTGGGGAGTTTTCTTTTACAGCATGTTTTCAAAAATCATATACTCTGATTTAGTGCTTCAGTGTCTGCACCAGTATTGCTCTGTCTGATGGTTTGGATAATTTGTACTGCTTCCCTTTCTACACTGAGGTGGGAGTAAACAAGCCAAAACCAAAAATTATTTGCATCTAACTGTTTTCTCCAGCTGTGCAATTTGGTTGGCTGTGACTATTAAACTTACATGGTTAGAAAAATCAAAACTAGAGAGAGATGAACAGAATTGTTTCTGGCATAGTTGTTAGCATAGTTTCTTGTTGAAAGGGATCAGGGATGGTGACTGAATTCTACCTCATCTGTTTGTTTGTTTTAAGGAAGCCTAACTGACTAGGACCAGTCGGTCCTAGTACTCCTATGAGGGTGCTAAGTGTTAGACTACTAATGGACAATCAAACTTCAGGAGGACAAAGCTGCATTCTTGCCAACTTTATAGGGGGTAGATTTAGATATAAGAAATTCTTCACTATGGGGTGGTGAGGCACTGGCACAGGTTGCCCAGAGGAGTTGTGGATGCCCCATCCCTGGAAGAGTTCAAGGCCGGGTTGGATGGGGCTTTGAGCAAGCTGGTCTAGTAGAAGGTGTCCCTGCCCATGGTAAGGGGGTGGCAACTAGATAGGATTCCTTCCAACTTAAGCAGTGCATTTCAGTGGTTTAATTGTGGTAACCAGGATGCTGTCTAATATTTAGTTATACTTGAACATCCTAAAAGTAGTGTTCAAATTCAGCCATTTGTTGTCTTAAGGAAATAATTTTGAATTAATGATGGTTTTTCCCCCTCTCCCTTAGTAGCTGGACTGTGGTTGGCTTTTGCTTACTGTCATGTAGTTGTTCTCTAGATCATAGTTATTAAATAAATACTGAGACTTACTTGTTTTCTTACAGGTGCCACAAAATACACTGATAAGGATAATGGAGGGATGCTTGTATGGTCTCCATATCATAATATTCCTGATGCCAAGTGTAAGTCCTTGCCTGCTTGGGAATTTGGGTGCTTAAGTAAACTAAACAATTGTTTCTGATGTGCCTGGTTGCTCTTTATTTTACACACAGTGAAACTGCAAATTAATTAAACACCAAGCTTGCCTTTTTCTTTATTTAGAAGAACTCCAGGTAAAGCAAAGATGACCTTCTTATATTAGTAAAGTCTTTGTTTCAAGTCATACTGCCTGTTTTGTGTTACCATCATCATTGTCTGTGAAACCTTTTGTTATTAATTAAAGAATAAAATACCTGAACATGAGGAACTTGCTGCTTTAAATTTCTAGGAGGAGTTGCAGTGGATGAATTCAGAAAAGATTTGTTGAGGCCCAGTTCAAGGGGAAATTATTACTACTGTCACAGAAGGAAAAACCAAACATTTTCTCCCTTCAGAAGCGATCTGAAATACAGGAGTCATCTGACTAAACGTGATCAGTTACCTGTTTTATCTAGTTTAAACCTGTCTCCTATGCTAGAATTTCCTGTATGTAATACAGGGGAGTAAACTGAGGATGCAGCCATGAGAACCCCGTCCTCAGGACAGTTTCTATCTAATACCAGTAGTTAGAGATTTGTGTCCCTCTACAATTGAGGGAATGCACCTTCAACTACTGCAGAACAGTTAGAAATAAAATACTCTACAACTGTGGTTATTAAACACTTTTTTAATTCCTTTGAAGCAGAATTAACTCTTTGCTGCAGCAGTGCATGGCAAGGATATCCCTTGTCCATTTGAATAAGGAGGATATGGTTATTTCCTTTTCTTGATCATACTTCCTTTCAACTATTTAGTTGCCACTTAATTTTGAGCTCTAGAACATGAATAGGAAGAAGTTTTTGTTTAAAAATAAAAAAGTAGGACTTAATTTCAAAAGGATGAAAAGTGTTCACCTGAAAGCTGGCTCTGTTATTGCTAAATATGATTTTAAAAATGTTATTCATTAATTTTATCTAATTATTGAATTTTCATGCTTTCTATTGAAAACTGGCTGTGTTGTAGTTAAAATCAATATTGGTCAATGAAAGCCATAGGAATATTGTGGATATGCCTAAACATAGATATAGGATCTCCTCGCTTTAATTTTCAACATGTTTGGTAATACAAGCAGTAGAAGTAGTTCAATTTAAAACTAACCCAGGAGTGGATCCCAAAAAGGCATAGCCTGTCAATAACCAGCTAGTTTCTGCTTTAAATAGATTGAGCCTCTGTGGTTTGCTTGTAGTAAAAGTGTGAAAGAAAGCAGAATTAGTTTGTGTAAAAAGTTCATAAAATTAAATGTTCAATAATAGTCAGTGGGTTTATTAATTATTAATAAATCTGTGAATATATTTAATATTTTGGGGGACCTGGGCCTGTGCAATGTGTTAAAGCATGGGGAGACTCTTTACCCATGTTAGATAGCTAATTCTGTCATAGAGCAGAGCTAAAAGTACAAAAGAATAATTCTGACATTGCTTTGTTACAGTGGATGAATATATAGCAATAGCAAAGGAAAAACATGGATACAATGTGGAACAGGTAAGTGCTGGGGAATGAGAGTGCTCATTTAAAGGATTTTTTTTTAATATAAAACTATAACACAACTCTATTTTTCTCCTTGGTTACCATTAATTAACGCTGTTTCTCTTCAGGCACGGCAGCAAACACTGCAGTTAAATGGATCTGCATACAGTTGTGGTCTGGATTCTCTGCAAAAGATTGAGCTCTTTGTTTTCATGACATGCTCAGCTTGTAATGTGCACTTTTGAAAGGTTTGGTATGTTTCTTGATACACTGGGCATGTCATGCAATTGTGTGTGTATATTTAGCTAAAGAGTTTCCTAGGGAAGCAGTTTACTAATTTAAAATTTAACATTGGAATGCAAATACAGTACAATTTTGAACCATTAATTGATAAGGATGGCACTGAAAAGGTTTCTTTCATATTAAAAAAAAGGCAAACCAACCTCAATTTGAGTGGAGTTTTTCAGAGTCAGGAAAACAGATTCGAATTTTAGCTCCAAAAGTAACAAACAAGTTCACTTTTTATTTAACAACCTTTGGTCACCATTCCTTAAAAAGTAAGGATAAAACTTCGCTGATCTGCATATAGTTCTATTGCAAATTTCTGCATAAATTAACCAATCTATGTAAAAGTGAGATTACCTATTGCAAAAAAATATTTGCTGTACAAGTGGAAAGAAGTTGTATGATCAAGTTTTGGAGGATGTAAGCTTGCTCATCAACTGCGGTCTGAAAAAGAGGCTGCCAGTGTTACAATGTCCAGAATATACCTAAGGTTTGGTGTTGCTTCTTTATGCCTTGACTTCTGTTAGGCAGGAGGGGGAACTGATGGATCTCAAGTCTCCAAGAGATGGATTTCCAAAATAACTTCTGGTACAAAGCATTTGTAGACTCCTCACAGTGGAACAGAAATTCTCTTTGCAAGAAGTGCTTGTCACTTGCCATTTTAACCAGAGCAGAGGTTTGCTGTGGCCAGGTTGTTGGAAGATGTGAAATCAGGGGGTTGGTGATTGTGTCTGTGCTCTAGGATTGAAACTGAGTGGATTACATTGCCCAATTCCCATGCCCCAATCTTGGCATCAATTCTGCCGGTGATTCTCTGGCAGAAAGTGTAATGAAGATAAAATTCTTTTAGAATATCAATAAATGAAATTATGTAAGAAAGTATATTTAAATTTCCATTCCTTATTAGGTGCACATGACATGGAAGTGGCCGTGCTGTTATTTGTGGATTGGAGAGTTGTAGAAAGACCACTCTCACTTTGAACTTTCAGACTTGCATTTTGGATGATCCTCTGGCTACTGAAAAGTATTCTTATTTTCTTTTTTGAGTGGGCTGGTAATAAAGGCCTATAAGGAACTGTGTAGGTGATATATGCCTGTAAAGTAAGAAAGCAGGTCAGATTTGAGCCTCTCAGCCTAGTTCATGCTGCTCTAGAATTACTGCTGCCATGCCAACCTTAAATTGTCTGGCTTTCATACCATTAATAAAGTATAGATGTGCCCACTGTCTCCAAAGAGAATTTGGTAACCTATAGTAAATGGCCAATAAAATTGTAAATGCATTTTGAGAAGGGATTCTGATAGTCAAATTTTATTTCAAACAAATTGCCTGTTTTTATTTAATTTGTGTCAACATTTTAGAAAATTGACTAAATCCAAAGAGGGACTATTTCTTTTCAAAGGCTCTTGGCATGTTGTTCTGGCATAAACACAATATTGAGAAGTCCCTCGCGGATCTCCCTAACTTCACTCCTTTCCCTGATGAATGGACAGTTGAAGATAAAGTCCTATTTGAACAAGCATTTAGCTTCCATGGAAAGAGCTTTCACAGGATCCAGCAAATGGTAAAGTAATATTAATTAATCAGAAGCATTAAACAGCTCAGATGCACTAAGAACAAAAGCTCCTGTTGGGCTAAAATGTTGATTTCTCTGTAAAAGCTTCAGGAAGAACCTTGAATATGAGTTTTAATTTAATTTCATTATGTCTCTAGGATATACAGCTTTTCACTCTAATGAAAAGAAACATTCTCCCCTTTTTAAAAATACATATGAAATGAAATAAATCCCTTCTTTCTATCTTATCAATGCATTTAAAATATTGTCTAAAGGTGATTATAAACAGAGCAGAATTATAATGGTGGGTGGAATTTTAAATTTTAAAAGTGTTAATATGTTGATGAATTCTTCTAGCTCCCAGACAAGACCATTGCAAGCCTTGTAAAATATTACTACTCTTGGAAAAAAACTCGCTCTAGGACAAGTTTGATGGATCGTCAGGCTCGTAAACTAGCTAATAGAAATAATCAAGGGGACAGGTAAGCTTTATGTTAAGTAGCTAACCAGAGACTGAAATCTTAAGTAGAGGTGTGGAGTCATTTCTAGCCATTGTTTAAGTGTGAACCTTGTGTTTCAGGTTTGAGCCCCTGTTGTGATGTCTCTGATTTTAGCAAGGGGTTTGGTTCCTGTGCTTTGAAAACTTTATCACTAGTCCATGTGAGGTGTAATAAGAGATGGGAGTGTTTTAATGGATAACTGTAAAAGCAAAGATTTAAACCCTGAAGTCTATTCCTCTCTGTGCAAGAGCATGTTTTTGTGGGTGTGTGGGGGACTTGTGATTGGTTTTTTTGTTTGGATTTTTGAACAACTATGGAACTAAAACTGTAAGTTCCACCACTATAAAGAGCTGAAGCAGTTAAAATGCCTACACATTGTTTTATAGCAAAATTTTATATAAAATCTTTTCTTAGGAGACTTAGAGCTGCTATCAGTCAGAGAGAATTAGAACTCAGAGTAGTTTTGTTGTCTTGCATAGAAGGGAATAACATTTCACACAGTTACTATAAAATTAAAATTTTATTATGCTCAGTATACTTAATAATTAACTTGCACTTTTAAAAAGGTGATATGTGTTGCTTGTATAAGTAACATAATCTATGTTTATATTGGAAGCTACAATTTTATATCTGTAGAAAATTGCCTAAATGGAGCAAAAGGGGTCTTTTTAATTATATGTTATTTCCAATAACTCCTGAAATCTAAAGTTCATATGCTTATTTAGTGATCCTATTTCTGAAAAATTACAAGCGAAAATCAGTTTGCTTTTAATATAGCAGTTTGGGAGGGGTTGGTAATAACTAGAAATTTTAGTTTGTTTTTGCATTTATTTATTCAGAAATCATATTGTCAGATGACTGGATTTGACTCTAAATTGACTGTTCTCTTTTTAACCTTTTCTCTTTGATTTAATTTAGTAGATTTCATTTCCCTCCTCTAAATTGCTAGATTTTAAGCACTTTGGTGAAAAAGCAGTCCTATGTTTTCCCCTCTTATATTGTTGCCTTACGCTCCCTACAGACTTCAGCAAGGGTTTATTCACCTGGTGTAGTGGTTTCAAAATTGATCTATTAAAACTAATGGTGCAAATGAAAGGTTATTTCTAGCCTCGGTGTATAGTTGGCCACGTAAGTGTTCGTGCTGGCACAAGTGGTTGAATTGAAGAAAGGCAACACCAAAATTCTTGGCAGCAGTACCAGCATTGCTTAAAGTAACTTTGGTTTAGGATTGCTTGTTTATCATAATAATTGCTAGAATTTAATACAGAAAATCATGCATATAACAGCTGTCTTTTGAAAACTACAAAGAATTTTGAGATGCCATATACTTAGAATTGATAAATTCAAGTAGATAACTCTCTTATCCTGGTACATACTTACATTTGGGTTTACAAAGTAATAAAGTGACCAGCTTTTTTATAATCTGTCTTTAGTGATGATGACGTAGAAGAAGCTCATCCAATGGATGGAAATGATAGTGATTATGATCCCAAAAAAGAAGCCAAAAAGGAGGTAACAGATAACTTAATGGTGAATGTCAGTTTGTTTGTTTTCACTGAATGTGTTGCTGTGAAGAGTGAGTTGTAGCACAGAGGTTTAGCTTGCAGCCTGCTGAAATCCCAGGGTCTTTAAATGGTCAAGACCTCTCATTGAAACAAATTTTTGTCATACATTTTTGCTATTTTGTGGCTGTAAATGCATCTCTCATTATTTCCACTGTGTCCTGAAACATCTTCCAGTTTTACAAGAGATGTACCCTCTCGCAATCTGGTACCACAGGTTGTATTTGCCCTCCATCAGTCTTGTTAATATGTTCATGGTTTTACTGGTTGTGAAGTATTTGAATCAAAATGTTTTCTTTGAATTTTAAAATTAAATTACATTTTTTCAAAGCACAACTTTTGTTGTTTGTTCAAAGCCACAGTGATATGATGCATTTCAACAAGAATGTGGTTTTACTGAGATGCTTTCTACTAATAAATGTAGAGAAAAACATTTTTGTCCCATTGAGCAGTTACTGTCAGCTTTAGAGATGACTGCTGTGTTTGGGGCATGTTCAGGTTTTAGGGGTTTTTTTGAGTTCTTATTGTAAACATTGAGCTATCTGTGAACAAGACTGGAAAAACACATTCAAGTGTATAAGTGTTTAATTGTTCCTTTGATCAACTTTAAGCATTTGTGATTTTCTGAAATCAGCCAGTTCATGCTTCTCAAGAATGAGAGGAGAGGTTATGCAAAACTTTAGCACTTCCATGAAGTGGTATCTAGGATGATGAATTAAACTTTGCACTTCTAGCAACAAACTATATTGTGTAAGAAACAGATAGGTTTAGGTTCTATTCTGAGCTTTGTGATGACCTGAAATGTATCCCTTTATCTAGCTGGCCTTGGGGAAAAAAAGGACAATTATCCATTTCTGTGAAAGAGTTTGAGATTTTTTTAACATAGGGATGTTTTACAGCACTTGAAATGTCACATGGTCTGATAATGTACCGTTTTACTTTTATGTTGTTCTGACAATGTCTTTGCAATCTAATGATTGGCGTTGCTGCCTTAGCCCTGTCTAAATAAGGGCTGTTTTGCTCAATTTACTTGGTTATAGTTTTGAATCATTACATGCAGTCCAGAATGCAAGTAGTGTGTTGATAGACTTCTAGGAACAGGACAAACAGGTTTGCAGTTTCTGATGAGATATTTGGATCTGCACAAGATAATTTTGTGATCTAATAGTTTTGGTAGAATTTGTGTACTTTCACTTCCTAAGCGAAATATAAACTGAGTAGGCTGCTTGAACACACAGAGCGATGGAAACTTTCTGTTACCAGATAAAATAACCTAAGCTCACTCTCTCTTGGCAAGACTAAATTGTGAGAGAGAATGTTTTCACTTTAAATCCAGATTGAACGCACAGGAACTGGAATTTCATACCAAAAGAGCAATGCAGAACCAAAATCCAGATAGTATAAACAGGTCAGAAGTAAATTTAACCTTGAAATTTTTAGGTGTCAAAGATGTAAGGCTCTACATCAATTTTCCAAGGAAGAGCACATATCTTAACTGCTTTAAGGTAGCCTCTATGAACTCTCTGGACTGGATTAAGATGTTATATTAGCTGGGGAAGAGAATGTGGCACAAGGTCAAGTGTAGTAAAACAAGACTGTTTGCTGCTCTGTACTACTACTACAGAAAATAATAATAATAATAATAATAATAATAATAATAATAATAATAATAATAATAATAATGGCTGCTGCACTTGGTTTTGCAGCCACTGTGATCAGATGACCACCTCCTCTTAACATGCATGGATGCCAGCAGGGAGGAGCAGTAGGGAGCTGCTTGAAGTAGGGAAAAGCCTGAATTCTTTTTCTGTTCTGGTACTAAGCATTACTTTGAATTGGAAAATCAGATTTGTGTCTCTGCTCCTGGGCTATAGGGAAACTACTCAGTTGTTTTGAGGGAGTCACATACATGCAGAGTAGCTGTTGTGCAGCAGTGCCTGCTGAACACAAAGCTGAAATGTTTAGGTGCCCAAACACATCAAAACAGTTACAAAGACTTCATTTCCTCTTTACCATTCCTTTCCAAAGAAGCAAATAACAAAGGCTCAGGTTTTCTAAATTACATAGATTTTTTTATAAAGATAGCCAGATTATGTCCATACTCTCTCTTCCAAATCTCAAATCAGCCCCTCCCCACCCTCCCAAACCGAACAGTGCATTCTCTTTCTGTAGAGTGCTTACAGCAGGGAGAAATGTAATTTTGCATTCTTGCCTGGCCTGGTTGACTTTGACATTCTTTTCCTTTAATCTTTGCCCAAATTCTTCATATCTGATCAGAAATAAATGTGTAAAGTCACTGGTTATTTGTTTTAAAAATAAGATGCATATATGTATATTACTTACCTACTGTATATGTTAGAGGTTCTCGATGTTTGCCCTCGGTCACAGTATTCAGACTGGGATTTCCATAACATTTACTGTGTTCATGGCCATGTTAAAACCAAAGTTTTGAAAACTGACCTTTCTTAGACTAATGCAGGCTTATCTAGCAGATGACTGGTATCATAAACTCATCTGCAAGACATAGTTGGATACTACATGCAAAGGGGGATGTTAGCTTAAGATTTATTTGTCATAAATGCAACATTGCAATGCTATCTGATACTTCATTCTTTTTAGTAAAGTCATATATAAGACACTGTTATTCGTTAATGATTTATTTCTTGTAAATTAAAGGGCAATAATGAGCAACCTGTTCAGACCAGCAAAATAGGTCTGGGTAGAAGAGAGTATCAGAGCTTGCAGCACCGCCACCATTCCCAGCGTTCCAAATGCCGTCCACCAAAAGGCATGTACCTGACCCAGGAAGATGTGATAGCTGTGTCCTGTAGTCCCAATGCAGCCAACACAATTCTTAGACAGCTGGATATGGAACTAATCTCGTTAAAGCGACAGGTACCACGGGTTATTGGTCTTGGTTTTTTTTTTTCATCTCGGATTGTTCTGATTGTAACGGTTTTGAAGATTATCTGTGAAGATTCTGAAACTTCTTTAATGTGAGTCTTCCTCGTTTTGTCCCACAGTTATCACCAGAAATGCTGGACAGTAGCTGTTCTTCAGTTTTGTTTTTTACGTTCATCTGCTCTCTTGGATAAAATGAAGCAAGATGGCTTTTTACTTAAAAAAAGAGGAGGGGTGGCATTAAAACAGTGCTCCGGATTTGGGGGCAGGAAAAATCAAAAGTCCCATTTGATTTGATTTTTTTTTTTTACTTTGGTAGAAGTATTTGTGTGAAAAGTGAAAATGAGACCAATGGAGCAGAGGAAGTTACATTTGTTACGCTTTAAATTGTAGCTGTTTTTCTGGATGTCCTTTCCCATGTACTATGAAAGTATGGGAGGTGTGTGGAAATCATGGGCCTAGTTATTTCTCTGTTTGAATTGATAAGTTTTCTACTTCTTATTAAATTTAGAAAAGCTTTTTAGCCTTCACCTTTAAGAGGAAAATTGCCTGCGTCCTTTGCATTAAGAAATTAAATTTTGGCATTTAAAGCTGAAACATGTAATTATTCATCTTCTAAGGGTGCAGCAGTTATGTGCATGCTTGCTTTCTAGGAGCCATGGGGCTACAGAGTCAATGCTTATCTTCTGGAATTTTTGCCTCCTTGTAGAGCTGCCATGTTGCAAAATCATGGAGTGAATAAAGGGGTTTTTTTCATGGGATTTTGCTCCCTTATGTTCTTTTACAGGAGAAATAAGCTTCTTTCTGTCACAGCAGGACTCTGGGGCTAAATAGCATAGGTGGGTTTCACTCTTTAGCCTAAGTGTAGGTGAGTTACAGCCTTGAGGTTGTGTTTCTCTTTTTTTTTTTTTTTTCTTGCAGTGATCTCAGAGATGCAGCCTTTGGAATCTCCCACTGAATTGTCTGCTTTTGTGTCCATACTTAAGAACCCTTGTAATAGCTGTGCACCATAGTATGCAAAATTATTTTCTTACCTATGTTACCTTATGTGCATCACTGTCAGATTTAAGTGGTTCATAGATGTGTATATGTACAATTAGGAAGGTCTGTTCTTTTTCTAAACTAAGAAATACTTAAAATAATTTCAAGAATCCCCCCTAAAGAAAATTGGAATGATCTGCGGTCAATAAAAAGCATCTGTCAGAAAGAACTAACTGGAAACATCTCATTATTTTTTTTTTTTTTTTAGAAGGAAGAAATTAATATATGCAATACATCTCACATTTCTAAGAATGAAGTTTTGTGTCTAGAGTATTCTTCATTCTTCAAGAACATGTGCATTCTTATCAAAACTTACTTGTTATGAAGACCTTTTAATATTCTTGCAGACAAACTGTTCTTTTGAAAGATGGCTTAATTTTTTTCTCAGTAGTTAACTGTGATGTGTTTTGTTTTGGTCTTTTTAAGTTTTCTTTTTTTAAACAGTTAAAAGTAGTGAAACCTTAAACCATAATATTTCTCTTTCTAACTTAGGAGGTACACTTGTGGCAATCCTAGTGAAGATAAATGTGTAAAGTGACCAACTTTCTTTGTGGAGCTGATTAACTTTGTTGTTTTTGACCAAGGTTCAAAATGCTAAGCAAGTAAACAGTGCACTTAAACAGAAAATGGAAGGCGGGATTGAAGAATTCAAACCTCCTGAGGTAAATCAGAATAAATACTAAAACTTGTGGCCTTGCACTTATATTAATGGGAAGCTGCAGAAATGTGTTTTGCTACAGCCTAGTGTTTGCATTCCAGCAGTAGCTTAAACAGGATCCATTAAATTACAATCAGGGGGGAGTCTAGCTTCTTTACAAGAAATTGGTGGTAAGCTTTTTTTTGTGGCAACTGGTTGAAAAAAGAAGCAGAAGAAACTGAAATGTCATGTCTGTTCACAATAATAGGGAGCTGAAATTGAGCCCTGATACATGGGGGCTTTTTGGATTTAAAATAGGTAATGTAGGTAGCCAGTAATAAATTCTGTGTTCTGTGTGAAAACATGACTGTATATATATTTTGGCATCTGAAATGAATGATCTCTTACTACTGAAGTTCTGGTTTTGCTTGTTTTAAAGGCTTGGATATGAAACATAACATGAATGCAAAATACTAAAAACACCAAGTCCAAATAGTTTAGATAAATGTTACTATGAATTCAAATTCTGTCTGCATAAAGATCATTAGCTTGTGCATAAGTTATTATATAGCTGATACAAAGAACTGCAATAAAACAGAGGAAAAACTGCTGGCATAGTTTTAAGCTCAAATCTGTAAACACTATTTCCTCTGTGTGAAAACAAACTATAAATTTATGGCTTATAAGCAAGTGGTTTTTACCTATTTTGCAAAATGTAGTGCAAGTAAAACACATTGATGCTCAGATATTTTGCAGCTGTTGAAACAATTTAATGATCTTTGTGCCATTTTTCTAATTTTAATAGTCTAATCAGAAAATCAATGCCCGTTGGACCACAGAAGAGCAGCTTCTTGCAGTACAAGGTATGTTAATAGTAGCAGCAAGTTGAAATCTGATGCAAAGAATTTGAAGAGGTGCTCAGGCTTGTGTTTATATTTCCCTCTAATGCAAAGCTAAAACTTTCTGGTCACCAGGAAAGCAGCAAAACTATTGAGAAGATTTATGGCATTTATTCAAGCAACAAGACACTAGGCATTCTGTTACCCATGTTAAATTTCAAAGAGACAAGCTAAGCAGGGCTTAAGTACTGTATTGGTACCAGAAAGTCCTTTCAATCATCTTCTGAATCACTTTACATTAATTTCTTTAAGGTGGAAGACTAAAGCAATAGTTAAAGGAAAAAAATTTAAAGCATTTAAGACATATCCATATTTCTGAAGTAGGAAAAAGCAGAAGTAAATCTGCTTTACCATTGCTTTTCTATGTTCATGAGGTAATAATGGGCAGGTATCAACCTATTAGGCCTTTAAGAGTCTGAAGCTGGATATGGATGCTTGACTAACAGTCTTACTGGACTAAAAACCCAGCATTTTCTAGAAGGCTGTTCATACAGCTGATTTGCATTTATTTTATGTATGTGAAGGAAAACTGACTGTTGCATTAGCATGCACTGCCCAATCAAGGAACATGTAAGGGAAATACCTGGAGATGCTGTCTTGAAGACATATATTGTCTATATAGTGACTCCCTTATACAGATCATCTTTTATAAGGATAATATACTCAGCTCAGTTATATCTATCTTCTTCATTCCTCTGTGTTCTTCATCTTGAAAATGAGAGACTGAGTTTTACTATAGAATATTCAGTGGATCAGGATATCAGTGTAAAGTTGTCAGGTGTGCCATTCCTGATGTTATTAGTCAGATGACTGAACATAAAGTTAGGTTATTTTGAAGTGTGAATGGAAATGCAGAAAGACATGGTGTGCCTTAAATCATGCCTTTCAAATTACATGCCTCAGGCTTGGATTTGCATCTCCAAACTGTTCTGTCCTAAGTTCCTTCTCTCACTATTGCTAAATACTTCAGTATTTTGTTCTCAGATGCAACTGAACGAGATGCCTTTCTCTAGTATGATAGTCTAGTAAGTAGAAGGCTTGCTGAAGTGGAAAGAAGGAAAATCCAGGTCATTGTGCCTGCCTTAGAATGAAACTAGTCAAACCATCTTGCCTTTTCATAGTTTAGTTATTGGAGTTCTCACTAAGCAGCAGTTTGGTAAGTGATAAGAATACAGTCAACTTTTGTTGAGCTGTTGCACTCTGTGACTAGCAAGACAAATAAACTGGAGACTGGGCAAAAGAGAGTGAGGGTTGGTGGTGACTCCTTGGAGAGTAGTTCTAGTCTTCTGGTCTCTAGGGAATGTTCTGGATAGTCAGCCTTAAGGGTGAGGTGAGAAATCAGGCTTTTGGAAGAAATTTGTTTTCATTGGCATGTGCTTCTTACATGTATTGTTTCCTCTGTGGTCCCCTTCCCTTGTCACTTTATAAAACAGAGATGGGAGAGAATCATAATGTCAAGAACAAAGTGTTCTAATTATCCCTCCCTTACCTACTGCTCATTCTTTCTCCTGGAATGAGGGTGCTCCCATCCCTCAGGCTGAGGATGCTGATTTCTTGCTTCAAAGCAATTGCTTGAAGTAGTAGACTCTAGGCATGAGTGTTTTTCCCTGACTTTGTGTTAGAAAGTAGCCACTGTTGCTGTACTAAAAGCTTCCATAATATGCATTAGGATTAGTCTCGCAAGTTGACTTGAACATGGGGACATTTAGTCTGTACACTTTAAAGTAGATTTATTTCATTAAATGTGTTGGTATATTTTGGCATATGCTTTTAATAATTTTACAGAAGTCATAAGCATTAAGCAGGTAGGTGGCACTTATGTGACTTCTTCACTTTAATTCGGACAATAAATCTAACCATGGAAATCGTAAATATAATCTGCAGTAATATAATTTTGGTACTGTTTTTCCTAAACATGAAAGAACTCATTATCTATAGGCTAATCTCAAAAGATTGTCAGTAACTAAGCAAGAGGTAATAAGAAAACTTATCTTAAAGTAGAGCTGTGTGTAATCTTAAAAGCAGTGTGGGTGCCTGCAATGGGTTTGTGGATTCAGATTTACAATCTCTGAGCCTATACATTTGCAGTATAATTTATCAGGTAACAGCTCAGCTTTGAATAGTTATAGAATGTAATGGGCTAGTTCATCAGTTAGTGTTCTCAAATTACAGACTTTTATATACAGAAATGTGTGAGCACAGTCATATTTTCAAACTAAGATCTTGGCCATGAAAGTGCAATTGCAAAAATGTTTTTACACTTGTTCAAGACAACAAAATTTGTATTGAAAAGCAGTGCATGACTTTCATGGCATTGCAGGGAAAAACAGTTGGGACAATCAGGATCTAACTCTACATAAGATAGTTGCCAGGAGCACTGTAATCCCATCACAGTGGAACTGCAGCTCTCATTAACTATTTCTGCCTCATTGTGGTGCTGTATCATATTGCTTTGCACCCCGATTAATATTTTGTGTTTGCTGTGCTGTACAACATTAAGCAGCGTAAACAGCATCAAACTTGGATTTATGAGTTTCTCCAAGAGAGACATTCAAGATGAAATGCTGTAATCAAGAGCATGCATGTGTTCCATTGTACCTTTGCAGCTGGGTGAAGTTCTGAAGAGCTTGAAGGATTCCTGTGATCTGGGCTGCTTTCAGATGAGCTGGGAGAAGACCATTCATACATGTGAAGTGAGGCTGTGCAGTTGTCCTTTTTGAGCTTCACTTTCACCAGCCTCATAAAATTATTGAATAATGGATTAAAAATGTGAGAAATAATTTGGGTGGTGTTCAGCACTGAAACTGTATAAGAATGTACAAAGTAATGTGCACCAGTTTGACAGGGATGATGGCTTGACATCAACTGTAACAGATACGCCATCACCTTATACATTAAAGTTTCATAAACACACGGTGAATTTTCTCTATTTCTTATGTAGCTTGAAAGGCTTTTAATACGTCATTGTGGTAGAGCAGTAGTAAAAAACACTGAAAAGAATCCAAAATGAGTAGTGCTGTGTGCAGCTGAACTAATGAAATTTTATTTTATTTAGATCTTTTTTTAGAGTTGGGTTCTCAGTGAAGGCAAGAACACCTTGTTTTCAAGCTGTTAGCTTGGAAATAGGCTTTAAGATCTTATTTTTGCCAACCTGAGTTGAAGATAACCAACAGGCTCAGTTGTTTTGCAGATGAAGGGAGAAGTGTAGACAATGTAGTAACAGAAAAGGCTGAAATCACTAGAAGTCTAAATTAGTTTTGTTACAGCAATGTGCTTTGTTCTGCTGGGGCACCTTGTTCACTTGATTAATTGTACAGGATGTTGGGTGTATTGCAGTGGACGTTTTGTGTTCATTATAAATCAGTAAGGGTGGTAATGGTAGGGCAGACAATATTAAAATCCTGGAGGCAATGTTCTGTGGGCATACACAGCTTTTAAGGAGTATTGCTGTTACCTTGTACAGCTGATAAAGCGCAGAGCGAAATCCCTGCCTTTGCTTTGCCTGGATACATGCCCTCCCACGTGGTTCTGAAATCTTTCCAAGGTTCCTGCAATCAGGAGGGTTGGATTCTTTCCCATGCCCCAGAAAAGATACTAAATAATGTAGCTGGGCTCTTGACAGTTGAAACATCAGCTTCAGCTGCAGAATTTGTTACTATCCTGGAGGTGAACTTTTCTCTTAGATTGCAGGGAGTGTGCATTACCACATCAGAAGTGCCTAATAACGAGGAAAGTAGAAAGGAGCAGAACAAACTGAAGGTCACACTCTTCACAATTAAGTTGAAAAGGAACTTAGCTTTCAGATTTGAAACAACTCTGACTTTCTGAACACTTTGCTTCATTTTCTGAAGTGAGGCATGAAATCAGGCGTAAGTTTCTTTTCCTGTAATAAGGAAGAGTGCCTGTCCTCTAAGAACTGTAATATGTTGCGAATGAGTTTAGCTATCAGGAGCTTCACAGGAGAAGTCAAATTGTAATTCACTCATGCATAACTGACAGCAAAAAAAATGAGTCTTCTGTTTACTCACTCTGGAACAAAACTGGTTTATTTCTTCAAGTCTCCAAACTTTTTGACACTTGTAATTAAAAATACACTTTGTGTAGCTAAAAGCTGTGTTCTAGGAGGTGAGAGGTTGAGGATTTTTTTCTTAAGCACGAGAGGGGACAAACTAGACACATACCCTAAATATAACAATCAATATACTTTTTATTATAATTCAAATTTTAAGTTAAAAACCGAAATGTTGCACTCAATGGTTTTTTGTGTTATATGCAAATGTAATTTTAGAAGTATTTAAAATACATATTGGGATTTTCTTTTGAAGTGCTCATAAACAAAAGTGACTACTGATGTCAGTACAAAAATTAATGAAAAGAATAATGCAAAGATCACCTGTCATTATCAGTAGGGGATTTAATCCTGGAGGCTTGTGCTGGGCTGTCTCATAAGCAGACACCAGTAGCTTAAATATATTTACATTCCCCCGTGTGGTTGTCCCAAACCCCCAGATTTTTCTACCCAGTTTGAATGGTGAATGAAAGCTTCAGACAGACTTAGTGAGGTGAACAGTTGCCAGTTGCTCTGTGTAGCCTGAGTAGGGCATGTCACAAGAGCAGAAATGAGCACTATATTGTGATTACTAAACTGTGCCCCCCCGTTCTGCTCTCTACCACCCCTGCCCCACTGGCTGTGGGAAAGAACCATCTGCATGCAGCTGGTGTGGAGGGAACCTGCAGGAGCTGTCAGTGTTTGTCACTTGACATTTCTAGCATTATATTCTGTTTACAGCTGTACACACATGCTCAGTCACCCTTCCTCCCCTCCTGAGCTGGTCTTGGGCTTCTGCCCTTACTGTGAGCATTCTGAAAGATTTACTGTGTTTGTCAGAGGCCAGATCTCTGGTTTTAGGTTGAGAGGTTTGGTGAGTAAGTCAGGATCTGATCTTTCAAGAAGAATGGGTAATGACTTCATTAAAAAAGTTCTTGATTTGTATGCTGATAGCTGTGCTATTAAAAATTACTTTGTTTTAATGGAATTGAGGCTTTCTCCTAATTGAGAAATTCTCCTAATTAGCAAGTCCTTGGTTTGCAGGTCCCATAGGTTCTCTCTATAAATACATCACACGTAGCTGTGTCTGACTGATTCTTCACAGCTATGTTATTTACTTTGCCTTCCAGGTGTCCGAAAATATGGTAAAGATTTTCAAGCTATTGCAGATGTAATTGGCAACAAGACTGTTGGCCAAGTGAAGAACTTCTTTGTAAACTACAGGCGTCGGTTTAACTTAGAGGAGGTATTGCAGGAATGGGAAGCGGAACAAGGAACCCTGGCTTCTAATGGTGATGCTTCTGCTTTAGGGGAGGACACAAAAAATACTTCTAATGTGCCATCAGGAAAGAGCACTGATGAAGAAGATGAGGTGTGTTTTGTGTACCAGAAATAAGTAAGCATGGGTTGAGGAACAGCATTTTATTTAGTGATAAAATATAAGGTTAACTGGTGTGGAGCGGCAAACTGCATTCTAAAGAATGCTGATGAGCTTGCATAGAACTTCAGCTAATGTCGTTTAAGCAGCTGGGAGCAGGACTGCACCTTTGCTAGTGACGATCACGTTACTGGTATAGCATTAAAATACACTTCTTGTTCTAGAAGAAGACTTGGCTCCGTAAATATTTTTAGTTCTGCTGTCTATAATGTTTTGGTTGGCAATTTCTTTTCGGTAACTTCTCAGTTCTTTGGTTTTATTTTTTTAAATGCTGTTTCCTGTGTAGTGGCCAGTGGCAGCCCGACTGCGTCACGCCCCGGCCGGGACGGCTGTTCACGCAGTCTTGTCTTTGTCCTTTGTGCAGGCACAAAGCACTCCGGCCACTCAGTGTTTAGGCCCTTCACCTCCAGCACAGGCATCTGCTCCAGCACCTGCCGCTCCCATGGCAACTCTAAACCAGCCGCCCCCGTTACTTCGTCCAGCACTTCCCGCTGCTCCCGCTCTGCACCGCCAGCCCCCGCCGCTGCAGCAGCAGGCGCGCTTCATCCAGCCGCGGCCGACCCTGAACCAGCCGCCGCCCCCGCTCATCCGCCCAGCTAACTCCATGCCTCCCCGCCTGAACCCCCGGCCCGTGCTCACCGCGGGCAGCGGCCAGCAGCCGCCCTCGCTCATCGGCATTCAGACAGAATCTCAGTCCACTCTGCACTGAAGAAATAAAGGCAGAATTATGCTAACTCCCACATTTGAAAAAAATTGTATCAATGTACTTTTCCTTTTTTCCAAATAATGAAGGGGAGGAAAGAGCAAGCCTTCACAGGTATCAGACCAGTTTTCTAGAGGAGCAAGCTAAGAACTAAAAACGGAACGACATCGATGACCACCTGTATAAAAATATTTTTATGCCGAAGACTTGTACAGCAGAACAATGCCTACACTGCAGCCCTCCTCTGTATGAATAACTGTTGAAGGAAGCTAACTTCTTAAATGAATAAATGTTCAACACACCAAGATTTTGTTTAACTGATTTTTACTCTATTTATTTTATTACAGTTCTTTATAGTCAAGCATCTAACTACAGGAAAGTAGTCTGGCAAATCTAGAACTAGATAATATTGTAGGAGACTTAAATGTAGTGTTGGGGTTTTTTGTGTGTATGAATTTTTTAATTTTTTTTTTACTTTTTAGTGAAAGAAAATAATGGCTTTAGGTTCAGAATGTTTGGCCCTGTTTAGATAACAGTAGAAGCATTTCACGCACTTGTAAAACGTAGGTCTTCTCTTCATGTTTTTCCCAGAACATCTTAGCTTGTTTTTAAAAGGTACTGGCTTATTAAATACTCCTCTTTCAGAGTATTCTGAAGACTCTGTGAGCTATTCTACCAAATTTATTAAGTCTCATGTGTGTTCTACTCATAGAATTGAACTGGAAGCAGGAGTCCAGTTTTCTGCTGCAGTCTTGTCTTGTGGGCTGGGCAGGATAGAGGCAGCAGCTTCTACCACCCCAGGGGGATGACAGGAGAGGAACCATCTAGCAAGAAGTGTTAATTTAATTTGTTATTCGACTAATTCTTCTAATGTTAAGTACAGTAAAATTCCATTCCTCTGAGAATGGCTGTCTGTAGTTTGTGTGTGTTAGATAACTGATACCTTGCTTGAGCATTAATGAGGGAGGTATAGAGGCTGGTGGTGGTGGTAGAGTATCATGAGAGTAGTTACCTGCTGCCAACCCAGTCTTACTTTTAAGTGATTATCTCTTGACTCCTGCTATATTTCTGGCAAAATTGATTACGTGAGTTGGGGGTATTGGGGAAAGGAAGAGGGTGTTTGTTTATTTTATTGGCTAAGTAAAACCTGCACTTAGATATTAATACTACTCCCAAATTTTAGGAGTTTGAAAGAAACTCATTTCACTGCATTCTCAACTTGATTGGTACCCAGCAGTGTTTTGGGGTGTGGTTACATTTTTTTGGGGTTTTTTTTGGTTTTTTGGGGGTTTCTTTGTAAAAGCAGATGCCTCTACCCTCCAAATAAACCAGGCTCCAAATACAAGTAGCACTGTTTGAAACTGTGTGATTTAAATTAAGCTATGGAAAAATAATGCATTCTTGATTATGTAATAATGTTCATGTTGACTGTCATACTATTTAGGAAATTATTTTTGCTTATAGCTGAAATGGTGTCTAAAAGTCTTTTAAAATCCATTTTGTTATCGACTAGATTTGCCCTTGACTAAAATGAGACTTTTTATGCAAATGGGATGTGCTCTCCCTAGGTTTTTTTCACAGATAAATTGGGTGGTCTAATGATCAGTTCAGCAGCTAGATAAGGCCTTTTCTTTATTGCAAAGGGAAGTTCTTGTACTATCAGATTCTATTTAATTTTATAATCTAGTATTAAAGTTTGATAGTTGTAGCCTGAATTGCAGTTAAAGTGTTGACCTTTATGTTTTAGTTCTTCATTTTAAAATATTCTCAGATCAAACTTGAGAGATTTTTCTTTCTGAACAGCTTTCACTGGTGTGCTGAGGTGTTGTACAAAAGGTCCTTCTTAGAAATTTTCTTTTGCATCAGAGTAGGTGCTTAGCCACTTTGTGAGCATCAGATGACCCCTGTCTAAGAAAAGCAGAATTTTAAAACAAGCACCAAGGAATTCGTGGTCATGGAAACTTGTGTTCTGGGAATCATGAGTCTTTAGTGTGCCCTCACCAGCTACACACAAATCTGGCTGCTCTCTGGTCTTTAAAACCAATACAAAACCCAAGATGGTACATTTTTACAATTTAATTGTTAACAGTGATAAGATTCATCTTCAGGATATTTTTCTTTCTCATTTTTTTTTAAGCATTGAGTCTCCCAGGTGTGTGTATTGTACCTCTGCTAATTTTTGTCTTGTCTCGTCGATAGACTTCAGTATGCAGAATGTTGGGTGTTACAGTACAGTTGGCCACCACCAACTGCTATGAAACTGTTCAGTACATTGTAATTCCGTTTAATCTTGTTTAAATATCCTATAACTGGGCAAAGGTGCTGTATTTGAAGGGGGGAGGGAGGGTCAGAGATAGGTAGGGTAGTATTTCTTAATTTACCTACACTGTAGCACACAGTAGGGAACTCCTAGCATTTGTAGTACTAAATAAGTATGTACATAGCAAAATGTCTTTATTGTGTGCTTTGCAGAATATGTGCATACAGTTTGCACGTCCTGTTCTGGGGGGTAGGGTTTGTTTTAAGCAGTGTTTGCCTGGAGAGTGATATGCTTGCTGCTTAATCAAAGGATTAAAGTTTCAAAGAAATCTGTGTCTTCTATTTTTATGTACCTTGTAATGGTCTAATATGTTAGGGCCCTTATACTGTGATTCTCTTCTAAATTCATTTATATTTTTTTAAAAATTAGAAATAAAATTATACAATGGTGTTGATTTCAGTGGGAAATTTCTTTTGCCATATCTAGTCTCCTGTTTTGTAATGTAGTAATGAACTCTGACTTCAAGGTTGGCTTAATTTTGTCACTTTAAAAAATGTACAATGTTTGCACACTGACGTTTGGCAGAGAACGTGTATCCTACATTGTTCAAAGCTAATGTAACTCTACAGCTTTTTGTACAGTTTATTTTAGTTAATAAAGCAAAACGGTACTAAAAAATTACATTTTACAAATGCAAGGCATAATCGGAACAACATGTATTCAAGAAACGACACTTGCAAAATATGGATGTATGAGAACTATCAGATTTAATTGTTGCACTTTAAATCAGAATGGGTACGAAATTGAGCAGGTATTTCTGCATTTAATAAAACAATCACTAAACATTGCACATCATAGTAAAGCAGTTTAATTTGTTGCTCCTGAGCAAAAGGAATTAGGTACTTTTGTCCTTAGGGTTTTTTTCATCCTTAGTGTGTTGGGATTTTTCTTTATTCTGGAAACCTCAGAATTCATCGAGAACAAAACACAAACCAGTAGCTTACAGATGTGGGAGTTAGTGTATGGAGAGAGAGGAATTGCAGAGTTTAGGGAACAGTTTGGGACGAAGGTTACTAGGGCTGTGTTGTGCCTCTTGATAGCAAAAGAAAGGAATAGACTGAATTTACAGCTGAGGCCACGCAGAAATGTGGTTGTCAAGCAAAAGCAAAGCCAAACGTTAAATAGTGTGCTTGGAGATGTGTTTCAAAATGCAAGGGAAGTCGTAGAGAAGTCAGTAACGTTGCACTGTAAACAGCACTGAATACAGCTCAGTGGTCCTGCTAAACATGGTGAACCTGCAGCTTTTCATGAGGCTGAGGCATAGACATCAAGAGTTTGGCTTTCTCAGAGTGAGTTAAAACCAGGCATTGATGTGACAGATGTCTGCTTTTAGATCCTAGGCAGTTGTATATGAGACATAAAGGCAAACGTGAACTCTATAACACTACTCGTAGTCTGTTCCTGATGAATTAGGCATCAAAAATGTACAGTCAGGTAGAGAGGAGAAGCAGAATATATAGGCAACAGTATCTGGAGTGTTTAATTAGCAGGTGCCTCTTATAGAACTGACATCCTCAAAATTAATTCTAAAGTACAACTTTGGAAAATAATTACTTCATTTTCACCACTGGTGAAGGCTGCTACTTTTTAGTTCTGTCAATTCTTTAATCTTGAAGCTCTTTTTCAGTGCAGTTTTGTACACTGAAAGAATTCTAGCAGCACAGTAAATCCTCATGGCTGTTATTGACTTGGCAGTTTTCCCTTGGACTGGCTCAAAAGGAAGCACTGAGATTCAGGGATTATCATCTCTACTGCCATTCCAAGGATGCACCTTTGCCTTAATGCAGACCAGGCCTCCTGTTATGCTCACTGAGCCTTAAGAGTTGGCATTTTTTCAAGTAATGCCTGCACCCTGATGTCTAATGATTTTATTGATGATCTTCATTTCCACAAAGCACTGTTCTGGGGAATTACGTTCTGCACTGGGAGGATAGTGCAGCCTATGTCCATCTATTGGGAACCCAATCCCATCTCTAAACTATTCATTTAAATTTATAAATATTTAATTACAGAAACATAATGCCTGTTGTTCTGATGGATGCTCCTGTGAACTTCCCGGCAAGTAGTACCCAGACTAATGAGGATATTCTTAAAAGGTAATAAAAAAATAAAACAATTTTTGCAAGGAGTGTTTTTAAAAGTGTCTGTTGTAGTAATGTCTTTGCTGGGCTCCTAGAGTCAGTGCGCTATGGACTGACTCCCTCGGGAGTGACAATTCTGAGTCATTTTAGCAAAAGAAGAATCTTTCTGAATCTTTTTATTAGTATTGGTTTTAGAGCTCCTTTGAAGACAATCCAGACAACGCGACCCAATTGTTTCTTTTTTTGTTAGCCTTAGTGCTTTTGTGCGTGTGCTAGGATGGAATGTTCCTTAGAGATCGGTTTTCCTAGAAGTGGTTTAATGTGAAAGACAGAACAAAGTGCAGCAGCAGGTGACGTGGAACAGGCAGCAAAACCCTCGCATCAGTACTGTTGGCTGGAGGAGGGCGGCGTTGCCTCCCTTTCTGAGGAACCCTTCGGCACGTCTCGGGTCATTAGCCTGTAGTCCTGGCATATAATAGTAATGTAATAATAGCAAATAATAGCTGGCATGTGGCATGTCCGTGTCCTTCGCCTATTCAGCACGGGCTTTGTTTCTGTCTTTAGTGCCGCAGGTGTGAATAATGAAAGAGCAGCTACCTGCCCTGCCGGCAGGCAGCGAGTGCTGTGTCCGAGCCCCGCCGCTGCTCCTCGTTACCCACTCCTGGAAAACTCCCTGGCCTGGGGGGCACGGCTCTCCCGACCTTACCGGAGCTCACCGGCCGTTCGGGAGGCTGCAGGGCGCTGTGCCGAGCCCGGAGCCGGCGGCGGTGAGGATGGGCTGCCGGGGAGGCTTCCGCAGCCGCGGGTCCCGGCGCTGCCGTCCCTGAGGAGGCGGGGGACGCCCGTGCTCCCTCCCCCAGCCTGGGAGCGCTCGGAGCGGGGCGGTGCCGCCGCCGGGGTCTCCCCGCCCGGGGGTTGCCATGAAACCGAAAGCGGCTCCGGCCCGCGGGGGTGGCGGCGGTAGCAGCCGGGGGCCGCGGCAGTGGCAGTGGCAGTGGCAGTGGCAGTAGCGCGTTCCCGCCGCGCCCCCCGCCCGCCGGAGCCGCGCACGGAGCCGCGCCCGCGCAGCCGGGCCGGCCCCGCACCGCCCGCACCCCGCGGCAGCGCCGGCCCCGGCCCCGGCCCCGGCCCCGGCTCGGAGCGCGGCGAGCGCCGGCACAGGTGCGGCGGGCGGGGGACGCGGAGAGGCGAGCGCCGGGGCCGGGGCGGGGCGGGACGGGGAGCGGGGCCCCCGGGCGGCAGCGGTAGGGGCTGGCCGGGCTGGAGGGGGGCGACACCGCCTTGAAGTCCCTCCGCCAGCCCCGCGGTGCACAGGGAAGTCTGCGCGGGGCTGCTCTTTCCGCTCAGAGAGGAGGCCCGGGTCGCAAAGCCGAAGTTGGCGCCCCGGGAGTTGCGCGAGGTGCGGCGGAGCCCTCGCCCCTGGGCTCGGCCCGGCTCAGCCCAGCCCTGCCCGGGATGCGCCACGGCCGCCACCCCCCCGGGGATGCCGGAGGGAAAGGTAGGCCCGGTGCCCGCCCCAGAGGTTGGCAGCGCCGAAATTTTGGGGGCTGGGAAGGAAAAAAAAAGCCGGGACTGCTCGGATGAATGAAGAATGTCTTTGCAGCTCTGATCTTTTCAGACTGCAGGGAACTGTAACAAGCATCCCCGCTGGTGTCAGCTGAATGCTGCTGGGGGGAGGGAATCTCCCCTCTGTGCTTGTGCAGGGAGTCTTCTGATTTTCCTTGATTAACAGCGCTCTGGGAGCATCTTGAGGCAGCAGGCTTTAACCAAAGATTTTCAACACTCTTCATATCTAGAAGGAAAAATGAAGAGCTCCTATTGTTGGCACTTCTTGAATTGCTTTGCCTATTGTTAGCTTGGCTGCGCCTTCCCGGTGCCAGCCAAGAACAACTTTCCTCATAACTTCCGTTTTATAAATACGGGATGGCTGAAAGGAGTGCAGTGGTGCGCTAAAAATAGCTGGGTATATTCAGGTCAGGCACATCTCCAGGCTGGCAGCAGAAACTGTTGTATTTTTAAACTCCCCTGCTGATTGCACACAGACCATGCGGTTTTAGTGAAGGTAAAATTGGGGTGCTCTGGAATGCCCTTGTGCATGAGCTTTGGGCTGGCAGGTTTTTCACTTCACCTTTTGTGTTGCGTCATTTTATTGCTTTTGAGCTAAGCATGAGGTGTGGTGGTGATAGGCAGCACTCAGCGTAAAACCACCCAGGACATCTTCCTTTGCTGTTAGCCTTGATGATCTTATTTTATTTCTGTTGTGCAGAGAAGTGTTTGCTGTGGCTGAGGACCCCTCTGTGCGAGCAGAAGGCAAAACTGCAGCCCTTGGCTGAAGGGAGTTTGTAGTTCAAGTCAGGAGGGAGGGACGTGCAGGAGCAATAGGAGACAGTGTGACCCTCTGGATCACCTTGATGATCAGAAGCCAATTGGTCCCAGCTACTTGGCAAAGGAGATCTTGGAGAAGAGATTTGAAGCAGAACAGCCTGCTAATACCTCTCTCAAAAAAAAAAAAAATCTGCCCTCCCAGCACACACTTGCTCAAATACATAACAAGGAGGCAGTGGAGCCTGCTATCATTGCTCAGACAGAGAGAAAACCTTTATATCACTGGAGGCAATGCAGGGGCAAGTGGAGGGAGACTAGAACGGGCTTTAAAAGTGAAGAGGTTTTGGTGCAGTGGGATGGTGAGAAATGATGTGGTTGTAGCTGTGGCTTAGAAAAATGATCCCTGTGGCAGCACACAGGGTGGATAAATGAGAAAAATATTATATTTCAAGAGAAATAAATGTTTGGAAATGAGTGTTTCCCCCATTCCTGAAGGTGTTCAAGGCCAGGTTGGATGGCTCTTGAACAACCTGGTTTAGTAGAAGGTGTCCCTGCCCATGGCCAGGTGGTTGGAACGAGATGATCTTTAAGGTCCCTTCCAAGCCAAACTCTTGATTCTGTAAAAACCAGAGGATGATGGTGATGGATGACAGTTTTATTTGTGGTAGTAGCCAAGAAATACTGTGTCATACAGAGACATGAAGCAGGAAAAGTTGGTGAGGTATTGTGAAGATCTAGCCTGTGAGATTAAGGTTACAGAGCTGAGTGGAACAGGGTGTGGTTGTGTTCGGTTGGGACACAGGGGCTGTGCAGAAGGGCTGTGGGGGAAGCTTGGGGTCATTGTGCTACCCCTAGGATGGTCATCATCTACAGCCTGGATATCAGAGCAGAGGCTGAGAGTTCAGCCTGTGCAGGAAGATGGTCTGTGGCGATAGGGCACATCTGTGAGTACCTGGCAGGAAACTTTGAGGTTTGAAACTGAAGAGGTGTAAACTGCTGAAAGATAAGATTCAGAGTAACATCATGAAGGGAGAAAGAAAAGCTTGCGGTGCTCACAGGGTATTTATAGAGTTTAGAGAGGGTAAGGAATCACAGCCAGGAGGGGACAAGATTTTAAAGCGGGAAAGCTGCTGTTGTAGACTGGGACAAAAGGAATTTCAAGTAAGTGCAGAGGGCAGAAACCAGACAATTCTTTATTTCACCACACAGGCTCCCTTAGGCAGGAGCAGTTCTTACACAGCTGTCCAAGCTATGGGACAGGTCAGGAGCTCTTCATTCTGCACCTTGTATTCCTTGGGTCACTTTGCAAAATCCCTTCAGTGGGCAAATGCAGACTTGTAGTGTGCTTCATCTCCTGGACTTTATTTGAGCCCACCTTTAAGTTATCTTATAGCCCTTTGTCTTCTTCAGTTCTTTGTCTGACCCTTTGATTTAGCATAAATAGACATCATTCATCATCAGGGATTCAGGTAGTTTCTGTCGTCTCACAGACATTCTGTTCTTGGGAGCATTCCCTGCCCAGAGCAGCCTGAGGGTGCTGCTGCAGGGACACCTTACAGCCAGTGTGCCCTTGGCTCTGGGCCCTGAGGAGAGGATTTCAGAACTTCTTTTGCTTTCTGGGGCTTTTCTGTCCAAGTTTCTCAGCAATAACTGTGAAGGGTTAATGAGCACACTGTTAGTCATCAGTACCTTATCAGTGCCAGTTAGGTACCAAAGTGTGCAGTTGTTCCACTCTCTTCCCTTAGCCCAGGAAGGAAGTTAACCTCTTTACCCTGGCGTGTGGCTGGGCTCGGGAAAGTGAGGAAACTTGAGTCATGCTGTATTGTTAATAAAATGTTGCAGAAATTTCCAGTTTCCCCTGCACAATATTGCAACAAATACACAAGTGTGTGAGAAACTGCACCTAAACCACAGTGGTTTTGATATGGGATTGCCCAGAGTGCTCTGTAGTTAAGCATGTTTGTCTGTGAGTGCAACTGATAAAGCAAGTTTTTGTGTGTAATATACTGACGTCTGCATACAGCAGTTCTGTATGGGTAAGTATGCTGCTGTGAACTTATTTTGCAGAAGATTATATCAAAATGTAAAAGTTACTTATTATTACTATTATTATGCAAAGCCACCTAGTGACTAACTAAACCTCAAGGTTAGGAACCATCTGCAAAGTAGTTTTTCCCAAAGCAGGCGCTGTGAGACATGAAATGGTCAGACCTGTGCTAAGTTCACAGTCTTGTCTGTTGAAACTGGAATGTGGCCCTATGAAAGAAACAAAAAATTGCTGTGGTTGCCTGGCTGTGGCAGAATGCTCAGGCAGAGCAGCACAGCTTTGCACTGCCCACGGCATTTGGAGAATGGGCCACGGGAAAGCACTGCTTCTGGTTCTTATCTCTGTGGATCTCCAGCCTGTCCTCACAGGAGGGACTTTTTAAGAACACATCCTTTCTCCTGTTGTTTTATTTTCTTTTTAAGAAAAGAAAATGGTGACAACCTTTGCTGTCACCACTTTCCCAACGGCAAGTTCATGGGGTCCCCGATAGCATCTGGGTTTTTACAGTAGCAGTTACATTTTCAGTGACAGCTGTGGCTAGAAAAATGTGTGTCTATGTGTCATCAGACACATGTATGTGTTAAAAAAAAATTGAGCTCATGCTAGTAATTGAGATGAATAACCATTGAGTTGATTCATAGATTTCTGTATAGATGCTGGTAAAGTTCTTTATTAAGACTGAGTCAAAGGATCTGGGCGTGGAAAATTAAAACCAAGAATCTCTTGTGCCTTAAATAGATATTCATGGCCAAACCAACTGAATGGTCAAATCAGCTGTAGTACTGAATAGTGTGTCCCTATAGGGCAGAGAAAGAGATGTGAATTTGAAAGCCCCAAATATCTAGTTCTGCAAAGTTTGTAATGGCCAATTATTTGTTAGGAAAAGCGAGGACTCACTTTGGCTTCAGTACACTAGAAGATAAAAAATTAAATCCTGTTAGTTGTCTTGCTCTCTCTCCCTTACTGTTACTGTTTTTTCAGTAACTTTTGTTTCTTTATTTTGTTTTTCTGGTTTTCTGTCTCTTTCTTTCCCTTCCTTCTGTTTCCTGAATGCTGTTGCTGTCTATCTTTTCACTCAAGTTCATCCCCTTGAGTTTGCCTGAAACTTGGTGAGGGTTTCAGCACCGTGTTTAGCGCCAGAGGAGGTCAAGGGCTGCTCACGAACAGTAACACTGGCCTGCTGCTCTCTAGTCATCTGCAGAGTCAAACTGTTTAAAATTAAGATCCTGCTCCCACTCAACTTCTCCATTTGGGGTTTTCCCCGAAGCTTCCCAGAAGCAGATGGTGGTTCCTGGAGCTGTGCTTGCAGAGCACTACACTTTCTGCAGCATTGCCTCCTCCCGATGGATCCAGCTGGCTGTGTCCTTCCCTAAGAGCTGCCAGGCTCAAGGAAAGCCTGTGTACAAGCTGTTGTGCTGTTCTGGTGCCAGCCTGATCAGAGGTGATGTATAGCCTACAGCCTGACCAGGAAGCAACCTGGGCATAGGTGCTGATGGCACGGACGAAAGGACACCTTCTGGGTTAAAAAGTTTCCTTTCCTTCCACATCCCCTGCAGAAGGGAGCTTAGGCTGTGCTGAGAAATGCAACTCAGATCAATTTAATTGATCCCGTAAAGAAGCAGCATGCCTGCAAATTGATGCCCTTCCCTTTGCCACTGACTTCATGATGCAATGATTTGTCTGTTCCAGAGCTTTGTGGAAGGTTCAGGAAAACATGCAGTAAGTTAAGATACCTCCTGGGAGGAAAGATGGGAATTGAAATAGGTTAGAAATGCTTTGGGAGAAAGCTCAGTTGAAGGGAAAAGGTGAAAGAGGGTGTATGTTGCATTAAGTACCAAAGAGAATAGAAAATTTCTTTGGAAAATTAGTATTTTAAATAACAGGAGACGTAATAATAAAAATTACTGCTTTTAGAGAAAATATGATAGGTTACTTCAGGAAAGGAAGGAAAAAAAAAGAAAACAAGAAACCAGAAAGCAAAGGAAGAGGGCAGAGGAGGATAAAGAAAGAATGGGGGTAGAGATGGAGCCTGAGGCACTGCCCAAGGGCAGCACATTTTGGGCTGGGGAGGGAGGCTGCCAAGAATCCTGCATGCGCAGTTGAGTTCAGACTACAAAACCATTAGGGTTTATGGCCACTTGAGTTATTACAAAACCAAATAAAATGTTTATGCTCTTAAAATGGATTTTCTTTCCATTTGGGAGTTCTGTTGGAATGTGACATGCCTGTGCAGCCTGTGGCATGAGCTGATGTGACCGGGCCAGTGCTGCTTCCTCCGTGAGCCGCCACTTCGCTTCCTGCAGTGGGTGGGTTCACCCAGCCTTGCCGAGGCTGCTGTGGAGGGAGGCACAGGAATGGACCTTGCTTTTTCTTATGTCCTTGTGTGTTTCCTGCTGCCCTTGTGCTTTTTCTTTGATCACATCACTCACCAGTTTTGTGGAAGGTGAAATCTGCTCTGTATCTTGGATTCCAACTGTGAGAAACGTCTTTGGTAACCTTGCGTTGCTCCAGATGGTAAAATCTGCAGTCCCTACATCATTGCAGTAAGGCAAAATACTTTTCAGTGGCTTGCCTTTTATCCTAACACTTCTAAAACATTTTTATACATGGTCTTTTCAAAGCTACTCTGGGGGATTTCCACTCCCTTGCTGTTTTAAAATGCTCATACTGCTGTGTTAACCACAAAGCTCATGCTGGTGCACTCTGTCTCTCTCTCATTTTCTCCCCATTGAGGACCAGCTGCAGTTTCCAGGTATGGCTGTACCAAAACGTGTCTTGTCAATGCTGGCAGGAGCTTCACTTTGCCAAAATTATTTGTGATTTCTGAAGGGCTTTTCAGGGGGTTTGGCACACAGGGGTTGGGGGAAGGCTGCAGACCCAAAAACATCTCGGGAAATGAGTTCACCCCCTGAACCGGCAAAGTGATGCCACAGTGTTGTAGGGGTGAGAGGCAGAGTCTTCTTACTGAGATTTCTGTTGGTGCTTGGTAAAGCAATAAAACATTCAGGGTTTGCCACAGGAGTGATGGCAACGAGGTTATTTTCCAGCTGTGAATGAGGTTATTTTAAAGCATAACAATATCATGTTGATTAGAAATAGATTTCTTGACAATGCAAAATTAATTAATTAATTATTTTTAGAACCTCCAGGGAAAACAGTAAATGTAGCAAATAAGTAAACTGGCTGTAAAATCAAAGCTGCTTCAGCACCAGACACACTTCATTAGTTCTAAGAGAGGATTTAAAAATTTTTTTAAATGCTGTGTTGTAACCTGTGTCTTAAAACCCTGATGAAGTTTAGTCTTATGGGAATTTATTGTAATGCTTGACTGTACCGCTATGCAAAGGAAACCCTACTGTCTTACTCTGCTTAGTGAAAATTTGCCTATGGAGATGAGCAAACTGGTGCTTGCTTAGTAAGGTTTTACTGTGCCTTGAGGATGAGGTAATATTACAGTTGGAACTTCAGTAGTATGGTGGTGTCTATATAAAAAAGAAAATGTTTATTCTGCTGTCCTCTGCAGCAACATCCCCCATGGGGGGCTCAGGCACATATCCAATAGGAAATTGTTGCTGTTGGAAATATTCTCTCCTGGGTACCAGCTGGTCACTGCCCTGCAGCTTGTAAGTGATTAGGACAAGAGCAGAGCAGCTCCTGAGGTTCCCTTGCTGCCAGGTGAAGTGGGAGTGAGCTCTAAGTGTCAGCAGTGGGTGTGTGTTGATGCAATGGGTGATTCTTTCCCTCCTCACCTCTGTGCTAGAGGGACACACATGATGCAGCTTCACCCACATGGGGACTCTGCAAGGGTGTTTTGTTGTCAGCAGTCACAATGTTCTAACTGTTCCTGGGCTGGAAGAGACAAGGATGATCCCCCAGTGATGTCAGATGTCATCATCTCCTGTTTCCACATGACTCCATATAACTTGCTGTATCTTAAATACGTATCTCAAACTGTACAGATACTTTTAGTCATTCTTCTGCAAACTGTTACCTCTCCGACTCTGCGTGTTAAGAGTTGGGGCATATATTTCTTGTCCCCAAAATAGTGGTTTATTTAGAGGCCCTTAGAGTAGTAAATCATACAACTTTGTTATTTTAATTCAAAAGTGCTGGAGATAGCGAATCTGTTTATAAGTTTAATAGTTTATAAGGCAGCTTAGAGAGGATTGTTTTAATGCAAGATGTGTTCCCCTCTATCCTGTTTCTGCTTGTCAGGTCCCAAAGAAGTGCCTTGATCTTAGGTCTCTAAATTTGACAAAACTTTTCCCACTGTGACTAAGACAGTTCTGATCTACCATAAAAGGTAGATAATTTTAGAGGGAGGGACAGGGTATCTTCTAAGACTTGTCCCTACCAAGTGTCTTAGGGAAAAGCAATAGAGCTGAACTGGAGCTACAGAAAGGTAGGTGCATAACTTTTTTTCTATGCCCTGTTATATGTATAACAGGAAAGCTGGCAAGTGAGGAAGCAATCAAGGTGCTTTTTCCTGGGAGTACCCCAGTCCTGGAGGGTGGTTGAACATCACCCTCCCCTCATGCAGTGAACCTGGCAGTAGCCAGGCTCTCAGCCCCATTTGCTGGGCAGCAGGACCAAGGATCCTATCGTCTTGTCCATGCGTGATGATCAAATCTGTGATAACAACCTGGATATTTTCCCTTCTCAGTCTGAGGCATGGTGGCAGCCAGTGTTTGTGCCTGGCTCTGCTGTCCTGGAGGTTTTGGCTGTAATAGTGCACTCACAGCTCATGGGGTAATGCACTAACTTTTCAGGGGGGGCTTGGCTTCATGTGAGAGAAAACAGGAAAAACACATTCTCTTTAAAAAGAGCAACCACATCATAGGGAATGGTTTTTCCTTTGTGCAGAAAGTATGTTTTTGTAGGTAGAAGTTAATCTGTCCACAGTAGTTCAATGTGATATAGAAGTTCCACACAGCCCCTGTCATTCTGACTGCTGATGCTGTAGATAGGCTGCAGAAGTGCTGGAGGGGAGCTGTTTGAACATGGCTTTAAAATGTTGATGCAATTTTATATTCTAGTAAATCATGCCCATGCTGATTTTTCTCATTATTATGTTCTGCTCAGTTCCTGAACAATAAGCAATTCTAAGTGGGGAGCATTTCAGGGGAAAATGTTTGGATTCAGTTTGGTTTGGTGATAGTTGAGACAGGATAGCTCACAATTTATACAGTTTATTTTTGTTACAAAAATTCTCCCACTTGGATTATTTCCAGTGAGGTTAAAGCAGCTGTATATAAAGAGTTGTTCCAGAAGCATTTCGCTTGTGCAGCTCATGGTGCAGGCAGGGCTGGGATGCTGAAGTGGTGGGAAGGTGCAGCTGGAAGCTCTTTGTACTGCACTGCCTTTGAGCTCCCACCCATTGGTAGCTGTTCATAGGACTTGAACTTAGCTTCTAGTGATTCATACCACTTTTTTTATGTGTGGGCAGAATTAATTCTGTTTATTCTATTTCAGTATTGGGAAATCCTTTTTTTTTTTTTTTTTAATGTGTAGATATTCAGTCTTCCTGCATCGGGGGTTTGTGTGTGTGTGCTGTTGCAGTGAAAATCCCTTTGCAGCGTGCCCTGTGTCTGCCACAAGAGCATCATTATGCAGCACAAGCCCACTGCTCTCTGCTATTTTGAACCAGCATTACAGTTGGCACGTGTGCTGAAAAACTGCAGCACACACAAAGGGCAGGACACCTTCCCCTTGCTGGAAGCTGTGAGCAGACAGAAGTGAAAGCTACCTCAGCCCTACCTACGCTGGCCAGGCATCAGCGTAAGCAGGAAATTGATTCAGATAACCCTGGGGTGCTCTCGCTGTCACAAAAAAGCACTTTTTCCCCTGACGGTTTCCCTTTGGTTTCAGTTCAGAGAGCCCATGTGCTGGAAGCCAGAAGTGGGAGCAAAGCTGCTGCAACCCGCCCTGAGTCACTGGTGAGTGCTGGGATGGGAATTACACACTGCCTGGGATGGTTTGGATCGCATCCCACCGAGTGCTGACTGCCAGTAGGGCTGGCACAGGGCTGCTGCTTCTCAGCTCCTCTGAGTCTCCCCAGCTGATTCACATGGGCACCTCTCCAGCCTGGGCAAAGCATTGCCATCCCCAGGCTGCCTCCTGGGGCAGCCCATTTCTTCCAGCAGAACAGCTGCAAACCCTGCAGCAAAGCTCCTGCAAGGCTGGCAGCTGTGGTGCACCCGGAGGCTTCCACTCTGCCCTCTGAGCAAGCAGCCTCCCCTTTCACCTGGGGTGCTCTTTCCTGTGCCCTGAGGTGCCCTCAGCTGTGCAATACTAGCCTGGGTGAGGCTGAGGTGGAGGATGTGCCAAGAGTCTCCATTTTTAGGAGTGGGATCTGGGTTGGGTGTGTAATGAAGGTGTTTAAGGACATACAGGCTCTCATTTCAGCAAGAGAGTTGGAAGGTGTGCCACAGCAGAGTGCTCCTTGCAGAAAGAAATGGGAATGATTTTGGTTGATTTAATGAGCAGTGAGAGCTCTGGAGGAGTTTCTGGATGGGATTTTGGGCTGCTGACTGTGTTTCTTTTTCATGTGTCCCATAACTTTTTTGCCTAAAACATCTCACCCCAGCTGGAGTTTCTGGAGTTAAGGAAGATCCCTAAAGGCAAAATGGGTAAAACATAGAATTTTTGTTGTTGTTGTTGGTTTTATTTTAGTGTGTTTTTACACAGTGTGGCATTAACTTGCTAAACCATACCATCAGACACTGTAAGTGCTGGAGCATAATGGGACTGGGAGAATTGGGTGCCAAGTAAGCAGGAGAGCAGTAATAAGAGAGAGGAAGGAAACTTGTCTTGGGGTTGTCACTGACTGACAGCAGAGTGAGTTCTTAGGCAGTTCATCCTGTAGGTGGTCCAGGCTCTGGAAATTAATGGTGACAGCTCTCCATCTGCCTTAGAAGCAGCAGGCACACTCTGCTGTTGGCATCTGCTACCAAGACAGCCCAGACTTGAGACTGGTAATCCCCCAGGCTGCATTTTGGCACCTCTAGTTGACGTGAGGAAAACAGAATTGCTCCTTATTAGGTGTCAGAGAACTGGGAACCCCATTTTCAGAGAAGGAAAGATCAGCTGTTTAAAAATGAAAGGAGCAAATGGATAACAGTGTCTGGTTTGAAGCAGAAGGCTGTTCATTTGGAGGGCCCAAACAGGGTAATTTGCAAACTCCTGTTGGAATAGTAAGTCTTTATGGCTGAAATATGATTACAGCTCGTATTCCTGAGGGCTACCGACATTAGATGACCAGGTGTGCTGGAGTATGTCAGACAGTCAGCCTGATGAAAGGCAGGGAGACTCTCACAAGCTGGGGAGGTGAATACTGTGTGCAACCACTAACGAGGGTGCTGAGTTACAGGAGCACTTAAATGTTGGCTGTGGAATACATTTTAATTGGTTAAGTGCTTTGGCGTGTTTTTGAATCAGGCACATTTTCTGTCCGCAGGATTTCCTCACCCAGTATGGATTGTTAAAGTAGAAAGGAAAATGGATGTGGCTCTCTGAAGCCCGAGGTGCTCTGTGGCAGCTCACTAATTGCTGCTTTCGTGGGCCAGGAGGCCACTGCAGCAGGGAGGGAGGGCGGAGTGTCAGTCCTGGGCACACTGTTTCATGCCAGACACAAGGTTGTTAATGGTGATGTGCTGGCCCTGCTTCCCTCCAAAAGCAGCAAATGCCCCCGGTGACCTTACAGGAGATGAGTGAGTGCTCTCAGAGAGGTGCTGATGCCAGTAAGTGACTCCAGTGACTGACAGGGCAGGTGGTGCACATAGAGGAGAAATAGCATCCCACAGCACAACCATAAAACTGAGCACTTCCCTCCTGAAATGATCTGGGAGCAGGTGCATTGTGCTTTTGTAAAGTCCTGTAAGGAAAACATCTGAGTGCAAAGCTGTAAGAAATGCCAACCAGAGTGGCTCTAGGTCTTGAGCTACTTGCAAAAAAAAAAAAATAATTGCAAGGTTGAGGGACTGGTGGCAGATCTCAAGGTTTGTGACTTAAGGCTTGGAACGAATGTTGATGATTTTTCCTATTGGAAAATTAACATTGTTTTCCTGTGCTGTGTATGAGTTATGGTGGGTTGAAAAAAAAAACTTGCATCACACTTCTGATTGCAACCTTGCTTTCCTTTCTTTTTTTTCCACCACTTCTTTCAGACAGAATTAATATAGCCAAAAACTTGCACATAATTAAGTAAAATATGAGTTTACTGCTGTAAATGAATGATCAACATGAAAAAGAAAGATGTCAAGTTAAGAAGCTTTAACTCCTCTAGAACCTGAACTGAAGGTAAAAATCCCCCTGCTGCCTTTTTTTTTTTGTATGCTCCTTGCTGTGAACAACAAAGCAATCTCCTGCTTGAACCAGTGTAATGATCTTGTAAATTCATGTGGGTGGGCTCTACTTTAAGTGGAGACTTTCCTGGCGACATTAAGGCCAAGACTTGGCCTCTGCTTTTCCCAGCTATGTCTGAGATTCTTGTAGTTTTTTGAGACAAAGAACTGCTGCAAGAAAATAAAAAAAAAAAAAATCAAAAACCAACCGAATCATAAAAATCTCAATTCTGTGGAATAATTTTCAGATTGCGAAGCTCTTTTCCGAAGAAGCGTGCTTTGATGCTTGTAGTGTAATCATCGTTTTGTGGTTCTGTGAGCATTTTGCTGTTCTTCCATAGCTGGCACCACGTTTCTCTCTGAAACCTGTCTCCCCCCTGCAGATGAGAGCCCTCCTGCCAGCAGCAGCCTGCTGCCAGCGGTAGCTGAGGCAGAGCGGCTGCCAGGGAGTATTTGAAGAGCTTCTCCCTGCGTCTGCTTCGCTTCCCAGCGCAGCTCCCATGGCCTGTGACGAACCCGCTGCTCTCTCGGGCATCTTCACGCGCCAGAACTCCTCCAGCACCAACTCCCTGGACTTCGAGCCCGACGCTGACTACAGGTTTGTGGAGAGCCTGGAGGAGCGGTACAAGTGTGCCCACTGCCACCTGGTCCTGCGCAACCCCCACCAGACGGGATGCGGGCACCGCTTCTGCCAGCAGTGCATTCTTGCTCTGAGGTGAGAGCACGCTCCTCCCGTGTCTGCAAGCTCCCCTTGTTCCCTTCCTAAAAAAAGCAGCCCATGTCTTCCCTAAGTCAGCAGTGAGTGCCATAATAATATTACCAAGCCAGTAAGAGGCTGAAGGAGTCAATGGAAGGGCTCTGTTGAACTCTGTGGCTGCGTGCTCAGTGTTTTAAAGGTGTCTCTAAAGACCTCACCCAGTGCTGGTGAACCGCAGGGAAGTCGGCGTAAAGGAACCGTTGATGTAAGCTGATACTGCTGTGTGAGATGCTGCTGTGGTCTGTCTGTCTGCCATGGTGCTCTTCAGAGGAATTTGCTGCATTGATGTCTCATGGTGTTGGTGCTGGTGGTTAGATTAGGCTGTGTTCATTTGCTTCTGTGTAATTCCTCTGAGTTTTGCAGACTTATAAAACTGATGTTAATATTACCTGATACTGTCAGTACCTGATACAGTCAAATCACCGGGCTGCTGGCATCCCTCTGCTTTGTACAAATTAGTTTACCCCCCAGACCTGTCTGGGAATACATTATGGGCTGTTTAGTGCACCTAAAGGCAGGATTTCACCTGGAAAGGCTGCAGAGGAGCCTCTTTATGTGGATGGATGTCACTAATTACTGTTTGGGAATTTTAGCTGCTTCATTTTTCTGCTTTTTCTCTGGGTTGCCTCCCTTTTGCACTGCCTCAATGAATGTTTTACTGCAGTCTATTACAGGATTTCTGGAAGCTTTTTAAGGAAGAAGCCATTAGATCTCCTTTTACTGGTGTACCAAGGAGGGCACTGCTTCTACTAGGCAAAGGCTGGGTTTAAAGCACGCAATGGGATTTTTTGAGATATGACATTTGCAAGCTGCAGATGGCCAGAGAGTGACAAAGTCCTCTTAATTAAAAAACATCTTGTGGTTTTTACCAATGAACACTCTCAGGACAAACTCTGCTTTCTGTTACATATTCACGGTTGCTGCTTCATGCCCTCTTTGAGCTGTGGGCAGAATTTGGCTGTGTAGTTGCCAGATGAAAGTATTTTTAAAGGACTTTTTTTTTTGTTTTTGTGGTATCTACTGCTGACTTTTGTCAGAGCCAGATAATAGCAAAGCCCAATTTCAAAAATAAATTCAGTTTCCTGTGGGTTAACACGACTCTTCTTTTGATCTAGAGAGTTAAATGCAGTACCCACCTGTCCTGTCGACAAAGAAACAATAAAAATGCATGAGGTAAGTGGCTATAGCTTTATTTCAGCAGTCAGCATTTACATGGGAAAGGCAAGACAGCTGAGAAAAAGGTGGCTTTTAGTCCTCAGGGCAGAACAGGTTTTTTGTCTCTGAAATGATGCTGAAGGAAGCAGTGAACTCAGTGATGCTCTCCCAGAAAGGAATTATGGCTGTCTAGCTAAAGCTTCATTTTATACCTCATGTTCTAAAGTTATTTCATTCTAGTCTTCTGTATTTCCAGTAAAGTGTTGAAGAATTTCACAAAGCTTTAAATCCTCTCAAATCACCAGATGTCTGCTTTTTTATGGAGATTTTATTGACTTGCTTTTTTAATGCCCTATCTTGCTGGGAGATCTTGTTTATCTGATTGTCTTCATTTTCACTTGGCTATAATTTGCTGTCTTGATGGTCTCCATTAGATCTCATTAACCCTGAAGACTTAATTTACTTTTGGGTAACTTCTGGAGGAAATGAGAAGGTCATTCTTTTTATTTTGCAAGCTATTGTTGGTTTTGGTTGTTTTCTTCTAGATACAGGCAGAGTCTGGCAGTGGTTATATAGCTCCTGTGCTACTAGTCCTGCTGGTTGTGGGATGGATCAACATCTGCGGAATAACTATGTGGGGGAAAAATCCCTATGCTTACTAGAAATTTCATAAATGGTTTAAATTATAGTTTTAATATACATTTTCAACGTGAGTTATCAAGAGCCATACTCACTATTATGGAGTTTACACATTGTGATGTTTTGTTCTTTTATATTATTTATAACATCCAATGTGACTGCATATTAAAGGCTTGTTTGCTTCCTTTACAGGTATTCAAAGACAACTGCTGCAAAAGAGAAGTTCTCAACTTGCATGTGTTCTGCAAAAACTTTCCTGACTGCAATTCAAAAGTAATTCTGGGACGATACCAGGTTGGTTTGCTTGATCAAATTTTGAAGCCTTTGATTTTCATGACAGCTCAATTCCCGTGATTGTCTTCTGAGTTACTGTAGCAATGCGGTTTAAGTACAAAGATTATGACAGCTATACACTGTAAGCAGCAGATATTACAGCTGTTAGCTTGTTCCAGCTTTGCCTGAGGGTTTTTTTTAATAAGAATCATTTGCTTTATGTAGCCTTAGTAAACCAAAGTGTCCATTCATATTCTGAATGCTTAGGTGATTGTTGACTCGAGGAAACGTGCCAGGTCACACTGGCCATGTGGAGTTTAATCTGCTGGTGTTGTTGCAGGAGCACCTCCAGCAGTGTCTGTTTGAAAGCATGCAATGCACTAATGATGGATGTCGAGATCAAATTCTTCGCAAAGACTTGAAAGAGCACTTGAGCCAGCACTGTAAATTCCGAGAAGAGATGTGCCAGTACTGTAATACATACGTGGTGTTAATTAACATAAAGGTAAGATTACGAAGCATTCCCAGGAAATCCATAGGACCTGTTTTCCCCTCGATATTACTGAGTGAAATGTTTCCAGCATTGCGAGGGCACTTAACTCCCAAAACAAAATTTGGCTGAGTAGCTGAAGGAGAAAGTATAATAAATGTGCTTTAAATAATACCAATTATTGAGGCTCTCTTATGAACAACAAGGTGATATGTGGCTTGCATTTCTATGTTTGGGATTACCTTCTGCATAGCTTCCTCTGTATATACTATACAAAAATGAAAACCATTGCCTTGTTCTGTTTCTTATTCTTCAGAATCATGAGAAGAATGACTGTCCTGATTATCCTGTGCCTTGTCTCCAAAACTGTTCTCAAATAATTCTGAAAAAAGAGGTACTATTATTTTTTTTCAGATACTGTGATTCAGCAGATCCCACACGTTTATGAAAACTGAAAACTATGCTGCAGACCACATTGGCCTGTGCCAATAAAATTGCATTGCTCTAAGTGTTTCCTTTGTTTGATCCTAAAAGGGATATATCTTCAATCTTCTAAGTGAATTATTCTGTCACTGCAGGCCATTGGTGTTTTGCAGCATGGAAAAATATCTGGCTTGCTTTATTGATTCTGAACACTCATTTTCCTGTTAGAGTGATTGGTGGTGTCATGACAGTGGCCTTTATTCACCCTTTTTGCAGGCATTTAGGTTTTATTAGTGCTTCAAATTACCAAGTATTTATTTAATCACAAACTTCTTTGTTAATGCATGTAGATTGAAAAGCACCACGCTGTGTGTCCCGAGGCAGAAGTGGACTGTCCGTATAAGCAGTATGGCTGTCATGTAAAGGTACTGTTTTACAGATCTTTGTCTGTACCAGGACTGAGCTTTGTCTCCCAAACCAATCAGAATAATTAAAATAACAAATTTATGTCCTTTCACAACTATTTCTGCTGTTGGCTAAGATGCCATACTAGAGAATCAGGACTGCCCTTCCCTTACTTTAATAAAGGAGACGTTCTGAATGTTTGCATCAATACGTTTCTTACTAACAGCTTCAAAAACCTGCTTATCTTACTATTTTATTCTTTCACTCTCCCCTCTGCCTCACTAAGGTTAAAAGAGGGAAGCTTGCTGAACATGAAAACAGTGCCCTGAGGGAACACATGCTGCAGATTTTAGACAAGAACTCCCGGCTGGAGGAACAGGTAAGTCATATTTAATGAGCACTCTTCAGCAGTTCTTGACTGGTTAGAGGATGATATGAGAGTCTACATTTGTTTGCCTGGTTTAGCTCAGCTACATTTTAAAAGACTGTTTTTATGGTCTTTTCACACCTCAGAAGACAGAATGAGCCCTTCTAGTGAAGTCAGTCAATTACAGGGAAACTTCTCTGTGCTCAGGCACATATATTCTTCACCAGGCACAGTGGGAGGCTCCTTGCCATTGCTCACCTCATTTGCTTTCAGTCTCTGCTTTACACTGGATAGGAGGTTTGAGGTAAAGTATTTTAAACTTTTATTGACTGGTCAGGTTGCTCCAAAACGCAGCTTTTATGTGCCCAGGTCACCTGCTCTGTGTGGAGGCAGAATGGAGGACAGCAGAGCCAGTTGCAAGCACCTTTCTGGCCATGATCACTTCTTTGGCTCCCAGCAGGAGACACTGGTATATGCCCAGTCCTGCTAAACTGAACGCATCCACTGATGGTGAACTTACTCTTTGCTTGTTTATGCAAGAAATAAGAGTCCCAAACTGCTAAAACTTGAAGTGTGTATTCCTCACTGACTCATCTCTTCTGCTGGTTAGACCTCAATAGAGGAAAAAAATGCATATACATACACACAGAAACACACATGCACATGTTCATGTAAGTATATATTACGCCACTATAGAGCTGAATGGATCATTATGATGGGGATGAGAAATAGGAGCCTCTTTGCACCTGTAGCTACACAGATCTATTCAGTTCTTGCCAGTGCTTATCCATGAATTGTGAATTAAGGAGTGCTCTATCTATCTCACTTAGAGAATTTGCACTGCAAACTTTTCCATGGTCTCTTATATAGTCACATATGTTATAATTTCTTCATTGTATGTTTTGATGTTCCTTAGCATCTATACTCTGATTTTTCCATTTGTAGATATCTGACCTGCATAAGAGCCTGGAATGTAAAGAGATTAAAATCCAGCAGCTAGCAGATGCCATTAAGAAGTGTGAGAAAGAATTCAGACAGTATACACAACTGTTTGGTAACAATAGCAACTTGATGGTAAGCACTCAGGTGAGACAACGATTTTACCTTTTTTACCAATTGCTTTCTTGCATCCTGAAATACGTTTCTCCAGTAATAGTTGTCATTAATAGCACAGCAATAACTAATCTCCCCAAGACCTTCTCATTTTTTTACAATATGGTATTGTCTTTTCATTTTAATCGATACAGAAGTTTGGATACGTGATCTGGGCAAAAAGCACTGTACCAATCCTCATGGTCAGATGCCCATGGCAAATGTGCAGGTGTAAATTTGAATAATGAGTTGAATAAAGTTGTGCAGTGTGAATGGGTCTGAATGAGGGATGGCTTCTCAGTCTGTAAATGTGCTGAATTAATCATGAAGAAGCACTGGGATAAGTTCCTAAGCCAGCAGAACACTTTGAATGCATCATATCCTTGATCCTGCTGGCATGCTAAAGACTTCATTATCTTAATTGAAAGCAAATAGCTGGTTTTATGGATATCTCTTGTCTCTACTTCCCACCCTCTTCCAATGGCATGAACTGTGAAGACTCTGGCCAGTCACCTGGATAAGTCTGCACGCCTGGAATCACAAGTGAAACAGTTAATACAGATGGCAAGCCAGCAACAAAGTAAATTAGACCTGCGGCCCCTGTTTGACACAATTGAAAACATGAAGCAGAAGATTGCCCTGATGGAGACATACGACCAGCGCTTGGGTACGTTGGCACATTCCTGCACAGGTGGGGGGGTTTTGCTGCTTTACTGGTGGCTAAGTAAAGGCTCTGGTGCTACACTCAGTCAGTTGGAGCTCTTCACTAGAAAGGGATTTCCTCTTGCATTCTGAGACCCAACTGTGATGGTTTGTGCGGTGTTCTCCCACTTCTCCGTACTGCACAATGTCTCCTGAACTCCTGAGGCACTGCAGGGCCACAGAGCTGGCCTTGGTCTGGCTCAAGCACTGTGATGGAGACCGTGGCTTTATTCAGACATTTATGATTTATAGTTGCCAGCTTTTCTTATTCAACTAGCAGCTGCAATTACAGTTTTAATAAATTAACAGCTGCAGTATGAACTACAGCCTGTACTTAGGCTTGGGTAGATCAGCTTTGCCAGCTTGAGTCTGGGTGCTCATTTTATTCAGGGCTCTGACAGTTTTATTTCACCAAATGTCTCTGTCTCTTTTTTTTTTTCCTATTTCTTTTTTTTCTCCTTCTCTCAGTTGTTTTGGAAGATCAGTCCAGCAAACACGATCTCCAGATCAATATTCACAAAGCGCAGCTCAATAAAAACGAAGAACGATTCAAGCTTTTGGAAGGCACGTGCTACAACGGGAAATTAATCTGGAAAATCACGGACTACAAGATGAAGAAGAAAGAGGCAGTGGAAGGCCGTGTGCTGTCCATAGCCAGCCAGCCCTTCTACACCAGCCGCTGCGGGTACAGGTTGTGTGCCAGAGCCTATCTGAACGGGGACGGCTCGGGAAAGGGAACGCACATCTCCCTCTACTTCGTGGTCATGAGGGGCGAGTTTGACTCGCTGCTGCTGTGGCCTTTCAAGCAGAAAGTTACACTTATGCTTTTGGACCAAAGTGGGAAAAAAAATCACATCATGGAAGTCTTCAGAGCTGACCCCAACAGCAGCAGTTTCAAAAGGCCGGATGGAGAAATGAACATCGCCTCGGGCTGTCCGCGCTTTGTGCCACACGCCGTCCTGGAGAACACAAAGAACACCTACATCAGAGATGACACTCTCTTTTTGAAAGTGGTCGTGGATCTAACTGATCTGGAGGAATTGTGAATACCCTGCCCAATCAATGTGACTGCTGTAACCATGCGGAACTGCTTTTGTGGTGAACACCAGCCATGCAATAGTGAATTGCCACCAGTCAACCTACTGAGAATGTTTCACAACTTTGGACTACAGACAGATAATGAATTGCCAAAGCATCAGCCTTTCCTTTTCTACCATTTTTTTCAAGACTGCATTTTTAAGGCAGCTAGAAGTCCAGTTTGATGCAAACATGCATTCGATCCAGATTGGCTCAGTCCAGGCTGGGGGGAATGCTTGGCTCCCATCACCAGACTGGCATTTGGAGATGAAACTCCTCCAGTAAATGCCCTGGAGCCCAGGCAGGCCTGTGGGCTCCTCTCCCTCACACAGAAGTGAAGCCATGCCCAAACGTGCAAGTGCATTTCATCTGTCTGCAATGGAACCATTTCAACTTTAGCAAATTCGAATCAACGTGTCTTTAGCCCTCCATCTCCTGGATTTTTGAAGCAGGGAGAATGGCTTCAGTTACACAGGGAAAACATTTGCCAAGTATTTTGCACCTTTTTTATTTGTTCTAATTGTGTTTTTCCAGAAAGCCCAGAGGAAGGAGCCAATGCCTCTTACTTTTTTAGCCTGTTTTTTCAGCTGTACAGGGTACCCCCAGGTCACAGTAGCTTTCTTGTGTCCTTTCCATTCCTGCCTAGTGCCTTGGGACTGGTTTCCATTGGTGGGAAACACCCACAGTCCCCATCTGAAGCCAAAAGCTGCAGGTGCTTCTCACCTCTCAGGACATGGCCAGAGGCAGGGCACTCGGCCAGCCTGCCAGCTCCCGGCTGTGCTCTGGAAGAGGGGCAAAACTCCTGCTCTTTTGCTTCCACATCTGGGCAAAAGATATGTTCTCTGGCCTACCAGCTCTACAAAAGGCAGGAAGAGCTTGGGGAATAGCTCATGTAACACGCACTTTTCCTCTCTTCCAGAAGTTTGGGGAAGAAGGAGGAAAAGGGATTAGGGACTGAGGTTGCTGTAAGAACCCAATTTTCACAATCAGCGCAGCTTTAGTGTTTGTTAAAGGATGACACAGCTGCTGATTGTGATGTCTAAAGATCCTAATTTTTAATCCAAGTTCCTTCCATTCTGCAAGGGAATGTGTGCATTGTACCGGGTTTATTGTAGACACACTAAAAGCGCCAAGATCAGGCACTGAGGAACAAGTGACACAGAATACATGTGCCTTTTTAAAGCCCTTTGGGTGCCTGTAAGGAGGATGTAATTTTGTGTGCTCAGTCATTTTGTTATAACAAGTGGCAGAATTTTGCGCCTCCATCTCTTACAGGTCAGGGAGGGAAACACCCCATGGCATTATCTGATGCCCCAAAGCTTATCAAGAGACAGCAAGAAACTAAGCTGGGTTTACAGTAAGAGTAAACTAGGCAGGATAAAAATCAAAACAGGGCACAGACTGAAAGGTGTAAGAGAGAAAATTCAGGAGGGCAAACATCGCAAAATGAAAAAGGCCCTTCCTGTGCAGGATGTTGATATTGACTTAAATAATTCATGGATTGGTACTAAGATGAAGGCAAAATACTTTGTTTTGTATCTGCAATCTTATTGACATTTGCTTTCCCACATGATTTTCAGGACATAATTCATGTATTTTTCTAACTCAGGGGTGGAGGGGAAGAGACTTTAGTAATCTGTACCTCATGGTGGGTTAGCACATGTAAAATCTTTGTTTTGATCTAAAAGTCCTTTTTATTTTACAATGTCAAGATGTACTGAGCCACCATAGGGGCTTTCCGTGTTCCTAGGGACAGATTGTGAGGAACAAATTTTATTCTTGTGTACCACCACCACCGACCTCAAGAGTCACTTCAGCTGTAAAACAGAAAGAACTAGGCATGACACTTGGTTAATGAAAGAGCTGGCTTGTTTTGACAGTGGTGTGGCATTCTGTGACATCAACCCTGAGCCTGGATTTCATGTTGATTACTACTTTAATATTTGTCATGTAACTTTCAAAGTGACACAACTGACATAATAACCACTAATAACTGATGGGAATGTACCACCCGTGGGTCCTGGGACTCTCCAGTACATTGAGTGTAAAATCCAGACAGTGATAAAGAACTTGGACAAGCAAGGGAGGCAGGATGAAAGGGATGTGTGTAGTCTGTATCCTGGCAAATTCCCAGCCCTCTCTGCCTCCACCACCCCAAGTGTAAAATGGGGATGATAATACTTGCAGAAGAGTTAGGGCTGTTTAAATATTTGTGAAGAAGTTTGAGCATGGAAAGAGCTAAGTATTATTAAAACTCCATTTCTAATTGTTAGAATAGGTGATGGCATAGTGACGTGGATAAGTGTTTAGTGTTTTCCTAGACAGATTTTGAAAGCATGTTTGTTTTTAGGCAGTTCGTACTGCAATCTCTTTTCTACCTACTGGTTGGGTTTAGGTGTTTGCCATGAATATTCCTTTTAAAATTTTGAAGCACAAATTCATCCTGGGTGATGGAAACATCCCTGTGGAAATACTGCCTGTTTTATAAAGAATTAGTTGAGAAAATTAAGTTTTTTAAAGACTACCTTCTTTAAATTGGTTCTTTTTAGTATAGCAATTGAGAGATTTATGTTAAAATTTTCAGTGATTTTTTTACTAGTTGTAGGCAGGGTTTTAAATTTCATCCCATTCCTAATAAAGAAAAAAAATGTTGTATAGCATGAACTATCAGGAAGAATTTTGATGTTGCATGAAGAATACCAAAAAACTTTTCAATAGTATTGTACTGGGTAAGTAACCAAAAAAGCGTAGGGTATTTCTACATCAGCATACCATATGTTTCTACTGTATTTATTGATAGTTTGTAGCTGTTTGGGTATCTCTTACTACAATAGAGGCATTTTTTCTAGCCGAATGTCTTTACTGTGTACATAAACTAATGTAATAATAAATAATTTTATCATCCTTCTGGAGGGTGTGTGGCCTATATTCCTTTTGGCCGGATTGAAGCAGATTTTTAAGAAGGTGGAGTACTGGGTATATGTTTACAGCAATTTAAAAAAAAACCAACTGCAACACTGCTTTAGATTAAGAATCAACGTGCTTCGTGGGTATTTTGGATTGCACTTGAATACCGTAAAGCACTCGCAGATGCACGTTCGGTAAATCCTGAGGTAGGTCCGATGAACATCCTGGAGGTCTGAGGATGCACTGCGACGATAATTGGTGGTTGGGGCGGGTTTGGGCTCAGCAGGGGCTGGATTTGTTTCGGTGCACAGCAAGAACAGGAGCTGTTGCAGGATCCCCTGAGCGCTTGGGAAGGCGGTGTTTTACAGCGGGGAGGGGGCACTGGGCAGAGCACACCCCAGTGTCGGAGGGCGCTGTGGGCGCTGTGCTCCCGTCCCTGAGCCCGGCTGCCGTGAGGGAGGCAGGCAGGGCAGGAAGCGGCGCCGGGCGGCCCCAGCCCTTCCGGGTCGCGGGCGGCGCCGGCCGAGGGGCGGCGGAGCGGGGCGGCCGCGGCCCCAGCGAGGGTGGGTCGGGGGCGCTGGGGAAGGGGCGCCGGGCCGGGCCGGGGTGCGGGGCCCTGGGCGGGGTCCGTGAGCCACCCACAGCCCGGCACGCAGGTGTGGGGATAAAACCCCCCTGGCGTGTGCGCTAGCGGCACCAAACGCGGGTCTGGCCTCTAGTTCCAGGTGCGAGGGGATGAGCCTGGAGGTGCTGTCCCCCCGCGGTGTGGCGCAGTGTCGTGGGAGGGGAGTGCGATCCTGTGCCGTGTGCTCCGGGGTGACCCTGCTGGCGACCCTCTGTGGTCCCTCCCGACCTGTCCCACCTTGGGATTGATTCCGTGGCGCTGCCCTCAGGCGTGCTCGCGTTTCCTGTTTCTGCACTGCCCTTCCCCTCCCCGCCCCCCCCAAAGTCTTTTAGAAATGATGTTATTGATTGTCCTTTTGCTTCTCAATAGATATGGATAACAGGAAGGATGAAAAAAGCAGGACGCTGTGTGCAACCTCAGAAGAAGGGCTGAAGGCCCGAGGTAGGCGCTGTGATGTGTTGCTGTTCTGTGGTGTTTGTTTGTGTGTCACCCTCTGTGTCACTTACCCCGTTTGATAATCATCTATTGCTGATGGCAATAGACCACGGCACGCTGGGAGAGCGGGAAAAAACACAACCAACCCCTCAAAACAGGGGTTCATTGTGTTTAAATTCTGTTAAGAGTCATTTCTGTAGGCCACAGTTACTAGCAGGCTTGTGACTGTTGCCTTGTGTTGCCCTAAGGAAAAGAGAAAAGGAAACGAAAGCGCAGCAGAAGCAGATCCTCATCTGTTTCATCCACATCATCTTCCAGCAGTACATCCACTTCTTCCTCCTCATCACGCTCATCGTCAAGGTCATCTTCTTCTAGTAGCAGTAGCAGAGGTAAGCTACCTCCACTTGCACATGGTGTTTTCCAGTTCTGACAGCACTCCTGAGAGCATTTAAAGCTTGCTTCGAACGTGACGAAACCACCACAAAGTGACAGTGCAGAATACCAGTGCTGCTTGTTCAGGGTGTGTCTCTCATAACCCTTTCCTACTGTGTGTAAAAGTGCCGCTTCACACACGGTTTGCAATGTTCTTGTGTTAATTTAAATTCCTTCAGAAGAGAAACTGCCATTCAAATAAATGTTACTTGGCAACAATATGCTGTATATATTTAAGCCCCTCTGTTACATTTCCAAAACACGGATCTTTTTTTTACTTCACCAGTCTATCTAGACCAGAGTTGTGGGTTTGATTTAGTCCTGCTTTGGTCTTAACATTTCAAGCATTTAACTCTGAGGGCTCACATGATAACCAGCACATCTGCAGAATCAGTAAATCAGGTATTTTCAGTTTCCATGTTAGTCCAGTAAGTGGCAGTAACTTAATGTGTTCTTTTTCTCAGAGTTAGTTCAACCTGTGTCAATATATATAGCTGAATTAAAGCATTTTCTCTGTATGCTTCACATTTCTCTGTGTTTTATCTGTAAAACAAACGCCTTTTTCAGAATGCTAAACTTAAAAGGTTTGGTTTTGTTGTTTTTTTTTTTTCCTTAATTTTAGATTCTCCTAAGTCTAAGTCAAAGAAGAAGAAAAAAGAAAAGCACAACAAGAAGGTGAATGTTTACAAAGAGAAATAAGTAGTTATCAAACAGAAAATAGTTCTTTAAATAACCTTAAATGTCACCTAAGACAGTGCTTTTGTCCGTGGTTGTGTAAATCTAAATCATGCTTTTAGGCTTGTGGTAGCTGAACTGATAAATGGGCACTTGACTTCACATAAAAAGAGAAATAATTTTAAAGTTAGTTTTGCCAATCATTGCTGGTCCAGCTGGAGTTTAGAGCAGTCTCTGAAGAAAAGAGAAGTGGGGAATCTTGATAACTTTATAGAACTCCACAGAAGAAATTATTTACAGTCGGTAAGAGAAGCAAGTGGTAAGTTCTTGCTGTTGTAATTTTTCTATTCCATTTTCAGTGATTCTGTATATTGGGGCTACTTTAAAAGAGGGAGAACGGGGAATCAGACCTTTTCTGTTCCTCAGAGTCCTAAGGTTTGCTGACCCTGCTGCATAACTTTCTGTGTACTTCAGCTATGACCTGTCCAGCAGTGGTGAGGCCAAGCAGTAGTGGCTGTCTTGACTTGAGTGGCCTTGAGAGATCCTTGTGGGTTTGGGGGTTTTTGCCCGTGTTAGTCTGTAAGCATGAGAGCACATGCCTTATTCTTGCAGAAAAGGAAAAAGGAGAACAAAATGAAGAAAAAGAAAGAAAAGAAGAAAAGGAAAGAGAAAACAGGACCTGTCCAGCTTTCCAAGGTATGCTAGTCCGATTGTGAAGCCCTGTTTCATTTCTCATCTACGTACTTAAACCATCCTGTCATAAAAATGTTTATAAGATCACCAGTTTGGTCATCAATTGATAGAAACCTCTCTCTGTTGTTGTGGACAGTTAGGAAGTGTAAAAGTTTATTGTCTGTGATTTTACTTAAGATTTGTAATATTACAGAACAAAGCTTATGTCTTTTTAATGAGTGATTTCATTTTAGTTCTTCAAAAACAAAAAGAAGAATGAAAACTACAGCATGATAACAGGAAAGAAAATTAAGATGAAAATAAAGAAGACTAAGGAAGATATAGAGGTAAGAGTTAAATAGTCTAAATGTCCCTAAGAAAAATTACTGTATCTTTTAATATTTTTCTAATAGTAGTTTTTGTAGAAGGGTGGGTCTTGCAGTTAGGAGTTGTAAACTGAGTGTAGCTTTTAGTGTGACTGTGATGCCCTCTGAGAAATTCTAATTCATGCCTTTCTCAGGTGTTATGTTATGTTATGAGGGGGTTTGGAATACTCAGTCATGAGCAGATAAACCAAAGGATGCTTGTGCAGGCTCTTAGAATTTCAGCCTGTAATCACTAGCCAATTTGTAGCTTTCTCTTACACTGGTGTTAATTGTACTCATCTCCTTTTAGTCTCCTGTGATCAGTTGTGGTAATTGCTACTTTACTGTGTTTTTCTAACACATGCAAGAATAGCCTTTATTTAGAGAGGAATTGAAAAAAACCCAATACTTACTCCTGCATTTTCTCAAGGCAGTCAAATGTTTTTGCTGAGATACCCAGGGAAATAAATACCATGAGCAGTGCTGTGTGCTATTGCTGTGGATGTTTGGACTCAGCACTTAAGTGATGCCTTCACTCTTCAACAATTTCCACACCTTAAGGTGACCTGCAGAGGGCTCTGCTGCTGGTCAGGAAGTGTTTCTTCCTTGAGGTGTCCAGCTTGGCAGATTCTGGCTCAGCCCTAGCAGTTCATTCTACAGCTATCAAAGCAACCCTGAGCATTCTGAGTTAGATTTGACTGAAAACACATTGTCTTCTGTCTGTGGCACCGAGGTGTGTGTTAAATTATGCTGAATGCTTGCTAGTTCTGTTCCAGTGACCTGCTTGTTATGATACTTGATGTCAGATATTTGATGTTGGTCCTTTTTTTGATTGGTGCCTGCGACCTTGCTAAATTGAGCAATATCCATTCTTTACAATATATAAAGATTCAATAATTTTTTTATAAAAATCCCTGGAATTAGGCTATCTCTTACATGAAGAAAGAACCTAAATTCAGGGTTCTGTTACACTACAAGCTGCTGTACATGCATAGAAAAAAAAAGATACTTCCCAAAGCACAGGACTTACTGTGAGTACAGTGAAAGTTGCCTCAGACACCAGAGAGAAGCATCTGTTGAGCTTCTGAGTTCCGTCCTGGGCAGGCTGGGAGCTGCACAATGACACCCCAGTGGAGCCTCCTTAGGGAACCACTTAGGAAATGTCTCCTGGAATAGTAACAGTGACAGCTTGTCTCCCCTGGACCCACTCCCTGGCACTTCCCCTGGGCACACACACCTCACTGGTAGCTGGTTAGACCCAGCTGTGCCAGTGGCACTTGCTTGGGGATATGAAAACCCCACAGAAAACAGGGATCCTATGGCCTTGCTCCTGAGTGCAGGTCTGTTCAACCACTGCCTCTGCTTGTCTGCTCTACAGAGAGACCGGAACCGTGCACAGCTCCTGGAATTCCTGAACTCTGCCTTGTAATGGGAAGAGTGCTCCCCAAGGACTGGGAGATGTACCAAGCCAACCATCATCCTAGCAGAACACTAAAGGGAAACTCAGGGAAAAGGACGCCAAGTTGGACAAGACCAGACCCTCCTACTGAGAAGAAAATTGGGATGTCCTTTTTTAATGGCAAAACGAAGAGTAGCTAATAACTTGTTAATGGAGATCCATGTCCTCCTTTTGAGATCCTAAGGTAATAGCCAGGCTGTGGTGTTTTAGAAAAGCCCAAGTGTGTATTGTTCACAATGATAAGAAATGACACATTGAAGTCCAGCAGTGTAATTTTTATCCTAACTGCATGCAGAATGCACTCTTGATTTCAAATGTCTTAATTTTTCTAGTAGTTTAAGCAGAGCATTTGTAAATGTCTATTTGAAAGATGAGGTGTTTCTTTTATGTATATTTTTTTCTGGTAGTGGTTATGCTTATCATAAAGAGCAAATTGACCTTTGTAAATAGAACATCCTTTTACATAAATGATTTTTTTTGGAAGTTCATTCACTAATATGTTATTTTCTTTCAGAATTTGAGATGTGATATTTCTCTGAACAGTTTATTGCTCTCTCTCATTAGAAAGTGTGACAGCAAAATATTCTAGAGCAATAATGGTAGCAAATTGTTTTTGCTAAAAATAGAAGCAGGAAAGGTCTCTGGTTTTGTTTGTTGATCTGAATCAGTTGTTCAGCTCACAGTAGATAGTTTGGCCCCCACATCTGGAGCTGCAGTTCCTAGACCAGAAGCTGTGGAGTTCTGGCTTGCTTTTCTGATCCTGTGAGCCATGTGGTAAATCTTCCTCTGTTTGAAGTGCAGCAAGACACATACCATGGGCATACCTTAGTCTGATGGGGAAGAAGCTGTGGAATGGTGTTGAGGCAGGCAGTGACAGTGACTTCACGAGTCTGTTGGCAGTGCTCTATGAGCTGAGACAGGTTTGGACAGGCAGCAGGAGCCCAGCACAGCTGTGGGTGTGCCAGTTGTGGTAATTTGCTCAGTGCCTGCACTCCTGCCAGACCTTGACTCTTGGTTAGCCAGCAGGCCCTTCTGTACATAACCTGCTGTGGGAGTTCCACTTGAATCCCTCATGCAGCAGGTGCTCCTCAGGAGCTTCTGTTTAGGAATACCTGAAGGAAGGACTCCAGGGGAGTTGACTTTGACAGGAACATCAAATGTACAGCAGCCAGAGTGGGGGGAGTTCATTAAAGAGAAAACTGTGTCTGTGTCTGCTACGGTGTTTTGAAGTAGAACTGAAGATTTGTACATTGCTCAAGGGATAATTTTATAACTGTTTTGATGTGTGAAACCTTCTGAGGACGCTAGAATCCTCTCCTTTCCCTAGTTTTCTTTTGTTGTGAAGCATTTTGTAGTTGTTGCAGAGATGTAACTCTTTAGAGACTAAAGCCCTGATCCAACAACCTTATGAACATAAAACTTGGAAAAACATAGGTAAGAAATGGAGTTTCCTTGACTTTTAATCCGACAATGGAGAGGGGTTTTTTGAAAGCACTGTTTTGAAATGTCAGCAGGGGGAAAAAACCAACCAAACAAGAAACCCCCTTTTTTTCATGGAGATTATGCTTTGATTTATGCTACTTTGGTATTTTCTAGCTAGTGATGTCAAAGCATCTTGCCCAGATAAGCAGCTTTTGTCTCTGGACTTTGCATAACAAGGTTAATCCCAAGCACACTCTCAGAAGACACTCAACATCCTTCCCATTCCCTAGGTTATATTTTATGTCAGGACAGTGTAATTTCTGAAAACTTGGTGCGGGCTAGGGAGTAGAAATTTGGAAGATGGGAAGAAAATAGGATCAGAAGACCCAGAGATCACAGTTGTGAAGAGCTGCATTGGTTGGAAGGTTCATACTTAGTTTAAATAATTTGCTTTTTGTTGCCTTGGTCAAGATTGTAAAAACTCCTGCCCTGTTCTGCATTAGTGTGGAAAAGGCAAAGGGCCTTTAGCAATATGATGTGGACTATTCTGCTTTTAGGGTTTTGGTAGCTGTGAACTCCCATGGTACAAAAATGAGTCAAACTATTTCTTCTTAAAAAAACAAACCTTTTTTTTTTGGTGTGTGTTCAGGACAGAGAAACTTTCTGTTTATTTGGTTTTTTTACATGCTGGATATGCTTTGGTGACGCTTTAAAATATTTGTGTGCCAGCATTTACTTCTAAGCTATCATTTCTTCTAGAAAGCCGAGGTGCTTAAACTCTGTGGCTGTGATTGTGCTCTATTCCCTCCTGCCCAGTCAGTGACAAGTGCTCTCTGAAACTTCCCAGCAGTTGCTGCTTTTATAAGCCTCCTTTTCTGTCCTACCCATCTCCATGTAGATTCTCAGGTTTCTAAAGAGGCTTGAGTTGTGATGCATCCTTCCCTTCTCCATCTTTCCCCACGAACACTGAGTTCCTGTGCATCTTCTTGGGACTGAGTATCTTTGAGGTTGCTGTTGGGAAAAGGCCAACAGATTCCAGTCCTCCCTAGTGAGCACAGGCCCTTACAGCCAGAATAATCCTTCAGATCCGTGTTGTGGCAGCTTCACCACAGCCTGAACCAGATGAGAAGGTTACAACAGTAAGAATGTGGTGAGAATCAGGTTGAGAAATTTGCATGAGGGAACTGTGAAGTAGCGTGGGATGTTAACCTGATACACAAACGGCTGATGCAGACTTGCTGCCATGTCTGCCAAAAAGTGCATGTTGTGGGCAAATGTGAAGGCTGGAACAATAGAGCAGTGGAAAATGTGTGAGGTTGGGGTGGAAGGAGACTGCTGCTGTCAGAAGTCATGGTGTGGGGCAGAGGTCAGGTGATGAGGCAGGGGTTGCAGAAGCTTACCTGGCTGGGCAATTAAGGTTCTTCCTAAAATACTGAATAATAGAAGTCTTTCAGGTGTGAAATCTCCTTTTTGTGTGAGTGTGTGTCATAGTCTTTCCTGTCACACTCGCTTTCTGTGTTCCTGCACCATTTTCCATTCTGAGAATTTTGCAGAACTCAACTGAATTTTTTTAGCAACAGAATTTTCAGAAACACAAGTCACTGTCGTGGGAAGGAGGGGAAGGATACATTTCTCTGAACTGCTGGTGCCATGCCGATCTTCCTTGGCACTGTTCAAAGTATTCTATCCCAGCCAGTTCTTGTGGGCAGTGCAATCCTTTGTTACTCATTTCCTTTACAGTTGGCTTGAACTTCACTCTTTTGCCTACACAAAAACGTAGCAGAGATGAAAAGCTGGGGAAATATTGATAAATGCCACTTTGACTTGGAAATAATTGGCTGCATGGACCTAAGGTATCTCGTCCCTCAGAGCTGAGCAGGGCCTGCCATTTTGGTAGCCGTTCAATATTCAGTATGGTTAAACTTGGGCAAGGTGTGCTGTTTGGATGTACTGGGGGTTTCATGCTGCAGGAATGTATCATTCATTCCCAGTCATCCTCTGCAGCAGGAAAAACTGGGTGAGCTCTGCACACAAAGGAAGAGCAGAGGTCACAGAGGCTGAAGTGACTTGTCCTGGGGTCACCTGCTGAACCTTTCCTGGTGTGGGCAGATCTGGTGGAAATCTGATGTCCTTTTGTGTGTTAAACACACTCCTCACGTCTTTGCTGTGTGGGTCTTTGCTATGTATTTTTAAAAAAGTTTCCAAAGTTTGGTTCAACACTCAAGGTTGGGAACTTCACTGTCTTTTTAGGACTCCGTGGAATGGATGGATTTTATGTCATAGTGGGACTTCCTGAAAGAAAGAGGTCCTGGGCACAGCTGAGAATCTTCCAGTTTGCACTAGGTTATATTTGAAGCTCTAGGATGATGAGTTTTTGAGGAGCTGCTTCTTAAAGTTGTTGGCAAGCACCCAGCTACCTAGTTCCATCTCTGGACAAAATTAATCATCAAAACTACTATTCAGTGCAGAATTGTGATTTTTTTTGCCTGTTGACAACAGATATTTTTTTCCCTGCCTGTTCAATTTCAGTCTTAAATTGTTTCAGGACTGTGACTCATGTTGTGCTTGCTGAGAGACAGCAGGACATGGTGCTGAGGGGTCTAAGGAAGCCTCTCGAGAGCCGTTTGGAGCAGCATGAAGAACATCACTACTACCCAGCCTGAGAGGCACAGTGTCTGTGATGGCAGCTGCTCCCGTGCCAGCATGCTGGCCGCAGGTCCCATCTTCCTCTCAGGCACTGAACACCAGGGCTGGCATCACTTGTGTGCACTTTGCTCCCCGTTCGTGAGCTGCTCTAGGGGTGACAGAACAGTGGTGTGAGAGGGAGGAATCTGTGTTTGTCGGGAGAGGCCTGGTTAGGGAGCTGCTGCCTGTTCCCTGGTTGGTCGGTGCTGGAACATCTGCCGGTAGGTGGCATTGCTGTCCAGCTGGAACGGCACAGAAATCTTTTTTTTTTTTTTACCTTTGGACATTGACTTTGCACTTTCATATTCTGAAACCCTATAATTATGCTGCAAATACCTAATTATGGTTGTTTATGGGGAACATGTGTTACTGCTGTCCTATGAATTTAATCCAGTCTTTGTTCTTTCTTGCCCTTGGCTGTGCTGAGGACGGACTAATAGTCTCTTCTGCTGGTGCCTGAGAGCCAAAGGCAGAAGGAAGCCTTTAACTTCTCAGGAGCTGAATGCAACAGGAGCAGGTTGCTGAGAGCCTGCAGGGGCCTGGAAGGTGCACCACCCTACCTGAGGCTGCTGAGTTCCTCAGAAACTGCACTCTGCTCTTCTCCAGCTCCTAAATACCAGTGCCAGAATAGAGAAAGAAAACTTACCAACATCAGGAGTATTTCAGTGTCACTGCTTCATAACACATCTGGTTATTTAAATAGTCTTCATACCAAAGTAAGTGCAATCTGTTGCTTTAGGCAACCTGACTCTGGGAAGAATCAGTATGGAAAAAGTACTGCAGATGGACTGTGACCTGATAGAGGCCTCTGAGAATACAGCGCTGTGAGCACTAAACAGATGTAATAGTAATTACATTCTGAGAGCAGATACTCTGATGTCAAAAACACAGAAGCTCTTTCCCCCACTTCAGTGTCTCTGCTCCTGGGTCAGATTAGATTTATTTGCTAAAGGCAACATGTGGCTGTGTCTAAAATACAGAGGTGAGATGAGATGCTATAATCTGTGGGATAATCCTAGCCAGGACCTTAACAATTTATAATTTTATGAAGTGTACAGTGACAGTGTATACAGTGTATTCTTGTAGGCCTCTTTCTCACCCTTCTGTTGCGTTTATTAAGGTCTCATTCTGTAAGGATTTTCCTTTAGTCTGAGAATATCTTTGTGCAGCAAATGCTCAGGAAATACATGGTAACCATTGGGACACCTGGGCCCAAGACCCAGCAGAGCATCTTTCTGATGTCAGCCAGCTTGAGACGTGGCTCTTCCAACCATGCAGAGGGAACAAGAGGTCCCTTGTGCCAACAACCCACACACAGACAGCAGTACCAGGGAAAGGCAGGCACTGAAATTATGATGGCTCTGCCTGGCACAGGTGGGTGGAACTGAGGGAGGCCTAATAGCCCTTCCTCTGTTGCAGGGCACAACCAAAAAAGGCTGTGGCTGATGCAGTCCAGTTCTTCTCAGAATGCTTTTTGGGCAAAACTACAGCACCATATCCTTTCACAGGGAGGTGTAGCAGAACACAGGAATATCAGTGGCCATTCAAACTGTAGTTTTCCTTCTGGGAGAGGCCTATAGCAATGTCTGGGGGAAGTAGTGTAAGCAACAGCACAGATTTACTTGTCCACAGCTGGCAGGGAGTAGCTTAAGCCCTGTGCTGTAGGCTGCATCTAGAGCACTCTGATTTACTAACCCCCTGTACTTACACAGTCCCCTTTTGGAACCACTCATCTGCCTGATGTGCAGAATGTGCTAAACAATACAATTCATGCTTCAGTAATGCTTCATGTATGGAAGAAATGGTTCCCTTTTGTTAAACACATGCATGCTTTGTGTGTACGATGCTTAGCACAGGGAGCCCTGAGCTATCTGGGGCTATCTGCTGATACTAAAGTATTCCAGTACAGAGGATCAGGTATGGAATCAAAAGAGTGACTCAAAAGTATCTGAAGACAAAACATCCATTTTGTCTCTCGTATCATCTCATTTTGTGGTAATACTGGTTAGTGTAAGACGTGCTTTGAAGCACGTTGCTGAAGACTTCAATTCAAGGTTGTATCTGCAGACCATGTAACTTCAGAGGATTTCTGACCTTTGCAATTGCTTCATCCTGGTTATTTATCACCTTATATCTTGAGATCTGATTGCAGAGGTGGCAAGATCGAAGGTAGGCAGTTGCATTTGTAGCCTGTAGAGAGAGGATGGAGGGTTTTTTATTTAGATCAAGTGCCTTTACATTCTTGCCTTCCTCCTTTGATACATACACAGTAGGGCAGTGGAACAGCTGTTGTGTTTGGTTAGATATGGACAGATTATATTTCAGGAGATCTTTAATTAAAGACAACAAGTACAAGTAAATTGGTTTATATTCCACAGCTTTGCTTTAATTCTCCAAGGTTCCATGGTGAAATGTATAAACAGTGCAATGTCACCAGACAGGTATTTCCCTCAGAGCTTACTCCAATTCCCCATGGCATGACAGCTGCCTGAACTCTGTGCTGATGTGGGTGAGGAACCTCAGCTCCTGCCTCACATCCTTTCTGGCTGACACAGCCTGTGGCCAGGCTCATCTCTAGAAGCCACAGGAGCAGGGCTGCACAGCCTCCCTCAGGAGAGTAGTGCCTGTAAGGAGTGTGAGCCCCTGGAAGCTGAGCAGTGCAGCTGAGCTGCTGCCATTACTTGTTAGAAGGTATAGCAAGTCTAGGACTGCTTTTCCTGGGTGTGACAGTGTCCTTTGGACAGCAGAACACTGTCAGCAATGAGGCAACAGTGATGCTCTGTGCTGATACCAAAAGCCTTGCTCAGTTCTGAGAGAATGTTTGAGGATTTGGAATGATTCTTGTTTGTTACTGATGACGTGCTACTAGTTAATGTTTCATTCTCCTTAAAGAATTAAGACACAGGACTAGCTCTCAGGAGGTGCTAAAAGCAGATTAGAGGGTCTCATTAAGAGTTTTTTGTTGTTGTTTTTCTACACTAGCAAGTAGTGCAGCCTGGGTAGAGCAGAGCTGTAGGGTCAGACAGTTACCAGTGAGCACCTGATCTTCACACTACACAAGTTTAATGAAAGTTTATTTCAGACCATCATCAGTCCAGATTTATGGTCTGTGAGCCACCTGCAATGGATCATTTGGGCTGGCTTTAGCCAGAAGCAGTCTGATGTGCCTGCTGTGTGTGCCCAGTGCCACGGACTATAGCACCAGTAGGTGGGGACAGTCGGGAGTTTTGTGCTCCTCATTGGAACTGACACTAATTTAGCCAGGCCAAATGTGGAATTAGGACAAGGCAAACATGAGTGCGTAGTTGTTGCTGCACGCTGTGACCAAAGGATCATTTAAGGTTCAGTCTACAGCATTTCTAAGAAAAATGAGCACCACAAGCAGTGCAGCAGTCGTGCACCCTGATCACCTCCAGCTCTGCTTCAGTACCTGCTGCTGCATGCACAATGCAGGAGCTCACAGTCAGTCTCCAAGCAGCTGGCTACAGGCAAGCATGGCAGTAGTTCTACCCCTGTAAGAGGACTAAATAGCATGGAAAAAGAATAGCTTGTATCTGAATATCCCTCTATCATCAGATCCTACTGTGAGCCCAGTGTAACCTCCAGAGGTGGTACAGGGAGAGTGATACTGTTTAGGAGTTTGGATTACATTTTATTGGGGAATTAGAAATGGTAGGTAAGTTGAGGCAAAATAGCTGTCACAAGCAGTGCCACAGCCTGGCCTCCATAACATGCAGGGCTTTGACCAAGGGTCAGATCTGTCTCCTTTGCAGGAGAATGGTGTCTGCCAGCTGGAAGTTGTTAATGAAGGGCACAGTATGATCACAGGCAGCTGTGATAGTGTGAACACCCTTCAGTGATTTCCTTGGCTTAGTACATTGCTGCAGGGAAGTTACTGCTGATTCTCCTTAAGAAAGAGTGAGCTGACACTGCGCTGTAACAAAGAGCTTTGTGGCAGTGTGTCAGAACGTCGCGTGTCTCCCAGCAGTCCATCAAACATCGCATCGATACAGTCAATACTGAAGGTGTCAAACAGAACATAAGTGCAAATCAAATGAATACAGAGCTGCAGCATGAAATTCATGAACTCATCTCAGCCTTCAGTACCGTACGGTAGCTTGCAAATATATAAAAAAAATATGGCTGACTCTTTTCCAAACAAGAATTTTTTCTGCAAATAGTGGTGACCCCTTGCTTGAGATCCTACATCTTCTAGACAGCTACGGCTATGCTAAGTATGTCGGGTCTTTGTTTTTATTTCATATATGCAATCACATTACTTCACAAGGACATATGGCTGAAAAACACTAAGCTGATTGTCAGAAGGCTTTAAACTCTCCCTCATTGACCTAGAGTTGAAATAGCCTGTCCCAAACTGGATGCTGTGTTTGGAAGCCCTGACTTTTTGATTAAAAGTGAGCTGCTTTCTGTCCCTAGGAGGGTTGCTGGCAGCAATGTTTACCAAGGGATAGAAACTGCATCCTGGTGCTAGTAAGAAAGCCTTGTCTTCAATCTTACATAGCCCAGAGGGGAGAGAGGGAAGAGCCAGGATCTCACAGTCTCAGAGAGCTCTTAGGGGGTTGATCTTAATCTTTGTTTTATGCTGCCTTCCTCCATCTCTGGAAGAAACTGCACATTTCTAGTCTAGGATAGATTTCATGTACTGGAATTCTTCCCAGAGTTGGCACAGCTTCAAAGGGTTTTAATCTTGGCTGTAGAACCCACATGCTGTTGCAAAGATCCCCAGGGAAAAATAGCTGGAAACGGACAAAAGAACAACAAAGCTTCAGGGTCCTCCAGGAGGCTTTATCCCACTGATATGACTCCCCAAAAGCCAGTCATACAAGCAAATCCCTCTCTTCATTCCCCATCTCCTGTTGGCCACCACAAAGCATCCCAGCCCTTGGGTTCTCTACAGGACACTTGACTTTACAGCGTGCCCTCCTGTTCCCTTTGCTGGTGAGAGCTCTCCCTGCAGATGCTGAGTGAGGGCCTTAGCAGCTTCTCCTTAGTGGCATTTTCCTGTCTCTTCAAGGTCTCAGAAGAACCTTCATCTGCCAGAGCACTTCAGTCACTCACAGCAGCAAAAAGTTCAGACGATCTCAACTGTTGCCACTGTACAGAGAGCCCTGGAGATGAATGCTGAGTCCCTTCACCCTTCCCTTTACATGGATACTCTACTTCAGCACTCTTTCAGGCTTGTCCATAAGCATTAATTTCAGCCCACTGATTTTTTTCTGGGGTGTAGGCTGGAGCACTTAACAACGCAGGGCACTGAGGCCCCAGAACAGCGCTTGACACAGCACTGAGGTATCCACCTGTGTATCTGCACAGCAGGTTGATAAATTTCTATCTGCTCTGCAGGTGCAAGGTTCAGGGGGTTCTGCCTGCACAAAAGAGAAGGTACCCGAGAAACCTGAACATGCATAAACTGGTTGTTGTGGAATATGGTTGGTCTTTAATCTCAAAAAGCTTGGGTCTGTTTCCACTCAGGCTGGATTGTGAACTGTCAGCAAAAAAGCGGATCAAGAGAAGCGCTGAGGTTACCTGTGAAGTTCGTTGTAGCACTGAGGAAGGCTATTAGTTGGAAAAGGAAGTTCAGTTCCAAATCAGATACTAGCTTTAACTCACAAGCCTGATCCTGCAAGCCTCACTCATTTAAGTGGCTGTCTTGCTTTCAGCAAGATTGGTCCAGCCAGCAGCTCTCAGTAGCTTGAGCCAAAAGTTTTTATAGATAACTACATCCAGGCTGTAGGGGAAAGGGAGAAGACAGACATAGCAAAACTAATTCATTTTCCAGAAGAAAGCAGTAATAAAAATAAGATAGTAAGTGAGCCTTGCCCTTTAGGTTACTGAATAGCTACTGAGTTAAAGGAAAGGCTACCATGTTTGGTAATAAATGGTGTCACAGACTGCAGGCATCAGCAGCAGTTACTATGGACACAGCTTCCAAGACAGACACAGGCAGGAAAAGAGAGATGGAAAAAAAGAAGGAACAGTAGAGTTAAAAAAGGGTTAACTGGGATTTTGAAAGATCAGTGTCTAAAAACCTTATTCACTACAGAGTCAGAAATCCTTGGTGTTCCGAAATTCCGGCATGCTCCAAACCCTCCTGTTGGGCTGGGTGCCCCGTTCCACATCCTCAGAGATGGTCTTGATGTCACTGATGAACGGGGAAATCCTGGACCGAGATTTAAATGTTGTTAAGGAGAGGCTGGTTCTGTTCTTTGTGTGCCATTGCCTTGCAAGCTTCTTGGCCTCTTCCTCCTCTTTGATCTTCTCAGCAGCTTCCTGCAGGACGGAGCGGAAGAGCCGGGATACTTCCTGTGCCTCTGGCTCGTACTCAGCCACGGCTTGCCGGAACCTGGAAGCACAGGCAAGGCACAGCTCTGATTAAAAACATCAAATTACAGATCACTGCCAAATCCCCGTGCTAGGCTTGGAACTTGCACTTTTCTGCTAAGTGGGATTCCCTGGACTGAAGGCAGCAACAACAAGGAAGGGCTCAAGGTCCCTAAAATCACAAGCGAGCCATGGAATGTAAGGAAGCAATGAATCACTGTTTCTTATAAGCACAAAGAAATAACAGGGAGAGCCAAACAAAGCCAGAAGACAAGTTTGAAACAGAAGGAAGTGCTCTTTTCACACAACACCTATTAAGCCAGAACTCAGTGCTATCAATAGCTTAACAAACAAAATTATTGGACAAGTTTGTGGAAAGTGTCCCCATCACTGCTGATTAAACATGATTGTCCAAATGCACGTCATTGCTCGAGGTAGTCCCTAAACTGCAGTTTACCAGAAGCTCAGGGTAGAGCAGGGAAAGCCCCACTGGATTTCCCCTGATTTCCATTCTTTTTCCCGATAGCGTTACCCAATGGCCTCTAGACAAAGGAAAATCCAGTCACTTTGTTCGGTAATCTTTCAATATTTAACCTTCAGTGAAGTGATGTTTCATCTTCCTGTGGATTTCTGTAAGATAATGGACTGGCTCAGCTGAAAACCTCTTGGTTGGCAGCACAGTGCTGTAACCAATTAGATAACTCTGAATTACTTCAGTACCTCCAGAGCAAAGAGCTCAAAATGGAGTTTTTTGAAATTTATTAGGCTAGTTTAATGCCAAAGAAGTGAAGAATCACCACTGTTTATTTTGCCTGTGAGGAAGATAAGATGCAGGGCAGAATAGTTTTCTTGAAGCCACTGAGTGGGCCACTGGCTGGGCAATGAAGAGAACATGCCATTCCTGACACCTTGTTGGGTGAATTGTCCCCAGCCTGGAGAGTGTGAGATCCACTCCCAAGGCTCACACACTGGTCATGTAGGTATTCTGACTGTTTTGTAATAGTATGCATTTGTGACAGATGGTGATTGGCTGCTCTTCTAATAAATAATCAGTTCTAAACATAAAAATTATACCTGCAAGCAGACACAGAGCTAAACTGAAATCTGAGTATTTGTACTGCAGGGAAGTTAAAGTGTATAAGGTAAGCATTTTGATATTTTTCTCCAACTTAACAAGGATGGAAAACAGTAGGACTGTATTGAAATAAGCCTAATACAGCAGAAGCTGATAGAATAAGATATTGCCTCTTGATAAGCCCCAGGAGTGTAAGAAGGAATTTAGCACACACGGAATTGCATTGCTTAATGGTGTGCCAAAGGATGCCCAGGATAATAAGGACAGAAAGCAAGCCAAAGAGAAACCAGAAAGACTTTTTGTACATTTATGTGTTTTGACTCTGACTGTGGAGGCCTGAAATTGGACATACATCTTGACATCCTGCTGTATCCCAGATATTTCTCTCCCAGCAAGTACTGGCAGCTACAGGTACAGCTGTGGAGACACCAGGGTTGCTTTCTGAGGGAACTCAGTTTCAGCAGAAGCACCAGTCCCTTCCACTGTCAATCCAGAGAAATTTGACACAAAACCTTACAAAGTCATCAAAATGGTCCTTAACTGTTTCAGTTTCTTTGGATGAATTCTTAATCTCCCTCCTCTTCCCCCTCACCAAAAACCTCTAAACTCTGAATGTTTGGGTGCAAAAAGTCTCTGAGGTGCTGGAGTTCATGCTGGTATTTAAGTACTGACACAGTGATGCTAAATTGTATTGTGCAGAGCCTGGAAGGGCAAGAGACAATCTCTTGCTGAGGGTTAGCAGACAACAGCAAGAACAGGGATTTGCTGGACGTTGCAAACTTCCTTTCTGCCTTCTGAGAAGGCACCTCAGTCGCATTATCAAAGAGCCCAAAATACAGTTTTCACAATAAATACATTTTTCCCTTTATCCTATTTGAAGCATAGACAAGTGAGTCCATAGAAACTCAAGTCTTCACAACATTCTTATTATACCAGGGAAAGCAGCTTCAAAGGATTTCTGTTGCAGAGATGAACTAAAATGAGTCATTCTATTATTTTATCTCTATGTGTGTTTTAGAGAGAGGCACTGTCACATTTTTATATATATATATGTACATCCTCCTCTTTTGTATTGGCAATTGTGCCCCCAAAAGGCCTCCTCACTGCCTCCACTTTGAGAGGTTGTGGATTGTGGCTCCAGAGCAGGGGGCAGCACGTATCAGGCTATTACTGGGCCAGTGCCTGGCTCTGGGAACAGGAGAGGAAATGGATGATATGACAGCAAATACACCCCCTGAGCAGAGAGCTGTAATGCTGATGCCCTGTGTTGTTGATAACACTCCCAACCAATCCAGCTGAAATAGTTTTCTGAAATCAGGGTAACTTTCCACCTGCACAGCTCTCTGCCTGTTTGCACTCAGCTTAGTTTTGTGAACTCTGCTGTTAAGATTTACCTCTAACTTTTCAGGACCAACACCAAAACTACTTCATTTGGATTTGGGCAGGTCTAAGAAACAAAGAGAAAGCAATCCAAAAAACTGTCTGCCAATCACACAATGAAAAGCCACCCTCATTCCGATGGAGAAGGGAAAGGGGACCCTTTTCTCTCCCCTAACAGGATGAACTTCACACCCCTTTATTAATACCCACCTAACGTCTTTATCAGCACATTTGTGTAAGGCACAGCTCATGTAGGAAGTCCAAAAGGTGTGCACACCACAAATATTTCTTAACAGAAAAGATGGGCAGGTTATCAGGGCTGAGCTCCAGCTAAACCAGTCTGTGTATCAGAAAAAGATGGTTTTGCTGCAGGCACCTACGCATAACCAAAGCCATCTTCCCCAGATACCAGTGAACACCAGCTGATATGCTGCACAATCCAGCTGCTCTCTGCACAGAACACCCAGTATATAAAAGCAGAAAACCACTGGAATCAAGGAATATGGCCTTGTATCTTGGGAAACAAACTCCACTCAAAGCTGCTCAGTGGAGTTAAGAACACAAAATTGCACAAGGCTCACCTGCCTTCTAGCACAGGTTAACTCCCCTACACTTTTGAGTGGGATCGTTTCAAACTAGGCAACTGCACAACCATGTCCTGAAACACCTCAGCAGGGTTTCCTTACTCATCATAAAAGCAGACCTCTCTTATTTGTAGCACAAGCTATGGAACTGCTGGTAGCTATCCTGGAATACATCGTGTAAGTCACACAGTCGGAGACGTGACAAAAACTCACCTTGAACCAGCACAGATCTGGGGAGGATGCATAGGCATACACAGGGATGAGCACACTCCCCAGTCCAGGCAGTGTTTTAATCACAGTTCAAACAAATTTGTTCTATAAATTGTGACCCTTCCCTTGCTTTATAGGGCTGTCAGATTTTAAGACTCCGGCGGTGCTTGGCTCATTCTGGCACTGATTTTTAAAGCGCTGTCACCTGCCTGTGTTATTCTGTAGGTGCCCTGTACAGTAGGTTCCCTAAGTACAGCCTGAACTTTAAAGACCTGTTAAATCCAATGGAAGTCCGGACTTAAACAATGTTCTTATAGTTTAGGGTATTCCTGAGTGCCCGTGTGAACGGGAAGCTCTAAGTAGATTTAGTCATACAAACAAAACGTGGGGTTGCTAAGTGCTAATAATTAGCTGCTTACTCCTGAATCTATATTTTGAGCAGTAATTCTGGTTATAGGGTAAAGCTACGAACAGCTTTGCTAGAGAAGGCTCCTTGACTCCCAAAGAATTACAGCATTCACACTAATTGCAACACTCATGACACATCACCTCAAACTTAATCTGTAAATAAATCCATTTCTGATTTTAGTCATCTGTCTTACATTCAAGCTTACTAGGAAGGCCACTTCAGCTATACACAATCCTTAGAAAATTACAGTCCTTAGCCTGTGATCTTGATAACAACTCAGATCACCAAAATGCAGATTTACATTTCCATACTGGGGTTTTTTTGTTTCCCTCTGGGCAGAGGAGGACACAAATCAACAGTTTCACTTTTGCTGAAACTGAAAGAAATTCAACAGACTTTAGCTAGCTCTGACTAGGGCTAAAGCTCGGACTAAAGATGGTAAAAATCTAGCATTCTCTATTTGCAACCTACTATTCTACTTGTTCAGTTTAACCATGGCACTTAGTACTACAGGCCTCACCAAAATCACTGTCATTTCCTTCAGCTGGCTCCAGGATTTAATTCTAAATAGTCAGCTATCTCTAAGCCAATAAACTAAAGCTAAGTTACCCCTGAATGTGATAGCTTTATTTGCATGAGGTGAATGTATCCAGATATCTGATGCTATTTGCAGTGTATTTGAATCCTTCCAGAATTCCAAGAGACTCAGAGAAGTTTCTATTGACCCAAAATACAAAATAGGCAATCTGGATCTGAAAAAAACCCTTTCATTTGTGAAGTGCTCCTTTCCAGCCTCCTCCACATCTAAAGAAACAAATTTAGAGAAATTTTGCCTCTCAGTAGATGAGCCTGTAACCACAGAAAAGGACAATTTGGATAATCATTTAGACCTTTAGAGAATGAAGTGACATCTCTGACAAGTCATATAAAATTTCTTTGTTCTGGCTTTGACTCTGAACTCAGTCTCACAAAGAAGGAGACCTTGCATGACACAAACAAAACAAACTGCAGTCTTGCAAGATGCCTGGTACTTGTGTTATTTAAGAGTTACGTGCTTGTCGAGTGCAAAAAGCACTTCAAAAAGGACCTCAGCTCTTCAAATGTCTAAAATGGAAGGGAAAGAATCAAGCTTACAATTTCAGTCAGAACCAAGGACTTTGGTAGGGTACATGCTCTGCATTTGAATTTCCCAATGTGAGCTCATAGATTTTTTTTTGGTGGAAGATTTCTCTAAAAGCTGCTATATATTAGGAAGTCACAGAGTACTCGAGAGAAAACATCAGCAGTGCAATGATCTTGTTATTAAACTACTTCACTGGAAATGTAGAGGTTTCATTGCATTCCTATTATACTCATCTTGTGGAATTTCAGGGAAGTTACTAAAATCTCCATCTCATCTCACTTTCTGAGAAGGTAATTTATCCAATTTTGGCTGTCTTTCATTTAAATTGCAGGTTTCTTTCTTTCTTTCTCTCTTTCTCTCTCTCTCTCCTGTATATTTTCACCTCCTAACATGGCAAGCCCCATTCTTTTTCTTTGTTTCCTTGTCAGCAATGGAAATTCCATGGAATGACAGAGCTCTCAGTTAGAAGGTAGAAAAGAGGAGGGGTCAACTCAGCATTTCCAATGCAAGATGAAAGGATTATTGAATAAAACTAGGACATATTAGTTTAAGACAAGCAAAACACAGTTTTTTATAACAGAGTTGTACTTCAGGAGTGGAACTCTGCCACGGGATGCTAAAAATGCTAAAAGTTTACATATGTTCAAAAGGAAAAAAGCTTCCACAACCTAAAAAACTGAAAGAAAAAGCCACATCAGTGAATTATGGACAGAAGGTCCACTTGTGGCTCCAAAAGTCTCCCAGTTACAAGGCACAGTAAGTTGAATGCTGTATTTGAGGTGGTGTAATTGTCCCTACTGTTGGATTTGCTTCCTTGTCCTTTGCTCTTCTCCTCACACTGGTGCCACTGGCTGCTCTGTCACACACAGACTGCACATCAGATCAGCCAGACCTTTGACCCACTCTAGTTCCACCATTTCTGTGGCTGTGATACTCCCTTCTCAATCACAGAACTGAACCAACAAGGTTATGCAATCCTCATTTTTTTAGTGTGGCTCTGCTAACCATGCAAGCTCTGTAAAACATGCATCTTCTTGAATCATAGTGTAATACAATTTATGACAGCACCCTACAACAGCAGTTTGTAAGAGGAGTTTTAAGAGGATGGTTTTAGTCTTTTTCAATCATGCCCACACAGAGTCCACCAACGTTGTTGAGTACATTTATCTGCTGCCATCAGTATGCTGAATCCTGAACAACAGTGAACAACCATTACAAGCTGCACTGAAATCACACATCTTGCACGATCTGTCTCAATTAAAAAAAAATTTAAAATAGCAGAGCAGCAAGTTGGATATGGATCAGCTTAATACTTTCCTGAAGAGGATGAACCTTGGGGCCTCCCAACTCCAGCATCCGAATCCTGCTGTCATGGAAATAACCTGTTTGCCAGACAGGCCTCACTCAGTAGGGATGGTAAAGATAGCTCTGAATCCCAAGGGTTTGAAGTGGCTTGTTTACAGCATAGCTTGGAGTTATACAAATACAAAGCAGGTGCTGTTCCCAGCAAATTTTCACTGGAGAGGTCTTGGTCACTAAAACAATCCCAAATCTCTGCTTCTGCCACCATAGCAACCTTTGCAAGAGCCAAGGCTCTGTGCCAGGTTGCTTCCAAGGTTCAGCCCCAGGGAAGATGGGGGCTAGAGAGGTAATTTTGGCATTCTTTCCTGGCTACACCCACTGCAAGACAGAGGACCAGGTATTTCCAGCACTTTTACAGTTGCAATTCAGAAGCCATAGATTCATTTGTTCAAGGAAAAACAGGTGCCAGCATATGCAGTGGGGGGCTTCAGGGTGCTGAGAGCCCTCTTGGATGTGTCCTGCAAGGACTATGTTCACTCTAATTCCACCTGAAAAACATGTTGGAACAGGGGAAGTTGATTATAAAGGCCCATTTCACAACTTTGCTTTGGCTGAAGTGGACTTCAGAGTCACTGTTCCAAGTGCAAGGGTTTATCTTAAAACAGCCACCCCAAAAGGGAAAGAGCCACACCGTTCCCTTCCAATTTGGATGCTACAGCAGGCTTAGATCAATTTCTAAAGGCACTTTCACAGGAGGTCACTCAGATGGCAGGCAGCAATCCTAAGTCTAGCACATGAAAGGCTCAACAGCAAGTCCCAGAGGCTGTGTCTACATCTCCTCTGCAGAAGCAGAGAAGAGCATGCCCCACCTGCATCCCATGACTCCGTGTCTGGGGTGAAGAGGGAGGGTAGGGAAGGGAAGGGGGACATTTTCTGGGAACAACTGGCTCACAGGCTGAAAAAATTGGTAGCACCTTTTGGCTAGTTTGGACACTGAGGATGAGTGCCTCAATAGACCTGCTGGACAGCTTCAATTGAGGAATGAAGGCTCCAGTGAGAGGGGGTAAACACCAAAGGTTGTTCAGAGGCTGTGGAACCTCCACCCTCAGAGATTTTCAAAAACGGACAGGACAAGGCCCTAAGCAACCTGATCTAACTTTGGAGGTGGCCCTACCCCAAGTAGGCGGTGGAAGTACACACCTCTAAGGGTCCCTTTAAACCTCAGTTTGTCTAAGATTCTGAAGTCTGAATCAAAAAAAGCCATCACAATAATGAGATGGTACCTGTTCATCAGGCAAGGTAAAGCTGCTCTGGCTGCTTAGGAGCATAAAGTACTCAAGCCAATGCCAGAGGGAAATGGCATTTTGTAACTTCTTGGAGGAAATGATATCATGACTCCCAACACAACTCATGATACAGGATGCCAAATGTTGGTTCTGTTGGTCGTAGCAACTCTCACTCTCTCCTCACACATCACAAAGAGGAAAGGGGGAAAGGAAAGGTCTGGATCATCCCATGTTTTACTGTACCTGAGTATGACAGACCCGCAGTAGGGAGGATGTATTTTGGTGCACATGTCCTCCAGCTGCAGCCGCTCCCCGGGGCTGATGTCGTAGCTCTGCTTTGGGTAGCTGACCAGCCAGCCATAGTCCACCCCCGTCTTGATCTTGCGGTATTCGTTCTCCCTCTCTCGCTGCTGCTTCTCTGCCTGCTTGATCTGCCAGCTCAGCTCCATCATCAGCGTTTCAACCACCATCTCTGTGGGGTTCCTCTGGGAAATGCGGTTTGGGGGCTCATTCCACTTGAACCAGGATGCCAATGACATAATGCTCCGTGTGTCTTTGCTGGGAGTGGGTCAAGGGTTGAGAGGGAGAGAAGAAGAACAGAACCATCATCAACATTCTCCCACACACACCCCTCCAGTCTTGTTAAAAATGCTACTGGATAACCACTTGGAAATAATTGGTGCTGGGCACCTTGAGAAATCTCACTCGTAGCAGCCAGCTTGCTCAGAGGGTGAGACAAAGGGTGAGGAAGCACCGTCTCCCTCAACTTCCACTCACCATGTAATTAAAATGAGTCACAGCCCTTCCACCTTAAGTCACGTTACAAGGATACCTTGCTCCCTCTGGGCTAGGCTGGGGAAACATTCTGCTGCCCACACATGGGGCTCAGGCTCGCCTGGCTGAACCCTCATGGGAGGGCGCGACCTTGCAGCAACCCTACCTGTAAAAACTCAATGCATGGAGTCAAACAATTGCTGGGAGCTACGTTCTAGCCAGGAGACTCTTAGGGAGGAGGCGGGATAAGTGACCTGGTGCAGTGGCTTGAAGCTGGTGCCCACAAAGTGCCCACCAAAGCTGCTCTATCACTCCCTTCCCAGTTGGACAGGAGAGAGAAAATGTATTGAAAGGTTCATGGTTTGAGATAAGGACACAGAGACATCACTCAGCAATTACTGTCAGGGGCAAAACAGACTCGACTTGGGTATATTAGTTTATTACTAATCAAATCATAGTTAGATAATGAGAAATGAAACCAAATCTTAAAATGCCATCCCCCCATACCTTCTTCCTGGGCTCTGCTTTACTCCCAAATTTTCTACCTCCTCCCACCCAGCAGTACAGGGGGATAGGGGATGGGGGTTGTGATCAGTTCACCACACATGGTTTCTGCAGCTCCTTCCTCCTGAGGGGCAGGACTCCTCACATCCTTCCTCAGGTCCATTGTGGGGTCCCTCCCACAGGAGACAGCCCTCCATGAACTTCTTCAGTTGAGTCCTTCCCATGGGCTGCAGTTCTTCATGAACTGCTGCAGCCTGGGTCTCTCACAAGGGGTACAGTCCTTCAGGAACAGGCTGCTCCAGCCTGTGGATCCTGTGGGTTCCCTGTGGTGTCACCAGCCCTGCCAAAAACCTGCTGCAGCATGGGCTCCTCTCTCCATGTGGCCACAGATCCTATCAGAAGCCAGCTCCAGCACTGGCTTCCTGCTGTGGAGTCACAGCCTCCTTTGGGCATCCAGCTGCTCTGGCATGGGATCCCCCCTGGGCTGCAGGTGGATCTCTGTTCCCCCATGGACCTCCATGGGCTGCAGGAGGATCTCTGCATCCATGGCCTTGAACCCCCACGGGCTGCAGGGGCACAGCTGCCTCACCATGGGCTGCAAGGGGATCTCTGCTCCATTGTCTGAGGCACCTCCTGCCCCTCCTTCTGCACTGACCTTGGCGTATTTAGAGCACTTGCTTTCCCATATTCTCATTCCTGTCTCCCAGCTGCTATTGCTTTTTTGTTTTCTCCCCTTTTAAAATCTGTTATCCCAGAGGTGCTCACCTGGACTGATGGGCTCAGCCTTGGCCAGCTGTGGGCCCATATTGGAGCCATCTGGCATTGGCTTTGTCAGACATGGAGGAAGCTGCTGGCAGCTTCTCACAGGAGCCACTGCTGCAGTAGTCACTACTGAAACCTTGCCACACAAACCAAATACACCTGGGAAGGTTTGCTGCTGCTGCTACTGCAGCAACATCAGCAGCAGAGCTGGCCTGGGCAGCACTCACAGGAGCATGAAGTACAAGGTCAGGCACAGCTTTAACCATTATTTGGCAAATGCTTTGCTGCAGCAGAGGCCACACTGCCTTCTACAAGCTGAAGTCCAATTATTTGCTTTGCTGCAGGAGCACTCCTTCAGCACCACCACCAGAGTCAAGGGAACTGAGGCTGCTCTGAGAGGGAAGCAGAAGCATACCAAGGTTCAAACTGTTATTACTTCTAAGTGAAAGGCTTCTACTGTTGGGAAGTTACCCAGCACTTAGAAGACAGAACAAATTGCATCAAATCAGCTCAGAAAATGAGGAATTAACTCCCCACCCAGCCAATCCCTTCACGTTGTCCCTTCAGGAGGACAATGCATGGAACAAAGTTATTACCTATTGTACTTGCATTTAAACACAATGGAATACAAAACAGGCTCTAGGGAGCTGAACAGGAGCAAAACAGCATGTGTTTCTTCACACAGTGCACTTACGTGCCTTGCTGCTCCCTTCCTTTAGCCCCTGGGGAGAAGGGGTGGCACAAATAATGATTGCAGCTGGGATTACAGCAAGGCTGCTCCTGGCAGCAGCCCAATCAGGACATGGCGTCAAAAGTTAACATGAGGGCAAGGGATTAAAGAGTCTGATTCTGCAGGACCTCAGCAAATCCTCACTATTGGGACACAGACAGACACGAAATGGAGAAAAACATGCTTTTGATTTAAGATTCCACCTCGGAGTCCAGGGCCTTTAGTGACAATAAAAATCACCAAAAGCTCATAATTACTCCCACTAGAGGTGACAGCCACAAGCTCCCAGACTCCAGAGATGAGAAATGATCAATAGGATTCTGCCGTGACTGCGAGGAAAAGATGCTTCCATGCATCATTCACTTGTCATAAAGTAGCCTGTTCTCTTTCAAAAATGTTCATACTATGTAAATACCTCACACCATTAAAGGAAAATGTTGCAAAAACCTGGATAGTCTGTACAGTGTCCCATGTCTGAAATTATTTCAGGCTCTAATGCCTAGACTTTTCTAGAATCAGGAAATTTTCCAAACTGCATCAAAGGACTAGTTTCTCTAGTCCTATATCCTACCTCTCCCAGCAAGCAATACGAGTTTCTTCAGAAGACAGACATAAAAGGGCTGAAAACTTCCACAGGTCACAGATGCAGCCACCTCAGAGTGTCAGGCCACAGGTCCTGTCCCGAGACTGCATCAACAGGAGCACCTTGGCTGGTTTACAGTGCTTGTAAGGAGAGATCCCTGCAGCGGCTGCTTGTGCCCTGGAGCATCAGCTGTGATTATCCTTGTGACAGCAGTCACAGCCAGCAGCTGCTGCGAGTTCTCCTGTCCCTGCCCCATCCCTATGCTCTGGAGGAGGAGGAGCAGCCAGTGCTTCCATTTGTGTCTATCGCCACAGTGACTCCAGCCAACAGCTCCCACATCACCACCGCAGCTCCGGCGTCTGCCGCTGGCTTCTCCTCTGAGACACAGGAACAAACTCAGCCTGGAACTGATGTGCTGGCAGCTTCAAATCCATGATCCTGCCACTCCAACATGTACCTGGATCTCACTATGTGGTGGCCTCCGCTCACCATTACACATCACTGAGGATGAAGACCTTTTAATTGGTCTCATCACCCCTTGTGTATCACTAAGAAAACTGAGGAGCGTGACAGACCACAAGCTGTTGTAAAGAATTTAATGTCCTACTTCTTTTCAGCTTCTGTGATGATAGTAATTTTTGTAAGCTGTTCCAGGTACCATTATTATTTCCATTTGTGCTTTTATCCGATGAAGGTGAACATGCCTTTCTGTATTTTAATTCTGCCTATGACCTGATCTCACATTGGTTTAACTCTGCTGACTTCAGTGGCATTAGGGGTAAATCAGTATAAAGCATTACAACTGTGAAGCAGAGGAATGCCCTTCCAGCTATTCCCAGCTCACCAGCTGTTTCATTAGAAGAGGAGAAAGAGGGGAATTTAGTGGTCAGACTGGGAAAGAGAGCAAGGAGACTTGGCTTTTGCATGATCCTGGGCTGTTCTTACTGCCTTTATGGTTTTTAGTATCTCAAAGCAAGGCATTCTGCATGAGAACAAATTTATCTAGCACTAGTATTGCAGAGAATAAACAGGAAAATATTTTGGATACCTTGTCTGTTGATACCAAGGCCTGCTGAACAATAAAGTAAGGGAAGCACCTCACCTGCAGTTGAAATGGCCTGTTTTCAAATGAAGGAAAATCTCATGCAAGCATTTCATGCCTACTGTCAGCTTGTGCTGGCTGTTCCTAAGGGAGTCTTGTTTGTATGAGATTGTTTCCTTCCCCATCTCTCATCCATCATCTCCTCTTTTTGAGGGCTGGAAACTGGCCATCTCTATTTAGCTGGCTCAACAAGCCACCACTCTCCAACTACTGCCCTTTGCAGCCTGCAGAAGATACTGTGGGCTCCATTAATTGTGGCTGCTGGTTTTAATTTAAAGTTCACAGGCAGGCTAATCATTAACTGACTCAAAATGGCTTTCCCATGTGGAAAAACTCAAAGGACTGTTGGCAAAATGTGGACAACAGAAGAAAGGCAAAAGTTACAGCCTGACCTTCTTATTGGGAAAAGGACAAATTTGCACTTTGCAAGTGTTCACATTAAAATTACTTTTAAAAAGAGACATTGCCCCAGCTGAATACAGATCTTTCTGTTGCACAATTAGTCCATTTTCCAATTCCTTCTAAGAGGCTATCCTGGGAGCTGACACTATCCAGTTGAACTACTCTGGTGTTATTCAAGCAAAATTTCCAAGGGGTTTATGTAAGTTCCACTCCAGAAACAGATCTGGGTTTCAGGACTTTGGTGTCATTGACTCTAGACCTTTCTCTAGAAGACAAGTCTTCCCCTCACACTGCTAGTTGGAAGTCTGACCAACCACCTCATAGAGTTTTAAGCACACTTTTACCTTAGCTATGCTGAAGTCTGGAATACCTGGCTTTCCCTCTCTCACAACCTCTGAGGGGTTTCTTCAAATGTTAGCAATTGTTTGTAAATCCATCTGAGTGTTTTATGTGTAAATGTTTCCTGTTAGTTTTGCCTTTCTCCAAAACTCCTTTTTGTTCTCTACACTGTCAGCAATTCCCATATTCTTCTCCTCATGTACTTTACAGCTTTCTCCATTCTTTTCTCAGGGCTTGTTCTGAAAAGTTTCACCTCATAGTCCATGTTTTTACCTTCTCCCAAGTGTCTCTGTGTTATTTCGTCTTCTTGTTCCAAAGAACGCAGCAAAGGACCATCAGAAATATCAACATTCACATGCCTTATCTGTTTTTTCACCTTCTTCAAACAGGATTTCAGCCCTTCCTAGCCCTTTTACCAGCAAAGGGAATATGTTTCCTTGGCCTGCTCTCTGGCTGTTCTTTGGCCAACTGGAGGCTGTTCATACAACCTGACAGACACAGTCTCCCCCAGGCTCTTGCAGGCTGGATCACCACTTGCTAAGACTTGTTGCAGCAGGGCTGCTTTCTGCTAAATCATGAGTCAATCAGCAGGGCCGGTTTAGCGTCCAGAAAATGAACTTCTGAGAATAAAAAATTCCTTCCCATTGATCCTTCACCTGGATCCCAGCTTGTAATGCCCTCCAGGGTAGGAGAGGAGTGTGCAGAGAGTGGGAAATGTGCATTTTGGAAAAAATGAGAGTAGAATAGGACTCTCTGTAAAGGTGTGTCCTCTGTTTGACAAGTCTCCCGTGGTTTGCCTTGGCCTTCACGGTCCAGGAGTGCTGCTGACAATCCTGTGTGATCTCAAGAGCCTTAGGGGTGTGGTGATTGCGTGGGAGCAGAAGGAGAAGCTTTAAAGGGGTTAGGTGATAGGAGCCTAATCCATAATCCAGTGATGTCAATAGACAGGTTGTCACTCAGCTGTAGACGGATTTCCAGGAAATCCACCATCATCCAGTCAAAACATACCAACAAACTGGCCTGAGGAGCTGGGAAATGCCTTCCCTCCCTTCTTGTGGGTGGTAGTTCCCTACAGCTACAGTCAGAGAGCAGAATTTGCTCATGCAAGATACCCACTTAGCCTTTTTCCACACAAGCCAGATTACAGGGTCACAAACAAGGAAATTTATTTCTAAAGTTAAGTTCCAAATTGTCCCCATAATTGTACTTTTTAAGAGACACACAGTCGCAGGGAAAAGAGATAATGTGACACTGAAGAGCACATTAAAATTTGTTTTAAATTATTTACTTCTTTAGTAAAGTTTGGATTACATTGTCCAGGAAAGTCCTGTCCAGTCCTTCAGATAGCAAAAGATATCTAGTACCTGCTTGGACTGCAACTCATAGGTAGATTAAAATTGGCTTGGCTACACCCATCTCTGAATTCTGTGCTAACTGATGCAATGTTTAACCAGCTGCTCAGGCAGAAATTGTGGTCGTGGCTATGCTGCTGGCTCTATCTGCATGAAGTAGCATTAAATACCAACAGCATCAAAGATGAACCTCAAAATCTCTTTCTCTTGTGATGAAGATATTTTGATTTTGTTCCAAAGAATCTTAGCAACTTCTAATTAAGAAACTGCTGCCAACACCTTCTCAATTTTATTTATATAGTCCACCATAGCTTTGTAAAAGAATCCCTATTCTCTGTTCTCCACTACTTTCTGGTTTGTTCAGTCTGGAGAAGAGGAAACTGAGGGGACCCCTCACTGCAGTCTACACCTTCCTCAAAAGGAGAAGCAGAGGGGCAGGCACTGACCTCTACTGTGTGGTGCCCAGTGACAGGACCCGAGGGAATGGCCTAAAGCTGAGTCAGGGCAGGTTTAGGTTGGATATCAGGAAAAGACTCTTCACCCAGAGGGTGTTTGGGCACTGGAACAGCTCCCCAGGGCAGTGGTCACAGCATCAGCCTGACAGAGCTCAAGGAGCATTTGGACAATGCTCTCGGGTACATGGTGTGGCACTTCAGGATGTCCTGTGCAGGTCCAGGAGCTGGACTTCAATGATCCTTGTGGTCCCTTCCAACTCAGGATATTCTATGTTTTTGGTTTTTTTTAGTAACTTGCCATTATTCTCTCATATAGATAATTTTACCTCACCAGGGCCCAAAGAACTCTGCTTCCTATCTGTCTGGAATCTCCTTTCTTGTTCAGTGACATGGAAGGCTAAGGTGTTTACAGCTACTTGCCATGTGATTGTAATCTCAGTGAAAATTATTATAACCTCAGCCTGTGATGCTACAAGGCAATTAATGCTGGAAAAGCAGTAGGTAGAGCTTTTCAATCAAGAAATTTAAAAGCAATGTAAATACCATGATATTAACACAGCAGCATTCCTCATTCTGACCTGCAGAATAACGAGAGAGAACTTTGGAGGACATTCAGGGGTTTGCTTACAGACCACAGCAGAAAACCTGTGTTTTGCTTTATAAGCACACTGATTCCCCTGTTGTGATGGGCACAAGCTATTTCTGGACTAAAAAAACTGAAAATCACAGTGGTTAAAACGCTTGCAGGTACATGACCCTGTTGCAAGGAGCTTTGAATAACAGAAGCGCAGGGATGAAGTGAATGCTTTAAATGCAACCTTATTGTCACGTCTTCGTGGTTGCAGGTGTTTCAGGACAGCCAAAAGCGCCTCACAGCAGCGTCCAGGAGCAAGCCAGCTGTGAAAGGGCACCAGGCAATGGCTGGCTGTCCCCAGCAGCTCATGGTCTGACCTGCCTGCCCTGGGCTGACAGCTCCTGCTGCTGCCCCAGTCTGCTCCCAAGTGACAAGCGCTCCCAAAAAAGCGTGACAGCCATGCTGCTGTTCAGCATGCAGCCCCATTTCTGGATTGGCTTTTCCCCAGCAGGCTTGGCATTGTCAGCATTATAGAAATGGACTGGCTCTTTGTCTGCTGTCATTGCCACAGAGAGTTACGAGTCACTTAAGCCTTCAGTGATGGTGCATGACTAAAAGTCTCCGCTAGGTAAATGTGACAGGAGGGCAGTCAGAGTGAACCAAAGGTGCTGCAGGATGAATAAGAAACAAAAGTGGTACCATTTCTACCAAAGGAAAGGTTGAGTGGCCTTTTGGAAATACCAGAACAGTGATGATATAGATGAATATGTCACATTTTTTTACAGCTGGTAGCCCTCAAAAGATTTTTTTTTTAAATGAAAGTCTTTAAAATTGAGAACAGACTAGAAGTACTGCTCTCACCTCCCCAGCATTTGTGTAGTTTGTAACACATGCTTAGAGCTTCAACCTTCTAGAAAACAAGTCCATCTGATGCATTTTACATCTGCATTTTGATTGCAAGAGGCATAAAGAAACAAGAATTCAGTGCAACCTGAGCCCCAAGTTCAGGTATGAATGAGAAAGATGTTTTCCAGTCACTAACCAAAACACAGTGAGGAAAGGTAGCTGATCTAACAGGTACAGCTTCATGATCTTCGGCAAAGCTACACTAATGTAAAACAGATTTGCCTCATTGAAATAAATGAGAGTTGATTAACTCCAGATGAAAATCCAGTCTACAGGTCTTAGAGAAAGAGTGAAGGAAGGGCCCAATAGCCTGGAGCTCTCCTAATGCCTGGCACTTGTACAGAAGATGATCTTTGTGCTACCTGCAGAAGCAAAAGGGTGGGTTCTACTCAAATGTGCTCATGAAGCAGAGCAGTGTTTCGCAGTTTGTCTACTTATCAAAGCAAATGAGTTCCCTTTGTTGAAAACCAGGACTATTTTCGTGCCAATTTCTCACTCACGCTTGAAACAATGTTTCTAGTAGCAACCATAAAAGCACTCTGTCACACAACTTACACTAAACTGTTACCTAACCCTACAGAAGACAGGAAGTTAAAGCACAATGAATTGCTCTGTTTGACTGACTTGTTATTAGAACTCCTATATACTGCTCAGATCTTGCCATGGTGGATCAAACACACCTTCATTTCTGTACCTTGCTTTGATCTCTGCAGACTACAAAGCCAGGTTTCCAGTCAGGACAGAGGGGTGTAAAGTATTCTTCTCCATTCATTCAGCTGTGTAAATGAGAGTTCAGAAAGTAGCACAGACCCATAGCTTTTCGGTTATTAAAATCACTCGAACCACCAGAAAAAAGTATTCTGCAATAAAGGTGTAATAGCATCTGATGGAAGGCTCCAGTACAAAAGGAATTCAGAATTAAAACTCTGAGAGATCCCCAGCTCATTTTTCTCTATTTCGCTGTGTCTGTAACTACACAATGTTATTAAAGGGGCAGTAATGTCACAGATTGGAGTTTGTAACACCGTCATCCACTGCAGATACTCATATCTATAGAATTATATAAAGAGATTGAAACTCTGTTCCAAAGGCATATTCCACCTGTCATCAGGCCCTCTGAAGTTTTTTTATTCATACTTTGTGGCTGAGACCAGACTAGGTGCTGTGAAAATGGGCAGGTGAGATGTGCATTCTCCATCCAGACTGAGGACTGATTCTTCTGGAAAAGCAGGAGTAACTCATTGCATCATAAGGTGAGAATGCAGTTTAACACTCACCTGTACATCTCTGTTCAGGACTGAACCTTAGTTACAGTGTCTACCAGAAAGAATATTGACTGAAGGTCCCTGAAGTCTCACTCTGCCTCAATTCACTGCAGAACTACTCCTGTAGTGAGAGTTTTCTCTGTACTGCAGAATACTAGGATCAGTGTTAAAGTCTGATCGTTGTGACAGGAGCTACTTAAAAACATACATTGTTCTAAAGTTAGCAACCGAAAGAAGAATGCTAAATTTACATCTTGAAAACTTAAGCCTGTCTTTATCGAGATCACACACAGCATTGGCAGAGCTCCGGGAAAGCTCATGCTGCATATAGCTGCATGTCCCACGTGCGGGCACAGAGAGAGCAGGCTCTGTGAGCAGTGAACAGCGCTGGCTTGACACAGGTTTAATTAATGTATCAGCACTAGGAGATGCACAGTGTGTTCTGTCCTTAGTTGCACTGCCATAACTCCAAAGTTATCTCACTGACCTCAGCGGTATCTCGCTGGGGTTAATAAACACTGGACTTCCACACTGCAGACACTTAGCAGGACAGGTGTCTAATCAGAGAGATTTAAAAAATGGCATAAGCATAAGGCAGCATAAACCATGCTTTCCTCCTCGATTGCCTGTCCTTACATAACCAGTTACCCAGCGCTTACCCACGATCCAGGCAGCCGTGCCCGAGCCCAGCCCGGGAGAGCTGTGGGAGCGCCCCGGGCCCTTGCCCTTCCCTCCCCTGCTCTTCCCACCCATCCCGCCTCACCTTTGGCACCAGCGCTCCCGCTGCTCGTGCGGACAGACGGACCCAGGGCGAGCCGAGAGGGGACCAGGAGGAGGACGTGGCTTCGAGTCAAGCTCTCTAAACTGGCACAGCAGGCTTAAACCCACACTGGGGTATGGATTAGCCCTGGTGACGAGATATAACAGCTGGGCTTAGGGCAGTGCTTTTGAGCGATTAGGGCTTGGTCCAGTACCTCCACAGCCACAGCCTCCCGGCAAAGAGCCTGCACGTCTCGGCTCGGCCAGACTTCGCACCTGTTTAAAAGTCCCTCCAAAACACGAAAACTTTGTGGCGTTTTCTAACCTGCAGCTGAGCCGGCCCTTTGAAGGAATGCGGGTACCTGAGGGCACGGGGACTTTCTGCAGGCGGCACGGCGGGGTTCGCTCCCGCCGCTGCCCGGCCGTGTCCCCCCGGCTCGGTGCCTCGGGGCTGTCCCGGCGCTGCCCCGGCCAAGGCGGCCGCACCCCGCGCCCTGCCCGGAGCCGCTCGGGCCGGGCGGTGACCGGCACAGGGGAACGGGGACACCCCAGCCCCGGGCTCTCCGCCGCAAAGACTGCGGTCCCCTCCGCTGGGCACCACCTCCGCCCCGCCGGGCACCCCGCCCGCCGCCACCGGCAATGCCCCGCTCCTCCTCCTCCCGCTCCTGCTCCTCACCGCCGTGCCCGCTCCCGTCCCGCCGGCGCCCAGCCGGGGCAGCGCTTCTCGCCACCGCCGCTCCGCCGAAGTTGAGCGGAGCCGCCGCTCCGCAGCCGCCGCCGCCCCCCGCGCCCCGCCCGCCGCCGTTCCCATGGCGACCGCGAGAAGCCCATTCGGTCCAGGAGCGGGAGCTCCGCCCGGGCATCCCACCGGCACCGGCACGGTGTGGGACCCCCGGGGACTCACCGCTGCAGACTGAATTTGCACCGACAAATAACGGCGCAGAAATGGAATCCGTTCATTCATTTCTCGCCAAGTCCTTCGGGTACAGAGTAGGACAGTCTTTAGCCACAGAAGGCACAAGGGTTTCGCTGGGTACGGAGGGATGAAGAAGGATGAAGGGTCGGCACGGGAGCTGGAAGGGTATGGGGGAGAGGAGGAGGAAGGTTTTTACAATTAGGGCAGTGAAACACTGGCCCGGGTTGCCCAGTGAGGAGGTGGATGTCCCATGCCTGGACACATTCAAGGGCAGGTTGGACAGTGCTCTGAGCAGCCTGACCTACCTGAAGATGTCCCTGCTTGTTGCAGGGGGGCTGAACTAGATGGTCCCAGTCACACACAGCCAGTGTCCTCTGTGAGCCCACAGTTCCTCACCCAGCCTCTTCTCACTGCGCAAAAATGCACAAAACCACCCTCAGAACCATTGCCCAAACCCCCACCAATTCAAGGAGAGCCAGGCTGTGTCAGAGGGTTGCAGAGCTGCAGCACAGGGACAGATGACACCACTCAAGGACACATGCAACCCAAGCACGTGTGTGAAGTCAATCATGTCCCCACTGAAAAGTTTTCAGAAATTATAGCCCAAGTTCTGACATCTTCGTATTTATGCAGCACTCACACAACCAGAGCACAGAGGTGTTTCGGGCCATGTATGTGTGTGCAGCACACACATAAACCAAAACAGCCAAGCTACAAAAATTACAGATTAAAAGATGTACAGTGCAGTCTAAACTAAAATTTATGAGGATGGCGTCTTTTTAAAGTTTAGTTTATTATTAGATCAAAAACCACAACTGGACTAACAAAGAGATTAGAAGCATTTTTCTGTGCTAATTATCTCTGTGGAGGATTACTTGTGTGTCCTGAGCTTCAATGCTAGCCCAGTTTGTAGAGGTTTATAGCATTCTGAGTATGCTCTGCTCTAAATGGGACTGTTGAGTTTAAGTAAAAAGTCGTTTTACACAAATAAAAATTGTTATGTTTTCATACATTAAAGCCTATCTCAAAAGTCATCAACTCTGACTAATGCAGAACAAAACCCCCTTGAAAATGCTACGGTTTCAGGTGAATTTTTGAGGTTATATTTTCAATGTAGCAAATTCCTGGAAGTTCTTGTCATGAATCAGAGACTGGGGAATATCTTTGGGAACATTTCTTTGCAGATCTATATAAACCTCACAACTGAAAAATCATTCATCTCTCCCATACCTTATTTAGCAGTTGAAACCAAGGATTCTTTTACTGTTATACTGACATAACTTACCAGACCAGTCAGCACTCAGATCATCAGTTGCTTGGTAGCAACGCTCTGGTAACAGGGATGGAGGGAAGATTTATTCAGTGGTAGATTTTCTGGGACACCCCATGACAATCAAGTTTCACCATATTGCAATTTGTCATGCATTTGGACAGTGTGTAGTGCAGTGCACTTGGGACTGCTATTCCCCACCGTTTGTCAGATGCTGCCCTGGCTCACGTGAGCACACTGCTAACACTGCAAATGGTGCCTGAAGAGCCTTCATATTTTGGTGTCAAAGTCATGGACCTTTGACAATGGCACTGAGGATGGACTTCTCCGACCAGTAACTATCATATTGCTGCTATCTTCTGCATGGGTCCAACCACAAGAAAATAACCTCACTCAATTACTGATGAAAAACAAATTTAATATGGTAGGGTTGTATTTGGCCTGCTGTTTTTTAGCTGAGTTGCTGAGGTGTGCCAGTTAATGTAATGGGGCTCACAGAGGGAACATTGCTTTTTCATAGACTTACAACCCTGTTTACAAAAGTGCCACTTTCAGAGCTATTTGCCATATTTATTTTTTTTAGTGCTTGTTTTCCCTCAGCAAAACGGTTTTTCATTTACTGGAAAGATCTTCATGCTATTTGCTTCAAATCCAGTTAGCCCACCCACACAGAAGTGCACCATGAGCAAAAACAAGAGAAAGTTCATTCAGTTCCCAGTAGCAGTCCCCAGGCTTTGCAAGGCTGAGGCCCATTTAAGAATAACTGGCGAGGCTGCCATGTCTTTTCTAGCATATGTCTCTTTCTCTCCCCTCTCCCTGTCCCCTTTCTTCTTCCACACGTTATGGTTGGGTTGTTGGGTTATTGGCTGTGCCTAGAAAGGCTTAAATTCTTGGGGTTTATATCTCAGGATGGAGACAACAGCACTGTCAGGGACCACTGGCCCAGGAGGTTAAAACATTCAGCTCAGAAAGGAGTGTTGTGGGTGAGTAAAGGACAGATGCTTGGATATGGTGTTTCAGAGCACAGCTGGATGGTGGGCATGATATACACGTCTTTCTCAGGAAAAGTTAGAACTATTCAGAGCAGGCTGTACTTTGTCCACAACTCTTGGATAAACTTTCCATAGAGTTATTGCAGGGAGAGCTGTGACTAAAGCGAACAGCCTTTCTACTGTCACCTTCTACAAGCTCCTGAGTGACAGGCTGTATCTGAGTAGACTCTGATGATGGATTTTTGCTCCCCTCTGTGGTTTATTAAAACCTAGAATCCTGAAGCCAAATAAAAGAGAATCAAAGGGTGTTACAATGCCAGGAGTGGGAAAAGATTGCTTAAAATTAGTATTAACTAGAGCAGAGGAAGAAATTTAAGGATAGAAAATGAGGCATAAGCAATGACTTCAGAGAAAAGATTTGTATCATGGCCAAATATTTCTTATGGATGAGCCCCCAAAGGTAAACATTTCAAAGGACTCTAGGAAAGCAACAGAGAATGTTTGCATCACTGTAGGAAGATGGAATGAGTTGCCTACGAGGAGCACTATACCTCTAACCTCAGTGGCACTAGGAAATAACCTACAAATGTTTCTTCTCTGCTGCTTGCACTGCCCACTCAGTGCAGTCAGCTTCCACTGCCGATTCCTTCTGACAGGCTGCAGCCAGCAAAGGGAGGCTGGCTCTGCACTGCTCCTCGTGTACTTCTGAGCATCCCTCACCCCATGCAGTGAATGTGGTTAGCTGGGCACCTCAAAACCAGTGACACTCATGGAGACTGCCCAGAAACCCTTAAACAAATACCCTTCCTGCCATGACACGTCTCCTTCTCTCCAAAGCATCCTCTAAGCTGGGGACCCAGAGCGAGCACCAGACAAGATGGTAGAACCCCGGGTGATTTTAACTCTGTGCAGCACCAGAAAACCTGAGCTGCAGCTTTTAAACTGCTGTTGCTTCCTTCTTGTCTTTCTGTTCACCACATAGGAGTCACTTTACAGTAGTGTAGTGGTCTGTTTAATTGCTGATTATCTTAACCAAGCAACTTAACTGAGGAAATGCAAATTCTGTACTTTTAGCTCTGAGTGAAAATTATGAAGTGTCATGAAATACTCAGCCAAAAAACAGATGTAGTAAGGCAAGCTGAGCAGCAAAAAATACAACACAGATGGTCACGATAAATTAATTGAAGACACAAGGGGGGAGATGCAAAAAAATGCCATGGAGCCTATAAGTAGACAGATGTCAAAAATATCTGTGATTATGCACTTAATTGCACTCTCTGTGATTGCTTGATTCCTAATGTACACTGTTAACAAACAATAATCTCCAAAGGACATTGCCAAGGTTGTTGGCTTTTAAATTGACCACATCTCAAATGCTGATGCAGTCCATGATGTCGCCTTTGCAGAGGTAATAATTTTTTAAACATTAATTTTCATTATGTGATGGGAATTTCTCTAGTATTAAGCATGTAACTACTTTCCCACCATATTTGAAGGGGTTTTGACTCTGTTTTACCAAAATATGTGTCATTTTACCTTACACGGATGCAAATGCAGCTGACAACAATTGACAGATTTTCCTTAGCCCCAAGAGGCTTCAAATTATTTGTCCTCTTTTTTTTAAAAGTGAATTTTTCACTGTCCAAAATTCAGTACAACAGGACTTTTGCCACTAAATTCAACAGGACCAAGACTTTGTCCATGCTCTGTTTGAGTTTGTTACAGAGTCTACTAAAATCAGTGCAGGGGGAGGAGGGATTTATTTAAGCTGATTTGGAAAGGATTTAAAGAAAAAGGGGAGGGGGGTGAAGGGGGGAGTGCAATGATAATGCTGTAATTTCTCTGAATAGAAATATGGAGGGAATCTAATTATTGCTCATAATCAACCTCATTGTATCACTGAAACTTCATGGGATGGGATGTATTGTGCAAGAAACACTAACTTTAACTCATACATCCCCTTCAGGAGAGAGCAGCAAGAAGGAAAAAGACAAGGACAACTAAGAACCCACTTTGGGGATTTGAAATTGAAGGGCAAAACAGTAGAAAGATTCTCTGGAGGCAAGAACTGAAAACTCAAGTCCCAGTGGGGTCACACTGTTTGTGTACAGGCTCCCAAAGAAAGCCAACTCCTCCCACTCTGAGACAGACAGAGCTCTGAAGTGTGCCTGTATTCCTCCTTCTTTTAAACACTTAGGAAAAGATGCAGGGTACAAAATCTCCCTGTCATTACACCCTGAAACCTTAAAGCCTACATTCCACAGTTAGGGGAGTAGGATCAGCCTTTTCTCATTGCCAACAGCTGCTCAAGAATGCAAGCTTCCGAAACGATGGTGTTTCAGAGCGGGGCACCCTGTGGGCATTTGAATTAAGCCCACATTTTCTGGGATGTCATTTATATCCATGGACTCTTTCCAGGGTCACCCACACAGCACATGGGAAGCACTTGTATCTAAGTTTCAACCCAGCATTTGGGATGCCCCTCGCACTGCTCCACTGACCTGTTGAGCATTCTAACACCCACCATAAGCCTCAAATGCCTCTTGGCACAGCTGCGAGCAAAAGCTGGCATACTGCAACCCTCACACTGGCTAGGCCCTGGGGAGAATTTTCCCTCTGGGCAGGCTGTTTCCTGCTTTCCAACTACTTTCTCTTCTTGAGCCTGCACGGAGGGATCTGCTGCTGCAGAAACTGCAGGAGATACTCAGGCCCAGGTGGGCTGGGAAAGCAGAGGGCAGGCACAAGAATTTACCCTTTCCTGCATACAGTGTTTTGGACAGGCTGGGTGAGTGTGTTGCCTCTGCTGCCTCTTGATTTCACATCTGAAGCTTGGAGAGCCTGAGTGTTGCAGGGACAAGGGGGCACTTCAGGTCCTCTTTGTGAGTCTCAAACAAGCCACTAAAAAACTGTCACAAGGGGAAGGTGGGGAAACCCCAGTGTGAGTTTGTTTTTCCAGATTTTATCAAACTTGCTCTCTTTAAAATGTGAATTCTTAAGGTAAACCTTAAATGTCTTGAACATAATTCCTTCGGTTAAACGCCCATTTTCCAAAAGATATGTAGCATTACCCACGCACAGATGTGTATTTCTTTCAGTGTGGGAGGTCAACATTTGTAACTCTAATCCCAAAAATGCTGAGACTTATTCTAACTCTAGAGCCTGTAATTTTTATCTATTTAGTTAAATTATTCAGATTTTATTTCAATCCAACCAAATGACTGCCCTTTCCTTAAGGCAGGCCCCAGGCCACCACACTCATTCATTCCCTGGCTTTACACTAGGACTGTCAGCAACAGAGGGCAGGGGAGCTTCGGAGGGCAGGGGAGCTTCGCTGGGGAAGGTGTTAAATGCAGTGATTGAGCAAGAGCAGGGTTCAGTCTCTTCAGCAGACACAGAAGCCGGTGCATCTGGCAGATTGTATTCACAACACGTAGAGAGTCTGTTCAACCAGTCCTGAGCCTCTGTGCCCACCAGTGAGCTGTAGTAGAACCTCGCTGGAGCACGATCCTGCACACCACTGGAAGGTAAAATTCTGTACCTGTGGCATGAGGCAGCAGATGCAGGAGATCACGCAGAGGCTGTTCTCTGCATCAAGAGAACTATCCAGTTGTATCTTAAATAACTCAGGCTCAGCCTAGATGAGATGTTCTGATACGATGCTTATCTGACACCCCGCCCTTCTGTATGACAGGAATTGTTTTGGGCCTGCCAGTGGAATGTTCTACAACTTACCCCAAAATACTAATTACTTGACAGGCTAGTGCTCATTTTCCTATCATTGCAGCTGTCTATTTTGTGTTGTGATTCTAAATAGTTAAGCAAGCTATATACTGGGAGGCATAATCTGCTGTAATACGCTGTGGTCTGATGCATGCACCTAGATTGGAGTGTTACTTAAGCTTTAATCCCCAAGAAATCAGTGATTACCCACAGGAGACAAATGGAGGGCTGTTTATAGTATAGTTGCTAGACAACAGTGCACCATTTAAAGTATATTTGTCCAAAGATTAACTGCATCTCAGGGGCTGACAACTTTTCCAACCACCTGTTCTTGAAAAGTCAAGTTTTAAATATCTAGATTTTCAAAAGAAAGGAGAGCAACCCAATAATTGCTTGGCATTTTCAGGGACACAGGGAAATGATGAGTGCAGTGCAGGACGTAGAGGAAGGGGCTCCTAAGGCTTAGTCTGCAGAGGAGTGAAGGAGCAGAATGATGAATACTCTGCACAGGTCCTTGCCACCCCTCAGCACTCACAAGGTGTGCATTTCCCCAGCTTTTAACACCAGTGCCAGGCAGCTGCTTAAAAACCTTTCATTCCCTGCCTCCCTCAGGGAGTTAAACCAAAAATAGTAAAGAAATTACAGAAAGCATGCCATTAAATCTATCTCTTTTTCTCCCATTTCCTCTCCTGAGAGTTACAGCAACCATCTTTGTTCCTTTTGGGAAAGGGGGATATGCAAATGGAGCAGAGTTGGGCTGCACATACTGAGATCTACTTGGCAATGCTCAAATGCAAACTGCATGGATAATGTCCAATTTAAATGGTGTTTCCTTATTTACTGCAGTGCTGTCACACTCAGTTTTGCCTCTTCCAATAGTTTTGTCTCTTCCTATAGGTTTTTTTATGTTGTCTCTTTGACCACACTGGTTTTACCTTCTTCCCGATACAGCAAATGAAGCAAGGAAGGAATATGTGGGCAGGGGAGGGAGTCCTTTGTGTGCAAGAAGCAGAGGGACAAAAAATCCAACAGAGACTCAGAAAAGGAAGATTTTCCTGACCTGTCATTTCAAATACTGTTTTCATTTTGTAAGAATCAAGTGTCTGGATTATATAGACTTCGCAATATATGGCCTCTGTGTTACTTGACAACTTTCTGAATTAATCTCGGGGTTTTTTGCAGGGAGAGATCTGTTCAAAATGTACATGAATTCTTAAAAATCTAATCCTCTTAAATTATTTTCTCAAAGCAGCAGTGTGAGCAGTGTCACTGCATCAGTGCTCCCCCTCCACAGCTCGGATCACTGGCTGGCCCAAACTCAGGGAAAGGACTTTGCTGGAGAAGCTGCAAGGCAGATGTGGCTGATGCTGCAGGGGCTGGGAGGTCACCCCAGCCACCATCAGTGTTGGGACAGCATGAAGCACATGGTGGCCTTCCCTGACAGTTCTTCATCTAATCCATTCCTAAACCCACAGTGGCAGGGATCCTGTGGCCTCCCTCGACTATGAGCTACGAGTTTCATGGTAACATTTTTCTTCCCATCTAACATAAGTTCTCCTTCATACAGATTAACCTGATTTGCCCTCAACTTGTCCCAAGTAGATGGGGAAAACAACTCTCACAGTATAATTAATACCTGTTGCTTGTACTTATCCCATGATCTGCTGTGACCCCTCGTTCTTATTTTGCAGTACTTGTGCCACTTGTGTACATACATAAATATGTAATTTCACCTTCATCATCACTGAATTTCATTCTGGGCCATTTTCCCTGCTACTCCAAATCATCTTCAACTCAGGCCCTCACTCCAGGTGAGTCCTTCAGTCCTTTCAGGCAAGAAGGTCATACCAAAATTATATAAACACATTCTCCATATAGCACCACTGGACATAATAGTAAAAATATCCAGTAGAGACAGGCTTACAGCACATCCCTGTGAGACCTTATTTGAAATTACCTCTTACACTGAGATAAAGGAACCAGAGAGAGCTCAGAGAGTGGTTTTTCAACAAACATTTCTTTGTTATGGTGCTTCATCTACACCACAGGGTCCCTAGTGCATCATTAACTTCTAAATTGTTGCACAGAAGTCTGTGCAGCTGAGAGCAGGATCTGGCCTGCACATTAGTAAGATTTGCTGTTCTGGTCTGTTTCAAAGCCATCAGGATGAAGACTGTCTATTCTTAGCTTGAGTGGTGGCATTAATGCACAGCACTGCAAGAAAAGGAGAGAAATATGTTCCCCTAAGCGCTACCTTTGTGTGGGACAAAGGCAGCCAGGGCCAACCACAGCTCCCAGGACACCCATTTACCCTTATATACACAGAGCCTCCAAAGTACTTGACACACATCCTCCCAGGCTGAAGCTAGAACTTGTTTGGAAATTCAGAGGCAGATTTAAACCTGGATTATCTGCATGAATTTGGAAGGACAAAAGAGAAACAACATGGACTTCATTAAAGATGCCCTCCCAGTAGACATGCCAGGAAAATTGCATCCATTGTACCACAGCATTTTGTTTCTTTTCTACGAATAGAGTCACAAAATGAAAATTCAGAATGTGCAGGCTCAGTTTTGTGAGGGATTTTGCTCCTTTTTTCCCTTACCTAGCAGAAAACCTCAGAACATGAGGGATTTCGGTACCTTATGCCCAGAGTGGAAAACACCAGTTTAATAAATGGGACTATTTGTCCAAATAAAGGAACTGAAGCTGCAGGAAAAGTGAGGACTGGGTGATCAGGCAGCTCTGTGAACAAGAGCAGAAGCAGTGTAGAGAAAAAATGTAAAAGCAAGAAGTTACTTTCTTATGCAAAAGCTGTCCACCCCCTTATATCAAGAAACGACAACCCATTCCCTCATGGAAGTGAGCAAAAAAATACTGAACATCTCTGTTCAATATTGCTTTCAATTAATTCTCTGTAAAAACACAGTCTCTGTCCCATCATACTCACTTGGTGTCTCCATGGACTTAGAGAGGAAAGAGACTTGAAGTGCATCAAGTGGGTACTGCTGCTGCTCCAGTCTCTGAGAGGATCACTCTCTTCACCCCCCATTCCAGTACTTGTAGTTTGGAGAGGAAAGCCACACATGGAGATGGGCAGGTGACTGAGCCACTCTCCAGGACCAGGGATGGAGGTTCTTTGTGGCAGTGGGGACAGCTTCTCCCATGACTCTGCCTGTTTGGAGGTGGATGCTGCAGCTCTGCTTACCAAGGGCTGACAGCCTGAAGTGATGTTCGTGCTAAAACACACCAGTTACTTTCTCAGCCCATCTCTGGAAGTGAACATGGAAAGGAATAAGTTAAAAACGGAAGCCTCCTTTCGTTCCTGAGCTGTTACTGTGAGATGATTGTCGGCTCAAAGCTTGCCTACGAGGAGGAAGAGACTGTCATTTGAGAGCACCTACTGCAAGGACATTCTTATTCTGCTCTGAGACTGCTTCTTCCCAATTATCCCAAATAACATATTCCGTAAGATGCAATGCTGTCTTATTTCTTTTATGCAGTCAAGCCTCAAGTGCCAGCAAAAGGTGAAACAGAAACCTGATGGACAAGGCCACTCTCCTGAAGAGGGAAGGCCACAGGCACTGCCCTCTCTGAGGACCCGTTTTAGCAGCAGGTAGCAGAACTAGACAGATTGCCCTGGAAAAATTACTGACAAAAAGTCAAATGCAAAACAAATAACCTGTTCCACTTGCATCTGCTTATTGCTAAAGCAAAATCACTTGTCAGCCAGGGAGATATAAACACAGAGTATGTTGCCATGGGCTGGCAGCTTGTACCATCTTCATTTTGTGAGCACAGTCCAGCACAGGTTCCTGCAGGCAGTGAGCAGCTTTCTCTGACAGTCTGAGTGCTTCTGACAGGGAAGTGCTCACACAGCCCTGATTCTGGTGGGAAATGTAACTTCTGGAGTGAGACACTAGTGGCAAAGAACCTACCAGGTTCAAAGCAGAGAGTCTGACTGCCATCTTATCTTTCCCTCCAGCCTCTGGATGCGACTGGCTCCTCCTCAAAGCCCAGCCCTACATCCTCACATGAAATGTGGTGTAGAGAGGCTCTGGGACCAGACCCTGGTGCCCACCAGGAGTCTGGGACCTGCACAGCTGTGAAGCTGCTCCATTTCACAGAGGGCTGCACTGCCCTGTGCAGGTGCAGGTGGAGAGAAAGCCCTCTTCACATCTTGTTGGTGGCCTGGTGACTGTGGAGGAGCAGATAGGCTGAAGCAAACAGTGCAGCAGCAGTTAGTGCTCTGTTGAGAAAGACAGCATATGTGTGTGCAAGGTAGATTGAGTCCCACTCTAGAAGGCCAAACAGCAGACCTGGTGATTTAATGTTTCAGGTGTTTTCCTTTTGATGAAGTACATTTGTGGTGGCTGCAGGTCAGTAACTTACCCTGAAGGACTGGATATTCAGTGTAAGGTTTTACCGCCAAGCTGGGCTGACCCCACCCTGTTCACACCAGCATGGGACCTCACCCATGCATCCATCAAAGCAGAATTTGGCTTGGGATGCCTTCACCCTCTCTTTACTCTCATTTCAGCCCTGCTCTGAGCAAATGATCTGTGCCTGTCACACACTCAAACTTTAGACTGGAGAGGAGCTCAAAACAGAAGGTCAGATTTTAACTCAGCGCAGCCACAGGGAGTCGAGGTCTCTTTTCTGCTGCAAATATTTAACTAGCACATTACTGATGTTTGTGACATAATGATAGAAGATTAGGATGATTATGATCTCCGCAAGAAGTGGCTTGTCATGATTCCTGAAACACAGCTCAGCCAGAATGAACCTGGTCCTGGACCAGCAGCTGAAATGCAAGGAAGCTGAAGGGAGGAAACATTAATGTGTTTTCACTGATAGGGCTACAAGAGGATTAGTTCTGTGATGTCTGAGTCCAGCGTTCCAGAAACTGAACTGGCTTCTGCAGAATAATTCATTATCTGTACTGAAAGGCTTTGCTGAGGATTTGAAAAGGGACACAGAGAGTGGCCAAAAAATCACACTGGCTCCTGGGCCTGATCTTTGGCAGTGAACTGATGCTCATTGTATTCTACCAAGAGAAGGCTGGAAGGTGGAGATAGACACCCATGGGCACTGTGACACTATAAAAAGTAGCAGGACCAGCTTAAAAATGGCTGAGGAAATAGTACAAGGGAAAGAAGAAAGAAAGATTGACTTGCATTAAATGTTCACCGAGCTTATAAAACAGATTTCTTTTTTCCTCCTTCCATGCCATACTGGTGCTTGACAAAGACAGATAAATGCAGTTTTGAGTTATGATACCAACTGTAACAAAATCATCACACCGTCGAGGAATGCTGCTTTCAGCAGAAACACATCGGTCAACTCTCACAGGGGTTTCAGAATCCTGATTCAGTTGCCTTCGTGACAGGATTTACCTGCACATTTATTCTTTCAGGTGTTTCATAGCTATTAGAGCTATTATTCAGCTCACTGGGTGGTTTATTTATTCTTTATGGAAGCTGTAAGTGTCCTGAGAAATGGCCTTCTTTCCAGTGACCGAACAGGTACCATACGGAGAGCTCCTCGCCTGCCATCTGCTCCAGCCGGGTGGGAGGGACCAGCTGCAGAGGCAGCAATCATTCTATTTCCTCTGACACTTAGTCCTTGAGGTCTCTGCTGATTGCCCATAACAGTCCAGTAAGTCTTACTTGTGATGTGCACAGCTATCCAATAAGAAGTGGATTATGACCATCTGTCCCATTTAGGGCCCAGGTTCCTCAGTGGTGATTATGCACTGTAAAAGCAGGTAGCTCCTCCGAGGTTAGCACAGCCCTAACAGTTTCTGGCAGCCAAGGACCCAGGCACTTCTCTGAGCCTGCACTTCCCACAGTGCTCTGCTTGGCTGAGGGCTCTGGCACCCTTCACACGGCCAAATGTGCCGTGACTGCTGGGGCAATGTTTTGGCAGAGGTCAACCAGTGCGCAGCAAGTGACGCGTGATGTGAGCGATGACAGCCTGGGCGCAGCTGGTGCCCAGCATGTTGCTCACCCTGTGCCTGAGATGTGCCAAGTCCTGGAATCTGTAATGAGTGATTCTCCTGTAACAGGGTGAGCATATGTGTGTGTGCACTCCTAGCATGTTTGGGGATGATTTAATGATGGACATGTCCAGGGAAGGTGGGAGATGCATAAATATTCACCGTATAACCATTTTGGGAGCTGATTACACACACATTGAGCTGTCCTCTCAGGTTTTGGGCTGAAGAATAAGACCTCATGTCACTGGTTAAACTGTATTTCAGGCACGACAGGAGTCAGGAGCTGTGCTGCAGGAACTGACTGACAGCAAGGCACAGAAAAGGGATTAGTCCTTCAGGTCAGCAAAAGAAGAAAGAAATTGAAATGACAAAGACAGAGTGCAGTCTCAGAGCTGCAGATTGCACTGCATGGTTGTGGAGCACCTTGTTTTAGAGGTATCTGAAAGTGATGGAAAGAGCAGGAAATGAGATCTCCTGCTGATCTCTATTACCAGCTCTCACCCCACTTGTCGTGCCACACACAAACCTGCAGACACACACATGAGGTTTTAAACACATACTTAGCAGCCAGCTTGAAGAGGACAAAATGTAAGAGTCACAGAAGTCTGTTCTTAATGACTGTGCAATGAGAAAACTTAGAAAGAGGAATCTACTGACTCTGAAGTAAAAGGTGTTCAACTTATAATAAGATGGCCCAATTTCTCTAAAACTGAAAATACTGGTGCTCCTGTAGTTTTACCAGCAGGTTTCAGATTAGGCATCTGCTCAGGCATTGCCTATGGTGGGTGTCTGGGTCACTTCAGAAAAATGGTTTTGGAAAATCAAGCCCTCCTGCCATTCTGCATGCTGGCTACAAGGAAACCACCAATACCATTCACCAAGAGCAGGACCAGCCAGAGCTTTTTGAGGCACTGGTAATGTTGTATTCACTGGATAAACAACCTGTTATTCTTGCCAGAGTGCCACGCTAAACATATGGGCAGATGTGGAGTTGCAAACAACAGAAAGGGGAGATGAGACAGTGCTCACCCCAAAGGTTTGTGATGGGCAAGTCCCAGGCACAACAGCTCTGAGCAGAGATGATCTCCAGTGGTGGAAAAGGCATGTTTCATTTCATTCATTCATTCCTAACACCACTGCTTTTCCTTCCTGAGACCCTAGCAGCAGTTTTAAGGTTCTCTGAGAAAGTTAAAAACTCTCTTTTCAGGGAGGGGTGTTATTTTTTAAACCCATGCCTTTCAACTGCAGTCAGTGCAGCCTTTGAAAGGAAAACAGGCCAGCAAAGCAAAGCAGAGTTGAGTTCCTTGCACTCCAAGGGAGTTTGGGAGCTTGGGACCAAGTGTGGGCTGATCTCTGCAAGCAGAGGTGAACTGCCAGGAGCGCTGAGATTTCTTCCTACGCAGCCACCAGGCAGGGCCCAGGAGTGAGCAAACTTTCCTGAGGCAGCACGGGTTAGAGGTGACAATAACCAAACCAGTCCCAAATCTTGATGATCTCTGCCTACCAGTAGCATATGCCCTCCACATTTCTTAACACGATTGACAGTTTTTTCTGCAAAAAAAGCCCATCAAATATTACAGGTCAGAAGTGAGACCCATGTAGAGCTGGAGAAAGAGTTTGCCCCTGACCAGCACTGTCAGAAGCACCAAAGCAAACATCAGCTTTTAAATGAACAGCAATAGGCTGAATAGCTAGAAACAAGGCACTTTTACTGCAAGCTCATCTGCCCCCTGCACCATGGGAAGGCTTTAGCTATTTGAAAATTATTACTCAATCTGAATGTGGCATCTTTAAGGACCAAGACATCCCTTTTTCTCAGAGCCTGTTTCTCTCCCTGGCAAAACCCTTGGTTCACAGCTACCTTTGAGCCTGTAACCAGCTATTTCACTGCTAGAAACAACTCAGATTTCATCTCCAGGCCCCACCTGTGGCCGAATATGTCCATACCAGGTTATAATGTCATGTCGTCAAGCACTGCTCTGGCAGATGCTGGCATGGTGGCAAACACTGATCAGCTTTGCCTTAGGTCTGTCCTTAGGAGTGATCACTGCTGCTAGCACTGGATTATGCCTGCTCCAAGCACAGAAATTTGCATACAAGGCCTGCTTGGAGACTGTACCATGGCTTAAACTGGTTTTAGCTGGCACATTAGTGATGTGACATAGACATTACAACCTGTGGAGGAAAAGAAAGCCAAGTTTTGTTACAAACTTTAGGTGAAATCCTAAAGTTAGCATTAAGCAGAGTGACTGCCTGAAAAATCAGAGTGACAGCTTGTGGATTGAAGGCATAAAACTGAAAGCCTAAGAGTTCTCTATGGGGCAAAGTGCTTCAGGTAGCTTTGGGCAAGCTGTATGCCAGCTGATGCACACACAGGATCTTCCAGCTAAACTAGAAACAAATTCACCTCTACAGTCTCCTCAGGCTTCTAAAAAATTCTCTGCTTGATCCAAACAGCTCAAAGATAAAACTTAGAAGTTCTCAGGACTGAAGGAGCAGAATCTCAGAGGGAGTTTTAGCCAGCTTGCCTGGGCGATTGATCAAAGACACTCCCTGTTCAAACAGATGGGAGCAGAGCAGGTCTCTTCATGATCCAGCAGAGAAACATTTTCCTCCAGCACAAAAATAGCCCAAACAAACCTGAATGTGTATTACAACCTAAATAGCACTGCCTCCCATCTGTTAGATAAGGCATAATCAAAACCTGTGATATCCCGCAAAAACTGACAAGGACTCTTTGCCTGAGACAGGAATCCCAGTACCGTGTTTCGGGAGGGACTCTCACTGGTACGGAAGGGGTGGTCCTGTGTTAGATCTGACTTACACCTCTTGCTTTACCCAGAGTAAGCTGGCTCTTACAGCACATGCTGAGAACACTGGCCCATGTCTGCCTCATTCTGGCCCTCTCACGCACAAGCCTGGCCTCTTGCCAGGGCTGCCCTTTGTGCCATTTGAGCCAAGCCCAGCTGAATTCCAGCACCACAGATTTTCTGTGGAGGATATTGCTCTCAGTCGCATCTGTACTCCTCCTCGGCTCACTCCCGAGGCTCACAGCAGGTTCCCAGTGGCCTCAGAAAGCTCCCAGCAAAATCTACTTGGCAGCTCCCTGTTTCCCAACACTAGCAGAAAACAGGCAGCCCCACAGCCATTTCAGTGCACAAGGCTGGGGGCTGTGCTGGGCAGGTTGCCAGCCCTGCTAATCCATGCCAGGGCCACGGAGCAACCATGAGCATCCCTGGCATAGCCAGGAAGGGCTGGACATCCCATGGAGCACAGTTTCAGCATGCAGGCAGGAAAGCATGGCTGTGCTCCTGACAGGATTTGCTACAAGAGGGTCTTTTCAGAGCGGATTAGCAAAATTTGCCCCTGAATGAGCAGTGAGCAGGACAGCCCTGGCCAGGCAGGGTGTGCTCGAAGGAGATGAGCACTGGACCAGTTTGGGGTTGATCACTACTGCTGCTGCTGCTAAAGCTTCAGGCATTTGCAGCAAGGTATTTTAATGGAAACTAAAAGCTGTGCAGAAGGACAGCTTGAATTGCAAGTGAGCGACAGAAAATTGACAGGCTAATTCCATGTTTCATTTTTAGCAGCATTATTCTGAAGTGTAGGATGGTAGTTAACTGATTTAACCAAGTTCTCACTGCACGTATGAGAGGCAGAACAAAGAGAACTACTTTTTTTTCTTCTTTTTGCAATTTTTCATTATAATCAAGCAGTAACATGCATATCTCTAGCTAGATTTCCATCTATAAACTGTTAATTGCTAATGAATGCGAGTATAAGAATAATTTTGCTTCAAAACTATGCATAGAGCAGTAACTGTGCACTTAGGTTTGTGTAGTAACAAATAATTTTACTTTTAAATTCCCTATGATTTCTGTCACCCTCAGACTGGCTGAACATACTGGAGAGCAGTCCTTGGAGATGCACAAAAATGTGCCAAAAGACAAGCCAAGGAGAGAGCAGCTCTCCCTGGCCAGACAGCATCAAGGACAGCGCCCAGGGATGGATTCCCAAATCAGGCAGGCTGCTCTAGGGATGGGGTGCAGGCTGTGTTCATCAGCTAGGATGAGTGCAAGAAAGGGGTTCCTCCCCAGAGCCCAAGCCCATCCTCTCCACAGAGGGTGGCTGAACTTCTTCATCTCAATCTCAGCGGGTTCCAGCTTGAGGGACAGAGGTGTACTCCCAGCTCCTTTGGAATCATGCCCAGAAGGATCAGCTGCAAGCCTCAGTTCCCAGCAACACGTGAACTTGTGATTAAATGCACAAACAGAACTGCTGATAGGGGTGTGCCTACGTTAGGCTGAGCTGTAGGCTTAGGTTAATACCCAGCTCTGTACGGTGGGTATCACAGTGTGATTTACACTGGGAACAGGAATCTTCCAGGTTATATGGAGATCCTTTGTCCTTAACCCAAATTATAGCAAAGATGTAGTGTTTGGCAGATGCTGGCAGGATGCAAACCCCCTCTTTCCTCTCCTGCTGCCTCTTGGCAGGGATAGGGTGGGGGTGGATGCAGAAGGCAAGCATCCACAGCCCTTTCAGCCGCTCCTTTCCTGGGAAAGCCCGAGAGCCACATGGTTCAAAGGCGTTCCTCTCCCATTATCGCTTCGTTCGATCCCATTAGGGTCTCTCTGCAGAAATGCACGCACTCGTGGCACATCTTCGCTGCTGTAATTTCTCTTTGCAGGGCTCACAGCTTGGCTCCCGCCGTGCTGCCGCTTTGGCAGAAGGGACTAGCGTGTCACATCGCCTCATGCTCTACCCGGACCCCAGCTGCGTGCCCAGCAATGCTCCTGTGACGCGCAGCTGGCGCTGGTGGCTTCCCACGCCTGCAGCCGGCACACACTCAGTGCTCACGGCTGCCAGATTCCCACCGAGGGGTCTCAGAGCAGCAGGAGAACAGACGTGATGCCCTGAGCCCTGCTGGAAGCTGTCTCCCTGCCTTCTCTCAGCCACCTGAGAAATAGTGACAGCTTTCCTAATAACATTTCAGAACTCTGATAATCCATGTTTATGGGGTTCACCGGTTCTGCTTTGTTTTCCTCTCCTCCAAAGATCTGATCTCCATCTCTACAGACAATGTAATTTTTAGGATGTTGTCCAACAACACTTACTCTTTCACAGCAGCAAAATCCTTATTAGAGAACCAATGAGCAATGATTATTAATTACCCTGACTATCAAAGGGCTTTTTGTTTGCACTTATTTTCCTTGCTGATCACCTATTCCTGTGTGCTAATCCAAACAAGACCTTAACTAGCAACATGAGCAAACCAACGTTGTGTAGGCTAAGCTGGGCAGGAACATCATCTGCTTAATTACGTGAGGTGTGAAAGGTCAGACTCTGACCTGAGCTATGATAGGTATAAGCTGTCTACACTCTAAATTCCCTCAGAGCTCAGGAGAATCCAGAACCTGACTCACATTTCCAAAGGTAAGTTTTATGGTACAGTCAGGAGACAGGGTGACATGTGCCCTGGCCAGCCCTCTCTAGCCACTGTCCTTCTTTTATCTTCTCTTCTGTTTGGTCTGAGATACCTCCTCAGTGGCATTCTGTTGTGCACCATTTCTACCCCAAAAGAGCACTACTATTTCTATTCCACTGGAGCATAAGCAGTAATAGCACTCAAGCCAGGGAGAAGAAGCCACTAGGGTGTCTCTACTTCTCAAACAATCTCCAAGTGAAGTTCATTCCCTCTTTTCCTGGGTTTTGCCTTCAAAGTTTTCCCTCAAGTCTGCAGAGCAGCTTCTCCTGATGCTGTGAGGTCCCCCCACCCTATAGTCCTCAGTAGCTCTGGGGTTTGGTCCAGCCTTACAAGGCAAAACTGACACAGAAATCCACACAAAGAGAAAAACTGATCTTACAACAGTGGCTGATTTTTTAAGTAGTTTTTTCAATAAGCTGAGCCTGCATTTGATCACCAAAAGCAGGTCATTTTGGGTAAAGGGCACTGACAGGGAACAGGCATTTGCTGAGCGTCCTTATGGCAACAGACTAAAAACCTTCTGCGACTGCTGCTTTGCCTCAAAGGGTGTGGTGAATAGTAAACAAACTCAGCCTTCCTCGATCCTCTGATCTCCAGTAATCCGGCCCGCTGGCCTCCTGCAGCAATTTTCTCCTTAGCCCACCGTGCAGAGTGTGCCCTCATTGCCCCGGGCCTGCTTAACCCGGCTCTGCCTTCATTTGCGCTAGCATCAGCCTTATATAAATTACTTACTCACTAATGATGCCTCTCTTAAGTAAGCAAATGGGATGACATCACCCAGCAGCGACACACCAGCTGCTCAGGGAGGGAGGGAAGGGGTGAGCCGTGGCTGCGTGGGTGTCACACACAGACCGCTTGAGCCGTGGCTGCATGGGTTCTGACCCAATGCTCCCAGGAATGGGGACGGGATCAGCAATAATTCAGGTCTGGAAGGGACCTCAGAGGATCTCAGCCCACCCTCCTGCTCACAGAAGGGTCAGCAATGAGGCCAGACCAGGTTGCTCAGTGCTTCATACATCTGAGTATTGAAAACTTCTGAGGATGCAGCAAACAGCTTCTCTGAGCAATCTGCTCCAGGGTTCAACTGTCCTCACAGGGAAATATTGCTTCCTTGTATCCAGTCTGACTTCCTTTTAGAAGTTAAGGCCACTTTGCCAATTGTAAAGGTGGTTTTAAATATGCCTATATATAAAAATATCATGTAGATGCATTCAAATCAATCCACATCTCTGCCCACATCTTTGTTCACAGCAGCCCAAGCCTTCTCCAGCCTTTAATAAACTTGTTATACAATATTTGTTGTACACAGCATAATTTAATTTGTCTGTGGGAGTGCAGAAATTGGTTCATCTCTTAAATACCTCAAGCAAGAAGGACTATAGGCACTAAGACAGCTAGAATGACTGCATAGCTTATGTTTTGTCCAGATGCTGCATTATTCCTTCATACTATAGAAACCTACTGTTCACTAAATGTTCACAGTCTCCCTCCAGGCAGGAGGATCCCTGCCAGGTGCTCATCTCCAGAAAGTTTCTTCCTGCCCAGCTCAGCCTTCTCCATGAGGTCAGATGGTCCCATGCTTGGGGCAGCCCTTCTCCAGCCCAGGCCCACTGATGACAGTGACCACACAAAGTGCCCCAAGTGCTAGGGGACTGGCGTTGGCCTCAGGCTGTGCTTTGGGAGGCAGATCTTCAACCTCCTCAAAACCATTGTCACCCCACAGGACTCTACCCAGCAGCAGCTAATTTTGCTCCTGCCAAAAGAGTGGTCAGTATGATCTGGTGTGAGTTGCTGCAATGGTCACAAAAAGACATCACATCCACCTGCCACATTCAGAAACCATCTAGCAAACTGAGAGCCAGTGAAGAGGAGGGACTGAAGAGAGGCACTGGCAAACACCAAAAGAATTGGTGCTTGTTAATACCCACCTCTGGGAAGGGAACTTCGCTTCAGATGGTTTGGTGGCATAATGCACAACCAGAACAGTGTTAGCTTACACCTCTGGGCCCAGAAGTCTCTAAAACTAAATCAGATTAGAATGACCCTAACAACTCTCAGCTTCCACCATTATGCACAGACCAGTTTTGCATTAGACACGTGGTGGAAGTAAATATTTCCACCCGCACTGAGACAGTTATTTCCAACACCAAAATCAAGAAATGTATCAAAATCCACTAATTCCCTATTTCTGCACTTAAAATGTGCTTTCAAAATTGCCAGCTTTAACATAAAATCAAGTTCGGGGTATTTTAATTTCTCTTCTGATTTGGAGCCTCTTGGGTGTGCTCCAATTATGTTGTGATGCTTCTTTCTAGAAAGATGAGTGCCAGAATTGATTTTTTTTTTTTAATCCAAAAGCAAGACTGTCAAAGAATTCCGTAATTCTTTGAAGGCATTCAGGGAGAACAAAAAACTATGAGACCCTGCACAGAAGCAACGATAGCAGATTGTACCACTGCAGCTCATATCAGTCACACTGAGACTCCTGTATCTGAGGGGGAACCCTGCAAACTGAGGAACACCCCTAAAAGGTAAAAAAAAAAAGTGATAGGTGTAGGAAGCTTAAGGAAGGGAGGAGGTTGGCTCCTCATGTTCTGCTCCCTGCCCTGCCTGAGGGGTTCTTGTTGGCCACACCACCACCCAACACAAACACCAGCTGCAGGTTGGCTGCCCACCACTCCCAGCCCCACTGCGTGTCAGTGCTTACAAAGTGCTGTCAACACATGCCAGAACACTTGTGCCCAGACACACAAACAGCACAGGGGTGCTGGAGATTAAGTATGCCTAGGGAATAAGGGACTTTTCCTTCCAAAACTACCCTGAGTGAGTTGTCTCAGAGGCCAGGTGCCAGGAGAGATACTGTTGTTTGGTGTATACCCTGCTGTATCAAATTCTTGCCTGTCATCTCATATTAGAGCTGGTAACTTGTTCAAACTGGAGGAGAAAATGGATTTCTGTAGTAAATTTCAGGCGTCATAAAGAAACATATGAAATTTCAGGTTCTTTAATTATCAAAGCAAATTCAAAGCCAGAGGAAGCAGAGAAAGCTATTAAAATCTGCTCAAAAGGATAATTAAGTTAAGATTGCTTGAAAATGTAACATGGTTAAATGCTGCCCTTTGTGCCTTGTGAGAGCAAGGTTATTGGCTCAGATACATCTCTTTGTTAGGAAGAAAGACTCATCTGCAGCAGCCCTGCTCTACAGGCTTCCGGCAAGAAGGAGAAATTGGCTCTCCTCGGTGAGTGGGTTAATACCATGCTCACAGAGATTGCTGGGGGATTGAGAGACTTCCCTTCTCCCTATGGCAAGATTCCTGAACAGAGCTCACCAAATCTACAGCCTGCAGAACACTTCTTCAAAGTAAAATGGAGGGAAAAGTGTGTTCAGCCTGGGGGTTGCAAAAATCAGCCTCTCCCTACCCAAACAGAGGAACAAGCATATGCCAAAAATAGCACTAAGTGCCCTGGAGACCTTCCTGGTAGTGCACAAGTCCCATCTGTAACCAGCAAGTTGTGATGTCCGGTGTCAATAATTACCAGCAGGCGACCCGAGGAATGCCAGATGTGTCTTCCCCAGGAGCAGAGCGAGGCCTGAGCTTTCCAGCGCCTCCCGCTCTGGAAAGGTGCAGCGGGCTGGCGAGGCGGCAGCACATGGAGGGCAGCCAGCTGGGAGCTGCTCCAAAGCCGGCGCCCAGACAGAGTTGAAAATCAATAACGCTGCTAATAAATCAAAGCACAACCGCTGGCACACAGCCCGGCTGTGCCCCGGCCTACGGGTTAGTCACTTCTGGCTGCTCTCTCCTGGGGCTGGGCCCCGCACCGAGCGGTGCCGGCTCCTGCACGACAGGGGGCTGCTCCTGCCTCCGCTCCCGGCCCGGCCTTGCTCAGCCCCCCGGGGCGCTCCTTCCCGGAAGCTCTCCCGGATCATCCGCGGGATTTGCGGGGGTACGGGGCGGGGGAGGGAAGGGAAGGGGGTCAGGCGGCTCAGCCCGGGAGGGAAGGGGTCAGGCGGCTCGCAGGGCTCCAGCCCGCAGCCCCGCGCAGCGCGGCCGCCGGGCCGGCAGTGACACCGCGCGGCGGGCACCGGCACCGGCCCGGGCACCGGCACGGCGGGGACACGGCGGGGACACGGCGGGGACACGGCGGGGGAGCGCCTGCTCCGCCGGGACCGTGGTCTCGACTATTGGCACAGGGCTCTGCGTGCCCCCATCCTCCACTGGGGAATGAGCCTTCTCCTCCCTCTCGTTCTGGATATACACGCACGCATATACATATATATAAATGTGTATATATATAGCTGCAGCCCACCTTCCTCCTCCTCGGCTCCAAGCCTATACGGCTGTCGTGTCTTGCCTCCACGCCCCGCATGCCCATTCTCACTGGCGGCGCGGCAGAGGGTGCCAGCAAACCCTCCCGGCTCCGCGACACCCTGTAGGAAGCAGGAGCCTTATCTGTAATCAAACTCACCCCGCTTTTTCCCAACCTCAGTCCCTTACACCATCCCCATTTGGCTCGCCCTCCCGGGATGTTTTAAATGAGATTCTGATTTCTTCAGGCCAGGGATGATCTTTTATCATGTCTGGTACAACCTTTCCCGCGCTGGGGTGCAGGCAGCATGGGACCTGCAGGCATAATTACAGTCCCGATAATAAGTACCAGTCACGTTGTTTGTCTCCCCGCTCAGGCTGCCACGCTGTGCTGTAATCAAACTTGCTGATTGTTTTTAAAAGGCAGGTGTGTACTTTGGGCCTGATGCAAGGCTGTCCTACATTCTGCTCTGGGTCACGTCGGGATCTTTGGGTTCGATACTGAAGGACTGTAGTAATCCTCCAGGCTCGGGTGCTGCAGGGCTCTGGCTCCTTGCCTTCCCTAAAAGATCTGAGACCCCTGCACTCAACACAGCGTGTGGGCACGATGCTCAGCCAGGGGACACATCTGCTTGTTTGTCTGCTGCGAGGGAGAGTTGAGCTGATGCTGTCCTCTCACTACACTTTGTGAACCGCAGCACTTCCTGAAGGCTGCCAGCCCCGTGATGCCCAGCACAACAGACGTGAGAGGCACATTTCTCCTGATTTTCCCATTAATAAGCATGTGGTAAGCACTGGTGCCGGACGGCGCTGCACTGCCAGCACCACAGACTCCCTTGAGGAGACACGGCAGGACAAGAAGACTCCCGGCTGCCTCTCAGATTAGCATATGCCAAGTCAAGCTGGTTGCTCCAGCTGTGCAGATCAGTGCAGAAGAGACATATCGGCACATCCTGAAATGCTAATTTGCAGCTGTGGCTCTCTCTGTGTGGCCAGCCTGCCCCATGGGAGCCATACACCAGGACTGCCAGTGTCTCTGAGGAGCACACCGGTGCTTGCAGATGCTGCTGGTACTTGATGCTGCTGTGAAGCAGCACCACAGATACAAACTTCTACAGAGATCACGTCCCTGGTTTTCCCCAAAGGGACCTGGTTAAAGGGCAAGTCTTTGGAATTGGGGAGACAATCAGAATTGTCACTGCCAGATTTGTGATGTGGCAGATCACTTGGGGAAGGCTTGGGAATGCACTGAGACCCTGGAGAACAGTCTTCCTTCCAGATGCTACTGTGCTGAGGCTGACAGGGCTGTGTATCTCTGTGCCCGAGATCCATGGGCATGTGTTACCCCAGCCCCAGAGGTGACTCATCCCCACATGTCCAGAATGAAAACTCAGGAATATGTCTCTTCCTCCTGCTTACCCTGTCCCTCAAATGCTAGCAGTTTCTTCAGCATCTTCAGGGGCCACAGATATTTGTTTTCAAGCCCCCTCAAAAACATGGCTTGGAAAAATGCAAAACACATGCACACCTGGCATCAGGCAGCTGCCCATCTGGACGCTGGAGAGGGCTACAGAAGAGTGTTCTCTGAATATCACCGAGATCAGAGGGAACTGGGCCTCTCATCTGCTGAGCAAACAGTTGCATAAATGAAACTGCCTCAGGCTAGCTGGAGTAAACTCACACACCCAGTGTGTCCTGGAGTTCAAGCATTTTAGAGAAGAAAAGCAGGGAAATATCACTGTCTGCTGGGGACAGTTAGTTCACTGCTCCACCTTTTCCAGCTCTCCTCTGTCAGGTCCTCATCACGCCTTGCCTATCACACTGCTCTCCTCTGCCCTGCACTCTGGGCAGGTTTCCAGGCTCCAGCTGGGGAATACTGACTTGATTAGATTTGATTCACAAAGGCATTTCACAACATTTGTTCACCTAAACAAAATAAAAGTCTTAGATCTAAGGATATTAATTAAGGGCAGGATAGATCCTTTTGAAGCAAACTACTGGTAACTCACCAAATTTTAAATAGTACACTTTCCTGCCAAAATCCCCTGCTGAGGGAAAGTTCATTTAAGTTCAGCTGCTCAACCCATGACTTCCTGAAATAAGAGGTGACATGTTTTTGACTTTTGGAGTCCCTTAAACATAAAGACTCCTGTTCCAATTTTGTCAATTAACAACTCAACAGGTATGCAGGAGGTTTTAGCCATCTTCTCAGGCCTGTTCAGAGAAACAGGATGCCACCAAGGATGAGGAGGATGTTGTGTCTCTTACTCCTTCACCTCTGGTTCTTTTTGCTTGGAGTACTAATTGACGTGTCCAACATGCACACTAGAAACAAGAACAAAAAGCCTTCACACTTGCAGCAATGTCCAGTTCCCAATAATTTCTGCTCAGGCTGACCTGGGAGGGAAGAATCTTTGGCTGTAGTGTCCGTCATACATAAAATTCACTTTTTCTCCCCTAGCTGATTTCTCAGTAGCTACACATAGATGGGAATGAGCTGGTTCCTTTCTGAAAACTAGCAGACTTTGATGTTTATTGCTGAGTTTATAATGTGGTTTGCCACCCCATGCTCTCAGTCTGGCACCACATTCAGTTCCACAGCACACTGCTCACCTTGCCCATCCATGAGGCCATAGCTGAAACTGCTTGAAAACAAAAAGCAAAGCATGCTGCACAAGGAGAAAACTAATAGTGACATAGCAACAGCCTTCCTGGGTGCTCAGGGAGAAGAGCAAAGCTGAGCTCTTTGGAAGCAGGACAGGGGAGCATCATTTGCAAGCCACCATCTCTCCTGGTGAAGAGGTCAGCCTCTCTGACCAGCTCAGCCACCAGCTCCTCCTGAAGTATTCACAGGTGCAGGGGCCAGGCTGGCTTTGGCTTCCACCCTTCTGGCAGCTTCATCCTGAAAGAAAACCACTGTGGGGATACATTCAGTTTCCTCTCTATTAAACCATTCCAGAAAAATAATCTCTACCAAATGTACTTTCTTCAGAAGCAGCACAAAGCCTGCTCTGTGAATCCCAACAACAATGTGCTCATTAAAAGCTTGCTGTTATGCAGCAATGAAAGTGCTCTTGGGAAATTGGTCTAAAAAAGGGGGTACAGTCAGGAGCAGAACAAGTAACTGATGGAGAAAGGAATTTACAGTCAGGCACTCCTTTGCTAGGATGGAATTGCTTCAGTCTTACTGTGAAATGCTCTAAGGCAAAGCCAGAGCTGTTCCTGAGCAGAGGAAAACATGTGGACACATGTTACACTGGCTTATGGATAACTGCTCACATGATGGAAAGGGCATCTGAGGGCCACATGGCAGCTCTCAGAAGGCCACGGTAGAGGTGGACCTCTGAGAAGAGCAGGAGACTGGCCTGAAGCTCAGCACTGTTCCCATCAGCTCCCAGCCTTGCTGAAGATTTCACGCAGTGTCAAATGTAACAGGATTGTGCACAATCCCACACTTCCTCTGGGGAAGCACAGCCCCCCAGCTTGCCAGGCAGGTCTGGTGCACCACACTGCAACAAGAGACAAGAGAAAACATTCTTGGCCATATCAAAATGAGTCATTCTTTCAACTGGAAATTTAAGCGAGGCGAAGACCATTGTGCAGAACGTTTCCGTGTTGATGAATCAGCTTCTTCCAAGGGGAAAAGCTGAGCCATTTGAAGAACGCTGGCCCGTTATACAGCACAAGCCCTCCCCCAGAGACCTCACAATTAAGGTTTGAGACAAGCTGGAGCAAGCAGGCAAAATAAACCCTGGGTTCACAGGTACCAGTTAAGCAAGGAGAGCAGAAATCTGAGTTTACCACTGACCTGACCAGTGCCAGAGGGGAAGAGTGTGTTGGCCAATTTCAAAATTGGATTTAAAAGAAGAAGAGCTGGTTAATATGAACCAATAAGCTTCGCTAGGCTGAAATATGATGAAATAGCCCTCTGTGTGTCTCTGCCTTCCCCTTTTATGCATATGTCATGAATAATTAACTGGCTCTTTGTCTTCAGCCCTTGATGAATTCTGGGGTGCAGTAACAGGAGTAGCCGATGGTATCTTGACTGTTCTCCCTTCAGACAATACTACACTCTTGCATGTAATCTTATGATGGCACAAAGCAGGTTCTCCTTATCCTCCCAATCAGGTTTTTATCCTCTCTTCTTCCTGTGCATGTAATTATCTTCTGGAGTCACGTTCATAGAAGCAATAAGCACATACACCACTCAGCAGCACTGTTCAGACTGGCAGAGCTGCTAAGGCTGGGCTGTAATTACACACTGGAAATCCTTCAGCAGCAGTCAGCAGCCCTGGACAATAACAGCAAGCAACACCTTGTAGGCCAGTTTACCCATTAGTTTTTTATTATTTTTGTGATCATGAGTCATGTGGGAGTCCCTAGCAGGTAACCTGTCACTTACAAGTGTTGGGCCTGGAGACCAACGGAGCAGACAATATATTTTCTTTGGCTGTAATCTGAGCCACCCTCAAGAGACAAGGTGGGTTATCACTGTCCTGGAAGTCATGCCAGTGGTTGGGCATGCAGTGGTGTCCCACCATGACCAGGAGTTAGGGAGTTGCCAAAACAAATGAAACACAAGACAGGAGGTACTTGAAAAAATCTGGTCTACTGCCACTGCAGGCAAACACAGTCCATGCTGGGAACAAGCAATAGACAATGGGATTCCATCCCACCCAAGGGTGGGATTGCCATATTCTGCTTTCTAGCAAACCATTCAACATTCCAAAGCTTGGGAAATTCTGCAGGACACGTTGTACCTCCTGGGAGCACCATGAAAGCCACAGTAATCCTGGAAGTGTGACAATATTAGAGGCTGAACTAAATCACACCACTATGTGCAGATGCCCATGTTTCATGCAGTGTGGTTGAGGTGGGGAAAGGCAGCCTGGATGGAACCAGTGTGCACTTCTGGTGTGGACAGCCATCACAGGCTGGCAGAGGGAAAGGAGCTTCCTGGGGAAGGAAGTAGAACATGGCTGGCACAGAGGGCATAGATGGGAGGGGTGGCCCTAGCCCGGGTGAGGCAAGCAAGTTTGCTCGAGATCTTGGGGGATGATTTAAAAAATGAAGCACAAAGGTAGGTCTGAAGGGTTGCACAGGCAGTCACAGTGAAGCAGCAGAAACAGGTACTGCCAGTCTGCATTGCCCTTCCTCTCACCCACGCCCCTCATCCTGCCCCAGCTGCTGGCTCCACAGGGCTTGAGTCTCCACAGCTCCCTTCTAGGAAAGGAGGGCTCACATCCTTTCTCTCCATCTCCTGCCAGGCTGGGAGGGCTCTGCCTTTCCCATGTTCATGCTCCCATGGGCCTCAGGAGGCCTGGGGACTGTCCTTGGCTGGCACTGCAAAGGGGTAAGGGGCACCCACACCCCTTGTGGCCCCTTCCTGCAGGAAGCACATACAAAAGTGCAGTCGTGAATTTCCCCCCTCTTTCCATCACGTATTATTTTTGTGAAAGCAAATAATTAAAAAACAAATTAATAAAATAAAATTAACTGAGACATGACCTCAGCCTGGCCGCCCGGAGCGAGAGGCAGTGTCTGGACCTGATCGACTGTTGCTACAGCTATACCGCAGCATTTTATGGAGTAGTCAGAGAAAAGGCAGAGTCCATGCTGCATTTTATTAATGCTGCTGGTGAAAGAACACTCTATACCCTACTTTTCAGCTTTTCCATATAGGAAATATAAGGGTTTGACTGGGAAGTGTTTACCCAGCTACTGGAGCTGAGAGTGAAATGAGCATGTTGCAACAAATAAACTGCCCATTTTTCCCTTCCAAACAAATATAAACACAGTGGGATCAAAATCTGCTCTTTTCTTTGGTAGATGCAATGCCTGACTTGTCCCAGCTAAACTAAACACATTTCCCTCAGGCATTGCCCTTCACTTTTCAGTCATACCCCCAGCAAGCCTGGGATCCCAGAGCAACATGGAGACAAGGCAGGGATCTATCTGGGACAAACACTCCTGTGCAGAGTGACAACAAGCACAAGGCAGGGGATTACTCCAGGCTAGGGAGTGTATCCACCTCAAAAATGCTGTTGACTGCAGATGTATGAGGAAACATGTCACCATTGTAGACAGACATGTACATAGTGATGTCTGATTCAGATCACTACTAATTACTCTGGCAGGGCACTTGAGGTGCCTTAGAAAGCCAACACCCGCTGATGAGGCGTGATCCTTCCTGGAGTGGTGTTCTGCCACTGATTGCAGCTTCGGTGTTTCAGCTTGTGCTTGTCTTTCCTCCTGAGAAGGGGCTTGCGACTTCTGACTCCCACAAGGAGTGTGTTTGCTGCTCTGCCATGAACTTCTGAATGACAACCCTGAAAGCAAGTAAATTTATGACAGTTTGATCCTCAGCTATACATAACTGCTCTTGGGGTGTGGGTTTTCACCCACTATTGCTTGGCAGTAAATTCACTCAGGAACCGAAAGAAAAGTATGATGCAAGCCATGCCCTAGGCAAGGAAGAGGGAAGATGCTAGGTCTGCCCCTCTGTCCATGCAGAGAGGCTCCAAAAAAAGACAAAGCGAAAAAGGCAAGAAGAAATGATGGATGTGAAATACAAGAGGAAAATATAGCTAAATATCAGAGGGGTAAAAAACCATCCCGAAAGAGATGTGCACTTGAAGCAGCCCTTCTCTATGGCCAGGGCTTCCATTTCCAACTCTGCCACCTCCAGCCCCACCATGGCCTCTAACCCATAGCAGGGGACCTGAGAGATGTGAAGACCAGTGAGCCAGGGCTCACTTATTTGCTCCCAGGGCACAGTTCATGCTGCCCAGCCACCTCTGTATTCCAGCCACATTGAATGAAGAGGTAAATGCCAGCTCTCCTGGACACTCCCACAGTGACACTGAACCCACGTAGCATAAACACTGGTTCCTGCAGGACAGGTAGTCTTCAAAAGAGCCAGCGCCCCAGGGAGTAAGTATTTAGGTATACTTGTAATTTGATTTTAAAGGTTGGAGAGTCCTAGGCAAAGAGCTGGGGAAAGTGGTGTGAAAAGACCACACTGGTTTCTAATTAGCATCTTCTTGGCATCGTAGCAACACACATTAGCAATAGCAAAACATCCAAGACAAGACATTCAACAAAAACGAGGCCAGTGGAACAAAACACATTATTACCAAAACCACCCTGCCTCGCAACATTAACTGTGCCATGAAAGACACTGACTCAAACCCGATAAGAGATGAAATATTAGAGGATGCAGCACACATTTCTCAAGAGCTCCTCCACTGATCCTGCTGTCCAGTTGACAATCAGCCTCTTTGACAACTTCCAGTTTCACCAGGGGGTCCTTTTGTTTTCCCACCTGTTCTGGTGTGGGGCTTCCACATGGAAGCTTGTGCCATGCAGTGTTCACAGCAGTGCTGATTGCTCTGGCTTCTTCTGCACGGTACTCACACACCCATGGCAGAGGTCTATCCCACACAGAGGCTGTGCTTTTCCATCACATTGCTCACTCACTTGTTTTATACTTTTTTATCCCAGAATGGAAAATTGAATCATTTTTTCAGTTTTTCTTTTAGTTGTGTTTTGGCTTGGTTTGGTTTCAAATCATCTTAATATTATTAGCAGAAAAAGGACTTGCATTTTGGCCATGCAAGTGGCCATGGGTGAAAGGACACTCTCATTCAAATATTGTACTGAGGTCACACAGAGCAAGGCAGTCAATTAAAATATTTTTATCACTGTTATGGTAAAGACTCTTGAAAAAAACCCCAGTATTTTGCAACCTTGCATTTCCTGATACATGAAGGTGAATCTAAGTCCTAGCACTGGCAGTGAAGACCTTTGTTTCTTTGCTCATACGAAAAAAGAAAGTGGAAAATCAAAAGGGCACTACTGCTTGTCTAGGTGCCCTCTGGGAAAATGGCAGGACAGTGTTCCAACAGAAACAATTGAGCAGATGCCTGCAGGTGGACTTCAGAGCCATGACAAAGTTAGCAAACCCACCAATTTGAGTCAGAAAGAAAGGAAAAGCCTTTGGATGCAGCTAAAAAAGTGCTCTTGATGTTTAGCAAAGTTGACCCTCAAAGTTTCCCCAAAAATCTGAGGTGGACTCTGGCTGTTTCTCTAGAGAAAGTAACGCCACAGGTATACTGAAAACTGGAAAATGAAGATTAGGAACAGGGTGGTTCATGAATGATAAATCATCATGACATTCTTTTTGCAGAGAAACCAGGAAGTTTCTCTTCTCAGGTGTACCAAAGTCTTCAAGAGGAAATGATTGCATACACAGTTGCTGAGCCTGTTACCGATAATTATAATCTGTTTTTCCACTGAAGTAAACTCCCTCACTCTTTCGCAGTTCAACTCAGGTGATAGTTTTCAACACTTACATCATAACAATAAAAAGGAGAGTCCAAAGTCCTGCAGGGACTGGGAGGGGCACACAGCGGGCATCAGCTCTGCCTCCTGCCCAGGAGCATCAACAGCACCTGGCAGGTGATAACCAGCATTCAGCCTGGGCAGGGGCAACATCCAAGCGGGCAAAATCAATAGGTCCTGAAGCAAAATAAGTCTGCTGAGTTTTGAAATCAATTTCTACTTGAAACAGAAAAGCTATCATGGAGGAGAAGCTGGGAGAATCAAAAAGGCTGCCAATGTGAGCTGCCCTTGCAGAGTGAAGAGGGAAACATCATCCCATCCCATGCCATCCCATCACTTCTGCCGTTTGGGGGAACCCAGGAACACTCATCCCTGGAGCAGATCCAAAGAAGGGGAGTGACTGGCCCAGGCACCACAAGGACTGAGGGATCCCCAGCGAGGAAGCGTGGGGAGCTCACCCTGTTCCCTGTAACCTCACACACAGCCCTCTGGGTCAGATCAGTACAAGTATTTAGCTGCCTACAAATGCAAATCAGGCGCAACGGTGGTGTTTCCCAAAGCATTTGCGTCTCAGACACCCACATATTCCTAAAACTCTCCCCTCCCGCCTATGCACTCTGCGTTAGTTTCTTCATTTCTAAAATGGATATGGTAATTACCCGCCTTTCTGGCAGCAGCAGGAGAGGAGATACCTGCTCTGCTGCTGTTACCTCAACAGTGTCAGCACCACATCCCCTTCCCATTCCCCCTCTGTGCCATGTGCCAGGCCATGCCGGACGCTCCATCAGCACCTGCAATTGCATCTGGAGATTTTGGGAGAGGAGAGAAATATTGGCTCTGAGTCTAGCCTGTTTAAAATGGTTGTCTGGGATGGTGCTGCCTGACCATTACCTCAATATCTTCAGGCTTCTCCCTCAAGGAAACTTCAGGCTCCCCAGACGGGCAGCACATCTGATGGTTGTGTTTCACACATGCAGCTGCTGGCAGGCACATGATGGACACTTGCCAGAAATACCACGGGGTCATGAGCGTGCGCTGCAGGGAAACAAAATCTCTGTGGGTGCCTTTAAAGGAAACCACAAGTCTTTGGGTGCCCCAGCGGTCACACAGCTCAGGAGAATCTGTCCCCTGTGTAAATTTTTTGCAGTGTATTTTTCCTGGATTGTCAGCTTTTTGCACTTCCCCTTCATAGCTAAGCCATGTCTTCTACTCTTCTTGGCAGTGCTCATTTCTCACAGTAAGAGAATATCATCAAAACCTAAGAATAACAAACAGAAGCGTATTCTTGCCAATCAGCATTAAGCAATCCCACATTAAATTGACCTGCTGGATATCGCTTTATGCCCTACTTACTCAAACATAAAATCCTTCTTTCCTTTATATAGGGAAAAGGAAAGTGTACTGACAAAGGGGTTTCACTTCAGGAACAGAAAATACCAAAGAGAGTTCAGAAATTCAGTTGCCAGGTTGAACTCAGCAATTAAAATATCACAACACAAGTAGGAATCTATATGCTCAAACAAACACTTCAGCTGATCATCCACCTACTTCAGGCAGGCAATCCATCAGGTCTGGCCACTCTGACACTTCTGAAAACTTGTGCAAATAAAAGCAGTAGGCAGTGCAGCAAGTTAGACCTCGAGGCAGGTGCACCAACTGTAGGCAGAGCAACATACCTGCCCTAAAAGCTCCCAGGCCAAAGAGGGAGCCGCCAAGACTGAAGTCAGCGTAGCACATGTGGTGGGGTCATGGTGTTAAATTCTGGGTGCTCAGGTGCTGCTAAACATCTCAGACCTGACACAAAAGGTACCAGCAAAGCAGCAGTGTAGCAAGCAAGAGGATGCAGCTCCCCTTGGCTGCAGAAGATGCGGCTCATTCCGTACAGGCTCTCAGGGACGTGCTGAGTGTAGTAGACTAAATTAGCAGGAATGCTGCAGCACGTTTATTAACGCATCTTGTGAGCTGCTGGGCTCACAGAAACTCCACAGAGCGTGGTGGAAATGGACTCTCCTCAGCTGCAGACTTCTTTTTCTCAGCCATTCCAGCTCTTATTTTTCATCCATGTCAGGCTTATCCTGAAATAGAGAGCACCATATGGTGATGGTGCAGTGGTCCTGAGTTTCTCCCTTCACCACAAGTCTAATACAGACCTGCCCTGGAGTTTTAACTCAGCCCATGATGCTGCCTCCTGGGTGTCTGCTACCAGTGCTTTTTTCTCATCTGAGCACTCAAAAAATTGTTTGGTTATCTAACCATGCCAAGATACACAAAACCATGGGAAGATACTAACAGTGGAGAGCTGAGCTGTAGTGATTAATAAAGGCACCAGATCCTTCAGACTTTCATTAGGAAATACAGCAGAGACCTGAGTCACTGGCTGCTCACAGTGTTTGCTGCAGCAGTGGCACTCAGAAGCACCTTGCAACACCTCTGCTGGCTCAGCCACCTCGCCTGCCTGGGAGTTTCACTGCAGCCCATGAGAGTTATGCTCCAAGCTGTGCTGGAGGATTGAAAAATCTCCCAAACCACTGTTTCTTGACTAGCACACTGGCTTGTGGAGTATGTGCTTCAAATCTCATGCCATGTGGAGGAATATCAGGGTACCCAGACCCAGGAGTCGCAAGAAGAACGCCACTAGAGCCCTGGACATTAAAAGGGCTCAGGGCTTAGCTGCTAGGCAGGGCCTTTCTTTTATTTGCACAGTGTCTGAAGCATCCCATGTTTGTAAGCTCTTAAATTGCTGTATTTTTGTCTCTAGGGACTGCCATCCTGGGTCTGACAGGACTTTCCTTCTGTAGCTTGCCTCCAAAAGGACTCAGCAGTGGGTGCTGATGGAAAGAGGGTGAGGAACAAGGCATGCACTGCCCAGCCCCTCTCTTGGTGGCTCCTCCCTTTCAGAGGATTCTTCTTTTTCCTACAAGGTGTGGAAGGCTAGAGAGGCATTTATGCTGACAGATAGCTTATCTCTCTGGTTCATCCTCAGTCCTGGGTCCCCAGCTGCATTCACTGCCTGCTGGCCAGCAACAAACCTGCAGGCTTCCTTGGACAAAACACAAGGGGAAAAAAAAAGAACATTAGCCCTCAGAGCTACAGGGAACTCAGGCCAAAGGGTGTCCCAACAGGCAGCCTGTGCTCTCCCTGGCAACCCCCATTGCAAATCCCCTTGCAGCAGAACCCGCTTTTCCTTAGCAGGGATTGCCAGCCACAGAAGCAGAGCTGGGCCAGAGGAGCAAGTGACAAAATTCCTGCTGATTTCAATGAGAAGCAGCAGGCCAAGCTCCAATGCTCCAGATATTCCCGCCAGACACCAATGCAGGTTTTTTGAGAGCTGATTCCTGTTGTAGTAGAAGACATAAAGCATTTATCTGACTTCTTCTGGCATCCAGGGATTCTCCTTAGAGAGGAAGGGTAAGTAAAGACTTTGGTAATTATTTGTGCAGCCTGGTCTTATGCTGCTCACTCCTCTCACAAATGACAACCACAAGCATGGTGGAGGTGGGCTAGGACAGAGGCAAAGCCCTGAGATGGGTCTGGCTCAGCAAATGCTGCCAAAGACTTACCCCAGGCCAGGACTCAAACTTCTTCAGTACCCTCCCCTTCACAGTGTTAGCTCCTGTTCTGCTGACAGTTGCAGCTGTGGAGAGCCTTTTGCTGATTCACAGGCTTTGCAAGGGTTATTATTAGCTTATTGAGATGAAATGGCTGTTGATTTGAAAAGATTTGATACAAAACCAGGGCAGGGTGACCTGAAACTGGGAGAATTTCATTTTCTTGATGGCAAATGTCAAGCCCATCATGCTTTGCCTGTATGCACATACAAGCTGATGAGGATTAATGCACAAGCAGTGCACTGTTGCCACTATTAAAATGGCAGCACCCTCCCCCTAAAGAAAAAAGGAGGAAAGAGAGAAATCCTTCTATATGGGTCCCCATCCCCCTAATAAACAGGGAGCTGGGACCTGAGGGTGACAGTTCTGGGGGATAAGCAAGTGGAGTTGATGGTCAGTGACATGAGGTGTCCTCCTGCTCTGGCTAGCTATGTGTTACTATGCAATATTGTCTCCTAGCAAAAATGCCCAGTGTCTTTGCCCTTCATCTTCCACAGTCATCTTAATCCTTCAGAGCAAGAGCTCTTGTAGCAGTAGGTGGGAAATAGAGTCAGACGTTTCCTGAACTGTCCTATAAAGTTTCTCTGCTAAAGGGTTCAAGCAGCATTGATGCCATGGAAGAAATACAGCAGGAGTGGCTACACAATCCCTCCACCACCTCAGCAAAACAGTTTAGGAAATCAAAGAGAATAATATGTCCTGTACCAACTTATTTGCACAAATTATCCAACCCTACTTCAGAAGCAAATCAGATCGCTTCCTTGATGCTTAATTAAGCCGATTTGCTCTCCCCAGACACACGGAAATGGGATCAGTTGCTGTCACAGCCTTGACAGACATTTCTGGGCTCCAAACAGGTCCTCACCTGGCTCCCTGGGTGGGTATCAGAGGGGAAGGATTGCTTTTAGCAGCAGGTCCTTGGGGAACACTCCTTGACCAGCCACTGCACCAAGAGGTCAAAGCTGAAGTCCCTGCTGGTGTGGCACCTCAGGGTCAGCATTTGGGCCAGTGCTGTTCAGTCTAGGCTGTGCCTGACACACCAGTCCAGCTCTGCAGCCTCCTGCTGAGGGAAACAAGGGCGCTGCAGTGCTCCAGGCAGGCTCATGCTCAGCTGCATGCATCTGCCTGATGGATTCAGCCTGCGGAGCTACTCACACAGCTCTCCTGAATTTCTGCTCATCTCAGTGAGAGAAGAGAGATCAGCAACAGAGCTGACAGCTGAAGCCAGACCTGTTCAGATCTGCTGCCATCGGCGAGCCTGGTTCAGGAATCTCTCTCTGAATTTCCATTTGGACCCACAGAATTAGTTTGAGTACAAGAGGGCAGCAATAATGCACCTAATTTGTTTCACCCTGGAATACCTCATCGTTTAAAAGCCTGGAATATTTATTGTCGGCAAAGAGATATTGATTGCTTAGCCACAGGCAGAGTAAAAATCATTGAGGGGAAAAAAAAAAGAACAAGCAACAAAACAAACCAGAAAAATTGCTCCGGTGGCTTCCTGCCATGCTAGTGTGCGATGCGCTGCCTCAGTTTTCACTGCCTTCCAGCATCCCTCACAAGCTTCCAAGGCACAAAAAATGGCCTTTCCCTTTGAATTTATTGGAGAATGGTTCCAGCAGCTCCCGGGCACTTTATCACCTTCCTGCAGGGGAACATAAAACAGGGCCCTTGTCTCTGCCTGTGCCGTAGGAACAAATAAATAAGGGCAGCTCCCTGCAGCTCCGCCACCGGCTCATCCACGCGCAGGAGCTGCCTGCATTGTAGCGGCGAGTTCAAGCTGCGGAGTTCAGAGCTAACTCGGCTCTGAACTCCCCACCGCCCCTGGATGTTTGGAGCCAGTTATTTCCTTCTTGGGGTTTGCCCAACAGGAAGGCTGTTCCCCACCCCTAAAACTTGGTTAAAAGCTAATGGTCCATTGTGGCTCTTGTAAAAGATGAATTTCCCTGCTAATGGGGGCTGCCTGCTTTCTTGTGGTGGTGCTGGTAATTCCAGCACTGCTTGGCCGCTGCAGTTGGGTGCGTGCGGCTGGAGCGGTTTCCTTTCAGCAAATTGCATTTTAATAGCGTGAGGGCAATCGCTCTCCTCACTGGGGTGCTGCAGTGGCCCTGTGGCAAGCCTTGCTGTCGCTCCATTTGCCACAAAACCCCTCACTCTGGCTTCCTCTGTGGCCTGTGCTCAGGGACAGCGGCACCGGCAGCACCAGCGCCTCCTGGGGCAGCTGTGTGGCAGCTCCAGACAGGGACTCACCGGAGGAGAAAGTGGGGCTGATCCTGTGGGCAGTGGCCTGGCCAGTCACTGCATGGGGGCTGGGATAAAACCTCCTGGGCGAGCGAGCAGTGGTGGAGGGCTCAGGGAATTGCTGTGAGGGCTGGAAAGCCACCACAGGTGGTCAGGACCTGCTGCAGCCCCAGTGCAGAGATCCCCGTGCTGCCTCGGGCCCAGGGGAGAGGCCGGGTGATGCCGGGCCGCTCTGTGAGATAGGTGTGGGGCTGCCCCCCTGCACCGGCGGCCAGGCCTCTGTCATCTGTCCCCTGGCACCTGTCCATGCCATGCCAGCACAGCTGGGCACGAGGACTGCAGCCTTGCAAGGTGGCTGTGGCCATGCACAAAGGCTGAGGCCGAGCATAGAGTTGCAGCGGTGCAGGCCCTCCAGAGGCAGCCGCTCCCACAAGCCCAGGCATGGCACAGTGAGAGACTGAAATGTCAACAAGGTTGTGCTGGCATCAAAGGGAGAGCAACATCCCGGCACAGCCGTGTTCCCCCGGCACGCAGCCGGCCTCTGCTCTTTCCAGCACCCTCTTTGCTGGAGTGAGAAGGACGTAAATTAGCGCCTCTGTGGGTTTTTTTGCCACCCGCTTCTGGAGATCTGGTAGGCGTTCCTCAAGGTTTTGATTATTCTAATTTTTGCCCGGTTTTAAAGGGAAAAAAAACAACATAAGGTGCCACCCATATTTCAAAAAGGAGAAATGTGGACTAACCTGTCAGTTCATTTACAGGGAACAATTTGTTGTGTTCTCATTGAGCCAGACTTCTATTTCTTTTTCCAGAAAAAAAGTACTGTCTTCTCTCAGCCTAACCTTACTGATTATCCCTTCCCAAAAGCTTCAGATAATTATTTAATTCAACATTTATCACTTAAAGAGTAATTCATGTGCTAATACGCATAATCCAACAGCACAGTTTAATTGCAAGATCTTAGCACTACTGTTGAACTGCATTGTTGGGTTTAATTTCTTGTATTCTTTTATGGGCTCTAATTAGCCCATGCAAATAACAGACTTTCTAGATGTTAGCAGCTTTGAAAGACTTTAGCAAAAGCTACTGGGGTCCAAATGTTTTGTTCTCCTAAAAACACGTGTAATTTCACTTACAAAAGTATTTCAAAATGGAAAGTGGTTTGGAGTCAGTTGTTTTTTAATAACTATTTCAGGAAGTTAAAGCATTTTACAAAACAAAAAGTCATCATCTCTCAAATCTGTCTCTGCAGTGAAACCACCACCAGCTACTGAAGTGTCTGTGCTGGTATTTACAAAATTTGGGGGGAGGGTGTGGATTTCTCTTGCCTTAACATCACTAAAAGGAATAGAAATTGAAAGCACACAAAACAAACCATCTGCTCACTAAAGACCTGAACAAGGGCTTTGGGTGCCCCAGATCTTGTCTGGGCTTTCCAGTCATGCCACATGAGATGGCATCTCTGCTGTATACATATGACTTTTTTTCCCCAAACAGAATAGTAGCATTTCCAAGACAATCTCAATCCTGTCTAAAACAAACAAACCTGCCTTAAGGATCTTAAATTCTATGCAAAAATCACTTGTCTAAAGTACACAGGGGCTTGGAAGCACTTGGGAGTGCTACTGATGCCTCTGGGCTTTTTAGTAGCATCTAAGCAGTAGATGAGATATGAGAATATGGTGGTTTGTCCTTAGGACCTGTGAGACAATGAGATACACAATACTTTTGTGATACTTCTGTAGACTGACAGCAGCCCTGGAGGTGGCTGTGGGCTGGATGTGGTGCTTCCTTGCCATGAGGGAGGACAATGAGGGAGGACAACTAAGCAATCTGAGACAAGGCGGATTTCCTCTCCAGTAAACTCCACGCCTCTTCCTTGCACCCCACATGCTACGGACTCCTCCTGAGCACCAAGAAAACATCTTCCTTTCAGCCCCTCTGCTTTCCCCCTGTGTGAGAAGCTGTGTACCAGGGAAGCATTGGCCACATGCAGATCATGGAGGGCTCTCATTTCACCACCTGACACATAAAAGCAAAAATAAACAAGTCAGAAACATTATCACCATGGAACTGTTCTGGATGAACTTCATCTGAGATTATAACCAAACCAGGAGCATTTTCAGCATGGCAAGCATTTTCTTTAGCTTCCAGAAAAGAAAAACATGACTCAACAGGCTAAAGAAATTTCAGAAACAGGTGGTGAGAGACACTGTATGGAGTTCAGTATTTGTGCAGTTGCTCTGGTTCTTACATAGGCCCATTTTAAATGAACCATAATACCACTCTGTGTTTGCGGTTGATATAAATTTACTGCCTTACAAGAAATGGACATCTACCATAACTTTGATCCACTAATGTTTATTCATTTAATAAGACAGTCTTTCAAATCTCCTCCCTACAACCTTGAAGAAAATCAAAGTGGGGCTAAACTAAGAAAAAATTACAGAACCCCACCACGTTCTTTTGGGCTTGGTTGGGTTTTTTTCCTGGTTCTTCTGGACATCAAAGAGAACAAAATTAGGAAAATCCTTGAGTTTAACTGCTTCTGTATTCCTAATTGACCTGCACAGGAGTCTGTATATCGCTTTCAAGCTGCTTTAGCTAAATTGCTTCAGGATACAAGAGGTTAAAGCATCCTGCTGGGCAGAAAGCTTTTACTTTAAAGGTCTAACAGCCTTTCCATTAATCTGCAGAGTGGAGCTGTGATCATACAACAGCCAAAGTCATGAGCTTGTTAATGCTAAAATGACAGATGTTATAACAACAGGATATTTATTAAGTTTCCCATTACCCTGCTGGGTCGTCAGACCCCGATTTCTTTCTAAGACTGCTTTTTGGTTTTTTAATAACCAAAAGTTAACAGAAGTCTGTTTCCAGCCTTCTCACAAGAAGTCATACGAAACACAAAAGGAAAAAACTAAACAGAAAACATTTATAAACTCTCTATCTCTGTCTCAGCTTGACTCCTGTTAAAGAAGGAAGCAGTACTACTAATTCTGTCTTTCTGCCTCCATGTTATGGTACAGATCTGTTTTAGGGTAGGTGTAATTTTAACCTTTTACCTAAACACTATACAGCATTGCATGAAGAGTCAGAGTCCACGTGATTCCAAAGTCCTGGAGACTTTAGTATCTATTAATTATTTAGTGAAGCACTGCAAACTCTCTCGTGGTGGGTGTTTTTCCTCATTGCCAGATTAGGAAGCATCCAGCAGCCCTGGCTGGAGGATACCCACCCCTATGATCAGTGCTGCACTGGGAGGTGACAACCCCTGCCCAAGCAGGGCTTGGAAGTTATTGTGGAAAAAGCAGACAGCCTAGAAAAGCCACCTGCACAAGGAAACAAGAAATAACCAGGTTTAAGCAGTTCTGCATAAACTGAGTTTCAAGACTCATCCATCAGCTCTAAACTCTGTAACAGCGGAACAACTGGGGGGGGGCAGCCCAGTATCAGAGTTGTCACACCAGTGGCGGTGCCATTTCTACCACCCTGTTGCTCCCTTTACACCACATATGGCCTGGATGTGGAGGCCTTTTCTAAAGAGACAAGGGAAGTTTCAAACATTGAGGGACAGCTCTGTGAATGCATCTGTTGGTAGATGGGTGTTCTCTGACAGGAGTTGCTCAGCACAGATTACCTGACCTGCACATCGCAGCTCATGGCAGTCAGGCCCTCACTTTTCCCATGTGCTGTGGCCCTAAAATCGGTGCAGCACAGCCAAGATTAGCCAGGAGCAATCCAGACATCTCCAAGGAAGACTGCTGGTTTTCCATCGCTCCGGTTGGGTCAGCTTGCGGTGCAATCCAAGAGAGGTTGGCTTCTTTCCTTAGCACAGCTGTAGTCCTGCTGGATGCTTCTCCTGATTTCTACAAGCCACCCCCGTCTCTATTTCTGAGGTCATCCTTAAACTGAAATTTTAGCTTTTGGGGGAACTGAAGTCCATATGGAGATAAATGAGACCCCCTCAGAGAACCACGGCTTCTACCGTGGTCACATTTGCGAGTCTCAGTGAGTACTTGGTATTTCTTTAAGCACTATCTAGCAGAGTTTGAGGGATGAAAAGCATGACAGAGGTCAGAGCTCTGCATGTGCTATGAACAGAGAAGCCAATTTGGTTAAGACATTCCCCTTCAAAAAGAATCTGTCAGAACAAAGTTCCTGTCAGAACCAAGTTGTTTGAGAAGTAGGACTGTCATATTTGGATAAAACCCCCAACACATTCTCACATTATTTAAAAGAAGGATCACATGTACTGGGAGGAGTAGCTGAGCAATGTAGAGTCCAGAATTGCATCTATCATGCTCCCCACTCCTCCTCTACCATGCTTTCACTGGCTGGATAAATCACTGCATAGGAGAGGATCTAATCTGGTACTTCTGGAATAAAGTCACCATCACCAGTATCTTGAAGGATTAGTTTTTCAGGGCGCTATGTATAGTACAAGCTAAAATGCAACTTAGGAACAGATACATTTTCTTATGTATCACTAAAGCAGCTTCTTCTTTGTGAAGTTCAAGTAAACATTTTTCCGCCTTAATTGATTGCTGTGGTCCCTGTTTCCACAGCACATTCTACAGCTACTCAGAGCTCTGTAAAGTGCTCAAGTACTTGTTAGTGGTGAGTGATCTGCTACCAAAGTTGTGTGGTTAGCTCCACTTTTTATGAACTGACACTTCCTTTTTTTCTAGCTGACATTAAAGAAAAATGTTAGTAAAAATTGGACAGGTTTTTGAAAATGAAGTTTATTTCTATGTTCTGTGGCTTAGAAACAAAGAATAAGTCAATAATTTATGAAATGTTTTATCAGGAGAATTAATTATTTAATTCGAAAATATTCTTAGTAATATTAAAAAATACTTGCATTTGAACTTTAAAAGCATAGAAATATTTCTGTTACCTAGAGGAACTTTCAAACCTTCATCATCATTGAAATCTATTAAAACATAGCTGGTTTCAGTAGCTGCAGACACACTGCACTGCATTAACCTCAAATTTGCAGTTTAAGGTTAAGGTTTAGAGATAAAGGGGAAGGGGAAGATGGCAGCAGTCCATCCTTGTTTATCTTGTTTAATTTTTGTCCCAGCCCAGACCAATGACTTTTTCTCTCCAAACCACTGTTTCAAAAGGGGAACTCTCCTGTTGCATAAGAACCCTCCCTATTTGACTTTACTTTAAGTCACTTGGAGAAATACTGCTCTATGAGGATTTTAGCCACTGCCAGCAGCAAACCCCATGCAAAGACATTATTTTTGCCAAGCTGCTCTCTCTTGCAGAGAGAGGCTACTTCTCCTATGCTTGGGTGTGAAACAAAACTGCTGTTACCTGGTTTTCTACACCGTTTCTGTAGCAGTGAGTTAAGCTTGGTACTTCACACTAACCTTTCCTGATGGAACAGCTGAGTCTGTGCTGGCTGCCTTCTGTCTCAGAAAGATTAAGGTCTCAGCTTCAGCTGTGATCTGTTTAAGCATGTTTTCCCATGTCTTTCACTAACTTGGACTTCCATGGACTCCAAGTATGGGTCTCTCAGTAATAAGATGTTAAGCACTGCAGAGCCATAGAGGAAAACCAAAGAAAACCATTATCCTCATTAAAGCAGCTGCAGGAGGGGGAAAGTATAACCACTCCAAAATCAAAACCCATACACACTCCATTGCTCATCTTTCTCCATTGATGCCATAATTTCATTTGCTCCCTACTAACCAGAGTGACCACTATGGGAGAAGTGACCTGCCTTTTTGATACTATCAGAGATGAAAGTTTTGGCAACAATCTCGTAGATCAGATTTCCTATTCTTAAAGAATAAATCGAAAGAACTCCAGTGTCTGCCCTACTGTTTTTCCATGCCACATTAATTATTGCATGCACATGCAGTAATAGTAACTCAGATAACTCTCTGGGAAGAGGACAGCAAATAAGAGCATCACAGGAGGCTACTGCAGAAGCTGTAGACTTGAGTATCTCACCAGTTTTTCAGTAGAGAAACATTGTTTTGACATTACCTGGGTTTTGTAGATACTTTTAGAAAGGGCACACCAAGTGCAGTGGCATTCAAACTCTGGGTTCAATGGCATCTTTTTTTCAGAGCAGCACACAGTGTTGCAAGGCAGTTGAGCTACACTCTCTCCTCTTAGCTGTGTGGCTAAACTTCTCAGCATTAAGGGAATGGGAAAAGGGAAAAAACCCTATGCAAGTTTTCAATAACACATAGAGTTTGGGTGGTGCTCTGGGCTTTTCACATACGGCCCATGATGTCACCCTATGGCTGTGACATCAGTGCAGCTCTGACACAGGAGCTCTGCCCACGCAGCTTGACTCAATATTTAGTTCTGCAGTTTTTCCTACTCCTTCAGAAAAAGATAACTGGGACATTATGGTGCCAAGTGTCATTCTACTTCCAAGCTCAAGCATATGTACCAAACACCTCCTTTTTAGCGATAACTTGCCGACTAACTCGTCAGTGTCTCTACTGTGCCGCTGCTGCATGCAGAGAGGCTCTCAACAAACTGGAAACACACCTACCCAGAAAGGGTTATAATTCTTGTAATAGTTAAACACAAGTATTTCCTTTTTTTTTTTTTTTTTTGAACAACGATGTGAAGAGAAAATCACTTCAAATTAGCATGACATACAAGTCTAAGACCTCTGCCAGTATGGATCTTTAGGATGAACTGCTTGAGCCTAGATTTTACCTGGTACTTAAGCCCAACCCCTCCTAACACTCAGTTGGAAATATGCAGAATCAACCCCATCCATTTGGGTCAGGACTTTCCCACATGCCCACAAAAATACAAGTGAAAATCATCACCCAATTTTTGCTAATTCACATAAACCCTTTCTCAAGGGAGAATGTGCTTGTCTGCAACTGACTGGGGTAGAGCCCAAGGCAGCATAGGATAAAACAATGGGCTGAGTCTCCAGTCAGTGCCGCCTGATGAAAAAATCCTGAGGGCATAGCAGTATGTGCAGCATTTATCTGTGGGAGTGTAGTTCATTCCTGAACTAGGGTATGAGCACCCAGCTCAGGTAGGCAGCAGTGACCCAGTTACCTGCAGAGACTCCCTGTGCTGTACTCGCTGCACCCTCAGCTAGAGGGATCACATGGTAACATCAAACCAAGCAGTGAAGCTTGAATTGAGGTCTACTGCAGGCCAGCAGCATCCTCTTACACTCAGCAGACACACTCTGAAGCACAGAAAACTGGCAGCAAGTAAATACCTCCCTCAGCCGAGGTCTTGCCTATCCTGAAGAATGCAGTTGCCTATAGCACAGAATACAACTGGAACAAGTGTGGGCCAACCCACAGCAAACCTAATCCAAGAAATTAAATCTAACAAATTCACCCAGTGAGTCCAGGGGAAGATGAGGACAGGCTCCAGCCCAGGCCAGCAACACGAGCACAAATGCAGGAAGCCCAGCAGGTTGCACATCCTGTTCCTCAGCATCACCAGGGCTATTCTTAGCTGCAGGAGCTGGTGCAGGAGGGAAGCACTGGGAAGCCGACCAATGCTGTAACTAGAAACAGAGCTTGGATGATGGGGGCTGGGGATTGCCATTTGGTCTCAGCAATACTTTAAGGTTTGTGTTGATTGTCACAAAAAAAAAAAAAAAAAAAAAAAAAGATAAACCAAAACACAAATATATATAAATGCTTGCCAAAGATTCAGTAGCAAGGCTTTCATACGAGGTTTAGGATGCTAGCACAGATCAGCCTGAGAAGGTGCCTGCTGGAAGTGCTTGTCTGCCTGGAGTCAGACACTCCCATCCCACCCTTCTCCTGTGGCATTAGCTCCTCTGATGGAAAAGCAGCAAGGAGTTGTTCTGGGAGCTGGATCTGGTCCTTGTGGTGAGGCAACTCTCTGGGGTAGGAGGTCTAGGAATGACATGGGGGAAGGTATGTGCAAAAGCAAAATAAACTATAGACCTGAAGCTTCCCTTCCTGCCAATTTAAAATTCCCACACCAGCATGTCTCATAAAGGATGTTCGTATAAGTTTAAATCACATCTTTCCATGAAAAGGTAGAAGTAGCTTTGGAAAATGGCAAAACTCAAGCTCACATGCAGTGCTTACAGCACAACCAAACATACCCTCCTACACATATAACTAATAATGTGGAATCACTTTTCCCTCTGGAAGCAGAAAAATGAGCTGCTGAAGGGCTCCAAAATGAACTCATCACTGCAAGCTTATTAACAGCTCAAGGCAGGTATTGGTCACCATCCTGCCCTCCTCAGTACTAGTGCTGGCAGCTGCAGTCAGCCCTTTTCTCCCAAAAACCTGTGCAAACTGCAGTGTTTCTGAATTGAAACAAATGAAGCTGAAAAGCACCAAAGCATCTTCTGCTCTAATGCAGCTTTCTTCCAAAGACATTGAAAAAACAGTATAGGGTCCTATAGGAAGCCTACCTTATTGAGCCTTATATGAGACATTTAACCACAGCCAATTAACAGGTCAAGAGGATTTTTTTATTCTTTTCAAAAGCTGTTTCCCTTTGAGATTAAAAAAAAATGCCTTTTGCATAATTAACCCTTCACGATACTACAACTGAACAACTATTCTTTCAATTGCACCTGGAACCCAGACAGTTGGAGGCCAGGACTTTAAAACACACTTACTAACCTCTTCCTCCTATATTTGTGCTCTTTTCATCTCTTTTTGATGTTCTGGGAGATGGTGAAAGTGCATTTCTACTAGTTAAATTCCTCTCTAGGAGCTGATCTGAGAAAGAAATCCCAACTAAATGTTTTTGATAGTCAAGAGCTCCATTTATTTTCTCAGCACTTTAATACTTGAAAACAAAAACAAAACAAACAAAAAAAACCCCCCCCAAAAAAAAAAAAAGCGAGAGAGAGAAAAAAGAACATTATTCTTTCTTTTAAAAGAAGGCAAAAAGAAATATCATCAATGAACAAACTATGCCAATTATATTTTAACATTTTTCAGAAACAGGATCCAGTACATGAAAAAAAGAAGCCAAATTAATCCCATGTGCTTTTTGGAGACATACAGATGAAAGGTATTTTTCAGCTTTGTGGTTTTGCTTTTCAACTAGTTAGACAACACTGTGGGTGCAAAATATATAAATGTGAGCCTGCTAAAACATGGTGCTGTACCTCACAGGCAGCTAACCACACAAAGCAAAGGTCAGAAGGAATAATCAGACCCTCTGTTATCAGCAAAGCTACGTTTGATTTGGAAAATTGTCAATTCTGGTTTTAGCTCAGGCAAATGGAGCATCCACCTCTTTCTGTCTAGCAGAGAAAGGAAAAACCAAAGATACTGTGGACCTGAACCACTTCAATGCATACCTAAAAAGGGTGTAACTGATGCTATGCTATGGAACTAAAATAGTCAGAACATATTTATATGCTTTTAAATATAGTTAGCAGTATTTCCCATTCCCTCCACGCGGAACTCGTAACATCTAGTTACAAAATTCACCCCCTCCATCCCCCCCGGTCTCTCCATAGCTGAAGAGATTAGAAAGTGCAGTCAAAGCAGGGGGCAGGGGAAGGAGAATGGCAAGAATCTTTATCCCTCCTCCCCAAACTCCACCAGGCAGTGTTTAATAAATTCAGATGGCCCGATTTCAGAAGCTAACAGCAATGTCAGTTTAGCTAAACTTGTTAACAAGTCTTAGGACACTCAGTGAGCCTTTTTCCCTTTCTTTTTGGAGAATGGGGAAAAGGAATTAATCCTGGAATTACATCAAACTGACAGTATTTCTGCAGCAAATTTAGAAACACCACAGCAGTCCTGATTTTAATACATCCATAAAATCTAGGTGCTTTTTTCTTTAAAAGCCAGGCTGCACTGGCAGAAGCTCTGGACTCACTCCCACAAGTAATTCCTGGCGTGCAAGTAAGTACTCGTCAGCCCGATGAAACTATTTAAGAATACAGAAATTTTCAGGACTGAGCCCTTGCCATGACTTTTGGGGAGTCACAAGTTGGGGCTGGTTCTTTTACATAATTCTGTGTATGTCCATACCGCACACCGCGATGTGGCAACTGCAGAAATTACCAAAGCCCGCACTGGGTGTTGAAAGCAATTGAGCTAAAATTATTAGGGGTTCCACAGAAACAATTTACTCTGCTAAAAAGGAAGCCTGGTGGTAGTGTGGCTATCCCACTGAGTGTCTGAATTAGTTCTGCACTGCAACTTAGGTGCAGATATAATCTAGGAAGTGATTCTAAAATAGCATGTTCCTGGATGAGACATGTAGTAAGGGTAAAATATTTCACCCAGTGATGTTTGGTACATCTCTGACACATTTAATCAGAAGCCTGAAGTACAAACTTATTTTTCCTTAAAATCAGTGTTCCATAATTGTTTTATTTTAAAAATTCAGAAATGTGATACACAATACAATTAGCTCCCCACCACTGCAGTGTTCACTTATATGAGATTCACTAGTTTCATGCTTTGTGGAAAAAAAAAAAAGAGAGACTGTGCAGTGCTTTTGAATGCTCTCAGTATTCTTAAACTGTGATCTTCAGAACAAATCAAGACTGTGTAACCCCAGACAGATCAAGTTAAAAAGAAAATCAAGCTATTTCACAAGCTAGCAGGCTACAGTTGGGTCTCCTTCAGCCAGAACGGAGAAATTGTGTTCCTGCTGCTGCACAGCCACCACCTTGACCTCACTCTATGCTTTCAGGGAGTTTACCATCAAGGGCTAAGGAGACTAAAGGGCCCTGGTAACACCAGCTGGTGCTGCACATGCAACAGGGCACATGACACATGACAGAGAGGCCACACAACTCCCCCTTCTGCCCCCATCATCATCCTCATCATCACTGTCACCTCTTCAGCCTGTTCTGACACCTAAAATAACGAGGGGGAGAGCTTTTTGTCTTTTTAGCTAGCCATTGCCTGCAATGGACACAGAAATAGAAAAATAGGACTTCTGGCACACACACAAAAAAAAGATTAAATAGTTTAAAATGGAATTAGTGACTAAACTCCATCTATTCAGATGCATTTACTGAGACTATTAACCAATGATGGTAACTGTTATGTCTTACTAGTTGCTCTTTTTTTAAAGAGCAACAGGGGAGAAGTCAGACTTCTCAGTGCTACCATGATTTGATTTGTTGGTATTTTTTAAAATAAACCAAAGAGCAGTAGTTCTATGGTGCATTAGTGATACACAGCAGAACCTCAACAATTCATACTAATGATTGAGGCCAATTTTAAATTAGTGATGAAAATAATTAGTGAAAGTTGACCACAGAAAGCAAGGATACACATCTAAAAAAAATAGTACTTTGTTCATTTCAAAATTTACTTAGTTAATACTCTGTAGTATAGTAGCAGTGGTAGCATACTCTGCAAACGTAGTCTCATACAAGATCTCATTTAACAGTCAACTCTAGATCATATACAGGTAACAGAAAAAAGAGTTAAGGTAATTGAGACAAAACAAAAACATTTATAAATACTATATTAACACATTTAAGTTAGTTTATGAGACTATACAACAAGCATAAACACAGAAAAAGGTGAGCAATGCTGGTGGCTGCGAAGCACCAACATCCCGAAGCCAGCACAAAGCTGAGCCCACCCATGCACAACCCACAGCTTCCTGCGGATGCATCCGAGCAGCCAAGGGGCAAAACCCCCGGGCAGCGCTGTGCTGCACCCGGGCAGTGCAGCCTGGGATGGGGCACCCTGGAGGCGGAGCCAGCACCTCCACCTTTCCCTTGCCGTGAGACAGGGGCTGGGCTTGGCTCCGCGGACTGCACAGCTAATGCACAACACTGCTAATCCACCCATGCATAATCGAGAGTTGACTGCAATGCTCTGCTGAGAGCTTGGGTAAGACCACTGACATCAGTTGGGCCAATCCAGGTCCGATGAGCAGCAGGACTATTTTTTGTACTACTTAGGAGCAATTATGATGCAAGACACAAATTAGAAATGCAAACTAGGGAGGTGTTCTGTATCTGGAGGCAAAGCTACATTCCCTTCACTAACAAAACATTCTTTTTTAAAAAATCTATATTTAAATACTGTTAAAAACCTGAAAACCACAGCATCAAAGAATTTCATAAGGCGAAAACTCAGTTCCCTCTGGTTGTGCCTAGATATTGCAATACATTTGCAGAAGTAGTAAATGCCAAGTAGTCTAGTATCTTATCCTCTTTCCAGTGCCTTCCAGTAACAGATCTCAGAGCTCTTCACACAATAATTCAGCCTCACAACACCCCTGTGAGGTAGGTATTATCCCCATTTGAAGACAGGGAAACTGAGGCAAAGCGTTTATCATGTCCAGAGTCATAGAGCAAAGAATGGAAGATCTGAGTTTTTTTCCAGTTTTGCACATAGGAGCAATCCATTAATCACAAGACATTAGTTCCCATACATAAAGTGAGAGTGGATCAAAAGGCCAGGGTTTTAGATTAGATTTCTTGTATGTTCTCTTTCAACTCTCATCTAGTCTGCCAAATTCAGAGTCCACAGAACAGTTTCTCCTTTCCTAACGTGCAAGCTGGCAGCACACTGTAACAGCTTCTTTAGAGTCAGTTGTCAATTAACTGAGTCAAGATTTTAAACCATAGATTTGGATACTGAGTAAGTGAAATTATGTGATACATAAACATCTTAGAGTGTGAAATACAGTGAATGAAATCTTACTCCCTGCACCACTTCCTCTAAAGTCAGTGGAAGGCTCCTGAGGACCAGGACTGAAGTCATTGCAAGTGTTTACAGACACACCCAGCTAGAAGCAAAATGCACCGTTACATTACTTGTTGGGGAGCTGCTGTCTGTGCGTGAAAGCAGGAGTTACACTGTTGGTGCTTGGCAGACCTTCCCCGACAGAGCACTTATCGAGAGAACTAATTATTTTATCTTAGTAAACTCAGCATATGAAGCTCCAGCTCTTTATTCATAGCACTGTTGAGTCATGGGTTCTTTAAACCTTGAAGACTTTCATGACCAGACACAACTTGGAAGTAAGGGGAAACAGCAGAAAAGTCCATAAAATGTAAAAGTCTGTGTTACTTTATCGACCAGTCTCATGTCTTGATCACAGAGCAGTATACAGTAGCTTGAACTGCCATTCTGACAGAGAAAAAACCCTTTCACAACTGTTGTTTTCAACTACCTCGCTACCTTACCAGAAGAAGAGGGGACAATTTCTGACAGTCACATGATGTTGTCTTTAAAATATGCTGTGTGATAAAATTCACTAGAAAAGCCTTCACATTTTTTATTATTACATAGCTTTAAGAAAAATATGTGAAACTGCGAAGTGGTTTCCAGTTTTTAGTAGTTTTATCTTTAAAAATGTTCTATGAACTTTGGTTTTCTTAGGGCTTCTAAATAAACAATATATTAAGATATCTACAAATCAAATATTAAAGGAAAAAGTAGGTCCAAGAAATCCGTAACACAAATTGAGTTCCTACATGCTTATCCCTCAAATACCTTTTCACTGGAAAAAAGTATCTTAATTTGAAGCACAGCAAAAAGTGTCTCTGCTGGAATGCTGAAACTGGTTTTCTGAAGTGTTACAGCATCGGTGCACTTTCTGTCTGTCTCAGTCAAACAAAGTCAACACAAACACATTGTATCATGACAGTGACATTATATTCTTTAAAACAAGCATTCTATATTTAGCAATATGACAAGAACAAGGACTTCAGCAATTACACTACTTGGCAAAATTGCATCTCAAACGTCTGTCTCTTCCTCTTGCAACACAGCTGTTGACAAAGTCTCCACAACTCAGGTAGCACCCTTCAGGGAGTTACAAGGATGACTCGAACTGCTCGTTTTGATCGGTGTTCGCCTCCAGCTTCACTGAAGGGATGCTCTCCGACTTAGTCCTCCTCGTTTTCGGAAATTCGATGACAACTTCTGAACAAGAAATACTAAGTGACGAGGATTTCTCTGTTTTCTTTGCAGTACTATCTTCTCCTGCTCCGCAACACTGCTTCAGAGCACACTGAGTCCTGCAAGGCAACTCGCATTTCCCTCTCCCTGACTCGGAGCCAACGCTGGCAAACTCAGGCTGAATGGTCGTCGCGTGAATCCCTTCGTCGTGAAAGATCTCTTTGATGCGCTTGGCCACCATCATGTACGTGGATGGGTCAGGACACTTGATGTGAGCAGTGCCAATGATCCTGCTGCCCGCTAGCTGCCAAATGTGTAATTCATGGATTGCTTCAACTCCTTCGAGGGTACGCAGCTTTGAGTTCAAAGAATGGACATCTATTTGTTTGGGAACAGTCTGTAGAAGGATAAGGGCTGACTCCCTAAGCAACGGGTAAGTTGTGTAAAGGAGTATACAAACCATAATCAAACAGAGCACAGGATCTAAATACAGCAACCAGCAAGGACCAGCCACCGTAATGCCCTCTTGCTCAGACTTGTTAGCTCTGCCAAGTGCTTGGGATAAAGTAGCATTTTCCATGCAGTGGTTATTGACACATGGATTAAAGCATGGCCCATCTTCGGGGCATGGATTCCACAACCCATAGAAGAGCAAGGCATTCACTACCACAATTACTGAACCTAAGGCATCTCCAAAAACATGCAGGAAAACTCCACGCATGTTAAGTTGTGCACTAGAGTCTTCTTCAACCTCCTCTTCTTCATCCAGAGGATAATGGCCAGCAGTCCCATTCACTTGTACATCACTCATGTCATCTTTCATATCACCTGACAAGAAAACAATAAAACAATTAGGTGTGAGCTATAATACAACACATTACTGTAATTCCATATAAAACCATATCCAACAGTAAGCTAAACTGAAATGCAACTCAACCCACACACTTAGCAACATCTTCTCTGGCTGAGGAAAATTCAGTTTTCCCAATAAGCGATCTAAATAGCCCAGAAGGCAACTGTTTCTACACGGAACTTAAAGATGTACAGTGGCAATTAACTTACTCTACTGAAAAACTACTTTCACCTTTTCCAGCTGTTTAACCATTTGCCTATTCACTGCTTGTTTTTTAAACAAAATGCAGAGTTACAGAGGATATGTAAAAAAGCTGGTTTAAGTAGCTTAGTTAGTTACATTTGTTCCTTCTTTTGAAACACCAGTAGACTGATCACATTGCTAAAATCTCTCTTTAACCATAGGACAGCATTGCTATTTCATATTAAAATTTGAAGTTAGAAGCTCAAAAGCCGTATGAATACTGCTGTGTAGGAACTTCTTTTCAGGTTTACCAATGCCTTTTCAAGAGGCTTCTGAATTCAAGGAAAAGGAAGTTCTCCCAAGATGGTGCATGGAGTTAGCAGGACCATGAGATACAATCAGCTGGAATTTTAGGTCTAAAAGGCAGAATTTACCAGAACTCTGAGGATATGAACGACTGTTATTTACATTTCAGAATAAATAAATAAATAAATAAGCAAGTAGTAAAATTATATTTTTTATGCAAGTGACACATAGCTGTCGAATGACATACAGCTTCTGATGTCCAAAGCCTTATGTCATGGACTGTACATAAATGAACATTTTAGTGCCCTCCTTTGTCACAACTGTCTGCAGTATTACTACTCCAACACAGCTAACCAGCTACATGGGAATAAATACACACATCATTACAAAGAAGAATGGTTTCTGAAAGAAAATCATCTTCCAGTGTTCAAATTGGAGAGAATTATACATTATTAACTTCCTGCTTTTCTTCAAAAGTTCTTCTTTGGATACTTCTAGTGCTAAAGAAATGCAACAGGCACTGGCCCCTGGCCAGACAAACTGAAACAAGGAGCTCTTACTGCTTCTGAGGTTATTGAGTTCACAGCTTTGTAAACATTAACACGTTAATAAGACGTGCAGCTGCCCTTGTGGCAGCAATTCTGCAATCGCAGAGCGTGCACAAGTCCTCTCCTCTCTGGAGAAGGAGTGGGCTCCTAACAAGGCCGAGTTCCAAGCCCCAGCTCATTACCTCATTCAGTACGCTTCTGCCCTGAAGCTCCAGCTACATTTTCCACACTACCTCCAGGAGTTATGGAACATGGAGCCTGTAACTTTCCAGAGAAGTAAATAAATTAGAGGGAAATATCTTAGGTTACAGAGTTCAGACCTCAAGGTCCTTGATGAGAGCAAGGAAAGAGGAACACTCTACTTTGTACCAAGTACTTGGAATAATGGAGATCTGAAAAGTCAGTACAGCTATCTGTAAGAGTGGCTAACAGGAAACATAATTCCAGAAAGCTCTTGAACTTTTTTTAAATGGCAAATGGTTAAAACATGTCCATTTGAAATATGTTCATTGAAATGTAACAATAAATTGATTATTTTACATACAGTGCATGCATAGAAATGCCTGTGCAGGACCAGCCCCTAAGGCTATGCCTGCTTTTCACTCCCGCCTTAGGAAATCAGGGACTACCCCTCTCTGTGACTTTCAGTGAAGGCACAGGACCACCCTTGCCTTCATCTCTACATCTTACATCTTGTCCCAAGTCTCCAATCACGTTTACCTGTAACTTTTCCATGGGCAAACTGTGAATAGCTCCATCCATTACATAATCATGACCGGGCACAGAAGGAAATACAAACTTATTTCAAAGTTTCACTGTGACCAAAATTATGCCCTATTACCACCTAAATACCCACAACAAATTATTTGTTATTGCCAGAAGCACATCCATGAGACATTCCAGACAAGTGAGCTCACAACAATATGCATTTTAATCTATGCTATAACTTTTTGGTCTAATGAGTCCAAAACTTGGCTAAAGACATAACTTTTCACCATTAAAGAATAATTCCCAAGCTAAGACATATATGAGACCAAGGTTTAAGGAAATTTTATATCATTTGAAACTAATTATTAGGATGCCTTTGTTGGAACTAAACCAACATTAAGAGCTTATTATATGGTCAAGAAAATGGTGTAGTGTGTTCACAGGAACTTTCCTATCCTCTTGAAAAACCTGTCCTTCCAAAGCCAATATGGAGCTGGAGAAACAGAAACTAAGTTTCCCAAATCTGTATGGGAAGCTCTGACTATAGAAAACCTGAAACTGTAGCAAAGTTCACTCCTATCAATTAAAGCTCCCTTTAAGCTAAAACAATGGTCTGCTGATGTCATCCTGGAACTGAAGGAGAGAAATCGGTTCCAAAGCCTGAAGTCCTTTCCCTCTGGATGCCCTAGGAACAGAGAAGTGGCAATCACACCTTTCACTCCGCTAGCACGCAATACTTGGCTTTGACCAAGCAGCTTCAAAGTGAACTATCCAGGCTTTTGGATCCATTAAAAAATAACCCAAAAAATTCCTACCCATGAAACAGTTTAACCACAATTGGGAAGGGAAGATTTTAAATGTATATCTGTGTGCAGGTGAGTGGTAAGGCGCATACTTTAAAAAGCTAAAGAAAAATTATTCCAGGACACCAGACATGTGCTCTGACACCAGCATGCTCCACATTCCGGCTTCCACACTTCTGACTGGCAATTTCCAAGACTTCTTCCTATTAATACCAATGCTATGAAGACGCACAACGTTATTGCAGTGGAATAGACTTCAGTATGTTTGGTTTAGATGGAGAGTAGCTTCCCAGGTAGCTGACAACTGAACCAATGGAGCAATCCAGCTGCCGGGACCGAGGCACTGAGCCACACTCCATTTGATGTGCAGCCAGTTCGGATGGCATTCGGAAAGCGTCTTGTGACAGCTCCTGTCGCTAGACAAGAAGTCATGTGCTTTCCCTTGCAGAACCAACTTTTTTCCCAGGGCAAACTGCTTTATCCTAACTCTTTTACACTCTGACCTGCCTGCAAGGCAAACGTGCAGCTTAGGGCATCCAAAGGAAAGGCGTGAGGAAGAGGTGCGACAGCGATGTGCCCCAAGAGCTGCTGAGGAAGTTTCTCGCCTCTTTCCCAGAAGCAGGGCCAGATGGTCCTCAAAGAGCCCTTACAGAGCCCGCACCAGGTGGGACCAGGACGGCCACCGCCCTGCTCGGGAAAAGGACCCCTCCCGCTTTCCTACGCGTGGCTGGGGCAGCGGCGCTGACCCCGCGGGGCTTACCCAGCTTCTCCTGGCTGACTCCGTTGGAGCTGCTGCAGTTCTCCACCAAGGTGCTGGTCTCCTCGCGGTGCAGCGCAGCCTCCCCGTCCCCGGGCGGCTGCTCGGGCTTGGGGCCGCCGCGGGGATGCTGCTGCCGGCCGCCGTGCGAGTGCCCGTGGCCGTGGGCGTGCCCGTGGCCCCCGACGCCGTGGTGGTTGAAGAGGCAGAGCCCCAGCAGGTTGATGATGAGCCCCGCCACCCCCACGGCGATGACCACCAGCGGCTGCTGGATCTCGTGGGGCTCCGTGAAGCGCTCGATGGCCTCCAGCAGGATGGTGAAGCAGAGGGCGGTGAGGAACACGGCGTTGACGAGGGCGCCCATCACCTCGGCCCGCACCCATCCGAACGTGTTCTTCTTGGTGGCGCGGGTGCGCTGGGCGAAGCGCACGGCCACCAGCGCCACGACCAGGGCCATCACGTCGGAGAGCATGTGGAACGAGTCGGAGAGCATGGCCAGCGACGACGTGACGCGGCTCACCGCCACCTCCACCACGAAGAACAGGAAGGTGAGCGCCAGCATGCACAGCAGCCGCGCCCGCCGGTTCTGCCAGCACCGCGGCCCGCCCGGACCGTGCGCCGCCATCCCCCCGCACATCGCGGCTGCCCGGCGGGGGCGCGAGGAGCGCGGCGGGCGGTCGGAGCCCCGAGCGCTCGGGCGGCTGCTCCGCTCCGCTCCGCTCGGCTCGGCTCCCCCCGCACCGCCGCCGCCGCCGCTCCTTCCGCAGGCGCCGGGCGAGCAAACTTTGCACCCGAGCCCCCTCACTCTTTTCACACGGAACCCGAGCGCCGCCTCGGCCACGCCCCCGCCCGCGCCCCATTGGCCGGCGCGCCCCGCCCGCCCGGCCGTGCCCTCCCGCCCCCGCGCCCGGCCCCGCTCGCCATTGGGCCGCGCGCCCTCGCGACAGCGGGGCCCCGCCCCCGCCCGGTAACGCCCAGCGAGCCACGGCCGCCCCGTTCCGCCCGCCCGCGCCCGAAACGGGGAATGGGCGGGGCCACGCGTGACGCGGCGGGGAGCGACGGCCGCCCATTGGCTGATCCCTCCGGCTTTCCCCTCCCGCCCCGCCCCCGCAGGCCCCGCCCGCGGCGAGCGGGACTCGTGCAAAAGGTGCGCTTCACACGGCCCCGGCCCGGCGCGCGCCCGGGGGCGGGGCTCCCCCTGCGGGCCGCGGGGCGGGGCCCGGCGCGAGGGACCTGTGACGTCACGCGGCCTGAGCGGGGCTTTGGGTGGCGTTTGCGCTTTTTCTGGGACTTTTCGCGAGGGGGTTTCTCTTTAATTCTTTTCCTGCGCTGAGGGCAGTCAGAGAAGCGTGGACGCGATCAACAATAACTGTTAAGCGGCTAAAAAGAATCGGTAGAGAAAAAGAAGTTTTGCTTGAAGTTTTGAAAGGCTATACAATATAATAACACATTCATACAATGATTCTATAATAATAAAAATATTTAATATTGCAATAATTGTTTTATAATAATATGGCGAAAAATATATGCATGCTAAAAGGTCAGTCCCTGTTTGGTTTATTACACTTGTAGTTAGGAAAGGGAAAACACGTGTTTTGAGACATCCAGAAAAATCACAGAAGTGTAACCACAAAATAAAAAAAAAATTTAAAAATCTCCGAAACTACAAAAAGGCAGAGCTGACCTCTTACTTTGCCCACTGTGTTCCAGGGAACAAACAAGCGTGGCAGCAAGAGAAGGAGTGTGAAAGAATATTGCCTGAGCAGAGCATGGAGAGGAGGCAGCAGCTGTAGAGGTGGAGCTCTGTGTGTGGACCCATAGAGGCAGTGAGAAAACTGCTGCCCTGAGAAGAAAGACCTAGCAAGAATGCAAAAAGTTGTTCCTATACTTGGAGATTTCAAAGGGATTGGGATTTGGGGTCCGTGCAAAGGTTCCTGACTTCATTTCAGTAGGAAAATGATGGAAGGTGCTCACATGTCCACAAGGAAAGTGTGAGCATAACTGAGAGCAGTGACTCAGGACAGGCTTCCCCATGAGCCCACACCTGGATTTCACACTGGTATCCATGTGTGCCATCCCCTCACCTTTGCTTAACCTTCCTCACCTGGCAGAGCTGGCTTGGGCACCACGGGCAAGGCTGTGCTGAGCTGTGACCCTGAACCCTGCTTTCTGTGAGATTATCCTTCTGTCAGAATCTAGGTGTGCTCCGTGCTGGACGTAGCGGTAGCAGCCCACACGGAATTCTTTAATGACCATTGTAAACAGAGTCAGCAATTAGATTGTTATAACATTCTGCTCACCTGCCTGGCTTCCCATATGCACTAACGTCACTTGCTAAGAAGTAAATAACCAGGAAGCTGAATGGCAATTACATGGAAACGGAACATGCCCGTGTTGTGTCCTCCTCACTCCCACACAAGGCCATTAGTTAACAAGGAAGAATTGCCCAAATTTAGGATATATGGGTCAAAGAAACTGGTACAGCTCAAACCTCTTTTATTTCCTACAGGTGAAGTGGGTCATCATTTTACAGGGATTGCTTTTAATCCAATGAGATTTAGCTCGGAAGGAAGGGAGGACAACAAGTTTGGTGTCTCTCATTGGCTCAGCTTCAGGAATTAGTGAAACTGGGTGTTAGTTCATTGCCCCTGTGGTGTCATCATAGTTTTCTTGATTAAAAGTATTCAGTCTTCTCCTGAGAGAAATAAACAGGATATCAATATCAGGAGAACCCTGATGAATAAAACTTCATTATAAACTGTGTCAAGAGCTTTGCCTGATTTAGCAAGGGGAGTTAGGGTTTTTTGGGCTTTTTTCTTGGTATGCAAATGATGTCCAGATCAATTTGTGATCCTTTTAACATCTCTTCACTTTGAGACTTCCTTATCTTCTCGAGGATTCCCACACCACTGGTCAGTGTGCTGCAGCCTTCCCCTTACAGGATGGCATGTTGTTGACCCTTAGCCATGTCCAAGGATAGCTTTTTGTCCTGCTATACCAGGCTGAATGCTTAATTCCACTCTGGGCCAAAAGCCACAAGACATGGACCATATACCCCAGGAGAATGGGAGGGCATGGTTTCATCCCTGGCAGGGAAGAAAAATTGTTCCTGAGGCCTTCCACTGCTCCCCGATGAATAGGGCTGGGTGTAGAGTTTTGACCCAGCCACTGTTGTCTCCAAGGGCTTCAAACACAGGGACTTTGATGAATGATCCTCTGTGGCAGCCCAGTCCTGCTGCTGGATGTGCTGAATGGACCAGCAGCTGGACCACACAGGAGTTCACACTGCTACCTCTTCCCCATACTCTTTCTTGTAAACCAGTGGGCTGTACGCTGCTGTTTCCAGGCTTTTCTATTGTATTACCACACACCAGCAGCCAAGAGGAACGGGGACAGTTCCTAAACTTAGGGCTGTCCATCTGGCAACATCATCAATTTTAAGATTAATGGGAAAGTGACTGATAAAGGTACCTAATGAAACCATAAATGGTGTTTGACAGGAGACACAATGTTCCTACTTATGCTTTGAGGGAGAATACTTTGTCTTCAGGGTAGGGAGGACTCTGGATTTTTTGTTGATTTGGTTTTTTTTAGGCTTCCAGGCATTGTTCATGAATCAAAGAATTCTTTCTTGGCTCAGCTTCCAGTCCACAGATGTGGAAGGACCCATCTAAAATCTGTTTACTTACCACAAATGCTCTGTGTTCCAAGGGGAGAAGTAGCTGTGGATGTCTGGCACAGCTTCCTTGCCCCCAGAGCCAGGTGACACGTCTGCACAGGGAGCTGCTGCTTGTCACCTGTCCTGCAGTGAAACGCTTTGTACTGAGTCCTGCTGGGCTCTCCTGAGCCAGCCGAGCGCTGTGTGAAGAGCAGGACTTTGGCTGGGAGTTTTGCTATTACTCAGCATGTTTGCTGAGTAAATAAAGTCACTGCTTTTTCCCTTTGAATTTCTGCGCAGGGTTGCAAGTGGAGAGATCTCCACCACGGAGGGCTCTTCATCACTCTGTGCCTTTCCACTTGGAAAAGGTGAAACCCTGTCAGTAAACCGCCAATGCAGTCACATATGACAGAGCACACTGCCTCCTTTTAGTACCTAACTCTTCCCCTTCCTGTGCAGTCATCAGACCTGCCGGCTTTTAATGAGGGATTGTGGGGCTGTGGCAAACATGACTCCATCTGTCTGTTCCACTTCAAGGCTGTCAGTGTTCATTTTAGGCTGTATTTCTCGCAGGCAGTGTCTCTCTCTGGTAGCTGTCCTTACAAGGTTTCTTCACATTAGATGCAGTTGGCAACACCAAAGCCACCAGAAGCACTCACTGTCCAGTTACCTGCATAAAAAAAGGTTGTTCCTTGTAATGAAAAACAACACAAATGAAAAGTGAGTATTACTGTAGCTCTAGGTTGGATTCACTGTTATGTACTGATTCAGGAAAGCAGCTTTATCAAGAAAAGGACTTAGAAATGTGTTTGCAGTTAATTAAAAGGCCTTCCTCGAACAGAAAAGTTAAGCATGTGCTTACATGCTTTTGTTTGTGACCTGTCAAGAAAGACTATAGCAGTACTTGGCACTGAGATAGGAAATGAAGGACACCTTGCTCTATAAAGAGATTTCTTCTTCTACCTGGTTACTGTGTGTGTGAAATCTGGGCCCTTGGGAAGTCGGTCGCAGAACTCCAGGCAAGTTGAGGGGATCAGTATATCATCTGCTATACTTCATCCAAACCTTGCAAAGGAAATTAAAAGCCCATTTTTTTTCCTTCCTAAACATTTTCTCCCTAATGAAGAAACAGCTGATTTTTAAAATGTGCCTTTCTTATGTCCAGTTTTGATCTTTCCTTTATTTTGCATTTTTAACTTTCAAGCTGTTCACTTGGTTCAATGGCATTCAGTATCCTGTAAGTGCTCCAGAACTCTGGGCACAATTGACTGTATGGCAAATCTATAATTGTTTCTACTGAACAGACATGGACTTTTTGGTAGACTAAAGAACATTTCCTGTCAGCTTTGATTACCAATTTGTCTGCTTATGATACAAATAGTATTTTCTGAAAATCCACAAGTAGGCAGGCAAAATAGTTGCTCTAATCAGCTGTGAGATTAATAGTAATAAGGTATTAGTTAGAGCTGATGCCTTATTCAGCCAATGCTTGAGTGGATCTAACTAGAAAAATCACCACCATATTAATCATTGAAGGAAAAAAGGCAGGAAAACTTGTGGTGTTACTCACTTTTGCACACAGTGTGGCTCTCTGGTGGAAAGAGTAACAATGATTCAACAGGGATGGGAAAATTCTGTAAATATGAAATTCTGGAATGAAAAAATGTCTGGGCACCTGATTGGTTCATAACATTTTTAATTATTACCAAAATAAATTATTATCCTTCATATGACATTTTTAGCAAATCATACTGTTAAGCTCTGCCTTTTATTATCTTTATGAGAACAAGCCAATTGTCTTGGAGCCAGGGTAATGAGTATCAACAAATCAATGGGTAATTGCTGAGAGCAGACACTGAGAGAGATATGTGCTAATCACTGTGGTGCCTGCTACACCTATTTACAGTATCAGCTCCTAGCAGAGAGCTCACAGTATTTTCTGGTGCCTGAGCTGGTTAACTGGGGGCAGGGATTTTCACTGTCACAGTAGGATGCTGGATTTCATTGATGAAGGATCTCTAGGATCTTCTCTTGTTGGAAGAAGATCACTCAGGTCCTTTGAGGTAAGTCCCTACAGGAAGAGTTAATACTGTAGGAACTCATAAACGTGCATGTACTGGTATTGGAAAAGTCAGTTCCAAACTAGTCCAGCAAGTGCGGCGCTGAGTCGTGGGAGGCTGCAGAGCACCTCCATGCAGTGCTGCAAAGAAGCAATGCCCTTTGGTGGCACATTTTGCCCTGAGGAGTGGAGCTGTGCTGGTTTATCTCCATGTCTCCTGGGAGCTCAGTGACATCAAGGGCACACCGTGCAAAGACCTCAGGCCCAGCCACTGAGCTAGGCAGTGTAAGAACATGGTACCAGAAGAGGAAGCTCCCCAGGCAGATTGGAATGGAAGCCATCCCCTTGGCTGTGTGCATGCAGAGTTTACAGGCTGCTTCCTGGAACGGCCACGAGCACAGGACATGGCACATCCCATTGTTTCTGCTGTGCGAGGCAGGCCTGCCTGCAGCAGGGCACAGAGCCTGGTGGCACGGGACGTGCAGGGCATGCTCAGGCTCGGGGCCCCTGTGCAGCACACCTTGGCAGGCTCCTGCTCTGACCCAGCGCCAGCAGGTCTGATCTGGAGGGCAACCTCAGGCTCGCCTTCCCTGGCAGCCCAGGTTCTCTGGTGTTCATGAGCCAGCTCACCTACGCACACACTGCTCCTGCTGCAGAGCACACACCGGGCAAGAGCTCTGCCCTGACACAAAGTATGTCAAGTGACTGAACAATAGCATACTCATCATTTTACCATTTGTGTATCAGATATTTACTGTGTCAGCTTGAGATGGATGAATTTCCCTTTATTAAACAATAAATACTGATGCTTTGATTTGGAATGTGCTGCAATCCCAACTCTGAGACCTGCTGGACACTGCTGCTTTCCCCAGACACCACATGTGGCCTTCACATAAGGATGGAGACATGAAGGCCTCTTCTTAAGGATCGATCATATTTGATGTTTGTCAGATCACATCCCAAGGCAGTAAGCCCAGACATGTTAAATTTATGTTCAGTAACTGCATCTATTAATTATCCAAACTGCCTTCTACAGAGGCCATTTTTTTTCTCAACTTAAGCTGGCCCAACTAAAAGCTGGTGCCAAAAGGGGCCACCACAAGTCCCTTTCAGAAATTACATTCCTGCTCCCAACCATGCCTCAGATCTAGCAATTAGGGCGTGTGATTGCCATGAGGGGCATCAGCTTTGCCTGCCAGTGCAACCAAAACCCAAATTCTTTTTCATCTTCATTGCTTTTCAGCCAGTTCAGCAAGCTAATCCTATTTACTTAGGGCAGCAGGATTGCTAGAGCTGACACACAGGGCCATGTGATTGGGGCAGGGAGAAGTGTGTGACCATATACTGGCATCCAGTGATGCTGGTCATGAAACCACAGCCTCAACTGGACTATAAGGGAGGGATTCATGTTTGGGAATTGGTATTTGATACACAAACATCTTGTGATCACCAGTCTCCCTTCGGAGTCAGCAGAGATCTAATCAGCTTTGTCAGTGGAGTCTGCAACATGGTTTATCTCCTCCTACAGTGCCATGTACTTGATTAGATGAATTCCATCCTTAGAGTGTGTATTTCTGTCCTGGATTACAAAGAAAGCCTGGTGTGAATTGCTTGGAGATTAGGTCAATGGTTAATGAAATGACTCCTGTCCCCACTGCTAGTTTTGCCCACTATAAGACAAGGATTTTGCCTTATTCTTACATTAAAGAGCATGACCTAAGTGAATTCTCTAATGTCACAAACTGAGTAATGCCAGCAGGAAGAGTAGAATCCAGTGGCCTGTCCTGCCAGGACCAATGGTTATACCCATATCTAGAAATGTGATGTTCAAGGCTGTGTCTCCAAACTAAAATTCACAGGCACAGCAGAGGTGTTTTGATTTAATCAGTCCTGGGCAGGTGACAGTTCCCTCAGAAGCAAACATAAGGGGTGGCTGCTTTTGGAAAGCAGGTCATTTATGTAGGTGATTAAGCATAGAGGAGCCTCATTGGGGCATGAGTTTTCAAAACACCTTCATCCAGATCTTTTGAGCTAATTCTATACAGTTAATTATCAATGGCTATTTGCATAGCAAAACAGTGACTGTGAACATTGCTTCTTGCAAGCTTTATTTGTGTTAACCTGCTTTATATCTAGCCAGATGTTTCTGCCTTAATGTTTGGGGAAACAAGCGTTCAGATCAGCATAGGTGGATTAAATGGTGTTCTATAGTAGCTGCAGAGCCAATGCAGGGAACCCATTTCTATCCCTGCTAAGATGACAAAGCAGTTTTTAAATTCAGCAGTTACAGCGGCTGTCCCAGGAAGGACTTGTCAGTCAAGTTTCCAAGTGATCTGTTTATGAAATACATGTTCATCTCCCTTATTGACTAACAATGTATATAATCTAGTTAGTTAACTGTGGGGATAAAGGTCTTTTTTCCTGTCATTTGTCAAGCTCTTGTGCAAAAAGCGGCAGTAAAACTGTGTATAACCTTAGGATCCTGAACAGTGCCAACTAAAGTTCTAGGAATATGCTTATTCAGTTTTTTATTAGCCACATAAAATAGACAAACTTTGTGCCCTTGCCAATTAGATAAACCAAGGCCTATCTCTTTCTTGGAAATTCCCTTACAGAAAGATATTGTCCTTGTAAAAAAGGGAAATAGATAAATGAGCAAAATATGTATTTGAGTAGCAGTAGCATAGCACGCCAGTGTTGTTAAAGCTCCAGTACATGCATTTTATAGCAGTAGTAGTGATATAAAACCACCATAGGCATTATCAAAACACTTATAGACACTAACTGTTAAAAATCAATGAATTAGGAGATTTTCAAATTGGCCTTCAAAGCTCCTGTGTTGTTGATAATTCTATCCAACACCTTTGTGTCTAATCCTAAGTAGGAAAAATGTTTCATGGAGAATGATCCATGGAGACTTCGTTACAGCCTAAAAGCACACAGAAAATCAGCCAGTAGTGTTTGGGTGTTGACGTGTCCCCAGGGAGTTGTGACAGGCTGGGCTGACATGGGAGACAGCCATTGCAGTGGATTGCCCTCTAGGACACTGCGTGGGTGAGCAAGGATTTGGGTGTGCACATGTGGCCACTCCTGAGATCTTCTGTATGGCAACATGCAGGCACTGTGTAGGCTGGGAAGTGTTACAGGAGGGAGAGGAGGAGCTGCTTGCTCTCTGTCATTATAATTCGCCATCATCAGACCTGATGGATTCCTGGCATTGGCTCTGGCCTGACCCAGCAGTCGGGGCAGCAAGGGCCCAGCACTTCCTAGCAGGGCGTGTGGCATGAGTGAGCCTTCCCTGGGCTGAGGTGATTCATCCTAGCCCCACATACCACAGCGTCCTCCTGACCATCCCAGTCCTGCTGGCCTCCTTAGCGTGTTTCTGCCCTGCTGTAACTGTGTGACACAGCCTGCTGCTGCTGCTGGGGACGGTGACACAGATCCCAGCAGATGGACCTGGATCTCTGGCAGCCACATCCCAGTGCTCAGCCCGCCCATGGCAGGGAACAGCAGGAGCCCAGTGCCAGACCCTCTGACTGACAGGCCCCAGTGAAGCCCCAGACTTGGAGGCAGCCCAGTTTCGTGTTTCTGTCTTATCTGCTTCACCCAGCACGGGCACCCTCTGGGCCAGCAGGATAGCACATGGGCTGGGGGAGCCTCCCAGCTGCAGCCCTGCCACCAGCTCCCCTTCCTCACTCCTGCACGGGTGTTTGTCTGGGACAGCTGGAGCCTTTCACGGGGAATGGGCACCTCCAGCTCTTCCTTTCAAGACTGCCTGCACAGCCTTTGGGTGTGCCTGAGTGCTGTGATCTGCAAGGTCTCCACATAGCCTTTTGAAGCCACCAAGGTGCAAACCAGCTAATGATTAAACCTGCTTTCTCAGTTTTACTGCTGGAGAAATGCTTCTGTGGCAAAGCACTGAGGAGAGTACAATACTCCTTTCACATCAAAAGAATATGCAGACACCCGAGGTAAACACTGGCCTGCATTGAGCGCACTAATTTCTGTGCTGGTATCTATTTACCCTGATGGTTTCAGTGAACTGAGTTCCTCAGCCATCTAAAGACTTCTCAGCACAGTGGTCAAACAAACAATGTAATTTTCTGGGTTTTATTTGTTCCAGTAAAAAAAAAAAAAACAACAGTGTGACTGAAAAATACAAAGGAAATGAAGCAGACAGTGAAGATGGAACAAAGACAGCAAGAGGGAAAAGAAAATCAAAAGCATGTAATTGGCAGAGAATTAGTTATTTCTATTAATTGTAAAGTTCTTGCTTCCTTCTGCCAGCCTCCCTTGATTGTTGGGCAACAGGGGCAGTTTCTACAGGTCTCCCTTTGGTTAAAATGATTTGTTTATAAGACATGTTATTTGTAATAAACATAAGGGCATCACTTTGTAAAAACATTCTTCTTCAGGAAGTAATAAAACATTTGCTCAGTTTAAAGTGTGTCCTCAAGTGTTTTTGCTGGATGGGTGTTGTACTCATGTGGCTTTACTCCACTGAATCATCCCCAGAGAGAGTAGAAGTGAGGGATGGTGGGGAAAGAGATTTGGAAACAAATAAACACTCTAAATCAAAAGGACAGGACTTTGTAAGCAACCCAGGCCACAATAGCATCAATGGCTCCCACAGGGCCAGAATTCCTCCTGCATTTACCATCCAAGGACAAAACCTAATAATCTTGCCCTTGCTTTGCCTACTGCAGCAACTTTCCTTGGTAGCTTGCAAACCTCAGTTCATCAGTGTCTGATGCATGGCAGATGTCTCCCAGAGCTGTGGAGCCCCCACACTGTCATTTTTCTGATGTCACTCATGCCTCAAAGGACTTACCAGCAGGGGGGTGGGGGAAATGCATTTGTCAACAGCTCTTACTGCAATAGTTCTTAGTAGGATTCACATTTTGTGAAAAAGGACAGGTTTTCTTGGGAGCTCCCCATCCTTTGCAGATGTTCTAAGGGAGATGAAAGAAAATTTACAGAAAATCTCGAGGGCAAGTTCTGAAATTATTGCTCTAAGGTTGATCATTAGGAGCTGTGGCTTTAATATAACTTTAAACCCTGACTCAGAGGTTCTCACATCAGGGGCTCCTGCCTAAATTGCGTACTGTCTTGTTGAAATCTCTCCAGCAGTGATGGAAAGGTTTCAGGCTGTGGGGAAGCCATCTCATTCCTCAGTATCTCAGCCCTGCAGTCTGGCTATCCCCTGGCTGCTGGTGTCTTCTGGCAAGAGCAACCCCAATCACTCAGATCCATGCGCTGGAAATGTTTCAGAAGTAGATAAATTAAACATTAATGAGGATCAGTGTAAGAGAAAATCCAGAAGTAGTACACTGCAAAGAGATGATCCCAATAAAGAGGTGAAAGGGTCAATGGACTTTTTATTATGTTGTTAAGACCAAATTTTGACAAAAAGTTCCTCCATAACTCACAGAGGAAGATGTAATCATGAAATGGGTACTAAATTAGAATTCCCAGTTATAGCACATACCTTGAAAAAGCAATTACATGGAAATCCTTTGCTTCCAGTGATGGTGAATTAGGGTTCATGTTTCTACTATGGCAGGGAAATTACAATGAAACCCCAAGTGTAAATAAACTATGGTTGTTTTAACAACCACTCTCCCTCCCATGCCAAGGGACAATTAGCTTAGACAAAATTTAAAAGAAGGGAAGTATATCAAATATAGTCTTTTGATACCTCCTCAGTAATCTACATTAATTTACCTAAAATTATCCTTCCTCTTTCTTGAAGAAGAAACCACTCAATAAAACACATAAGCAAGAGTGACCCTACTCTGAGCAACCCAACCTACATGAGGAAGCAGAGCACTGAGTGCACGTACAGACAGGCTCACCCTGTTAATTCAAAGTGAACTTCCTCTCATCAGTTACTGGGCCTAATTTAAGTAATGAAATTAGAAGGTTGGATGTTGCCACAGGGACATTTCCAGTTTACCTTGTGGCCTGTGTTGAGATGGACCCAATAGCTGTGCAAAGACAACATATCAGCATGGGTTTGTTTCTACCAGCTACATGCTTAAAACAGACCAGAAACCTCACTGCCAGGTAATGCAAGTCCTACATAGGAGTTTCCTTAGAATAACTCTGGGCTGGGAAATTTCTAGTGCATGCATTTATTCAATTCTTTATTATATTTTATATTTGCATTGCATGTATGTATCTATTAGACATTATATTTTATATTTTAATATTTGCCTGTATATGTTATATATTTATATACAAGAATGTAATATTATGTATTATATATTATGTTCATGCTTATTTCAGGCAAGGAGAGTAGGAGATAATTCTGTGTTTGCATACACTGAAAGCTGTCCTCACCGCTGTAAAGACTCGATTTTACTCAGTGCTTTCCTTGTTGATGCTTCTGATTTTCTGTAAGAGAACAATTGGTAATTCTACTGTAAGATCACTAAAAAATATTAATTCACAGCCTGATCTTGTGGGGTAGTGGATTAGGACTGAATTCAGCAGCACATTTGGTAGTACATGTTTGTGTAATAATAACAATAATAAATCCATGCAAAACATGGACAGGTTATATCCAACTTTGTACCAATTGTTTACATACAGTGTATCTTGTCTATTTAACTTTAGGAAGAGTTAAATAGCATTATTCAGTATGTACAGGTCTCGAAGTACTGCACTATAGCATAGTAATTTCTTCAATCCCATTTTCTACAGGTGAGGGGTTTGTGGGGGGACAGGGGTGGTTCTTTTTTGGTTGGCTGGATTTTTTTGTTTTAGGTTTGGGTTGGTTTTGTTTGTTTGTTTGTTTGTTTGTTTTGGGGGTTTTGCTTGGGTTGTTTTGGGGGTTTTTTTGAGAAAGCTGTGAGTTTTCCCAAGCTGAAGATATGGAGAAACAGCTCGGTAAGGGATGCAGGGGCAAGAGCTGCAGAAAGGCTTTAGAATCAATTCCCATTTGTGCCAGCAAATCTTGCCTGCAAGTGTGGCAATGCGAGTATGGCAGGCCAGGTGCAAATGCTGCAGATCACGGCAATAATGCTGAGCTTAGAAATTACCTCGGCAGCAAGTGCTACTTCCTTCCAGGAAACTGCCTTTGAAGGTGGAATATAAACTGGGGAAAAAGAGAATAATTTAAAAAGCAAGTGACCAATAGAGCACCTGCAGCATCATCAGCAGGAGCAGTGACTCTCCCGAGCAGTTTTATGCCTCCTCTCCCTCTCATTATCCCGCTCATCCTTGCCGTGCCCTCCCCGCCCCTGCCGGGCTCTCCCCGGGATGCTGTGGGAGCGGCTGCGGGGTCACCGGGGACCGTGGAGCGCTCAGGACTCCTGGGATGTCCTGGGGCAGCAGGGATTCCATTTTCGTTTTCAGTCACAGGAGGATTTGGGCTGTTCTACTCCCTTTTTCAACTTTGGCCTATGATATTTTTCTTGGCCAATACAAGTGTAGAGGGTAAGGGGATAAGGGCGGGGTTTTCCCTACGCAGCTGTCCTCTTCCAGCACCAGGCGCTTTCTTTCACAACCCAAAGTTTGTAAACAAGAGTCAGGTGCTGGTGAGAGTGGGGGGTGCCTTGTGCCACCAGTGCAGCCCTCACATTCCCAGGGATGCCTGAACAAACGAGGGTCTGAGAGGGAGCAGCATCCCCTTGATGAGCTCTGCCTGTGTCCTGCAGGAATGCCGAAGTACAGCCCTCCAGAGTGGATCTGCTTCCAGTGCTGCCATGGCCATTCAGGGACGATCCAGTCCCTGGACATGCTGCTCTACGACATGGTCTGTGGGGACCTTCCTGCACGACAATGGGGACATCGTCCAGGGCTGGCTGTTCTTCCCACCACAGGAGTCTCAGGGTGGGTACTTGGCTTCATGGTATGGAGCAAGTAACAGTATCGGGGGACTGCAGGTGGCACACAAGCATCCCACTCTTGCAGATCTGGAGAAGGTGGCACATATCCCCCCATCCTGCTCTTCTCCAAAGTGGAGAATTGATTGGGACACCTGGGTGCAGCTCTGAGCAGCCCCAGTGTGGCCTGAGCACTGGGGATGCTGGAAGAGGGTGGGCAAGAGCTTTCTCCCACTGACCTGCAGTTTCTGGCTTCTCTCCCTCTCCCCTGAGTGCCAGCACCTCACCAAATCAAAACATCATCACACTGCCTGTGAGTTTGAAGGAAGGGTGGTAGGAGAAAACACATGTTATGAGGATGAAACACTTCATTTACTGTCAAAAATAAGGTTTGTGCTTTTGGTCCCCTTCCTCCAAGGCAATCTTTTTGTGTCTTTACTCACCAGTTTTATTGCAGTTAGGAGGGGGTTAGGCAGCCCAAAGAATGAAAACAGCCCCTGTTCAAACTGCAGTAGCCATTCCAGTGACCCTAAAGTGCCACCCAGGCACATGTGTGAATGTGAAAAGCAAGCTGGTTGCAGGGACAGACACCTCATCCCCTGTGAAAGCTGGGAGGAAATCAGAAGTGGCAAAATGCCATTTCAGCTCAACCCCTGTCCAAATTGTTCATCTTCCACCAGTAGGCCCCTGCAAATTGGCCAGGCAGAGCTGGGCTCCAGCAAGGTTCAGTTTGGAGTGCTTTGTGCCCCCTGGCATGAAAGTGATCAAATAAACTATTGTATGTATTGATCAGAAAATGGATACTGAAGGAAGAAGGGGATCATGGGCTATAGGGAAGTCTCTTCTCGCCTCTGCTTTCTATGCCCAGGAGCTCCTCATGAAGAGAAATGCCTACACCGGGTTTACACCTGACACCTCCCCACCCATCCACCCCTTCCCTCACTCCAGTGTCTGATCCATTCTGTCAACTTCATTAGCTAAACTGAGAGGAGTCCCAGTATCAATCAACACACAGAGATGAACCCTGTACAATGAGGAAAGAAATCTTACGAATCTTACTTCAGGGGTAGAATTTGAGAATTGTATCTTCCAGGAGTTTATAACTTACTCTAGCAGACCACAAAACACTAAACATAGGCTATGAAGCTTAAACAAAAAAAGCAGGAGGTGTGAGAGCACAGGGATCCATAAACAACAGGTCCTGGATCACAGGGATACCCTGTAAGCCATAAACTGCCAATCTATGGCAAGCACTGAAGGCTCAACCATCATCCCTAAGCAATAACCACTAAAGCTGGGTGAAAACCTGGAAATGCTGCTATTGTTTTACAACTGTTTCTGGAGGTGGAGAACAGTGGGTTCTGGCTGTCAGGTAGTGTTTCTGAGAAGTTTTATATATTATTACACCTAGACTCTCTTAACACCCTGTGTGGGGGGTACTGTGCTCCAGCACAGCATCAACTCCTCTGACAGCATCATAGTTCCCCCCACGTATTTTCCACATCCTTTTGTTGGCATGGGTGATGAGCAACAGCCAAAGGTCTGCCACAGCTGCAGAAATGCAGATTACCATGGTGGAGAAAACTCTTCCGGGGTGCAGGGGCCACACTTGCCACAGGGACCAAAGAGATGGATGCTCAGAAGTGGCATCTCCCACTTCTACAAAGAAGCTTGATGGTCTTCTTAATTTATGTCTGATTTTTATTAAACTTTTAATCTAACTTATTTATCTAGATTATCTATTTTATTTAGCTTTCACACTGTTTAGGTCCTGTTCAACTGACTGCAGAGGGGACAGGGCATGCCTGCTGAAAATCAGGAAACTGGTCTGTATTTTTCAAAGATGATGCAACTTCCCCTCCAGGCTATCCTTGATGCTCTTATGCATATAAAACTTCTGTAATTTCAGAGGTGCTCACAACTAATAATATTAAAATTCCTGACATCTGTATTAAGCATTAATTAATTTCTCTCACAACATTCCACAGTGTACACCATTATTATCATCCTGTAGGGCTTAAGCTGTACCATATCCATATGTACACACCTTCCCTTTTATGAAGTATATCCATCAGCATGATGGCAATGCTTTGCAAGCCCTCCATAAGCAGTCATCATTCCCATAAATGTTCTACTTGTGAATGTTCTATTTCCTGAATATGTTTGAAAATTGCATCCTGTGATTCCAATGCTACACACGTTCGATTGGAAAAACAATTACGCCCTTGTAGAAAAATGTGAATTTCAGGATTCCAAAACAAAAATCCTGAGAGAGTGAAGACTGTCTCCAGGATGCCCTTCACTATGTTTGACACGTACTGGTAGGAAGTTCTTATTCCAAAAACCTCAAGAAATACTGCATTTATCATAGTAGAGTGAAAATACTTCAAGAAGACTCTGTAAGTAACGCAGTTAAACAACTCAATGCTACAGTTGTAACCTAAGCTGTTCTCATTTATTACTGCCATTGTGACTGATACAGTTTGCACTCTCTGTAGCATTTCGGATTCATAACAGTGTAGTTGTTAACCAGGACTTTGATTCAGCTATTTTGATAATGCATGCAGAAGAGATGCGAAATGGCAAATCGGAGATAATTATAATTAATTGCACCAGCAAGTACTAAAGCATCCACAGCCAAAGAAAGTCAGCATCTTTCCACAACGTGCTTAGAACAAAACAGGTAAAAATAAATGTAAATAAGATATTAAATTTTGGATGAATGTATAATAGAGGAAGTTCTTATAAATGACAAGGCAACAGTGCCATCTTGAGGTTACTAGAGAATTAAAGGAAGAGGAAAGCCGCAGACAGTGCTCTCAAGGCATTTTACTTTTAAATGCAGAAATGTGTGTTCCAAGAGAAAAAGAATACTCTCAAACCATTTTCTTACCTTGATCATGTTAAAAGCAAAGCATTTGTAAACAGCAGCCCTTTCATAAGATGATTAGAGGGATGGAGCACCTCCTCTATGAGGAAAGGTTGAATTGGGATTGTTCAGCCTGGAGAAGAGAAGGCTTTGGGGTGACGTAATTGTGGCCTTCTGGTACCTGGAGGGAGCCTACAAGGAAGATGAGTCTGTTTACATGAACATGTATGACAAGACAAGGGGGAATGGCTTTTAACTGAAATAGAGCGGGTTTGGATTTGATTCTAGGAAGAAATTCTTTGCTGTGAGGGTGGTGAAGCACTGGAACAGGTTGCCCAGGGAAGTTATGGATGTGTCCTGGATGGTCCCTGGCAGTGTTCATCCCTGGATGGAGCTCTGAGCAACCTGGTCTGGTGAAAAGTGTCCCTGTCCCTGGCAGTGAGGTTGGAACCAGATGATGCATAAGGTGTCCTCCAACCCAAACCATTCTGTGACTCTATGAATACAGAATTTCATGAAGCAGTATTAATTTATTTTCTTGGCTGCTTGTTTTCCTCCTTTCACTTATACCTGCATTTTACAGACAAAACATTCTTGCATCCTACACATTTTTTCCAAATTGTACTAACACCACTGCATATCTTACTTCAAAGGTTTTATGAAGATCCACATGAAGGCCAGAACTCCATTGCAGATCTTCTGATTGAGGCACGGAACAGAAAAATCTGAGTGTGCAAACATGGTGACAAAGCAGGGATTTACCCCCCATATATGTGAGAAGCTTCAGAAGTATAAAAGAACGCAGAGAAAAGCTGCACTGACCCACAAGGCACAGCTACTCTGGCTGTGTATACATCTGCCAGACATTCCCAGCACACCTAGTGCTGGGGTATCACCACCAGAATGTTGGTAGTTTTAGATTAGCAAACAAAATAGTCACATCTAAATCTTTTAAGCAAAGGTTGTGGTGAAAACAGCAACCACTCTGCAAGCAAATGTTAAGTTCTGCTGGGTGGTTAAGAATCTGCTCAAGCAGATCTGTTGTTGGGTTATACAAGTACTTCTCTATCAGCAAATGACAAAATGGTTTCGGTTGGAAGGGACCCTTGAGATGGTTTAGCATGCCAAATTAAATTGATGTTTCAACCAAGATTCTCTCTTATGAAGTAAAAACCATCTAGAACTGCCTCAGGTAACATTCATAGCCCAATAAGGAAACAAATGTTTTGAAAACAAGCTGTTTTCTAAGAATGTATGTTTTATGGCATTTCAATCTAGAGAGAAAAAAAATCTTTATCTAAAACATATACCAGACACTACACTTTCAAAGGGTACTTTAAAATTCATGAGCCTGAGTGTGTGAAACACCACCTTAAGTGAGCAGCTCCTACTCCAGCAGAGCGTTGTTAAGGGTAAGATGGAGATACCTCCTAAGGTTCAAGAAAATAAGGATTTACTATTTAAAGGACAACTGGCCTGCCCCAAACACAGATGCTAATACCAGGATGGTGTCCCATCCTAGACAGCAGTCTCAGGGGATCAGGTTATAACACAGATTCAAGGCAAGGCAAAGAAGGTGTTAGTCCAAAAGCTGTGCCCTGACACAGGCTGTGCAGGAGCTAGTGGACAAGACATTTAGCTGCTCAGGCAGAAAGGAATATAAACTCAGAAATTATGTTATTCTGAACCATCCCACTCATTAGTCAAAACATCACATGAAAAGTAACCTGCTTTGATAGGTCACTTACTTGGTAGGAAGACACATAAAACCTTTGTGCTCTTTTGTTAAAAAATATTTACAAGTGCAGAAAAGAAGGCATTGTTTTCCCACATATACATAATATCAATATTTCCTCTATCATCAACTGTGCATTACATACAGCATCATTTTAACCTACAGGCTGTGAATCTCTGTACATTTTTCACCTGAAAAGTTTTTCACATCAGATTTTAAACAAATTTGTATATATTCATTATTTCTATTTTCAGAAGAGTAAAGTATGCTAAACAGGAGGACCAAAATATTTTTCTTTAAAAATACAGTTAATTCAGTTTGTTTTATTTGGTATCAGAAGTACCTATTTTCATCATAAAGCATCTTAATCATTTATCATAAATGACCTGTCATTAACGAAGAGTATGTACAACTGTTGAAATAATTTTTCAGTAGGTTCTATCTTAAGAGAGGGAGGCACAAGTATCTGCCTATACATTTAATCTTCTTTTCAAAGATAAATACATCTGTTACAGTTTCAACGCATGCCCAAGATTTGTCTGCTCTTTAGTTGATAGTTTTTTTCCAGTTCAGTGAGTGCTTGAGCCCGTAGATTTGCAGCATATAGACGACTTTTGAGATCAGAGCTTTTCCCTTTGGAAAGGAAATAGTTTTCCATATTATGAGGCACAACTTTCTCTTCAGTTCCATCAGAGTATGAGTTCTTCTTGGTTGTAGAAAGGGGAGGCAGGAGTATGTTATCTTAAGAAATCAAAAAGTACTGCATTAGTACATCTTCCACCATTTATTGCTTTTAACCCTGGTGCCCATTTTGTCATCTACCTATGGCTTTAAGTGATCTAATTAAATGCATGTCAGTTAATAGCAACAATTCTTTTCTATTTTTTGAGAAAAAAAATTGAAAACAAGCCTTTTAAATGACAGAGGTAAAAGGACATATGCCATAGTAGTTTTTCAGGGTGTACCTCCCAATACCTAGGGAAATACTAGCTGATTAAGAAGAAAACACATTATATTTCTTCTGAAGGACAGAAATTAAATAAACAGTAACATAAGCCAGTTCCAAAAGAAAATACAGAATGAATTTTCAGCTTTTTAATTTTTTTAAACTACTGAAAAAACCATGTCTTCACAGCAGGGGCAGACTCAACCTGTCCAGTGGGCTTTGTACATTACCCACATTGTTCTAACTCTATCCTTGTATTAAGTAACTGGGGTACAAATTAGGCTCTGACTTGATGAGTAATGAATTTAGGTGCATTAAAAATTAACAAGTTACTTTCACTGCAGCCTCCAGAATAGGAATTTTCATAGTGTATCTTATAGCATGCCATTATCAAAAGGCAGTTAATGACTCAAGAGTACAAAAACTACCAGCAAAAGCTATTAGAGCAGCTGAGTTGCCTCTCATAAGAGCCACCTTCACAAGGCCCAACTGAAGGTGTGATTTTTATTTAATCAAAGGTCTAACTATTCTAATCTTAACACAGAAGCTGTAATTGTCAATTTATGAGGCTACAGCAAGAATGCAAGAAGCACAAAAGAGCAGGAAGGAATTAAAAAAGCCATCAAATATTTCAGCATTTTTTAGCTTCATTAGTGTAAGATCTGTTTTAACGTTAAATGGTTCACTAAGATTCAGAAAATTCCTGCAAAAATAGGGTAGTGTCTAGGACACTGTCTTAAAAATAAAGATTTTTGGTATTCCCTTTTACTGTCAAGTAAACCACCCAACAGACTTCTAGGAAAAATTAGGGATCTAAGAGATGTGTGAGATGCAATCCAGTTGTGGAAAATATAGCAATATTTAAGCAACTGAAAATACAAGAAAGCAATCTCAGTACCAATAGTGGAGAAACACTTGGTCCATTTATATGAAAACAGGCAGGATTTTAGAAACAGTGTTACAAGAGCACCATGGAATTAATTGGAAGAGCAGCAAATCACATGCCCTCTAGATACTGCAAGATTTGGTCAGTTTTGTAATAACTGTTCACTTTGCTGCATTATCTATCTATCTTGATGTATTAACCACCCGAACTGGTTTTTCCTATCCTCAAAAACTAATAGGCCTGATAAGGTCAAAGTACCATGTAAAGGGGTGGGAAATGCAGAAGAGAACAGAAGCAAGAGCTGAAGCTCATTTGCCTTCGGTCATCCAGTTTTAGATGCAACATCAGAAAGCCAAAAGCAAGCTTGTTCTCAAATTCTTTAATGTGCCAATGTCAGACAAGATGTTGAGAGACGGGTGGAATTCTCAAAGTTGACAGAAATGTTAGAAACAGCTCAAGGAGCGCCCACTTTTTAGGTAGGGCATTTTACTTGTGTCCTTTCCTGCTGTGCTTGGCACTTCTTGCGGAAAAAAAAAGCTACTTCAGTTTTATTTGCTTTGGAGGCAGTGACATGCTTATCTTGCTTTATCAGACCAAAACTAAATGAAGAGTGTTAGTGCATGTTAAAGAGTGTTCACATGTCTCTGTTCTAGAGTACATTCTGACCCAGCCCTTCACTGTTCCTACCACTCTTTAGAAAGGCATTTAAATACTTGAATAGTATCTTTAATAATAAAAGATGGGAGCAATAAACAGATGATACCCTTATGATAGCAAGGATTGAACAACTAAGGGCAAAGTGAGTATAAAATACTAGTGTAAAGCAGATTGGACTAGAGATAGGAAGTACTTTAGCATATTTTCAAATCTGAGTTTTTCTTTCTGTAATAGCAGTGTATATTTTTCATAGTTTATATGATGCACCAGTCACAGCTGAGTCCCTTGCAACAAATATCGCCCATGTTGAAGTTTTTGGAAGTTTAATGAAAGCTGAATTTATTAGACATGTGCAACTTTATTAAAATCAACTAAATCAAAGGTCTGTAAAAAGACATCCATACATAAAATAAGTGCAGCTCTGAGAAAGGTTTGGATTACAAGGACACACTTCCCTTAGCTCACCACAAGAACCTTATTTCCCAGACAGCACAAGACTGCAGTGCAAACAGTGATGACTCAGACTTATGTTGAGCATCACTCATTAAGTCCTTTTGCAAAGCAGAAAATCAGAAGTCTCTTTCCAACCATGCAGCCATAGCTGGACTTAGCCTTGCCCGAAGGGGGCTGTGCCGACAACATTGAGCACCAGGGCTTTTCTTCTGCTCACAACAACCTACATTGACCTCTGCAAACGCCTTCTTGTGTATTTGCATACCTGGACCTTCCGCACATGTTACCTCCCACTGCTGCTTGTGGAGATTGCACCTCTTCAGCAGGCTTTCAGCTCTGGTTTGGGAAGAGAAGTTTAAGCTTTTTGTTGCAAGACTGTAGAGCTTCTAATATAGACTATTATAGGTTAATAAGATACCTAGCAAGTTTGTCCTCTGCCAGTCTCTCCCGAACACAGAGCTCCCGTTCTCTCTCTGGAAGCAGAAATGGAAGTATGCAGTGTGAACATGTAAATGTTAGAGTGGCTGTGCATGGTGGACTTCTCTTACAGGGAAAGACAGCAGTAATAGCCAGTCAGATGCACTCATACTTCTGATTCTGTGGCTCTAAATAAAGGTAACTGCTGTGTAGATACACCTTTACCAATGCACTAATAAAGCACTGACAAGTACTCTGAAATGCCAGGCACGCTTCTGTCCCAAACTCTGACTTGTCTGCAACAACAAAGAGATAACTTTCTATTCTGCACATTAACTCATTAACTCATGGCACATGTGACACCAGATTTAAATATTTATATGCCAGATACTATAATTCAGCTGTGACTAAATACCCTGCTTCAACCGTAGCAGCTGTTATTCAGGCTCAGATAAAAAATACATATGGTTAAAAACTATTGCAGAGCCTACTATATGCAAAGAGATATTTTACATGGGCAGGAAATGTCAATACCTGAGGACCAGCCATCTATAGACTCACAGGTAAGCTACCGGTGGGGTGCAGCTTTTATAAAAGCAGTTGACTCAAAGTCAACTTTGAGTTTACTCAAATATTTTTTTCTCCAGCATCAGGCTCACTTCAGGTTACAATGTTAGTATAGGCAACGCTTACTTACACAGTAAGTGAAAAGCAGACAACACTGCACAGTGCAGACACTACTTTTCTGTTTACTTTCCTAACTGCCACTTATGTTTAATAATCTCCAGAAACCAGACTTCCATACCTAAACTGCCAATTCTATCTTAGTAACTTCAAAAAGAAGCTAGTATAGCAAAGTAAGCCCTGGGCATTCTTGCTTTGGTCTTTAGACACAATTCTAGTGGTGAATGCAGGACTACAATATCGTAGTGAAAACTGTCTACTATTTCTTCCTCCAACTGAATCAGAATCCCACTGCCACCCCCTTCCCAAAATGGAATAGCATACGCTCTAGACGGTGTTCTCTCTCTTTAATGGCTTGCTCTCGCTCCTGTAATTGCTGCTCCTTCCGTTTCAGCTCACTCACTGCAACATCTGAGTAGTGCAGCCTTTCTGGCTCCCATGGTCTCAAGCCTCTTCTGTCAAAATTATGTTTTTGTTCTTCTGTTGCCAAGTCCTGTATCAAGGGGTGCTGCAGAATATCTTCAACAGAAGGTCGGCAGTAATCCTAAAGGAAAGACATGACCAACAGGTTCCATCTGTAAGAAGAAACATTAAGGGCAGAGATTCCTAAGCAAGACCAGCCGAGGTGCTATGAAGTGAGGGAGAGATTGGAGAAAACTGGATTTAGGAAGGGGTAGCACAACCAGATGATAAAAGGAGGAGGCTGTTACCCATCTTCAGATCCAGAGCTGCAAGTCTGTGTCTCCCAGCCCAGGCACCCTCTCCCTGCAGAGTCAGAAGGGGGTGGGTGAGCCTGCAGAGGCAGCTGACAGCAGATTCCTCAGCTAATACTCTGCTGAACAATCCATGCTGAGGCTTGGGTGCTCATTCGAGCTTTGTTGTCCCATGCCATGTTCTTCTCAACAGCCCCACACTAGCCATGGGGGAACAAGCTATACACTAGCCATATAAAGCAAACCCCAAAATGAAGACAAAACAGCCCCTTCCAAATTCCAAACACACTGGAACCACTTTAACCCTGAAATTATAAGACCTCAATAAGCATGCTGTCAGGAAATCCCATGTAAGCCAATACTGAGAGCAGTCTTTTAGCATCCTGTGACCCTGGCATGACACTGAGCTGCTGCCTTTGCTTGATGGACTCAGAGCACAACTCTTCCCTCCTTCCTCTACAAGTGACACTGACAAGGTGATAAACACTACTTCAGGTTGGTTTGCTTCATAATTGAGAAGAAAAACTAGTATTTCAGTACTAGCTCAAATGATAGGTGGAAAAGTTAGAAATTGGCTCTTACCTTTACATTCAGCATCTCCTTGAGAAGGTCATTCAGCTCGTCTGAGTAACGATAGGGTATTCGCCTGAACTTCCCTTCCCTTATCTTTTCTACCAGCTCCTTCTGGTTGTAAGCTGTAAATGGAGGCCTGAAGAAGAAAATTTTTCTTGGCTTCTTTCACTAGTTTTACAGGACTTATTTTCAGAAAAAAAAAAAAAGTATCAGGCTATGAAAAAGCCCTGCAGTCAAGGTTTGTTTTGACTACCTAATGTCAAGGCCAATACAGAAATAAAAATCTAGGACTAGTGTCTGAAACCTTTAAGCTCTCATCTATAAAAAATACAGTCACACCTACATTAGCAGTTATGTTTCCACATTTGTTATCACACTATGATACTTACGACAGAGCACATAATTCATACATGAGACACCCCAGCGACCAGATGTCAGATTTTTCATTGTAAGACAAGTAGTTCATTTGTTCCTAGAGAAGGAGAACAGTCTTCGGTTTATTAAGAAAGACATTGCAGGATAATCAGCTACTATTCAAACCTGAAATAAAACATTACCTACTAGAGTTACTTCTAATATTCCATCTTAATTGATATCCATATCTACGCTTACTGGAAGGATTTTAACAGTTTGTGGCAACTGATGTGTTGCACCATTCTTTAACTGATGCAACTCTATTTCAATCAACATTAATCTTTCCCACACAAAATGCCCTGTATCAGGGAAATAAGTCATTCCTGCTCATTTCCACAACAAATTAAAATCCTAAATTAAAATTCGGAGGTAATTTAATAAGCTCTTTACCTTAACACTGTGAAACATAAAAGCTCTCTAACTCCCTTGTTTCTTTTCAGGAACAATGTACTCCAACATCTCTAACATCCCAAGAATATAACAGAACTTATACAGTGAAGAGCAACTGCAATTCGAAGGAAGTTGATTGTGTGGGAAAGAAAGGAGATGAAAATAACTGCAAAATAACCTTGTCTCTAGAACATACATACTCTATGAAAAAATTCACCTGCATTTAAGACCAATAAGGCTTCATTAAAACCTTCCAAACATTTATGGACTCTGAGACCAACACAGCACATCTTGGAGGGGCAAAAGGGAAGATAATGTACAGAAGGGAGGTCTTACTGGAGACATGTAATATGGAGTTCCAACAAACGTTGTGGCAAAGCTGGTGTCATGGTGCAATATCCTAGCCAGTCCAAAATCTCCAAGTTTCACATTCTGTTTGCTGTCTAGAAAGACATTTGCTGGTTTCAGGTCACGGTGCACAGTGACTCCACCATCACTCCGTCTGTGACACTCCTTCAAGGCCAGTGTTAATTGAGTCAGCACTCTGAGAATGAAGCTTTCATCCAAGAAATGCCTGAAAAATTAACACGTTGTTTAATGGATTTTCTGAGCACACGGCAGTTTGATTAATCACTGCCAGTCTTGGTTCCATAACTGTCTTAATATTACTATCATAAAACACCACTGAAATAACCACTATCAGCAACAGGCATCCACATAGTCTACTTTTAAAATTGATTTTTAAAAAAAAAACACTGCAAGTATGTTAGAAGACATTGAGACGTTCATTACAGAATCCCGGCAGTATTTCCTTCCTCCCCCAAACCATCTAACAAACACATAGCATTTTCTCTACTTAAAACACAAATATCAATTTGATGCTTTTGTGGTGACATCTGTCCCTTTGATCACTTATGATAACAATGTGTTGTCACCTGTTAATAATGAGCAACGTACACTAACAGCCAAAACAGGGCTGATTTTTTAATATAATCTTCCTTAAATGAAAACACTGATGCTGGGGGGCAGCTGCAGAACTGGTTTAGAAAATTCTCACAGAGTAAAAGAGGTGGTGTCATGTACCTGTTTGACCTAAGGATGTGAAAACTGACACTACACTTAAGTGGGATGCTAAGTCTAAGCTTAGACCAAGGTGAAGCCTTACCACCTTGATGTCTCCCCAGGCTTTATCTGCAAGCACATAAAATAGCTTTATTTTCACATTGTGTTCAAAACCGCTCCTCCCCTTCCACACATTTTGGTATTCTCATAAAACACAGGGTCCCAGTAGTTTTACTCATGGGGAGGGTGAGAACCCCCAGAGCAAGCTGCTTGCCAACGAGAGCCATGACCTCCTGGTCTATGTTCTCAACCCCATTCATAGCCAGAAACGCCTCAAGAGCTTGTGCCTCACAGAAGAGCTCTGGGGTTTTTTTACTACTTCAGCACCAACATCCAGCCCGGTGATGCGTTCAATGGCACAATTCCCATCGCTGTTGTAACTTTGTACAAAGCCTTTCACGTCTGGCAAGAGTTGTTGGGTCCCGAAACTGTTTAGAAGTTACAAAACAAGTTTCCCTTCTCTCTGGACTGCGCAAGACTCGTACAAGACACTTCAAACGCGGCACGAGCAGGTTTCACGTGCCTTTCTTTGGCGCACTTGGCGATCAGGGTGGCCAGGTCCCCCCCGTCGCAGTACTCCATGACGATGTACAGGGTGGTGCTGCTCCTGTCGATGATGCGATCGTAGTAGCGCACGATGTTGGGGTGCCGCAGCTCCCTCAGCAGATTCACCTCCGACACGAGCATCTGCTTCTCCGACTCCGTCATGGAGCCATAGTCCAGCTCCTTCCATACCAAGATCTGCGGAGGCAGAAACACCCCGGGGAGTGACAGGGACAGCGGCCAGGACCGCACGGGGGGAAAGGCCGCCGCCAGAGCCGCTCGCTCGCGTGTCGCGGAAAGCCGCCGGCACCGGGCAGGGACGCACGGCAGCGGCAAAGCCACGCTGCCGCTGCCACCGCCTCCTCCTGGTTCTCACCTTGCCGTCGGCCTTGCGGCGCACCTTGCGGCACTTCCCGTAGGAGCCGGCGCCGATGGTGAGCAGCACCTCGTAGTCGTCGGGGCGGCCGGGCATGGCGGGCAGCGCACGGAGCCCCGCGGGCCGCGCAGGCCGCTGCGCTCGCGCCGCGCCGTTCAAACGCACCGCCCCGCCCGCCCATTGGCCGCGCCGCCCGCGCGCCGCGCCCGCCCATTGGCTGCGCCGCCGTAAACAGCGCCCGCGCGGCCCGGCGGGTACGGCCGTTAGCGCCGGGGGCGGGGCCCGCGGCCAGAGCGAGACCGGGCCGGGGCCGCCCTCGCCCCGCCCCGCCCGTGGCTGAGGGAGACACCCACCGCCGCTTTTACCTTTCTTTTCCCTTTCCTTCTTCGTCCTTTTCCCTTCTCTTCATCCTGGTTAGTCAAATCACTGCGCCTGCAGGTATCAATAAGTCACATAATCGTAGCTCTTCAGGAAAGGGTTTTTTTTTTCCTATTAAAAGTAATAGTAAATCGTCGCCTTTCCTGAAATGCTTACATCTGTCGGATAGATAATGACGGAAAGTTGGAACATCTTTGCAGGGTTTTTTAATAGACAGAAATGCGTAAAAAGACTTAAGCTGTTTAATATAAATCTAATTGGGAATTACTGCAGTCTGCGTGAGGGGAAGAGGAGGGGCAGGCACTGATCTCTGCTCTGTGACAGGACCCGAGGGAATGGCCTGAAGCTGAGTCAGGGCAGGTTTAGGCTGGGTATCAGGAAAGGTTCTTCACCCAGAGGGTGTTTGGGCACTGGAACAGCTCCCCAGGGCAGTGGTCACAGCACCAGCCTGGCAGAGCTCAAGGAGCATTTGGACAATGCTCTCGGGCACAGGGTGTGACTCTTGGGGTGTCCTGTGCAGGGCCAGGAGTTGGACTCCATGATCCTTGTGGGTCCCTTTCATCTCAGCGTGTTCTGTGAAAATAGTCCTTTAAAACCAGCGAGGAAAATTTCTCATAATTCTTCAAAAAATCGTTCATGAAGAGCCACAAAAGTCATGGCAGCTCTCCTGTCCCAACACATATGAACACCCGTGCTACATACACAAACCACCTGCTGAAAACAAACCGAAGAATGTGGTGGCTTGAAATGTAAAATTTGGAAACAGCAATCTGTGGGTCCACATCCAAATGCTGAGCCAGCAAATGCTGTGGTTACGTTAAATGGCACTGAGTAACACCACAACATACTAATGACATTATAGAAATTTTAAGAAGAATGTAGTGTATTTTCTAGCGTCATTTATGATAAGGAATGATGCCAGGGTGCAGTTCTGGATTCAGTTTAATCTCTGTGTGGAAGTGGCTGTGACTGGAACAGGAACTCTTTCAGCAAAGCATTGTAACATACTTGTAATAATACAGAATCATCATGGCCTGGGCTGGAAGGGACCCTGAAGATCATCTTGTTCCAGCCCCCTGCCATAGGCAGGGACACCTTTCCTGAATCAGGTGTGAAAGGGAACAGTTTTATATCCTGACCTAGAAATACAGCAACAGGACAGAGTAGTTCCTCATATTGCATCTCTGCATGGTCTCAATTATTTCCCAGTTTTGTTTCAGGTTTGAAATAGGTTTGGTGGGAGTAGGTGTCATGCTATTACTGAATATTTATGAAATATTCTTCTATTAGTCCTTAAAAAAATCGAAACCTTTACTTTGATCATCAGGAAGCACAAAAACTCCTGCTGTCCATTATAAAAATTGTCTGGATTTCTATGTGTAGAGAATATTATGGTCATTACAGGAAAAAAATAAGCAAATGAATTATACAGTATAAAGATGTTTTAGTTTTGTAATTAACGAGTAACAGGGTGATCTAAAGGGTTTATGTTTATTACTGATTTCAGTTACCTTGAAAGAAAATCCTCACATGCACCATTAGCGTAGTGAATGAATTATGGCATTACACAATAAAAATGACGAGCAGTACAGTATGTATTATTCAGGCTGTAAGCTTCATTACTAGTTTCAAATATCTCCATTTCAAACTTCTGTACTTTCAAATTAGCAAAAGGTCATCGTGCATTCCAGCTGTTATCAATGGGAGCCTTTCTATTTTTATTTCAAAAGAAATAGAGTAGGATTTCAATACTGTGTTTTGTCTAGGGACTGTCTTTAAAGTTTCTTTAGAAATGTTGGTTTGAATTCGAGAAATGTCAAAATGTCATGCTTCAAAAGCCAGCAGCAGAGTCATTTTACTTTTTATTATACTTATTAAGGGCTGGCTAATTTTGAGAAAAATGCATTTCTAAAAGTATTAAAATTTTTAACAGGCACTTCATTTTCTTTCTTTCTGATTTTCACACTTAAAAAATCATAAGAATTTTTTTCCTCTTACATATGGACAAGTGAACCCAGACACGAATAATGCCAAAAGTATGTATCAAGTTTGAAATGGGGACCTCTTTTGTCAGGTATTTTGTTTTCAATTCTGGTCCCTAGTTCAGGAGCAACTCTCAGATTTCCAGTCCTGAAAATACATGTGCTGACTTCAGGCCCTCGAAAGCCACCAAATAGTTCTCAATAACCTTTTATAATATAGCTTTTAATATTTTATTTTCCTTTTTTTCTTTTTTTTGCATCAATATAAATAATATGGTGGGCAACTTGATATTTCTCTAAAGATATTTTCTTTTTTGCACATGGAAATAGGTAAAAATGTCTAACACTTTGCTGTGGAAGTCCAACATAGCCTAATTATACAAAATGGTAGCAAAAAAAAGGTATAGTAGAGCACTGTAGCAAATTAAGTTATGTTTCTGGCAGCTTTTTTTGTTTTCCAGTCAGAGAAGATGGCACAGGTTCAGAAAGTGAAAATAAGCTCAATAGGAAAATCCTGAAAATAAAACCATAAAAAATATTAATAATGAAAAATAAATTCACTTTATAGAAATAATTAGAAAAACAGCTGAGAAAAATCTTGTTTTTTTTCTTTTCAACGAGGTGAAAGACATGTAAAGTCATAGTCCAGGATCTCAGAAATGTGCCAAAGTCTTCTAGCAAAAAAAGGAAGAGTTGAGTATTCAATATTAGACAGGTAAGAGATCTTAGAAATATTTTTACATGACAACAAGAGGAATTACAAATACTTGAGTGACTGAGACAATGAGTGTTTTACTTGAGTTCATTTTCACCACAGAAGTAGTTTGGGGTTTTTAATATTCAATTGCATTTGTCCTTACATGTCTTTATGCACATTGGTTTTTCCCCTTCACTTTCTCTCATTTGGTCCATGCCCAGAAATTTTACATTTACGCAGGTCTGTTGTACACAGATGGCATAATTTTTTTGGTAATGTTCTGGTTACTGACTTTAATGCCAAAAATCATACACAGGATTAACAAAAACATATAAAATTCTGGGATATTAGAGAGAAACACACTGAAAAGCAGCAGAGGATAAAATTTCCCACTACTTTTCTTCTATTGCTTTGTGAGGGAAACAAAGAACATGTTCATTGAAGAAATTCTTCACAACACAGCCATGGACAGGACAGCAAAGAAACAAAGTTTAGCAGCATTAATTATAGTGCTTGAGACCAAGCTACTTTTCATCTTCTGTAATGCTTGGATTCAAAGCTGGGTGAGACTCCAAGAGCAGTGTGTGCAGCAAGGCAAGCTTCAATGAGGGAGTTTGTTGCAGCAGCTGTACCTTGAAGGTTTTGCATTACAAATCCTTCAGATGAGGAAAACATAAACCCACATGAAATAAATTCAGCAGCAGGTCCACTTTTTACACAAAGGGCTGTAAAATTGACAAGCTGAGAGGATGGGAATCAATGAGGAGGAGGCTGAGGAGAAAAGACACATTTTTGCATTCAGAGAGGGAAGCATATGAATTCTACTAACTCCAGATTTTTTATTATCCATTCCTTATGTTCTGTAAGGTAATATTTAAATGCAGTGCACAGCTGGACATTTTGAATGTATGTAATTACTTAGCTCTCTTTCTTGTAATGAAACTAACAGCCCTTTATGTTATATATGTCTTCATATATATGCTAATTTTCAAAACAGTATTCATTAACCTTAAGAACAGAAAGTGCTTGAATTGATCTTTAAGACCACAATTTAAACTGATTAAAAGGCTGATTATTTGAGGTGTATTGAACTTCAAAAGTGAAATTATGGGGTGTCCTTAAATCCTTAACAAATCAAAATTTAAAGAATTGAAATTGTCTCTAGGGAAGGATTCTAATATGATAATCCATGATTTCTGTGGGCTCTCTTACTAAGTCATTCCTAGGAAAGCAGACAAGTTTAGGATCGCTGCCTCAATTTTTCCTCTTTTGAAAGGGAGGTAGTGTACACCTCCCAGATTAAAATTCATATCTCGAAGCTCTCAAAATATTTGTCAAAAATGCTTTAAGAGATACAGTAAGTAAATACTTTGCTGACTTGAGCTGCCTAATTTTTTTAAAAGCAACAATATTAGAGTTTCTTATTGTGGAACAGCCAGTCTCAAATGTTTTTCCATTAATTTATTTGTACTTACAGTCCCTTCAGATATATTGGGAGCAAGTTTTCCAAGCATGGCCATCACCAGATTTCCATGCACCATTATTGTAACAGATATTTTCATTAACAGGTCTGTCACTATTTCTCTACCTCCCAATGTCTACAAACCCATTATAAGATCGCCATAATTAGATTCCTCCCTACCTTGTTTCTCCTGTGGGAGAAAAGTGCACAGAAATCCCATTAAAGTTGCATCATGAGAAATGATGGCAGAATCTCTTCCAGGTTCTCTCCCAGGTCATCACACCTGTAAAATGTTGTGCAGCTCCAGCTTTCCCTGAATCCAGCACCTTTCTGTACACTTGGGGGCAAGAGGCCTTCATTTTCAATCACATGATGATAAAGATGAAAATAATGACATAGAAAATTATTGGGAAAAAGAAGTGGCTTAAGATTGTGAAATATTTTTTGAAGGTTTGAAATGTTGTGCTGATTATCCTGTCACCAAAATTCTGAGATAAATTGTAACCAGGGGAATATTAGGAATTTGACAGCTTGGGAAAATCACTGACATTTTATGCACTATGCTAAGTATTTTGCCTTTAACATTTTTAACAAAAATGTGTAATTCACTGAGGACTATTCCCTTTGCTTCCATGAATGGCAGAGTGGCAGAGAGACTGTCACCACAGTTTTATTTGTTTCCAGTAAACAAAGACTGATATTCATCCTTCTGTTACTCACTTCTGCCTCTCAGAATGCTCTAGTTAGACAGTCTTTTCCACTATGCTGTCTCTGTTACTAAGCTTCTAAATAAATTGTCATATATATCAGTGGAAGGCTTTGTAAATAAAAGAGAGAATTGCAAGAGTAGGAACAAAAATGAAAGAAAGCTTTCTCACATTTTTATGTTGACAGCCTGTGTTTTAGGAAAGTACATTGTAAATGAAGCACCTACACTGCATAAAATCCACAAAAACTCTGTGGATTTCCTAAATCAAAATATTGTTAAATCAAAAATTTGTAATGTGCCTCAGTAGTGTGCAGAAAATTGTTCTGTAAAAGGCCAGTGTCTGCAAAGGAGACAGCAGAGCCCTGCAAGAATCTGCCTTGCCTTGCACTGGGGAAAGGGTGAGCCACAGTCATAACAATCAGACTGTGAGACCACTTCAGATGCCAAAGATTTATATCCATGAACTCCACGTCACAGGGTAATCTTGGCTGCTTATTTCTAAAGTCTGAGGTTCTGCTTTGCAGTCAGTGAGTTTTAAGGTGGGGGAAGAAAGAAGTGTTTCTTACAGATTTTTTTGAGTGTATAAATGAGGACATTTTAAGGTATGTGCATATAGTTACTATTTCTCCAGTTGTGTTGAGGACCTTGCGATCCATGACACAAGGGATTCTCTCTTAAACTCAGGGATTGACAAAATATAGGGACAGGACAAGGGGTAATGGCTTTAATCTGAAAGAGGGCAGGTTTAGATTAGCTATTGGGAAGAAATTCTTTACTGTGGCAGTGGTGAGGCACTGGCACAGGTTGCCCAGAGAAGCTGTGGATGCCCTATCCCTGGAAGTGTTCATTACCAGGCTGGATGGGGCGCTGAGCAGCCTGATTTAGTGGAAGGTATCCCTGCCCACAGCAGGGGGTTGGAACCAGATTATCTTTAAGGCCCTTTCCAACCTAAACCATTCTGTGATTTTGTCAGAATTGTTTGGATGAATCACACTGAGCTCACGAGCCACAAGTTCAGCATCATCAGTACGGGGATGTTTGGTCAGAGCTCTTGGTTACATTCCTGTTCTGTCAGGTGCAGTCCCCAAAGGGGCCTTGGCACCTCTGTGATGAACAGAGTAAAAATTACATCCTTTGCATGGGTCAGTGGCAGTGGCATCAAGTGTGCTTCCCTGTGTCTGCTGGCAAGAGAAATTGAAGTGCTTCAACAATGCTCATGCTCCCAAGGCTTTCAGTCACCTGCAAGAGGGATGGGGCAGCTTGCCCCTCTCTGAGCCACCTTCAGTCTGTGAAGTCAGGAAACCTTCCTACCATGGTGACACCATAGTTCAGATTCTGTTTTGCTGGTCTCTTTGTCAAAACATATTTTGTTCGATTTTTGCTGCTTTCTGCAAGAATCGTTTGACAATGACAGCTGGCTAGGAAGTCTTAAAATGGTGCATAGGATCTTAGGGAGCAAAGTTGGAGACTATGGCAAAGGAGCCACTTCAGTAAATCAGTCAGTTCAGGGCCTTCACAGAAGAGCTGTAGCTTCTGGGAATCAAGGAGACTTTCTCTTCTGCAGCTGTATTTCCTGCTTTTTAAACTGGCTTCACGGTTAACCAGGACTTTCCTGTCTCAAGACCATACACTTCTTTTCATACCTTTTTTTTTAAAATGTAATTTGCTGTGTCTCTGGGTTTCTAAGACTTTCTGGTTTTTAAGATACTAAGAGACTTTCTGGGTCAGAAGACTAGTCCCAGCTTTATCACACTACAATGCTGGAGATAGTAAAAATCCCTAAAACCATAAGTGAAAAACAAAAACAAAAAAATCCCCACTCATCAGATAAAGCAAAGGAAAAATTTAATTTACAATCTGCTTCTGCAGAAGGCCTCATTCCTCCTATATGTGCAATTAATTATTCAAATAACTTGTTTAAAATTGATATAATTATTTCTACTTATTCTTGGTTAGAGTCCTAGAATTATGTGATTACATCTAAATGCATGCATCATAAATGCAGGAGGTACAGCCTAGATGAGGAGGAAATGTAGTTTTATTTTTCAATTTATTAATTTTTACTAGATAAAAAGATTCACAAAGTTTAATTTTCATGATCCTAAACAGAGCTCACTGAACTTATCTTTATTACATTTCTTTTTGTAAATTAAGTAGTGGAACCTCTGTAGTTATGGAGGCAGAATTCACTAGTTTTTTAATATTTAGGAAGGCTAAAAAACACCTTAGAGTTGTGTGATTGACATGCAGCTAATGTGAGTGTGTGTTTTCTTTCTACAAAACCAAGCCTGTAGTGCTAAGATGAGTAGGTTATTCCTAGAAGAATATAACCATTGGAGAAGCAGCAGTTAATTCAAAGTTAGTTTTTAATCCATCTCAGTCTTTGCATTTCTCTCGTGATAAACATTTAAATTTCACATTTCCTTCTACAGTAAATTCAGCTATGTTCTTATGATTGTCTAGCACCGGTGCTTAGTAGGTTTCAATATATATCAGATACACATCTGAACTTGATTTTTTTTTTACATCTTTATTAAATGCCATGGCAAAGCTACTGGGTCTGATTCTGCTACAGCAGAGAGAAGTGCAGGCTAGGATTGATTGCTGAAGTGAAATCCTTTTGCAAGCAAGTGTAAAATTGATTGTAAAGGTCTTTAGTTAAGACCATGTTTATTAAAAACGTGCATTCATTTTACTAGTGTTGTGTCTAAGAAGATTCTATCTTCTTACATGAGGGAATGCTACATCTAAACAAAATAGATCCTGTCCACCAGCAGCTTGCACAATTGGGTAAATTCCTACTGAAGCAAGTAGAAACTCCCTGCCAGTTTAAGTCAAGGTTGGAAGTATGTTTTTTGGAGATGGTTACCGGTCCTACATATGCTCTGAAGCCAGAGGATCAGCAAATGAACAGTGAGGAAGACTTCAATGTGCTAGAAAATAGGGGCATGACCTCTGGTGGCAGAGGAAAGTTCTCAACAGATTTCAGTGCTCAGAGCAATGAAACCTCAGCTGGAAAGCACTTTCTGCAATGAGGCTTCTCACTAACTTGTCCTGACCAAGAGGACAAAGCATCTGTTGGTGAAATCTGTGATCCTCTTCAAGTTACTGAAGAACCTCAGGCACAGATTTTAAAACCTTATCTGGAGATATCATATCTAGCTAAAATCACATCAATACCATTATCCTTTTTCCCATCTAAACTACAGCAACCACTGTTAGCCACAGCAAAAAGTGTCTCTGAAGTAAGGCAAGCTACAGAAGCACAATCTGTAATTTACATATCACCATTAAATAAAGGTGGAAGAGAGTTCCAGCTCCTTTTGGCACAGTTCTCCAAAATCTTCAATACAAAGCAGCCCAAGATACTGTTAACAAGATACTGTTCTAGTCCTGGTGTAACTGAAGATGAGAAATGTTCCCAGATGACCCCAATGAAAGAGTTTGCACAAAAAGAGCTAGACAGAAAGACAGCAAGATCCTCTCCTCTTCTCATAAAGTCATCTAACAGTGTTGTTTCAGAAATTTTGAAGTCACCCACCAATACCAAGAATAAGGATTATAAGAATATGTTAACACTTTCATCTCTTAGTCCTATTGGAGAGCGACTGGAAATTCCTGTCTTTAAGAGAAGTGCTCTGATGATCTGTAATAGTCAAGTCTACTTTCTGCATGAAAATTTGCCAGCAGAAGTGGAAGTAGCTGGCCACCACATGTTGCTTATGAAGACTATGGTTTGGCTCATTCCATGTAGTTCTGTCTGTGATTGAACTTTCAAAGTTCCACATCCACTGCTGTCAAGAGAGGATGCTGTAAAACAGAACATAAAATGTCTTACAACCTGTGCTACCCCTTCACACCAGAAGAAAGCATCAAATGAAACACTTTCCTCTGCACACAGTATGACTGCCATCTCTCAACCCAAGAACTGATCATATATTCTTTTATAAAACAACTGCCAGCAGAGACATAGTGTGACCCCTGTTCCTGTTCTCTTTGGACAACAGCAGAGTTTAGTCCTCATCAGTCCTACATTTTGCTTACTTAGTAGGAAAAGGAGAAGAGAAAAAGGTGCTTATCTATTACAAGTAGAATACCTGTTTCAGGTGTGGGTTTTGGTAGCAGGTGCTGAAGGAATTGGTTTTCCCACCAGACTGATCTCAAATTGCAGTGCCTCATTGGGCACTGGCCAATACATGGTCAGATTTTGCAATGTTAAAGGTGACCAGTGTGTGAGATAGATGGGGTAGAGACAGTATTTTCCATGGAGCAAGATCTGGAAACAGTTTTTTACCAGTAGATACCTGTCACTGTTGTACTCTTGAGTGCAAGTCCATAATATCCTATAACTCCTAGTAAAACCACACAGACACCGCAAACTTGTCCTTTGCTTTGAGGGCTGAATAAATTCTTAAGCCAAGAATATCAGTTATATCTGATGCAACTGAACATTAGGAAAAAAAGGCCATGTGGTTGTAGCAGAGGATGGGGAGACAGAATTTTGTTGCAGAAGGCAAATATTCTGGTAACATATGGTGCAGGACTCCCTGATGTCCCTAAGTTCAAATTAAAAGAAACTGGCTGCCTGATTTTCAGCAGGGAAGATTTGAAGTTTGGAGCTGCCGTACAAGTGTAACACCCATAGCCTTAGTGGGGATCTTGGTATCCCAGTCATTGGGCTTCCCAATGACAATAACAAAAATAGGTTTTGAAAACAAGGCAGTTCAAATGGAAGCATCTGGAGTGGTATTTTCCACCACAAAGGTTTAAAAGCTGGTATTTTCTTTGCATAAACTGATTTTTTTGTGTGTCCGATTCCCAATACCTTAACTATTATATCACCTATATATTTCTCTCAGTCCGTATATCTCTTGTCCTCCTACAAATTCCAAGAAAATAACTCAGCAGAGAGTGAAGAAACATTCCATTGTGCTCAATTTTATTACACCAGAGGGTCCACATGGAGGATGATGATGATGGATGGGTTCACTGCTGGGAAAACCTTGATTATTGTGTTTCCTTGAGACACCAGAGAATTTAACTATGAGATACAAATCCTCAGGAGTACAAACTTCATTAGCTTCACTGCTTCCTGAACTATATATTTTATCAATCTGTGGTGTTTTATACTCAAACCAACCTGAAATCCAGTTCTGCTGATATTACAGTAAGGTGATTACACTGAATAAGGGCTTTCATGTGGAGAAAATGCCTGGTACTTACAAGCTCTTTAGACTAATGGAGAAAGGTGCAACATTAGCTGATTTTTGGAAGATGAAATTGGACAAATTAGAGGAAAAGGCACAGATTTTTAACTGAGCAAGTAAATTTAGGGCAGACAACTAATGTGAGTGGACATTCTCTGATTTTTTTTATGTTTACTAATCAGGATAGTGTTTCTTTTGAAAGATAAACTTTAACCAAAGTTGTGTCTCTATTAGCAGGGTAAAATCTTCTCATCAGAAAGTTCGGACAGATGACAGCATGTTTCTTTCTGGCTTAAACCTTATGAGCAAGCAAGAGGTGGGCAGTGAGGCTTGTTTTGACACTGTAATCAATGGAAAGAACAGAAGGGAAATAACTTGGCTGAATATAACTGTTTAGGAACTCACTGCTTCATCATATCCCTTCTGTAAGGCAGGGCCTATCTATGCCTCTAGAACATTTACACTTGACAGATACATTTTAAAAAATTTTGCTTTCATGCTCAAATATGTTTAAATATTTTCAGCTGTTCTGGTTTGAAACAATCAAAAAACACTGTGGTTAGACATAAGTATTTAAAGAGCAACATGGCCACCTTACTTGTTTTTTCTCACAGTTTTAACGCTTTGTGTCTGTAGGAGGCTTCCAGGAAGACACTTAATGAGATCAATATGACCTCTTGTCTATGCAGCACCAGCTTCTGAGTGGAACTCATTAGGGAAAAGACAGACACAATACATTCAGGTTAATAGGAGAAAGCAGGGAGCTAGCTATTGCAGGACTGGTACAGCCAATATGGTTATGAAATCTTGTCCTTTGCTTCACATTTTGTTCATTTAGGAATACCTTGAGAAGGGCGTTTCAAAAACAAAAGTATATATAGATTTTTTTTTAAATTTTTTCTTTGTGCAACCAGAAATTTGTTTGCCTTTAGTGGGGGTCGTTTGGGCTGTTTCTTAAATCTAGCACAGCCCTTTACTGAAGGATCCTCCAATACTCACAGTATTTGCCTTTTCTATACTTCATCCATGATCCTGAATGCCATTCTGTAGCAACAGCCTGATTTATCCTCTTAGAGCCCACCCTGATGTGCTGACTAGACATACATTACCCTTACTGCAGAGGAGAGGTGTGAGGCTGGGACTGGGAAACTGGGCTCAGAACGCTTCAGTGAGCGAGCTAAGGACACCTGTGATCAGAGGTGGGGGAACTTTTGCAGTTTCTGTGTAGCCACAGGCATCAGGCAGGCTCAGCACAAAGGTCACAGCACTGGGACTTGTGGTGCCCATCACAACGTGCCAAACACTGAGACTCAGCTGCTGGTGGCAGCATGGGAAGTTCAAGGCTAATCTTCCAAGTGGAAGAGAAGAAACAGATCGTGATTTTCCAGGTCACTGAAGCTGTTCCTGTCATGTTCAAAGGGGAGTTATTCTGGCACTCAGCAAATTCAGCAACAGAAAATGTCAAAAGCTACCTGGAAATGTCTGGGACCAGAGGGAGAGCCTGCTGCATGGAAGAGCTCTACTCAGGACTTTCCAGGGAAATTATCTGTCAGTTGGATTATTTGCCCTCAGTCCTGTGATGGCCCATAGGGGGTAAAAAAGTCACTGCAATAGAGGGTAGTTCTATATTTTTATCTGGATGTCTTTTGTCAGGCTTTCCTGGAAAGGCTGGACTACACTATCAGAAATTAGAGGCATCTCAGAGTGCTTAAGGAAAATGCCCAATAGGAACAGAACTCAGTTACAGGTTATGGCTATGCTTCAATTGTTTGTGCACAGAGTGGACCCTCAAACAAAGCAAGGGCACCTATGAAGTTAGCAGGACTTTCTAAAGAGGCTAAATGCATCAGGAATGACTGAATTTTGAGTGAGGACAAGCTCCTAACACAGCATCCTAAACCAACACCAGTTCTTGTAATTCAGGGCTTAATGTCTGAGGGAACATTATGTCAGAATCGTATCTGATTGTTACACCGCATTACAAACCTACTGCTAAGCATAACTGGGAACCATGAAAAGCAGTTCTGGTCTGGCTGACTGTGCCTTGAGCCAGCAGCACTCTGGGCTATGAACAACCACGTCTGATGGCTTTGGTCTCATGGTGCTTGCCAAGACTTTTCCTAAAGGACACCACAGATCTCCCTCTTGTGTCAGACAAACTCCACAGTAAGCCCCTTCTGCAGTTTGCAATGATACACAACTGGCACTCCATCAAAAGTCAACTTGATGGGAATTGTGGTGATTGTCACAACCCAGGCTCTTTCCTACAAGCTCTTTCCTACTTTATTCAGAGTGGGGCACAGCAAAAAACTTTTGCAAGACACTTAAGACATTTCTGTTTCCAGGGTCATAATTTCTGAAAGCTTCTGCAAAGTGCAGAAACTGTCTTAAAAAAAAAAAGAAATAAGGAGAAAGAAAGAGATGTCCATGTCCTTGGGGGAATTTATTCCCATTTAGGTAGTCTTATTGCTGGAAAATTTGATAGGTATTTCTTTTATCAGGATTATTTCATGGCCTGGCAGAGTCCCTTTAAATGCTGGCAGTAATTCTTCATTGCCCTTGTTGTCCACCACCTCCAAAATACTCATCAGCAACTGCAGCTACCTATCAGCTGTTAAACAACCATCTGTGCAGCTTTTGATTATGTTTTTTTTTTTTTCTTCCAGATTGCTACCATCCTTCTGAAAAGAGAGAAAGGGACAAAATGTTACAGTGATGCTACACAATAGGGCAATACATTGTGAGTAGCTACAGTATAAATGAGACAGTTTAAGGTAATGGCTGCTGACACCTCAGGCAGTCCACAGTCCCCAAGCCTGCAAAATCAGAGTGATAACAATTATTGTGGTATGTGACAAACAAATGCTTAAATCCATGGAGAGCTTCTCTTTCTGAATGTGAAATCTGATTTCTGTGATACCTCATTCAGTTTTGGAGGGGCTGAAGCTCAGAATCTGAGACTATTTTGCTTCCATCTTGGCAAGTATCATTTTGAATTTGCGTTGAAGCCTGGAAATCTTTAATAAAATCCAGTTTGGAATGAATTTTATGGATCACATTGATCTGTAATTGCCCAGTCTTTTTCTACTTACAAACAGAAAGAAGACATTACTTGTATTGTTGGGTACAACTCACTTCAGACACCCTGTTTACTTCTGTCTATCTTTCTAAGCTTGTATCATCATTAATAAGGATGAAGAGACATAAGAGGCTCTGAGAATCGAAATTCAAGAGCAGTCATGCAGATCACTAATGAATTAAAGCAGAAGAAATAGGGGAATTTGGTAGAAAACAGATGCAGAGTTTCAGTGAGAAAAAGATGCAACCCTGATGTAGGTTTGCAGTGTCAGCTAAAAATGACATAACATTTTTGTGATCAAATGCATGTTTAGTTAATTAGATCATTTGATTCACAGAATATTAGTTTGAAAAAATGCAGGGCTCCAGAGCTCTCTGGAGCTCATTCCCTTTTGTCCTCAGGGAAGTACCCACATGGTATAATCCCAGTGAATTCAGCAGCTTTGCCTGGGTCCCTGGGGCATGGTGCTCATCCTTCAGCACAGATGAGTGCATGAAGCTCCTTACTGGCTACCATCTTGAGAATTTGCTAATTCAATTTCTTAGTGACTTGCAGTGCTCTCTCTGATCCTGTAAGTCTTGAGAGTCCAGGGAGTTAATGTCTTCTCTGTGAGAGGTGATTATTGTATTAATTAATCATGCTCCAAAGCTTTTTATGGATAAGACTGAAGCATTTAAAAGTCAAAAGTTACAATGCCACCTCCTAGAATTATGTCAAAGTGACCCCACAAATAGAGTCTTCGCTGGGATTGCTGAGGAGAAGCAATTCTCCCTCTGGCCACAGGGAGCCACACGGCCACCGCTGTGAGCCCAGGGAAGAGAGCAAGGGAGAGGGCAAAATCTGTCGAGTCTGTTAAGTCCCTGCCAGAGGAGTTTGCAGCAGGGGTTGTTCTCTCCTTGAGATTACCCCACCAGTTACACCTGTTTTCTCACTAGCACCTGCTGGGATCTTGCACTGTTAGCCTGGCACACAGAATGCATGGATAGCAAAATACTGGTACACAAACAGAGTAATTAGTGTAGACTGCCCTTGTAAATTTTAAGTTCCTTTTTGACTGCAATTTTAAGGTCACTTTACAAGATGGAGAACAACCATTAATCTATGAAGCCCGAAGTGACAACAGCAGTTGCTTGACCCCAGAGAATAATCCAGGTTTTGTGTAATATACACCTCTAAAACATTTCATTCTCATCAGTAGCATTCTCATCAGTAACATTACAGATCAGAAGGCCTGGTCATTATCTCACACTCCATACATCTAAATTCTGGAATAAATGTACAGGTCTGGTAGCATGAAGCTTTGTTGTGCTTTCTAGACAAGACTGTCAAATTCAACTTCCTCAGCACCCTCAGCTTCTTTCTCAAGATCTCTACCTGGCTCACAGAGACAGACTTGCACTGCAACTTCCCAGTGTCTCCTTCAATGTGTTTCCACAACATTTCAATTTGGTAAGCCTGGAGATTCAAGAAAAGTTTCTGCAGATCTTTCCTTGTGAGGGAAGGAAAAAAAAATTAAATTAACCAGCAGCTCAATAGAAAAGCATCAAGGGAATTATTCAGGTCCACCAAGGGATCAGTTTCCCTTGTTTTCAGCCTGTCCTTATATTTTCCTTTTTCTAGACACAATACCTGCACTACAAAGGTAGAAACAAACTTCTTTGGGGATTTAAATTCTAACTAGGCATCTAAATAGATAATCTTTCTTTTATTCAGACCCTTAACACTCATTGTCATGCAAATCTCACTTACCAGAGTGTGTAAACATGTTGAGATATTGCCTAAGAGTTCAAATATTGAGATAGTTTGGACTTGAAGGTCTGCTGCACTGATTCTCACTGTGCCAGATTAGAGGAAGAGTGTTGATAATGCGATGGGCCTGCCTGGTGTCACATGCCAAGTTAATTGTTGATCCAGAAACTGAGCCTGCTAATGATGAATTTCAGTCCTTTGTTCCGTCTACTGTTCTTTGCTACTCTCAAGTCAGAGGTTTAGCTCCTTAGAGGTGCAAATTTGGCCTGTAAAATCAAATTACATTGTCTCAGTCCAAACGTAGCCTCAACTCCAAACATCCCCAGCTTTGTCTGAAAGCTGGTACTTCCTAAATAAAGAGCTCCCTCTGTTTCATATATCTAGTGGAGATAAAGTGTATAGAGCAGTGAGTGTTCCTTGGAGGACTTTAAAAAATGCTCTCTGACCAAATGGATTTTGACATTTCCTTTGCCACTCTGCAAGGCTCCTCAGAGGGCTGAGCTACTCTCATTTCTGCCACGGAGGCAAAGCCACCATTTCACTTCCCTCAAGCTAAGCAGTGTATGATGGGCAACAATTCAGAATTAATTTGACAGTAATGGAGTTGACAACTATTACTGTGAGGTATTTCTGCTGTGAACATTGTCATCCTGTCCTCATTTCACACATACGCCACATCCCTCCCCAAGTTTTGGTGTTACAAGGAATCTCTGAGTAGCAGACAACCCCATACACAATGCACACACATATGCCCTGCTGTCCAGGCACAGCAGCAACTTTGGCTTCTTTGGATACAGCAGCTGTAGCTTAGAGGTACAAAAGAGCCCTAGCAGCAAGGCTCTACAAAGTACATAACACACACAGGTCCATGGGCAGTGGCAATTCCTTCTAAACAGGAGTCAGGCCTAGAATCATAGACTAATTTTGGTTGGAATGAATTTTTGGAGCTCATGTGGCCCAACACCTTGCTAAAATTGTAGAATGTCTTAGGCAAAAATGCTTATTATTTTCTTTCTGACTCTCTTTCTAATTAAAACACCCAAAAGAAGCTCGCGGTGGAAGGACACATTCTGTGTACATGACTAGAAAAAACAGTGCAGGTTAAATTCAAAATATGTGCGGTTCCTTTCTTTCTAACACAGGTATCAGTGCAGAATGAATAGCACTGAGGCCAATATAATCATAAAAACAGACACTACTGGCTACAATGACTACACAATATCAGAGTGGATCCTCTCCTTATCTGCAATGATTTGATGTATTAATACACACATTGTAATTTGGGTCTTGCTACCCCGAGAATGAGGGCCATCCTGAATTAATGAATGGCATAGGGTGAAGAAAACTGATCAGCAGTCTCTTTATAGAGCACTCAAAACCACTTCACTTCCCTTGGATATCTCTTCCCCTTTCTCAAATGCAGTGTGATTTCAACCTGCCTTGTGGGAGCTTGGCTCCTGCCATGCCGGATATCCCTGCTCAGCAGAGAGCTGCATTCCACCCGGCCTGCAGCACTTACCTACAGGAAGCACGGCACAGAGCTGCTCCAGGCTCACTGCCAGTGACTCGGACATGGCCTCTCCTTGATCCCAACCTCCTGGACATAATGAGTTTGTGCCCTTCCTGAGGAGAGCCAGGCTGAAGACAGATGCTGGAGCTGGTCACTGAAGAAACCCAAACATGGCAAAAATGCCAAGATGAGTGAGGACAGGCATTGCAAGCAAGGACAGCTTCCTATCCAGCTGATGAAAGAAATTTTCTTAACTTTTAATGTCTCAGCAGCTGAATTTGTAAAATCAGGACTTAATGTTCTACTAAGGTATTAACACAAAGTCTCAGCTCCATTCAAGTCAATAGGAGCCTCATCTCTGACTTCACTCTGAATAGCTGGTGTAGGCTTATTTTAGTAACTAGCCCTGTATCACAGCAACTATCATAAAAAGATATCATGTATAACAATCAGTTTTATGGTTTTTATCAGTTTTATCAGTATGATACTTGGAAAGCTTCAGGAAACAAGGTGATTCCAGGAGAGTTCTGTAAATATAACTTCTATGAGAATAACACCGCCTACTTGGTCTAATCTAATAAACAATGTTTGGCAGTTCCAGGTAGCAAATATTTCAGTAGACTCAACCAAAACGCAGTCAAGCAAGTCCTTTCTTTGCTTCAAACACAGACAACAGGAACATCAGTTATCCCACATGCTGCTGATAAAAGTGGGGTGGTTTGTTTTTACTGAGACCCTTCCTGCTGGTTTCCTGTGCAGCCATGGGCAAGTCAGGCACAGGGCCATGTGTCACTTCTGCTTCTCTGGAATGAAATGAGCTCTGCTCCCAACTTCTCAAGAGACAGGTAATGATCAAGATTTTGATCATTTGATGAGCTGCAACATAGAAGAGCAAGATGCTTTCATTATTAATATTCTCATTCATTTATCCTGTAGTAATTTATTGCACAAGCCAAGAATTATTCCTCAAAGAAGTGTAGAAGATAAATCCTCTCGAGCTGTTCTGTGAGTGACAGAGCCAGGGAATATTGGATTCCTACAAATTTTAATTCTTTGTCTTCTGAACTCTGCTTCCTCCTCCCTTAATAGCAGCTCTGCTGCATGTTCCCTGCAACAGCCACTGGGTATGGAGAGCACACGCTGCAGTCACCACAGCCATCACAGACTGGCCAGCTGACCAAGTTAAATAAAATGCCAGTATTCTGCCCACTTTTTTCTCCTATTGGGGTCATTAAGCTGGGGAGTCTGCCCTCTGGGTAGCTAATTTTTTTTCAGTAATAAGCCCTCTTAGGATCACACTTGCAGGATTAAGTGAAGCTGAGGATGGCCAATAGGCCTGAAATCTGTGGGGCAGAGTAACAACAGATGAATCAACCACAAAAATCTTCTATCTTTAGGAAACTGAGGATGTTTCTCCCACCCCTTATGTGTGGCATGGGAATGCAGTATCAAGACTCCCAGACAACCCTCTGGTTTATGGCAATAAAGTGCAATACAATTAGCTTAGGGCATTTTCATGTTTTAAAGATAGTTTCCCTATGTTGTCATGGCAGGGTAAAACGTTTTTCATGTTCTAGGTAAGCATTTAACAGTCTTGTATGTTAATATAATCATTATAGATTTTCAAACCTCTTGGTATGATGATAATTCTTGTAGCGTATTTTATTGAAAATTGCTAGTATGATGGAGTGAATAGAGACCATAATTTTGTCTAAAATTTCATAAGGGAAAATGTCATATATAGATAAACTACATTTCTAATGCCTTGAAAATATAAAGTATTGAGCCTAATTCTAAAGCTGTCTTTTTTACAATTGAATTTAGCTTTTTGGCCTTAAGATCAGTATTCCATTAAGTCACAGGCTGATGAAAGATGTGTAGGTAATAGGAGAAGCAGCAGTCTGTTCTTTGGCCTGGCTAACTCCAGTCAGTCCAAATAGTTATTTTAATACATCTTACTCTGTTAGGAGAATTACAGTGTCATGCATTTGTGCTTACAGCACTAGCACTAGCAAGGTTGTAGGTAAGTTAAGTTTTTTATTTGGGTGTGATTTCACCTGAGCTAACAGGAGCACCCAGGAAAGCTGACAGCTGTAAGGACACCAACTATATTGCAGCTACATGGATATGACAACCAAGATTGAACAACAGGGTAGTATCTTTCCTTATTCAGCCCATAAAATACAGTTCTTTTTCCAAGAGGCCTTCCCTAATGTCTTTAACGGAAAAAAAAATTACTACATAATTATGTGACTCCTAATTAACAAGAGCTGGCTCTGAATTCTTCTGTTTAAGATGTGCTGGCCTGCACAGCTCTGAACAGACAGCTTATCACAGTCCCTGTGATATCCATCAATTCTGTCTTCTGGTGGCTCACACAGACAGCTTAGTCAGCTCCATGAAAGGTTTCATTTTTTAAATGAAAAATTCAGATGAAGATTGCTGCTGTCTGTGATTCAACTGCCTGTGAAAAATAGCAATGTCCTCTAATATTCATTGTCTGAATAGTGCTGGTGTACTGGAGTGATAATCAAAGTAAGATCAATTGTAATTTTGACTGAAAATAAGGTCTCTGTAATTAGATGATCTGAGGACACAGTTTGTGGTTCCATGGGTTCCAGAAGAAAAGAGGAAGCTTAGAAGACATACCACAAGGTGCAGGACCCCAATTTAAAGCTCATTTGAAACGGAGTTGTTAGTCCTGTGTTTCTGAGGTGAAAGTCATGTTGGTCACATCCAGCAGGAAATGCTGACCCATTACCTAACCTCAGTAGTTTCACTTTAGATAGAATCACAGAATCTGGTGGCTCTTTGATCCCACCACAGCCTAATTCAGCATATTGCACTGGCAGAAAATAGCTGGCTTTGGTTTGGGTGGCCATAAGGTTTGTGTCAGTGCTATTCAGTGCAGAACACAAAAGCACAGGGAGGCAGAGTGACTTGGTAGGCCAGAGGGGATCAGCTTCCAAGTCTTTTCCAATGCCAGTCCAGTAGAATGACCACAAGGCTTCATGTGTTGCTTAAAATATTGAAATGGCCTGCAACATTTCAGTGTCAAAATCAATAGCATTCTGATGAATTGGGACATTCATTTTCTTCTCCCTTCCCCCTTCCCACATTTTTAATCTCTTTCTCTCTGCTGGTATACTAAATTTGTTTTGAGGTTTCAGACAAATTTGGAACATTTTAGCTTTTACTTTTAATTAGTAGACACGAGAAGACCTGACCCCTTTTATAATAACTGGAAGGGTTGAATAATCCAAGTATGAGTAGTCAAGGTCAAAATATGTTTCTTAATGTACATTTTACAGTTATCTAATACCAACTCTATACACCACAGATATTAATCTACAAAATCCTTAGAACCCAAATATTTGGGTTTTTCTCTCTGAACAAATTAAACAAGACACAGTTTTTAAACTGAAAATTATTAATGTCACAGTTGCCTAACATTGCATGTAGTAGCAGTGCATCTGCTCGTGTTTAGGGCTGTTCACATCAGCAATAATACTTAGGATAAAGCTGCTTCTGCCTTTAATACAGGATCTGTAATGTCACGGGAGGTTCAATGTCTGCACCACAAGCACAATTACATAATGATGCATCACCCACAGCATCTATTGGTGTGCATTTGTCGACAAGGATGAGAGGCGTATGCTGAGAGGGATCAATGGCATTGTTCTCATTCTTCCTGGAAGTAAGAACAAAATCATCTCTGCTTGGTTGTGCTAATCTGCTTTCAAAGTTTGATACAATTTGTCAGAACAGCCTATTTCACCATTATAAAAACTCTGAACTTGGGGTGCTACTCCTGCAGCAATGGATTTAGGAGGGAAAAGGGAGAAATTGGCCTACACACAAAGCTACACAGCAGCACCAGTTCATGGCAGTGCTTACAAGACTACAACTGGTGCACTTGGAGGCCTAGGAGGAAGCTAAATAAGTGTACTTGCACATGCCTGAGCCAGGTAACTAAACCATGGCAAGCTTGTATGTAAGTACACAAGGTCTTTTCCAGCCTTAATGATTCCACAATAATTACTTCTACAAAGCTGCTTCCTATCTAACATTCAAAATAACTGCTTCAGCCAAGTAATTCTTCAGCTTTCTGGAAAGAACAACCTAGAAGTAAGGTTCTTATATCAGAAAAGAATAAAAGCCAGGAAGAGACAAATTGTAATAAAAATACTGAGTCCCCTAACAAGGAATGGTTCAAAAGAGGGCAGGGTGAGGCATTTAATTGCTGCTGAATGTACAGCCAACCCCCATCAGGGTGAATACTGAGTGCTTGTCCCATAATTTTATCTTCAGTGGTGAGCTCAGCAGACTCTTGTCCTAAAGTCTGTTTTTTTCTCTGAAGTTTCCTTCCCCTCCTCTAGCTCTGTTTGGAAACCTCCTGGAGCAGTGCAGTGGGATCTAATGAGCACTGTCAGCCCTCTGATGCCTTGGTTCTTGGCCTGGTGTGTTCACACAGGCTGAAATCAGGGCCTGTCCAAACCAATAAGCCACACTCTGGATGGAACATTTGAAGGCAGAATACCTGCCTACACTTTTAAATGTAGTGGTCACCACTGGCAGAGAAACTGAGAGGTGCAGGAGTAAGCTCTGCATCTGTCACAAATAAATCAGGAAAAGACTGTGAATGAAGACCCACAGTGCTCCCATATTTTGGGAAGCCTGGGAGAGCCAGTACTGCAGATAGGAGAGGCACTGCTATGAGCAGATAGCTCCAGAGGCTGCTTTTCATGGATTGCATGCAGCACTAGGAACTGACTGCAGGTTGTTTTAAACACTACCCAGCAATGTAGGTGTGACTGGGTTTGAGAGATTGTGCTTGAGCAGTTCTCTTCCACTGGGTATCTCACCCCAGTGAGGCAATCAGCTGACCCAGCTGCAGCCTCAGGCATTTACTCTGTAATTCACTCCCTCCAATAAAAATATAAGAATTCATATTTTATAAAGCTGGAAGAAAAGACTTTCTAGTACAGTGCAAAAATGTAGTGCATTCCTCTCATCATGTTTACTCATCATTATATATGCCACTCCTTTTTAAATTTTGACACATATGCACTTACTGCCATTTCTTTCCACTTTTGTTTAAAAGTTAAAGCAAATTTCAATCTCTAAATATCTTTCTAAGTCTTTCTTGTAGGTCTGTGACTTAGCTGAATAGAAGCACCTTGCAGCCTCTTTATTTTCTGTATTTTAGGGTGCAGTCCTGAGATAAGTAAGTGAGCTTTCTTGTTTGAGGCTTAAGTGTGAGCCATTACTCAGCAAAAAATCTAGCAGAGTTCTTACCCAGCTCTGGGACAACAGGTGAGCAGGGAGAAAGTAAGGCTGATAAGAGAACAGCATCTCACAGGCTATTTAGCTGAAACATTTACTGCAAAATCTCTCAGTCACTGCTTGAGCAGAAGCTCACGATCCCGCAGATTGTGACCTGAGAAATTCCTGTTTGGGCCAGCACAGCACAGCAAGTGGTGCCAACACTAAGCCAATGCCACAGAAGCCCAGGCCTTCCTAGGAAATCTGTTTGATAGTCAGTTCATCAAATACCTGACACCTACCAGGGATCAGGAAAATGCAACATGATTAGTAAGCTGCTGCATCACCAGAGAAAACTGAGGACAGCAACCAGTTTGACCGATCTTACATAACAAACAAGTGGGGTCCAAAAATCTCAGCACAGATGTAATAATCCTCTTATTTATATATCTCCTTTTGGAGGAGATGAAGGACTCTTAACATTTCAGTACTGGAAACTTCCACTGGTGATGCAAGATGGAAGAAAGATGCTCAGCGTCCTGAAGGACTGAGGTAGCTGAGCCTCTGCAGAACCACAGCAGGAGAGGTAACACTGTCAGGCTGCAGTACCAAAGAGGCACTGAGCAATCCAGGGGCAGCTGGTGCCTTCAGGATGTTCTTTGAGCAACATTCTCCAGCCTTCAAATGGAAATTAGATAGAAGCAACATGTTTCTCTCTAGCTGTGGCAGATAATTTCTGGAAGGATTTTGGATTTGGGATGTGTTCAGCAGAAATTTATCATCTTAAGGAAACTGTGGGCTTTGCCCAAGGTCAAGACAGGATGGCCTGTGCAATTGTTTGTGGCAAATCCTTGGACTACAAAGAACAAACAAACTGAGCAGTCCAAAGCCTTGTACAAGCTGAAACATTTATTTTATCCTTTACATTAAACTTTAGTTTCTCCAGTTGCTCTTAAACGTGCTTTCAACCTAAAACAGGATCCTGGGCATGAAACAGCAACCCAGAAGTTAAATCACACAGTGGCTTTTAGTAGCATGGGAATTTACTTGACTAAGAGCAGCAGAATTGAAGTCAGACCCAAGTTAAGTTTTTCTGACATTAATGCCACATTCTGATATTGGAAAAATCCTGTTCTATGTCCTATCTGAAAAGGCAATATCTAAAAGAGTCTAGATTATCAACTGTTAATACAAATTCCTACATGACTCACCTACTTTCCCAATTAAGATGAACCACCAGAAAATATTTTATCCACAGCAATGTTTGTATTGGAAATTCAACCAATTCAAATTCAAATACATTGCTGGTTCAACCAGCTCATGTAGGATAGTGGGGTGCACTTCATTATCTTTTCAGCTGTCTGGAAAATGTGCTGGAATGCAGAGACCTACCAGATTGTGCCAGTTTCTTGAATTACCTATCCAAGGAGTTCTGGTCATCCTAAAAATACATGTGTCTTTGCTCAGGTGGGGATAAAAGCAGTGGCGGAAAGTGTGAAAAGTTTTACTACAGCTTGTAAGGACAAGAGAAAGAGTCCCTCTTTACTTTCCTGAACCCAGTCCTGGAGACTTTCAAGGGCAGGTGTTAAGCTGACAAAGTGCAGGTGCTGTGCCTACCCACATAACCTGCATGGGCTGCAGATTCCAGGCTAGCCTGCATTTAGAGAGAGCCCAGTGGGAGAAAAGCTGGCTTTCTATCCCCATCCTTTTCTGATTTAGTGGTCCTTTAAAAGCCATGTGTCCCCTTTCCCATCTCCCAAGATGTAGAAAGTTGTTTTGATTTATCCCACTGATTTGATTTTGTCTGCCTCCAGCTTTGCAGCAATGCAAATGTCTTCCTGGCAAGAATGAGACCCCACCTTTCATGTGTGATTTATCTACCAGCAGCCAGGGCACAAGGCAGGAAAGAGAGTAAGCAAATCTCAGTGTAGAGCCTTCCCAAACAGAAAACATATATTTTGCATAAACATGTAAGTCAACTCCTCCTTATGGAAACCCTGCCCCAACAGCTCCTCTTTGCTGTTACTTTTTTTCCCTTTTAACAGTTTTAGCCTTCTTAGCCTTCAATAGTAGATGATGCAGCAATTAGAAGAAATAAGTATAATTAACCACGAGTAAAATGTATTTTCTCTCCTTCCTGACTTGCAAACATTGAAGTGTTAAAAAAAGAAATAACAAATTTTGTCATACTAATTTCTGAGGTGGGTGCCACAATTGTACTTTACCTTGTCACTGTAACATATACTGTTGATACCAAGTAAGGGTTATTGCCCTAATCTGGAGATTTCCAGGTTAGGGCAGTGCTCTAAGTAAGGAATGTTTTGTTCCTGCAGTTTTGGTAATTTAGCTGCAGCTCTGGCCTGTCTTACTATGCAGCTTATTCCTGATTCATCTTCTGAGCTTACAAAATACCAGATAAAAATAGATTATTGTTCTATCTAAATTCCCATAATCCTTGTGCTCATTAAAAATAAAGTCATGTAACTGTTCTTAGTCAGGATTGCACTAATTAGTACAACTGGTACTTCTGACCTTGTGATTTCTACCCTTAATACACTCAGGTTGGCTGTGCTGTCTGCATTACCATACCCAGCATATATAATAACCTCCTTACACAACAAAGTGCTGCAGAGGGAAATGCAAACCAGAAAATAAAGGTCAGGAGCCTTTTGCATGTTCTATGTGGAGTTTCTTCACATCCTCATCCTTTGGCCTGACTATTTTGTATTTATTTCCATATAACAAATTAGAAGTTCACAAATAAAAAGCAGGGGCCAACTTTTCATAGATGCTTTAGGAGATAGGGCAGTTCCCCAAAGTGCTCTTGATCAGTGGGTCTGGTTCAGGTTAGCAGTTTGTTGGTTTCTGTAACAGCTCCTAGGATTTCAAAAATTTCGGGGAGATACCAGCACAAACTTATTAAACTTAACCTCATTTGACTTTTTTTTTTTAATTTTATTTTTAAAAGAAATATTAATATGAAGGAAGCAACTTCCCTGTTCTCACTTTACCTTAGGGAACAGCTTTATCTTTTTAGTCTTTTTCACTATGCAATAAAATTAAATGTGCATTTGTTTGTGTAAGAAATTAAAAACTGTTGTCAGCAAATTTTTCTTCTGTAGCTGCTAACTTATTTATTGTTTGATTTATATGTGTCACTGGAGTCAGGAAATCGCTAATCCATTAATAAATCTAATCCTCTCACCATCAGGCTTTATGGATAAGTATTTAAATAAATTATATGATAGGACAATCAGTTCTCTGAATGTTGTAATAACAAGCAGAAGGAACTTAACTATGCAGGTGATGGATCTACCACAATGAGAACAGAAATGTAAATAGTTCAGAGAAATACTCAGCCATAGTAGACTGACAGAGCATATAAAAACAGGAAAGGTAGAGGAAAAAAGCAACATCAGGGTTTGGGGTTTTTTTAAAATCTCTCGTAACACAAGAAGGAAAGAAGAACCAATGCAAATCCAGAACATTTATAAAGAATGAAGCTTTTTCTGAAGGAAAGTGGACTTTCTGACAGAGCTTCTAAGTGGCCCACAGGAGTCATTAACACTCCCAAGCTCAAAAATCATCAGGTCAACAAAATAAAACCGAAAACAAAACCAACAAACCCTGACAGTGAGGAGGTGAAATAAAACAAAACAGGGATGTAAATTTCACTGGGCCAGGACATAAGGCAACTTCTAATGGAAGGGTTAGGAAGAAAATTCCTATATATAGCAAGGTTATTTGACATTTGTCCACTCCAAGAATCCTTACAATTTTCCCTCATGCACTTGTCCTGGCTATTCTGGGTGGAGGATAATGGCTCAGACATATCTGGGGCCTGATTCTCTATGCAGCTCCAATCATCTGTGTTTATATGAAAAAGGAAGATATTTTAACGGTTATTCCATGGATGAAAATTATTAATATGAAAAATCAGCATTGTATTTATTGCTATTTCTTGCAGAATCAGGGTTTGTAAGCCTGGAGCAGAAAACAGAAATGTTGCATTGAGAAGGTAAAAGCATAGAAAAGGAGTTTGCTGTCTAGCTGCTAATAAAATTCTAAGTTCCATAGACTTTTGGGCCAAAGCCCATGAATTATTTAGTCTTGTTACCTGCATAATGTAGGTCACAACCTCCCTGTGTAATTAGGCTAAACAGTACCTGCTTCTATGTCAGCTCTGTAATAAAACATTTAAGGCAACAGTTCTGATTTCAAGACTTGGATGGAGAACTGAACACATGCCCAAGCTGGGGCTTTCCTTCCCTTCCTCATCCTGAGCTCAGCTCATTATATTGTGCATGGAACTGCTGCATCTTCAGCCTTTTTTTCCAGCCTGGAGCCCATGACTGGCAGCACCTGCTAAGTCCTTGTACTTAACACAGTGGTATTTTACTTAACCCTTGAGTACACTAAGCAGAAGAGACTTCCTTCTTTCTCTTGACCAAGTTTTTCCAGATTAACTTTGTAGCTTGAATTGTCTCTGCCTGGAGTCTTTTAGGGGTTGTGTTGGTACAGCTTCCCTTTGTGTGTGTAAGGCTTACTCAATGATTAATGCTAAAAATCAGTCTTGACCTGCATCGTTCTCCCAACACAACAGAGAGACTTGGGTAAGGGCCTCACAGAAGCAGGTGTTAGAGGCCACCTTTGGTGACTTCTCACCTACAGGTGCTTCTGCTCACTTAGCAAATCCTTAGTTGCCTGTTCTGAACTTTAGGCATCAGCTGTGGTGCAAACATGGAACATCAAACTGCATCTTGTGAGTATTTCCCATGGGGAATGGCTGGAGTAAGAAAACCCATCAGCTACCACCTTCAGTGATAATGGAATAAACACTTAATATTGGAATAAACAGAAGTGGGAGAAAATTTTTTTGACAAAAATTAATTCAGCACTAGCTTAAGTATTAATGAATATTACTGCAGGCCTGTGGGCGGTTAACAGAGCTTAGTTTTAAGACTCTCCTAAATATTAAATATTATTTACACCTGTTCTTCTCATCAGTTTTGGATTAGGAATTTCCTGGAAAAGCAACCCCACCCACCTTATAGGATATAAGGTTCATCCCTGAAGGCTCTTAAAACTAGTTGCCAGGTGAGGTCCCATAAATCATTTGGCCATGGTGTAACAGAGCAGATCATTGCACATAAAACATTCCACTGGTTTGGCCAGCTGCAAGAGAGCAGTGGCAAAAAAAACCAAAACCAAACCAAACCCAAACCCAAAAAGCAAACCAAACCATCAGTTCTGTTCTAACAGATTCTAAGTCTGGCATTTTCAGTGCAGGAAAATTACCATCTCATCCAGTCTGCCTAAGAGAAATGCAGAGAGAAGGAACACAAGAACAATTATCAGAAGCATCTTCAGTGATTCTAAAAGCGCAGAGGGATTAGAAAACCCAACATCTTTACCTTGGGGGAAAACACTGCCAGGCTCTTCCCTTCCATCTTGCCTTGCCACTTCCAGTCAATATTCCATGTATGGTCTCCCTAATGTTGCAGGGGGGAATCCTACTGCCCTCAGCTCCTACTTCTCTATCTGGTCCAAAGGGTCAAATCTGCCCTTTTATTTATTTCTATGTGTTTACTTACATTGGAAATGCTGATGCAGCCCTCAGTTGCCAGAATCTCTCAGCTCTTGTGTTTTCTGGGATAATTTCTCTTCCTTGTAGCTAGATGATCTTCCTTTTGCTCAGTATCAAACATACACTACACTAAGTGATTGGGACCACTGAGCAACTTGTCCTCATTAATAACAAATCAGTAATCAAAAAATTGTGGCTTATTTAATATAATTTATGAAAATATTGTACACAGTTCAGCAGATCTGCAGAATTATAGTAGCCAGCTGCAAATGAAAAATTTCCTCTTCAAAAGTAATTCAGTATAAATTGACCTTTTAGTTTTTCTCCTTCAGGTTCTCAAGTGAGATTATAAAAAAACAACTATAGTGTCATACAGTAACCAGCCACATTTTCTATCACATTGAGTTTAGTTCTGTAGTTTTGATGAGCAAGACCAGTGTTGCTCTTTCCCAAAGCCACATAGAACAGCTCTACTGAACTTAGCTTATTATTTACTCTTTGTATAGACCCAGAGTTTGATTGTATTGATCCCTTTCAGAACATCCGCTTTTCTGGCGTTTCCCCAGTTTTCCTAGGTACACTTAAAAATCTGCATGTCACCATCCAGCAAGCTCCTTGCCACCTTTAATCCATATAAATCTACTATCTGTTCTTATCAGCCTTTAATACTCACGCAATAATGTCATTTACAACAAACTCAATGATTTATTTTTAAGCGAAAATATTGGCAGCCTTTATCCCGCTGCCTCAGATCCCAGCACTGGCTGCTCTGAAACTCCTGATGCACCACTTCTCCAAGCTCATGGAGAAGTCTTTGTCAAGCCTGGTACAAAACCAGACTGACATGAGAAAGGACAACCAACCCAAGAGATTTCTTCCTATTCCACAGAAAGCCCATGGACGTATAGGAAGTTGAAGTACTAACAGATTCTAGCTATAGAAAGGTATTGACAAGAAGACCTTTGAGATCAAAGTAACTGCAGCACGTAACACGCCTGACCACCTCAGGTGCCTGGTTTTTTACCTGTAGCCTTTCAGTATCTTTCACAGGACAAATTCTGTTACATCATGACAAAATGGTTTCTTGTAAACCAGAGTAAGCACATATGACATTCACATACCTTTTTCATTTGCTGTTTCAGCTGAAATTAGTATTTAAAAATGAAAACCATCCTTTCAGAAAAGCTGAGTTACCAGAACAGCAAAAATACAATAGAGTCCTGAGAGATAAAAATTTATTTATCTGATCAGCATGTCATGATATGGTCACAACTCATACAGCTGACATTCTCATAGCTGAGAGGGATGTTTTTTCTTTTTAAAAATACATTTTTCTTTCCAGCAGGAAGGATTTTTTAAAAACAAACATTTCATACTAGGCAGGAATTAAAAACAATGGCTTTTTCAATATGACAACACAGCTGGTAAGCACTGGATCCCCCACCAGTGTCTTAATATCCAGATTTCAAGTTTTCCCTCCCACTCCCCAATTCCCCCCACCCCTCACAGAAAAACACCACACAGAAAAACAAGACAAAACCCAGAAGGGAAACAAAGAGGTAGACGTCACTACAACCATGGCGCTGTTTTGGAAATTGTGCGAGATGTCTCATGATGCTCCAAGGAGTTCCTTTTCCCTTCATTAGACGTCGCAGAGCTGGGCCCCAGCAGTGAACACAAGAAATGCCAGGAGCCAAGAGCAGTTGCCAGCGAGAGGGGCCAGGGCCGCAGAATGAGTGGGGCTGTCCCACCTGGCGCTGCTCTGTCCAGCTGGAGTTGCTTAAAAACAGATCCCTCTTTAAAACTGCACGGATTTCACAATGACGACAGCCTTGCTCCTACAAGGCTGGAGTCACGTCCTTCTAGGAGGCAAACCAGGGTCAGGGGGGCTCAGGTTCTGCTTTTGGCATGCCCTCAGCACTCAGAAACTTTAAGACTCATTGCTACAGTGACTTGCAGAGAAAACTCTGCAGCCCAGGCACTGGCACAGCTTCCAGCAGGTGCTGGAGTGAGTGAGGGCTGCAGAAGCTGCTGTCCCCTCTCTCCCTAGTGCTCCACTCCTCCCCTAACCACTTCTGGCACTGAAACGTGTATCTCTGTGTCCTTCCTAACAAACAACGTTATCTATCACAGATTAACACTGCAGCTGTACAGCAAATGAAAGCGTTACTTTACTATTTGTTGTATTTATGGTAAGCACAGTAAAGGTTGTGTATCCATTAGTTATAAGCACGATAAATACAACCATCAAAAAATCTTCTCATCTATTAAGGATCAGAAGCGTATGAAATAGTCTTGAAAAAAAAAATCAACTCTATTTTTGCCACTGCAAAACCAAACAAACCAAAACAAAACAAACAAAAAAAAAAAAACCAAAACAAAACAAATCCCAAACCAACAACAACCAACAAAAAAAGAAAAAAAAACAAAACAAAACAAAACAAAACCAAAAAAAACCAACACAGCCCAGGGAAAAGAAAGAGAAATGCTGCTTCTGATATCTGTCTACATTTCTGAAAGACATCTTGGCTCCTGGAAAGATTTTATAAAAAAAACCCAATGAAATAAATTCAGCAAAATAATTCCAAACACGACCAGCCCTTTGCTGAACCACTGACAGTCACTCCAGGCTTCCACATCCATTTTATCACACGAAACAAAAATGAAGGTAACAGAGTAGGGAAGGAGAAAATTGGAGGTGAAGATAATTGGTATAAAAAAATACTGTTCATCACAATATGAACATCATGGTGGAGTAATTTTAAGGAACTAACTCATTTTAATAGGACAGTTGTTCAGTGAATAATTACTTCATTATGTAATGATAAAAGGTCTAACTTTAAAATGCATAGAATCCTTTCAGTGACTACTATCACAGCCAGGCAGCTTACGGTTCTTACAGAAAAAAGTAGAGCTCCTCAGAAGCAGTTCTGATGTGTGCAGACAATTTAAACCAGAGTATGGTTTCCATTTTCCTCTTCTCATCGTTGCTTTGTATTTTTTTAAAAGAACTGTAAAAGCTATCAAATATGCAATTTTGCAAAATAACCCTTTATTTCATATGGCTCCATTATTTCAAAAAAATACAGAACCCCAGATGTGTAAGTATTCTGTGTGATTGTATCAGATGACCACAAAGTCTCCAGCTGACTGTCAAGAGAATGCATCCAACCCTGGGCTCGTGATTTGGAAATCCCAGTTTTAAGTACCTTTGGTCCCAAAATTTATGTCAAGGCAAAGCGGAGCAGTTGAATCCTGTCACACACAGTGATCGGTATCTGTTATTATCTTGTACAAACAGGTGAGAAAAGTTAACAGCACTTTATGGCAGTGTCACACAAAAGAAAGTTACATCATCTGCAAACCAAGTGAACAATGAACAGTACCACAGTGATCGCTTTATTTTTACTGCAAGAAGATGCACCTTATTTGTGACGCTGGGGGAGGAGGGAGAGGGAAGCTTTTAATTTTCCAAGAAAAAGAGGTAAACTGAAACTTCACTTTTCAACATCTGGTGACAGGGACTTAAAAAAAAAAAAGAAAAAAAAGAGACACCACGGTTGCAAGACTCAAACAGAACCACACATGGAACCCAAGTGAGACTGAAATGAAGGCGCACTCACCCCAGGGCACTGAAGAAACTGTGTGGATGGGCAGGTGCTCTTCACATCATGGGATTTACAGAGCAGCAAAGCTAAACCGTGAGGACTGACAAAACTTCAACTGTTACAACTTCTTTATGAACAATTAAACATAGAAACGTAGAGATGTTTTGTGGGCAATCCTGGCAGAGAACCATCTTTACTCTTATTATTATTTGCAATGCACTCAAATTGCTCTGTTCTCACTTCTGGGTGCAACAGCTTTCAGTTAGAATTGTTTTCAGTTTTTCATTTTTGATCATTGTACACATTTCCCCATAGTTTTTCCCCTAACATAAACTCAATTTATATTAATTTGTGATCAGCTGTATGGTTCATTAATATCACTATCAAAACACATTTTGAACTCTGCAACAGAGGCAACCCATGGAGGGTGCCACAGAATGCCCACTACATCCAGAACTGCAGCCAACTGCAGAAGGTAGAACCAAACTGCAGCCGACAGGAATTTGTGTTTTACAGACTCGCCTGCTAAGCTCCAGACAGTCTGGACCAGCGTGGTATTTTTAGCACTGAATTTCCTACATATTGTATCCATTTTATGTTTTTCCCTTCACAGCAAAACTTCTTTTATCTCATTTATTCTCTTTCATGAAGCAGCATCCAGGATCATGCTGGGAGAGTCCTTCGGAGTTGCTTTCCAGCGGTTTCATTCCGGTGTCACCCACAGCAACTCGGCCGTACGGAGCCGCGGTGTCAAGTGCTCTTCCCATTTCCCAGAGCAGGCAGGAGAGAAGCCTGGGACCTGACACTATTTCCTCACCCTACTGAAACAACAACTAGTGCTTGGAAACAAACCTCTCACAAGAGTAAGAACTACAGAGGAACAAAGTGAAAATGAACAGGACCAGATCAATCAAACATTGTCTGAAACATTACTGCGCTGTGCTCATTTCTTGAGGCAGCACATGAACACTCGCTATTGACTGCAACCCACTGGGAAAAGAAAATAAAAATACTGCACTTGACAAAACAAGATGCTCTTACATGGAGTTCAAAGGGTCTAGCAAGAACAATCTCCTGATGTGAGTAACTGCTGTGCAATCTGCTTATATTAACTTCCCTTTTTGCATCAGTCCAGTCTGTCCTAGCTCAAAATAAAATGAGCTGTACTCTGGGCATCTCTGTGGTTCTGATCAAACTACGTGGGGGAGGACAGCAGTTGAGTAGCTTGCCACCTGTGTTTTGCAGTTTTAAGAGTCAGTCCCATGGGCAGCAGAAATAACCACTTACACATAACAGTGCTGGGCTGCCCCAACAGCCCCCTGTCAAATGGCAGATTAAATACATTCATTCCATCAGCTGAATTTTAGCAAGAGCAACGTTAAACAACAAATACTCCCCAGACTCCCTCCCTGTCAGGGCATACCTACCTCTTTTTAATGGTTACACCAGAATTCAGGTGCAGAGATGGTCTTTATAAACAGCACTTTGCCTAAAATACGAAGCTATTGGCAACAGCTCTCCTTTGCCTCCAGCCTACAGTGGTTCCGTGGAGTCAGGAAGGGAACACACACTTCAGGGGACCTCACTGTGGTGTGTCATTTTGCATCTATCCCCACTGAGCAACCACTGCTGCATGTGGGGGGGCAGGGATGGCATACTTGACAAGGTATTTTTCCACAAAGCCAGGGAAATTGGCACTGCCTCGTGTTTTGGTATGCTCTTTGCTCCCCCCCTCAGAAAGGAAACGCTGGCAAGGTTTTGTATTCTGCACACCACCTCCTGTGATTCATGTAGCAGCAGAGGGAGACAGAAGGGGAATCAATATTGCTAGCTCAGAGCCAAAACTACTGAGGGCTTACTTTGTTCTCAACAAAATTACTCTGTAAAAGGCAGAATGCCAGCATCTGAAGTTCTGGCTACCCTGCCTGTATTTAGAGAGATTAGTTTTATTTTAGGAACAGTTCTCGCAAATCTGTGCATAATCACATAAACACAATGCCAACCAGACCTGCCAGAAGTAAGGCTGTACATCACAGACATCCTTTCAAAAGGATCCTGCACCACATATCTGAAAGTGTCTTCTGTTCCCATCTGCCCTTCAGTTCAACCCATCCTTCTTCCAGTAAGATTTCAGCAGTAAGATTTTAGTGGTGAGCTAATTAATACTGCCCTCCATGTAGTTATTCAGAGTATTTACCATACTTATTTTTTCAGTAGTATCTTCCTACAGATTTATGATAGCAATTATACCTATTTTTCTTCTTACGAAACTAGTTTTTCTTCTATTACTCCTTAGCAAAACATTAAGATGGTTGGCATTGAATTATTTAAACTCTCCCACAAGTATATTTAGCACTGTTGCAACTAGTGGGGAGAAAAAGGCCTCTATAAACCACTCCAAGGTCACCTTGGTTGGACTGCAGTATACAAAATACAAAGGTGGCTAAAAATCACCAGCAGCACCAGCAGACCTTCAGAAACAGCTAGAATTGCTCTGTCTTCCAACGCGTGACAAACAAAGCTTCCCTCTGTTCCCTAAGTTTTATGTATCTTTCCTTCACTGTCTTTTCACCTTTAAAAGTGCATTTTTGAAACTGATGATGAAGGTTGAACTGCATTCTGAACAGAAAGGGAATTGAACCGAGTGACTTTGTATTTCCCGAGTTTCCCTATAACATGAGACACTGGTAGCACACAGAACTCAGAGAGCTGATGGCAAGGCCACAGCAGGGATGGGCTGATTCATCCCACGTGGACAGCTTTTAATCACACTGTGATGCTGCAATGTTTGTCTGAGGACCAGTTTCTCACAGGACAGACGTGACACCGGATCTTATTTGGGTTCTGGGTTTAGATCAATGTGTCTGGTACAACAACTGCTGACCGTGTAGCCACAAAGACACCTCCACCAGCTCTGTCGAGGATCTCTGGCTCCAGCACAATGAGCTGCAATAAAGTACACGTTGTGCAAATGAGGAATCTCTACCACACCAATGCTGTACACACTACTGAAGAGACGAGTTGCTGAATTTTCTGAGCTCTAACTACAATGCCAAGAAATACTTGTGGTGACAAAGCTTTCTTGTCACAGACATTCTTCTACGGTGGTTGTACGATTGCACCTTTTGTCCAAATGCTGAATTTGCTTAAGTGTGGGTGAGAGTATACATTTTTAAAAATACAGACAATTCTTAAAATAATACATCATCAGGTCACTATGTTACTGATCTTCACTTTTAGTGGAGTTTAAAATTCCCCCAAAGAGAGGTAAAAGTCCATCCAGTATTTTCCTTTACTCTTGAATATTCACATTTGCACATACAACATGATACTCATTTGCAAGAGCCTGGATTCCCATTGTGTCCTCAGGTCCCATTCTGCTTTTAAAATAGGCAATGGTACAAATACTGAAAGAGGCAGTACCACATCCCTCCTGACAAAAATGCAAATGATTGTATGGCAAACAGCCACAGGTTACTGAGGGTCATCTCCCGAGAAATCGCTTTTGTCTGACCCTGGGGTGGCGGAAAAGCTCCTACAAGAGAAAAGAAAAGAAAACACATTTAATGCTTTGCACAGGAATGACAGCCTTAATGCACAATTCTTTATCACTATGGTGCCCACACACAATTAATTAGTTACTGCTCTATTATGCTGTCAAATTTATGAAAGGTTCTCCAGCATTACCAGACACCTTCAAGAAAATAAAAAACCCCAAACCAAAACACAATCGCTTATCTTAATTGCTAAGAACAATTTTAATTTCCTTATAAACTTTAAGCATAAGCCTGAAAGCATTCCTTAGAAGCTATCACTGTACTCAACCTTTGCAGAGAGATCCAACTGGCAACTACGGTTTATGTTATTTTTGAAGTTTTATTAGTATCTCCATGATCAAAATGAATGGATTCCATAGTGAACTTTACAGCTGTTTGGTGATGATATTATACACTGTGAAGAAGCAACACACATACATTCTTGAGGTTCCTCTTGAAAATGTAAATACACACACATACACACTTTTTTTAAGGAACAGTTTCTATATATTGTTTGAACACTCAGTCACACTGACTAAGGAAACATTGTAATTTCCCATGAAGTTTTCCAAAAATTCTTTACTGAAATCCTCACTTAGACTGGGAAAGACTGGAAGAGATTCAGCTGACAATACAATTTGGTTTTTCCATACTTTGACTTTTTCCTAACTTGCAACACTAAATTAAATGTGCCTGAATACAACAGAGCTTTATGATCATACGCTATTTGCATATATTTACATCAGCATATTAAATCATCCGTGTTGCACTGTACTGAGATGCACAAAGCCTTGATGACACAAAGCACTTTTGTTGTTGTTAATCCTGAACAGGGGATATAAAATTCTGAATATACCAGAGAAGATGATGTACTTGCTGCAGCATTATGGAGTCTCAACTTCTCTCAGAAGAACATGAAATTAATGATTCAAAAAGTAAAGATGCAGCAGTGTCAATTTTTAATCTTAGGAACCACACGATTTGGGCAATTAGATACCATCAGCAGCTTATCTGTGTTTCCCATTTGCAATCACTGGAGGAACTGCAATCAAGCGTTCGAGACAAAGCTTTTCTTCCTGCATGAATACTCTTAATTAAACAGGAAAAAAATACAAAAAAACCCCAAAACCAAAGCAAACAAAGAAAAAGCCTAAAAACCCCCATGATGAGCCCCATCCACCTCTCCCTTACAGGTAGTTCACACTTGGGCAGATTTGCCACATCATTATTCCCCAGTAACTCACAGCTAAGCTTCCATCTGTCCACCCGATGCTGGATTTGTTCTTCCATGGCCCATTTGTTTTTCTGTACCAACATTGAGCTCTAGTTTAAGTACCTTTACTTTTTTCCTGGTAGGTACAGAGAGCTGTCTCTTCCCCTCTCTCAAGCCATCTTTGACCCTTCCCTTTCCTGGCAGAGACAAGCCAAGTACTTTTAGCTGTCCTTCAGGGAAACTTCTCCACCTGTCCCTTCATCTCAGCTCCCATTATCTGTCCCTCTTCCCAGTTCAATCTGTATTCCTTGACAGAATGATGGACCTGTACACAGGATTTCCAGATGAGGTTTCCGATCTGGTACAACAGAGAGTGTTTCCATAGCACTGGGATGCCATTCCTTACTTTTTTCATCACCTCACACCATTTGGTTTCTGAGCACAGGGAATGAGGAGCATGATGACTTCAGTACACCATCACTCATTTCCACCTGCTCCTATTTATGGTTGGGGTTTTCCCTTAATTGGTCCCTGAGTGTTTTTGTCCTGCTAAATGTAATCTCACTTGTGTTACTGTGGGCTTCAAGGTCGTCCTGCTGAAGAGTTCAGAGAAATCAAGAACTTGCCAACACAAATTTTCCACCAGCTGCCTAAAACAGGAGTCTGTTACCTACAGCTATTAACTAGAAATAATTTTAAAATTTATAAATGAAATGTGTAAAATGCACTTGTAAAAAATTATGGGACAGCTTCATGTCAAATTTTAGGCATACTTTTCTTTTGGTTTGATTTCCAGAGGTCTAATATTACAGGTTTTCCCCAGATGATTGAAGTTCTTAACACTTAGGAATATAGCAAAATGGAGAAAGGTGTCCTAGGCTTTGTTTCTTTCTCTTCCCAAATAAAAATATGCCAAGAGAATGTATTCTTACCAATGATACTGTCAGTGCAAACTTTTAAAGTTTCATGAAGCATTAAATGTTACTCCAGCTTTATGAAGTAAGCTTTATTAAGAGAGAAGTTCCTAAGCAGGGTGCACTGTGAAATAATATAATGATGATAACAATAATAATGATTAATAATAATAATAGAAACAGCCCTAAGTCCACAGCCATTTGTGATCATGTACCAGGTCAGTAGAAAGCTGGCTCTTGAGCAGCCTTAGGGATTCCCCTACATTCACCCTCAGGACCTTTCCAAGGGGTTTCCAAAAACCGTAGCAGCCCTTTTCCAGTGGGCCAACTAAAGCAATGCAAGCAAGTTCTCAAAAGCTATAAATGGCAGTAACTTTAAATTATGCTAATTTATGCCTAATAAGGTCCTATGTCACAGCATTTACATTTAAAACATGTCTTTATTAATTCATACTGATTGCACAGGCAAATTATTACCAATTATCCTATTTTGGAAGTGCATTTTAATGAATAAATCTGATTATATTAATTATACTCTCAGAAATTCTGGACTAGTTAGATTTTCTGGGTATTCAAAATATTTCAACAGCATAAAATAATGTCGCAAAACCAAGAACCTTTTCAATCTGTTTGCTACACTTGTATTTTTAAAGATACTTACAATGCTATTTGTTTAATAAAGTCCAATATATGCATTTCGATGTGATTTATATAGCAGGGTCTGACTTTGCCATCAATGATAGCTGAGTGACAGCAGCATTTCATAAAACAAAACCCAACTCTGGGTTGTTAAAGAATTCTATTAATCTCTTTAAGCACTTGGATTGATAAATTAAGCACTCAAAACTAAATTAAAGCAGCCTTTGCAATAAATCTCACAGAAGAAGCATCTTCATTTAACACAGTCATCCAGGAATACTGAACTCAGCTGATTTGAGACACTGAACACTCTCCCCATCAACAACTGTGATGCACGGGGCTGCAGATCATGGCTCCAGAGACTGTGTGCCATGTAATTCTCACAGCTCCTTCCAATCATTCTTCCAGTCATGGATCTTTGCCATGAAATCCCACGGCAGCACATTTCACAGCTGAATTGGGTGTCACTGTTTTGACAGCTTCCAAACACTACCCAAATTCTAATGTTGCCAAGGTAACTTACCTTTCCTACATAATTCTTTAATCATACTTTTTTACCACATAAAAAGCAGTAATAGTAATAATGATAATAATATCTCCTGTACTCATGTGAAGAATGCTTACACATCCTCATAGCATTTTGAGATCCTTGTCAAAAAAGTCATTAGCAAAGCACAGTTCTCTTTGCAAAATATCATCCTACCTGTTTCATAGAAATGTGTCAAGAGGTCCTCCTTTTCAATGAATCGTTGATACAGCCAGTTTGTGAGAGCTTCAGGCTCTGCAGGTACATCTTTCACTGGAAAAATCCTATCAGAGAAACAAACACAAATTAAACCCAGCAAATGTATTGTGCATGTGGAGAACAAAACTCTTCTGCCCCAGCCCACCACAAAATAGAGATTACAAGACTTTTGTGTAAATCTAACTGCATGATTTGCACTCTCTCCAACTCACAGATCACAGAGGCATTAAGGATACACAAAAGTGGGAAACTCCAGGCTGCCATCCAGAAGCACACAGAAGACACTGGCATCAGTCTCCATCAAATGCTGCACTACAGCTTTTGATAAAAGCTACAAAAGTGCTGTTTGTTTTTTAATAGAATACCACCGCACTATATTACTACCCCTGAAAAAAATACAAGTCAAGGAGGAATGAAAGAAATAAAATAGTAAGAAAGCTCATCCACAGCTTTGAAGAAACAATTCAGCAGGCAGAAGCCACGTAATGACATCACTAAGCACCAACAGCTCTTCCACATGCCAGAAAACAAGCCCTCTGTGCTTTTCAAAGGATGCTGGCAGCTTTGTCTGACATTCCCAAGGCAAGTTTTACACTGAAAACCGACCCTGGATTCAAATATTGCTGCTCTGTTTTAGAAACACCAATGGAAGAATTGACAGTGTTTTGGTACTTCTATGCTGAATATTAGGTCTGCTTAGAAAAACATACCCAGGGCAGAATTCACTGTGGTACATATACCATTGAAACCCCCAAATAACCCACCATACCTCACTGGATAATTCTCAAAATAGAATTCCCAGTCTTGCAGTGACTGTGAAACCTCTTCAGCAGACCCTCAGTGCCTTTTGATCTATACAAGAACTTAATACATCCACTGTGTTGTACTGGGAGGCCAATGCAGAAGAGATTTGTGTATCAGGCTAACCTGAAAAATTCACACTCTGAAGTGGAAAGCCTTTACTGCAGCTTTCTCTTTCCAGGTGAGCTCCCAATTATCTCATCTACACCATGCTTCTATTTTCCTTAGTGGATTTTCATTTCATTTTCAACCCAGTCTTAACTGAGTATACTGCAAAGAATTTAAAGTAACACCACAGTCATCTGGGCAGTCTCTGGACAGGTACGGGAATGCCAGAATAAGAAAATAAGGCACTTCTGAAGAATGCTTTTGTTGCTATTACAATTTTCAACATCTTTGCCAGCTTTGTTCATTTGTCTTTCCCCCTTTTCAGTCTGATGCATGGAAAACCAAGCTGTAAATGAGGGAGTCAAGCAGCAAAGCATTGCTCTACTGAGTGAATTATGGTGCTTTGTGGCATACAGAGGCAACTTCAATATAAGGAGATGAACAACTTTATTTACAAACTATGGTGTCAAAATGAACTCAGTTATCTCCGTAGCCTTTGGAGTAATTCCACCTACATCCTCCTTGCACTGTGGAGTTCTCTATGATCCAGTAAAGCCAGTCTTAGTAACCAGAAATTAGCAACTGTTATCGCAGACAAACAGAGTTTCAAGGAAAGTCTTTGGCCAAAGACAAATGCTATGAAACAGTGCTTCAGTAAGCAGCTCAAGTTTTCAGTCTGCATGTTAAGAACAAAGACAAACAATACACAACTATTTTATCTTGAAGCCCAGATGCTGTAGAGCAGGTTGAAATTAAACCACGTAGCAGCAAGTAAGAAACAGCCACAGAGCAAGGACCATTTTGTGGAGGGTAGAACATTAAGAAAGACTTACTCTGTGTCCCCAAACAGAACCCAGCTGCCAAGCACTCAAGCACTATTTTTACTCTCTTCTGCCTATCTGCTGTGAAGAGATAAAAGGCTCAGCAACTGAATATTGTGTTTCACAGAGTATTTTTGAAGGACAGATGCTTGCTTACACAGGTTTTAAGAGGGTTCAGAACTAAGAGAATGTGTGTTGCCTCAGGACAGAAGTGTAGGGTTACCTGGCTTCACATACAGTCTCCATTGTAGACTGCAAAATACTCTTCACCTCTGCCTTCATTTCTCCCTGATCTAATGGGCAACAACTCTGTTTTGTCAAGAACACACTTTCTAGTCTGAAGACATCTCAGAATCTTGCAAGATACCTGTAAGAATTAATTTTTGAGCTGGTGCTTTAATGGAGCAGTGAAACAGCACAGGTGAGAGACTAATAGAATGCTGCACACCACTTCCCTGCTTGAATCCATCCAGCTCTTGTGTGAATCAATAACCCTGCCAGAATGCTTCAATCTCTGGATATAAACTGTGCTGCTTAGAAGTCTGAGAACAATCACTGCTACACCCAGTTTGAATGAACATTAACAGAGTGAAAAACAACTGGTTTTCCAATTACATGACCCTGGCTGCCACAACTTAGCAATGGCAAGTGCTAGTGTATTTAGAAGCATTTTCAAATGTATTTTTAGATTATCCAGAGTTATTTTTACCAGCAGAACATTCTTACTAATGACTGATCTAAATTAGAGATTAAATATTTAAAGAAAAAAATCCTCAAACTCTGGAAAGAAGCCCCTTCTGTACTCAGTAAGGCAAAGCTAAACCCCCCTATATTTAAACTAAACATACTGCTAATGCCATGGTTCTCTGCCCATCAGATGGCTCAGCTGGCATCCGTGTTTTACAAGAACACAGTCTTGAAGGAGACTGGGCTCAGGAAGGTGAGCAAGTCTTCTGTTACAAAACTCTGCACACAGGCAATCCAAAACAACAGCAGAGAGCCACTGCTCTGGGAGCAGGGTCATCCCCAACCATTGGATGCTGACACCTGCCAGGTCCAGTGCTAAAAGATGCAGGAAACAGTTCCTTATTTTCAATGAGATATGTAAACAGGTGTCCATGTGGTCAGGCATGAACATCATCTGGGCTCTACCCCGCCTTTGGGTATGCAGGATCAGGAATGCCATTAGAGGCAAACAGTTTGCTCATCTCCTCAGGAAAATAAAATACCATCAAACAAAACTGCCAAGGCAAAGAATAAGGTCAACAAGTAACATCTGAAGCTCCTGGAATCTCTGGGGCACTTGGATCTTTCCAGCTTTTAGGCAAAACTAACCTCAGATTGCATTAAAATAAGAGCATCTTTGCTCCTGGTGTGGGAAACAAGGAATTGTATAGGACTGAAGAAGAACTTGACCAGAAAATTCAAGCAGAATGGAAATACCTTCTTTTGCTTCTCATCACTGGAACAGCTGATTTTCTGTCACTGGGGGAAGTGGGGAAGGGGCTAAAAGCAGTGACAACACAAGCCGCACCCTGGGAAGTTAGAAGTGGTGGTAGAAATAAAGACACATTCCAATGGGAACCTGTGCAGAATCTTTTTTCAGTAATGAAGCATCACCCTCCAGCTGGGGGTGCCTACTGGCAGCTGTGAGGTGACAACAGCTGCAGGACACTCTGGGTACCTGACTGAGGGATGGCGACTTCTTAAACCACTACACAGATTTGTGTCCATGTCCCAAACCAGAATATATAAGAATAAACAACAGTCCAGGAAAGAAGAAAGGATTTTTTAAAACAGGAGATGTAACTGCCAAAGACATGCTGTCATAAGTAAGAATTGTGGAGAATGAACTACTCATAGGCTGTTTCTCAGAAGACACCAAAGGATTTTCAGAAGTACGGCATATTTAGAAATATTTATCTCTTTTAAGTGGTCCTTATTGAAGAAACAACTTCTGATTCTCTATTTGAATTCTGAAGTTTAAAGCTACCGCTTTAGGTATTAGTTGTCTTTTATCACCTGTCCTACCCTGAACTGAAGTTCTGTATTACTCGCTGCTCCATGTAAATCGTGATATTATTTGCTGCTTCAATGGCTCTAAATAAATCCAGGACAGTGGAGGCTGTTGGTAGATGTCAGGCATGACCAAAAATAAGTTACTTGCGTAAAAAAGTGCATTAAAATACACTGCCAAACGGGATGCCCTTCTGCAACATTCATTCAGCAACCACAATGCATTTCATCTTATTTATAGCTCGCAGCCTGGCTGATTTCAATAAATCTGTATCAATGCAGACACAAAAATAGAACTCCCTCAGCAGCTGAAAGCTCGTTTCAGCAGTGGCACAGCACAAAAGGTGGTAAAGAAACAGAGAAAAAGAGAGTGACGGAGCTGGGAGCAGCCTGAGTGTCACTTCATGCACGGCCAGCCCTGCGTCAGAGCTGGCTCGGGCTGGCTCTGACGTCAGGGCTGCAGCACCACAGCCACCGTCACACAGCCCAAAAGTGGGATGTGAGCATCCAAGGGCATCACCCTGCAGGAAACAATTACAAAACCCCAACCCCACACCGTTCCTGACAGAGGGCATGCTAAGCACTGAGTCAAATTCATACCCAGGGTGTTTTATAATTGCAAGTCTCTGGTTTTGCCAACAGGACTGCAGCACTCGAGAAATTACTGCTGAAGAAACTTGGTGATCAGCTGAGAAACACCAAGCCAATGAGACTAAACAAGTGCCCGGGGTAAAAAGAAAAGAAATAAACCCCAGACTCGACTCACAGCACAGAAATGGTGGGAGCTGAGACGAGCAGCCAGTCTGTGGCCTTGCTATACGGACACCAAACGCTCAGCTTATTTCTGCTGAGTGGAAGTGTAGTGAGTCTGGATTTATGGCCAACACACACCACACAATGACCCAAACCGTTTGAGAAGAGCAAACAAACCTTCCCAACAGAGTCATTACAAGGCAGGTGTCATAGTGATGCCTCTAGTTTGACATGCCTTGCACCAGACAGACTGACGTCTCCCACAAAAATCCCAGTGCCGCCTGACCTGGAGGAAATTCATTAGATATCTTCCTTGAGTATTATGTTTCAGAGAGCAAATTAAGTTTTGCAGCACTTTCCAGTAAGTTCTGAGACAAGTCAGTCAGGGTCAAAAAGCTATTCAACAGATGGGTGAAGTTCTCACACCTTGTATTTTGAAGATTCAAACTTGGTAATTGTTCTTTTTTTCTAGGGAAGTTTCTTTTGACATTCTGAGGAAAAACAGGCCACAGCTTAGCCTAATTATGAACTTCTTAAAAATGTGTCATTTGGACTGAAAATTGAAGTTTGAAAAGCAAGGTTCATCTCATTATCAAAATTGAGCTTTCAAAAAAAAAAAAAAGATTACTGGATTAAACCAAGCCTTCTCTGCCATTTCCACCACCTAGAAAAGCAACTAAAAATGATAACATAAGGCTCCTTGCTGGGTTCTCTACACTCTTCTGTTGCTCCCCAAGCAGGATGAAAAAGAAATAATCCTGCAGCAAATGCCCAGGCTATGAGAAAAGGAGATCACTAGATCTGAAAGTCTGTAAGGCAGAAAGAGACAGGTGGTGATCAAGGGGCACAGCAGAAGGGACTGACTGAGCCACCAGAACAAAAGCAGCTCTGCAGCCTCTTCTGCTCCAGTTTGAGTGGCACAGAAAATGTTCCTTTCTTCCCCACGTCTGTCATACATTTGTACCTCGCTCTGGACTACTCTAAAAGGGAATAAGCATGTTTAAATCCTGATTCTTCTTTCTTGCAGCAGAGATAGCATCTGGACAAAATTATTCTTTGCTTTTTCCAAAAGGGTGCTTTTTTCTCCCCTATAACTCAGTTAAAAGAAATGGCATGAGAAACTGTTGTGCTCTCTTCCCAGTTATTTAAAAATTACCCTTAAAATGTATTTCAAATGTAATCTCTCAAGATATTCCAAATTACAAAAAAAGTAGCAAAATTTAATTGCACTAAATGCAGGAAAAGTGAGGTATAATACCAATGCAGACAGACTTGATGTACATTTCAAGAAAATTTCAGAGGACAACCACGTGCCAAGCTGCACCCAGCCCACAGTGCAGAGGCTGTGTGCCTCCAGAACCAGCAGGGCTGGAAGCCAGGCTGAGCTCCAGCCAGACCCAAGACACCCTGCTGTCATTTCAGAGCCATCACACCCCGTGCTCGGCCGAGGTGAGTCGCTGCCTGACTCTCCATCTGGGGCACACTTCAAATGTTTTCACAGGGTCAGCCGTGACAAGTAGAGGTTATTAAAAATATCCATGAAGTACTTAAATAGAGAGGCTTGCTCCTCTCTAACCAGTGACTTAGACCCTTAAACTTACACCCCAAACTATATCATCCCCAAAATTTTTCTTAGAATTTCAGTACTTCAAGAACTTAAACATCCAAGTTCAATGCAAGGAAGGTTACATCATATTTATGCTCATGCTCAAAAATAGGTCTGAATTTACATTTAGAAGCAGGAAATTAATTCAACTTACATTTTCTTACTGTTGTTTTTAAATAAAGTATTTTTGGAAATACCCTTTGGTAGAATTCTAAACACATTCAACTTGCAATTATCCCAGAGATCTGAGAGAGTACTAAGGTGACCTGAAAAAAGCACAACAGATATAATGCTATCTTATATAAATTAGGGTGTAAGTATGTTCACCTTCAGGGAAACTTGGAAGGCAGCTTTCTATAAAAAGTAAGGACAGATTTAAAGACGGCTGTGGAAAGGAGCTCCGGCGAGCAGCCTGTACTCTGCATCACACAACACTGACACAGCAGTGATGCTGGACAAGGTCATTCCCACCTCAACTGCCACCCAGGGGATCCACACAAGGATGCCTGAAAGCTTTCTGTAAAAGTCTAGAAGCTCTCCAAATCATCAAAAGGCAGTAAGGCAGAATAATGTGATTTTGAGATAAAATGCAACAACTTATTTGGTATAGGAAAAGTGCTGAAATACTCCTAGAGATTTCAGACTTGCAGTTCACTGTGAACTAAAAGCAAAACGCAACTTCTCTCCCCATCAGTTTAGACTTGAGACAAAGAACTGAGGAGAAAAGTTTTAATAGTCTCCCATCCTAGTTGTCAGTGAGAGTAGCAGCTTTTTCTAGCTGCTTTTTCCAGTTGCTTTGCTCAACTACTTAAAGTATTCTTTGAGTGAAAAAGCTGGCATTTCTTTGTCAGAAAGTTAAATATAATGTTCTATTAGGAAATCTGTTTATTTAACAACAGTGATTTTTAATTTGTTGTCATTACTAAGAAACAAAATTCAAAGAAGTCAAGTTGGGTTTACCAGCCCCCGATCATTAAGGTGGAAAAGATGACCTAGCCTTCAAATAGATTCCTCTCAACCCTACTCAACAACAGGACATTAGTCCAAAATTTAAATGTCTGTCCTAAGATACAGAATAGTCACTGAGCTTTTTAAAACAATTGATTGTGTTTAAATAATATGAGTTGCCCACCTGTGTGAGACACAAAAATCCCACTCCCAGTGCTACTGATTTCCCATATCCTGAAATGACACAACTGATTTGTGAATACTTGAGTTCCGTGTAGGAGGAGCAGGTTTATTTCCTACCTGTAATGTACGTGTGTCACTGTTGGTTGTCGGTAGCCAAGAATCCAGGTTTGGATGTCTATAGGTTCAGCTTTGGGATATGCAATGGTTGTGTCTATCACCCACTGGAGGCCTTTGGATTTACTCTCTAGGAACAAAAAGAAAATTGCATGTCACTTATTTGAGAGTTATTCAATTTTTGTATTACTTCATGAGGTATGAGACACAAATAAGACCATCAAAAATCAAACCCAGATTTCATTACAGAGCACAGAAATACCATTACAAACTTCAGCTAGACCTAGATTTTATTTTCTTAGTTATTACTGTTGTTCTTAAAATACTGTGGTACACAGAATATAACAAGTTCACTCACCAGGTCACATGACATCTTGGCCCTAAGGTCAGCTGCTTCCCCCCATTCACCAAAAGGAAAAATCCCAAAATAAGCATCCAAGCTGCTTGGCCTGCACTTCAAGCACACTTACACCTGGGCCTTTCTAAAAGATCACTGATGGAGCAGCAGCCATGCACATCTCTCAAAGGTTCTTAAAAATATGAGTTGCAGGATAAAGAGAAAATACACCACTTTCAGGGTGTACTCAGTGGAAGAAAGCAAGGAACAGAAGCTGGTCAGTTTTCACAGTGGGGAGGACACTTGCACACACAAGCTTCCAGGAGAGGCTGACACCAGTACATGTTCATGTGCTGCTCAGCTTACTCAGAAACCTAAAAAAGGATCAAAGGAGGTGAAAATATTTGCTATTAAGATTATTCAAGAGAATCAAATCTGTGGGTCCCTTCCAACTCAGAATATACTGTGACTCTGTACAGAATCTGAATATACGTTACAACCAGGAACAGTCCAGGTCATAAATCCACCTAGCCATGGCCACTCTCTGGCATGTGCTCAATTCACATGTTTGCTAAGAGGGAGAGCATCAGATCTGTAGAGCAAACCAGGAAGGAAGGGCACATTGCCAATATGGCACTTTGAGTTTAGCCTATTTCCTCTCTGTTCTGGAGCTGTCTTGTGTTTGAGGTCACATTATGCCCAGGCCAGCAGAGTAATGCTCACTTACTGCTTGAGACACCAATACAACAATATGCTCACACCACAGCAGGCAGTACCTTTGAGGATTTAAAAAGCTGACTATCAGAAACAGCCACCATGGGCATGAACATGTAGGGAGTATTAGCTTTTTGTACAAAATACAATACCCTTCAAGCCTGCAGCTGAGATAGCTACGGAAGGAATGTAACAAGAGGTTGACAACAACACTGTCAGCACCAAGAGCATGTACAGGGACTGACTGCTCACCATCCCTCTCAGTACAAGAACAGGCACTCAAAATTTAGCCAAGGGGAAAAGTTTCCAAAGCAAACAGGAAAACAGATTGTTAGTGCGGGAAGGGGGATACTATGTGGAATCCCTTGCTAAATGATGTCAAGCATGCCAAGGGTTGGGCTCAAGAGGAAAGTGAGTAAGTACATGCAGGGTTAACTAAGCAGGCAGAAACCCCCACAGGAAACTGTCAGAAGCTTGGAGAATATGTGCGAGAAGTATGATGCAAGTCTGTCATATTCACACTCTTCCTCTGGAATCCTGGAGTCATGGACAAGATGTTGGGCTAGACAGATGCGTGGCCTTGCCCTGAGTGGCCACTCTAATTTTACAGAAGACCTACCACACACCTGAAGAAATCTGCAGCACTCAGTCTGAGCAGCACCCTGAAAGTCACATTACTGACCCCAGCTAGAATGCACATGCAAGGACTGGCTTGCATGTTTCTACCTGCATTTAATTTAATTAAAGAAAATTACAGCAATGCTATCCCATGTATCTATCAATTATTTTAACAAGCAGACAGTGTTTTCTTGGTGTCTGTTCATCAGTGGAGTTGTACTGCCTCGTTACAAATGCACTACTCCAACAGGGCTAGACAGCATTTCCCAAAATTTAGACTGTGAGTTCTTAGCACAATGTAATATGCTATTCCAAAACCTGACCCAGGGCAAGCTGCAGAGGTCAAGCTCAAACATTCAGTGTTACCTTGTGGAAATACAGTATTTTAAACCCCTGACAGACACATGAAATGAGAACTGGAGGCTGCAGGCTTGCCAGCATCATGACAGAGTGCTTGTCAAGTCTCTCTTAAGAAAAGCACTAACTACAGAGTGCTTCATTTTAAAAGTAGCAATGAATCAGAGAAGAGCCAATATGAGATTAATATTAAATCAACAGCAGTATTAATTTAGAAATAGATTTTGAAACAAAGTCATTCAAGTTATTATTTTCCCAGATGTAAAGCAAGAATGGATAAAGACAAGTAAATTGCCAAAGTTAAATTGCCTAAGTGAGTAAGCAACAAAGACCATTAATTGCAATTAAAAGGTGCCAGATGAATATGGGCACATTTCCTTATTATTTACAGTAAAGTGTTTTAAAATAATTTATTCAATATTCAGCTGTATTTAAGGCTGTTTTTTCAGAGGATAATGGTTTGCACTTCATTAAGGGAAGACTCCTGCAGTTCTCTGCTGTGCTGATTTCCTACCTTCTGCTTTTATGGAGCAGAGCTGCTGCAGCACTAGATTCCTCAGTTCAGCTCCAAACCTACCTCTAACGCTTTTCAAGGCAGGGTGGGGAGAGAAAACTGACAGCCCACCAGAAACCCCAGGCCAGAAAAAAAAAAAATTCTGACAGTAAAACCAGCCTCTATAGACCTCCTTTTAGAGCAAGCAGGTGTTACTGCAGCTACCTCCACGTGCTCTCAAATCACAGTATTTGTGCATGCTCTGGTTTAAAATAAACCTTACGTAATCATCCAAGATATCACACTGCCAAAAAAACCTAAGTCACCAAGGATTTAAGAAAATTAATTTTGAAATACATCTTGCTATCTTTTTTGGGGGGGTTATACTGTGTTGCAACCTGCTCATGAGCAAATTCATTTTAAAGCCAGGGAGCTGAGACAGATTCTGAAACTGGAAAAGAAACTGACAACTGCACAAAATACTAAGGAGTGGTACCTACCTATCTCCAAGGATGCTGCTTTCAGGTGTAAGCAGACCTTTGACCAAGAATAAATCCTATTATTTTTTAAATGGAGCACATTAGCAGGAGCTCAAACCACGGATTGCTGCATTAGTTATAAGGTGGTGTGAATCTCAGGTCTGGCATTTGTAGCTGAGAAATCAGGGAGCTTCATTTACTTGTGCTCAAGAACTCCTCCTGCCCAGCTTGGCTTGGCCAACTCAGCCACACATTTCTGACAGTCAAACTCTTCCAAATTTCTACCTACCATTAAAAGACACCCTTATCTTTCATTTCTAGTACTTGCTGAAAGACTGAGCAGCCTGACTGTCAGAGGCTTCAGCAGAAGAAGCTGCTGCAGAGGCCATACTTAAGCTGATGTCTCCAAGCACTGGTTTTTCTACTGTGGTGTCCGTCTGCTTGCCACTTCCAGCACAGGTGAAAGAATGGTTTCTCAAACTGCTCGAAAATGTTAACAGTTTGATTGTTTTTACACAGCACATAAACATTCTGAGCAGGCCCACAGGCAGCTGCCCTACTCAACAGCACCCAAAACACGCAGCAATGATGTATCTTAGCATGAATGGTACGACTTCATAACTATTTTCTTCACTGTGGATTCAGTGATAATAAGTTGCTCCATATTTACTCAAGAAGCAACTTATCATTATCTTCAAGACACTCCATGATCTGTCATCCTCTTACCTCTCACAGCAGGTATCTGACTGTCTACAATCACAAATCTATTCAGGTTCGGACCTTCTCTTTGTTCCCCCTCTCTGTCCTCCCTGGGGTTGCTGTTTTCTGGGGTCGAGTCATGCTAAAACACCAGATTAGACAATGCACAGAACCCCTCAAACCCGCCAGCAGATTGTCAGTGCTTGCCACTGACAAAAAGAACAAGTCATAAACACAGATTTCAGCAGGGAAGCTCACCTCCAGCCGAGCTCTGGATGGTGACACTCTGCCAGACTGGATCCAGAGTGGGACAGAAGGCACCAGCCAGGTGTGGACCTGAGGGTTGCAGACTGCATTTGAACAAGAACGTATTTGCTAGCATTCACCAGTATTCAGGTGTGGTTTCCGGGACACTTGCACCACTCTGAATGCAGCCAAAGAGGCTGCTGGCTCTCCCTGCACAGCAATCTCTCCTCTTAACTTGTCCCTTGTGCTCTACTTGTCCCTGTGTGATCAACTGGATCACTGACCTCAGAATTAACTTTTTTCTCCAAAGATTAATTCTCAGACTGAGTATCTTACTCATCATTCCAAGATCTTGACATAACAAACCACCCGGAACAAAACAAGAAGCCCTTTTTCCAGGGGGAAGAAAGAATACCAACCATCAAAAGCTTTCTCACATCTTAATCAAGTCACATTCCTCATGCAACAGTGAATCAAAAAGTTTGATTTTTAAAAAAATCAATTATGGAGTTCAACGTACAGTCTTGCTGAAGTGAAAATTGAATTTCTCTGAGAAACAGCATCAGAACTGAATGTACTCTGCTGCATTTGAAAACAGTAAGGTAATATTTCAGTATGGCTCTAACTAGGCTCATAGCAACCTCTTAGACAAAAAATTGCTGCATGTTAAAATGAAACAGAATTTTTAAAAAACACACTAGAGCAAGTTTGATAAAAAATAAGCCCTGGAATGTGCATCTTTGAAGAACCCCTTTGGATTGCCAGCTTTTGGCATTTAGAACATTTTGATAGTTCTAAAACTCACAAAATCAATTCTTATCAACTGAATAAACAGTGTATTTGCAGCCATGTCAAAGACTACGTGATGTGCTAAAAAAAATTCAAAAACTGTAAAATACCCCAGCAAACACACACCTGGGTCACTCCAGGGTTAGGGTGATGATGGCTATTCATCAAGTATTTTTATGCTGCCTCTATTTCTACCCTGCACTAAAATCTTCTGGAATGTGGGTGCTGGCAGCAGTGCTGGCCCATCTGGAAGCTTTCATCAGACACCAGAAGTACCTTAAACTCTTTTCAGGGACAGACACCACTTAGATACATTCTCTGCACTTACTTACCTTCAACAGTGGTCATGCTATTAGATTATTGCACTACCTTTCCTATGTTTTTCCACTCTTCTATTAATTTAGGAATAAAATTATATAATTTTGTTAAATTGAACTAGAGTTTCAAAAGGCAGCAAAAGCAACAAGCATTTCAGTAATTTAATTTAGTATTTACCAGCAATAAGTTAAAATTCACACCGATGATGGCTGGTACTTGGGATTTTAAGTACAAAAGAAAACTGTTAGGAGGAAGAAATTAAGATAATAGAGGTTGCTTGTCCTGGAAAAGCCACTGATAAAGAACTGATTGGTTTAAGTACAAGAATTATCAAACAGTATTAATTGTCTAACTCAGAACATTTGTTCTGTCACTTTACAGAGGAAGAATCAGCTACTAAACTGTGTGAAGTTCATAGCTAGTATAAAAATAAATTGAAAAGATGACTGGATACTAAGGGTACTAGCATCATAATTAAGACTAACGAATTTTTGGGGAGGTTACTGAACCTTGCACTTCTCAACATAAACCCACCTCTACCAAAGGGATGCCATAAATCAGGCTAGAGACCTTATAGCAGGACAGGTGATGCAGCACTGAGCTGCATCAATTAGCCCAAATCTCGAACTACAACTTGAAGGCCACAGCTTCAGTGACATGTGACATCCAAAAGCCAGCTGGGCTGAGGAGCTGGGGTGTGACAGGATCAAACAACTGTATCTGACTTGGTTTGTGTCAAACTGTGATAAAAGTACATTAAGGATGAACCATCTTTTATTACAGTTGCCTTTGTCATCTTTTCTTCTTTCACCCAGTTTTATGTATCACTCCAGCTGAGAAAGCAAAATGGTATCAAATTTACAATGGTATAAAAGCTACAAGGATCATTTTAAATGAATTAAGCACTAATAAAATGACAGCAGTCAAGAACAGAACTGTGTATCATGACTCAACATAACATAGCTACCCAGGAAGGAGACATAATTTTTGATAAGGAGAACTCTTAATCTATAAACCTATTTAACTAAAATCAGGTGGGAGAGGAAGGTGAATTCCCATGAGTATCAATAAAGCTTGGTGGAAACAGAGAATCTTAAATAATGGAGTAGAAAGCTTATTACAGTGAGCTAAATAATTTGGCAACCCAGGACTCCAGGAACATTGTTAACACAGCACAGAGCACAGAAAGTGCTGCAGATGAAAAATGTGTCCAGCAAACCATGAAGTTCAAGTGTGATGCCTCTGATAAAGAAACCACTTTCCAAGCAAAGGAGTTGAGTTATAATGTACAAAAGGTTTATAGACAGTTTCTCTGCAAGTCACTGAAAACCTTTACTGCATGCATTACACCTGGCTTCAGCACCCACAGCTCAACAATACAGCTTGATGTCACTGAAATGGGTGAATTTTTCATGTGATTAAAAAAAGGGAAAACACAGAAGAGATTAAAAGTAAAAATATTCACTAACTTGTTAGGTTTCTAACTTTATAATATAGCCTTAGCAATTTATACAACTACATTTCATTCAACCGAACAAACATTTTCTGACATGGCAAGAGAACAGTAGAAGAATTCAGAAAGCAACAGGTTAGAGGAAGAATCTTTCATACAAGATACAAATCAAGAACTAATATTTCATACTTCTCTGAAAGGGAACCTTTACAATGCTAGAAACATTTTTGTGAGCTTAAAGAAGACATAAAATACATCAGTGTCACTATCTACCCAGTACTGGTTTTCCTAGCATATAAAATTTACTTTCACTTTTCTTTTTCATCATTTTTAGTATGTTTTCAAGTCCATTGCTATGAAAGAATGACAGCTAAATCCACACATTTCATTCCTATTTTTGCGCAATTATCTTTCCTTGGGTAGGATGGACAATATGGTTCCATTTCATTTCTGAGATAATTCCTTTATTTTAGTACCCAGTTAGGTCAATTACTACCAAATGCTCATTTCTCTACAGTTTGATTCATGCCACTCAAAGAGGAAAAAATAAAAAGGAAGCTAGGTTTGATGTCCAGCTAAATTGATAGCAACCTAAGAATAGGAAAATATAAAACCAGTATTTGACAAGCACTTTTGGTCTCCCTCCAGAGCTAGACAACTTATAATTAATTTCAGGAACTTCTTACTCTCCATACCTTTTTGAGACAGCAAGAAATAGAACAAGAACAGGTCAAACTTTTCACCTCAAAAAAATCGCAAACTTTTTAACAAGGACCGGGGTATTCAGTTTCTCTCTTTTAAATCTGAAATGTTTTATGACAACAAGAGCTTTCTTCAGCCTTTCTTTTCTGAATGTAGCCTGACAGGAAACACTCTGATGCATTCCACAGCTTGATTTTTCAGCTCAATTTAAATCCTACCTGCACTTCTGCAAGAACATTATCTCGATTTATTTCCTACAAGAATAACTTCAAAACTAAAAACCTGGAAGCAATTTCTGGACAAGGGTTCTTGCCAACCCTGAGATTTGAACTTCAGACAAAATAATCGAAAGTCCTCTGCATATGTGACTTCATTAGTAAGGACCTTTGTTTCAAATTGCTAAATGATTATCAGAACTTGGCTATGGAAACACCAGCACCACCTTTCAATAAGAAACTACCACAACCCCCCAGTCCATTGTTTCTATAATAAGTAACAGAAATCCACAAGGAAGTTAAGCAAGATCCAACCTTGAACATGCCAAGAAGTTAATTTTAAGAAGTGAGTCCTATAACTCCAGGCATTATCTATATCCCAGTTACACCCTCCCCTCCAGCTCAGGCATCCCAGAACAATAATGTTACAAGAATGTTCTTATTCTCTCATAACTCTTCTGACATGACAGCCAAACAATCCTGCCAATCTAGTGATCACTGACACTTAACTCCAGCAACAATGGGGACAGCCAACACAAAGATCTCTACAGAACAGAAGAACTTGAATTCAGTGGAAAATAATCCAAGAAGAGGAATAAAGTATACAGCAGCAGATGCAAAGAAACTTTTAAAGCCCGGAATAAAAACATGAACATAGCATATTCCAGAAATACTTCTGCTATAGTTCCATGCTATCAGAAACCAGTACAAACCCTCAATCTTGCTGAAAGGAGTGGATAACCTTTTGCTCACTCTGTGTGCCTATTCCAGTATCTGCTTCACCCATTATGTGAGCCAAGCCAAGCACTCATGCAGCCATAGCATAGACTAAATCAAATTAAAACGAAGGTGGGGCTTTTCTTGTCTCAATACCAAAAATCAAGTTATCAGAACTAAAACTAATTTTGAAAATATTTATATAAAATACATCATGAATGTATTTGATATTTAAAGAGACGAATTCCACACAATGTTTTTCTCAACTCAAATCTTTGACATTTAATTTGCTTTTTACCCATGCAGTGAAGTGATCTTTACCTTTTCTCAGAGCATCTCCACCTGACGGAGTTCCATTTTCTTGCGGCGCTACAAGCGTTTTCAGTATTACTTGTGTTGCCCCAAGTCTTGGCAGGGTGACATGTTTAAGAAATGGCAAATTGTTTTTCTTGGCAAATGCCTGGCTTGTTTCCCTCCTTTTCCTAAGAAAGCCACCCTCTGGAAATAAAACAATCCATTTCCGATTGCGGCTCCTGTAATATTTTTCTAGATGATCTTTGAGTAACACAAGCTGCTGGTCACGGTGTGTTCTCCCCTGTAAGGATAAAACATTATCTAAATAAAATGAATGCTTGAAAGACATCAGACATAATTAAAAGCAATGTTCTCCTCGGAGTCCCTACTGGTGGCCTACAACAGACCAGGCCTCAGCTGGGTTACCACAGCACAACCACAGACCTCACCCAAATCTGCACTGCTCCAATGACTCACTCATTTCCCCTCCTCAATGTACCAGGACAACTTTTTCACTTAAGAACAGTAAGATACATCCTTAATTACTGCAAAAATATCTTCGGGAACAATCTTTTCCCATCTCTGCATGCACCAAGCTACCCAAATTTTCAGAGGAATCTATTTACATTAATTAGCATTTTTGAGTGGTCCAAAGTGACTTTGTCAAATCACTCAAAAGACACAGGAGGGCAAAATTAAAGCTCTCCTCAGCAGAGCTGATTTTAATTCTCTGAAATGCCAACAAAAATGCCACAAACTTTGCACTTTTGGTAGTTGGTTTGGTTTTTTTGGCCAGAGGAAGGACAAGGGTAAGAATGGGGCTGAATGAAACACAAGAAGAAACAATATTTTATTGTATTTTGTTAAAGTGCTTCTCCTAGGTTTAAGTTTCACCATTGCAATTACTTCCAACTTACCAGACGAGAGGGAAGGAGAAGGCTCTGCCTGCTCATATTAATGCAATTAAAGAGTAATATAGAAGTTCCTCAGTTAAGCCAGTCCTTTCTCATCAGATCACAGACTCCAGGACAGCACAGTAGTTATGAAAAGAGCAGTGAACAATAACCACCCAAATATTATTAGGGCTTGTCTAGAGTTAGGCAAAGGACCATTACTCACTCACATGAAGTATTTTGCCACACCCAAAGGCTAACAACCAAGAACCACTTTATTTTCAATTGACTTACATTTAAACTCACAATAGACATAATTTTATTTGTGATGTTGTGTATGTCAGCTGCTTTACAAAAATGAGGAAAAGCCTTAGCTTTTGCAGCTCAGTAATGGTCTGGTTTTGTAACTGGAATTGCAACCCCACATTCAGAAATTACAGCTAAAAAGCTGACAGCCCTGTGTACCTCAAAATGTGCATCTTGTAAATTCTAACTACTGGAACAGATTTATATTTTACAAAGCATCCAACGCTGTTCCTTCCATCCATCCCCTAACAGTACACAGCTGTGTGCCTCTAGAGACCTTTGTTTTATCTAATTTTGCCTGAGGTTTTCTAACTATGCCTCTAGTGTTAGTGGGAAATCTCACTTCAGCTATATACAGCTGTGATTAAGCATTTCTTTATTTCATTCTGAGTAAATTAACTTCTTCTCTGCAATGTGAAAATTCATTAATTCTCTCTGTCTCTCCACACATTTTAAATCCAGGCAAAGACTTAAGGAGAGAAAAAATGCATGATGGATATTGCAGTTTATGCTTTTCATTGGCCTCCTGAGTTTCTACTTTGAGAGTGCAGTTTGATCAACAACCACCAAACAACAAAAAACCCTACCCAAACTGCATGGAATAATCTCACCCATTTATACTTGAGATGCTGAGCTCAACAGACATTCTTTCCTAATGCTCAAATAATAATTAACCTTCAAGAATCATTAATTACTATTTGCACAGGTCCATCACCACCTTAATTTGATCCACTACTATGTCACCATCAGAAGGGATGGTCCTGCCATTCCTGATTTGAAACTTTGACAGTGAAAGGAGTGACCTAACCAGACAGACTCTCTGCATGGCTTCAAGGTCACTAAGAAAGATGAGAGGTGTGCTCAGAAAGAGACAAGAAGGAGTGCCCAAGTATTTTGCTTGTACACCTCTCCCATAACAGGCTCCCATCACAACTGGATTTCATAAGCATTTGTGTCTATGCAAATAATAAATTCAGCTTGGAAAATAAAGCTGTTTCAGAACAACGACCTCCCCAAATATACACTTTACACCATAGTTATTTCATCATGCAAACCAACCACGAGGTGAGAAGTCCCGTAACACCACCATCTTCCAAATACAAGGATAAATCAAAGCAGTATTATGTGTTTCAATTTACCTGTCTTATAAAGAAGTCTCCATGGATTAGAGACACAATGCCAAAGTTTGTATACTTAAAAATATGATCCATCAGCCACATCATCTGACGGACAACCTGAAAAGGAAAAATAAATTTAAAAACTGAGTGAATATCACGGGCAGAGAATTATAAATTATGTATATACTGGTCACATTCCTGTCACTCTCACAACAGCAATAAAACCACCAAATATTTAGAAGAAGGTCCTTTATGCTCCAAAATATAAAGCAGCACAGGTGCTACACTTCTCTCTTGAGGGTGGGATTAAATAGCTGCCTTTTTGTTATGTAATATACAGTTCTACACTATTAGCCATGGCAGAGCAGCCACATGTATCCCTGAGAATTTAATTGCTGCTTGTCCCAGGCACTTTGAACATCACTTCTTAGGGGTCAGAGAAGGCAGACACTTTAACTGTTCTAACGTCTGAGATTTAAAATAGGCGAATTACTCCCAACAGAGTAAATAACAGAAGGGAAAAGCTTCTTTTCTCTCTATCACTTCTGCATGTAGTTTTTGAGAGGGGTAGGAAGTTGATCTCCAAAACTGGGAAATCAGTGTGTCTCTTACATGCTCCCCATCAGAGGCTAAGCTGTCTTTTCATCAAGACTGATGTGGTCTCAGAACTGATCATAACTGATGATTCAAGTTCAGTGAACTTGAAGTCATGTAACACAGTACTCTTCCATTTAGAACTATCAAAAAAGAATATGAAGGACTGTGAAATTTCTCTGGTGGTAGGATGATCATTCAAGCATCTTCTGCTTTGCATCTTTCTCACATACTTGGAGGCAGAGACAAAAGAAAGCAGCCTAAGAAACAAAGATTATGTGCTAGTATTCCTTCCTGTCTGCCAATGGTATTCTTTACTAGATGTTACACATCCAAAGGACAAAAAGGACACTATGTATTTGTGACTGACAGAAGAAAAATTAGTTCCTAGATAGAATTCCCTACTTGAGACTAATACTGGTGACATCACTTATCCTACAGCTATCTCCAGGCCTGTGTTAAATAAAAGTGAGGATCTTAAAGCCAAATTCTCCACTGCAGACATTGACATTCTTCCCATTTCAGTAAATTAAAAAGCTTTATGGAGGAAAAAACAAGGAAGAAAAGGTGTGCCCTAAGGACATGAGTTAAAAAAAGCATCACTGAGAGGAGTTACTGCTCTTCAAGCACTACAATGAGTTCATGCCCACGCACCACCCAAAGGTGACAGGCTGGTGTAGGGAACCACATCCTTTGATATAAACACCACCAGAATTTCACTAATGATGATTTAGCCTGCAGCACTACTCAGGCCTGCCAGTGTTCATCTACTACTTTTGCATTTTGACAACTATTGTTCTATTGTATCAAGCAGAAGTTAAACCAACATCATTATTTTACTGGAGGAGATAAGTAAGCTTGATACACTGCTCTGCTGGAAAGAAAATGTGTCTTTTGAGGAGTCAACACTGGTTCCAGATGTTCTATGGCAATCCTGGATGAGGAACTCTTGCCCAGCAACACCAGTGCTTTTCCCTTACCATACCACTTGTCACTGTCTTTTTCTTTAGATGAGGGTAGGTTTATCCTGCAAGCTGATCACTGCATTTCAGAGTCTGAAGTCCATCTCACCTTGTTTTAGGTGACACAGGGCTTCTAACTAGCATCCCTGAGCTTCCTCAGTCTTTCTGAGAAGGAGTGATGAGTTTTTGCCAAGGATAAGCATGACATGCAAATTATAAGACACACAGTCTGCTGTGTGTGGGCTACAAAGAGACAAACTTCAGAGCCCAATGAACATAAATCTGCCCATAAGCCCAGGCAGTGGTAAGAAGTACAAAGAGAAAGTATTTTTATGTATGAATTAATGTATATACATACTGACTTATCAAATCAAAAAAGCAGTTCAAAGAATAGGACACAGTTATCTTGTTTGTAATCAAAAGGTAAATGAGATTAATAGATATTCATTTTATTCTGCTATGAAGGGCAGAATAGAGGACACTGCAAAATTTTTTTGGTACCTCTTCTATTTAGTGACTCCTCTATCCTCAGGAATGAAACAATACTTATGAGATGAGCCTCTTAACACTTGCATTTCAAGGAGGTTTAAACAAAGACATTCAGAAATGTTTTGAACACAAATTCAGAGTTGTTGATGGATTCAAGGAACTTTTAGATGCCACTTCAGGTCCTTTCTCCTTCATGCTTCCTGGTTAAATAAGTTCGGAACCTAGAAAAAGCTTTTACTAACTATATAAAAAAATCTAGGTGCCTTCTATTACAGAGGCCCACTTTCACTTCAGTCTACACAGATTTCATAACAAAGCAACCTGGGATAGACTGACTTTCATTTTTCAGGCACCTCTAACTTAACAATGAAACCTGGAAAAGCATGACTTGAAATCTGCACGCAAACCACTGCAAGCTGCACTTCTGTCTCCTCTGCACCCTTCCTGGCACTGCTTTCTGTTCCAAATCAGGAAAAAACCCACATTTATCTGTCCTAATCCAGTCAGAAAGCAGTAATAGCACCATTTTAACCTACTTCTTTTTGCTAAACATGTAACTTTCAATATTTATGACACCACAACTTACTAAATTTTTAATACTTAGTTTCACAAACAAATTGGAACAATTTCTCAAACTTTATAAAAAGTGTAATTAGGTCACTTCTGGTTCACCTGAAACTTTGCTTTTTTGGCTTATATTATGATATAATGTATTAATCAAACAATGCCAATCCAGTCCTTTCACTAAAATTTTAATTTTTAGCTGAAGTTCCACTTCTCTAATAAAAGATAATTTTTTTCTTATTCATGTAAGTGAATCTAAAAAACTAGCAGTATCTCAGCACATGTATTTTAGCTTACTGCTTGGTGAGATTAAATTTACTTAAAACAGACAGGCTACACTATCACTGGTATATAAGTATTTATGAAATACTAGAAAAAAATATCATCATGGTTCCTGACACCATCCTTGGGAAACACTGTCAAGTTGCAAGACTGTGTCATGAGTTTGCCTCACTACATAGAAAAATCCAGAACTTTAACTTGAACACTTCAGATGTCTTTAATGAACTTTTTTTTTAAGCAGCATTAAACACTAAATGCTCACAGATCACATTTGTTTTTGGTCTGTACTGGTTGGCAAAAGCAAGCAAAAGACTGGCACAAGTTTAACCCTCCTAAAAAAAAAATTCTTGGAAATTGCTGTCTTGCTGACAGATGAGTATTGAGCTTGTGAAGGACTCCATGTTAAATTTAAACTGGATTTAAGGAAAGCTGACTAATTTAAGCATTTGCATACTGTATAATGATTACTTCTGGACAGGGAGGTTTATTTTTTTTCCTCCAGTACTTTCACAGTCACTCCAAGTGAAGACAATTCTCTTCTCTTTAGAAATATGAAGCATGCTATTTAAAAGCACCCGATTCAGAAAGTTCTAGCAAGGATAAACTATCCTGATCTTTCCCATTAAATTAATCCACTTGTACTACTCATGTTGCATTTTAAGCTTGTATTGAAGGTCATATTGTTTTATTTCTTAATTAGCTAAAACCACCAAAGCCATACTAGGCTCTGGACATGTACATTCCAAGAGCAATGACTGCAGCTACTTAAGGGACAAAATAATAATTTTAGGGATTTTCTACTTTTCTGAAAACATGCAAACATAATAATTTCCATGGTGAAGATTATTTGTGATCTCAATGCCTTCCTCCATTTTTAGCATCTCCTACATTCACCCAAACTTACTCTGTCTTGACTGAAACTTTTGAGCAATAGGGTCAAATGGGATAAACATGATTTAGATTTATAGCTATAAACCAGGGGTCAAGATCACATGCCATACATACACTCTCACAGTCATATCCTTACCACAAGATTGTCCTATGCACAACTTTGATGAAGGAAATTAAGAGTTTATTCTGTCATTCCACTCATTTGGGTACAGCACAGAGTATCATATATACCCAACTGCCTCAATTTCAAAAGAAATTAAAGCAATTCAACAGTCTGCTCTAGGCTAGAGCAGAAATAAGAAAGAAAGAAAGAAGTCTCTGCTCCATCTTGAGTGGCATTTTCATACTTTGTGAGGTTGGGTGGTTTTTTGTTGGCTTTTTTTTTAAATCAGCTTTGCTGTCATAAGCAAGATCTGGAAAACTTTCTACAAATGGTAAATCACTGATAAAGGTAAGTGTATACAAAACTGTATTAATTTGCACTAAGAGAAACAATGCCAATTTCAAACGGTGCAGATGCAACAAAAAGCAGTTTTTGTCTCCTTGTTTCTTCAGGGTATGATGAAGGAAGGCAACACTAAGACACTTCAAGAAAGAAGACAACACTAAGACAGACAGAGCTGATGCCTTTTTTCAGCTTGACAGATACGCTTCCCACCCTCTGTAGTCTACTCATGCACACATCCCCTTCTTCCTGATTTGTACATAAATTGGATCCCCTGTTTAGATCCTATACTCTGCTTTCCACTCCTTAGATATGAATTTTCTGAACAGCAGTGCATGGAACAATTAACATTAGTTACACCTCTCACCAAGAAATGCTTAAGGGCTTGTGAAAAAAGAGCTCAAGCAATTTTGACCTTAGCTAGGTAGCTTAACTTTGGAGTACCCTCACTACTACCAAAATCCCATACACGGCCTGCTCTAACTTTGAGAAAAATTCCATGCTGGAATAAAGTCATAAGCAAGAAGCTAGACCTGTGCTGGTCTGAGCAAAGCTGGCATGAGCTGCACAAGGGCACGAGGTGAGAGGGCAAAGTCAAGTACGTGATTACCTGCAGGGAGATCTGCTTCCCCCTGCGCTAACCTCGACTGGAGGCAGTGACTCAGCTCACACCTGACCTTCTCCAAAGACAGCATGCAGGGCCTACACCTGCTCCAAGCTACTGGCTGTCACACTGCACCAAACCCAAACAGAAAGCTCCCTGCTGAGCTGATCTGGTGGGTTCACACCCCAAAGTGAGCCATTAGGGATGTGAGCAGCCCCGAGGGAGGACAGCCCAGGCAGCAGCCGTCCCCTGCCCCGGATGCAGCCTACCGTGCCTTTGTCCTGAAGGCACATCATCAGCGTGCAGACATCACCCGTCGCTTGGTGGTTCACCAGCACCATGGCTTCATCTTCTGACACTGCTTTCACATCATCACCCCATTCCACTACTATTAAAAAAAAATAAAAAAAAGGTAAATTTAACAACGAGCACAGGGAAATTTTTCTAGCAATGAAACAAAACAACACAACCCCACCCCAGACTGTTATCATAAAGAAACCTACATGCTACATGTCAATTTAAATTGGCACATAGCATAAGGCAGGAATATCAGCAAGACTGTTTTTCCAAGCAGGGGGTATCCAGCTTAGTTTGAAATTGCATGCACAGAATAAGAACAAAACAAAAATACTCTACCAGAACACGTGCACAGAGATTGATCTTTTTGTGTCATTACACCATTCTATATTTAGGGTCTGAAAATTACATAAGCTTTTTGACCCAGCTTTCATATTCATGTATCTCACCTCATTAGATTAAAAAGAAAATTATATTGTCAACAGTGGGTTTTGCTGGCTGGGTTTGTTTGTTTTTTTTAAACTTAGCAAGTTTTTTCCATTTCTACACTATTAGTATTCTACTCCAGTAAAAGCAAAACAAAAAATCTGCACTTGGATCATTATGTTTAAAATGCTATGTTAAACAAACTCATCCGTTCAAATCTAAACAAGTTAGCTAAAGGCAAGGAAGTGGGTTCAGAAAATGCTGCTCAGATGACAGAATCTATTAGTCAATATTTTGTAGACCAGAGAGCAGATGCTCCAGTGGCAAGAATGATGTCAGAAGGAAGACATAGGCTGTTTATCATGCAACACTTACACTGACTATCAAAACCACACTGAGATAAGGAAGAGGGGTTAAAATAGGTAGTTCCATCATCACAAAGTAACTAAGTGGATAAAGAGAAGACTGCCTCCCAAAGAACACAGGATGGAAAACTAGGAAATGTGTGCTGCAAACTAAAGACCAGAATATGCCTAAAGCTGCTACTGGGGCAAAGAGACAAGTGAGTGGAGTCTGTCTTTCTTCAGCAAGAGGGATGGACACTGCAGTACAGGGTAAAGGGAAAGGATGGACAGGCAGAGGAGCTCCATGAAGTTTTCCAAAGGAAAAATAAGATGCACTGCCCGTGCATGTAGGATGTAACTATTTATCTGTGTTTGGTCAGTACTTTACATGGTTCTCACTGGCTACTATTTTCAGTTCTGATAACAAAGGAAATATTTCAGCTGTATTACTGACTCTTTTGTACTGCTAAGAGTTCTTCAGGCAGTGAAGAACTCTCACCACAGACCAATTACATTACTACTATGTGTCTTTTAATAGATGGTTTAACTGATGCAAAGATAATAGGCTACAAGCACTGAAGACAAGAAGCAATAATCCATGCATGGCTTCCCTGTCCTTGAAGAAATCAATTAACATCACACTTTTGAAAATTGCCACTTTATTACTTTCTGTCAGCTCCCAAACTAGTACTGAATTGAGACTTTAACACAAAGTAAAAAAAATAAAATGCTGTATTTGGTCACAAGTAGACAAAACCAGACTAGAGACATGAAGGTGAAGAGGACTACTCATTTCATAATGTTCAATCTCCTTTCCTTTCCCTTGGAAAGCTAAGCAGAGATCTTTCCTTATTTTTCTCACCATGAACTTGGAAGATCCCCTTTATCCCTCCTCCTCACTATGTGCAAATTCCCTCTGAGGTACCCCCTAACTCCATTAAAGTAGGAAAATGCTTGGCCATGACAGTCGTAGTTGACTGTGCACCTTCCTTATCAAGTAATTCACATATCTCACTACAGCAGTATCCCACAGAGCAAGAAACTAAGATGAGAATTATTTTTAAAGGGAAATGAATCAACCACGTACTGACTTTGAAATTATTACTTCAGTGTTTCTATTAAACAGCCAATATACAACAGTCTTACTGAACTGTGGCTTTCTAAAAGTAATAAAAACTAAGTACTAAATACATACATACAGTATCTACAAAATCACACTCTCACAAGTAGCTAATTGTTTCCAAATAAAACTAGTTTATTTCCAGATCACCCAGAGAAAATAAATGCAGTCCTTTACTACAGATATTTCCCTGAAAGACAACAATTTAATACTAATAATTTAAACTGTAGAACAGCTCAAAAAGAAGCTCTTCAAAAATTATTCAGAGATCTAGCTTTACAATGGATTAAAATAAAGCTCATGACTAAAAAATACAAGCCACAAGAAGCAGCACACTATTGAAAACAACTGAAGAAGAGAACTTATGAAGCTTAATTTGCTATAAAAAAGTACACTTTTAACATACTAAGTGAAGACTAATGTCTGACTTTGAAACTTTCAGATAGGCCCCAGTCAAAGAAATACAGGGAAAAAAGCTTTCCTTGTTACCTATTTTACCTTCTGTTGTTAAATACAAGAGGATATAAAACAAACAAGCAGCTCACAATGCACTAACAGGTTTCAGCTGGTAAGTAAGAAAAAGGTGGGCTCTGTGATCCCACTCCAAGTGCAAGGTGAAGAAAAATGAAGCTTGATTTAATTCTTCAACTGATTTACTCCACTCATTTTACCTATCAACCAGCCAGGCTAACAGCTCAACTTCTGCAGTGGGTTATTAAATCACAGCAGATCAGCTGGCCTTCCTCTAGCTTCTTCCCCTCTGTCATTCCTCCCCAGGCAATCAGGCTGTCTCTTGTGCTTAATAACGCTTCATGGTCAATTGATCGACCTGATTATCAAGGAGAGAAGAATCACTTTGTGCAAGTCCTTCACAGAGCATTTCTGGATTGAAAAGAGAACAGCAAACCATGAAAAGTGTGCAGAAAAACCACTGCTGTTACTGGCTTTTTAAAGAAGGAAAAAACCAAACCCCCAGGTCTCTAGAATTTTAAGTTCACAGTGTCCCCTCAAATTCAGTGGCGGCAATAAATGCTTGTCTTCAATTTTCTCCCCACTCTGAACTTTTCCAAAGGAGAGCCTTTTGCTTTAATAAATACTTGCACTATGACATTCCTCCACTGCAGCTGGAAACATTGAAATCAAAACCTCAGCTGCATGGCAGCAGAACCAACAACACTGCTTTGCTCCTCTGTAAGAAGACAAAAAACAGCCCAAAGACAAATATTTGTCACTTGGGGGCCTGAGATCCAGCAAACATTCCTCCACAGCTTCTTTCTATTGCTAGAGCACATTTTAGAAGGACACCAGTTCTGTGTCTACAGCTGACAATGGTTAGATTTCTGCAAACGCAGTTTAACATCGTAAAATAACACAGAGGGAGAAAAGAGCAGGAAATCATTCTAATGTGGCAAGATAGAAGTGACTTGACTGTAAGAGAGACTTCACTTGTGACTTTGGGTTGCCAGCAAAAAAACAAAAGCTTCTCCAGGAAAGGATGAAGACAAGTCTACTTGCAATTACATGAGCCCCAAGACAGAAATATTTATCCTTCTCTCATAACAAGAAGTCCAAGATGTAAAACATCAAGAAGGTATTTCATCTAATGAGCTGCAGACTTAGCTTTTTATGAGCTAATCCTTGCAGAGCTTAAAGGAGAGAACAAGAGTAATAAACTTTTTTCCCATATTTTTACTGAACTATTACTAGCTATTGAGAATTCTCAGAACACTTGGCTACTTTGTAATCATGTCCTTAATGTAACTGTCTGCACACAAGTGATGCTATGAATAAATATTCAGCACTTTAATTACAGTATGTCATTAAGGTGAGCAAAGGACTACTAACCTAACTAAATATGCAGTAGATTCATTTCACTGTTTTGAATATACTGGGAAGAATGGCAGTTTACTGATCCAGGCAACTGCCCAGCCATTAATATTAACAACTTCATTTTGCATATTATATTTTAAAACTTTAAAAATGCTCTGAGATTTTCACCATCTCTTCTTTGTTATAAGTCAGTAGTTTCACTACAGTGTGTGCCCTAAAAACTGGCATAGATCTTCTTGGCATTCTAACAACTTAAGCCCTAATTTATTATTTCAAAAGGCACTGAGTTTTAAAAGACTGACATTTTATGGCAAGGTCAGAGAAGTGACCTTAAGCATTCTAATCACAACTATGAATCACAAATCACCCAAAAGTTACGGTACATGTAAACATGTAATTGATTTGGATATCCACTTTATTTGCTATTTAGACTTGAGTCCACACAATATTCAGAACTTTCTCTAGAAACTGGGAGACATTAAGAACTTCCACTCCAGAACTTTTCACAGAATCACAGAATGGGTAAGGCTGGAAGGGACCACAGAGGCTCATCCGGTCCAACCTCCCTGCTCAAGCAGGGTCATCCCAGAGCACATGGCACGGGACTGCATCCCAGCAGTTCTGGAATATCTCCAGTGTGGGAGACTCAACAACCACTCTGGATAACCTGTTCCAGTGCTTGGTCACTGCACAGTAAAGAAGTTCTTCCTGATATTCAGGTGGGAATTCCTGTGCATCAGTTTCTGCCCGCTGCCTCGTCCTATTGCTTAGCACCACTGAGAGAGCCTGGTCCCTCCTCTGACATGTCCCTTCAGACACCTAAACAGATTGATGGGGTCTCCTCTCAGCCACCTCTCTCTCCCTTTCCTCCTAGGAGAAATACTCCAGTCCCTGCATCATCTCTGTAGACCTCCACTGGACCTGCTCCAGGAGCTCCACGTCTCTCTTGTTCTGAGGAACCCAGAACTGGACACAGCACTCCAGATGTGGCCTCACTAGAGCAGAACTGAGGGGCAGGATGATCTCCCTCAACCTGCTGGTGCAATGCTCTTCCTAATGCACCCCAGGACACAGTTGGCCTCCTTGGCAAAAGGGCTCTGCTGGCTCAGCGACAGCTTGTTCAACACCAGGAGCTCCAGGTCCTTCTCGGCAGAGCTGCTTTTCAGCAGGTCATCTCCCAGACTGTGCTGCTGGTGCACAGGGTTATTCCAACCCAGGTTCAGGACCCTGCCTTTCCAGACCCATCCTTAGTTTATCTTCCCTTCTGATCACTTGCATCCACCTCACAAGACTTCATGAAAACTTGTTCCAAGAAGCTGCAGACTGGCAACTCTTGGAACTGAACAGAACCACCTTTAGTCAATCGCTTGGAAACCTTCAGCAACAAATAAAACAGAATTCCTGAGGAACAGCCTTCCTCAAAAGCCACCCTGCTTTCTAGCAGAAAGAATGTTATCGTTCGGTATTCAGCAGTGACTAATGCCTGACAACCAGGCTTCACATTTCCCCTCTTACTCAAGCATTTCTGTCTGCCAAGTTGCAATCCTGCTTTACTGTTATTGACTCATCAGAGCATGTTTCAGCTGGAGTAGCCATGTGCAGTTGTTCAACTCATTTGTCTCTCCTTTATAGATAGGATTCTTTGATAGCTGGCATTACGAAATCCCAGAAGAGATGCCAGAGGTTAAATACTACTTAGATGTTTTTTACCCTTCACAAAAAGGTTAAAGGTATTTATCTCTGGGAATTGGCTGCCTACAGTGAAAAGAAGGAAAACAAACAATGGACTAAGCTCATTATCATACAGTTAGTCTTTGACACTTATTAAGCATGCATTTTAGGGTCAGAAGGTATTTTAAAACCTACATAAAATCAGATGTGTACTACTGGAAAGAGAAACATAGCTCTTCCTATCCCACCCTTTCCTTCCAAAATTCCTACTGCCAGGGAAGACTTCGTATCTTGTTTTTAATAACGCACAAGACATACAGATGATGAATAAAAATACAGCACAAAAAAGGAGGGAAAGAATATACATACAATATCCTATGTCATTAAACATTACTTCACTTAACATGCTATCCTTCTTCTGTTAAAAAATGTACCCTTCCTAACAGAAGTATTGTTGATTTCAAGGCTATTACAATATCCCAGCTTTAGGTTGCAAACATGTAGTTTCAAACCAGGTTTTAATTACAAAAAGAGCATCCTTTACAGATAACCAGATTCAGAATTTTATGATGAGGAACTGACTGCACTGACAATTTTTCCCTTTACTTCCATGAAGAAAAACACTTGAAACAGAAAATTCAGAGTAGGAGCAGCAGCTGGGGAATGGAAGGCTGCAAATAAAGAGAGGTTATTCCTACAATATATGTTAATAAACCAAGGCTGGATATAAGATGTCCCCGTCACCATCTTAGTTTTTCTGCAGCAAACCATTCTGCACACCTCTACACTTCATTGTAGGAAACAACAGATTTCTTTTTGCTTTCATTTCTTCTTAGCTTCTATCCTCTCCTTCTGCAGTATAAAGTCAGATCTGTTTTGTGGACAAGAGCACTTTAGCAGTCACAATATTTATCCCCTAAGTCAATCCATCCTCTTAGTTCAATTAACCAACAGTCAGAAGTGTTAAAAGCAGGAGACAATTACCACAGAGATGCCCTGGCTCTGCCACCTTTCTAATCAACCCAAGAACCACATTTTTCCTAAAGCACAGCAGTTCCTTTTGGATTTAGGCTCTAGCAATGACTGCTTTTGAAGACTGACTTTATTTTCCTGGAGTGCACATTCAAGACCTCATGGGTACAGTTTACTTGAGCTCTATAATTCACTGGCACAAGAGACGACGCTTGTGGCTGAAGAGAGGGCTCCTCTTACCCATATGTGAATGAGAATCAATAATCAGCAAAACCTTAGCTCACCCTCAAGGAAGCAAACTTCTGCCACTGACATAAGTACTGGCAATATAATTTCTAGAGCTACAGCGCTTCGCAGTTGTATTAGGCAAGCAGTTTATATGGTGAGAAAACTTTTAAAATTAACAGACACTGTCAGAATACATAAGCTGTGATCACAGCAGATATTTGAGTTCCAATATATCTGAAATATTACAAGAACACATCTTGCACGGGACACACCCTCCACATTTTCTGGAGGTCTCTGTTATTTTATGCTGCTCCCACAACACTGCTTGAAACGCAGAAGCACCCAAGTCGCACAGCTCACAGCTTTGATCATCCAAATTTGAGTGGATGATCAAATGGATGATCTACAGCCCAGCTGTAGGTGTTAGTTCCTGCTCCCAAGGAGTAGCAGAAGTCACAGTGTGTGTAACCACACAGGTAAATGAGAACTGTGACATGTGAAGACTGCCATTGATGTCAGCTTTCATGAGTACAGTGGTAATGAACTGTAGCAGCTGAGAAGGAACTCCGCTGTCTGTTTTGCTGCTTCTATTCTTAGAAAAGCAACTGCAAGACTGAAGAAGGAGATGGAGTGCTGAAATCCTTTTGAAGTACCTCGCGCTCATGAGTCAGAGCGCTTGCAGAAGGAGCGAGCTGAAGAGCACATTCCTCCCAGTGACAGATAAAATACATTAACCACCCAGAGGAACATCAATGCATTCATGAGCTAATATCCTAATGCTCTAATACCTTACATACTGCAGATGTTACAATATCCAGGGAAAAAAATAGCTTGTTTGAAGTCTAGGAGAAGCAAAACAGTGGTGAAGTCTGGCAAGTTTTTCTCACTATTAAAGAATACATCAAAATGAAACATCAGCACAAGAAAAGGTTATTAAGGGATAGTGAAAATGTTCCTGACACGTTTTAAAGTATGCACACAAAAAATTGCCTAGTTAGAAGCACACTGTCATCAAGGTCCTAAAAAGGCAGGTGAACCTGAGCCAAGAGCAAATACACTTCAGATTAACTGGCACCACTTCAGTTTATGTTCAAAGCTGACATCCTATACCATTGTGGTCATTCCTAGTTACAGCGTGGAAAGAAATAATGGCAACCTACATTCAAAAATGTCTATTTCCAACATGAAATAAAGACTAAATTTACAGGACTGACTTTAAGATTGCCATAAACCAAAAAACAGATGTAAGCTAAAGATGAACTTCTGCCTTTTCCTGGTCAACAGCTTCCAAATACCGGGGATGACCAAAAAGCTGAATCATCATAAGTGACAGAAACAAAAAATCGTATTTTCATAAAACAAATATCAAAGAGATTCTGAATAGAAGGATCTCAGCTAAGTTGTTAGGTAGAACAAAGACAGGATTTGCAGCTTACTAAGACTGCACAATTTTACATGGAAAGAAACCTCATTTCACAATCACTGACCGCAAGATCTATCGTATAAAAAGATGCCCCATGGAGATGTTTTATTCCTCCTTAAAGAGAGAGGATGGATTTGAAACTTTTAAGAGACAACCAAGGCATACAATTTTTTTTTACCATTCTGCACTTTGTGATTGAAGACCAAGGTCAGAGACAACTGTGGAAACACCACAGGCAATCTCTCATCACAGAGGTCAGCACTTGCTTAACTAGACCTGTTGTCAGACAAGGCTGTTGGTTCTGCACAGTCTCCTTATCCATAACAGTAATTTTTACAAGTGAAGAAGGATTCTCACCAATTAAGCACATGACTTTAAATACAGAATCCACATAATACTTTTCAATTGTTTTAAAGTGCAAGAGTCAAACTCTCAGGGTTTCACCCATAACACTGATGTTTACTTTTAACAAGCGGCAAATTTGATGTTAGACTACCCTAAGCTGGTATCTTCAAAGTCCTTCTCAGTGTACTGTACGTTGAAACTACAGTAATTTAACTATGGTTACAAGGCAAAACACATCCTAATCTCAAAGAGAACTATCTGTAAGACAGCTTTAAGAAAAACAGCCTGGCTTTTCTAGAATTAAAAAGAAAAGTTACTTTGAAAGCAGTAGTTCTGGAATACAATACCATTACAACATTTCAAGCATGCTTTTTTTTGCAGAAGGTTAAGTACTACAGAGGAGCAAGAGAGGAGGAAAGAGTGTTGGTTTTCTCTGGTAAAAAAAACATACCAGTGCTGCTGGGTAAGGAAAATATGCTACAAATACAAAGCTTCCTATTATTGTTAGCCTTATCACCCTTTCAAGCAAATAACAGTTGGCTGAGGCCCTGTATTTTTAATAACTTGAACCCAGCAGGTTGCCACAGTACTTTACCCACACTCATCTACCCCATCTTTACTGCTGTGCCACTAAGCAAGCAAGAATGGAGCTGACAAACAAGGTCTGACTCAGCAAACACTGACAGGCAGGAATGGAAGTGCTACGGTGCTTTCGTCTTTATTTTCCCTTTAAAAACTACTGTTATCTTATTAAAAATACCCATCTGCAGCATGAGCTGGAGAACTTGTTCCCTCCTGGATTCAAGTCAGAAAATATCATATGACTTCATGCTCAGTATATAAAGTGGGGGGAAGAGGGGAAAAAGAACGATGTTTGGAGAGATAGAGCTTGTCTTCCCAAGCAAACACTTGTGTGATGGAGCCCTGCTTTCCCAGGGATGGCTGAACACCTGCCTGCCATGGGAAAGTACAGAAAGACTTCCTAGTTTTGCTTTGCTTGTGTGCCCAGCTTTTGCTTTCCTTATTAAACGGCCTTTGCTTCAACCCATGGGTTTTCTCACTTTTACTTTTGATTCTCTCCCAGCTTCTACTGGCAGAGGAGCAACCCAGCAGCTGTGTGGGGCTTGGTGGGTGGCTGGGGTTAAACCACAAGAGTCCAACAAAGAGTCATTGAGATGATTAAGGGATCAGAGCATCCTTCATAGGAGAGGCTGAGGGACCTGGGACTGTTCAGCCTGAAGAACAAAAGGCTTCAGAGGGAAAATCGTACCCATGTGTCAGTACCTGTTGGGGAACAGACAGACGTGTAAAGATGACTTAGCCAGACTCATCCCCTAAGTATCCAGTGACAGGTTGAGAGGTAATTGAGACAAATAAAAAAATACAGGATATCCCACTTCAACACAAGGCAGAAGAAACCCCCAACAACCAAACCACCAAAACATTTTTACTACAGTGTGTTTCCAGGTTGCACAATGAAGTTATGAAATGTCCACCCTTGGAGCTATCCAAAACCTGACAGGACATGAACCTGTTCCACCTGTTCTAACTGACCTCACTTTGAGCAGGGGGCTCAGCTATAAGATCATCCGAAGTCCTTTCCAACCTAAACAATTCTGACAGCCTGATACCAGGAGGAAAAACGCAGTGTTAACAGAATTCTCTTAGTGGGTATGTTCTACTACAACAAAGCCTACAACTTCATCCTGCAGCATGAGAAGGAACAGCCTCTACAACTGCAAAGCACGTGTTGCAAATACAAACTGGCAACGTTGTTCTGTCTTACTGCTGCAGAACTGCAGCCAAGACATAAATCTGAAAGATAGCTGAAACCTTAAAATGAAAGAAGCAGAGTATGATTCATCTGGGAACATCAAACTCAGGCAAAAAAGCAGGACCAACCACAGAAGCTTGAGGCAAAAATGCATTTTAGCCAGAATAAGCCATTATGTTCACTGCTAGGAAGTCTTGATATGTTCATCTGAAGATCTTAATTTAGATATTTTTATCTTTACCTATATCATGGAAAAGTAAACTCCTCTATGAAGACTGTTTTGTCTGCATGACAAACATGTAAGCAGCTAGATTGAAACTGAGCTACTTTAAGTTACTCAAACTCAAGATATTCAAATTACTACTGAACTTTCAGATATAGTTACCGACACCTACTTAAACACAAAACTTACAGTAATAACAAGTAAACAAAAATCCCCAACATATAAAGTGGGAAGGCCCCAATTATTTCCCTTATTATCTTTATCTAAGATATTTATCTAAAATAGTTACCTAAGTTGCTCTTATACTTGAGAAGCAGAAGAGAGTCACTGCAACACTGTGTGAGCATCTGTGCTGGTGAAAAAAAACCCAAAAAAACAGAAGGGGCAAGCCAGCACAATCAGGGCTATCAGAAGATGGCATGATGGGGCAGCAAGCACCCCTGGATGAATCCTTACAGAACTGTGGTTTGCTAAGCTGGAAGACCTGCTGGGCAAGTCTGGTTGGCCCAACAAGAAAAGCACAACCAGTACGAGTCACCCAGGTTACCTTCAAAATTGCTGTGAATTTCTTTTTGAAACAAACTTGTTAGGCATCTTGTGGTCTCTAAAGCATAGCAAGTGTAGAGTTTTGTTCTTTTAAAGAACATGCTAAAAACCTGCAACTCCCCACTCTTTTTTGTAAGCTTATGTACAAGAGAAAGTTAAACATCCTTGCTATAAATTTTTTGTAGCCATGTGTCACAGAGACTACAAAGCCACTATTTAGGCAGGGACAGGGTGACAGCTGCTTCATTTGTAGTGGGCTTCAGATTTGTTTGGGGAAAGCAAATCAAAGAGCACATTCTCTCTCTAAGAGAGCAGTCAGAAAGCAGCCTCTGCCACAGTTAAAGCACTGCATCCTAGCAATAACCTGAGCTGTCTTTGCAGAATCCACTGACTAGACAGCAGAAATTACCTAGAGGCAGTACCAAAAACTACAATACCATTACTGCAGTTTCCTTTTGAGTCACTGGCAATGGTATGCATTACTAATTTGATCCTGTTGCTTGTCTTTACAGATGTGAAATTCCAAAAAGTCACATTCATAAGGTACTTCACTTGCATCAACTGTTAAGGTGGCTCAAAAAGTACAGCTAACATGTCATACAGCCTTAAAAAGCTAATAGAGACGGGACTAAAGCAGTCAGACAAAGCCCAGTCAGGTTCCAGGGAAGACAATGCCCAGAAAACAAAGCCAGGTTTTCAGCCCTAAAGTAAAGGGATACATTTCAGATTGTGTCATCAACACAAAAAACAGTATATCCAAACCAACTGTGTGAAAAATCCCATTAGGATAATGGTCTATGCAGAACAAATGACTTGTGAAATTGCAGGCCTGTTCCCTCCAGACAGAGAACTCTCTCTTTCAAAGTGGGGGAAAGGCTGAAACCCGCTTTGCAGCCTCAGCTGTTCACGCTGAGAATCCTGATGTAAACTGGTCAGCCTAGAACAAGCTGGCCAAAACTAATAATCAACAAGTCACCATCCAGGAACACAGCACTCCCACAGCTCCCATTCAACTGTTCAGCTGCTTCTCTGCAGAGGTGTACACTGCAGGACTCTGTTAGGGATCAAATTTTCTTCTTTATATGACAGAAATAGTGTCTGTACTATGTAGTCCAGAATAATATAAATAATGGGGAAGCTGGACAAAGACTCACTGGAAAAAAATGCACTTGTAAGGCAAAAGCAAGGCTTTAAATAAATAACTGGGGAAGATCTGCAGTGCTGTTTCAAGAAGAAAGTAAGACATGAGTGGAGTTTGATGGCTATAAAGAAATAAAGATAAGAATCATCTATTACCATAGATAAATAAATAGGTGGATGCAATCCACACTAGATTTTTCTGCTTTTGAAGTGGACAGATTTGAGTCCTGGCTGCTTCTGGGCAGCTTGAAGGAAGACTTGAAGGAATTTATTACAGAAATTTTAAGTATATTCACTGATAACAGTTGAGCTGCTCAAAATCAAATCCTGAGAAAGACTGCAGAAAATTTTCATTATTACTTAAGAGGGAGCAAGCTCTATCACTACAAAGTTCTGCAAAGATTGCTGGTTTACTCTTCAGGGGAAGAAAAAAAAAAAACCAAAAAAAAAAAAAGAGAAATTTCAAAAGTCACAGTTCCAGCCATACAGAAAATTCTGCTCTCACTCAATCTAGATTCTCCAGTCAGCCCAGTTGAAAGTAGGGCTCTAAAGAGCAAGTAACTGGTGGCATATAGCAATGAACCTGCCCAAGAAGAGATGGCCACTTCCTCTCCTTTTAAGATTTGCAGACTGCAAGCTTCCAATATAATAAAACAAGGAAACCAGGGCATCTTGAAGCTTTTCAGATGTTTTTCCCAAAAAACACAGCTGCAGAAATGACATGACATATGCAGCAATCTTCCAACAAATATCCCAAGGCCATGCTATACCAAGTCTTTCTGGGGACAGGAGAAGAACTCAGCCAAATTTAGTTATTATGTACTGGTTTAGTTATTATGAGGGACTGGAGAGGGTTGTCAACAATGAAAAGACACTCATTGTAAGTCTCATTCACATTTTTCACTGCAAGTTTTAAGTTACTGTATAATTTGGGACCACAAACTCTTCAGAACACTACACAAGAGGTTCTTTGAAGTAAAAGGCATGCAGAATGCAGAAAACTGTCACTGGACTGCAGGAAGAAAGAAATCAGTTTCTCATAGGAAACAGATAAAATACAGCTATTCTAGTGCACTTACACAGTAGTTAGAGAGGCAACTCATGTTCTCTAATACCCATGAAATTCTATGAAGTGCCTTGAGGTTCATGAAATACAGGAACCAGAGAACTGCAATCAGACTGGAAGTGAGCAAACATTGCTTTTTCTTTAAAGAAGACATGTAACTTACCTAAAACTCCGAGTGAGAGTTTGCATTCATCTCTCCCTACATGCACACCCTAATTAATAGCATGGTGAAAAGGCTGGATCAGCCCCCAGGCATTCGGCTGCTTAGCTCTGAACTGCACCACTGGGACCAGCTGCAGGCAAGGTTTGCAGCAGGAGGGTACACATCAAGAAAAGCTGCCAGTAATAATAGTTAAAGACTAAGACCGTACTTTTCAAAAGATGTTACATAAAAAAAACAAAAAAAAAAAACTTACTACACTACTGAGCAAGGAAACAATTTTCTCAGTGTTCAAATCGACTAGGCTCAGAAAAACTTGTTATTTCATATATCCTTTAAATAAGTCATATTGATTAAATACAAACAAGCAAAACCAGATCTTAATATACTTTTCCTCCTCAGGGAAGCAAACTGCATGACTTTAATCACTGGCTGAAGGTTCAAGCCAAGAAAACAATAGTATTACTGGAAGTCAGGATTCTAACTATACCCCAGCTCTGATCATTACCTTCTGTTTACCTAAACCAAGCTAACACCTTGCAGTTACCTCTTCATACTCTTCAGTTCTTACCTAAGTTACCACAACAAGACATGATGATGCATTGTTATACAGCTGATGTTTTTCAGTCCAGTTCATCGTCCAGTACAAATAATCACCACATAAAAGTAGTGCCAGATGCATTTGGAAAACCCTTTACTTTTAGATTACCTTGGTTAAATAGCCTACACGGGAAAGGCAAAAGGCCCTTCTGTGCATTTATTTGTGTCTCCTTACAGTGACCTCAGAAATGAGGAGCTTGTCTCCACTCGAAGGACATTGACCATTTAAATCTTTTCAACTTAGTCATGTCTGGACAGAAAAAAACAGCTACTGAGCGCCTGAATGATCACGGGAGCATTGAGAATGCAGATGTAGCGTAATCTGAAAATCAATATCCTCAAGCCATAAAACTGGCTACTAATCAACAGCTGCAGCATTACTCTCTTCTCCACCCACACACCTCTGTGCCATCCTCCAGGTCCAGAGGGATGGTGTGGCCATTTACCACAGAACACACCCAGGCACTGCACATTCTTAAACTGTAGTGTAGAGGGGAATACTTAAAAATGAAAGAATAAAAAAAATAACTGGACACAGATGCAAGAAAGCAGGATAAACCTTTAAAGAGAAGCCTTAGATATTTCCACCATTAGGTTTCAAGGACTTAAAAAAACTGCTCGTCCATGCTAAAAATTAACAGTCTTTACAACAAGGAAGTTGTAACATGAACAAGAACTGTGAAAACACTGTCCCTTGAACTTGCTAGATACCAGGTTAATTTTTTCCAAATAATGGATTTTATAAAGGCCACAGGGAAAATGATGTTCAGTTACTACAAATTTAATGAAATAATGTAATCATAAACCAATTAGAAGCTAATGATGCAAATAAATACAATAGCAAATTCCTATATTTAGTTTTATGTTTCTGTTTATGCAAATCCCATTATTAAAACAAGAAGCCACAGTAAGTTTTAAAAGCATGCTGGCATGTGTATGACACCACTTCTAGCTGGGAACTTAAGTATTACTTTTGGTGGTATTACACAACAGATGATTCAAGAGAGCAAAACCTCCTATTAAATTTGCCCCAGGTTATCCTGTACCAGTTGAGCAACTTGCAAGAATTAAGTGTGTGGCCAGGTTTCAGGTTGACAGTAAGCAGAAGCCCATCATAAAATCACAAGTAATACCTTTAATGGCATAGTCAGGCTATCACAAATTAAGCAATTAGCAGGAAAAAACAGCCTCTCTCATTACATTATTCTGGCTGATATACCTCAAAGCAGCAGCAGAAAGTTTACTGCTCCTAATTTTAACAAAAGTTTAGCTCTCTGGCATCTGTTACTATTACAAAACGAATAATCCTCTTACACCTGCTGGCAACTGCAAGAAGTACCTTGGATTTGTGGCCAACAGTCATTACCTGGAATTTCCGTAGTACTTTTTACTGACATAAAATGGTCACTCTACAGAAACAAATTTATTCATTCTGAGTAGATGATTCCAATACCTATCCTTCATCCTTGGTGCACAGACCAGTATTCAACGCACCTTTCAATGAAATACCCAGGCTCAAGTTGTGAAATACATTGCTGCAAAGACAGTAATTGAGGCTTCTCTTTTCACTCCTCACATTAAAAAAGAATTCCACAGCTCAAATCAAAAAAAGTTTCTATAGATTTGGAACAAACAGGGAAAATGACAGCAGAAAAATGTTGGGGAACAAAAAAAGAAAAAGAACAGACTTCAGAGTAGTTCAATTAAGAACTGCTTCAGTGCAGAGCAGTTTCTCTGGAGAGCATCCATAAAGGGGTTGAACAACAGAGTTGTGAAAGAGACTGTGGAAATGAGCTTCTCCATTTCAAATATAGAAGGGTACCACAAATGAAAGAAGATAGGATGACTCTCAAAATTCTACTTTACAATTAAATGATTAATGTGAATACTTGTAAGTCTGTGGGTAGCAATAGGCACTGCAAGCACTTTAAATGCAACTTGCTATGATTTGTGGCTACGAGTGCCTTGGCTTACTCTACTCCTGAAACTCTTGCCAAAAAATCTTACAAATGACTTTTTCTTCAAACAAAAAGAGAACTAGGCAAAAAGAAAAAAAATTAGTCTGGCTACAGAAGTCTAAGAGTCTAAGAGTCATAGAGTAAAGAGCTTTGGTCAATACCATTCAAACATTGAATTCTACCTAGCCAACCAAATCCTCCATACTTCACTCAAATAAAGTGCTTCAGATCAAACCCAGTGAGTGAGCCAACAGATAGATTTACCACACAGCTTTTGCAGCAAAGTGTCAGGAAAGGGTGGTAATGGGACTGTAAAAGAAGGGAGGAGGTCACCTGCTGTGGTTCCTTCCCACAGCAGCCACCCAAATAACCCTTTGCCTTCCTGCAGTGACGCACCACTTGTGGTTATGTGAACTCAGCTCTGCATTTTAGCTTTTAAACTTCAGAAGGATGCTAAAACAAATCAGAGAATGTAAGCAATAAAGGGGAAAAAAAGGTATGTTTCAGTATTTTCTCCCTTTGAAGCAGACGAGGAACAGAAGTGCTCCTCCAGCCTGCAGAAATCTCATCAAACTCCAGAACCCCAAGATAGGCATCAAATGATCTTGAGTGTTTCGAGATGTGTTAACCCAGACAAGAATTACCTGAGCAAAGACCTTGCTGTTTTCCCATTCCCTTCCTCTGCTGCTATGTTAGAAGACCAAAGTATTAGGTTTGATAATACAAACAGAAGAATCTCAAATAAAAAAATATTCATCTGTTCATTTTCATGTCACCCACTCCATGCAAGAGGTTTAACAGACATTTACATTAACCATGCCTGTATCTGGAAGCATTTTGACAAATGTAAACTGAACCTCACAGGTCCTTCATTCTGTATTAATGTATACATGGGCTACGGTTATATTTATTTCCAAGTAATGCTGTTGACAGGAGCAACAATAACTGAATTTCATGCCAGAGACAACCACATGAAATAAAAATGGATAAGAAAGAAGAATGCATTTGGAAAGCAAACTGGCAGCTATTGGAGCTGGAGATTTGCCAGGCCATTTATATATATTTATGCATATCAAAATAGGACAGATTCAGGTACAAAACTCAAGAGGCCACACTTCTAATGTGATGCCTTCAAGAGTGCTGCAGCAGTGGTACAGAACCCTTCCTGACAGACTCTCATGCTGCTACGGCCCACACCATTGCTCCCTCCCAGGTTTTCCCAAACATACTCAAATAGACCTTGACCTTCATGATTCTACATGTCCCTGGGTCACATTCACAACTGTTTTTCTCTTTGACTTTTACCTGCCTACAGTGATCGGAGCATCACTTCTCTTTCTTGAGAGTTTATTGTGGTTTTAAGAGGAAAATTAACACTACCCTAGCCAAAATCAGGATGCAATTTCAGTCAGGTTGATGTCCTTTCAGTCCTCTTTTTAGAAGGCTACATGAATTTCTGTTTAATATAGTGTAGAAGGTATTAAAAGCTCAATATATTAAGTTCTTTTACCAGTTAGCCTTTTCCCCAGTATTAAGAGTAAAGAGTTTTCTGCACGTGCCTTTTGGATCTGAAAGACTATGATAAACAAGGTGTACTAAACCCTACAGGAAAGGATGCTGCTTCCAACACCATCTGCCACTGCCAGGTCAAAGTGCTGCTCCAGAAGCAGAAGTAACAAATGCTGATTTCCCAAAAACCCATTGTCTAACCTCCTTTTCCTCAACAGGATGGACAAGATTTGCTGGCACTGTGGCAAACCCTGAATCATTGATGCGCTGTTTGAACAAGCAGCAGATGTCAAACAAGACATACAATGGCTGAGTCTGCCTGCAGTACCCTCAGCTGAGGCACAAACTCGGGTCTCTCTCCTCCACTCAGCTGTCAATTTTCACAAAACTCATGCCTGAAATCAGAACCATCTGGTCAATTGCAGACAGATTTGCAAGGAAGCAAATCAGAAGTGTGGGAGAGGTGAGAGAAAGAATAGCTGTTAAACAAGTAGCTTGATCTCATCAGGAAACTATACTTAAACACAGTCACATTTATTTACATGGGTAATAAATACCCAAGTCACAAAATTACATTGAAACAGTGTTTGTGGCCCACCCTAAATACCACATTCAAACATAACTGATGCTTAAATTAACCAAAAGTATGTGTTCTTAATATTGATGGGGTTTTTTCTCCCCCAAACACAGACAACTATGGACTTCCACAGAAACTCCACATGCTTGTAACTATGGAATGTTAGAAAACAAACTAAACTAAATTTTAGGCAAAGTCAAAGTCCTCCATTTTGCCACCAAAAAACCCCCATATCCACAAGCACTCATGCCACTGTCCTAAAGGGTCAGCTTTCCTGAACCCATGTCCTCCCAAACAGCAGCAGCTCTGCCCCTTGCTGTTAGAACACCATTTCTATTTTTAGTTCCACATTAAGTGAGAAGCAGTAACAAAGATATTAATCTTTCCTCTCCTCCTTTACTAAATTACAAAACTGAGGCGAGTCTCTAAGCTGTGAACTATTGAACTCCCTATATAGGGATAATTCCTTACCCTTTAGAACTGTAACATTTAAACAAGAACTTTTCAGGTTATGTTGTATGAATCAAAAGAAGTAACACCATTGGCATTATCTGGTGAAGCATTTGTGAAAAGGTATAATGGAAGTATTTAAGAAAAAAATTAAACATAACCTCCAGGTACTGCTGTCTTATTAAATCTCATAGACTTGAAATGTTCTACCTTTTAACGGGGACACTAAAATTCCCTTCTTCTTTACAGAGTCAAGGAGAATGAAACGGAATCACTGAGTTGTCCAATTTGGTTCTACTTTGAGTCCAGCTGTGAGTGAAATAGTTCTGCCTTGATTTGAGCCTGCACCAATGAGACTGATGACCCCCTCAGAGAGGTCTTAATTCTTCAATAACTTTAAAATAACTGAGACAAAACTACTAAACTGTGAAGGTGAACCACTGGTATTTTTTTAGTATTATTCTCGATTCTGTTCTTTACATATTTTATAATAGAAGGTATAGCTGTTCACTGGGACAAAACTTTCCCTAAGCTCTCCACCATGATACTCATCTATTTCTTGAACTGCTACTTTACTTAAATGTTTATTACTGTATATTGTTCAACACTAAGCAACTCCTGCATTGTGTTGGCTATGCACACAGCTTAAGTGTTCTGAAGTTTTCTACAATAGTCTCTGTAGCTGACAAATTTAAATAGTACACATACAAAACTTCAGAGGAACCCCACTGCTGAGCTTGCACCAGAACTACTGGTCTCCTTATTCCTTTATCAACCACTTTTCAGTTTATCCTAGTCCTTTGTTCTCACCCTAAGCTTGGTTTTCTTCTCCAAAAGAATTTGGCAGAAGGCACTTTTCCAATCTAAACACTCACCAGTTAAGAAAATAGTAAGAAAAGATGAAGAAGTCTACATCAGTGACATTTTATTCACATACTAAAGCCCTATCCTGCATAGGACTGCTCTCTTGAATTGAGGCCATAAGCAGTAGTTAAAAAAATACACTAAAGCTGGTACTGCCACCAAGAGATGCATTTCCTTCCTCTTTCTCCTTGCTGTTTGTACCTTCCTCCTCTCACCACACCCACAAAATGAACTCGGGTAGGGATTGTGTTTTCTGTATCACCCACCAAAAAAAGGAGTGGGTACTTTTAGCATGGGCCAGGGACAGCTGTGATCCAGATCACCACACATCATTATGTCTCTGGTCAGTAAAACCAAAGCAATGGTGGTAGAAGAGTCTGAAAGGCTGGGACTGGCTTTCTTCTGTGGCACTCCCTGCTTGAAATGCTTTGCAGGGGAGAGGAAAAAACACAGAACAGCCTCATGCACAGAATCCCTCACTGGTGTCATGGAACATTTTTGGGAACGCAAACATATTAGCCTTATTTATTTCAGTAAGTGCATACACAAGTGGATGGACTATTATCTGAGCTGTGCTGGCTGCAAGAGCAGTGCAATTCTGTGCCTGCGCAATCACGCATTTGACACGGTCTCCTCAGTATCAGAATTTACATCCCACTGCAACAAACACAAGCACATTACATGCCTTGGAGCTCTACTTTGGCTCAGTTCACACTGCAGAGTTACACCACTACGATTATATTCCATAAAGGATTTACTAACTACCCTGTCTAATAAAGGTTGCACAACTATTCCACTTTTCAGCACCTTAAAACCTTGCCAAACTAACTTTTGGCAAGACTTTACTGTCCCTCTCACACACGTGACAGAAAAAGGGAAAGTGATGTATTCTGTTCATCAGAGTCTCATTCTAAGAAAATAATTTCCCAGAACAAAACATCAGAGAAAATAAATTTACTTCTCCACATTAAACATTCAATATTTTTTCTCCAGCTTTCTTGAAAATCTCTAAAACTTTCATGCTTTAGAATAGTTACATTAAATGAGAATGAGAAAGGTACCATCTCTGACACGTTCCAATACACATGATGACACTGTTCAAGCCGAAAAAAAAAATTCACTGCAAAGAATTTGTGGACAAAAATAAAACTCTTAAGATTTTGCTTGTCCAAATCAGAGCTGGACAAAAGCTTTCCAGTAATTATTTCCCATGGTTCCTAAAAGCCTACAACCAAGGAACAGAACAGCAAAAGGTAAATGGAACACAGACACATCTCTCAGGTATTCTTAGTCATATCCTTTCAGCAATGAAGGGAGAAGTAAGAAGACTAATGTGAATAGATATGCTATAAAAACAAAGGCCCAGAAGAACTAGGGGGCATAAAAACACATGCTAAAACTAGCAAACTCAGCCATAAGGAGGGAAAGAACCCAGAATCCCTAAAACTTTTGTTTTCCTTTGGCTGTTAGCGCATGAGCTGATTTAGAAGCATTCCACAGCCATTGCTGGACTTAAAATTATAGAATCACACCTTTCTGTATACATATTCATCAATCATTTCATCTTTACTATGCTTTGGTAGGCTTGCAACAGCTCTTGTATTATCCAGAGTAGGTGAAACAGGAACAGAGACTAACCCACTCTGAAAAAAGAAAAAGAAAAAAAGAAAACCCTCCAAATAAACAAAAATAAAAAAGGACTTAAATAGCAACAAACAACAAAAACAATAGTGTGTGCTTTTACTCGAAGCTTTGTGCCAGGAGGCAGCAGCTTTCTGAAAAAAAAAAAAAAAACCAACTTGGAGAACATTTCATTATCTAATCTTTTGGAATGACCCTTTACAGTAAAATGATACAATAGGAAAATGAATTATAAGCTTTAGAGCTTTTGACACATTAGATTACATTCACTAGCATTAGATGAACTATAAAGAAGTATGGCAACCATAACGCATGTCCCCAAAAGGAGATATGGGGATTTCCTGATATGATTTCTCATGTCATTAGAAAAGGACAAGGGTCTTTGTATAGCATTCTTTACAGACACATCACATGCACAAAGAGGCTGACACCAAGTTCACCGCACACCTTCCCTCCTCTTACGCAAAGCTGCAATGGGCCTTTGCTCCGAGGCTGTGGTGGAAACAGCTCCCATGTCCCCAGCTCACTCAATTCTGACCTTTCCTTATCGAGACAGCTCAAAAGGTACACACAAACTTCCTCTTACAAGCAGCAAAATGAATTCAAAGAGTCCTGCTTGATCTCAGCATAACCTACACATCAGGGAAAGCTTCACTTAAGTCAGAGACTGCCTAGAAACTCAACGCACACCCACAGCGTAAACCAGGAGTTTATGTGCAGTACAATGCTACCCAAACCTACTGAATCACAGTAGGTATTTCTGCACATTCTAAGAAAACATTAGCAAGCACAATTTTCCTTCTCCATTTCACACACTGCCTGACCTCAAAAACATAAGTTGTTTCCCTGTGCCTCTCCCTGCCCAGTCTTCAGAGTAGTGACCAGATCCAAAACCAAAACACTGCCAGTGAAAAATCACACTGCAGGAACTGTGGAGGGTAGAACCAATGGCAGGGTTGGAGGCACAGATAGGTCTCCTGAAATAACACTGCCTGCCTTATATGGGACAAAAAATTTACTTTATCTCATCTGCTGTCCTTCAGTTTCTGCTGCACTTCCTGCCCGAGAGGGGCCAACCTGTCATGAGAAGCAGTGCAGACAGCAAATGTTGTCTGCACCGAGGAAGTGTTGTCACAGCAACTCCACCTGTATCTTTTACAGCTCTGGAAGACAAAAATATTTGCATTCTTAGAAGATCAGAGGAATTAAGGCTGTTGACTGATAAAACGGAAACAAGATTTTGCATTAGAAGGAAAAAAAAAAAAACATGACTGCTGAAAAAATTATAGAGTAGTCACATGCTAATCACATATATAAATCAGCCAATAAAAGCTGAATCACTTGGGAGGAGAGGACAAAGGGACAATTAAAAATCAAAATCACAATCTCAGTTTTTCTTTACTTGGCTGAACAGAGAAGGAAAGAGAAATTCTCCTCACTTGACAAAACCTGACAATTCTTCCAGACACTCTTTAAAATTAGTCACCATCCTGGCTGACACAGAACAGTAATACCACAGGATTGGTTCACTTTTAATTAAGCACTGCATCATTGTACCAGCAAGCATAGTCACAGCACTAAGAGTTTTTTGTGTGTGGTAACAGGTGTGTTACTCTTTTCCACCTGCCCACAGCCCACTGACCTATCCAATATTACTGCAAGACTCTGTGTGTCGCTGAGAGGCTGAAACACGAGGTTTTGTCCATGTGTAATTAATTGAGCAAGCTTCTCTCTAGCAGTCCTGTTTTTGGTGATTTGATTAGGTACGTGGGTATCACACTCAGCCTGCAATACTTGACCAAAAGAAGATGAAATCTGTTAGATGATTGCTTTAAAACTAGTCCTGTAGGTGAGCAAAAGGTCATCAGAAATTCACCACCACAGATATGCTCCATTCTCCCTCCCATGTCCTGCACTATTCAGTGCTATCTGGTATGCTCATATATTAAATGACAAATTATAGTACAGGAGAAAAAGGTACTTGCCAACAAAGGATCAAGCACTCTCGAGTTTGCTTTTTTTAGAATGCATCTTCCAACAAATGCAGGAAAATATTTAGAAGTATTATTCAAAGGTGCCTTTCAAATCACACTAATATGCAGATTCCGAGTGCTCTGGCTGAACAGCTCCTACAAGAGCAATGCATTTATTAAAAAAGCCTTAAAAGAAAGGAGATTTAGAAGAGTTATAAGAAGACCTTTCTGAAACCATATAAAAATAAAATAACAGTGCTAGACTGTCTGTACGCTCTTCATAAAAAGATACTCAGTTTTCATTTTCATAAGAAACCCTACAGAACTCAAGAGGACAACAGAGATATTTATCATACCCTGCCCTTTAAAAATCAAAGTAAACCAATTATGCGCAAGTTCTCTCTCATACTTGCATCTTAAGAAGAAAAAGATTAGAGAGAAGGCAGTGATCTTTACAATTTCTCTTCCCATTCCTTTCATTATTTTCCTTGTCCAGTCGTATGCTACCTCTTTACATAAAATCAAGTGCATCTGCAAACAGAAACACCTACATTTATCAAAAAGTACAGGTTAGAGCTGTACAGATCAGATAATTTCTGTAATAAATCCTCTATGATCCTAACAAAAACACCCAGGTTTAGACAGCGTCGAGGAAGAGAAGGGCAGACCTAATTCATGAGTTCCTCCTCAGCTCTTCCAGCTACACTCAATGAAATATACCAACAATTATGCAACAGCAGCAAAGCCCAGAAGGATAAGCTAGCAGTCACCGTATTTTCTTCATTTGGTGTTGAGCTTTCTCCTACACATCACACACAAATTACAGGCACCGAGAAAGTCCGCCCTGAATCTGTTTTGCAGGCTGAGTTTAAGTCCCTAATTACAAATGATTTATGTCACTTCTTACCCAAGACGTGAGCCATGCTTGGAAAGGGAAAAAATAAATAAGCTGAAGAACTAAAACACACTTTCAACACAACTGAAACAGACCACTCCCTCCAATTAAAAGAGAAGTAAACTTATTTATCTGGTTACCCTCTTAAAAGAAGAAACCAACAAAAAAAACCCTCACCAACTACTCTGCTACTCAAAAAAAATCTTTAATCTTTTCAATGAACCCACGCATACCTATTATCTTCTATTTACTTTTGCAAAGATAGAACATCCTGAAGCCTACCTTTGACTTAGTTTTCTGGAATTTAAAACAGAAGATTCCGGAGCAATGTCTCTTTCAGACGCACCACTGCAAGACTTGGACTTGCCCTCTAATAAAACAGTATTTCAGTTCTGAGTTAGTTATCTCATATTCCATAAAAAACAGGGGACCTAGCAGCAGTTTTTTATAAATCTATTGATCTGAAAAAAGACACACAAATTACCCTGTCTAGGTATGTTGAATGATACACTTTCCACGTTTATTCTGCATGTGGTGGTGAGCACTGAGGAGGTTAAAGAAAGGACAAAGAAATAAGCTGTTCTTGCTAATTCGTAGCTTTCAGTACAAAACATGTTAACACCTCCATGTCAAATAAAATGCATTTAAACTAGACTTTTATACAAGCATTTGCTTAAAATCCTCCCCAAAAGCCATGCTTCATAGTGAAAAGCAAAAGGAAGGGCCTCCTTACCCATACACCATCCCACAAAACACTTCTGCATAGCAGTTTGTAAATACTTCAAATATACTGAGACATTTCAAGACTGTAAAACAAATTATTTCAAATTGTCAAGATACATCAGCAACACCAACCAACAGATGCTTCAGGAAGACTCTAGGATATGCAGATCATGCTAAGACCACCTTCCAAGCAAGAGGCAAAAGAAACCACACAGTTCTGCAGTCAGCAGTAAAACTACCCTGAGGAAATGGCTTTCAGAAATTGTCATGGGACAATGAATTTTAACCAGCACATTCAGTACACACAGTGAATCCTCAGGGTCATGAGCTCTATGACTTTAACATCACCATAATGTCCATAAACTTTCCCATTTCCAATTAAATATACATGCGACTCCTTGAAAGTCAGTCCTTCCTTCTGGAAGGTCTTTGTGCTTTATGACACAAAGCAGGCTTTTACAAGTGTACCTGCCACTGCGAACACTATGTGGACTTCTTTTAATGAGCAAACATATAAAAAAAGGTTCTTAAACAGCATATCTGGATAAGCTTGAGCTGTACCAGGCAAGGCAGTTTTGAAGCAGTGCAACGCTGCGACAGCTCTAGCCCGACAGATCAGAGTCTAGCTTGCTGCTGCTGCTGCCCACCATCTCCTTAAGAAGAACGGGAAGCTCACCTAGAGAATCCACAGAAACTCTGTGCATCTCGGAAAGGCACACGACAGGGCACCAAAAGCCACACTGGCACAGAGGCTCCAGCTCTCGTTGCCTAACAAGACTCCGTCTGGGCCAACACTGACTTTCTGACTAATCAGGAGTCTGACCAGACTCCAGAGCTGTGTGCTGCCATTCCTTGTTTTTCTCGTTTACTCAAGACCTGCAGATGCAGCCTGGGCAGAAGACAGGGAAAGAATTTTAGGAGGGCTGCTCATATTTTGCACTCAGTAGATTAAATTCTTCCCTTTCCAAAGCACACACAAAGAATTGATGGCTGTTTTCTTGCACAAAGTGCAGTAGCCAGGATGAAAATCAGTGCATTTGAGGACAAGACCAGAGCTTTCCTTAATATTTCAGTTCAGTCCATCACCTTGATGAGCCTATGAATACTAAACGAGCAAAAACAAGTTCAGTAATAACCGCAAAGCAAGCATGCAGAGGGAAAAACCCTACAGATACTGTAATTAGCTCTGCTAACAGTAAATGAAGAGTCATACAGTTGAGAAATATTGCATATCGCTATGAATGAAAGAGGTACCCTCTGTTTCCCTCCATTCAGAGACGGCAGAAAAGACAGTCGCTGTTGCAAGGAATAGAAGACCTACTCTTCTGACATGAGCTTCGTGTCAAACTTCTCAGCCTTGTCTCCTGATATTTCTAATGGGAGATGATTTAGAGATGCACAGACTTAATACAAGAAAAGTTCAGTTCTACCAGCTACATGCACAGTACGAATCAACTGTCTTTTGAAGAGATGTATCTTTTTCATACAACACTAAAATAACATGATCAAGATACTAAGGAAAAGTCATATTTCTCATTTTACTAGGACAAAATACTGATTGCAAAACACTTCAAACATATGAAGTTTCTAGCTACGATTTATAAAAATGTTTCAGTACACAGCATCTCAACCCAGAAACACATCTGCGTAGGACACTTCAAAGAAAAACATTCTGCGTATCCACTATATTCAGATACATCCCCACATGAAAACAGTCTTTTAACGTATTAGTACATTTTAAATTAGACATAGTAGACGTTAATAAGACATTCTTACCTGTGTATCCTGCGCACCAGCCCCAGGAAGCCACCATGGCTAAAAGCCATTTAAATAACACTCCTTCGATATACCAGAAGCTTTTACTGTCCAATATTCGGAGAGGCTGCAGCACAATTAAATACAAGACGTAGGACGGAATAGCAACCAGGTTATTGGCGACCATAAAAGCGAACCTGAGGAGTGCTTTCAGGCAGGTATAGCCCACCCGCTGGGCCTGCTCTAGAGTCAGGGCCATGCTCTTCACAGCGGAGGGCGCGGGACCGTCCTGTGGGCAGAGGGAGAACGAGGTGGCACAGGTAGCGCTCCCCGAGCGGGGACAGCGAAAACAAGGCGGCACAGGTAGCGCTCCCCGAGGGCGTGAGGCGCGGGCCGGCCCGGCCCTAGCCCCAACCCCAGCCCGCTCCCGCCTCCGCCGTGAGTCACCGGGCAGGCGGCGACCCCCGCCCCGGGGCACCAAGGCTGTGGCGCGACGCTCCGGCCGGCGCCGCCTCCGGCCCCGGGCTCCGGGGCAGCCATCCGCACTCCCTGCGGGGCACACACGCGTGCTCCCGGCCGCCCTCCATCGCCCCCTCCCCGAAAAGGCGGCGGGCGCTACGGCGGCTGCCGGCGGCCTCTCCCCCGCCCGGCGCGGCTGACAGGAGCCCGGGCCCGCGGGGCAGGGAGGCGGCGGCGGCCCGGCCGCGGGACTCACCTCCGGCGGGGCGGCGGAGCGGCGGCGGAAGCGGCGGGGCTGGGGGAGCTGGGCCCGGCGGCGGCGGTCCCGGCTGGCGGCGGCGGCGGCTGGCGGCGGCTCATGGACCCGGAGGTGGCTGGCCCGGCCGCGGCAGCGCTGCTCGCCCTGCGGCTCCCTGCGGAGGGAGAGAGGGGGGCGGGCGGCGTGAGCGCGGGGGAGGCGGGAGCGCCGGGCCGGGCGGGCAGGCGCAGACCACGGGTTCACCTCGGTTCTCCCGCGCCCGCGGCCGGGCCTGGCACGCTTTGCTTTCCCTTCCCTTCCCTTCCCCTCCCCTCCCCTCCCCTCCCTTACCCTTCCCCTCCCCGCCGGCTCGGCTCGGCGCTCCGCGGGCGGGACCGCGCCGAGCCCCGGCCCCGCAAGGACAGGCGGTGCCGCGGGCGAGGGGAGGACCCTGCACCTGCCGGGGGCGGGGGTTCGTACCTCGGCCCCGCCGCCGCCTCCGAGCCCCCGACGCGGGTTCATGCCGGGCGCTGGGGCCGCGCTCCCCGCCCCCTCCGCGTCCGCCGTGACCGCCCGGGAGCGGGGCTGGCGCTGCAGAGAGCGCCGCCCCTGCGCCCTCCCGCTCACACACACACACACACGGACAGACAGACACAGAGACACGGGCACGGGTCCCGGAGCGCAGCCCGCCCGCCGCAGCGCGTCCCGGGCCGGCCCGCGGGACACCGCGCTCCGTGGAGCGGACACGGGCAGGGGCTGTCCCCAGCCCTTCTGCGCCCGTCCCGGAGCCGGGCAGGGGAATGGCCTCGAGTTGTGTCAGGAGAGGTTTACGTTGGGTATCAGGAAAGGTTCTTCACCCAGAGGGTGTTTGGGCACTGGCACAGGCTCCCCAGGGCAGTGGTCACAGCACCAAGCCTGGCAGAGCTCAAGAGGTGTTTGGACAACACTCCCAGGCACAAGGTGTGACTCTGGGAGTGTCCTCTGCAGGGCCAGGAGTTGGATTCGATGTGCATCCCTTACAACTGTGGTTCTGTGGCCAGGGAGCAGCGTGGCTGGGCCCCACGATTCCCCCTTGCCCTTGGTTTTTGGTTAAAGTTGGGCAGTCGGGGAAGGTGGAAGATGATGCTGCCACAGGTTCTCTCAGCACCACCAGAAAGACCCTTCAGGCCCAGAGAGCAGCAGAGCATTTTGTCTTGTCCTTGTAGTCATAAGTCCCTTGTGTGTGCTTTTTATAGATCAACTTCTCCAGTTTTCTTCCTTCTCTTTCATCCCTCCCCAGCAGCAACAAACATGATTCTCTACCTCAGAAATAACTCTGCGATGGTCTCTAACCTACAGAGACACCTGACCCCAGCACAGAAGCAGCTGAGGGCAGAGGCTTTACAGCCCCATCCAGAGAACCTGCACCTTAACAAAACCACTCCAGGGTAAGGATTTTCTGCCTCCTGTGTAACTGCATCGTCCCTTGTGGCGATACAGGACTGCTGCCTCTCGTCTGTTCACTGTGCCTGTCAGACACAGGTCTGCTCCTGTCTTCTCTGTAACCCCTGAACAGGCCATGGAGCAGCACTGCCAGACCTCCTTCAGCCCTCTCTGGCCTGCCCATGCCGTTCCCTCAGCTTATTTCAACTGTCAAAACACTTACACTGAGAAAAATGACTCTGCAAGTGACTTCAATTCTGCTCACATTCTTAAAGAAGAGCAGCAGCTGAAACCACCTTAACAAGGAGATGTGCTAGAAGGTCTTTTGTGCTGAAAAAAGAAAAAAAAATGTTCAAATTGTAAAATGTGGACTGAAAAACATATCGGTTTCCCATACTAACCATGCCATGTGTAAAGCTAGTCTACCGTTTCCTAGACAATGAGGCTTCAGGGATGACTGTGCCATCAACAAAATTAAATCCCAACTTCCATTCCAGGAAGCAAACAAAGTTGTTATTGCAGATAAATTTAATTTGAGAACTTAAAAATGCAAACAACCGAATAATATCATCATGTTCTATTTGAGCAAAACAAAACAAAGCTCAACTTCTGACCTTCTTGACAAAAAGGACACATCTTGCATAAGTGTTTCCAAGTCTGGGTGTTTTTTTGCCTGTGTTATTTTTATTCCTAGGTTAAACCTGACAGTTGTGCTCAGTAATCATTATGCAGTCAGCTTGAGCTTTTCTGAAGTGCTACCAGCATCAGTAGAACTTGACTTTTATGTTGGTTTTGGGGTTTTTTTCCATATATCTCATACAAACAACTCTGGGTATACACTTGAAGTTATTCTCAGCAAAATTTTGCTCCAAAATCCTCAGGTAGAAAAAGGACCATTTTATACCATAATTAAGGATATATTTTTATTTTTTTACAGCCAACAGCAAAATGAAGCTCAGTTTATGTATCATTCCAAGATTACAAATATTAATTATAATTAATTTTTAGAAAATGTTCTGTATATTTATTTTATTCACACTGGACGTTTGGAATACTATTCTGAAATCTGATGCATCCAATGAGGGACTGCAGAAATGATGTTAGACAAGTAATGAATTAGGCAATTTATCCTGCAGAAAGGAATTGCACATGGGGAAGCAGGCGTACAAAGCATTCATTCTTTGTCAGTGACTGCCTTAGAGCTGAGGAAGCTGTGGTTTAGCATTCTGCTGAATGAGCTCGTAGCAAAGATCCACCCTTATTCCTCATTTCCTGGCCTTCCCATGGACAACCCAGGTCCCAGGAAGTGTGCTCAGTGAAATAACCCTACTGCTCCTGAGAAGCCAGCTGTGTCACAGTCTGAGCCTCTGAAGAATCCTTTCCAGTACAAAGCTACATGTGCACGTGTGGCATTACTGCAAACAAAAACAAGGAAACAACTAAAAGCAGCAGTTTTTTATTTGGTCAATAACTCTGAAGCCCAGAAGTATCACAAGTGATTTTTTGTAATGATTTTAAGAAAATAAATTCCATTTTCTGGAAGCAATTCCTCAATCTCTGAGCTTCATGAGCTTTCATTATATATAGTTTGTCATTTTACTACTATAAATGCCTTTTTAATAATTTCTACAAAGTGTACATCTTTTTTGACTGAATACCTCCCCTATAACTTCCTCTTTTCAGCCTCACAGGAATACTGACAGGGATGCCACTATTGATCATTGTAAAAATACATTTTAATGTGCATATTAACTGGTTGATACAGATATGAACATGGGCAAAATCAGGTGATTAACTGAGGTCAACGATTGCTGGAGCAGATAAATAAATACTGGAGTAGTCTCCCACTTACCTTCATAAAAACCTGCAGACCAAAACCACAGAAGGAGGTTAGGCTTATTCCTGCCAGTAAGAAGGGAAAACTTGTTAGAGGTGTGAATGTGACATAGCAATAAACAAACACATCTGTTATGTTTGGCTACTTTAACTTATCCTAAACAGCACACAGGTTACTTCATAGGCTGGATCTGAACACTGGATCTGGCTGCAAGATTCCAGCCAGGTGTCAGTCATGAACTCCTCGAAAGCCTTTTGAAGAAGGTAATGTTTCTCATGTCTGGGTGCACTTCCAGAAGTGATTAAGCCGCTGTCATTGTCACACTCTGCCCTTCAATGGCCCGTCTTTGCATTCCAATTTTGCCATGGCGTTAGAGCTGCCTGCAAGCGTAGCTGAGAGGAAGAAATGCGGCGAGGGCATCCAAGCAGTCCACGAGTCACAGCCATAATGGAATCCAGGCTTGGAGCTGTAAACACCAGCCAGCTGAAGGAGCTGGTTAGGAAACAGCAAGTTTCAGAATGCTTTTGAACCTCAGTCTGGGTCAAAGATTGGCAAATCAAAAGCTGCTCATTTGTCACGACCAGATTCAATCAGCTCTCCCTGCTTGCTTTCGTTGTAGCATACTGAAGCTGCAGATGCCATGTGGTTGGAGAAAAAAGGGTTAGGAGGATGGACTCATGTGCTGATGACAGTGAAAACAAAATGGCCTTTTACAAATCACAATCTCTGTCATACAGAGAGCAAGGACAAGAACATTTTCTGAGGAATCTCAGAAATTCTGCGGAGCAGAGAACAACTGCTGCTTCCAGCCTCTCAGAAAAAACAACTGGCTACTTGGGGAATTATACAAAATTTCATTTAAAAAAAGAGCATGATAGAAAACATGAAAGTAGACTAAACTGCCATGAGGAACTACAGAGATGGGAACATGCAGAGCGCAGGCTGCTGGAAGATGCATAATGTGAAATAGGGAATATACTCAGAGGAGCATAAATACAGAAAGCATCTCAAGTGAATTAAGTAATTAGCATTGCATTTGGAAAAGTCACAGTTTAAAGAAACATCAAGAACCTATGTTTTCTGCAATCTGCAATGAAGAAAAAAAGATAAACCCACACCAAAAGACAAACAGGAGAAAGTTTTAGGATCTGGAAAAAAATCAATTACATTTAACCTTCAATTCTGAGCTGCTTTACAGTGTCAAATACCCCAGTGTGGAGGATTTTTGTACTACTTTCTTCAGAACATTTAATATTTTCATGACAACAGTTAAACCTTCCAAAATACTCTGTAATGGTAGCTTCTACTGCAATCTCTGTAAAAGAGGCAAAATCACTTCCATTCTCCAAGTAAATTGTTAAAGGACAGTATCAGTTACTCCATCTCCACCAGCTGCACCCCAGGAGGAACCACGCTTGTCAAAGTCCCTTGAACTTCAGTGGCAAGCCGATCTCATGTTCTTTCCAGTACTCATCCAACAGCAGACGTGCTTTTAAAAAGATCTATTTTCAGTAATCTTTCAGACACACGAGTTCCTTTTGAAGGCTCGCCTTCATTTATCACACACAAAACATAAAACCCAGGCCACTTGCCTTTTGTCATTTCTCTCCAGGAAGTAAATGTTATCAGAGTATTTGACCTTTCAGTCAAAGATGCTTTTGTTTGCTCTTTAATTCTTTTAAGAACACTTCAGGGTAACATGAAGCAGAAGTCAAAAAGGAAGTAAATTGTGGCATTGACTTTAACACTTGTCACATTCCTGAATTTATGTAAAGAGGTTTTAACTGAGCTGACATCGAATCCCAGCCCCCTGACAAGCTCCCTTCCTTTGCTTGCATCTCCAGATCCCTCCACCAAGATCAGCCAGCTGCAGACAAGTCAGCCTTGCCAGTTCCCTTGGTTCTACCATACAGAATTGTCATTTTTGCTCATTTTCTTTAATATCTAAACCCTTGGATGAAAGATTATGTTTTTTCACATTGAAAAAATTACATGTCTTAGAGAAAACTTCACAAGCATGACCAAAAATTTCAGTTTCACAATGAATGCACGCTTTTCTTCTCCCTTCTACTAGCTTGAGTTGACATCAGATCTTAGACAGTGCTTGTTTGACAAGACTGCAGGATGACAAGTTAAGGTCTTGAGTTGTTTTAGGGCCATTTTTTTACCACTAGTGTAAGAGAGACTAAACAAAATGTATTTTTTCCTGAGTGAATAAAAAATAGCCTTGAAGTAGCAGCATTTGACCTGAAATGGGTTTTGGTTGTTGTCGCTGTTTGTTTTTTTTTTTAACCAGGAATCATTAAATGTGATGCAAGTTGGATTGTTACATAGCTCTTTAAGTTAATATTTCATTCCAAAATTTTTGTAAGCCTAAATGAGACCAAGTAAACATTTTATAACCAGGCACTATTGCATTTGTAATTTTGCCCAAGGGAATTTCATACAGTTAGACACAGACAGAAGAAGAAACTCTGGCTCCAGTGAGGCAACTCCAGTGCAGTGCTCCAAGTTCTGTCCAACATAAAGTAAAAAATAAAGTTTGACACACAGCTTCTGGGGTGTCCTCAGAGCAAACCAAGGCACAGCCAAGGAGGCCATGCAAGATGGAAGACACAGCTACACAAAATCAGGGTACAGAAATATCAGTGTACAAAAATACCGGGGAAGAAAGAAGGCAGCTCATGTCTAATGCTGGGCTAGCTGTGGTCCCATCACTCCATCTTCTAAGTCCTGCATCAAAGTCCTGGGTCTTTATACAGTGAGATTGTCAAGAACATGTGTATTGCATCCTCCCTGCTCTGCATTTCAGATGGAGCTCTTCTGCTAGATTGCTGCTGCTCAATTTAATTGGCCAGCATAGTTGGGCTTTCTCTATGGGAGGGTATTTTTTTCCTGTTTAATACCTAATTTTTATCTATCATGTGCTTTCCAATTGTTTACTGAGTCCAAGCTGGTGTCAAAATAGATGTATTGGGTATGGACACATAAAAACTGATAGTTCATAAACTTTTTCAGATGGAGATTAAAGTACTCTGTTATTTGGGATTTGTCAAGGATTTAGTTTTAACTATTTTTGGTTGCATTTATTTCCTTCGTGGCACAAGAGCAGTGTGATAATCAGCATGTGTACTACTTCCACCACAAAGAATCTGAAGAGACTCTTAAGTATAAGCTACAGAGGGGGGACAAAGCAATACGATGCTTCAGTGAAAGCTATCTTCATCTCCCAGAAGAATTTGGGTACATGAATATCTGAATGTAGTTATTCTTTCTACAGCATAACAGGAGCAAATCAAGGAATTTTGGAGCTGGTTAAGAACAGTACGGTCATCTTGTTCATGACCTTCACCATTTGTGCGACAGGCAAAATGCAGAATATATCACATTTGAACAACTTGCCAGCTAGTCAGGACTAGCAGAAGGTGAGGCAGATGTAGCCATTGCTCCCTTTCTTCTATCAGCTATATGCAACTTTTATAATTTTCCACTTAGGCAGAGCTTTTTAACCATCACACAATGCCATTCTTGGATTTTTCATTTCAATCTGTTTTACGTAAGATGTACGCGTCATATTTATAATTTTTGGGTTACGCTTGGTCTGGCATATGAGGAATATAAGCCCTCATTGCAGCTACATGTTCTCTAACTCGTATGCAGACCTGCTAGGGTTACTCACAATGTATTTCACAGTTGTCCAAATCAATATAATCTTAAAAACCAGAGGTTGTTCCTGCTATTACAATGCCTTTTCATACCATAATAAAGTCTCCATCCCAACCCCTGTAATTGTGAGCTGAATAATTCAGGTGTTTTGAGGTGTCTGATTTCTCATTAAAGCTGAAGTGAAGACTTTGACAGAGGCCTCTTATTAAAGATGGGTAACAGATACAGCACAATGCAGCCAGGTGGTCAGTGAGCAACACTTTCCTCTGCTGCTGTATGGAATGTGTTTCTGCCATGCTCTGTGTCAGTCAATGGGCAGCTTGAGCACAACAAAGCTGAGCTCTCATCTCAGTTACGCGGGGTTTTTTCACCCCATTGACACTACTGTCACCAAGTTAAGTTTGAGCTGAGGGTTGGCTTTTGGTTTGTTTTGTGGGGTCTTGCTTTCTGTGGGTTTGTTGGCTTTTTTTGAAAGAAAGGAGCTCTAGAGTTACTCCAACTAATTAATCTTTAACCTCTTTGTTAGCTTGGTTATGAAATCTTTTGTCCATGACATTGATTTAATTCAATCCCATCTACAGAATCTTATTACTTCAGGCAATGATAACCTGCTGATTATATATAAGCTTGCACTCTGCAAGATTTTTTTGTAAGCCCATTAGGTTTGCTTAAGGAAGCATGGTACAAACACAGAGATGAAGCCAACCCATCTTTAGGCAGATGGGACTCCTAACATTTTCTAGTTATCACTCTGTTTTGTGATTAGCCATTTTAAAAATATATGTATATAGAAAAAACAGGAATTTGACTGCCCTGAATTAATCTCTAATATTTTTCTCCATCTGTACAAACTAAGCACTACACTGTATCGTCCTGATCATAAAGTTCATATGTTGCATAAAGATCAGATGAAGCTCTTATTTTCATTCAAGTTCACTTCAAGTCAACATTTACCAGACTGACCTACTTGGGTTTTGGTTAACTCTTAACACCAAGTCAGTGTTTGTAGATCAAACCATAAATATAAGAGAACTAAATAAATACTTGTCACTGTTATTAAATGTGATTATCACACTTAAATCCCTAGTGAACAGCTTGTTGCAAAATCAAAGAGTTATTCACACTACTTTATCCTTCTTACATTTGTTGAATTCTCTATCATTACAATCTAAAATTAATATTGATGTTTCAGGAAAGTGGTGATTTTGTATTTGAAAAAGAAAGTAAAGAGTCCAATGTAATAACAGCTGCCTTGGTGGGGGAGTCTGTTTGTCCATGTGCTGAATTCCAGTAATTTCTAACAGCACTGGGCAAAGTGCAAAGATCCATCCTATTTCAGCTGACTGAAGACCTGGGGACAAACTCATCAGGTCTGATCCAAGGTCCACTGTGCATTTCCAGGAAGCAGGTATTGTAAAATAAATACCATCACTGAAATGTGATCAGGACAGAGGTCTATTAAAAACCTCCTCATCTTCCCTCCCCCAGTTTAGCACAGCATGCAACCTCCTTGTCTTATGATGCCATATGCAGCTTTGCAACTTGTTTTGCTGAGCTTCCTCAAGACTATGTTTAACTTGGTTACCCAGAGAAGGTCATGATCATATCCATGTTGCAAGCTGCTTATACAGTTTTTGCACAAGCTCAAGCTGACTGAAGAAATAATGCAACACTGGGAAATCCAAAAGGAGAAGTCACACCATAATTTGCATTCAAGCTACCCCACATCCTCTGCAGCCTCGCTACCTGGCTGAAAAACACTCTTGCTGTCTCTCTGCTGAATGTAGAGTACTGATGTCCACTGTTAACAGCAATTAATCAATTCTTTGGAAAAGGTTCAGTTAAAGATATTGTTGGCACTGGTTAATGAGTAATCATTAATTAAGGCAGACAACACTATCAGCTAGGCATTAAAAGGCATATCTTGTTTTGGTTTCTTTTCCTCTAGAGAAAGATCATAGAATCACAGAATGGCTTTGATTGGAAGGGACCTTAAAAATCATGCAGTTCCAACCCCTCTCCAGTGGGCAGGGACACCTTCTACTAGACCAGGTTGCTCAAAGCCCCATCTGACCTGGCCTTGAACACTTCCAGAGATGGGGCATCCACAGCTTCTGTGGGCAACCTGTGCCATTGCTTTGCCACTCTCACAATAAAGAATTTCTTCCTAAATTCTAATTTAAACCTACTCTCAGTTGGAATCCATTCCCCTTGTCCTGTCCCTACATGCCCTTGTAAAAAGTCTGTCTCCATTTTTCTCATTGGCTCCCTTCAGATCCTGCAAGGCCACAATGAGGTCTTAACTGAAGCCTTCTTTTTTCCATAGATGCAGGAGAAGGTTGTATTCCAGAAAACCCTTATACATCTTACCTGTAGTTTCATATTAAGTTTATCATCCTAAGTCAGGGGCAGGCCCAATGTGCTGGGAAGGAGAGGAAGGGAGGAGGCCTGTGCTCTAATTGGCATCAACAATAAAGCCCCTTCCTGTCCTCCCCATAGCCAATCCAAACCACTTTATCCTGATTTACACCAGCCAACAGCACATACTTAAGCAACAGTCATCAGTCAAAGAAGAATCTTCATCTAGATGATAGTAATGCTGTTATATATTTTTTACCACAGACATCTAAGACCAGTTTCCTTAGCTTTGTGCTACAGCCCAAACTTGTTTGTAAGGGACAATTACTCCCTATTTTCTTGCCACACAGTCAAGTGTTGCCCAAAAGCTCCACAGGTTGGCATGTGCAGTAAGAGCTGGAAATTGTTCTTCCTGAAATACCACAATTGTTTATCATTAGTGCTATTGATGCATTTCAACTTAATAAAATGTTATAAAATCCATTACACCATTGTTAACTGTGGCTAAGAAAAGCAATCCTAATGGCATGGATGAATCCAGCCAGACCACAAGGGATTACATAGTTTGATTTCTTCAGCCCAAGTCTCATAACAAAAAGGCAGAAGGAAACTAAAGTAAGGTTTCAAAATTATACCGTTTCCTAATTATAGATATAACTGCAATACTATTTTTGCCTAGATTTATTAATCTCCTATGTATTTGGAAAAAAAATATTAAAGAAAGTAAAAACACACCAAAAAATCCCTGTGTTAAATAGAAGTGATGCAAGTGGAAGATAAAAACCCTTTCAACCATCTGCTCAACTCTTATCCCTTTTTCTCTATATAGAAATATCAGTAACCCCAGTTTCACTGAGCTCCTCTGGACCTGTACACCCCCTTGTCAATCCCTCGTGGCCCAGGCTGGAGCTGATTGACCTACCAGTGTTTTATGCCTCATCTCACACTGTTTCAAATGGAAGTTTCTCTAGGGTCCCAGCTTTCACCTCCCCACTCTACAGCCCCAAGGTCTCCAGTGGAAGCTGGAGGCTCTGAGCAGGACACTCATTATGTTGTCCACCATGGTGGATCCATCCCCAGCTTTGGGGGTTGAAAAATGGTATTGAATGCAGCTTCAAGATTGGTATGTAAAGTCTGGTTATTGGAAGAACTCAGATCTTTCCACTTGCTTCCACTTACCAGTGCCAAGACTGAGAGACATCAGTGGAAGCCACTATAATTAGATTTGGAGGAGGGGAGGATGGAGAAGACGGAGCAGGCTGATTGTGTTGAGGTTCTGAAAAAGTATCAAACAAGATGTGCCTTGTGTTAATGCTGAGTGATACATCACAGCAAATTCAGTATCACAGAACCATAACTGCTTATCACACTCAGCTGTGAGAACTTTGTACTGACTTAATTGAGGTCAAGAATTAATTGCATGTCTTTCAGATAACACTTCTAAATGGCAGCATCTGTCTAAAGACATTAATTCAGACCTTTTAGGCCAAACATTTAGAGAGAAGCAGAAAGTCCCAGTGAAAGCAAGAATGTGAAAAAACTAAGTAAAATGGTATCTTGTCACAAAATGTGTCTTGATTGGCAAATTCTAAGTATGGATCAAAGCAGTAATATGCTGGAGAAATAGCTAGATACAGCAGAGCATAGGCTTGAGTATTTAACATACTATTTAATGTTCTCTACTTGTGTACTCCAATGAATTTGCCTCCCAAACCCAGCCTTGCATCCTCTTTTCCATTGTTAATACTTGGTGATGACTGAGTTAGACTCTTACCAAGGCAAAGCTACCAAAGATGAACACAAAAATAAACAACAGTTGAAGAACAAATTGTGTTGGATTTGTGACAGCTGGTTAGTAAGGGTTCTCAAGCTTGACTGGTGAAGAAACAGGACATACTGTGGGGTGGTACTTGAATTCCAGACTATCTTGGTGCCTGAGATTACCAGCTGACAACCTAGCAGGGAGCAGCCCTGGCCAGGGCAATGTCTCAGATATGAGCATCTCCAGGAGTATCTACCAGGCCCAGTGATAAACTCTTCCTGGAGGCAGGGAGGAATGGAAACAGAGGTTTGACACCTTCTAGTTCCACACCAGCTATTGCTGTCCCAAGCTGGGGTGGAGGCCAGTAATTTGGAGTATGTAAATTATATTGCACATTCCACACCCTACAACACACACTCTTATTGTGGTAACTTCTGTCTCCCAGTGGAGGTAGTATAGGAGTTGTTACATTCCTTAAATATTGATCATCTCTCCCCTAAGGATGTGGTACACATTAAAAAACAAACAAACAACACCCCCAGCCAGCCAACCCCAAACCTAAACCAACATCAGTCGTTAGATGAGTGCACAAAAACATTCCCTGGTCGGCAGCAGCAGTATCTAGGACTGCAAGCAAACATAAATTACACCTGTCCAAATCCACAGCAGAAAGGCTCACATTCCAGATGAGGAATCTCTGCCATCCATTATGCTGCCAGACACCTTCACACTTGCTCCTGGCCACTAAAAGTTTTCCCTGTGAAAGGTGAGCAGGGAAGGGAGCAGCCCTGACACGCGTGGTCAGGCAAAGGCTGCCACTGGCTGAAAAGCAGCCAGGGTGATCTGTACTGCTGCCCCACCATACACAGGCACAGAATTTCCCAGCTCGTTCTGCTCCTTCTCTCTGACAGAAACTCACAAGTGTCACAACTTTTGCAAAGATAACCTCCGGGAACTACAGAAAGAATCACCAGGTATATTTGGAAGGACTGGGTGCAAGCACTGCTGCTCAGGTTGACCTGTTAGGAGCTGTGGATTATGTCTTGAGGAGATGGATGAAAAAGTGCAAGCTAGCAGCTGAATGAAGACACTGATGAGTAGAATCCACTTCTGAATTTGCAGAAGGAAGGCAATAGATTGCAGGGAAAAAAGCTGACGCTCAAATACACTATGTAATATACTCTGAAGAAGCCTTAACCATTGCAGAAAGTCAGGGGAAGATTTGCAAATCACTACTGTAACCAACACACCCAGGAGCAGTCATTCTTCAACAGTATTTGCCAGAGGCCTTAGAAAACATCACTACTTGACTTTATGATCAGAACAAAAGGATAAAAACATTGACTCGCAACTTAAGTCTTGCAATGCTGCAAACTCAGAGAGCAGCAGCTGCCAACACCCTACAGTCTCTGGTCACTATCTTTAAAAACAGATGAAAAATGAAGTATCCTTACAAAATAAATGGATTAACATTCTGTTCCAGTAGAAAAGTATTGAGTATCACAGAAAAATCTCTGTACCCTCGTTCACAGAAGCTCTGCACCCTGTGAGCTGTCGTTGAGATCCTTCCCAGCCTGTAACAGTTGATTGAGTTCACATCGAATATCAGCTGAACTGTTATAAAATTCCTGCAGGGTTTCCACAAAAGGTCACCACAATGTATGCAAATGCATGATGAAAGGATATAAATGAACATACAAGATAAACAATATGAAGTCCTGATTAAAAATAGTTCAGCCGAACCTAGGTATTATATAAACACCAAAGATGACTTTTTATAATCTGATCATGCTACTCAGTGACTTCATTATGCAGGGGAACATGAGCTGGAATACTCAGATTTTTCAGTGCATTCTGCAGTTTCACATATAGAGCCATCTGCATGCATTCAGTTCCAGGCAAAGTCCACTGCTAAGTACATCTGTTGTCTGCAAACAGAGTTCAACAGGGGCTGCCTATATAAACACAAACAAATGGAATTTTGAATCCGTGACACAATGCATGTAAAACCCAGCTATTGCTGCCAGCTAGATTAAAAAGACTACTTATGGACAAGGTTCTTGTTTTAGTAATTCAGAAGCACTAATTCTGTTGGACCTAATCATCAAGAACATTTAAATTAGTCTTTAATCAGTAGAGCCTCATTACTTAACACGTGCTATTTGAGTGCATTTATTAAATGCACTGTTAGTACTTCCCTCTCCTCAAAACTCAAATACCTCGAGATATTTTTCAGATTCTCTTTCAGAATTAATCTTTAATCTTTGCTGTTACAGAAGTGTAAGTTTGTCCAGTTTCTCTGACCTTCCACCCTCCTTCAGAGTAACAGTTGCTTACACATGCATAAATACTTTAAAGGTGTAAATTCCTGAAGATACAAAGCTTTCATGGACCTCCAAAATACTTTACTAAATTGAATGCCCATGCAACTGCAGCTCCTTCTACTCCTAGGCAGTCAAAATAATTCAAGAAACTAATTAAATAATTAATCACAAGTGTCATTCTTTGTAATGACTGGATTCTTTTGCCATTGCCTGGATAACACAGATAAATATTTTACTGTATCAGGTTGTCTGTCTTGCCAGGCTTGTAATTGAAGTGGCCTAGAAGTTTAATATTTTAGCAAGGCACAAATGAGTCATGGTCTCAACTGCCTGTGCTGAGCATGAATTATGCACCTCATTTTATCAGCAGTCCAACACAGAACTATAGCAGAGATCCCATGCCCTGTGTCAACCCCACTACAGCCTTAAAGGGATTTGTCCTACAGTAAAGGAAACTTTTGTCTACATTCAGTTTAGAAATTCAATTCCTGTGAATGGCTTGTGAATCCATCTAGACTGTTGAGTTATCAAATCACTGGTGAACAAATTATATCTCAGGCAGCACAGCTGTAGATTGCTGCTCTCTTGCAGGACAGTCCTTTCCACCTCTGTCCTTTAATTTCAGCTGTCAGCTTTTCATTACCAACACCACAGCTAGAACTAGGAACGGGTACAAATGAGTCACTGCTCAAACAGCTGAACTGCTGTGACTAACCCAGGCTCCACAGCTTCTTTACAACACTGGTCAAAGTCTTCCTGAAGCAAAGATAAAGGGCAAGATGAATTATGTTTTTATTCCCAGTGATCTCAGTATTTCTATACTCTAGTGTATTAAGTAAATAACTTTATTACTTGTATCATTTCCATGAGCACAACCAGAGGATGCTGAGGTTTTTTATCTCTTCCAAAGGGTGGAGATGAGGAAATGGAACAGGTGATAATTAGTGATAAATTTTTAAATTGCTAATTTGCCATTAACTTTTGTCAACTGCAAGTCACTCAAGTGCTGCCCAGTCCCACCCATGGGATGGAGTGGAAGCCACCTGGCTTGTAAAACTCCTGTTAAATTCCTGTGCTGATGATCCTTTACTCCTTGCATAGCAAAATATCAGGCACAGCCCAGCAAGGCTGGGCATTTGAAGGTCAAACCAAAACTAACTGAATTGCCTGATAATACTGTTGGAAAGACAGATTCTACTGAGTATTTGGCTCTTTTAAAACTTATTTTTTTTAAGCCACACTTCCTGGAGTCATACACTAAAAATAAAAATGAGGAATGAGATTAGGCTAAATATGATTTATGGCTATCATGATTGGAGAGAAGCAGCTGAAAGTAAAAGCTCAAGAGATTAAAAGTGGCATTTTTCAAATTTATTCAGATTGCATAGCAGAGTATTTGAGGTGGTCTATGCCAACTTCTCCCTGGGCTGCCTTGGAGCTGCTGAAGTGGTCAAAGATTTACAGCAGGAAGAGGATGTCAAGCTCCCAGCAGTTTTTCAAAGCAGAGAATGTTTTTGTCTCTGCCAGAAGGAGATAAGTGGTCACACACAGGTGAGAACTCATGAATCAGAAAAGCCACATCACAGTAAACAGGGGCTGACTTGGCAGTGGATGTCTGAAACCAGGACAGCCTGTAAGTGCTGTTATTAGCCATGACTGGAAGGGCAGTGCCCAGAAAGCACAAAGAGCAGCAGAACGGCAGCTCTCAGGTGATCAGACAGGCATCACAGAGGGCTCTCCCATCTGTCTCCTCACAGCAAGAGCTCACTGTATTTGTACTACAGAGCAGGCTTCACTGAAAACAAATTTTAAGTTCCATATCCCTCTTGGTAAGCTGTTTTCTGGTGAGGTAGTGTTGACACATAAATACATTCAGTGAATCATCAACATTCCCATCTGCCATTTGGTACACTCACATCACTAAAGGGCAGACCTGAACATGAGTACCTGATCTGCAACACCGGGTTTTGTTGGAAAAAGATTAAAAAAAAAAAAAAAAAGGATTGATTCATCAGCATGGCATTTAAAAATATATTTTTTTCTCAAAAGCATTAAGTATCTTTTAAGTTCTGCACTGATTTTGTTATCTTGCCAAGGTGAACTACTGGTGGCATTGCTGCACAGAGTAATGGATTGTGTCTTCCTTTTTCCTATACGAAAAGAAAAAATATCCCTCCACAAAACAGAACAATATTTTACATGACCATAGTGAATTCCTAAAACTCTGAACAGCAAAAAGAAGAATTAGGGGTTTGGGAGTTGTTGTTGTTTATCTGGTTTTGTTTTGTTTTAAATAAGAAAACCAAGACAATTGGGTACTTTTTTTAGGGTCAGGCTGAAATAGCAGAAATACAGCCTTCAAGCTGTTCTTCTGGTTCATCTCTATTGCCCCATACCCCCAGAAATTTAAATTTGTGTATATATTTGTTCTTGACCTAATTTACTCATGCTAACAGAAATACAAATCTCTCCACTGGATCTATGGTATGGTTTGTACTACTCAGATGCAGTCAGGATTAATACTCTCAGAAATTCCTACTCAACTCACAAAGACTTTGTCCACATTAAAACTTAAACCCTTACAAAAGGAGAAACAAGGAAAGCCCTGCATCTCTCTCACATGGCATAGAAGGCTGTCAGGCAAACCTTTTCCTCTGCAAGGGTGAAAATGCACATCAATTCACTACTGGTGACAGAGATAAAGGAAATACACTGTCAGAGTTTGTACACTGGAGAGAGGATCAGCTCACTGCTTACATGTGTCACCTTCATTGATGAGTAGCAATAATTAGCCTAATTAATTACAACAGCTTTTGCTCCTCCCTTATGGAATGACGGAAGGACCTTCTGAAGAAGTTAGACATTTTTTGTCAATTATTGCAACTCCTGAAATTTCCTCTCTGTCTGAAGTGGCTGACGAGCTCTGAGAAGTCTCCATCCACTTGACTCAACAATCTGCTTTGGACACTGCCATTTGCACAGACCAGTTTCTGCAAGTATGAACCCATGAAACCAGTGCCAGTGGATTTCAGGCTAAGGGATAAGAGCCTAGCTTTAGCCAGAATTTTTAAGGAATAATACTGGTATAAACAGCAATAGGTGAAATCAGACCTCTGCGGTTTGAGACTTGGTGAAACAAGGAGAGTCAGAAGCCGTCACCACTCACCACTGCTGCCCACATACACTGCTGGCAAATCAGGACATATTCCAGCACAGCTCACCTGCTGCAGAGCAGAGACTGGCACTCACACAGGCTTGGCCCCAGCCACTGCTCCAAAGGGCATTCATTTCTTCCTGTCTGTCGCCTCCCTCACTGGTGGGCAGTGACTCAGAGCAGCTGGCTGGGAGCTCCTGCAGTGCTCTCTGCCCTTGCCAGCTGCCCATGCAGAAAAGCCACAGAGGAGATGCACATGAACACAGTTTCCTCCAGACTCCTGTTCAATACAGAAATCCACTGCAGGTGCACAGCCAGCCAGTCCAGCAGTTCAGTTACCTCCAGGATACGCCACACCTCTTCCCCAGCAACTTTCTGGTATTGCCTAAATTGACCAACTCGCTGTACAGTCAGATGAGACAAAGCAGCTGAAAAAAACCACTCAAGCCAAATGGAACTATTTTAACTGGATAAACTCATGATCTGATCCAAAGAGCAAAGCTGGAGTCAGGAATAAGCACAAGAGAGAGCCCCTTTTCAGCACTGCCACACACCTAGGCAGTGTCAAGTGAAGCATGAAACCGTACCCTGGAGATTCACCCACCACGTTTGGCAGAGTCCATCCATCCACATAACACTGTTTATATTTATCCCAGTCTCTTTCAGCTCAACTGCTGCTCCTTGGGTTTTCTCCATAGTTAGCTGTGTGTTAAGCACGGACAGCTCTTAATTTCACATTAACTGCATTCCTAAATTTAGAGCTTCTGGGAAGCAAGGAAGGGCTCTATAAAATGGATTGCCAGCAAGCCACGTACTTAAACTGTGAGCAAAGGTATTTTAAATCTGCCAACCCACACAAGTCTCTTATTTTATCCTATCTTCTTTGGAGCTCTGTAGTCACCATTTAAAAAACCTTCCAAACAATTTCTTTTAGTAATCAAATTTTTAAAAGATTTCTTGAGAACTCCACACTCATATCTGAGGGAATGTGAATACAACATGCCCTGTCTATAGGGATAAAGAAAAGGGATGATTTCTAAGTCTGTGAAGTGGCTATGGCCTAAATTTTATACCCATATAATAAAAGAGCTTCAGTGTCTCCTTGACTGCTCTACTGGGTCACTGGTTCAGCACTGACAAAAAGAAAAATCAGCTTTTTACTATATTTAAGTGTCCAGTAGACTGAAGTGTTTAAGGCATTGTTATAGGCTCTTTCTAACCTCAGAAAGACTTTTCTCTCAAATTTCACTGAACACTGCTCTTACCTTAGATAAGATCCTTGGATCAGGAGGCTGAGGCTAAGTGCAAACTTCATTAACATACAACCAAGCTGTCTTTAATTTTGACAGCATTACTTGGAGGTGGGGAAGCAACAGATAAAGATTTTATCCTAAAAGCAAATAAGAACATCCAAAAAATGCTTCCCATTTCTCAGCTGACAATCAGCAGAGCAGAGCAACTTTCTGAAGTGCAGACCTGGGATGACTGCTCCCTGAAACGCAGTAATCTGTGACTTCAGCAGCAAGCTTGAGCAGCTGCTGTTTGGCAGAGAGATGATCCTTGGAATACAAACAACTCAGGAACTCTCAGGGATCACTAAGATAGGCTTTTTCCTGGTTACACAAAACATCACCTGGCTTAAAAATTCACAGGGGGAGAGGGTAACTGCAACACTGCAGAATATGCCTTGTTAGAAAAGCATGTAACACTCAGCTTTCCTTTGATTTCAAGAGGTGTTTTTGTCTCTCTCTCTGCTTGGGAGGTGAAAATGCCAAGGTTCTGGGTAAGTCTGCTTTTGCTGAGCATCTCAGGTCGTGTCCTTGGCGGCACCTATGTGTGTGAAGCAAGAGCTGCTCCCATAGTGCTGGACACAGAACTGCAGCAGAACTGCAGAGAGAACTAACAGTTCTTGGGCTTTACTCAGCTCAGAACTGCTTTGAGAGCTGACAGGGCTCCTAAGTTCCCCACCTCTACCACTCTGTTTTTCCCCCCTGCCGTCTTGGTTTGCACAGTGCAGACACCTGAGCACACCTGCACTGCCACAAAAGGAAGAGACTGTTCAGAGAAGATGCTGTTAGGAAATAAAAGGACATGTGTGTAAATGTGCTGACCAAGGACACAGCAAACACTTCAGGCAAACAGAAAGACAACAACCAGAAAAGAAACGAAGCTAATTTGAAGGCAAGATGCCTCCATACTGTGTTGTATGAGATCTCTCTTTCTCTATATACACATACTCACACACACACTGAATACCACTCAAAAGATAAATTCCTTCAAATCCTATCATTCTTTCAGTAGGTTGGTGGGCTTTTTAACTAAAGTTGTGGTATCACTAAATAAAATAATTCTTAAAAGTTTATGCATATATTTAAAGAACCATTGAATTTGCTTCTAGATCTGTGCAATTCCTGTACAGTTTCATAGGATTTAAGTCAAAATATATCCCCTATCAAATAGAAAAACTTTCTCTATATTAAGGCATATCAGTCCTTGGGTAAAATGAGGGTATATCCAAGGAAACAAAAATAGGAAAGGAAGTCTAAGATTCCAAGAATACCCACGGTGAGTGCATCTTTGGGAATTGCTTTTGAAATACACTTGAATGACCTTAGCAGGAGATTACACTCCAAATTCCAGAGGAAGGTAGAATCCGACAGCGGACATTCCTTCCCTGCCCTGTATTCAGTTCCACATTGCCTGGAGCAAGGGATCAGCCAGGAATCCAGAAATGACACTTTCTGGTATGCCTGAGCACATGCTCACAGGAATGTCAGCAGCAAGTAGTTCCGAGAGTAACTGGCTGCACCATCCGTGGAGAAGTCAGGTCAAATTAGAGAGCCTGAGCACCAAAAACTATTGTCTTAATGCTGAACTACACATATTATCAGCACCTCCAGTCATCTTCATTCAATCATCTCCTGCTCAGCCCAACAATTTATCAAAGCTAGATGAAAGCATATCTCAGTGATTAGGAGTAGATCATGACGTAGCTGCCTGCACAAGCCCTTCTGTTGTTTGAATTCTTAGCAGCTGTCTCAGGACCAATGTCCAGCCACTGAATATTTTCTTTCTTCTGTCAGTAAGTGAAACAGATCTGAATTGTCTTCCATTATCAGTGTGCAGCTATGCACATTAATCAAGTTACTGCTTTGTTTACTGAGAAACACTAAGGAGATTTAAGTTGGGTCCAGTATCTTACAAGTGCTTTCCAAATTCTTTGTTGCCCATCTTCAAGTATAGGCACCAGAAACTGAATGCAGGAATCAAGCGAGAACAACCTCCCTGCTTCTACTAACAGTCAAGGATCACATTCACTGCTGATAGCTCCAGGCTTTCTGCTGTATATTGCTGTAATTTTAACACCTTTCCCCACTTCTCTTTAGGTATTTTGAGACATTGTTTGCCATAAAACCCATGCTTTCTGTTTGACAAGTGTATTTCCCAGTGTACTGGGAATGAAGATACACCATGTTAGAAAGCAAACAAAACACACACACAAAACATAACCTCACTACAAATCCAACAAAACATAAAACACTGCTTACATAAAGGGAAAATTTACTACTAGGTCCAGGACCTTTCCTGATCAGCGCAAACATATAACTAACCTGCAAATGAGCCAGCATGAGAAATCCTTCAGTTTGTTAGAAATACGGGTATTTGCACAGTAAGCTAATTTCCTATACAAGCTAATTTCCAATTAGCAGTAATTACAATTTTCCTCCCCCTGCAATCTCCATACCTAACATTCTCAAGCTTCAATTATTATTTGCTTGGCTTTAAAACTGATACATGTTCCTGGAGTTCTAGAGGCCTCTCAGATCAGGTGAGCAGAGGTGTTTAAAGGAACACTTTTTTTCAGCTGTAGTAGGGTTAATCTCACCAGCTCACAGACAGTTAAGCCTCAGGCCCCAGAGCAGGGCTTTCCCTGGATAAGGCTGGGTTTTTTTCCTACTAGGCTTCTCAGAAGTTTAGCTATGCACTCTGAACATCACATGACTTATGAGAAAAGTCTGTCCCATAGCATGGAAATGTCTTGTAATTTCTGAGTTGTTTTGGAATGGCACCATCAAAGGTTTCTACCAACATATTGGTCAATAACAGAGCAAGAAACACGCATTCATAATGCAGGATAAAAAAACTGTTTGACCTCTTGGTCTCCTTTTTTTTTTTTTTTTCTTTTTGCATTAAAATACAGAGGGTTTTGTGGTAAAGAAACTGATCTATGCCTTCAACGAAAAAACCCAGCTGACCACAAAGAGTTCAGATCTTCAGTCTGACAGACAGCACACACAACTCCAGGTCAATCATCTCTTTTTGGACCATTTAAGGAGCTGCAGCTACAGGCACATGTGTGTACACACAGCTGGATGTATACACACACACCAAACTAAAGGCATGGAACCACAAAGGTGGGACAGAAACCATCACTTTCCTCAGTCAGCTTGAAAGGCAGTGGCACTCTGTGTCTCCTGCTCAAAAGGAAAATCATTTAAGGAGGATGTTGCTCGACTTTTCATCAATTTTGTGTCTTCTGTTTCAACCTTGCATCCCAATTATCTCTTATAGTTAGGACTACAGCCTGATCAAGATATTATGATATCTAGCATCATCACTTCCATTTTTTTTTTTTTTGCAGTCTCAAGCCAAGAGGAACTACTATGGGAAAACACAGCAAAAAATTCTTCATCCTGCTATGCAAAGGAAGCCTCAGCTTACAGCAATTCATTACCATATTCTCTGCACTTGAAGCAAGCAAAATCTGTAAACTGCAGTCAGCTCTAGAATGAAATCAGCTAGAAGAAATAACAGTATCATGGGAATTTGCTGAGAAAATAACAATAAAAATTTCTGCTGCAATGAGAGGGATTAACAAGCTGAAGTCTGTAAGAAGTGCCATCCTTCCTCCTCCTCACTCAAGTGGTCCTACTTCCCTGCAGAGTGATAAGCAGAGACTATTTCTGAAGACCAGGTGAAGGCCATGTGATCTACTGCCTGTGAGCCTGGACGCAGAGTTCAGCCTTTTAAAACACAAAGAAAGCATGAAAATTATGTATGAAGCAGTGCATTTCCAAAATTATTCTGGATCCATTTCTAATACTGGCAAAATTATATTTCAAGTTACCTTGTTAAGATCAGTGAGTTGGTCAAAGAGTACATGAGATTACAAAGCTTTGGAACAGAAGACTCCTTTTAAAAAACAAAGCTGTTGACTTGCAAATTGTCATTCATTTTAATTTCCCTCTTAAAAGAGCAAATAAAAAAACCCCAACAAAAAAGAAGGCTTCAGAAATACAGATGCATGAAAATTTAAAAACAACACAGTAATATCTTCCATATCATCTGTGAGACAGTGATTATTCCCACCTGTAAAACTCTGCCTCCTGTGAGACTCCCCAGACAGCAACCCCTCAAGCAGTCTCTTCCCTCTGCAGTGACAGTATCACAAGTGAACTGCTATTATTTTTCTTTCATCTGCATGCATTAAGTAGTGCTGATGAATTGTAATAACATACAGACACCAGCCAAACACTGGAACTTGCTATTAAAATCTCAGAAAAAGAAGCTCTGGACATTCCTGCCAATTCCTTCACATTAAAAGATACACACTTGGTATTACACTTATTTCTGTATAACCCACCAAAGTGAAGTGTTTCCCAGTGACTTGTAAGCCTGACATTAGAACCTATGTGCTTCAAAAAACAGCAGCATGGAAAGTACCAGTCAACAAGCCCTTAGTGTCCCCCTGCTATCATAGTTTCTGGAGCCTGCTGGAACAGGTTTGTAAACAAAGCTGGAAATCAGGTGGAAGTCCTTATAATAAGATCACAACTCCAAATATGAACAGCTGCCTCTGCTGAATCAAGTTCAAATTTACCCCAGATAATTTAATATTGGCCATCTGAGATTTTCTAGGAGAAGGTTATAATAAAAATTCTTCAAAAAAATTTTTTTTTAAAACAAGAAGTGTCCAAGAAAAGCTGCAGCACCAGCTGAGCAGGAATCAGAAGCGCGAGTACGCGGTTCTCTGCTGCTGCTGCTGCGATGGAGGCTGCCCCTGCTGCTGCTGCAGGCGAACCTGCTGCGAGTAGGGGTCCTCAAGAGACTTCACAAAAATAGTTGTTTTAGGCCCAGTTTTCCAGACAATACCATTTGAGTCTATCACAGAGGACTCCACTGTGATGTTGTGGGTGCCAAGGATCACGAAGTTTAACAGGAACTGAGTGCTGAAGTAGTCGTTGTGCGGTTCCACCCTCTGCTCCATTTCATTGGTCATGTTGTCAATAGGAATCTGAGAACACAGATGGAAGGTTAAAACACCATTTTACATAAGCCTGCCAAAAATAAGTTTACAGCTCTCCACTTGAAGGAGAGAAGAGGAAAAAGGAAAGATCTGTCCTCAATTTTCCTAAACCAATACATGTGCATGCTTGAGGCAGCTTGACAAGCTAACAAGTAGTCTTCTACCTGAGGTTCTACTTTTCCACAAAGTAATGTGAATCAAACATCACACACTTTCCAGTCCTGTTCTTTTACAAGCCAGTGAATTTCTCCTATTCCACCTCAAAAGACCCCAAACAACAAAACAAACAAAAACCCAACTCCAAAACCCACCAAAAAAACCCTTTCACTAAGTATCACGTGTTAGCAGAACGTAAACCTCAGGGATACAATCTTTGATAAAACTGTTGACTTAAATTTAACAAGTGTCTCCTCAGATGCTATTTAATTTGGACAGTCTGTCTTCACAATTTCCACAAACAAAATAAAAGAACCTTAAAATGACTATAAAAATTCTAGAGACTATGTGGTAGAGAATAATCTACTCCTGGTTAGATTTTTTTCCCTGTGGAGTTTTGTATGATTTTTAACTAGGCTGAGTTTTCCTCATCTCAAGCAGATTCCTAATGGCTTGTTCTGAACATCACAAAGTCTCTTTGTCTGGAAGAAGAGCTGTTACAAAAAGGTATTGACAATATTGCAGACTTTAAAATCCCAGATCCCCTTCACACGTTGTACTTGGCTCTGGCCAGTGCTTGAATGTCAACTGCCAGGAGAGAAAGGATTACAGAACCACCCACTCATCTCAACCTGGAAATTCTGCTAACCAGAGTCAAACAAAAGAACAGGAAAACACAGCAAAAAGCTTAAGGCTCCTCCTGGCTCTATTCTATCCATACCTTATAGTCTTGTCCGGATTTGCTCTGCAGCACTGAAGAGACATTCAGACAGACGGATTGGATTTTACGGAAAAGGCCTGGTTTAGATCCGTGCTGAACCACTCCTTCCACCTTCAGGGCCAGCTGCTGGTTGTTCTGTACTGCTATAGGTTCTGCTGGGTTCCTTGGAGACGGGGATAGAGCAAGCTGGAACACAAGTAAACAGATCAAAATGTAAGTACAAGCCTCCAGAAAAGCAAACAAAATTCAAGGATGGAATAGGACACCTTCTTATAGAAAAATTTCCAAGGAGAGCTTGGGTAGGAAAATCAGCAAATGGAAACACAGACATTGTAAGAGACTCATTACTATATTAATTAATAAACATCATCAGTAATACCAGATATTATCTTTATAGCAGATTCATTTACTACAGTTTTTCAAAAGATGTGGAAAAAAATCTTCCACAAAAGAGCCACAAGTATATTAAACTGAACAAAGAAGCAAAATGCAGTAAGAATAAATATTAAACTTAAGGCATTCACTTTTCCCAGAAAAAAGGAGCATTTGAATAAAACAAACAAACAAACAAAAAAAACATGACCATAGTCACATATAGTCCTTCTTAGTCAGAGAGCTGATATTTATGACAATTTTCTTCCAAGATAGTGAACATTGCTTTTTAAATGGAAAAAAATCAATACAAATCTATAAAAGCTGCCTTCCCAGGACCAGAATTATTTCGCTTTGCGGACTCAGAATCAACAAAAATTCCAGCTACATTTTATCTTGAAGGCTTTGCAATCAAAGAACTGAATCCCACTTGCCTAAGTGACAGTCTAGTGGTTCTCTGAACAACCATACATACATTTTATTCAAGTTACTCCTAACAGATTCACCCAAATGCTATTTGCAGTTATGTATCTTCACTAAAAATGCTGAAGCTTTGTGCCTTCAGTAGAACTTTTCTCATGAAAGACTGTAAAGAGATATTTGAGGCCCTATTTGAGCAGTACATACCTTAATACTTGTAGACTGCAGCTTTTGGAAAAAGTACCTTTGAAATGAAAGGGGCACCTTCAACAAGGCAATGACAGCATTGCACAGACAAGCTGTATGCTGCAAGAAACAAGAGCCAAAACAACTGAGAAAAAAATATCATTCATGACATAGGAAAGACATGTATTTGAGGTTCTGAAACAGCAGGAATTTCTATTATAAATCAAAAAATGTACTGATACAGTCAAAGAATTACAGCCACTAAGATGACAGTAACTACATTCAGCCTCTCTGTTTATGTTCTGCCCCTTTCTAAAGGAGGTATTCTGCTCTGGAAAGAACAAGGAGGCCAAGTAAAAGAAAAACACAAATATTTCCAGTCCTAGTGTTAGAGTCAGCAGAGCAGGATCTGCTTGAAACACTCATACCCAAAACCATCGCACACAAACCCTCAAATAAACAACTCTCCTCCAAGCAAACAAGACTGGCATCTATCACAACTTATTGCAATGCAATAATTAAGGTTTAAGCTTCTTGTCTACCCTTCCTTTCTCTGCTGCACTGTGCCTCTGGCTCACACAGGTGAACACAAGCAGTGCCACTCAAGTCACCAAGCTGCCTTGGTGTGGTGCCAGTCACAACTCAGTTTACAGGATTTATCTTTGCTGTGGTTTACATGACTCATTCTTCTATTTGCAATTGGTAAGGACTGTTGGATTTAGAAACCAGTCAAACAGATGCCAACCATGACAAACAAACTACCTTGCTCCCACTAACATGCCCTTCAGCTTTATGATGTTCATGAGCAGTATGAGACAAACCCTCCAGCCCTGTAAAGGAGAGCGTTATCAGCTCACTGTTTGCACCCAGCACACTCCACTTTGTGCTCTCTGATGACCTGATTGATAAGAGAAATGCTACACTCACAGAGCACAGTGTTCACCACCAGCAGCTCAGGGACCAAAGCTAGGCTGCTGCGTGGAAGCAGAATTCCTTCACAGCAAGAACATGAACAAAGAGAATGTGCTCCAGTGCTTGAGTGTGAGTGTGGTGAGGGGTCTGATACAGACCTGGCAGTACTTGTAGTCACCTTATCAGCATCTGCTGTCCTCTTAGTAGGGGAATTTTTAAAGGATTATTTTTAATCAGACCAGTAAGGTTACAGATGTTTTGGCAAAATGGTTCTTGAAGTATTTTTAAACAAGTGTGTCTCTGTAGAGACCATTTGTGTCAGTAATATTAATTAACTGAGAATGCTTCCCAGTTTCTTATATTGAGTTCTGGGGTTTTGGCACCTTTCTCTACATAAAATATACATTAAAAGGTGTTACTTGCCAAGTAAGACACAGGAGCATACTTCCTGTTGAGGGATTCCACTTCCTCTAGTACATGATTAAATACAGACATCATTCTTCTTTCGTATTCACTTTCAACATGAGCTGTTCCATTTGAGCTATATTCCTGGAAGCTAAAAAAAAAAAAAAAAGAAACTTTTCATTGTCTATAACTTACTTTCCTCATCATAACCTGGAAGGTACACTACCAAACAGACCCAACAAGACATTACAACCTGAAATCCATTAAGAAATGTCTTTCAAACTGTTTGCTGTTTGTTTTTTTTTTATTTTTCCACTATAACACTTGCCCTTTACATTTAAATCTTTCTTAACTACCACTTAATTCACCACTTCCTGTCCCCACCCTCTCACCTGAAGCAGTGACAAGTCTAATAGACTCAGCATATTTACTTTCCCTGGCTTTTATTTAACCCTGCAGCGTTTATGACACTTATAAAAATCTCACACCACAAAGCAAGAATGCCAGTCAGAATTAAGACTAAATCTGGAAGTTTATAATCTCCTCCTTTGAATAGAATTCCATCTTGTAGACACCCAGCTTTATACAAATTTGACTAATAATTGCACCTTCTAAGCAATGCTTAATTCATAGTGAGTACTACAGTCACTTAGGATGTTCATTTTTATTACCAGCCATAAAATCACAAAGAGATTTTATCCACAGTATTTTCCATTTAATCTCAGCCTGGGAGTTTTAAACAGTGATCCAATTCATCAGTACTTCAGAATTGTTTTCTAGGGGATTTAAGTTCACTGTTAGAAAAAGAGCCAGAGGTGATGGCTTTACATTAAACATTTGAACTAATTTAGTGCATGCATTTTCACAGCTTTGAAGGAAGCTAAGGTGCTTTTGCAAGTGCAAGCAACAGGTATGGGATCTAACACACAATGACACAAATTAAAATAAGTGGCTAAAGGAGAGATTAAAAGTTCAAGTCTATATTTAAGATAAGTCCAGTATAGTGCTCTCAAGAGCAAAATCAGTATAAAATACAGAACACAAAGCAGAGTCCCCAGCCTGCTAGGTACAGCACAGCAGCAAAAGACCTGCAAGCCTGCCCAGAATATAATTAGAAGGGTCTACTGAGAAACTTTCTAAACATTCCTTGAATTCCTAGGTTTAAAGCTCCAAGGATTTATTAATAAGCAGAAAAGGTGTATGCAGTTAACTATCAAACCTACCTTGCAGATTCTGGATCCAAAATCAGAGCTTCTATTGCATGTGAAATCAACAGGCAGCTCTGCTGTTGTCTGATGTTAATACTAAGGAGTTAAAAGACTTTCAAAGTTGGCACCTAAAGCAAGAAATGCAGTGTGTTTAGTGGCACTTTTCCTTGCTTCCGTGAAGCAATCCTGCAGCCATTACTCATTCAGTAAACAAAGAGCAAGAACTGTGAAAATACCAAGTTGTATGCTGCTCCAATTTTTGTGTCTTAACTTGTTTATGAAGTAATTCCAAACAATAGCATGGCAACGTTTATTTACAAATAGGTGTTAAGCAATTGAAAGTTAGTAACATAAAAATTAGCTGCCAAAATGACTTTGTGGCAGTCTTCACAGAAAAGAGGACTATTACACTTCATGCTGTCCCCATGAGAAGGAAAGTGGACAAATTCTGAGATTTTTAAAAGGATACAGTTCTACATTCCTTAGAGTTGCTGAGTCGGCATCAAAAGATGACTGATACAGGTCTCCATACCGTGTAGCCAAGTTTCGGAATTCCTCCATTGAGTGTTTCATCTGCAGAGACAAAGTTACTGGGCAAAAACATAAAGCAAAACAAAACAAACAAAAGCCCACACACCCAGAAAACTATTACTCTGTAACATACAACACTGAAGGAATAAAGTGGGATACTGGGGAAAAATTTATAAAGTTCTTGCTTCTTCACTCAGATAAAGCTTACCAAAGTGACAGACTGTTATCCATACATTAAACAAATATTTTTCCTGCACCAACAAAGCCTCCTTGGGTTAAAAACAAAGCAAAACAAAAAAACTCCATCGACAACCTCCTCAGTCCCCAATTAGTAAATCAAACTGCTCTGTCTTTCAATGACTACCCACTGGATCCTTCTTGCAGACTACATGGATTTAGAAGCAAACCTCCTCGGTGTTCTGTACAGTACCAAGGCAGTTGCCAACACTCAGCAAATGGAGTTGCAGAATCATCTTCAGGTATACATATCCTTCCTTAGTGTGCTCAGAGTGTCTGAGGTGTTTCAAAGCAAGGTGTGAAAAGCCTTGCTGCAAGTTTGAGTGTACCAAGTGACTTGCTAGGTGCACATCCTTGGAAGCTGTGTGCATGAATGGAGGAGAAAATACATGTGCATGCTCAGCTTCAAAACACGGCCTGTCACAGGCAGGTGTTTTCAGAGCTACAGGTGAAAATCAAGGCCCAAAAAAAACCTCCACTTCTAATTTCTTTGGTCAAATATGCTTGCTGAGAAGCAAAATTCATACCAGAATCACAAACATAACTGCAGAAGAGTGGAATGGGAGCACATGCCTGGTTAGAGATGCGTCCGCACCTCTGGAGATCATTTCCCGATGTCATGGCAATCGTTGTGGCAATGGCTGGGGGTGGACTTGTTTTCAGGCTGTTGCACGTACAAATAAGTTGAGAAAAAGCTTGCAGAAGGTCAATCCTGAGTTTCACAAAACCACACTGAAAGCTCAGAGGATTCAGTGGCGTGCTAGCAGCCTGAAACACAGTAATAGGAATATTGGCAAACTAGGTCAAAAGCAAAAATGATAAAATTACATTGCAGTGTCACTGAACAGTCTCATCAGGAAACTGAATCCTTAAGTTCAACTCTAAAAGCTGTTTTTTTAAAACTACATTTAACAGGTTTGCTCAATGTCAGTCATACTAAATATAAATGACATAGAAGTTACATAATTATTAAGTCATATTCCAAGCATATCACCCTTGTAACAAATGTGACTTAAGCTGTTAAAATACAGTTAGGGCACCTATTTCCTCTTCTTCCAAGGCCAAGCCATTAGGCTTCAAATGACATTAGCCCAGATAGTCTTTACCATCAGAAAAAGTACACTGAATTGGATAGCAAACAAGAAACACAAAGACTGAAAATGTGATTCTCTGCATCAGCCAGAAGAGAAGGAATTGGCTGAAGTTACCCACAGCAAGAGGAAGGGGTGATTTTTTGGAAATGGATGGGAACATTATGAAGGCACCGAACCTTGCATTTGATGGAGAGACACGGTGTAGTGGTAACTAAGAACAGTAAATAACAGAACTACAGGAGGGCAGATAAGTTGCTATTGTTCAGAGAATACAGTTTTGTGAAGTTTTTCTCCCTAAGAGCTCATCTGACTTGTAGAAGCATCTGTGACAGCTTAGGACATCCAGGAGGGGGTAAACTGCAGTACTCAAGGTTTGATACTAGTTAAGCCAAAAATCCACTACTTATTTTTGTTAAACTGTTGGATTTTGAGAACAAGCCCTCTGCAAAAAAAAGCACTGGGACTTTGTCTTAGACTCATGCCTGTCTTCCCCAGTGCTTTTATTCCTCACGAGGTCGCTTCTAAAAGCAAGAAATTATAACCTACCCAAAATCTTACTAAGAACCATTTTTTTGCTGGCGGAAAACCAGCTAACTGGTTTCTCACAAAACATCACATCATCTGAGAACTGGCTGATACTGACTGAAGTGAGGAAACATCAGCCCACTGCAACCAGTTAAAACTACTGAACTAGATTTCAACTGAAAAAAATAATACTCCAGCCATTAAGCCTCTCTCATCTATCACTTTGCTTTTCCTTTTCCAAGAGCACAAAAAAATCCCTTTTGAGTTGGAACTGTTCAGTTTATTCTGCAAGGAGGGTTTCAGAAAACCCTCTGTGGAAGAGGGCTACACTGCACTGTAATTGCTGTACAGAGACTACATGCTTTTAAAGAGTGAAGTACTTTCATCAGAAAATCCAGACATTTTTAGCAGCACAAATCAGACTTGATTCTTGTAAATGGAAATACAAGCTTGTCTCATTAATACTGCAATTTACCTTATCTGCCATGGGCAATAAATGAGCTACAATTCTTTTTGAAAGTGACAGAGCAAAGTCCTTCAAACACCACCACTTGCTATCAACGCATTTGGAATTGGTGCTGCTTAACCAATGGCTGTGTTAGTGCTTTGTTCAAGTTTTGTATCTTCTTTTGATTACCAGCAGGGAAAAATAAACCCAATACTTCCAATGAGACACATGATCCATGCCAGAAAGAGCAGGACCCACTCAAAACCTCTGCTAACTCTACAATCAAGCACACAGCAAGACAGATGGGGACTGTGGTCGATATGCTCCCTCACAAGTCCCTGTTCTCTCACAGGGAGAGAAAAAAGCAGAGGGATTTCTTTCCCTCAAGTGCACTAATTCCCACGAAAGAACACTCTGCAGTGCAAGACAGATTTTTGTTGTCCGTCAAGGAGGAATTGAGAAATTTTCCAACAAGATCAAGAACTGGCTGAATATTTTATCATTGCTAAACTGGGCTGGCTGAACATCTGCAAGAGATTTACTGACACTGTGTTTTCCAGCTACGAAGTGGAGCAGATACACAGGGCTCATCACATGCACCACTGGTCTGTGGCACCAGCAGTGCTGAGTCATGCTCTGCACTGAAACAGCAACAGGAAAGCTCAAATCAGAGGGAGGAGATAGCAAAAGCCTTCAGCAGCAATGCTGTCACATGCATTTAATGGCACTTTGCTCCCCTTGGAGAGGCTGAGGTCTACAGACAAGCAGCAAGTTCTCCTTTTACAGCTGATACACTCAAGCATGGCTGGGAAACTGTCCAGAGTGATGCAACAAGTCAGCAACAACCAGCAGTGAAATTCAATTTCCTCCTCTCTCACCTATAAATCCTGTACTTTACTCCTCTGGACCACAAGGAGGGCACTGCACCCTGGAAAGCACTATCTGCAACAGGAACTGAAGTCAGCATAAGAGATGAAGACAGGAATCCTTCAACAGAAAAAAGCCCCAAACTCCAGGGAAAGGGTAATTAAATTACTGGATCACAGAATGACCTATTTAAGTGAGTTATTTTCCTGCCTGTATTAAATATTAACATCTAATTAGATGAAGTCCTCTTCTCAATGTCTTCTTGATGTTAGAGAAATCTTGAAGTGTTGAATTAAAAGCCTTATTCACTCAACCAACAGTTAAAGACAAACACTTCATGAATGATGAGTCTTTCAGAGGACAAAAGTAGAAATTTATGTCATTTCAGCTTATTCAGGGACATTTTATCAATAAACAGTAATATCTGAACTTTATTAAACACTAATGTCTGAATTGCCATGACCCTAACTGTCCAGTAACAACAAAGCAGCTTCACTGAAAGGGCATACAGAAAGCTGTATGTAAAGTTTTCTTCATGGAAACTAAAACATGAAAGTATTGTGTGAAGTAGGATCATCTATTGTTAAGAAGCAACTTTAGAGTAGGAACTTATGGTCCCTACTCATTAATGCTTTTTTTTTTTGTTTATGTTCACAGACATCACACGGCTTCTTGCCACTTCGGAGAAGCAGAAAGTATTTGCAATAAAAGCAGGTATCAGTTGGATTTGATGAAACTGAATTGTCTTCCCTCCTCTTCCTAAACTGGTATCATCTTGCTGTAAGGATTCCATGAGATCACATTGTCAAATACAAGGCAACATGAACTGAGCAGGAGGGAGGAAGACAATCGAATCCTTCTCTATATTTCAAGAAGACAGCAGCCAATTTAGGCTTGACTATTACAATAGCTTTTATTCAGCCAAAGCAAGGAGTGAAAATTATAAGTATTGTAACTTTAATTAAACAAGATCTGTGACTTTTCATATGATCTGATCAAAGCAGGAAATGAGGGGTGGAGGGAGAAGAAAAGGCAAAGAGAAACCTAGCTAATCACACTTGGCTGAGCTACAGGATCTTTTCTCTCAAGATGCAGCGTGTTACAACTGAGATGCCTGCAGAGGAGAACCAGAGAGTCTGGCAGATGCCAGACATATATAAGAACTTTTCAGAGAGTTAAAGAACAGAACCCAAAGAGCCATGCTGCAGCACCCAGAAACATCACCACCAGAGCTGTGTGCTGACCGTCAGTGAGGCTATTCCTTTGTGGTAGGATTTTAAGGCTTCGGCAATGCAGGAGAGTGCTGAGCTGTAGTTGTCCTCCTGCAGGCCTGTCAGGCACTGCTCTGCATGGGAGAACTCCTTCAGGCTGTTCAGCCAGAAGTAGAAGTGTTCTGAAGCCACTTGAGTCAGCAGGCTTTGATACAGTTCTCTGGCCATGTCGTGGTTGCCCTGGAATGACAAGAATGTTTCTGACATGAAAGAAGGCTGGGGATTTCTACAAAATTTACACAAATGAGAAATCAGGAATATCTCTAGAACTACTCCCAGCTTAAAAATGGAAATAGTGAAACTTTTACCAATCATTTGATTGTGACAATCCTGATAATAAATAAAAGCACAAATGCTTATTTTATAGAAATATCAGCCTGTATAAAGTATAGTATTTACTTACACAAGATAATTCAATAACATGAAAAACAAACATGGAAATTTACCTCAGCATCTCATACTAGGGTTTCTGTGTAATTCTAACCCCAACTGTGAATTTGCTGAAGGGAAAAGGGAAACAGTATCTTTTTCTTCCTTTCTTCACATTGAAGATCACATTGAAGAAAGAGAAGCATACATCAGGATGACCTGTATCACATTCTGAAGAGCAGTCAGACAATACAGGCTAGGTATGTTCCCAAGAAAGTGTCAGGTCATCACTTACTTACTTTCTTCTCAAATACTTCAAAAACACAAATGAAAAAAACATTTTGATGGGATGAGTGCCCTAAATGATACATATCTGAATCAGCATTTCAGGGAATTAAGGAGGATAGTGATTTTTACTTTTTCCCCCCCCATTCACTTCCTCCTCCCAAGTGCTATGATTTTCCTTATTCCCTTATCCTTTTCAAAGAAATCCCTAGCATCCCTTCCATCAAAGCAAACCATTTTTTCTCCAGGTATTTTCACTTACCATCCTGGAAGCCTGCCTGGCTATCCTGTAGGCTGTCCATCCATTGGAGGCATTCTCAAGCTGCTGTTTGATAACAGTTTTGATTTCTGTGGACAAAGCTTTCTGACTGGAAACAAATATCACTGTGGCAAGAGAAACCTAGTCGAGAGTGGAGGAGTGAGGAGGAAAGTTATATTTCAGTAACTAAAGAGAAGAAGGAAAAAAGCCAATTCTGTTTTATTTTGGGCTCAAAACTACATAGAAGATTAAATATATATATTTTAACAGCAAAACTTCTCAGTCATGTATCTTAAGTAGTTACAGCAATCCAAATATTTCTTGAAGATAAAAGTACTTTCATTTAAAGAATCTCTAATCTGCCTTTTAGCTGAGATATTTCAAATGCTCCAAATAAATTAACAGAAAGCTTGTAATTTCTTCTTCAAAATTCAAATTTTTTTCCAAATAGATATGATGAAAGCATTTTCCTCTCTTACAGTGTATTAAGTAACTTGCCTCACAGCACCCTACATAAAGAGCTGTCTGGCATTTGGCCTTTAACCACTGCTCTAGGGACACCCCAATCATTTCAACAGCCAGGTTTGCCTAAGCAGTGCCATCTGCTGGAAAATCTAATGGAATACACTGCATAGTTCAGCTCCATCCAGGGGATGTTTCTGCACTGAACACTGACATAAGGAGTCAGAAGTAAAAACAAAACTGAAAACAATGGCAACAGATTGGCACATCAACCCGGACACATAACAAATGTCTTAGCTAAATTTAAAATACAATCCATCCACAGTTGTTTCTACAGACTTTATCCAGCAAGGGAGGTCTTACCAAGAGTTCTTGTTTCTTATCTGTGGCAGACTGTCCGATTAATTTATAGAGGTCCATGAGGTCTCCCAGCATCCCATCTGCCAGGACAGGCAGCTGCATGGCAATGGCTGCTAGGCAGTGGCACATGAGGATCCTGGCACTGTCCTGGGCACTGTGCAGCTGTGCCAGCAGCGATTCCACCACGGACTGGCTCAGGTGAGGACGGCACTTCACCAGCTTCACCATGCACGTGAGTGCGATCTGCAACTCACACAATCCACAGGCACAATCAACACAACATCTTCAAAGCCAAGACACACTTATTAGCTGCACACTTATTAGCTGCAAGCAGGACTACAGAAATACAGATCTGGTATTTTCAGAACTATGTACTCTGCAAAAGATGAGATTTTTCTAAGAGCCCAAGCCTTTGTCCCCAAGCTGCCAGCACAAAAACACATCACAAATTCAAGAAACATTAGTAGTCTCTTACACCACCAGCCTTTACAGGTAAATAACTAGAAAAATTACTGATAGCAGTTTCTGAAGTGGAAAAGTAAGAATAATTATTTATAAAAGTGTTGTGATCATGTACATTGCATCTCCATCTTCAAACAGCAAGTTCTCTCCAAGATTCTCTTTGTCCTCCAGGGACCTCCATCCAATGTTCGTGTTTTATTACAGCTGTTCCCTGAGAGGAATGCTCCCTGCCACCTGCCACAATCCTGTTATTCTAGAGCTGAGAGGAGCTGTACTGTAGCTATGCTCAGTTTCTCTGCTGCTCTGAACTCTGATTAGGGGCAAACCAGAAAAATCTTCTTTTCCCTCCAGTCTGTTATGCTTCCACCAGAAAGGATCTGGTGCACACCAGCCTCTCTGTTATACAAGCTGTTATTATAACTTACAGCTGTGAAGGGGAAGACAACAGTAATGTCACCTTTAAGGTTGCCTGAGCTCCTGGGCTGTCATCTTGACTACAGAGAACAAGAAGAGCTTCTAAGCCAAAAACTGCATCTTGTTCCAAAGGCAGAAGATCTACAAAAAGAAAAAGAGTCAGTTTGTTCTCTATTCTGTTCTCTGACCATAGCTGGTGTAATGCTTGCACTGCTGTGGCAGTCATGACAATTAAGAATCTTCCTAACACCTCTGCTTTGCCTTACTTACTTACTGAGAAACAATTCTGCCATTCCATGTCTTGGGTAACCATTCAGCAGTCACAGTGACACTTGCAAAGCGTGCATAAATCTTGGGACTAAGACCTCTAAATGCCCTGTTATTATTTTGCAACAGACTTAGTGCAAAGAGCTTTCAAAGGTTGACCAACAATTCACTAATCTTACAGCAAAGGTAAAACAAGCATTTATTTAGCACCAGTTCTACCGTGCACAGTAATTTTCCCTAAATTAGACAGATGGAACCTTCCCAACCATTCATAAAATCTACAGAGTATTCCCTACTAGATTATAGTTCCCATTCTCCCTAACCAGCGTGAGGGATCAGACAGATTTACAGCCAGGTTCACAGACAGGACGAGTTAATACGTGTTAAGAGCATAAGCCTGACTGTAAACAGAGCCACTTCCCTGCCCTTGCTTTCCCTTACCTTTTTCCTGGCAAGAGGCTGAGATATTGGTCAGAATCCTCACTCCGTGAGCTGCAATGCCACGGTTATTATGGTAACAGCACTCCTGTGCTAGTTTTACCAAATCAAATGATCTTGCAGTTGAAGCTGCTGCTCCTAAATAAAAGCAAGGCAAACGGAACATAAAACTGCACAGTCCATAAATATACCACAGATCTTTAAGTACATTTCTGCAAAACCATTATATTGATTTAGGGTTTTTTCTGATGTTTAAACACAGGATGATAATATCTTTCTCTCTTCAGACAAAACTAGAGACTCTCTCATTCTTGAACACTACGCAAGCTAGACACACGAGAAAGAACACTTGGACTAAAGGTTGATGTTTCAAGACTCGGAGAAATAGTGCCTTAAGAAATATTATGTCTGATTAAAAAAAGCTGGTGAGTGTATTAATTATTAAGCCATGCCAGAATGACTGAAGAGGATGTACTATTTTTTTTCCCATTTCTGCAGCCCATGTATTTGAGCTCATAATACTCATTAGGGCAGTCTGGCTTTCAAGAAGAAAAAAGAAAGCAGTGAGGTCATAATTTTGAGAACAAGATACCCTGAATCACTCTTAAATGTCTGCTCCTTTTTTACAGTTTCCCCAGAACATTGTCACAGGGCAGAAAGGTTCACCAGGTACTGCTGTAGGTCATGCCCACAAGGGTGGCAGGGTAACATGCCAGCCCACTCTTACACCATGAAGCCTCCCTGCTACCCAAAAATTATGCAAATCCATGGTTTCAAAGCACCTTAAGCAGAATGAGAGGCAATACATTTCTTCAGAAAATGAAGAAAACTTGAAGACCCAAAAGCAAAAACCATTTTCATACACCACAATACCCACAAAACAAAACAAAACCATGGTTATTCATGACTACACAGTGCCCCATTTTAAGTTTACATATGAACGCAGTCTGATTGTCAGTGTTCTGAAGCTCAAAAATAGTTTCAGAAAATGCTACAAAGTGTTTAGATGAAACTGATCATCAGCAGAAAACCAACCTATTAAAATGTCAATAGTAACCATCTAATCCAGTTGTCTTACCTGGAGCACTGCTGAAGTACTGTTTAATGGCAATGGTCCCTGATAAGGTGGAAAGAACAGATAACATGCCCATTTTCAAGCTGTCATAAGGAGTGTTAAGAGCAGATTCACAAAGTGCCTAAAAAGCAGCAGGAAAAAAGACAGAGAGACAATGAGCTATCTGTATTAAAAATTCAGTTGCACTTCTCTGAGAAGCTTTAAGAGTCACGATCTTCTCACAGAAAATACTGTACTAAAATGAAAAGTCTATTCCTGAAGCATCTAGTTTAGAGGACTGAGGATGTGGCTTGCAGAAAAGTGACAGTGGGTCTTATATACAAGGAAACATCAATTACAAGTCACTCATTAATTAAAAATCAGTAGCAAAAATATTATCAGGCCTCACTGATCCAATACTACAAAAGATTTTAAGACAATTTGAGGCATACTGATTATTTTGCCTTGTAACAAACTGCAAGGTTTTATATAAATATATGCCTCTGAAGAGCAAAGTTTCAAGTGTCATTTCTTTAACAGTATTGGTGTCCCACAGGAGTTTAAAGTTCTTGATAAATAAATTAGAGTGTATTTTATGTTTTAACTCATTTGTAGTGGAGCTCTGGTCTTACTTTTGTGCCTTTTGCCAGATCTCATCATAGGTCTTATCACATCTAGGTTTGAATAACTCTTAAAATGCCCATTATTCTCAATTCCTAATGCCAACACTGCCCAAATTTAGTCATCACTGACTCTGGATGCTTTTTTAATCAACAGGAAAGACAGCAATATGAGACACAAATGGAAAATGTAAGTATATTCTGCTTTAGAGTGTGCCAAAACTGAATGACAAAGAGCTTGAATAAAGAAACACAATTAGTTCCACAGAACATAAAAAAACACCACAGTGTTCTTATCAGGCATATGTATTGTGCAAGGGTTAAATTCTAAATACATCTGTGATTTGTACCAATTAGTCTTTTGCTAATTTACTGAATGGAATGGCATCAACAGACAGAGGAAGATCCAGTGACTGGGGCTGAAAATGAGTCTCAATGTCTCCCAAGACACTGATGTTTTACTCCAGTGCCATTAGAGCAGCTCTCAGGGCACATCTGAGACGGTAACTGTGAAGACTGCCAGGAGCACAGAGGAATTAGCAGGATGGACTGCTCCAGGCAGCAACACCTTCTGAAGCTGAAGTCTAGAAATCACTGACCTACCCAGGAGAAATTTAAAATGCTGAAGAAACTAACCAGTGTTTGTTGGTAAAATGGTACAAGAGGCAGGTCTTGCCATGGGAAAGAGGCAGGGTCTGTTGAAGTCCCTGTCGTATAAACATTATTAAATCATTTAAATATATGGAGAACAATTTCCCGACTCAAAATGTCAAGTTTCTATTTCAGAAGTCAGAAAAACTCTTATTATTTCTGCATGCCATTCAGCAAGCAGTAGCAAGCTTCAGACTGTTAGTTTTGTTGTAACCCAGTCACTCGTTTAGTATGGAACTTTTGCCTATGCATTTCAACCATCAGGACATTCACTTTACTTCAAGACACTACACAAAAATGAAAACGACATTATCAATGTGATACCTACTAATGAAATATAATGGGACACAGTAGCATTTTCTCTGCAAAAAAATCCACAAATCCATAATTCCTTAAAATTCCTAAAAGGAAATGCCTTTCTGGAGTTAACCCATTATGAAGAATAAAGCAGTTTACTAGAACAAAAACCTCTGCACATTCCAAATCATCATCTCCAAGAACTGGGGACAAAGCAGAACAGGCTTTATTTCTCACATGATTGTTAACAAAAACCTGCATAGTTTTTCCTCCCAGCTGCCTTATGCTGCAACAGCACAGAACAAAAGTAGCTTCCAAGAGAAACAAAAGCAAAGAAAAAAAGACCCAGGAAAAAGCAGAGCTGTAATCCTGTACCATTAAGTTCTTGAAATATTTACTTCCCCATTAATCTAAACTGAAGTTATTTTCCATAGTGATTTCTACCAGAAAAAGGGAAAGGAGAAAAAAAATGTTCATATGCAACTGTGATTGAAAGAAGGCAGCAGTAATATCTGCAATATAACACCAGTTTCCCCAAATAGCACAGGTGCACTCTAAACACCTTCTTGTTGATACAACAGGAGTCACAAGGCTACTATTGAAAAAAAACATTAATTCTAAGAAATGAAATCAAAATTCCATTTGTCCTTTCAAGTACACCTCGTTGGATGACATGTTTTGACAAATCCCAGTCTGTTTTGCACCAGAGTATTGGTGTGTACTCAGTGGTAAGATCAGTGTAAACATTCATGTCTGTTACCTGAGATGAATTTGTCAGGTGGAAAAGCTACTTCCTCACTGTACAAAGATCTTCTACAAGGCACAAGCCTTCCCTCAGTAATAATACTTCAACTTTAATCCCTGAATGTCAGTTTACCCAGCTGAAGACATTCTATGAATTGCTCAGTAATACTTGGCTACTCTGCTTGAAAGGATGTGGAGATGCATAAGGATATGGAGATACATGTTATTGCTTTCTTTACCTGCCAAATCGTTCTTCTGGAAAGAATTCCACAACTCCTTGTGAAGTTTCATAACAAACTTTAGCTCAAAAAAACATACAGACCTGAATATTTTCTCTGCTCCATGTATGTGGTGTTTTGTTGGCCAACAACTTCAAATCCTGGATTGCAAGCCTCTTCACGGCCTTCCTGGGGTCATTTTTCAAGTACTGCAACAAAAGTTGGATCTGCAAGAAAATAAATTCATTGTTTAAGAGTGATGTTACTAGAAGGAAGTATTTTCAAAAGCAGTCAGGAAGAAATGTTGAGCACAGTGAGCCAAAAGTAACTTGGAAAAGCATGAACATGCTTTTTATGGTTTTAGTCTCCACTCTCACCCTGGCTAAATCAGTTTTAAGCAGTATTGGCTGTTGTGCTGCAGAAATACAGCCTAAATCTCCATGCTTACTGCCAATAAAAAAAAATGAAAGCAGCCCACACAGCAGTGTTCTAATGTTGTTTCAGCAGACTTAGATTCAGCACCATCAGAAGCATCATCTGAAATAGAGAAGTGAGCCACATCAGAGTTTCAGACAGATCAATGCTATTATCCAACAGTCACAGACACCAGCCTTGCACGGCTGTACAGGGCTGAAAGAAAGAAAATAGATTTTCGTGACTCCTTTACAAGGATTAGGTGGATGAGTCTCAAGTGTCACTGTGTGCAGACCTGCTCTATAAATCACATCCACAAAGCTCATTATCAGAGCATAAAAGCATTGTATTTTTCCATCACTGCTTTCCCATTACTTGGTTTGTAGTCCTGAATTTAAGCGACTGATTGAAATTCCTCAAAGTTCTCCAAGAAATACATTTAAAATGCAAAATGCATTCAGTGCTATTGAAATATTCATGTGCTTGCATGAAAGGCAAAAGGCACATCCACAACCCAAGACAATATACAGAAGTGCAAAGTGTAGTCTGGCTTCCACAGACAAGTTGAAGTGTTACCAGAAAAATCAGGGTGTTTATTTTCCTACATCCTGATCTATCCTTGTTGATTTGAATCCCCTTGTTGATTTGAATCCCTGATTTAGAAAAAGATGTGTTATGAGCTGTAAAAAAGGCTTAGTGTGTTCGATGGGGTCACCTGAAAATGGAACCAGAAAAGGCAAAAAAATATGAAAGCAGCAGCAGTTTTCAGGGTACTCTTGCCCAAAAGCACAGGGGAGCAACCAACCCAGCACAGCCATCACCGTTTATTTCCATCAGCAGCCAGAATCTGAGTGTGTTTTAAACGTATTTTGTACTTCAAGTGGAAGGCATGCCTTAGGAAGAATTACCTGCTTGGGAATGTCAACCAAAGAAGAAGCAGCAAGCAGAGTAAAGGTGTGCAGGGTGACAATGACCATCTTGGTGGAGGGGTAGGATGTCACCAGCTGCTGCAGCAGCTGCCGGGAGCTGGAGGCCAAGCTCGCATCGTGGTGCATGTGCTGCAGGATAGGGATCAACTTCAGCTTCAAGTCCACAGGTGTGGCCAAGCCTGCAACAAGAAAAGAAACACATGCAGACTTAGTCCTTGGGCTGGCTTTTTTTTGGTACTTATGAAGCAGAGAGTATGTCTGGATTGCTGCCACTGCTGAAAGCAGATTGTGCAAACACCTGCACTGGCTTCAAATAACTCCTGTCCTAGCTAGGTGTGTAGTAACAGCAGAATCAAGCATTTTCATGGTTGTTTGAGAAAACTGCTCCTTGCCTCACTGCAGGTAACACACAAATTAACTCATCTGAAACAATCTGTGAAAATCTATGCAAGCTAATTCATCATACTATAGATGGGCTTTGATTCTGTACCAAAGAGGTGCTTCAAAACTTAAATTTTAAGAGGCTCTAAGATAACCAGACAGATTATTGATCAGCTAATTTAAAAACTGGAATCATCTAAGGGCAACAGCATACTGATATCTAATATGTAAATGTGAATAATAAAGATTTCCAGAGAAATTAAAGCTTTTCCTCTTTATCATTCAACATACACAGGTACCTTGAATCATCTCGCTGATTTTATTACATATTCCAACAGCAAAATCCCTGTGGAGAAAAGAAAGGACCAGGTGAAATGAAAAATAAAAATTTAAGTAATTAAAATTTTTTTAAAAATTCAACTGACCTACCAAACACTGTGTTTTAACAATTAAAAGTTACACAAAAGAGCGCCTGCCAAAACTTACATCTTTTCAAAACCCCTGCACACAGGCATGACCAAATGATAAAATGAAAGCTTTCAAAAACTGACAAGCAGCACTACATTTTGCTAATGTAATTTCTATAAAATAATTCATGATTAAAGCTGCTGTTCCACTTTGTATTGTCATATTTATGAGCTTTCCGTTTTAGAAAATGAAATCTGCTGAACTTACATTCAGATTTCCTTACATTGTTATTGCCCATAATTAAGTGTTTTGCTATAAAGGACAGCACAACAGAAAATAGTAAGGTTTGTGAATGTCAGTGCTAATGGAGTTTCCATTCTTTGTAATATGAAAAAATAAAAAAAAAATAGATCTTACTTAGATTGTGCAGAAAAGTTGGCAGCAGCAAATATAGCAGCTTCAACTTCCACATTATCATGGGAATCCAAACTCTGGCGAATACTGTGATGTGCATTCTTCCTTTCTGGAATGATAGATGCCATGCTGCCCAACATCCTACAGAAATAAATTACAGCAAAATCAGGAAGAACAGTGATCAAGAAGAAATGATGAAACCAAATAAAACCAAATAAAAATTGAAAAAGATTGGTTAAATGCTATGCTTATATAAATAAGTGCTCTTTCATGACTATTACAGAAACAAATGCTAAAAGTGAGCATGTAATTAAATGTAACAGATTTTGTCATCTGGGTTGTGTCAGTGGTTTGATAAAAATTTAATTACATTTTGATGCCTTTTAGCTTGAAATTGGCACAGTGAGAAACTTACCAAAGCTTTTTAAAAATTAAGAGTGGCATGATTTGTTTTCAACATCTTTCACTGATGTAAGATAAGGTTATTAGTGAAAAAAAGTGCAACACTTTTTGTGTAACTGCTAGAAAAGTAGCAACCTATACTTTGCCAGAAATATTTCAAATATACCTTTCAGGCATATTTAGCATAATCCAATTCAAAGAATGAATTCAAGATTTATATTGAAGGTAATTTTAGCAAGGGCTCTGTGCAAATATTTACAGTTATCTAGCATTAAAATTCCACAGTTTTGTTTTAGCAGCTCTTTCTTTCAACATGTTCTTCCTTATTGACACTATTCAAGGAGGACAAAAACAAATCAACAGAAGATTTTAAACTGAACTGTTGAACCAACAGTCATTTTAACATTTTATTTGATGCATCCTGTGAATTTATTAGTAATTTGATTTTTGCAAACTGAGAGGATTCCTGAGACTTGTAGCAGTCTGTGAAGATAACCCTCAATGCCAGTCAACAACTGCAATCTTCTCTCAGAGCTGTGAAGAGAACTACAAGAAAACGTGCAGACATATTGTATTTACAGATCTCTGAGGCACTAGGGCATGAAAGCAAAATCTCAAATGAAGTATCGAAAAAAAAAAAGAAATGGACACATGAGCTAATCAGTCAAAGCACTGTTAATGCTTCCCATCTCCCAACAGTGAAATCAGTAACAGTACTAGATGGAAGTACAAAAAGAACATAAAGAGAGAAACCAAGTGCTATCTTCACATTTGAATTCACCTGCACAGGGACTGGAAGATGCACTTAAGAGCATCATGTTGGACAGCATTAGAGACACTGACACCAAACCAGCAGGACAGTGACATGAAAGACAGATTAATTTTGTTTTCCTACTTGGCTCCCAGAAGTTCAAAGCAATCAATAATGTAACAGCACTTCCTCAGAAGTTATTGATCACAGACCAACAAGCAGTAAACTTCTAGCTAGGACAAGACTGAATGGAGAATAGGTGCAAGCATAACAAGGTTCATGTAAGTTTTGGTTACAAGTTAACAAAAACTCTTTTAACACAAAAGGAAGCACTTTCACTTGGTCTGAACAGATCACAGGCGATGTGATATATCGCATATAGTTCCTGTCTGGCTCATGCATATAACAGGTTCAGTTTTCTTCTCCTGAGAACACGAAATTTCAACACTGCAAATTCTGTCTGGCTGGAACCACTCATAAAATTATTACCATCATAAATGGTTGATAACCTTGTTCTTGTTATCACTGATCCTTATCATTCACCCCTTTTGAAAACAGACGTCTTTGCTTTTAACTCAACAAGCAATGCATAAAAAGCCTCCTTTATTTCACTCACAGAATCACAGAATGGCCTGGGTTTGAAGACACCTTAAAGACCATCTAGCTCCAAACCCCTTGCCATGGACAGGGACACCTTCCACTAGACCAGGTTGCTCAAAGCCCCATCCAACCTGGCCTTGAACACTTTCATGGATGAGGCATCCATAAGTTCTCTGAGCAACCTCTGAGCAACCCATGCCACTGCTTCACCACACTCACAATAAAGAATTTCTTTCCAATATCTTATCTAAATCTACTCTCTTTCAGTTTGAAGCCATTCCCCCCTGTCCTGTCAGGCTCTTTTTACAGGCTCTTGTAAAAAGTCCCTCTCTTTCTTGTAGACTCCCTTTAGGAGGTGGAAGGCCACAATTAGATCATCCCAAAGCATTCTCTTCTCCAGGCTGAACAATCCTAACTCTCTCAGCCTTTCTTCACAGAAGAGGTGCTCCATCCCTCTGATCAACTTGGTGGCTTCCTCTGGACTTCAACAGGTCCATGTCCTTTCTGTGGTGGGGTTCCCAGGGCTGGACACAGAACTGCAGGAGGGGTCTCACCAGAGGGGAGCAGAGAGGCAGAACCCCCTTCCTTGGCCTGCTGCCCAGACTCCTTTTGATGTAGCCCAGGACACGTTTGTCTCTCTGGGCTGCCAGTGCTGGGTCATGTCCAGCTTTTCACCTACCAGCACCCCCAAGTCCTTGGTGGGGCTGTTCTTGATCTATTCATCCCCAGCCCAGACTGACACCAGAGGTTGTCCTGGCCCAGATGCAACACCTTACACTTGGTCTTGTTATTCCAGATGAGCACATTGATGGTTACCTGCAGATCTGCAGTAAATCAGGATCATTCATGCCATACGTACCGGAGTGTAATGGCCCGAGCAACCGGATCATTGCTGTGGATCACTGAGAAAACTCTCTTGACGAATTCATCCACATTCAGGATCTTCTCTAAGTGCTTCTCACTCTGCTGAGTAACTTTCAGCACACACAGCCTCAGGAAGTTGTTCCTGTTAGAAAATACACACATTTCTTTGTCAGGCTATTTTGAATTTTTTGACTTTTTGAATAAAAATTCAAGTACTTTGAGTATTAAATTATCTAACAACAACTTTTGAGAGCAAATTAACACAAGAAAATGTCTATGCTTTAGAAACATTTGAGTAAACTGAGATAGTAAAAAAGAGACTATTAATTTACTATTGCTTTATTTTCTAGTTCAGGCAGTGTCAAACTAAGCCCAGTTCTAGGGAAATGAACCTGCTGACACCAGTGAGAAAGGGTGTAAGCAAATGCCTGTTTTTTGCACACAGAGGGATCCAAATCTGCTGGAAAAACACATCCAAGACTAAGACAGAAAAGTCTAATTACCACAGTCTAGTGTGAGTCAATTCTCCTTCCTGAAGACAACAGTGAAGATGTCACAGCACGAACATACACCTTTGTAAGCTTTTACCAAGTACCTTTGATTCCATTATATATATCACTTAAACAGCAGGCACTTGGAAGACCTATACTTAGAGCTTTGTTAGAGACTGAATTTGCACATATGATCATTCATCCATTTATGACTTATGATTTGAATGTGCCTACGGGGTAAAACTTACACCAGTGAACTTAAACCAGTCAGGGAGAGAATCCTCAAATCTGGACAGATTGAAAGGAGCTGTGCCTTTATCACTCACAGCCACTTAAGCCCATTAAAGAAGTGGGAAATAAGTTCCAATCAAGCACAACCTCAACAGACTGGGTACCACCGTGGTGTGTTGATAGGTAAGCACGACATCCCAGACTCCAATACAGTGACACTCCAAGGCACAGGGCGTTCCTAGGGATCAGACTGGAATGGACAGGACCAGACCCACGGTACTCACCCCACCCTGAAAACATCGGCCAGCTTCAGGAACGCCGAGTTGATGAGAATGGGGAACGGGTATTTCTGGAAGAGTCTGGGAAAACGAACGACGGCTTCGCACTGCTCCCCGAGCTTGCCGGACCTGAGGCCTAAAGGAGACGGCAGGAATTAATTACAGCAGGAATTACCGCAGATACCTCCGGCCCCGTGTCCTTCCTCCACCCCCGCCGTGGATAAAGCGGCACCAAGCAAAGCTCCCACCCTAGCCCCGAGCCCGCGCGGGCTCACCTTTGTCGAGCTCCATGAGGGCGGAGTTGGCGTCCAGCTCCTGCTCGCCGTAGCCCGCATCGGCCAGGAAGGACTTGGCGCTGGCCGCCATCGCTGCCGCCCGCCGCCGGCCCCGCGCACGCGCACCCGCGCTCCCGCCGCCGCCGCTGAGCCGCTCCCGCGCAGGCGCGCGCCTGGTCCCGCCCACCCCGCGGGAACGCGGGAAACTGCTGTGGGCGCGGCCCGGAGGCCCCGCCCCTCGGCCCAGCACCGCCCAATCAGAGGGGGCGGGCGCGGCGCGGCGCGCTCGCCGCCGGCCAATGAGGGCGCGCGGCGCGCTTGGCGGGCCGGTCGTTTGGCGGGAGCTGGCGCGGCGCGCGCCGTCCGTGTGCCCGTCCGTGTCCCCGCGGCCATGCTGTGCCGCGCGCTGCTCCGCCGCGCCGCCGCCGCCGCGCCCGACCGTGAGTACCCTCCATCCCCGGCCCCAGCCATCCCCTGGCGCCCGAGCCTGTGCTGTCTGGGGCGCTGACGGTCCGTCTGTGCCGTTGTAGGTCTGTCCTCAGCGCTTCCCCTGCAGCATCTCTTGGAGAGCTACCAGTGCGGCCGAGAAGATGACCACCTGTCTTACGGGGAAACGGGAATGCCGGTCCCTCCTTTCGGCTGCAGCTTTTCTACAGGTAAAGTCACCTTCTGGATGCCCTCTTTGGGGACAGGGTATGGGCTCTGCTGGCAGCAGAGTTTCATGTTTTAAACAGCTGGTAGCAGTGTGCTTGTTCCTAAAAGTGATAAACACTGGATAAACACTGGATCGTGGTGCTCGTAGATACACTGATGGAAAGTATTCCCTCAAAGAAGCAACTGCAAAGCATTTATTTTACCGTCTCTTTGTTTAATCTGTATCTGTTTCAAGGCATGTCCTCTTGGTGACAGTGTGAGGCTACAAAGGTGAAAAGCTGGGCTTTGTTCAAAGTATGTGAAAGCTGTAACAGAGTGGAGAGCATAAGGGGGAAATCAGAGGTGGATGGATGTCACCAGGCACAGGCAGGTCCACACAGCGTTTCCTTCATGATGGGGGGAAGGAGTAAGCAATGAAGCTCCTGGATCTTCAGGGCAAAACCTTTTCATTCATTGTTCTCTAGTTTTGGCGTGAGATTTTACATTTCTCTTAGGTGGCTTCCTGCTTTTCCAACTCAGATCGTGGAAAATGCTGGAAGCTGTAGATGATATGTACTCTACAGAAGACTGTGACTAGAGTACTAGTATAGCTGGTGAAAGAGGCATTATCTCAAAAGTTGCTCCTGGAGCCATTTGGTTGCCCAGGTATAGTCAGTCATTCCTGAATGGAACATCTAGAAAAAATGCTTGCCAATATTTCTGTGTTTTAACACTTAGGTTGCTATGTAAACGCTGTTTATTTCACAGCCATGCATTTGCTGCATTCCCTGTTTAAAGCATCTCTGGCTTTTCACAAAGAGCATGAGCATGATTATGTATTAGCTACATAGTATAATACATATCAATTTCTTTTCAGCCCCAAATTTGGAGCACATCCTGGCAGTTGCAAATGAAGAAGGGTTTGTTAGACTGTATGATACTGAAGCACAGACCACCAGCAAGCTCATTTTTAAAGGTAAAGGTTGTATAGAAAGTGATCTTCATTTGATGTGACAAATATGGGATATGCTGGAATCAAAGAGAGCTTTTTGTAAGTCCTTAAAACATAAATTGTAGGCAGTACTTAAATCTTCCACGTACTCTGCTGAGTTTTCTTTACAAAGCAGCAACATGAATGTGCTCTTAAAACAGCAGTAGTAGATGAATTGTTCTGTGTTGTTTTTCACACCTAAGGCAAACTGTTGACAAGATTTCTGATTTCAGTGTCTGATGTCATTCAGTCTTCTGCAAAATATCATGCTGCAGTGCACTGAACTAATCTTGGCTTTTGTTTTCTTCTTAGAATGGCAGGCTCACTCAAATGCTGTATTTGACCTTGCCTGGGTGCCAGGGGAACACAGAATTGTAAGCAGTCTTTTGCCACCTGACTGTATTTTCAGTGCTTTGGCAACTGTGTACAGAAAATGACTAAAGGTTTTTATTTTTCCCTCTGAAGGTCACTGCTTCGGGAGATCAGACAGCCAAGGTGTGGGATGTGAGAGCTGGCGAGCTTCTTGGCATATGCAAAGGTCACCAGTGCAGCCTCAAGTCAGTTGCTTTTTCTAGATTTGAGAAAGGTAAATGTTGATAGTCCCTGCTGTCTGGTTTTTTCCTGCTTCTTTCCCCCTGGAAAAGTACTTCAAGGGCTAAAAAAGGGTTTTGGAAACTGACAGGTACAAATAGCACAGGCCTGAACAGTGACCCAGCCAGGAAAGCAAAATTGGCTTGTTGGAACATGATGGTGTCCTGATGCTAAAATCTGCACGTTTCTGTTCTGGGGCAAAGATAAGATGGGATATCTGCTTCTATAACTAAGTGTGTGAATACGCTTTCCATAAGCTGGTTTCTGTAGTGGGAGTAAGAAAAGGATAGTGAGAGTAAGGAAAAAAGTCAAACAGCCTGGGAAAACAATGGGCCTGGGTTTTGTATTTCCAGGACCGGTGTCCCAAGTGTTGGGTCAGAAGAGCCAGAGGTACATAGATGGCATTGTACTGCATTCAGTTAATTAAATTAATGCTTTTGGAAGCTAATAATACTTCTTTTTTGTCTCAGCTGTTTTCTGTACTGGAGGGAGAGATGGAAACATCATGGTTTGGGATACCAGGTGCAACAAGAAAGGTAAATAAACTTACAGATATGTATCAAAAAAGCTTGGTATCTCATCTAAAAGGACTGACTGCTCAGATGGATTTGTTGGACTGATACTTTTGGTTACAAAATAGGCAGCAGAGGATTCTCAGATAACTGTACTGCTTCAGTGCTGTAAAAGGATGGAATAGGTATCTCTGATATGTACAGTACATTTCTCCACTTTGCAGCAGTCACAGATTTGCAGCATGATGCACAGGCTGGTTTGATCATTCCCTGTGTGTAAGTGAGGAGATGAAGGGATACAGAATGCATCCCTGTTAGGGCAGCACAAAAGCAGATGAGATGGGAGAGATTGCTTAGGTCAGAGCCACCCAGAGGGGTGAAGAAAAGCTGGAAAGGCTCCTGCCAGAGTAGGAAGGAAGGCAGAAAGTGTAGAAATAAAGGAGCTTGTGAGTGCTGGCAGCAACTGAATACATTGTGGGAAAACCCACTATAAATGTGGTCTGAGCTCATTCTGCTCCTCTTTCTGTTTCCTGGAGCTTTTCCTTCTCTAGCCCCTTCCCCATGTACCTTTTCCCAGTTCCCTGCTCTGCCACAGCAGTTTCTTTGCCTGAATATGTCTTGCACTTCCATCTGTCCCAGGTTCCCTGGCTTTTCAAACAGGCAAGTGGAGAAAAAGATTAACTCCACATGACTGAAGTGGAAGGTGTAGGGAAAAAAAGGAGAAAAGTTGCATTACTCCAGTAAAGCAGTACATTTCACAAAGTAACAGACAGATAAAATAGAGTGGAAAAGCACTGGAAGCCTTCCAGTGAGTGCTGCTCTGCTTGGGATGAGATGGGTTGAAAGCTCCAGACCAGGATGCATGGGAAAAACAGACCAGGGGGTAATGATTTCCAAAGGCAGCCTGCATAGATCAGTTTTAGTTTCATTGTCCATGCTACACTGACCTCTGTAAATTTTTGCACCATGTTCTTCTTACTGTTTTCATGTGTAAGTAATTTCTGTTTCCAGAATATAGTAATGATTTTAAAGGTTAGCCTCAGTCATCTTTTAGGACTAATTCCAAGCTGATGCCTGTTTTATTAAAGTGATAGCAAAATTGCATGTAAGCTACTAATTGAGATGTGTTTGATTTCTTTCAGATGGATATTACAGGCAGGTGAATCAAATCAGTGGAGCACACAACGTGGTAGACAAGCAGACTCCTTCCAAACCCAAGAAGAAGAGGCAGAACCTGAGAGGACTTGCTCCCTTGGTGGTGGGTATCTGGGAAGCAAACAAAGTATCTCTTCTGGGAGCAGTGTTATTCACAGACTTCTTCCTAAGTAAATTTATATATATGTGGTAAATGCTTCCATTTATCTTTGCAGAGACAGGTTTTTTTGTCATGGTCACTTGCTATGGCTAATTTTAGACATTGTTTGCCTAACAACTTATGTGCCATAAAAGCCAACTTTGGGCAAATGCTATGTGAAAATACGTTTTTTTTTAGAGGAAAGGAGTGGCCAGCGTTCCTTTTTTGAGGGGGGAGATAGGGCAGGTTGTCTTTTTTTTTTGTCTTTTTTTTTTTGCCCCCCTAATTTGACCAGACAAATTACTGCCTCACTGGAGTAAGACCTGATCATTTTAATCTATTAAACCTTGTGATGAAGGCAGCTCTCTTATCTGTGACCTGAAGGGTGTAATCTCAAACTGCTGCCCTAACACTTGTCTCTCAGTGGCAGTTTCACTGGTGGGAGTGTTCAAAGGATTATTGTGTCCTAAATGACATCTGGTGTTTCTAGGTTCTCCTGCCTGACTAGGAGGAGGTTTTCCTTGCATTCACATGACCTTGAACTAAGCAGCAAGATCTTCCTGACCTTAAAAGAAAATAAAGTTCTTTTTTCTTCTCTTTTTAAGGATTTCCAGCAGAGTGTTACTGTGGTGCTACTTCAGGACGAGCATACTCTTATCTCTGCAGGAGCTGTTGATGGGTAAGGAGGGAGGATGCCTGCTTTCCTCTCTATTCTGTGTGCTCAGTGGCATAAAAAGATTGGGAGATTTTCTCTCCAAGATCACTCAGTGGCCAATGAGGCTAAAGTTCCTACTAGGTGGAATCAACAGCAATGCTGTCAGCTTGCATTGGCTTTACTTCCTTTCTGGAGATTGCAGCACTGGACAAATTGTGCATATGTGGTAAATGCTCATTTTATTTTCTTAGCTGTGGGGCCGAATGAGAGCAATTCTCTCTCTCTTCTCTCTCTCTCTCTTCTCATGGACCTGTGAGACCACACACAGACAGACTATTGTTAGACAGCCTTTTTGGATGTGAGTGGGTGGTCAGGGCCTGGGTATGTGTAGGCATGCTTGAGAAAATGTTGCTTTGAGTTACAAAAGATGCATTCTCTTAGGTGCCAGACCCCTTGCAGCATCTTGGAGCTCAAGCAGACTGTCTTATTGATTAGCATGGAAATGATCCTCTTGGACTCGATTCTTTGGCAGGTTCCATGTGGTCAGAGCCTTTCTAAGGCAGATAAGATTGACTCTCCTGCCCATGGTTCATGACAGAAAAGAGCAAGAAAAAAAAATGGAAGTCTTGATTATTAAAACTACGAACTAAAACTACTTGTCAGAAGTATAAGGGCATCCTTGTATTTCCTTTTACTGCTTGAAGGAAGTTGGCTTGTAGGCTCTTGTTCTATTTTGTGTTAGTTACAGGAGGCAGTGCTGCCTCCTCACCCATGGCCAGCAGAGCAATTGTTTTTGCTTCTGCTCAGTTGTTGCCTCCTTAGCACTGGACACTCCTCAGTCATGAGCAACCTGACTTCCTGTGCTCTTAGAAGGCTTTATCAGCATGGAAAGGGAAATCTGGAAGCTGAAGACACTTGTGCTTTTCTGTTGCAGTGTGATCAAAGTGTGGGACTTGCGCAGGAACTACGCCGCTTTCCGGCAGGACCCGCTGCCCCTCAGGTCTTTCTGCTACCCTGGAACCAGCACTCGCAAGCTTGGTGAGGCACTGGGCATGGGTTTATTACAGAGTGAATTTAAGAGTACTGACAGAGACATTTCTTATCTTTATAGCCAGTTGTTGATCAGACTGGCAGACTCTGCAGGGTATTTTGATTGCCAATACCAAATTTTCATTCAAGAGCGAATGTGCCCGACTTTTATATCACTGCACTAATGATAAAAACTTGCAAAAGCTTCAGCAGTGCATTTTCATAAACAGATGAGGAACAGTAAAGCTCTTGATGAAGCATTTAGCTAGTCATTTTGATACATGAGTAAAATTCAGATTGAACTTCCTTTGCATTGTATCTTGTAAAGACATCAGACTGGACTAGGTTTTTATATTATCACCTTTTGAAATGTATAAGAAACAGTAGCACACTTGTTAGTGTTTCTCTGTCTTCTTTGTACCTTTAATGCCTTCCAATGCTCTGATGCAACACAGCAATTCCTGATGATCTGTCTAATCAACATGGTAATGGTCAGTGTCAGTCCCAGGAATGTGAGGGAAATCCTCAAGCAGGTGGTTGTGAAATAATTTGCCTGCAGGGAAAGATTTTTCTTGAACCTGAATCACTAGCAAATCAAAGAATGGCTTATTCTACCTAAGTATGAGAGTTTCTCTTAAGTTTTGACCTCTGCTTCTACAATTGGTTGTTCCTGTTACCTGTTGAAACTATCAAATAAATCACTTCCCTGTTCTAAATACCACCCTGAATCCTCATGAGAAAATGTAGATATTATTCTAGAAACATTTCTTCTTCAGCAAGTATTCTGTCAAACATAGAAACTTTACTATGAGTCTCATACATATTACAGATCCTTTCCAAGTTTCCTTCTCTGGTCATTTCTTTGAGAATGTCTCTTTTCCAAATTTTTTTTCTTATGAAGAACTTCTGTCTTTGTCTGTAGGATATTCTAGCCTGGTTTTGGATTCCACTGGTGCTAATCTGTTTGCTAACTGCACTGATGACAGTATCTACATGTTCAATATGACAAGTTTAAGGACCACTCCAGGTAAGCATGGTATCAGTGGAAGTAGCTGCAAAAAAGATAGATATTACAGAGCATAGAAAGTCAGGTTTGTCCCTCTGAAATAGAGAGACAGGGACCAGGTTCAACACTTGAAGGAAACCTATTCCGTGCTCTTATCTCTAAAGCTATGCAGGAGAGATCCACATTTTGTGCTAAGCTATCCACATAAAATTAACAGCACAGAAACTTTTATGAGTGTGGATACTGGTTCACCCAGACAGAGACTGTTGGTAGTTTGTGTGTTAGCTTTAGTTATCCAGCGAGGGATGGCTACTATCCAGCCTGAAGCAAATTTGAATCTTCTGCTTACTGGCAGTCACTGATTTGTCAGACTTTTAGATATGAATCCATTGAAAGTGATCACCTGAAAACTTCAGGTATTTTAAGGTGTCTTTTCAATTTAACTTCTATCACAGTTTCAGGGAGAAAGGATCCCCAGCAAACTGAGGTGCTTCAGCCTTTCAGATTCCTTCAGCTCTGCATCCATGACCTTTACATGCACAAGATGGCCCAGAGCCTTTGCTGCATGAAGCTGCTTTGTCACAGGCCAGTGGCCACTTCCCAGAAAGTGGCAAAACATGTTAGATGCATTCCAGCCAGACGCGTAATTTATTTTCCATTGCCTTTTCTCAGTGTAGCAGTTGACTGAAATTAAATGAACAATGTGTCCTTCTGTCTGCTCTTGAGGAAGGCAGTCTGGTGGGTGGGAATGCTTCCAGAGTGGAGAAGTGCTGCGAGTAGTAAATATTAATAGCTAGGTTGTTGAGGTTAATCCCCCCTGCTGGCTGCCCTGTGGGAATGGGCTGCCCGGCCTGTGCCCTCACAGGGGCCGGCTCTCGCCAGCGCAGCCGTCGGCCTCCTCATGGAGCTCTTGCCTTGTGTGTGCAGCCGAGGAGAGCAATTTCCATCGCTCCTCCAGCTGGCTGGAACTCGAGCAGTCTCCATCACTCCTCCAGCTGGCTGGAACTCTCAGTGCAGCTCCTTGGAGCGCCGTGATTCCCGCAGAGGGCAGCGCCTGCCCGCCCTTGTGCCGCCCTCGCTGCAGCTGCTCTTACCCAGCGCTGAGGAGGCTTTAGTTCGTCAGGAAATCCTCCTGTCACAGCACTTGCTGCCTGGTTTAGGGAGGCATTCACTGTCTCGTGGCCGCTGAACTGGGAGAGCTGCGGGCAAAAAAAAAATCAAAGGGTATTGTGGGGTCTTGCAGCTCTTCAAAGGCCACCGAAGGCACCCATGTGTCCTCAGGTCTGTGGGTCGTTTCCTTTGTGAGAGCCACTGCTAAAACAGGGCTGGAGGAGAGGGTGCCAGCCCAGCCTGGGGCCACCCTGGGACACTTGTGCTTTGTGCCCCAGGAGAGGACAGGACATGGTGCAGCCAAGCACTCCAGAGCCACACTCGACCCTCGTGCCAGCTGAAGGCCCTTGTGGCAGGGGGAATGTCGGCCATTTGGGGTGATGGTTTCAAGGCTTTAGCAAACACTACTAAGGCTTTAAATACAGGACAGCACGACTGACAAAATGCAAGTTTTATTGACCAAATAAAGGTGCTGGCGGTGGGAGGAAGGAGCAGGCAGTGCCTTTGTTGCCACCTGTGTGGAAGAAGGCTCCTGCTGTGGGACTGCCCTTGTTGATGTAGCAGGACTGGTGATGGCAGCTGAGGGAGGAAGAGACAAGGAACCTGAACCAGGGTAGTGGGGCAGCCCAGGTGATGGCTGAGCCTGCTTGTGACATGGGCAAAGCTAGAGCTCTAATGAAACTGCCATTGCTTTGTTTGGGAAGCCTGAAGGGCTCCAGTTGAATAATAAAAACTTCCTGCTGCCACAGCCCCAGAGCAAGGGAGCAGTGCAACCACTTTCTCCAAAGGATATGTGGCTAGGCAGGAAAAGCCTGTAAGATCAGCCCTCCTTGCACAACTCCAGGGCTGTGCATTGAGTGGGGGTTTTATTTGTTTTTTTTTATTTTATTTTCTCTTCACAGTGGCTGTTTTCAGTGGACACCAGAATTCAACCTTTTACGTCAAATCCAGCACCAGCCCAGATGACCAGTTCCTGGTCAGTGGCTCGAGTGACAGCAATGCGTACATCTGGAAGGTGAGGCACTGGGGGGAGACCCAGGCATCCAGTCGGGAGCTGCTTTTGCTTTCCATGTTCACATTGAACATTCCTTGCTTCCCAATCCTACCCAAAGCAATGTGGGGCTAGCTCCTGGCATGTTGTGCCTGGAGTGTGTATGTTGCTGTCAAGGCTTCATGTAATTGTTTAATGTAAAACAGAGCTAACTTCCTGCCATCAGTACATCTCTCATCGCTGCTGCTTATTGCAAGTTGCTGTTCTTAATCTGGTTTTAATGGGCATTAAAATCCTCTTTCAACCCTGTTGATTCAGGCAGCTATGACAAGTAGACAGACAGTTCTTGGTTCATATTTAGCAATGGAACACATTAGCAGAAACCTAAAAATTTAATTGTTTTAAAGGGCACTCTTTCCCTCCACCTCTCCCTTTTCCAGCTCCTGCTTCAGATGTAGCTTTTTCTCATGCTTAATTTACAGTAGTTAAAGCCTTTGTAAAGCTGAGCAAGGGCTCAGCCAGAGCCTTCAGCAAAATTCCAAAGCACTGTCTGACAGCTGAGGGGCTTCATCACTTAACATCTTGCAGTGATCTGTAGGAAATGCAAATGTCACCAAGATAACAGCAGGCACCTCAGAATAAGGCATGCTTCAGGTTCTGTTCTCCATGTTCCTCATATGGGAACAGAGCAGACTTTCTGAAGTAGAATAGACAGAAACCACAGGTGACTGCCTGTTTCAGGTTTGGGATAAGTTTTAGGGAATGTTGACTTGTGCATCCATTTCACAATGAGTTTGAAAGTAAAATACAAACCTCTCAGAGGAGAGGGTCAGCCTTCTGAGGTTGTGCTTTGAGCATATAACCTCTTTAATTTGGAGAACACTTGTAAGCAGCTGGGTTGCTCACTCAGTAGAGGCAGGAGTGTGGTAGCATGACTGCTGTGCCAAGTGGTGTCATTTTAACCTTCCTCGTGTTCTGTGCAAGTTCAGCAAAAATGCCTGTGTGAACTTGAGTTGTACATTCTGCATTCGTGTGTTTTGATACTTGGAACACAGGCTGGGACTGAGTTGAGAGTATTCAAGGATGTCATTATATCTCAAAATTGAAGCATTTGAGCACATTTAAAGTGCATTCATGTACAGAAGGCTTCTGTTGCTATCTCATATGAGTGATAGATCGTATTGCATATTTATATAATAAATCATTGAATTAATTTTATTTTAATCACATAATCATATCAGAAAGTGGGACTTCCAGTGAATTTGTCTTTTCATAGGCTTTTTAATTTAAATGTTGACAGATTTGACTCTGAAACATATGTATCTTTTCATGGCATGAGGACTTACTATGCTGTGAAAAAAACCCATGGTTAGATGTTGCATGAGCAGTTAATAGGTAATGTTGTAAGGACCTTAATGAAGAACTCTTTCTTCATTATCTAAGACGAATAAAATGCAGAGGAAGACCTTTTCCACTTAGATGATTTCTTTGAGAAACTTTTGCAGCAGTGCTAAGTTTGTGTTTGCATGAGGAACACTGTGGATAGAATTCATTGCTGACAAGGATGCTGTTTTAGTCTGTTTTCATATATAAGTCACTTCCAAGCAAGGAACACTTTCTTTATTGTGTTTGGTTTGGTTTTTTTTTAATTAGAAGTTCATTAATTAATGAACTCTCACTCTTGGACAACCGTAAGATTATAAAAGCTGAATAGCAGAGAGGTTTTTCTACACAAAGATGGTACCTATCTGAGGTACTTTCCTGGTAATAAAAAAGTACTATTTGTAGACATGTACTTCCATTGTTCTTTCGATCCTTTGATGTGGATCACTCCCAGGAAACCATATCAAGCTATGGTTTGGTCTGTCCCAGCTCTGGAATGTACGTGCTTCTGGATCATGTGGTGCACAAAACCATAGGCACCATTTTATGCTGCATCTTGGAGATGGATGTAACAGCTGTTTCCAGTGAGGAGAGTAACTAAAAAAAGTCTCACTTCCTAGGTTTCTCTTTTTAACCTTTCCACAATAGGCCTCACTTCCCCAACAATATCCTGTTAATTCAGGCACAAAAAGCAGCCAGTGCTGTGGCTAATCCTGACTTAACATGCGCAGATTGGCTGACAGTCTTCTGCCAAACACAGTGGACACAGCCATAACTGCACTCTTCTTCATTTCACAGCAATAAAATTGGGTGTAGTTGATTTAATTTACACTACTGTAGTGTAAAACCACAGTGTCCCAGAAAGAATAATTCCCATCCTCTGCTTTCCTTCCAGCATTCAGTGGCTGCTGGACCACTGTTGTGTCTGCTATGAGTGTGTAATAGCAAGACTGCTATTAACTCTTAAGTGAAGGTGTTCTCTGCACCAAGATCTGTTGTTTATTCCCCAAACAGGGATTTAGTTTCCATGGCATTGCATGTTTTGGCAGTGAAGGGAATGCTCTGACCAAGGCATTTATTGGATATTTAGTCAAGTGATTGCCTCTATCATGCCAGAGGGAATAAAAGGGTCCTGTTAAGATGATCCTGTTTGTATCAGAAAAACTTGAGTTCTGAAGCTGGTTATTCAGCTGCAGTTTTCCAGGCTGTTGTGGGAGATGATCCACAAGAGAAAAATGTGTGTAAATCAGAAGCCTTCCCCAAAGTCTTGCATCTTCCTTTGAAACATATATGTAATGTCTGCTCCTTTTCCCACACAGTAAAGGATCTGTTCATTCCCTTAGTCATTTATGCAAATCCCCTTGATAAATCTCCCTTATAATGTCACATCAATGATGGTGACTCACAGCTTCAGAAAGGATTGCCTGCTCAAAGCAAGCAAAACTTGGATAGAATCTGCATGTGTGTGTGTGTGTGTGTTTTGTGTTTTCTTCTTTGGGCCACTTAATGCTGGCTTCAGCTCTGTCACTTAGAGGAGCTGGAGTCAAAGATAAGTAGCAATACTGTAGAATAGGAGAAAGTGTTTTTGGTTTTTTGGGGTTTTTTTTGTTTGTTTTTTTTATGAAGAGTGTGAGAGAAATTGAGACCAATTGAAAGAAAGTGCGTGATTTATAGAGCATTTTTGTGAACTCTTAAGAGAGTCTCTGGTCCAGCTGATTGGTTGGAGAAGGAACAGGCACTTGGCAATGCCAGTTCTGAAGCCAGCGAAGGCTCATCTATAGGATTTTGTTGGCAGTGGTTTCATTTTTTTAATAAACTATTGACCTGTGATTGGGACATTTGTAAAATGGCAGCAGAATATATTTGCTTAACCTGATTCAAAATATGAGCCTTCTAATATTTAAGCATCTTACCTGGAACAGGTAGAGGTACTCAAAATGCTTGTGTCATGTTTTGGGCTGACAGCTCTGGAGGCAGAATTCCTGTGTGTAGCAGGAACTGAACGAGTGTCTCCATGAACTGCTGCTTAGGACTTCCTCAGTTGATGCCTCAGGATGACAGGCTGAGAGCATTTGATTCATGCATTTCATACAGGAAAGATGGGAAGTATCCACAAACTTCACAAGTGGGCTGTGGGGGTTTTCTTGCAGATGTGTATTAGGCTCTGTGCCTTCTGACTGTTTGCTTGTTTTTCTATGGAATTTTTAAGGTTTCTGAGCCCAACCTTCCTCCACGGATACTCCTTGGTCACTCTCAGGAAGTTACCTCCATTGCTTGGTGTCCTTCAGATTTCACTAAGGTTTGTCTTCTGCAAAATGGTGTTGACTGTGAAACAATAGATGTGATGTGACAATATCTGCTTTTCAAAATGGCAGCAGCATTTGTTGTTTTGGGAGGAAATTTTTAGTCAATTATTTCTAAAAGTGTTCATTTAGGGGACAGTAATCCAGCCATATCACATTAGCACAATGTATCAGAACCTATTATTTTCAGATAATTTAGGCTGATTGAGAAGAAATCGCAAATCAGCCAAGACCTCCCCTGGTGAGAGCTTGATGCTACCTATAAGAGACAAAATAATGAAATCATTTAGTCAGGGCTTTCATAAGGCTTGTTTTGTTGTTCCATATTCACATCTTCCTTTCCCTCTGACCATTGATGCATCTGCTCATCTTGTACAGGGTGGCAAGAAGTTTTGAATGCCCTTTAAAAAACATGGACTCTTTTCATTGCGACCTCTTTTCAAAATCTGAGCTGTTTTTATGACAAAAAGAGCCTCCAGTGAAATTGGGTCAGTAATTATGTACCAGGTATTACTGAAAGGAAAACAAGTGAAGTGAGAAGTTCATTCAAATATTTGGTCTAGCTCAAAACTAGAAATAATCCTGAAAACTCCAGAACTATGTCCTAATGATAGCCAGAGTTTCTTCCACCCCACAGTATTAAAGAGGTCAGCTGCTTTCCCTAGCTTGCATGGCAGCACCAGGGCTTTAGAAAAGCATTACAGTGTGATGAAGAGGGAGTCTTGCAGGGAAACATCAGGAATTGTTCTAGTTTTGGAAGAGGCACAATATGAAAACTGGCACTTCAGATGAAATCTGTGGTCTAGAGGTAGCCCAGCATTGTTGGAAATGCAGATCAATTCGGCCTCTAAAATTGTTACTGACACAGTGAAGAAATAGTCAGCCATTGTTCAGATGCCAAAGCGTGAGGAAAAGTGGAAAATTCAGAGCTATGACAGGTCAGGAAGCTGCTTGCTGTGATTTGAGAGGTAAGGTTGCTTTCTGTAAGGACAACATTGGTGTGACAAAGGTTGGAGTAGAGACACTTTCCCCATTCAGATTGCTATGAACTTTCACCACATCATTTCCTTTTTCTTTCCACCGATTCCCTGCTGAGTCACCAGCTAATCTGCCTGAAGAGAGCCATAAAATGTGGGCTAGATGGGTGCTGCTCCTCTGGTCAGGATTCCAGAGATCCTTTTGGAGCGCGTGATGCTGTGGCAGGGCTCTAGAGCAGTGTTCCTGGCAGAGTTGGGTTCTCTGCCAGATACTGCTGACATCTGACTCTGAAGAGATAGCACAGCTCATGCAACAGCCTTCCAATGTCACCTTCTCAGTGTGCTGCAAGTTGTTTGTCCCCAAGCACAAGATGGCCTCAGCAACAGAGGCAGATGAAGATGCAGGTGCAAAAAGGAGCATGGCTGCTTTTGTCTACTGAGGGATTGAAATCTCAAAATATGCCGTGACCATTCCTGAGCAGACCAGTGTCTCTTACACAGCCATGTGAGGCAAATGGTTGGTGGTGACTGAGATTTCTATAGCAAAAAGAAATGGATGCAACAGCCTTGCCTGCTCTAAAGCAAATAGGGCTGCCTGGTGCAGTAATGAAACAGAGTTGGATTATTGTCATTGTTTAATGGTCAATCTTGTACCCTTTCAGCCAAGCTTCACCATCATTCACATTGGCATGGTGTGTTGGATGTAGCTGTTCCAGTTCAGTCAGCATGTTATCCATAGGATATGTCCTGGTTACTCTAACACACAAATTTATACTTAGATTGCCACATGCTCTGATGACAACACTGTAAGGATTTGGCGCTTACGACGTTGTCCTGAGGAGGAGAAATCAGTATCCAGAAAAGCCAACCTGGTGGGCTGGGTCACTCAGAAGAAGCCAGAAGAACAACATGGAGCAGGTAAGGCTCCTGAGCTACTTTGCTCTGCAACATGGCTGCTGAATTATGTCTGTTCTCTGTACCAACAAAAGCCTTTGGCTTGTCTTATTAGCCTTCTGAGGTTTTTCTCATATTAGGCAATTACTCATATAGCCAGACAAACACTTCTTCTTGTAAATACTTCTGCCACCAACAGGACAAGCTGGCTGAAATAGCTTAGAAGTATGTCAAAGTCTTTATGGCCAGACTGCAAATATTCATTGACACAGCTTGTTGAGCAGTCAGAACTTGAGTGGGTTTCAGCAGGGTTGGACAACTGAACAGCCAAAGGAGATGTCATTGTAGCAACAACTCACACTTTTTCTTTCTTTATATCAAATAATAACTGAGAGCAGTAAGATCATACGCTTCTTCCAGTGTGCTGGAAAGGGCTTACAGGACATACACAGCCATGGAAGTTTAAACTCTTTGCTTCTGCCCATAGTTGAATCGTGCACAGATTTCTTGGGTGCAGTTATCATTATTGTCTCCCTTTCTTCAGCTTCGGTCAGTGGTACTGACCAGATACAGCTACATGAAATGCTGTGTAGTGAAAGTACTTCAAGAAAACATGTAGACAAGTGGGATGGTTTTATGTCCCACATGAATAATCTATTCATGTGTTAAGTCTAGTGAACAAATGCAGTACCTTTCTACAAAGTTTGGGCTTTGTAGAAATATTATGAACCCTGATAATAATATTACTTTGAAGTGTCTGTAACCTTTGATTTGGCTTGTAATTCGTTGCAGTAGAGTAGGTGAAAGGAGGAGAACTGCCCTCCCCCCAAACTGAAGTAAGATGAGCTTCTCTGTAGAGTAGCTCTGAAACTAAGAATACAATAGCTTCCCAGCAGCTGCTGCTGTGACTTCCTGCATTCCACCTATCTTTTGGAGCCACCCTCCAAATGAATTTCATCTTGGCTAACACAAATAAAGGCTGAAGGTCTCCAAATCCCACTTAAGGGATAACATTACCTCTAACCTTTTGCCAGTGAGTAACAAGTCTAGCAGGAAGTTTGCAGGACAATAGGAGGGAGAGTGCCAGGTCCACTCCATAGCTGGTAATTGTTTTGTGTGTGCATACACTCTTCCTCAGGGAGGGCTCAAAAATCCCTTTGTGTCCTAGTTTCAAAAAAACAAAAGCAAGCATAGGTCTAGACCAGAAACATGACATCTAAAGTATCTTATACACTAAAACTTTACAAGTCAGGTTTGGCAATAATACCAGAAAAAATTACTTATTTCTCCTTGCTCTTGCTGCATTAAAGTAACACAGGAGGGAAGAGGAAGTACACAGACACTGCAAACACAACAGCAAGCTTCCTGCTGACCTTGGCTCTTGAACACAAAATATGTGCTGTTGGAATATAGGAGTTATCTGTAGAGACTAATTCAGAACTGGCAACCAGAGTACTATTTCAGACCTGCTGGGATGAATCTAGGTGGTTCCCCCACCCATTTCTGTGGAACAAATTGTGAGATTGAGGTTGTGTATTGATTGTTGACCTGTATCATCAAGTGTAGCAAGTAGAGTTTCCTTTTCTTTGGCAATTACTTTTGTGGTTTCTTTAAGCTGTACTGCTTTCTCTGTGGTTTTGTGTAACCAAATTTCTGGAGCAGGCCTGGGCGTGAGCAATTTCTGATTCTTAATCTGGAGATTGGTAATACCATTCTAGAAGGCTTGTGGCAGAGAAGGTAGGAAACATCCAAAATAATTTGCCTTGGTGTGATGCAGGTTGACTGCAGGTATTTGCAGTATTGTATTACATGCAATGGCAGCATAAATGGAAACAGCTTGAAACTGGCTTAGTAGAAGACTGAATAATGCATGAAGCCTTAGGAAAAAAAAGCTTGATTTTCCTATTCTTTATCTTAAATTTGTGTTTGCTTCTTTCCATAATACTCATCCTACTCCCAGGATAACTCTTTTTCTATTATCCAATGTGTCCACTGCTTAACTTTCAGACTGGTTTGGGATTCAGAGTGCTCATACCCAACTAGTCATGCAATATTTCTGCTGAATGAATTTGTAATGGTCATTATGGATGAAGAGTTGCTGAACTTGCTACTTCTCCCCCTAGGAGCTTAGATTTTTGAGTGCAACTAATTTCCCAGATGAGTTGTTATTGTCTTGTAAGGGCTCATTAAACTAAAGATTAGGAGAAGAAATCTTGGCAGCTCTGTTCTCGTAGTCCAGACTGGAGCAAGTTGTTATGAAGTAGCATATTTTATCAGGAAAGGAGCCTTTAACTCTGTTTTTTTTGTGTTAAAAGTTATTTGTAGTGGGATCCTATTTGATTTTGTTCTGATGCAGCAGTACTTGTATTTTGGATGCTAGTTAGGTAATACAGTAAAAGGATCAGAAGAGGCTTAGTATGGTGTATAACCAGGTATGTGGGTGCTCACTCAACATGTGTGTGAGACAGCCCAGCATTGTAAAGAAAATGGCAGGTTATTCACACTAGACTTCTCATTGCTCTAATGAAGTGCTAGTGCTGAGAATGGGGAGTTTGGATTAAACCCCTGGTATACACAAAATGTCCAGTGGTCTCGTGCCCAGCAGTGGAAGTGCACAGAGTAACTTAAGGCACTACCCTGTTTAATTGCATCTCCATGAGTTAGGTGAATGAGAAAGCAGGAATCTTACAAACCCACTAATGTGTTCTCTGTTGGAAGGGGCAGGAAATAAAAAAAATTGAAAAAATTTAAAATAACCCTCTCTAATATTGCTGCAGACTGAGATCTTTGCTATATATGATTCCCACTGTTGTTAGTGAGATCCTTAGGCCCCTACCTATGACTGCTGTTTTCTGAGTGTTTAGAAGGAGGAGCATTTATATCTTGGCTAATAAGCTCAAATGCCACTGTGAAATACCTATTTAGAAATCATTTGTTGAGAGATAGTATTTTCTTTGGAATTTAAGTCCATGTTCAGGAGGTGAAGAATTTCTGACACTTCCCTGGGTGTGGTAAATATCTACTGTGTGCTTTCTAATACAGCATTGCAGAAAATCCTCCAGCAAAAAGACAAGAGAATGAACGTATGTCCTTCACTGTTCTCACACTTCTAAAAAATTCTTTAAAATATGCAGCTAATAACACCTGACTGGGAGCATTATTCACGTGGTAGGACATCACAGTGTAAGGCTTCCTTGGCATTGTAATTAGCCATGGGACCTGCTTACGGTGCCTTTGTCCTGTTAAAGATGGAGGGCAGGTGGGGATCAGCCTTTTTGCCAGGCAGCTGTCTGGACTGAACTGCTGCAAAGCTCCAGCAAAGCTAGATAAACTTGGAAGATTCAAGATTTGTTTTGTCTGTTTGTTTTGGCTGTAGCTCATGTAAGAGCACTCATTACCAAAGGAATAGATGTCAGACATTACTCAAATGTACTGTATTATACTTTATCAGCACGATACGGGATTTTATAAAGGACTTGTACCAGTTTAACCAAAATTAGAGGGATTTATACAACTTCTTAATTCAAAAAGGTATGTCTGAGGCACAGGGTCAGCACTGATTCATCTCCTGGTTTAAAGGGTGTTTTTATAAAGACTGTTCTTAATTTGCTGTTCTATGTTCCTCATCAGACTGCTTATTTCTTCCCTCTCAGGGCCACCAGCCAGCCCACAGAGCACTCCTGCCAAGGCCTTCACATCAGGCAGCATGTGCATTTCCTCACCACGGCCTGCTGCCTGTGCTCCCGCTCACTCTGGAGACCTCCCACTGTCCACCAACACTCCGACAGTCCCTCTCAAAACCCTGACCACCACAGCCTCCACCCCAGCCAAGGCACCTGCAGCCAGCCCCTGTGCATCTCCCAAACTCATCCCTTCCTCCAAAATGTCCATCAAACGCTGGGTTACAAGGACTCCGTGCTCTTCTCCTCCAGAAGCGGAGAAAAAGGCTCCTTCTCCTAGAAAAGCCCTGGCAGAAGTCACCCAGGGTCTCCTGGAAGGTGCTTGCCCTCCTCAAGTCCCACACTCACAGATTGAAAAGCGTGCCAAGAGAAGGCTTGACTGCAGCAAGGAGGCTGATGCCGGGCAGAAGTGTCTGCAGGCCTGTAGCTGTGTGACTGAGCTGGACCATGCAGCTAAGAAATCCAAGCTGAATTTATGTCACTTGGTTACAGACCAAAAAGCTTCTGATGAAGACTCTCCCAGCCTGGCTGAATTGGCTAATGACTGTGAAGGCTCCAGCTACAGCCCAAAAGAGCCTTCCCTTTCTGGAAGCCATATTAATCCATTAGGCATTCAAACTTCCCCCCATCTTTTCAGATCTCCACATGGGAAAGACACTGAGGCAATAGATAAAGAGAACAGTTCCCCTGAAAGAAAAAATTGGTTGTCTGCTCTGGGAGAGAAGCTACGGACTGGCAGACCTGGCAGCCAGAGCACATCCCACAGCCCCCTGTCATCCTGCAGTCCTGGTGCCAAAAGACCGGAGTCTGTGGCAGTGGCCACTTCACCGAAAACTGTAAGTAGGGCAGCCAACAACATTGTCATGAAAAAAGTTATCCCTAGCTGCCACTCTCCGCTTGTTTGTTCTCTCCTGCTCAGACACAAAGAATTACCTGATCCTTTTGACTATGGACAAAAGGTATGATTTCTGGCCAATAAGCTGGACACATTAATGTTGCTATCTACTAATCCACTCCATGCAGGAGCAGAATTTTTATGATGTGTCCTTTGTTTTCAAGGGACTTAAGGCACACAGGAGCTCAGAGATCCTTGCAGCTCCCAGCTGGATGTTTGAAGGATGTAGCCATCATCTTAAATACAGCTCTACACTGAGAGGCACAATAATGCCAACAGCTTTCCTGGCAGGTCTCCTGTTTATGTGTTCACTGTCACATCTGCCTGTTTATGTTACTGGAAAGCCACTTAAGCATTGGAAGAAAGAACTAAATTCTTTTCCAGCTCAGGTAGCAAAAGCATTTGTTACCCATGTTGAAACTGTGGGGCATTAAATAATGCCTTCAGTTTCTTCAATGGAAAGCTAGCAGGAAACAAGAATTGGGCAAGAGTGAGAAGGCAGGATTTGACTGACATCATCCTAGTTTTTGTGTACAGGAAGCCTTGGCACAGAGCTCATCCTAGGATCTGAAATGAAAGTTAAGCCTATAAAGCAGCTAAAAATGTTGGCATGAGGGTTAACTAGGAAATTACAATTACATTTTTTAAAACAAACCAAGCTTGACTCGTCTCTGAAACTGAACTCCCAAGTCCTCCAGTGTCTTTGACTGGGTCTTATTTCAGTAAATGTTTGGTAAATTTTCCATCATCAAATGTTAGTTGTAGTCTTGATTGAATATCTGATGCTGAAATTTGTTGTCATTAGGCTTACCTCATTTCTTACCTGATTTCACCCCTTCCAACACTTCTATCAGATAAGGAGTAGTGGTTGGCCCAGGTCGTGAGTTACTCACAGCAGCTGGACTCTTCATGCTGTGGTTGTACCAAGAAATCTTGGTTATAGGAAACCTACAACTACTTGTGACTGCTTGTGCTTTATGCTGTACATGTTCAAACACGAGACAGAGAGATTTGCCCTGGAGAGAGATTACTATAGGACAATTACGCTTCCTGCCCAGTATGCTCTGGTTCAGATTTTGGGATGCTTCTGTGTTGTTCTCATAGCCTGAGGAGATGCCAGGAATACCCAACAGCATTCATTGAATTTGCTGTATCTCGGAAATCTGCAGCTGTTATCTGCTGTAGGGAAGCTGAAACTGCAGCTGGAATGCATTTCTTATGGCAGTAGGACAGCCCTAGGATTTAGACAGTGTTTCCTGTAGGTACTAAGCCTCTTATCTGTGAGACAGATTGTAGTAAAGAACCTTTCATTTACTCTCCTAGTTGGGAAGCCGAGCAAACTGGAGCAATGATGGAGGGGAGGCTTTGAGACTCCTGCAGCATATGAACTGTTAACCTAGAATTGTTTCATGTTGATTTTGGTTTTATTTCTTGCTAGGCTGCAGCCACATCTGTTTCCATGAGGAAGATCTGCACATACTTCCACAGAAAGCCCCAGAATGACTGAAGCAGCGTGCGGTGGTTGCACCTGAGGGATGCTGACGCCAAGGTATCAACACAAGGCTTAACAATGCCAGCAACCAAGCACCAGAATTACACAGATTGTTGTCAGACCTTCATAGACTTGAGGTTTTAATCTTCCTGTTTTTAAAGCTGTTAGCAGTTGAAGTGAGCTGAGTGTGTAAAATCTACACAATACTTAGTCATGGTCTCTTTCTGACTTAGGGTATGTATTTTTTTATAAACAGAGTATCTTTTACATGGCAACTGTTCTAGTCCAAAGACAGCAACAGCTCTGCTGTGTGTTGTTGACAGGCACATATAGCTTGTCAGTTTATGTTACTAATCTACTATTCAAACCGCCTGTACTTAAGACTAGTGTGTAAATCATTACACCCTCCTGAAAAGTAAGTGTTGGAATGTGTGTACAGAAACTTACTGGAGGTTCATCTGAGCCTCTTCATGCTGAATGGCATTTCTAGTTATTCCTCTAGTACTGCAATGACTGCCTGCTTCCAGCAGAGAAGTTAGCAATGTGTTAATTAAATCTAAAAAACTTTTAAATAGCCCACATCCATCTGATGATGACTATGGTCTAAGAAGAGACAAAGTATAATCAAGTACGTAATGCCTGTACTCCCTTTGCCATCCCCTTTCTTCTCCCACCTTGGAAACTACTGTATTTACCTACTTAGCTGCCTCTTGAACCATCAGCACTACAGCTCTTAAGACCAGAAGTTTATCACTTTTTTGAAATAAAATGCTGGCAAGGTGTGTTCAAATAATTAGTTTGATCTATCCTAAATAGGCATCCCATAACAGCCCATTGCCAGTCAGCTCTTACAGGTTCAGCCTGTAGCAAAGGCATTAGTAACTGCTTATAACATACCTTCATAACAGTTTTATAATACAGTAGTTACAAAATAATACCTTGTAAATTGGGGTAGAGGCAACTGACATTTTAGAAAGCACTTTCTTATTAATGTTAAATGCTTTGCCATTGTAAGTTGTCCCCTGATAGAACAAGGTCACTGAAATGAGATCACTGTCCTTCTGGCTAATGACACTAATTCCTCAGCCATGCTTTCCCCAGGATCTTCTAGTAGAAGATCCTTATTTTGTATTAGAGCATTTACTCTGTTTTCTGGTAATAGTTTCCATGAACTCCAATCAAGCCCTCTGAATCCCTGTTAAATTTTTCTACTGCAGAAGAATTAAAGCATTTGAAGGGGATATGATCCCCCTAACTTATGTTTTCTATCTTAAATTTTAACACCTATTTACAGTAACATTGAAGTGTATTGTAACTGAAAGGGATTAGAAGGAAACATGCTGGTCTGTATTTTATGTAGTAGATTGTATTTTGCAAGGAAATAAATTACTTGAGATAAAATGGCTTTTGTGAAAGGTCTGTTACAGCTACAAAGCAAAAGTAAATGTGTAGTGTGCTTTTTAAAAAAAAAAAGAAAAGTAGTTACCATCATGTTGCATCTTTTAGCAGAAGCACTCGGGTAAAAATTGGGGCTAGGACAGCTTTCTCTTGTTTGCTGAATTACAGGCCATCATCCTGTGAATGCTTCAGGTATTTTTTTAAAGAAGTGATTACCTGAATAGATCTAGTATCTTAGGCAAAACCAGAATATAAAAAAAATCTACTAGTTTAATTTTAACCTACTTCTGGATATTGAAGTAGATGAAAATGGTAGAAACATAACCTAAAATAAGTAGGTTTGGGATTTAATTCTGTCTTAATTTTAATTATTATAGCAACTGTGGGGTACAACCTGCCTTGCTTCAACCAGGTTTTCATGCAGGATTCTTCTATGCAGTTTGTAAAAACATTGCAGTGTAAAGAGATGTGAACCGTATTGAAGTAAATGAGAGTTGTCAGACACTTCAACAATAGGATTTCATGTTTCTCTACTTTTCCATAGTTTTCTCCTCCTCCAGAAATGTTCTGCAGCCAAACCATTGTCTCCTATATCTTGTAAATATCTACCTAGAAATTATATACACTAATGGGTTACCACTTGGATGAATAATATTTTGTGGGGATGTGAGATTTTCTTCTTTCAGATGATACTTGTTTAGTGGAACAACTTGTTTTATGGACCAACAGGCATTTATTTTTTCATCTGAAGCTGGTGTCAACCTGGTTCAGAATCTAGGAGAATTAGCTGAAATGTATTTTTATATGTCCAACTGCCTTGACCTTATCGTGATAAAATCAAAATTGCAAAAGCACAGAAAAATTGCTGATACAAATCGTATGGCAGGTGGTTCAAGGTAGCCAGTGCTGTCTTTACATGAGAAGCTTGATAAAATAAGCATTCAGAGAGCCAGCAAGCTATACCTCTGAATTTTCTTTCCTTCTAAAGGATTTACAGAAACTCTGACCTCCATGTTTTATAATCAAATTAAGCCTTTTAAGGTAATATTCCCAAATCCTATGTATGCATGTAAATCCCACGTTAAGTATCTCACAGGTTTTTCCAGGCAGATATAGTGGTTCCTGATGTTTTCTCTCTGTCTCACTGTTTACCCTCTGACTGCCAAGTGGGATTTGGAGCTGCCCACAGCAGTTTCTGATGGTGCTACATCCAACAGTTGTCACAGCTGCTTTGTTGGAAGTTGTGGCTCTCCGTGCTCAGCTGGGAGCAGCCAACCAGTTTGGATTTAGGGCAGCTTGACAGCGACTGGGGCTGACCCTGCTGGGCAAAACTGAGCAGGCATTCCCAGCATCTGTACAGATGCATGGTCAGCAAGCATTTCTGCTGGGAACAGCACTCCAGAGTCCCTTGGGGAAGCTAACTACCAAGAAAACCTAAATTTTAATTGCCTCAGTTCCCTGCCTCAGCAGATAGTTACAGACCGAAACTATGGAGGGGACATACGTGAGCGTGTGGGGACAACGTTGCCACCAAGGGGACTATGTTGTCAAACTACCTCTTGATGTGTAGAGCTGGCTTCTAGTAGAGTTCAGCTTCTTGTTGGTCAGGGAATGCCTGAGTCTTCCTCTGGCACAGTTGTTTTTGCAGCCACTGAACGTGGCTGAAATCTCCAGTATGGTCCATCTCACCTGTAAACTGACTACTGAGGTGACAGAAAAACACACCATCATGGCATTGAAAAATGTTCTAGTTGCTCTCTGCATGTGGTATGTCATTTCTTAAGAAGTTCTGTTTAGAAATAGATGCTTTTCAGTCAGGGATTTGCCAAAAGTGTTTGGTAGCTGGGTATACTAGGGTTTGTGTGAGGCTGCTCAAGGTCAGATATTAAGTTTTTCATCACAAATACTTATTTGCCAGTAAATGGGAAATGGTGTTCATCTTCAGGTCCACTACAACCAAATTTCCTTCTTTTCCTCCTGAAGCTGACCTAAACAGTTTTCCAAGTGGAAATTATCACTCTCTGTTTCTCTACACAGAGCCCAATGGTTCACATTTTTCCCTCTCTCTGATTAATGTATGGCCCAGACTACAACAAATAAAATACATCCTGCTACTCTACAGTGTCCATGTGTTGTCCTTCAATGAGCAGCTTTACCCATAACAAACTGCTCTTCATCTGCACTGCACAAAATGCCAAATACAATGCAAAGCATGGATGAGGGGAAAGCAAACATGAAAAAGTCCATATGTGATTTCTTTTAAAATTACTTAAACATTTAATGTCAATTGTTTTATAGAATAATGCGTATTTGATACAAGGACAGCATAAACCCAGAAGGGAAAAAGCAAAATTGCAATCGAAGGTAACCTTTAAATTTTAAGCCTCAGTCTGAATTACGTATTTTTCTGATCATAATAACTAACTTTCCATCTTAATTTGTGCATTATGGAAAAATTCCAGAGACTAAAAGTACTGCAGGAAGATACATTACTCCAGTCTTGTGCAGCTAGACAAAGACTCAGACATCAGAAAATACGTATAATGAAGCCTGAATACCCCATCTTAATTTTTCAATATGGTATTTTTAACTCTGCTGAAGTTACTGCAATTCTTATTTTTGAAGTTGTTCCATCCTGATTTAAACTCTTTGCATGATTGCAGGTCCATTACAGTTGTACATAAATTATTCTAGAGATGAGGGACGTGAAAAGACTGACCTTTTAAATTTGTTTAGCTTTGTCTTTTGCCTGTTAGCTCAGGACCACTTTTTGGTCTAGGTTAAGGATATTTATACTACGTTAGATCCTTTATGCAATATGTAGAAAGCCCAAACATGAGTCAACCACCTCTTCCTCTCCTCTTTCATGAGCTAAAGAGATTCTACATACAAAACCCAAAATAGCCAAGGAAGTGCTTCATTCCTTCACATTAAAGAGCCACTGTAGTAGCTCCACTTATATTAACACCAAAGCCACTCTGTGTCTTTACTTCTCTCAGATTTATGGTTTACTTCTCTTGTCTGAAGAATGACTGAATCCTTTGGCAAAGTATCTTCAACCACCCACTTCTGTGCCATCCCTGGATTTTTTCATTTGGGTCATAAATTATGTAACTCCCTGGTTGCCTCATAAGTGTGCTCTCATGTTGTATTGTGAGTGTGGCAGAGGAGGAAATGGACACAAAGCCAAGCAGCAGAGACAAGGCTGACCTAGGAGAGCTGATCATTCTTACATCAACTTGCCTAAAACTGTGACAAACCTGTTTTGGTTGGGGTTTTATCCCTCTAGTTGTAACATCATTATGATAAAAATACCAATTTATTCTCCTATCCCTGTTCTTGCAAAAGGTGTTAAGTATCCAAAAACCAGACTAATAATAGTCCATGGGACTGTAAAGCCAGCTCCAGCAACAGCAAGGTAGGCTGTG